>OY728133.1:682261889-683651166 GCA_963277665.1 Viscum album | reverse complement strand
ATACCCCCCATTATCACTTAAAAATTAATTCTAAAAACTAAATATACTTCCATAACATGAATATCAATCCCTTTTGACCATTATTTTTGATAATTTATTTGGAAAAAAATCCAATTGATTATTTATCCCATCAACTCAATTAATTTTTGTATCACATTCATATCTCAATGTAGTTGTTACCCCTTTACATGATTTATGCTCTTATTATCAATGTAATGTTCATAAATTTTTTTATATTATTTAATTTATTTATTTCTATATTAAATACCTATGCATTTATGTTAATATTATTTTCACACTCAAAACATTCAAGTGTGTCACCTGAACTTTATAAATTCCTCATTTAAATATCTACGTTTGTTGATCTCTTAAGTACTTTAGAGATATTTACTACATTTATAAAAAAATATACATGTAAGAATAGAATTAGAAGAATTAAAAAAATGGAAATATTTTCTATTGAAAGACAATGTGTGGTTTGTGTGACAGATATGGTCATTACAAAATAAAATTTTTGATCCAAAAAATGACATGCCACACTACAAGAGGGGGTGGGGGATTGTATTTAAACAAATATAATTTTTTATCCCAATCAAGTGTAATTTAATCTAAATTTACACTATCCAATCAAATAAAAATAAAAATATAAAGCATAAAAAATCAAAAGAAATATAAATTATGTCTATCAAAAGTAAAAATATTAATTTATATAATAATCAATCACAACAGATGATAAATATATTAAACAATAACTACTATCTAATGAATGTAATAAGCACACCATAAATTTAAAACAAAGTAATTTTAAAAAAGTGTTGTGTATCAGAAAACAATATAAAAAATCCCAAAGGATATTTATCACTAAAAAAATTTCAACAATGCAACCATCTAATTTTTGAACAAAATGGTAGGTGGTTTATAACCTAAACCAAGGAATCCCAATAAAAAACCTAAAACGTTGTTGACTGAAAACCCATCAGTAAGTATCAATGTATTGTCAATGTAAACTTTGTCTTCCTATACCTATAATCCAACAACCAAGAATATCTTATAAGTTATAGATTCCAATGCATAGAATACATCAATCTCAAAGGATTGATAAAAATATCAAGCATACTAAGGTTCATCATATGTAAGCTTGTCAGAAAAACTATACACTCCTATACTTAGAGTTACTTGAAGAAGAAGATCATACAAACCAACATCAATCCTAAAATATTTTGGATTTAAAAGGATAAAAAAACAATAATTTAAAAATAAAATTCTAAAAGAATTTATAATGAAAAACCACACACTGATGTTTTAAGAAGATATCTCTGAAGAAAATAAAATTTTAATCATTCTAGGAAATAAGAAATTGTATAATTCACCATGATAAAAAAACATCTTATTTATGATAAAAAATATTCACTTATGATCCTTGAAGCATTAGATTTTATTTGTAGACATTGGTATAACAAACTTCAAATGCCATATTCTAAGTTATTTGGGTTCAGATGTAATGGCATCAGACACATCCCTATATCATTTGATGGATACACCTTCAAACTACATTAATATGATGTGTTAATCTTTGTATTTAATAATAGAATTAAATTTTCCATTGAATGATGTTTTGTGAAGTATCACAGTGAATTTTATCTGATGATAATTTCACCAGTTCACCAGATATTAAATGTATGGAAAAAAAATCTTTTCTAAGAGAGAAATCAAATTTCCCAAACAAAAGAAAAAATATAAACTTAATGGAATGTACTATGTATTATTAAAACCAAGGATATAATTGAATAAAAAATATCTTTCTTTTGAAAATCATATGACACAAATTAGAAAATATTCTATGGTATGTTTTGATAATAATTTTAAAAGAAAACTTTTTGTACTGCGTCATGTCTAATTAATCTCCCCTAGGTGTAACATCCTAGAAACTAAAACTCACATAGGGTCTCTAACAATATTTTCAATCCCCATTTAATGTAAAATGATAAAAACTCTCAAAATTATCCAAAAAATAAAAATTCAAATTTTTTTAATATACCTTTAATTAAATGATAAACTTCTCCTTTAAAAGACATTCAGATCCCATTAAACATCATTAAACATATTACATAAAACTTATAGACCCTATTAACCTCTACTAAACTTATCCTACTTTATATTATTAGAAAATAAAAGGAATTGAAATTATATCATGGGAAAAATTATAACTTTAAGTAGTTGTACCATGAATATATGTGGATTAAAGAAATTAATGATAAAGATCAAAGTGAAAAGATAAAACTAGAAGATGATAAGACAAAAAATATGAACCTTTTAAAAGTAATCATTTAATACAATGTGTTATGTTTATCCCATGACTTTGGTTCTAGATAATGTTTAAAGTTGATTTTGTTATATTCCTTAGAAAATACCTCACTTTCTCAGTAGTTAGTTAGAGTATTTCATAAAATTAATAGAGAATAGGGTTATTTTTTTTAATAATAAAACTTAAGAGCATCATGATATATATATTAAATAATTTTTTTATTACATTTTAGCATAAAATTTGACATATTTTTGTCTATTTATATTTTTATAAGTCTCATAAGAGCATCAAAGAAGTGCAAATTCAACTTTAGAACACTAAAATATGGAAAATATATAATACTAAGAATAAAAGGGTAGGGTTTTTATCATGAATGTAAATAATACTATGAAGTAAATTATACCTCAGAAAAGTAAAATTTCACTGATCTTAACTAAATATTTTACTTTTGAATGATTTGGTTTTGGTAAACCTCTTTAAAGCTGATTAAATGTACTTACATAAAGGTTTAGTAAAAATAAAAAACATATAATGTACTCCCCATATCTCAAGTAGTTTTTAAATATCATGAGATGTTTGAAACAAGAATGGGAAGTTATGATTATATTTCATTTATCATACCTAACTTATGTTTTATAAATATAAATCTATAAAAATTTAAAGGTTTGGCGAATATATGTGAAAACTGATTTTATAATATTATAAAATCAATAAGAATAAATTATTTTTATGTGTGATACTTAAGGAAGTGGTTTCTTATATCTATATGCTTCACACATGAGTTATATACTATATTTATATACAAAGAGATAAAGCTAGTGCTATTAAAATGATTAGACTTTGAGTAAAACTAAATCTAAAATATGTGAGTGTGTGCTACACCCACAAGTGTTGAGAATAATGACTTCTAACTACCCCATATTTAACATTAATATAGAAAAGTGATATAAATAATTGTTTCTTACTAAAACATGATACTAAAAACTCACAAAATAAAATATAACCCATGAAATCTATTTTCTGATCTATTTTACATCTTCTAAATTATGCTTTAGAATAGATATTTAGTGAATAATCAGATCAAGATGAATAGAATAATCTATATTTTGGAGTGGTTTTTAAATAATGAAATATATGTTTCGCCACTTTAAGATATGATTCCTTCAGATTTTCTTGTAATCTTGTAAATTTTTTTACTTAATACGTAATGTTTATTAAACTTGATGAGAAATATAGTAAGATTCAAATTATTCTTCTAAATAATTTTTAATATTTTGGTTTCTTGAATTTATCATGATAAAATTTACAAGATTTACCTATCTGAGTACTTTTACTCTAGAAATTATCAAAACCAAAATATTTAAGTTGATATATAACATAATTTTATTAATTTATGATTATTCCATATGATTTTGGAATTATTTTTATACAAAACAAATTAATTTCTCTAACCTTGTGCATATCAAATTCACTTTTCAATAGTTATTAGAAACTATATCTGAGAGTTTTTGATTTGAGAAAAATATAATTTCATGGACATAAATTTTTAAAATTATAGTTTCCTTAAAAACCTTCTTGATAAAAAGCATATAATCAACATTTCCTTCAATTTTTTTCTATAATAGAAAATTATATTTATGTTGATACTTGGATCTTGGAGATTTTTTATTCCTGCGAAGAGATTTGGTATGTTTGAAAACATGTTATTGTAAATTTTAGTTTTTATATATAGGGGATTTTTCAAAAAAACTTCCCCCAAAATATATTAGTTAAGGAAAGAACACTTAACATAAATTTGACGTAGAGTAAAGTTAATGTGATCTAGAAACAATAGAATTATCTAGATAGTCTCGATCATAAATACTTAAGAAAACATTTCACTACAATCTATTCAATTTTCCTAAATAAAAAACTTTGCAACTAATCATTCCATATTACAAAAAATAATACCCTTTTCGTTAAAATTATTTCAAAAGATCCATTTTACTCCAATAACCAATCAATATTAAGAATGGTTAACTAATTTTTAAACCTCATTGAGTTGATATTTATTACGATCTTTTTGCATAACACTTATCCAAATCTAATAAACTAGGGTTTGATCTATTTTTTTGGTCCAAGTTAAGATAATAATGAAATTTGATGACATTTATTTCCTAAGAATTTATGGTTTTAACTAGTTGGCTAACATCTCTAATGATATTCTTAGTGGGATGATACATTAAGGCTATCTGTTTTATTAGTAACATGAATATTGATATTCACCCATTGATGAATTAATGTTCATTTGACTATCTTATTATGGTTCTTCTCATTTAATTTTTTTAATTTATGATACATTATTCCATGATTTATGTGACTCAATTTCTAGTAATGAAACTAGAGGGGATTTAAAATTCTAAACGAGACATATAAATTCTAGATATTTTAGGTTTAAATAAGGATCAAATTCATCAGACATGACATTCACTATTTATTCAATAGTTTGTGTCCTATTTTTAAACACCTAATATTCCTTACTAGTGTTCTAATAACCAATATATATTCTTGCATCCACTTTTGGAAAAAATTTATAAATATTATCTTTAAGTATACAAAATGAAAACTTGGTATCAAAAAACTTTGAAGTAACTAGGTTTAGAATTATATACAACTAAAAATTCAAATAATTTTTTTTGAATACTAGATGAGATAAAAAAAGATTTATATTGTAGTAGGATGCACTTAGAGCTTTATCCCAAAAAATATTTATCTTTTAGATATTCATACAATATTGTCTGGTTAATTTATCGAATGGCGATGTTATTTTTTTTAACTACTCTATTTTATTAATTATTTATTAGTCTATGAAATTATAAGAAATACCTTTTTCAATGAAAAAGGTTTAAAAACCAAAATTTACAAACATTTCACCTATATCACTTTGGATAGTGACTGTAGGTCAGTTTTGCATTTTTTGAACATGAGAATCAAATATTTTGAAAATTGAGAGTGCTTCAGATTTATGTGATAGAAAATAAGTCCAAGTATATCTAGTACAATCATCAACCAGACTATACACACAATTTATACCTTAGATACATGTGGTTTTTATTGGACCAAAAATATCCATGTTCACTAACTGTAAATAAATAGATATTGAGACCTCATCAATAAATATAAATCTTAAAATAAGATTTTTACCATATTGAAATGTGTCATAAACCTTTGAGTAGTAAAAATTAAGTTTTGGAACATACCCTACGTTTTCAATACTAGATAGTTTAGATTAGGTTCAGAAATTTCTATTTTATAATATTCATTGAAAAAGACAGAAAGAATCTTATACCATCTTAGAAAATGTTAATTCTAATTAGTATACTTTGGAAGATCATGAGACTAGTGGTAGTTTAAACCACCACCAAATGGGTTCACTAAGGTTTTTGTAAAAATATCTAAATGTAGCATCAAAACCACCCCACACCATTTTATACAATTTAGTAGTGGTTTCTAGGAAATATCATGAAATATTATTTAGAGGAAGTTATTTTAGTTTTTAGTATTAGTTTTTGGTTGTAAAAAATATTGAAAATTTGGCAGCGGTTTAAACCACCAGTATAATGAATAATATTTATCTGTAGTTTATACCACCTATATATATTATCGAATATAAAAGTGTTTTAAATTTCCCAATGATATATTTTTACCATATATAGAGGTAGTTTAAACTACCCCTATATATATATGTTCAATAAAATTTAAAACTGAAAAAGTTGCAGTACTTAAAAAAACAAAATAAATGAAAAAATTAAAGAATAAGCAGAAACATAAACATAAATAGAAATATATATCAATGATCACATTAATATTGAAACAAAATAAATTTTAATATACAAACACACACACACACAAATATCTAATAAAATAAAGTAAGTTATAGATAATTATTTTAGTTATTCAACAACACCATCAAATCCAAAGTGAAGACTCATAGCTACCAAGAAAACTAAGACTCTCTTTATCTCAATATCTATATTAGTCTCCTTATCCATATCTATATCTATCACTGTCTCCACTACCTTATATATAAACCAATATGGAAATTTAGTTTAAAATAAAATAGTGATGTATATTTAAATTTGAACATAAACTTAATAAAAGTTTGTGTACTAAATGATTATGAAATTCTATGATTTACCTACTGACTCAAACCATCCATCGACACAATATCACTGGGGACACATCTAAAAATATTATGATATAATTAAACCAATTATTTCTATAAATCAACAACCTTGGCATCTTGAAGTTGTATTGGAGTCCCTCATTACATGATTGTGTTTCCCTATTGCTGAATTATTATTTTAATTATCAGAAACTCCCTATGAGCATATTGAGTTTGGGAGTAACAATAACTTGGAGTAGATTATTCTATAATACCTAGTGTAAGATCCCATATTTTTCTAGGTATTTCCCTCTTTATATTTTTTATTTAAATCCATTTTATTTGGGGTTTCCTTTTTCTTTTACCCCTGGTGGTCAAGTCACTTTTCGTTATAGAGATATTTTACAAGGTAAAATGACCTAATGTTTACGGATGTATGTTTTTTTTGAATTAATAGAGTTTGGGTATAAAAAATTAAAGGTATTATGATGGTAATATATGGTTTGGAAGGCTTTATAAATGGTTCAGTTTTTTCCTACAGAATATGGGTTGAGATTTTTTTGTTGAAAAATTTCACATCATGAACAATTTACATGATGTGAAAAAATTGTTGGGAAGAAGTCATTCGTTGGTTCAAATCATGAAAAGTTACACATCATGAAACTAGTTCACAAAGTGAAATGGTTGATCAAGGTTATTTTAAGTCGAGGAAAAATTTCTTTAGTGTATCTTGTAAATCAAGAAATTCACATCGTGAAAGGGTTTTATGTCTTGAATATCTCAAGATTATCTATTTTAATGCACACTGTGTGTATGATTTTATTTCATCTACCATAAAGCTATCTATCTCAAACCCTTGGGAGACTCTTAGATGTTTTTGAGCAATTTATTCCCTTCCATACATCACGATCAAGAGTTTAATCATTGGTGAGTTTATTCACTTTGGTTTTCCCCTTTCTTATGCTATCCTCTATTATCGTGTGTTGACACTCCTTTCTGTCACAGAGTCTAATTAATGGAAAAGGGGGAATACCTTAAGCACAAGAAGAGTCATCCTTTGAAGAACATAAAAAATTGACAAAGGCATGAACAAGTAACCCTTTAAGAATAGGTGGAGCAAGTTTCCTTATGGCCCCGTAAGTCACTTGCACGCCACAGATGGGTCGCACAAGTCACTTGCGCGCCCTATTCCTTTTTTCACCCAAGGTGCCCAGTGGCCTATAAATAGCCCCTGTGCTCCCCCCATTTCATGGACTAATTTTCAAAAACTTAGATTCAAGATTTGGTCACCCAAGTCTTTTTCTGACATCTTCTGAACACTTCTAAGGTAATTCTTTACCAATAATGGAAGATCTAAATAGGAAGAATAAGTCCTAAGTGTTAGAATTCATCAATACTTGTGCGCCTAAGTGTCCAACCCTTAAGGGAATTGAATACACTTGTGCGCCACCTTTCCCTCTCAAGGGAACTTTCATGCCACACTTCTGGAAGCCTCTAGGGATGATACTAAGGGCTTGAGTTCAAGTCACCCAAGTATTAACCTATAGATTATTCGTCTCCCAAGGTGACTCATGTCGCGCAAGTATACTTGAGTTACTAGGACTTGCACGCCAGAACAAAACTTGTGCTCCTCCTTCCTAGTCACTTCCATTCTTCAAATCCGCCTCTCCTTTTCATTATATATCCTTCAAAACCCTCTTCAAATTCATTTATGGCATGGTTCCTTTGTTGGCTTCCTTATCTGAAAGGAATTTTGGGAGAACCTCTCTCAAAACCTTGTGACTTACAAACTTTATGTCACCATGGTTAGGGGTTTCCTATATAACCTCATCCTTTAAGATGAGAAGATCCATTTAAACTGGGCCTCCTTCTCAGGAGTAAGCCCCTGTCATAATCCTTTTAACCTGGGCCTCCTTCTCAGGAGTAATCCCTAGTCATAATTCTTTTAACCTACGCCTCCTTCTCAGGAGTAAGCCCCAGTCATAATCCCTTTAACCTGGGCCTCCTTCTCAGAAGTAAGCCCCAGTCATAATCTTTTAACCTGGGACACCTTCTCAGGAGTAATCCCAAGTCATAATCTTTTAACATGGACCTCCTTCTCAGGAGTAAGCCCCAGTCAAAATCTTTTAACCTGGGTCTCTTTCTCAGGAGTAAGCCCCAGTCATAAGTTCCTTTAACTTTGACATCCTTATCAGGAGTAAGCCCCAATCTTAATTATTTTGATTTAGGTTTCCTTCTCAGGAGTAAAAATCAATCATAAGTCCCTCTTCATTTAGGCTTCCTTTTCAGGAGTAGGTCCCGAGTTAAAATCCGAAATCTTTATAAAATACAAATACCTTTATGGACCCTTCTTCTTGGGATTCTTTCTTAAGTCCTGGTCTTCATTTACCTGGGCAGTCATACATACGTAAGCCCCACATCATTTCTCATAACTGCATCTTTAATGGCACCGTCGTCAATTTTATTGATACCTCTTGTTTCTCACACCAAGCATGACTCACGTGAGCTTAGAGTGTGAAAGTAACCACGGAATATTTTTATGGGCCATTAACCATGAATAAACAACATATTCTTTTATCAAACTACATGTGTTCTGATTCCTTTTTAACAAGTATATGTAGGTAGCCCATCTGCAGGTATGATCCCAACTCTGAAATAATCCCTGTCTTTCTGAAGGATAATAATCTTCAAGTGCCCCACTGAGTGGGTTTAAAACTAGTATGGTCATCATAATGACCAAGATATTTCTATATAATGTATTGAAGGATACCATTGGCTAAGAATCTCTGATACATACGGATGATTCTCCATCAATGAATAACCTCAAATACATATAAAATATTCTCTAAATCTCATACATATCAACCATTTATTTCTAAATCTATAGAAAAAATAATTTTTATACTTGGTGAATTAATAAGGATTCATGAACATAACTTAAATCTATAAGAGAGTCCTAGAGTAGGTAATAATTCCCCCCAAAAAGGTGTGATGAGCCTGACCAACAATACTCTCAACCAATGAAAATTATTAAACCTCATCGGTCCACGAATAATGAGCACCTACCTTTAGAAAGTAGGTCCAGATGGATATAGGGTCATTAGATGTTTCCGGTTCTACAAATAAACCCGTAAGAAACCGATTGGATTGTTTGAACCTTAAACAAACAAGGTCATCCCCATTTCCAGAAGAAACAAAATGGTGAACCCGACATGAATCCTTAACCAAGTTAAAATGATTTTTTAAATTATTTGTTAGGCCCCTATTAAACTCAATATGAGGGACAACAATGAAGTCAATAACATAAGTGCTCACGAAAAGATGTAGTCTAGCCAGACTTATCTTGATTATGTCTGCTATATCAAACAAGTACTCTTTTCCACGATCTATCTACAAACACAAAATGGCTTCTTTAAAGTTCAAACCTGTGAATTCTTTGGCTGCTACTCCTACTAGATCCTTGTCCGCTCTGAGGAAGACATCACCTACTCAATGTCTTCCAAGATGGGTTTCAAATGCGTTGGTGAGGGAATACCATCAACATGGTACTATCCTGACTCTGGAGGCCACTCAATTAGCCCTCTAAGTTAATAACTCACCCTGGTTGTCCGGACATCGACGACCAGTGATCAAGAAGCAGGCGGTGCTAACCATTTTGTCCAACCGTTTCGGGTCGTTATCCCCAGAACACAACAACTAGTCCCTCCCATATTACAGGGAGGTGAATGAAGAGGTCACTCAAGGCCTCAGTTCAAGAAGACATGAGTCCTTCCTGAGGACTCCCATCAACAATCACCACCAGACTCGTATGGTAGTGCACCCTCAACATGATGAGGGTATCACCTCTAGGGGTTCGTCTTAGGTCCCTCAGACTCGAGCACACAAGACGAACTGTCAGAGGCGAAATTCGGCCAACAGGGAGCAGGTTCTTACCTCTTCCCCCTCCAAAGAAATCCATCAACCAAAGTTGATGGAAAGCAACGAGCGGGCACACACACTTGTCCGTTCTAATCCCGTTGTCCAGTAGACTCGTCTAGTAGCAACCCACCAATCCTGCCAGAAAATTCTGAAGGAGTATTATAGGTAGGCACATACACCTACTTATAATTCATCAGCCAGTTAGCCGGCTCATCTGACTACACCCAAAGGATCTCACCAAGAAAATGTGGTGACCACCTGTAAACATGCACATACACCTGCTTACAATCACTAATTCTTTCAGCAGTCTCGTCTACCAGTATTGAAGGAAATCAATCAACCATAATTGATGGGGAATATCTAGTAGGCACATACACCTGTCAATGTTCATCAAGTATGCCAACAGTCTCATTTGGTAGCACCTGGAGAAGTCAGTTGGAAAGCTCCGATGACAAATTTGTAGCAGACTCAACTCTTTGCCCCTATGCATAAGTACTGTCAATATCTGTTGACAGGAAAAGGAAGAAAGGAGCAAGCACATACACCTAATCCAGACATGCGATGGACGTATATTCCCATTCCAGTAGCTAAATTCACCAAGCACATTCTGACAATGGTGAAAGAGCAGAAGCAAATCCCTTCCCATATTCTGGATACCTTTCAGAATATTATAACAACTTCAGTGACAGTGACATCACAGGAAAAGAAACATAAATCTGTCTCTATCAGTGGAGTGACTCATCAACAGGTCACTCTAGAGCATATACACACCTCTGTTCCAGTCCACGAGGGTCATGGGGTATACTCCCCCATGTTATATGCACAATCAAGTCAGACACATACACCCGATTTAAATGGAGATAATCAGCCTAACCTGACCATTTTAATGAGCAAGCACATACACCTACCCATAATAACCACTTCCATCAACAAGTGGTTTCCAAAGTGAGTAAGAAGGCATCTAAGAGAAAGGCCCATCCATCACAGTTGAAAAATCAAGATCCAATCTGCAATAAGGACTTGCTCAATGCTGGAGTTATTGAATCTCTCAAACAATTATCTATTACAGCTCAAGATTCTACTCTCTCATTTCTAAATTCTAGAAGTAACAACAATAATTTTGAAGGTCTTCATCAGACACTTCCTCATGAAGGCTTTCTTCATGATAATTCAATCAATCTCGAAGTATCATCTTCAGATGAGATCCACGATAACCCTCTGTGTGGCCAGAAGACCAAGGTGCAAGAAGTTCCATCTTTTGCTGTAACCCACAATGGTGATCCTCCCCATGATGATGAATTTAGTTGCGAAAGTCCTCTCCGTAGTAGTAATTCACATTTGCTGGAAAATTCTTCAATGTAAAATGCAGTGACGAGAAATCCCTCTTATCTTGAGGCACCAGAAAATGAGAATCTAGTCATGTCTGATGCCTTACCGCTAGTAGGTGAAATAATTTCTCAACCAGAAGATAGCCTGGGGTGTAGGTCATTCGCCGAACCACCCCTGTGTCATTTATTTTCTAATTTGACAAATGAATTCTCTACCAATATTGTCGAATCTGATGAAGAAACAAAGAAGCACCAGCTTTAGTCCCATCAGGTATAAGAATCTTCATCAAATGACAAAGTGGAATTGCTGAATATGAGAAAACAACTGGAAAAGGTGATATACCAGTCATGTTTTGGCCTTTGGATGACTCTCTTTACGATATTCTAGAAACGTTGATAGAAGATTGTATTCATGATTTTCGTCTCAACATATGGAAAACTCTTTGTCACTTAAAAGAGAAAATATTATCTTATGATGAATATAAAAATCATGTCAAGATAATAGAAGGGTTGTAACGCCAAATTGACTTGGCTTCTCTCTCAGTTTCTCGACATCCAAAGGTTGAAAAGAAGCAGTGAGACCTTCAGCGTTCATGCCTTGGAACTTTAAAAAGGTTTCACCAGTTAATTACCAATTCCCCATCTGGAATTCATATTTGGGGATGGGGTGTTCATGGAGCATTGAAATTTACTATGCTCTCCAGCCAACAAAGCCTGCCAAAAGTGGTCTCATGCAATTTTATTGCCCATGGATGGACACATACAACTAGTTTTGTGTGTAATCAGATGCTTTCTCAAGAACAGTCCGCAACTAGTTCTTCCCAAAGTTAGGCATATAAAGAACAAGTTTTTGAATTACTCTTGCATCAAGCAAATGAGAATTTCGAACGTGCTTCTCATTCAGAGAAGACACATCATCAAGTGACATAAGTGTCATAAATAATCCAACGGTCATCTGAGCCAGGTGATTTGAGTGGATGTAGGATGATGCATCCGACCAATTTATAGACTAAAGTCCACAAAAACAGGAGATATTTTAAAAAAGTTTCAGATATAGTAGCTCAAGAGCCACCACAACATTCCAGACTGGGAACTCTTTTAACTCAACCCTCAGGATCAACAGACAGGATTTGAGGAATTGAGAAGGAAAAACAAGAACTGCCCCAATCCACCAAACTGGGGACTTTTTCAAATTCTCAATCTCTTCCTCAGGGAAAGTCAGTCTTCTCTCGATTAGGGAAGAATCCACATGAGGAATGAAGAGACGAATTATCAAGATATTCCCTCCAAATTACGGTTCACTAAGAAGTTCTTGAGGGATCAACCAAACAAAAGGAAATGTCTCATAAAGGACATGAAAGAAGACAGTATCGCAGAAGCACAGACAAAAGGGATGTAATGCGTTATGCATCGATAAATGTCATCAATTCCATTGTCATCGATCCCCCAGAACCCGAGGCTCACTCAGGGGAATCATATGAAGAAGTTCCTATTCAAGAGGCTGTACGTACTGAAACAAATGAAGAAGGTGTGCGTACCCGGAATCAAAGGCTTACCCAGAATCTAGGTATTCCTTCAAATAACCAACTCCCCCCTCTCTAAAATGTTTCCAACAAGGGGAAAGAAAAAATTCAGGTTATATTCCACCCTACCTATAGAGAAGTCCAATCACTCTCATTAGAGGAATGGTTCGCATAGCAAGAAGAAGAAATGAAGGAGTTAAGGAGGTTAAATGTAGAACTACTTCAAGGTAGTCTTCCTCTTAAGCATGATGGAGTTAATCTATCAAGGGAATTTATTGGAGCTACTAGGATGGGCCAAGAATATCCCCCTTTAAAAGTACACCCTCACAGGTATAATCCTATGGGTCATACGTGACAACAACCGGTAATACTACCATCAGTGATAGTACCAGTCGCCACACCCATCCAAACTCTAGTTCTTACACATATACAGGTCCAAGATCAACCATATTTTTCTCAAAAATTAATTAATACCATTGAGTAATTAACAGCTTGGTTGGAAGCTATGGAAGGAAAATGTGCAAATGTTCAACCACAAAAGAGAGCTTACCCTGAATTTGTGGATGTGATTCCTCCCCCATAAAATTTTTCGAGTACCACATTCCTAATTTTTAATGGTTCAGGAGATACAGAACAACACTTAACACATTTTGTTTCTCATTGTGATCCTATGATGGGAACTCCTCAACAACAAGAATCAGTTAAGCTTAGGTGTTTTGTATAGTCATTACAAGGACCTGCTTTCATTTCGTGTACAAGATTTCAATCTCGACCAATTACTGGGTGGGAGGATCTCTGTAAAAAATTCCTTCTTCAATTCTGCCCAACGTTTCCAAAGATGATAGTTTTTGATCTTACCAATTGTAAGCAAAGGAGAATGAAAGAGTTTCAGATTTCATTGCTCGCTGGAAGGAATTAACATATTCCTTAAGTTTAGCACTCCCTCAAGAAGAATTGTTGCCAATCTATGTATAAAATCTACATGATGAATTACACACATCGTTGATCCCTGTGAAATACACGGGAGGGTTTTGAGACCTTACTTCAATCGCTCAGTAGATCGAAGATTCTCTTACAAATACTAAGACTAAAACTCGTGTAATTCCATCAACTCCAGGAAGAAGAATAGGGAAGGTTTAGACTGCTACAATTACACTTAAACAATCACCTCTACCTGCTTCCACTCAAAAACCTTCATCATATCAAAGGTCTCCACCTCCTAAGCATCAACAACAAAGGCCGCCTCGTCAAGATGATCAAAGAGATTAAATATGGAAATAGTTTAAATATTTGAAGAAAAAAGTTTATTCTTTTCGGAATGAACAAGTTCTTGGATACTTTATCTTGGCACTGGAAAACAATCTGGTTCATTTTCCAAGGCCAAAAAGGCCAAACAAGGAAGGAGATGAAGACCTCCCCAAATATTTCCCATTTCATCAGATGTTGGGGCATCCCATTCAGGAGTTTTTTGTATTCAAAGACCTCCTACAAAAGATGGTGGACTCTGGAAAAGTAAAATTGAAAGTCTATTTAACTCAGGTAGCATGTGTTACTACTACTGATCTTGAGTAAGAAGGCGAGTGGCATGAAGTCAAAAGTAAAAATGTGTAGAAATATTATGATTGGATGGTTAGGAAAATGATCAACCAAACTCATGCCATTTTACGAACACAATTGAATCAAATTATTGTGTCTTTTGCTATGAATTCCACAAAAAACCCCCTTCATCAAAAGGAAAATATTCAAAGAAATAGTGTAATTTTAGGAAAGAAGAGTAGTCAGAAGAAGACGATTTCATGTCAAAGCCTAAATTGTCTTTGAATCTGGTAGATTTTATGACATATACTTCAAAACTCAGGGCACCACCCCACCAAACGGCATTTCCTGAACTGGATAATCAGGAAGAATCTACATCAGATGAATATTTGATCTTTGGTTTTGTTAACATGATTCATTTAACAGGTCCTTATGCCAATGACAGTTTCAATTATGATGAGCTTGAATGCCCTGCATCTAACAGAGGAATTAAAGGAAGTGAAAGAGTTCTAGGATACATGGGAAGGCATGGATATTCCAGAAGCCACTATTTCAAGCCTACCCCTACTAGAACTGTATATGCGGCAGAAACTCATGGAAAAGCCCTTTAGTGGGCTCAACAGGAACAAGGAAGTTCTTCCACACATGGTAGATTCAGTCCTGATGAAGCTATTTTGGAAGACCGGTTAGAGGTCACACCTTCTTCCTCTTAGCAAATAGATATACCTAGTCAGTCTAATCTACCGAAGCCAGGATTATTTCCAACTTTTACCCCGATACGGGATGCATCTACTTTCAAAGTATCAACTTCCAAGGCACCTGCAAAACCACATTTTCATGATGGGAAACACAGAACTTTGGACCAAAAGTATGATGTCTTGAAACATTTGGCCCATGTACCGTCCAAGTTATCAATTTTGGATGCCCTAAATCTATCAAAAGATCTTCGGGAGGTGCTCATTGAGGCTCTGTCAAGTCATCAAGAATTTGAAACTGAAATTGTTGCGGCTTATGTCTACCATATAGAGAATGATCCTGCAAAATTCCATGCAGTGAAATATTTTACAGATGAAGATGAATATGATGTTGTACTTGGACATATCAGAAATTTGTATCTATCTGGAAAAGTCAATGATATAGATGTCCAACGAGCTTTCATTGAAAATGGATTAGGAGTCAACCTCAATCTTATTCGTACACTTCATCGATTGGGCCTCACCGAATCTGATTTATATCCTTCTACTTTGATGTTGCAAGGATATGATAAAAATGAACAAGAACCTCTGGGTGAGATTACACTCAGAATTCTGTTTGGAGATATTGTGTCTAATTCAGATTTCATGGTTGTTCGTTAGGACATAGCTTTCAACATTTTTCTTGGAAGACCTTTGCTACGTCAACATGCGGTCGTACCTTCGTCATACCATCAGTGTCTCAAATATTGTTTCAATGGTCAAATTGGGAAATTGTATAGAGAAAAATCCCCATTCAAAACATGTGAATCTCAATACATTGAAGAATAATTCTATCACATGGAGGGAAAGGAAAAATCCACAAAAAATAAGGTTATCAAAATTAATTCTCTATATGGTTTGGAAAAGATTCCAGTAAACCCATTCATTCATGTGAGTACAGATTATGTGTTGCCTATTAGTCAAATTGATGGGATAGAACTAAATACAAACATTCTTATGGAAACTTTCATAATGTCAGTTACAGAAATCGAGCCAGACAACATGGGATAAATTGTTGATTTTCCAAGCAGTGATGAAAGATTAAATGGAGATGTCTTAATTTCATACGATGAAATCCAATAATTATACACATCATCAAACATATTATAAAAATTTATAGAAATACCAGAGGAAAATAATGATGTCAATTCTAAATCCATCATCTCCTCACTATCACCTCACGAAGACCCTTCATCATCAATAGGGTCAAAAATGGAAACCTCTTCTCCAAGATGTTCAAATTTTAACTTCTCCCTTGACCATAGAAGTTCTGCTTTGTAATCTACTATGCAAGTGGAAATAGAAGAAGTAACACATATTGAAGAAGAAGAGGAAGATCTGAGGGATGCTCCTCCATCATTTGAAGAGGGTATCTTTACCACTGTGGATGAACTCAGAGAAATAAATCTGGGTACAAAGGAAGATCCACGCCCCACTTTAATTAGTGCGGCCATGAATCTTAAAGAGAAATAAATGTATACTTCATTTTTAATGAAAATTTGAGATGTATTTGCTTGGAATTGTATAGAAATTACAGGTCTTGATCCTGATGTTGCAACTCATCAATTGGGTTTTCCAGAAGAACATTGAGGATTCAAGAAAGCCACAATTAGAACACACCCAACTTATGCCTCCAAAATTGAAGCTGAAGTTTATAAGATTATAAAAGATAACTTTGTTAGAGAAGTTTAGTATCCCAAATGGATGGATAATATTGTCCCTGTGAAAAATAATAATGGAAAATTAGAGTTTTCATTGACTTTAGAGATGATAATCAGCATTGTACCAAGGATTATTTTCTAGTTCTGATTGCATAACTCTTAATTGATGAAACAACTGGCTACAAAGCTCTTTCTTTTATGGACAGTTATTCTGGGTACAATCAAACATGAATGGCCCTAGAGGATGAGGAGTCTACAACTTTTAGATCTCCTCAAGGTGTGTTTTTGTATCGGGTAATGCCCTTTGGACTGAAAAATGCAAGTGCAACGTATCAACGTGCCATGCACCATATCTTTAAAAAACAATTAAGGGAAATTTTTTGAATGTTATGTGGATGATTTGGTGGTTAAATCCAGACAACGTTCTGATCACTTGGCAGATCTGGAAGTCATATTCAACAAACTTCGACAACACAATTTGAAGATAAACCCCTTGAAATCTGCTTTCGGGGTAACCTTAGGAAAATTTCTTGGGTTTGTTGTACGCCATAGTGGTATCAAAGTTGATCCTGAGAAGACAAAATCAATCCTTGGTATGTCACCTCCTCAAAATTTGAAATAATTAAGAGGACTTCAAGGACACTTGGACTATATTCGGCGTTTCATTTCCAATTTGTTAGGTAAGTGTTTACCATTCACCAAATTAATGAAGAAGGGATTCACCTACCAGTGGACTAAAGAATGTCAAGAAGCATTCAATATTATCAAGGGATATCTTTTGATTCCACAAGTATTAATGCCACCTGTTGAAGGAAGACCACTTATTCTCTATTTGACAGCTTTAGAGCGATCATTGGGTTCCTTCCTTGCCCAAAAGAATGATCCTGGGAATGAAAATAGCCTTTACTATCTCAGTTGGATTATTATTGAGGCAGAAACTCGATATTCAAGTATTGAAAAGTGCTTCCTAGCATTGATATTTGTAGTTAAGAAATTGAGACACTACCTGCAACATCATGATGTCCAATTGGTATCTCGCAATAACCCGCTCAAATTTAACCTTAGTCTTCCAATGATTACAGGACGTCTGGCAAGGTGGACAGTTATTTTACAGTAGTTTGATATCCAATACGTGTCTCAAAAGGAAATAAAGGGCCAAGCTCTGGCCTATTTCCTTACTAAACACCCATCTTTAGAAGATATATCTTTAAATATTGAACTTCCTAATGAGTAAGTATTCTCTATTCAAGATAATACTCAAACATGGGAAATATACTTTGATGGTACCTCTAGAAGTCCAACAGGGAAGAAAATGGAAGATCCTAAATTCAACAAAGTTGGGTTAGGAATATTACTTATTTCCCCAGAAAAGGCAGTGCTACCCTATTCCTTCTTATTGTTGGAAGGTGGTACAAATAATGAACCAGAATATCAAGCTCTCATCGCAGGCTTGGAATTGGCGCTTTAGGAACACGTGAATCACCTGAGGGTAAAAGGTTATTCAGATTTAGTAATCAAACAAATCAATGGAGATTATGCTATCAGAAAAGAAGAGTTAATACTTTTGTGTGATTACGTCAGAGAGTTAATTGCAGAATTTCCCTCGGAACCAACATTTTTTTATGTCCCGCGATCACAAAATGCCCAAGATAATGCATTGGCTAATGTAGCCACAACCCTGGAAGATCCAAACTGGGATGAAACAATCATCAGTATTGCCCACCATCATGTAGTTTCACCTTTTGTTCAAATCAGAACATAGGAAATCTATGAAATTAGTCCCATTTCTGAACCATATGGTTATACTATAGGATGGATGACACCTATCAGGGAATATTTTCAAAATGGAACACTCCCACCTGATAGAGCCAGGAAAGAACATGTCTGGTGACATGTGGTCAATTTTACTCTTTATGATAGCCTAGATCACCAAATAATTCTTTACAAGAGAGGTTTTGATGGAATTCTCTTCAGATGTATTGATGGTGAAGAGACAATGGCTGTCATGAATGAAGTAAATGCATGAGTTTGTGGTGGCCACCGGTCTGTACATAGAATTTTTGATCGAATTCAAAGGCTTGGATACTTGTGTCTTTCAATGATACAAGATTATGTTGATTTCACTAATAAGTTTCATTATTGACAAGTATATTCGAATTTCATTCATCAACCCCCAGAGTTGCTTCATAGAGATAAATACTCATGGACATTTTCTACTTGGGGAATGGATGTAGTAAGACGTTATCCTATGGCTACATCCAAGAAGTTTAAGTATATTATTACTGCTACTAACTTCTTTTCCACATGGGTAGAGGAAATACCTCTCAAAGAAGTTAGTTCTAAATGAATTTTTAGCTTCATCAAGTCTAACATCATTATTAGATTCGGTGTCCCTCATACCATATTGACGGAAAATGGCACCAACTTCTGTTCATCCAAGGTGAGAATGTTGTATCAAGAGTACAACATCAAATCCAACCATTCATCTTAGTATCATGTATCAGCCAATAAACAAATAGAGGCCTTCAATAAGACTCTTTCAAATATACTTCAAAAGATGGTGGATAAAGATAAGAAATCATGGCCTAATAAATTTTTTTATGCTTTATGGGCTTATCGAACTACCACCCGCACTGCTACATGATCAACTCCATATTCATTGGTATATGGAATGGAAGCTGTCTTTCCCATTGAGGTTTAATTAACTTCACTTAGAGTATCCATTTGTGATCAGTCATCTACAGATGAGAAATATCAGAAGCGATTGATGGATTGGAATGATTTTATGAAAAAAGATTGTGCACCCTGCACCACTTTGAATTCTATCTGAATCGAATGACATTATATTTCAATAAAAAAGTTCTTCTTTTTTCATTCATTCGAGGAGAATTGGTATTGGTCCTCATAACTCCAATGATACCGGGGAAGAAGCCTCCAAAGCTTGAGCCAAAGTGGGAAGGACCTTATTCAATACATAACGTATACTCCAATGGAGATTATTCTCTAATATCAATGGATGAAGAACTCATTACAGCTCCAACCAATGAAAGATTCTTGAAGAATTATTTTGTGTAACACAAATGCATCCATTTTTCTAGCTACATGACACTAAACTGTGCAACACTAGTCCATGCATATGACCTTAAACTATTTTATTCCTCACTGTAAGACTTTAAACTGCACAATCCTTATAGTCCTCACTACAAGACTTTAAACTTCATAGCTCCTCTATCGTCCAACATGATGTTAAACTATGTCCCCTTTTTCATCCAGAATGATGTTAAACTGTTCATCCGAACTGCAAGTAGTTAAATTTCCAAGTACCCCATGTCTATGAAACATGAAATTTAAACTGTGAAACAGTCCCTTATACGTCCTACATAACGTTAAACTGTATGTCGTTAGGGTTGTTGTTACATCTTGTTTCTCACACCATGCATGAATCACGTGAGCTTAGAGTAAGCCTCAATCATAACACCCTCTCTGGGCCGCTAACCACGCATAAGTCCCAACACCATTTTTGAGTCGTTATACTCAAGTACAACTCGATCATCAAATCATTCTCAATATAAATAAGCATACTTTGATCCTTTCCTTCAAGGCTGGGTGCGTAGGCAAACTCTCGAGGTTCTAGCCCAAAACCAATATATTCACATCGGTTCACCTCCATATCATATGATGTTGATCCGCGAATCCCCCAAAACCAATATCTTAACATCGGTTCACTGCCATCTCATACAACGTTGATCCGTGAACCCCCCAAAGCCAATATCTTCACATCGGCTCACCTCCATCTTATACGATGTTAATCCGTGAAGCCCCCCTTTGAAACCAATATATTCACATTGGTTCATCATCGTCCTTTCTATATGATGTTAAACTATAAAGTCCCCCATTTTCCTCTTTACAAGACACTAAACTGCATAGAAATACATCCTAGCTATATGATGCTAAACTATACAACACCGTTCCATGCATATAACCTTAAACTATTCGCACTTTTGTCCTGTACAACAATAAACTACAACAGTCTCTGACACCCTCACCTGAGAGGGAATCATTATTGACATTGATCTCCAATCATGTTATATTCCAAGGCCTAAATGCATACATGGAAATGCCCAATCCTTTAATCTTGGTTCCAACCATCATTACATTAAAGTCTCCTTTCACCCTTCACATGTACGAAACAAATCTGTATAGAGGGTATTTCAAGAACTATGTATGTATTGATTCCCATCCTTATGGGATACATAGAAACGTTCGAGAATCCCTCGAACCCAGCCCCAAGTCATTGGGCCTAACCCCAAATTCCACTTTTAGTCCCTTGGCTGAAAAGTCCCCCTGTGAACACATGAATGTGGTATGATAACCCTGGTCTTTATTCATATCAGGTTTATAACAGACACACAATGTGTCTCCCTTATTATGGTCTGAGCTCTACAACCCTAAACTAAGATATCCTATGCTCTCATATCACATGATGTTAAAATGTATTTCAAGAACTACGTATGGATTGATTCTCATCCTAATGAGATATGTAGTGAAGTCCAGCATCTCAATCCAGGACCCAACCACAACATGATTATGGTCAGCATTGGTCTATGTATCTAATTCATGCATTGGAGAATACCAATTTTCTTGTGTCATACTCCTAACCTTAAATACTTCCAGATCTCCATAACCCTTTTCTCGACTTATAGTCACAAAATTTCTTATACCCGAGAATGATTTTTCCTGACTATGCAGCACGTGCCCCTAGGTGACCTTTCATAAATAGTCCACATAACAGACTTTTCAGCCAAAAGATGCTATTATTTGACTATGCAGCCAATGCCCTTAGGTGGCCCTGCATAATTCAACCCCCCTAATGGGTTCTTAAAATAGTGGTAACTTAATTCTTGGGGGAAAAACCTATTTTGTCATTATTGGCCTTAACAACAATATATAGGGATCCATAAAAACAACCATCCTTAACATATTTGTCCCATACTCTTTTTCATGATCTGAAAGTATTCAAGTCTATCATTTATATTTCCTTTCCATACATTTGGGTCAGACCTTCTCAGGAGTGAAATTCATCCAATTCTTTGACAATATTGATTGGGAATATCTTCTCCATATTCAATTAACTCTCTTCATATAGCAGACTCTATTCTTTGGGAAATTTGAATCTCCATAAACTTTCACTGGATTTTAGCAATAGAAAAGTAAAATTTCTGAGAGTTATTTTTCCTGACTATGCAGTACGTGCCCCTAGGTGGCCTTGCATAAGTAGTCTACATAACAGACCTGTCATCCAAAAGATACTATTATTTGACTATGAAGCCAATGACCTTAAGTGGCCCTGCATAATTCAACCCCCAAATGGGGTTTTCAAATAGTGGTAACTTCAATCTTAGGAAATATTTCCTTTAATGCCTTTTAGCACTTTTTTTATATCATCACTCTGATTCAAAATTTCTTAAGTCATAGTTTACATGTTTTACCCCCATACTTGAATGTGGTAATATGTTTTCAAGAAAATTATCAAGGAATTGAGTCCAATTTAATCCATTTGGTCAAAGCTATTCGACCTTAAACATTAGCCTTTTTATGTCCAACATGCATGATTTTAAACTGCCAACAAAAACAGGGTACTCTTTAAATTAGGAACCTGTAAAAGGAACTCTGAAAAAAAGTCAAGTCCCATATCTCTAAGAATACATATTGTATTATTTAGGCAGTATTGAGCAATAAAAGATGCAATGTTTGTAGGGTTTCTTATGTCACCCTAGCAAAAATCAAACTATGATTACTAGGTTCTTTGGATTAGTTAAAATTAATTAAAGTAAGTAGTACAAGAATGTAGGTACAAATGATTGAAGATAAAAGTGTTTTTCATTTATGCACAAGAGTTATAAGGACATACACAAATTGGAGTCTCTTCTATTTTTCAAGAATTACAAGAGGCTTTCAACATAACTCTTCATTCGCTTCACAGCGTCCTGAGCCTCATCAACAACCACCTGGAATTCATTCATTCAACTGGATACAATAAGAGACGAAGTGATACCAGCTATTATTGGAACAATTGTAAAAGAATGTTCTTGAGTGTGGTTCAGGAAAATTTTTTGCTGATCAAACAATGACTCTACTTCTGTCCAAGAGACTTGGAAGATTGATACATAGATTTGAGAATGGAGAATTGGAAGTAAAGAGCCATTTGGAGAGAGTACTCTTTTCAGATATTTTTATAATGTCATGATAGTCTTGTCTCCACCAACTGGAAGAAAAAAACATATTAGCCCATGGGTTTTCCATTTTCATATCTGAAAGGAAATGGTATGGAGGAAATATTTAAAGTTCACTCCATTGCTGCTGCTCTTAATTAACAACATAACCGAAATAGAGGGATAACAATGCGGGTGTAACTCAGGATTGCGAGGTTTCAGATCTGAAGTACATGGGCTATGATGCATTATGTATTCCTTCTCCACTATTCCAGCATTAATGAATGATCTTGCAACTGAGACATTTGCTGAAGAAAAATTGGTGTAAGTCTGAAACCAGGAATGAGGAATGTAATTTTTTTCCTATGGAATGTTGACTCCTTGTAGATGACTGTGGCCATATAAAGGAAAGTAAATGCTCTGTGGAAAATTGACATGATATTTATTTAACTACATGGACAAATCTGGGAGAGTACGGTCGCAGATATCATAATAGTCATGGCCAATGATGTTCATCATATCATCAATTCTCTTGCTAGAAAAATCATCAGCCGATCCAATTCTTTTGGGAGCCATTGAATCTGCACAAGGATCAAACAATTAACTTTTAAATTAGTCTACTTTTATGAAATACTTTTGAAGGAAACAAAAAAATGGATAAGGCATTAAGGCACACAAGTGTGGTCATGCAAGTGTGGTTGTGTAAGTATGGTCGCGCATGTACTATCACGCAAGTCAAAATCATACTGGAGAAGTGCGACATAGGAAAAAAGTGAGCGACCGAAGAGATGAAGATACTTTCATGACGAGAGCCCAAAAAAATTGAAAGGCAGGATGAGAAGCGCGAAGTAACACCCATATATATAGGCTATCCCGCAACCCTACATGCCAGACCCTGCACATTGGTACCTACGTGCCTATAACTTGCACGCCGCTGGATCTTGGTTTCTCGTTTTCCTCAGAGTCAAATCCTCTTTCCTTTTTCGGATCCAAATTTGGGGGGGGAATTTTGTTGACACTCTTTTCCGTCACAGAGTCTAGCGAATGGAAAAAGGGGAATACCTTAATCACAAGAAGAGTCATCCTTTGAAGAACATCAAAAATTGACAAAGGCATGAACAAGAAATCCTTTAGAAAGAGGTCGCCCAAGTTTCCTTCTGGTCGTGCAAGTCACTTAGGTGCCACAAATGGGTCGCACAAGTCACTTGCCCGCCCTATTCATTTTTTCTCCCAAGGTGCCTAGTGGCATATAAATTTCCCCGGTGGGAACCCCATTTCAAGGACGAATTTTCAAAAAATCAGATTCAAGCTCTGGTCACCCAAGTCTTTTTCTAACGTCTTTAGAACACTTTTAAGGTAATTCTTTACCTAGAATGGAAGCTCTAAAGAAAAAGAATAAGGCCTCAGTGTTAGAATTCATCAACACTTGCACGCCTTAGTGTCCACCACTTAAGGGAAATGAAGACACTTGCACTCCGCCTTTCCCTATCAAGGGAACTTGCGCACCACACTTGTGGAAGCCTCTAGGGATGATAATAAGGGCTTGAATTCAAGTCACCCAATTATTACCCTATATATTATTCATCTCCCAAGGTGACTAATGTCGCGCAAGTATACTTGCGCAACCAAGACTTGTGCTCCAGAACAAAACTTGCATGCCTCCTTCCTAGTCACTTACATTCTTCAAATCCACCTCTCCTATTCAAGATATAGCCTTCAAAACCCTCTTCAAAGTCATTTATGGCTTGGTTCCTTTGATGGATTCCTTATCTGACAGGAATTTTGGGAGAACCTATATCAAAACTTTATGAATTACAAAATTTATGTCACCATGGTTAGGGGTTTCCTATATAACCTCATCTTTTAAGATGAGAAGATTCCTTTAACCTAGGCCTCCTTCTCAAGAGTAAGCCCCAATCATAATCCTTTTAACCTGGGTCTCCTTCTCAGGAGTATGCCCCAGTCATAATCCTTTTAACCTGGGACTCCTTCTCAAGAGTAAGCCCCAGTAATAATCCATTTAACATGGGCCTCTTTCTCAGGAGTAAGCCCCAGTCATAATCCCTTTAACCTTTTCCTTTTTCTTAGTAGTAAGCCCTAGTCATAATCTTTTAACCTAGGCCTCCTTCTCAAGAGTAAGCCCCAGTCATAATCTTTTAACCTGGGCCTCCTTCTCAGGAGTAAGCCCCAGTCATAATATTTTAACCTGGGCCTCATTCTGAGGAGTAATCCCCAGTCATAAGTTCCTTTAACATGGGAATCCTCCTTAGGAGTAATCCCCAATCTTAATTCTTTTGATTTAGGTTTCCTTCTCTGGAATAAAACTCAATCATAAGTCCCTCTTAATTTAGGATTCCTTTTCCAGAGTAAGTCCAGTGTTAAATTCTAAAATCTCCATAGAATAAAAATACCATTATGGACCCTTCTTCTTGTGATTCTTTCCTAAGTCCTGGTCTCCATTTACCTGGGCAGTCATACATACATAAGCCCCACATCATTTCTCATAACTGCATCTTTTATGGCCCCATCATCAATTTTACTGATACCTCTTGTTTCTCACACCAAGCATGACTCACGTGATCTTAGAGTTTGAAAGTAATCAAGACATCTCTTTCTGAGCCATTAACCATGCATAAACCTCATATTCTTTTATCAAACTACATGGGTTCTGATTCCTTTTTAACAAGGATACGTAGGTAGCCCATCTACGGGTATGATCCCAACTCTGAAATAATCCCTATATTTTTGAAGGACAATAAAATTCAAGTGCCCCAATGAGTGGCTTTAAAACTAGTATGGTCATCAAAATGACCAAGATATTTCTATATAATGTATTAAAGGATACCATTGACTAAGAATCTCTGATATATGTGGATGATTATCGATCGATGAAGAACCTAAAATACATATAAAAGATTCTCTAAATCTCATACCTATCTACCATTGATTTCTAAATCTAAAGGAAAACTCATTTATATACTTGGTGAATTAATAAGGATTCATGAACATAACTTAAATGTATAAGAGAGTCCTGGGGTAGGTAATAATTCCCCCCCAAAAAGTGTGATGAGCCTGACCTCCCATCCTCTCAACCAATGAAAATTCTTAAGCCTCATCGGTCTATGAATAATGAGAACCTACCTTTGGAAAGTAGGTCCATATGGATATAGAGTCATTGGATGTTTCCGGTTCTCTGAATAAACCCATTAAAAACCGATTGGAAAGTTTGAACCTTAAACAAACAAGGTCATCCCCATTTCCAGAAGAAACATCGTGCCATAAACTCTTGACCTCAATTGAATTAGGTTTTTATGTTAAAATTTGTTGGATATAGGTTTTCCTTGTGATCAACATCACATTCATTCTCTGTTGTAATGACCTTTTGGGAGCAATACTTTGATCACCACATAAGGTTAGGTGGTCTAGAAAAATTCCTATAGTCTACTTCTATTTGTTTAAGTCGTGAAATATTATATGATTGTGCTGACACAACATGCATGCTAACAAGAAAAATAGTGGATAATGATAATAATGTGTTTGGAATAATATTTGGACCCCTTTTTGTCAAATGGGTTTGAGACCTATCTTATGGCTACCCTTAGGGTGAGCTTACCCTAGAAAAATAATGAACTAGCTAGTGGCTTAAAATTTGATTTAGCATTACATGACATATAAGGTGATTTTTTGTGATAGATTTACTCTATAAAATAGCTTCCTTGATTATAAAATTGATGGTAATAATTAGATATAAAATGGATGGGTACATTGGAATGATAACGACTTAAGATATAATTTGATGAATGAATGAATAAATGAAAGAAAAATGGTAATTGACTGAATTAACTATTTTGGATTATGATATTATGATGTGTTATTCTTTCCATTATGACTTGTGTTATGAGTTATGCTAAAATTTTTATATTAGGGAATTAGACCACTTATAATGAAATTATTATGTAAAATTATGAGCTTGGTTATGATGAAACGCTTATATAAAGGGCTTGTCCTTGTTATGTTAAATTTAATATATAAAGGGTTTTGCCTAGCTATGATGACATGATTATATAAAGGAATTGGACTGGTTGTTTTGAAATTATTATATAAAGGGGTTGGAATGGTTATGATGATATTCTTATATAAAGGGCTTATCCTGGTTATGCCGAAATTCTTATATAAGGGTCTTTTCTTGGTTATTCTGAAATGATTATTTAAAGGGCTTATTATTATTATACTGAAATGATTATATAAAGGACTTGGATCAGATATACAAAAATTATTATATAAATTTATTTTCTTGATTATGTTGAAATACTTATATAAAGGGATTGGCTCTAGTTTTATTGAAATACTTATAGAAAGGGCATGGACCAGTTATGCTGAAATTATTATATAAATGGCCTGACCTGGTTATGTCAAAATGCTTATATAGAAGACTCTATCTAGTTATTATAAATCTCTTATATAGATGGATTTTCCTAGTTTTGTGATTATTCCATGGACTTATGGTTATGGTTGAAATGATTTTTCTACACGATCAGAGATATTTCAGTGTGGTTCCAAAATAGGTTGCTTAGTGTATCATATTAATTAATTAATAAATAATCTTAATTATTGTTTTATTTCATGCACTTATTATCATACTAGTTTTTATAGGCATGGCAGTGTCAACCTATTGAGTTTCACTCACACCCAATTCATGTCATTGTTTGGTACTTGCACATATTACATGGATGCAGGTTTATATAAGAGAAAAGAACCTTGTGGTTGATTTTTTCTTACTGGATGGGTTGGATCTTTGAAAAAGGACCAACCAAGGATTTAGGACCAGGGCCTTTTGAGTTTTTTATTGTCACCTTATTCTTTTATCTGTATGACTTTCAATAAGTAATTTATCTACATATCAACCTAACATTAAATTTTTCATTATTATTTGGTTTACTTGATTAATCAATTATATTTTAGTTGTGTGTTGTATTGTTTTTTGTATTTATATTAGTATGATATTTGTTTTTTAACTATATTGTAACTCTATACTAGTGGGTATAGTCTCCTCGCTACATTCTCTAAACCCATACTACTAGTTGGCAGTCTATGGTGTATGTGTAGGCACACTTGGGGGGCCAACAATCACCCTGTTTTATCTATGTGATAGAGATCATGATTGGGAATGTTACAAAGTGGTATCAGAGGTGATTGGTTGTTCTTTTATATTGATTTACTATTTTGGAAAGGTAGAAAGGAGACTAGGATGCATGGAGACTTGGTAATGAGCTTGAATATGGTAGTAGATAGCTCATGTATGATGGGGAATCCAAGTACACATTGTATATGATTTCTATTTATACTATTCATTTGTTAGGGTTGATGTTATTTCACTCTAGGTGGTTCACATATTATGTGATGTTTTTATTTCTTAATATTTACACTCCTGACCCAGTATGGCTTGAGATGAGTTTTAATGCATCACAAAAGGCACATAGGGATATATCTTGAAATTTATTATTCATCATACAAACATATTTATTACATGTGATATATTTTCTTATATGAACTTTGAAATGAGATACTTGTTATATATGATAAATTAAAACTAAAGAACTATTATATCATGTCGATTCACTTATTAAACCATATTTAGAGAGACCACATGCCAGTGGTTCTCTATTTTTGTCACTTGTTGAGGTTGACCTTATTGTTATCCTGTGTATTAAAGATCATGTTTGTCTTGTATATATTCTCCCAATTTTTGTTGAATTGAGCATTAGGAGAGTGGAAATTAGTGTGCTCCTAACTCTACTGAACTGAAGCTTCTTGTATCTCCTAAGGATATGATGGATGGTCAGCTCTATAGAATATTCCCAAGGGTCATTCAAACCATACATAGGGAGACTATTCACACCATTCCTTTGGTGTATGAGTTAGGGAGAGAGTTCTAGCCACAACATCCACCTATATTCATAGGGGAGGGTGGCCCTAGAGAAGATGAGTTTTGGATTGATTCAGTCTAGAAAATATTCAATCACCTCAATACACCCATATATATGAGGGTGAATTTTTCTATATACATACTTCAAGGACCAGCCAAGCATTAGTGGATCACTACAAAGAAAGTTGGGAAGCAAGGAGAGTTACCCTAGAAAGACTTCTAGGAAAAGTTTCTGATTCACTTCCATCCTAAAACGTTGATAGATGAGAAGGATCATGAGTTAATGCACTTGATATATGAGAACATGTCAGTGATGGACTACGTTGGATGTTTCACCAACCTCTTGTGATTTTTACTATCTTTAATAATTGATAAGATTTCTAAGGTGAGGTATTTTCAGAATGGGATTTTCTATGAGATCAGGTCCCAGGTGAACATTTTTTTCTTGAGTAGATTTAATAATGTGTTGAATTAGGCTTTCGTCATGGAAGAAAATATAAGAGAGGACCTGAAAATTAGCAATTCTATTTCAACAGGTTGAACAGGGGGCAAATATTCTGGAAGCAAGAAGCACTTCTATGATAGTTATCACCAAGGAAACAAAGGGTAGAGAAGTGGGAAACCATATCTAGATCATATTCCATTACAGTGGCATCATTGGAGAACGTTTGGTAACAATCAACCTTAGTGTCCGTACCATTATTTGGAGTTCCATTATTATGGTAGGTTATAAACCTTTATAGGTTTTATAGGGGAATGCAGTAGCAATATAGTGGAATGATATTAGGATAGGTACTAGATTCTATGAAGGACATAACTACCCCTAAACAGACTAGTAGCTTGAGTTCCACTAGACGTTCAGGTCGAGGCATGGGACATGATACCCTAGCACAGAATTGGTAGAACTAGTCAAAGGAAATAGAACATTAACATCATACTGGAGCCTAGATTGGATGGGAAATTATTTTACATTCTATGATTTCTACTCTAGTTATTTGGGATGCTGAACCTTCTACCATCATAGGTATAATTCTTGCATCATCTACCCTTACATGCATTTTGTTTGATAGAGGAGCATTGCATTCCTATTTATCTTTTGATGTTTAAAATGGTCTGGGATTTTTTTTGTAAATCTGGGATGCTAAATTTTCCATTAATAAACATTTGGAAGTGTATTAATAGAATATAAAATGTTCAAAGTCATGTTCTCTAGAAATGGGTGGTTTTCATTTCTTTTTAGAATCATTTGTGATAGAAATGAAATGTTTTGAATTGATTCTTTGTATGGATTGGTTAGTTTTATACCAATATCATATGAACTGTTATCAAAAGAGAGTTACCTATCTATCTCCAGAAGTAAGACTATATTCTCACCAGGGTGAGTGGGTTCTTTAGGCTGGTCATGTGATAGGAATTCAGTAAAAAATATACTTTCTCACAGTTCAGATAGTAGGCCTTACTCAAGATGATGGTGGAATGTAGAAGAATAATTTTTCACCAGTGTTAGTCCATTTTTAGGTTGTCTTTACTAAATATTTTTATTACTTACCACATGAGTGGGAGATTAAGTTCACAATTGAGTTGGTGTTAGTAGTAGATCCAGTTTCTATCCTTTTTGAGAGGATGGAAACAAAATAGAATTTGGAATTAAAAATTAAGTTCGAATATCTAAAATCCAAGGATTTCATAATGCCTAGTATGTCACTATGTGTTCCCTAGTTCTTTTCTCTAGGATGGATGATGGAAATTTGTGCTTGTGTGTGGGATATTAGGGAATGAACCAGATGATGATCCATAACAGGTTTCCCCTTTCACATATTGATGATCTCTTCAATCATTTGAGAGTACTTGGATTTTCTCTAATATTAAATTGATATTAGGGTATCCTTAGTTTATAGGAAGGCCATCATAAGTACCTTGAATTTCTTTTAGGGGAAGGTTGGATTATATAAGTTCGGGGTGATGTCATTGAGTCCGACAAATGTATTAGTGTCATTAATGGCCTTGATAAATCAGATATTTCTTCCTTTTGGACCGTTTTTGTCATTTTCATTATTGAGATCTTACTGTACTCTCAGTATGTAAATGATAATTACCAACATCTTGAAATTTTCTTGATTACATTGAGATAAAATTGGAATTATTACAAGATAAACAAATATAGTTTGTTGGATTGATAAAGTACACTTTTTAGGTCATGTCCTGTCAGAGGATAGAGTGTTAGTGGACCCCAGAGAATTTTGTACCCATGGTATCATGGGAGATTCCAAATAATATCTTCAATATTTTGATATTTCTGGGTTTGGATGGTTATTTTTAACATTTTATCCAAGACTTATCCCATATGGAAGAACCGATGTATAGGATAACAAAGAAAGGGTTGATGTTTGTTTGGTTAGATACTTATTAGAGATCTTTTCAGGAGCTGAAGGAAAGAGTAAAATCAGAACCAATCCTCACCTTACCTATTCCAGGTTAGACCTATACCATGTACTGTGACACATATAGAGCCTTATGTAAATTTTTTCTTTATGGGACTTGAACCTTCGAAAAACATGGTGGTTTGAGCATCCTCTATATTTTGAATTCGAGATGGATTAAGCAAAAGGAAATGGAAACATAATTTTCCATTTGTTGATATGTAAGATGAATATGAAGGAAGCACAAGTCTTGTGAGAAGTAGAGGATAATGACACTCTTTATAGGAAAACATCTAGATGTTCAAGAGTCCTAGGGATTAGTAATTCTGACTTCAAAATCTGTTATATGCATTCTTTTAGACAAGATCAAGACGTGGTAGATATCTAATCTAATGGGATTTTCTCTAAGGGATTATTTATATACTGGGAAGCCTCAATTAGAATGTTATATTTATAGAGGAAATTATCTTCTTTTTTATGACAAAGTATGGTTTTTTACGAGCTTGTGCATAGAGATGATGAGAGAGATGAATGATTTTAGATGGGAGGTATATCTAGGGTTGATGAAGATGCATCATGAACTCCATAGGTAGTATTGGTGGTCGAGAATAAATATGGAGGCAACATGATTCATGAGAATACGTTTCACCTATTAGTAGAAAATGATCGATCATCCTAGGATTATTGGGATGTTGTAGTCTCTACCCATTCTAGAGTCGAAATGGGATGATGTTACTTTGGATTTTATGATAGAATTAAATCGGAAAACCTCACAAGATAAGTTTAGTATGGTTGATAATAGATCCACTGTTGAAGGTATAATTTTTTTCCTATTAGGAAGAACTTGACTGTTGATGATCTAGGTAGTCTCTATGAGTAGTAGGTAGTTCAATTGATTGGTGTTCCAAAGAGTATCATTTATTGTAGTGATCCTCATTTCATATATCAGTTCTAATAGCATATTCAAAAGGAATTTAGATCAAAGGTTATTCTGAGTACGACCTATCATGCTCAGACTAATGGGATAACTAAATACACTATTCAGATTCTAGAGGTAATTTTATGTGGCTATGTTTTGGATTTCAGTGGTTCATGGGAGTGGCATTCAATACTCATGGTACTTTATTATAATAACATATTCTGGGAATTGAATAAAATGGATAATTTTGAGGATTTTTATGGTAGACCATGCTATTCACATATTTTTTGGTTAGTGGTAGGTGGGACAATAATTGTTTGACCAAGTCTCATACATTAGATGTCTGAGTAAGTTTGGTTGATTAGGAGATGTCTGGTCACCATATAGAGAAGGAAAAATATGACACGTATCTATAAAGATTGAAACAACCCAGAATTTTATCAATGAAATTTCTCCCTTCTTATAGTAATGTCATTATAACATAAAATCTCATTAGGAAACACAATGCCATATCATGCTTAAATGAACTACTATTTGACGTTTAATCCTAAATTTTCCAATTCTATGATTTGAATTTTGAAAATATTATATACACAGTTGTGATCCGTAAGATGTTTGAAGTCTAATAGAAAAAACTTAATTTTTAGTGAATAGTAACATACCCTTATGAATAGTAATATGACCCTTATGAATAGTAAATCAACCAACTGAATAAGAACCTTACCAATGATTGTATAAATAAAATTTATCCATCTTATAAGTGAAAACATGATATAATTACTTTATAGTGTTTGTATTTTTGTAAGTCATGAATATTTAATGATTAATTTAATAATTTAATAGAAAATTTATTTTCATTAAATGTATTCATAAACTAGTATTTATATGTTTTATGATTATATGATAATTTTATGAGACCTCAATTAATTTTTCAAGTGTTAGAAAAGTAGCTTTTAATTTTAAAATTTTTATTTTTCAAGTAAATTACGATTTTAATTAAAAATTAAATAAATAATATTTAGAAAATTATTATTTTTTTAATTATACATGTTGAAAAATGGTTTGGGTGATTTTTTTTGAATTTTTCTAAAATATTTGAATTGTTGTAGAATAGTGAAACTTTATAATTTAAAAAATATTCTAAATAAATAAATTTTTGAATCATGATTGAGTCATGGATAATGTAAATGGCCATTGGTTCAAACTCACATGAACTTACTACCATTTATAGTCATAACAATCATCATTATTTCTTATCTTGTGGAGAAATAATAAACTAATAAATACATTATTAAGAAAACCCCTCTCCCCTACACTATAAATACCACCTCTCACGACCTCATTTCATCACACCTCCTAAGATTCATGACTTGTCAAATGTTTTCCCAAAACACTTACCTTAACCCTCCCCCATGTTCAGGATATCTTGGTCTCATGCAAAGACCAATCCTAGGTTCCTTAAGGAAGATCTCAAGAGGGGGATTCATGAGGTAATCCCTCTCTCTCTTTTCTTTCAATTTCCATTCAAATTTCATTTCATTTATTCACTTATCCTTAACTTATCTTATCAAAATGTCATGATAAGTATAGTATGATTGATATAATTTTATGACATAATTTTAATATAAGATTATTAATTATAATTCTCCCTCTCCCTCTCTGTATTTATAAAAATGAAATCATTTCCAGTGATGTGTTAATTTACCAACATCAAGGGCGATGCACTTCTATTTTCTTAAAATCCTTCAAGGATATCAATAAAACCATTAAATAGTTGAAAAAAATATTTTAATATTTATTTTTAACCCCTTTTATGTTCTAGAAACAAATTTTATGCACAATACTAAATGATAAAACAAAACATGTTCATTGTGATCTAAAAATCGCCCCAATTAACCTAAAAAATCATCATTGAATATTAACTAATGATTCATCCACATGTTATATATAATAATTCATTAAAAGATAATTTAAACTCTTATAAAATTATTAATAAAATTTAATATTAGTTTTGGATGTTTATCCATGTTCTACACAAACTTCTATTCATGTGTACAAGTGAACCGTTCAAGAAAACTAAGAAAAAGAACACTCCCAAACATAGAATTTAAACTCTATAACTCATAAAAAGGCCCATAAAAGAACTTAATGAAACCATATTGAACCATATTAACGTATAAAAGATTATTTAATTGTTAATTATTGAATATAATGTCAATATATAGGACATTAATGTGAAGAAATTATTTCGACACATGGTAAGGGGAATTCTCAAACCCAACTTTCTTTCTTTGGGGTTTTCCCTCTTTCATTAAATTTTCAATATGGTTATTACTTAAAAAATAATTTCTTAATCATTATATTAACTTTTTTGGGATATACATGTTTTTCAATAAATTTTATGTCAAACATAATGTTTACCAAACGAACTCTTCTTTCAAAAATACACCTTTTACTTCTCACACTTGGTTGATGATTCTTGTATCAAGAATGATATTACCTCTTTCATTTGGGAACCCAAAGTTTTTGAATTTATTCTTATAAAATGAAACCAATTCATTTCCATGGGTTACTATATGTCCAATATTGATATATGTTCTATGTGGCATGCATGATAATGTAAATGTTTTGATGTGATGGGTGTGCCTAGAATTATATACCGCAATATAAATGTTATGATGTGATAGGTTCACCTGGAAATATATAGCACTCAAATGCATTGGGTAATATGAAGAACCTCATGAGTAAATTGAAGTATTCAAAAACACGATGCTAGATTTATTCACAATTATGTGTGGTATTTGACTACTAAGACATGTGTTTTCATTTTTATGCATTGCCACATTCCATGTATTTTCTTAATACTTACTCACATGATTATGATCCTATTATTATTTTATGATGATAATTATTTTTCTCATCCCTTGTTATATTGTTTTATTTTCTTATCTACATGCATACTAGGCTTTTATCTCACCCCTTTTTGATGTATATCCTCAGGTGACTACTTATACTAAGGATAATTCAAGGGCCAATAAGAAGTTAGAAAAGAAGGAATTAAATAAATTTTTATTTTTATGTTCTAAAAGTTATGTTTGGTCCTAGTTTTACCAATAAATAATCCTTTGGATCCCATTTGTGTAATGATTTTGTTGTTGTTTATCATTTATATGATGTAAAATTAATGTAAGAAAATTAGGTTCACTATAGGGATGAATTTTGTAATTTGAGGTGGGTCATTATGTTTTTCTTTGGGTGTCACCTTGGTTGGGGTAACACCGTATCAGGAAATTGAGAATTCCATCACCCGAGTGTTTTAGGGAATTAGAGATAAAGTAATGGTTTAGTCTTGTGAATACCTATTGTCCATTCCATAGTGCTACAATTCCATGCACAACATGTTTCATTTTTAAAGATATCATCATGACCCTTCTCATGTGGTAGATGTTGATGACACTGAGATTGGTGTAGATGTGTCCTTTTGGGATCATCCGATACAGATTGGGGATGATAGTGAGATGTGTCTCTGGGAAAGTATTATACCTATAGTTTGAGTGCAGTGGTAGTATGGATGTGTTTTAAAAGAAACCTGGGAGATGGAATCTAATATGTGAGCATAATGTCTAGAATTGTTCACTGAGACCCCACAATGATACTCGGAGAGGCTCAGAGATGAGCTATTATATGGTGGAGAAGTATTAATATCCTATATTTTTCTAGGTAAATACCTCTTTATGTTTTGGTTTGAACCTATTTTAGTTGTATTTTCCTTCTTCTTTAAACCTTGGTGGTAGAGTCTCTTCTAGGGATGCTGATATTTTTCTAGGGAAAATGATCTAAAGTTTGGGGATGTGTGTTTTTTTGAATTAATAGTGTTTAAATATAAACATGTCATGTTCTTGGAAATATTTTTCATTTTTTGGAAGTCTTAATAGGTGGTTTAGGATTTTTCTATAGAAACTGGGTTGAGAGATTTCTGCTGGGAACTTTCACATCATGAATAGTTTACATGACATGAAATTGTTTCTGGTAAGAATCCATAAACTGGTTTGGAGCATGAAAAGTTACTGGCTAGGAAACTGATTCATGTCATGAAATTATTGATTGGGGTTATTTTAATGTGATTCAAAACATTTTTTGTTGTATCTCATAAATCAAGAAATTCACATCATGATATGAGTAGTTTTGTTGTATCCCATACATCTCTCTCTCAAAACCTAGGGAAACTCTAAGTAGTTTTGGAGTGATTTATTCTCTTATATATGTCCCAATTAATCATTTTGACCTCAGTGAGTTGCAACACTTTGGGTTTCCCCTTTCTTATAATTTCCATTTCTATCTTAATGTAAAATATTGAATGTCATTGAGTTGTATTTTGATCTTGATGTTTATGGTATCTAGGTTTTCCTTATGATCACCCCCACCTTCATTTCTTTTTTTCATTACCCATTGGATGCATTTCTTTGATTTCCAAATAATGGTATGTGGTATAGAACAAATATCTATAGATTGTTTTAGTTTTTTCAAGTTTGTGTAATATTATAAAATTGCACCGACTTAACATGAATATTGAAAAAAAATAATGTGTGATGATAATCATGTGTTTGTACTACTCTTTGGAGTCCCTTGAATCCAATGTTTTTGTGAACTAACTTGTAGCTACCCACAGGGTGAGCCTTCAGTAGAATAATAATGGATTGTATAGTGTTTTAAAATATGAATTATCCTGACATGAAATATCTGTTGATTTCTTGTGAAAAATTCACTTTGAAAAATGAATTCCTTAATTATTGAATGACTAGCAAGAATTTGATATAAAATGGTTGTGTACACTTGGATGATAATGACTTAAGATATAATAATATTACTGAATAGATATATAAAATTAAAATGGTAATTGGCAAAATTGACCATTTTGAATTATGATATTATGTTGTTTTATTCATTCTATTATGAATTATGTTGTGAGTTATGCTGAAATGATTATATAAAGGGCTTGGATCAGTAATTATGAAATGATTATATAGAGGGATTTACCAGGTTATTATGAAATACTTATATAATGGACTTTTCATGGTTATGATAAAATGATTACATAAAAGACTTGGATTAGTTATGTTTAAATGATTATATAAAGGGATTAACTTAGTTTTTGTAAAATTTTTATATAAAGGGCTTGTCTCAATTTGGATGAAGTGATTATATAGAGGAATTAGTCTGGTTATGCTGAAATTCTTATACAGAAGGATTTTACCCAATTATTTGATTATGCTATGGACTTGTGGTTATGATTGGAAAGGTTGTGATATATGTTCAAAGATATTTTGATATGGTGTTGAAGTATGTTGATTATTTTATCATTTTAATTTATTAATTAATACACATGATTATCATTTTATTTCAGGCATTGATTATCATATTGGGTTTGTTTGGACATTGTGGTGTTGAATTTCTGAGTTTTACTCACACCCTAATAAGGTTTCTACTTGGTGCCTGATCAGATTTCAAGGATGTAGGTTATGACAAGGTAAAATAAAATTGTTGTTGATTATTTCTTGTTGGATGTGTTAGATCTTGGAGACGGGATCGACCCAGGATTTAGGACTTGGGAATTTTGAGTTTATTTGTTTTAGTTTTTTCTTTTATACATATGGGTCTCAGTATGTTATTTAGTTATATTTTAACCTGACATTGCTTGGTTCATTATTATTTGGTTTACTTGGTTCATACATTATCTTCCAGTTGTATATTGTAATGATTTGGTATTTCTACTACATTGATATTTGTTTATTTCCACTATATTTTAACTCTATATGAGGGGGTATAGTCTCCCCAATATGTAATCTACACCCTCACTAATAGTCAACAACCTCTAGTATATAGGGAGGTTCACTTGAGGTCCTGTAACCACCTCGGTTTGGCCACGTGAGAGAGACCCAGATTTGGGGACATTACACTCGGTGACCTTCCAAAGACCTCAAATGGAAATAGTCTCAAACCCACCAAGTACACACAACCTGGATTCTCCTCCCTATGGACTTAACCAACTAGATCATCCTACGAGATCGAGAAGGACTACACGAGATTGGCATCCGATAGTTCTTATTTTACCTATGAATTAAATATAAATCAAATTTATATCAATATGTATTAACTAAGTAAAAAATTGAAATAAAATGTGAGCCTATGTGAGATGGAATATATTACTGATAACACTAGTTATCAAACTAAGCTTATTTTCAGTACTTTTATCTAAATTATTAAAAACTAATTTTTTTCTATAAAATATAACACATATTTTTAATTGACTACAATTTCATGATCATAAATAAAAAATTGAATTGATATCTTTGATTTCATTAGTTATTACAATATTGAAGATGTTTGTGTGAACTATTATAATGAAAAAAGAATTCATACTCAGAATTATTTGGAAAATCATTCACATAAATATAATATGATTTTGTATAAACATCCAACCAATGTTATGTGTTGGGGAATTGGTGCTCTATATTCATTTTCAACATTAAAAATAGATAAATCAACATTTTAATATATTTAATATATAATATTATCATATAAATATTTGAACTGAAGTAAATATTACCATAGTGGATCTGTTTCATGAAAGAATGTTTGGTCTAGTACTGTGGGGGTTGATTTGTTTCACTCACCTTGACATGTTTTTTGAAAGTTTCTAAAATATATATCACGCAATTTATTAGTAATGTATTAAATGTCATCTCCTTGTCATAAGAATTTATATTTATAAAATGTGATTAATATAATAATATATTATTTAATACCATGTGATTATCATGGAAATGGTTATCAACAAGCACCTTCCGCTACTCTCCTGGTACCCCTTCTAGAACTTTATCTTATAATTACTATGTGGTCAATGACATATCATTTAATTAGTTCCAAAATATCCATTTTTAATCTTTCTATTTATTACCCATATTTTTAAACATCCACTTTCGTGTGATGATATATTCTATAGTAAAGTTAAACAACATATGCACAAAGTGATTCATTTTTTAAATATTATAATTCAATCAAATAGTGGCATTTAATTGGTCGAAAATGTATTAAAATTACATTTATATTGGAATCAAATACTTTATTCTTCCAAGATTGAGGCATTTGCCTCGAATCAAAATATATAATTATAATGTTTAACAACTCAAACACCAAATGAACTATAATCTGGAGAAACGTTATCTTATCATCATCTCCCTGGACCCCATAACTATCAAAGTGTACTACTATTGTTAATCTATTAAGATTCCACAGGTCTAAACTATTAATTATTGTCTCAATAGTAACATTGATCCAATATTTTTCAAAAAAATTAGTTATTATTAAAATAAAGTTTAATAAAAATATTCACATTAAAATATATACCTACAAGTATCACCCTTAACAATTTTCATGAAGAAACAAGGGTGACCACTTGTTCCCACACTACATGGTCATCATATGCTGAACCTACTGAATCGGGAAGCATTTTTCCAATGATGTTGGGAGAGAGATGGAGGGTGTGGAAGACATTGATTGGAAGGAGATAAAGGGTATAACATATTCTGATGGGAGGGAGATGGATGGAATCAAATATTCTATATGTAGAGACCCCAAGGGATCATTATGAAACACTAATGACATATTTATATTCAGGGGAACATAAAATGGATTTCAATTTTGATCAGTGAATAGACTCTTATTCATAATTTCTATCATTTAAACAATTTAAAACAACTTCAGAATGTATATTTAGAAATATTCATATAGAAAAATAAATTTATAATTGACAGCATATTCACAGTACCGAGAAACATAATATACAAAGGTATGTTAATGAGTAACTGCACATATAAACCAACATAACATTTACTTATTCCATATTAAAAAACTAATACATAAAAATAAAATCAAATATGATTATTGATCTGCAATACTTGAAATGAATAATATATAATATAGGTAGTTAATACATTTATGGATGATGACACATTCAACCATTTTTTCCTTAAATCACATCATTTTCATGCACTATCATTAATGCTGTTACTTCATCCACCATTTCATGAAAATTATTTTTAATATCATGATGGAGGAATATATCAATTTCTTACTATTTATGGGATTCAATGTTAGAGTTTAAATCTTCCTCTTCATTACTTATATTGTAAAAGTATCTTTATTTTATGTGAATAACTACACTCCACCCTTAATTCATGACATCTTTAATAAAATATACCATCTTCACTTATAATCAGAATACATATAGATCATGTGGTTAATGGTCACCAAAATCCATCAAGAAAGGGAATTTCATATAAGTAAATGGAAAATAATGTCTTTTAATCACCATGGTAATATCGACCCACTTTCATTTGAATAAAAAAATTGAAAAATTAAATTGGTAGTTTAGCTCAATAACATCATTCAAATTTCCATAGTGTCCCAAGACATAAACATTAATTATACCACAATTATATGTTTTTTAAAACCTCTTCCCATTGACTATATGAAACATGAATCCATCCACATTCTAAGCATTGAACATTCTATCTTGTTTTAGAGAACTTCAAGCCTACAACTTCAAATATTCTGACATCTCAGCTCGGGTTTCATTGTTAAAGTTATATAAAAAGTAATGTACATTATTTTACTTAGAATATATATATGTCAACCTAATACCATTATTGATTTCATTATTTATTAACTTCAATTACGTGAAAACCATTATATAATCAATCTATAAATATATTTTATTACATATTTATCAGTTTTGTTTGACTTATCAGGCATCTATTAGTTTATATCCCAATATATTCAATAAATGAATATGAAATTTCACTATTTAACAAATCATATCTATGTTCTTGTAATGATTTTATTTATAATAGTGTAATGTTTGGGATCTTCCCAGTTGGTTGACTTTTAGTGGGAAATATTTTTGATTTATTGTGTAGTTGAGAATGAGTTGATCTGTCATCAACACATACAACTATATTGAATATTGTCTTAATATCATTCAAGTATCTAGAAAAAATTTTATCCACTCCTATACTAAGTATACATCCTAAATAGAGCATTTTGGTTGAGTTCTATTTTTTTGTATGATTTAAAATGACCTAGGTATCTTAAAAATAAAATAAATAAAACATAGATATATATTTATTGAAGTAGAATGAATAGTATACATAAGATGAAAAACATATAAATAAAATAACTCTCAACTGGAAACATCCATTGATAATATATGAGACCTCCTACTTTATTTCCCTTGACCAAATTTATAGTTAAATTCATCATGAAAATAAAAATGGATAGAGGGAATATCATCTCCATTTGGGAAAATTTAATTAAAAATATAACTTAATTCTTTTAAACTTTAACTGGTTATAGAGTTTTCTTATATAGTTATCTAAATAATGTGAAGAATTTGAGTATAACCACATTAAACTTTTTAGGTAACAATATACACAATGTTGTGTGTAGTAACTACAATAATATAATATGTGAATCATGAATTTTCAATCCATATTACCTATGATTCTTTAATTTGAAACACCTTTATATGTTAATTGAATATCCATCAGATACTTTCAAGAGATTTAAAATAAGAATTAATACATCTTTTTCCTAATTTTCATTGAAAAAATTATGGGATCATACTTTCCATTCTCATCTGGTCATAAATTAAGCTTTATATTCATTGTTTGTAATTCTTTCCATGCATTGAGACAATACTTCAATTTTTCATTCTCATTAAGTAATGTGAAGATAAAATTTTCACAAAAATTATTCTTAATTTTAATAGCATTAATATTATGGCACAACAAATTAAATTCCTAATATATATGTTTGAATAATATAGTTTTTCCATTGATGAATTCAGATTTCAACTGATGATGCACTTTAAACATGTTTCACACTTTCATTCAAATTATGTACGTTCTAAAATTCTCCATCAACATTTACTAGTTGTTACAATTTTTTATAACCTTACAAAAACATTGGATGTGTTATATGATCAATAGACCCCTTTAATTTCGGCTTCTGTAACCCAAATCTATGTGATGCACTATGCAATATGTAATGAAATAATAAGCACCAGCACATGAGCCTCAGCCTAGTTGGTGAGGACTCCTTAAGTGCATCCAAGAGACCCGGGATCAAATATAGGTGGGGGGAAATTTCCAGAGTACTGTAACAGGTACTGTAGCATGAACTGTAGCAGATACAGTAGCGAGAACTATTTGGCACTGTAGCACCTAGGAATATGACCCCATTTGGGCCTTCGGGACACTGATTTGGTCCCTGAGTCCTTTAAGGCCTTCGAGCCACCCAGGCCTTCAGGTTAGTAAGGCCTTCGGGAAACCTCAAGGCCTTCGGGCCACCTTAAAGTGCAGATGCAAATCAGACAACCTACAAGAAACAAGCTTCAAAAGGAGGAGGAGAAAAAAGCTTTCACCATAGCAGAAGCTAAACAGATTACAAGAATGAGAGGGTATGACACCTGCCATCGGGACAAGCCTGTGCATGCACCGGAAAGCCTAGCCAAACAACCATTCAAAGGTGGAGAGATGATTTCACGATGAAGATGCTGGGGAGGAGCAGTTCCAAGTAGTTATTCTAGTTTGTATGTAATGTTTGAAGCCATTGGGCAATGAATTCCTCGAAGGCCTATGGGCCATGTAATGCTTATGCCTATGGGCCTTTTAAGGGTTCCACCTCACCCCTTAAAAGGTGGATTATCCAAAATGAATAATAAATGAAGGCCTTCGGGCCATTAGAGGAGAAGTACCAATTTTTTCTATAAGGTAGTTTCTCATCCTCAAAATCAAATTTACAAAAAGTATAAGGCAATCCCATTTAATTGTTCCAACCAAATAAGTACCCAAGTCTAGGTAAGTCACTAATTGTCAACATTAGAGAATTATTCATTTTTATAATTGTTCTAGAAGATGCATCATACATATCAACACTGTGGCCTAATAACCCTTACAATTATTTAATTGTAGAATATAAGTATACATAAATATCATTTCCTAGAATTTGTTTTTGAGGAAAAATCATTAAATTGATAAATTATTTTTGTTTTGTACATATCCATGAAGGTTGATTATATGGGACCAAAACAACTAGGAAAACGCTATAACTGGTACTAAAAATATTGAATTGGTTGAATCTGTCATCAACGAATACCAATTAGACATTCCTAGGATTAGATGAGAAATCTAGATGCAAATAATCAAATTTTATCCATGATTTTTAATATTTTTGATGTCTTGTTAAGCCATCATTGTTATTATCTATAGAATTTCACTTTATGTGATTGATGAGTTTTTAAGACATGAAAAATATTTTCAATCTATGTTTTATAGGGAAGTAACATAAAACCTTTTGAGGTCGTTTATTTTTATATTTCTTTATAGTAGTATATTGATTCATACTGCCATCATTACCCATTGAATTACTTATAGTATAAAATTTTTTATAGTACTATCTACTTGAATCATCACCCTAATAAAGTATACAGTCATTAGGAGAGGCATGCATTTTTTTATAAACCAGACCATGATTCTTAAGAACTAGTTTCATAGGATAAGAAGACTCATGTATCTTATCTTCATGAAATTAATCTTTAAACAATTCACATATCATGGATATCACCTTATTTGTAATTCTTCATCATAATTTTATATGTTACAACTTCATTATAAAATTTATTTTTGAATATTTCACACATCCTCTATACAGATATTGATTTCCATCATTCACTAAATCATGAAGCACATTTTCTTCCCATTAAATTCATTTATTACATTAGTCTCTATAGTATCAGATAAAGGATGCACTAATATGATACAATATTTATATGTTTGTCTTATGGTCTGAAAAACATCATTTTCAAGTTTTTATTTCTACCACCCTCAACTTTTTACACTGATATGTTTTGATGCTGATGATTATTCCCTAAAATTATAAAAGCATCATTTTTAAGGTTCTAAATTTCATGGTCTATTATTGATGTAATTGGGAGCTCATTCTATTGACTGATATCAATTATCAGACTTTCTATAAGATTTGATTCTCTATGCCAAATCCAACACACATATTGAGAAGATAATTCTTTTAATGTCAAGTGTTTATTAACTTCAATTATCTTCAACCATCTTCAAAATTTTTATTTAGGTATGAACATATTATTGTACCATCAAAGGATTGTTTAGAAATATTAAAATCTAAAACACCTCTAAACTCTTTGCTTACTGAGGTGTATTCCTCGGTAATGTGATCAAGATTTTATCCATATATAAAAAGTTCCTAAACTTTAGTAAATAAAATTAGAACATATTATAAATAATATTTTATTTAAATAAAAATTTATAATTTATTGAAGAAAAACATTTATTGATTCTACACCCTATCTTATGATGCCAAAATCATCGATTTTTTTTGGGATTTTTCATCTATTATATTTTCTAGATTATTGTTTTCCAAAACATAAATTATGTTTCTTTTAAAATCAATAGAATTTAATTTCATAAAATTTATTTAATGATCATTCCATATCATCTTATGTAAATTTTTAATCATTATTGAAGATACCTATATTAAAAAATGTGAAAAATGTTATCTAGGATTTCTTCAGAAAAAAAATAGTAAAATAATGTTCATTCAAATTGGTTACATTTTTATATTAATATATAACATACAAATGATTTTTTAATTGATTTAATAATTTTATCTTTGTTTAAAAATAAAATTCAGACATTATTATAGTACTTATCATATATGATGAGTTAATTCTATATTTTTTCATAACACCCCACAAGATATAAAAACAAATTACTCAAGTTTATCTATGAAAGAAATATTATGGATTTTAATTGAGTTAATATGTTATCCTCAACCCAAACATAACACTAAAACTAATTGTAAAATTATTATTACACATATCATAATTGATAAATTAATTGATTAAATTTTGATAACATAACTCAAAATACCAAAAAAATTAGTTAAGATGATTTTTTAAAAAATACTAAGAATTATTTTAATTATTAAGTGATTTTAAATGGGAAATAAAATTACCTAGTAAAACCTATGGTTTGGGACACTCAATGACAATTAGGGAAAGGATGGAGAATTATCAGTGAAATTACAAGAGGTGATGACTCCATTGGGAGAAAGGGGGGGGGGGGTGAACAAAACACCCATAGGGAGAAAGTGGGGTGTTAAAGATGATGAAAGAGGGTAAGGGGGATGACAGAGTGACATGATGGTAGGGGATGTAGGCTAGAAAGGGGAAATGGGAGTGAGGGTGATATCAAGGTTAGTGGTGAGGGTGATACTAGTGGCGGTGAGGGGAAGGGATCAGGGATGGGTGGAAAGTGTTGAGCGGGATTAAGGGAGGGAAGATAGCTTGTTTTTGTTAATTTTACTAAATATTTAATTTAGATTTTTAAAAAACCCGAAAAATATTTAAATTTTATTTGTAGACAGTTTGAAAAATCACCACCAAATAACTAATATTAAATCCTAATTTTGGTGTAGTTCCCAAATATTTAAAATTAAATGTATAAATATTATCAGGCCTTTTGACAAATAAAGTGTGCACTGAAAAATAAATTTCAACATTATAATTATCATTCTAAAAATTCATAGAGTAACCCTTATCCCATAATTAATTAATGCTAACGAGTTTGAGATTAATACCTAAAACATAAAACACATTAGAGATTAAAGTTTTATCAAGAAAAGCTACATTACATATACCATATATTTTACCTTATGAATTGTTTCCAATGGTGGATTCAACTTCCTTTACATTGTTTTATGTTTTAGAAGTTTGATTTGTCTCAAGGCATATGTCGAGAACAACTGATATCCATGTACCAAGTTTTTTGGCTATAGGAACTCAACCTATCTTTTTGAAAAATTCAAGGCTAAGAGTTTTTTACCCAAAATATTTTAGATCCATTAATGCCAACAAAATAACATTTATGAACACATATTATCTAACTTTTCTATGTTTTATAAGTACAATATCTTTTAAAATAAAATCCTTATGATGTCTAAGAGGTTGATTTTTTTCAAGGAATATTTTTTCAACCAATGTTATCCACTCTGAATTTTATCCTAGAAGGGTGAATAAATGGGTACAAAGTAATTGTTTTGATAATATCTTATACATATTTCTTGACTAAGTCTACACAATTTTATTTTTGGTTTTAGTTTTTTATACAAATTTTTAGATGAATTTATCCCTGTAGTGAAATTAGTCAAAATTTAGTTCAAACACTCAATTTGAAATAAGTTTTACTTTATCATTTCTATATTCTATTATGATTACTAAAACTAACTTAGTTTTTAACTCAATAATTAACTCAAATATTTCACTTTTAGATTTATTCAACTCCTCAAAGGGTTTTCCTTTCTTCCTTTATGTGTCAAATATTTTAGCATCTTTTTGTTTAACAAAGATGAATAATTTTAAAAATTAGAAGAAAGATTAAAAATTATATCTTCAACTATAGAAACATATACCATTGTATAATTTAGGTCTTTAGTCGATGTTTTATTCATTTTTTTCAAGAAATTCTATATATCTTGTTTCTTCTTAAATTGATATTATATCATCTTATCTTATGATAAATTTGAATTTTGATCATATGATGAATATAGGACTTTTTTAATTAAATATAATTGAGTGATTATTTTGAGAGTTACATTCCCCATCAATCATATATTGTTTTAAGGACTGTTATAGTGTAAACCTTTATTATTTTAACTCAAATTCCAATTCACTACTGCATTCAGATGATGGTTCTACACTGATACTTTATGCATCATTTATTTCCTGCAATGGTTTTTTCTTTTTTTTTCTCTTTGAAAATTTTCCATAATTTTTATTTCTATTAAAACTCAAACAATCTGAACTTATATTCCAAGATTTTCTTTACCCATGAAAAATAATGTCTTATGATTGTTTCTTTTTTATGTCTATCATTTCCATTCTTCTAATCATTATTCCATAAGTCCTTCTATCTGATATAATTATTAATTATCCTAGAAATATAGAAGATATCTCATTAAACCTCTTCAAAATTACTATCATAAAACTGAAATTTATATTTTTTCATCACAGTAGTGGATTTAGATGATGAATCACCAAAATTTGAAGCACTGATGGTTGAATCCAAAGATACACCATTCTTTCTCTTCTCCTTCACAAAATATCTTCTTAATGTACTCTCATATTTCATTAAGGGACCAATGATATCATAGATACTTATCATAGTTATATATTAATTTTCATATATAGAATTCCTTTTATAATTTCAATGAGGTACCCTAATTCCATACTCCCAAGTTTTGTGATAAAAACACACACTTTACCCATAAGATTTGATTTCAAGTGAGATGATCCTAGATAAACATATATTTATTTTACATAATTTCCATAATTTGAACATTACATATCACAAAAATCACACAATCCTAATAACATATGGTTTAGTTTATATAATAATCAATTACATAGAGTCTTATTTTATGATTCTTTTGAACATATATCCTTAATCAAATCACACTATACCCCCTTATATAATTATCATAGTTTATAAACATCTTAGTTGACTAAATAATGGAAACATAAGAAAGGGATTAGCTCAAACAAATGAGGAAGGACAAAAATATTTACATTTCATCAAGGTTTAGATCATAAATATATTAGAAAACAAGAACATGAGATGAGTATCTTACTAGAAAGAACCTGAAAAAAATAAAAGTTGTCCATAAGTTATAATAGTGATACATGTTATCATAAATAAACAAAACTATACCATGATATAAGATTGTGTGATAATAAATATGATCTATTGAGCATAATCATTGGAATATAACATAAAAATATGTTATTTCATTAAAACATAACATGATAAAGAATTAAGAAACAATTATAAGAATATGTATTTATAGAATTGGGAGAAAACTCATGATGTCCACACATTATGTTTTGAGTAACCTATGATGCACACACATTAAATTGTGAACAAACCCATGATGTACAAGCTTTATTTTTTGATCAAAACCATAATTCCCATGATTTAAATTTTGAACAAACCCATGATATCCATGATTTATGTTGTGATATAACCCATGATTCCCATGATTTTAGTTATCATCAAAACCATGATGTTCATGATTTATGTTTTGAGAAAACTCCTTATTCCTACACTTTATGTTATAAAAAACCCATGATTACCACAATTTATTTTGTGTAAAGACCAATATATACTTGAATTATGTTTTGAGTAAAATCATGGTGCTTAAATTTTATATTGTGAACAATCAAATGATGTCCACAATTTATGTTATGAGAAAAACAATGATTGTCATGGTTTAAGTTGTGAAGAAACCCATAATGTTTTTGGTTTATGTTGGGAGAAAACACACAATTCCCATGATATAAGTTTTGACTAAAAACATGATATCAATGATTTATATTTTGAGAAAACCCATGATCCCAGGATTTATGTTGTGAGAATACACATAATGCCCATGTTTTAAGTAGAGACCAAACCCAAGATATCCACACTTTATATAATGAAAAAACCCCTGATGTCTATAATTCATTATATTATGAGATATAAAAATTAAATAATGAATTGGAAGGTGATATCTGACCCCACCTATCATAATCCATATATATGTGTGTACTACAAACTCAAAAATTAATCATATCATAAATAACCCATTCATAAAAATCTAGTCTCATATCAATAAAAAATGGCATCACATAATTTGATATATAAAGTAGATCAATGGACACAAAATATTCAAAAACAAAAAATGATTATTTCACAATGTTTTTTAAAGGGTGATTCATGAAGAATAATTTCAAGGGATATAGGTAATTTTGGAGACAAAGGAAAAAATGGAATCCAAACCACAAAAGGAGTTCATGGAAACAATTTTTTAACTTTTTCATAAATATATGAAATTTTTAATCACTTTAAAAAATCATTCTCTTGAAGGTATCATGAAAAGCATTATTGAAACACATTTAAAGGAAATGAAAATAATGAATCATTGAACAATTCATAAAGGGTTTCCATATGAAATTCAGAGTGAAAGATAAAAATAAAAACTTGAAAGGGTAATGCATTTTACTATTTTGAAATACAATTATTAAAAATTCACAACATAAAAGATTGATAAATAATCATTTTTAAAAGTGATAAATATAATGATAAAGATTACTAGAAATAAAACATATTTTGATTTGAAAAATAAGAAGGGGGAATATTGGCAGAATGAGAGAATATGAACATGGAAGAATAAGAGATCATTTGGATAGGATGAGAATTATTATTAACATCATTAACTTTTATGATGAAAGAAATACATCAATATAATTACATATAAAGGAAGTATTTAATGAGTTATAATATCATCATAAAATTGAAGAAATTAATCTTGTAAACCCTTATTTAAAGAGGAATGTTTATGGCTCATGAAAATAAGTTGAGTCGAGAAAAATCCCTTAGAAATTTGGTAATGATTGAATCAAAGGAATTGGAAGGAAGGATTCATGAAAGGACATGTAAATACCATGAAATAAAAATTTATAAAAAAATATAATTGAGTGGGAATAATGATAGAATATTAAATAATATTTGGTGAATAACATGAAAACATTTCTCAATGAATGTAAATTGATACGATAACCCATACAAACATCATAATTCAGGAAGTAAGAAATATTCTAAAGGGGGTTTATGTGATGGAAAAGTAAATACCTTAAAAGAAAAGGGGAAATAAAAAATAATAAAATATTAGAGAAGAATTTACCCAACTGATAGAAATAAAGTTCAAGAAGAAACATTATAACTCAATATTAGGGTTTTGAGTTAACAAACACCCTTACCTTTTATTCCTCCTTAGTTGAATGTTCTATAACTCCTTAATCCTTGAAAGTTCTCCTTTTAAAATTTGATTAATATTTTAGAGGTGGTATTTAGATAATAAAATAAACTCTAGGAAATGGATAAGAGTGTTAGTGAATTATTTTCATACAGTTTTGTCAAATATAATAGGCTTGGGTTGTGTGGAGAAGTGTGGAGGTGATGAATCTTTTTATAAGGGAGAGGAGTGGATTTTTTGTAATTATATAATAATAAAAGTCACTATTTATAGGTCAATTAGATACAATAATAGAAAATAATGGAGTGTGGGATGGGTTATGGTTCATAAAACTTTAACCATACATTTTTATAGATGTTTATAATATATTTTTTAAGTTTCTAACTCTTATATTTTTCAATTTTACCTTTTTTTTAATGTTGCAAGTAAATACCTATGTAATATAGTTTTTATAGAAAAAAAATAGAATTGGATTTATTACCTAATTTGGAAATAATTATTCAAAATATCGAATTTTTTTCAAATTCAAATTAAAATTATGATATAAATTAATTTCAATATTACCACACATAATACGTAAAAACCCTTTTTAGAAAATGTTTACATTTATGCTTAAAAATTTTCATCACAAAAAAATTTTCTGTGTTATTAATTTATTGTACATTAATGGATTTATTATTAAACAGATAAGAGTCATGTGGCTTTTAAAAGAAGCTGAAACTGAATTCCACAAAGTAGAGACTTAGTTAAAATAAATATACCAACAATTGGTTTTATTAAAGTAAAATATTATATAAGTTTCCAAAATGTTAAACATGTGTTTTATAATTTCAAAATTTTGTTATTAAATAATTTATTTTAACTTATAAATATATATTTTTAAGAAGAAATATTTGATAAACTTTCATTTAATGTTTTTATATTGATAATGTCATAAAAATTCATATATTTACAAAATCAATATTTTTTACTATTCACCCTAAAATTCAACGTTTTTAGATAATTTTAAAAAAATTATCATAATCTAATTTTGACATGATGAATTATGAAATTAATTTAATTTTATAAAATAAAAAATCTCATTTTTGTAAATTTTTCTTTTTAATAAAAATATAAAATATAAAGAAAAACTATATTTATAAGAAAATAAACTTTTAAACTATAAATTTTCATAATATTATTTCATATTAGTTCAAAATTAAATTATTATTTATATATTAGTTTTAAATACTAAAAATTATCATAATATTATTTTATAATTGATAAATTTAATTTATTAGATAAAATTTACATCACTTTTATTTTGAAAGTAGTTCTTTGAAAAATATCTCGTTTTGATATTTAATAGATTTAATCGTATTTAATTATTTAATTATTTTTAACCCCTAAATTTAACCAATTAATAAAACATTATTTAAAAATAATAAAAATATGTGAATAATTTATATATATGTTTTTATAAAAAAGTATTTTGTTATATTTTTATTTACTGTAGGATTTATTATTTTTGTTACTTTCTTTTTTGGCGTTTCACATCATATTGAATTATATTGATAAGTTGTGTCATAGTTTATTTTAGTTTGGTGTTGTGTTTAAAATAATATATTCAATATAGTATTTAATTTAAAGAAAACATATACTAAAATCTCGAGGGGCTTCATTCTCCCCCTTAAATATGTTGTGTCCTCATAACTTTAATTATCATTCACTAATGAAAGTAGTTAAGTGATCCATAAAAAACTCAAGATATATTTTATAATGATATATCAAACTCAGAATTTTAGATTCTAAGAGGCTCATCATTTCTTGTATAATAATAATGTTTTGATATTTTTTACTTTATCTCTATTATTTGTACCAATTATGAATGCATAGTTTGTTATAGGAGTTTCTAAGGGAATACCTTTTATAAATCTATTTTCATGATCCTATTTCCAACCAAATACTGAAACAAATATAGTTTTCATAATATACAATAAAATCAGAGTAAATGATCATGTGAATATTGAAACTCAATCCCAAAAAAATATTCTCCAATGAGACCTTATTTTCAACCTTTTATACATTTAGTTCAGGTATTGTATACTTGGATCAACCTATTACTCCTTCAGTTTAACCAAGTTTTTTCTTAGTCATTTTCCTATTAGGTTTTCTAACCTAACCATTTATATTTTACATCCTGCAATTCCATTTAAATCCATCCTAATGGTTCATAAAGAGTATGAGAATCACCAAATCATATCCCCAAGTGTGTCAAATTTGGTGCGTAGTTAGGCCTTTTTATCATGCACTGAGTGGTGATTGAGTTGATACCAAATTATCACCTTTGAAGGTGACTATCCCTAGGTACATCATTCTAAGAAATTTTATCCACTTGTATTTATACAGATGGGGATTTTATTGTAAAGAAACCATACAATATCTACTTTACCAAAACATCAAGAGGATATCCTATACTTAAGTCAATCACTAAGTTTTTTAGTAAAATTATCACTTCCAAATCCCCTAAAATAACTAAACCAATCCTAAAACAATCTCTAAACCTTCATTTATATCAACTGAGGTACCCCAGAACCACACCCCAGGTCTGGTGCTAAAAAACACACTTTAAATGTAGTCTTGGATACCATGTGGGATTATCCATTATAAATATATATTTATTTTACATAATTCTGATTAGTTGAAAATTATATCCCAAAAATAATCACACAATCCCAATAAATAATGGTTTAGTGTCTTTGAGTATTAGCTATATAAAAAACTTATTTAATGATATTTTTGATAATTTCTCCACAATCAAACCACACTGGACCCCCTTCAATACTCCTCATGGGTTATACTCATATTCCAAACATGGGGAATGAGAACATAAGAAAGGTGGGAGCTAAAATACTCAATAAGGTAAAACATATCAGCAAATCATTATGGGTTATGACATAAGAATATGATAAAATATGATCCTAGGAGAAATATATTAATAAAAAAACATAAAACAATAAGGTTTTTCCATAAGGCAACATAGTAGGACATGTAATGTCATATGACAGAACATGTACCATGATATAAGAGTGTGAGATACTAAACATGATTCATGGAGCATAATAATAGTAATATAACGTAGAAATATGCCTTGAAATTGGAACATAACATGATAAGGAGTTATGGAACATGCATGCATACATATATTTATAACATTTTTATAAAACCCATGATACATATTCCTTATGTTTTGAGAAATCCCATGATCCCCATTCTTTATGTTATGAACAAAATTTTGATGTCTATGCTTTTTTTTGTGATCAAACCCATTAATAGAACACTTTAAGTTGTAAAAAAACCATTATTTATATGTTTTATATTGTGATAAAATCCTTGATTACCACACTTTAAGTAGTGAAAAAACCCATGATGTCCATAATTTATATTTTGAGATAGCCTATGATGCCCACACTTTATGCTGTAAAGATTCTTTGTGATGCATAATTTTTTTTATTTGTTGAAAACTTACATTCTGTTTAATTTTTTTAACATTTGGTTATTTTTATTAAAAGATATTAAATGAATAAATTTATATAGTTTTGATAATTTTAAATTTTTTTAAGAAGCTATTTTAAGAGAGGTTTTTATTATAAAAGCATTCCCAATAATTTATATTATTATTTTTTGATCTAAAAAATTTATAACATCCTGAAAAACATCACAACATAAGATTTCTATCAAATGGGTAGTTGAAATTTTTCTAAATAGACTTTCCAGAAATGGTTTTCTGAAAAAATTTAAATATGTGTCACCGAACAGAAATGTTATTGGAAGTTCAAACTAGATGTTTCTAAAGTGGTAATTTTGTTCATGGTATATAATTATATTGGAAAAACATTCCAAATTTTTTTTGTAAGAAAAATTTGTTTTGAAAAGTTTCTGAAGAGATGGAACATAGCTAGTGAAGATAAGTGAAGTTGGGTTCTAAAAAAAACTTTACTAAATGTAAAAAATTCTATTTACTAAGAAACAATTATGGATACACTTATTATTAGAAGAATTCATGATAATGTGTATTTGATAATCTTTTTATAAAGATAAGTTAGTGTAGAAAATTGTTCAAACTTTTTTTATGTAGTTCATACATTGTCATCGGACGTACAAAATGCAGATCATCAGTGAAAGAATTTGTTGCAAATATTAAAGTGTTTTTATTTATGAGTATGTATAGTTTTGAAAAATGTGAAAGAAATAAAACGTGGCACAAGAGTTAGATTTTAATATCCATGAAGAATTAAAATAAGTTTTATCTAGAGTATTGAGTTGAAGAAATGTCCTTTTGATTGATGTCTTTAGAGATTGCAATAATATAGCCAACTACCTTCATTGGGTCAAGGTAAATGGATTAAGATAGATGATATTATAAAAAATAGATTTTATGAAGTTTGAGGTTTAGAATTTTGTTATAGGATGAATAATCATGAATGTTCTAAATCAAGGAAGAGAACTGATATTGGAAAAATCATCAGATAATGGATCTTTAGATGGATGAGTGTTAGATAAATATAATCAGTTTCATTAGATAAACATTTCTAGTAGATTTATCCAAGTGGCATATACTGTTTGGGTTGAGGAAAAGTAACTGGATGAAGAAAACTTTGACCTCTCAGATAAAAATTTACTAAGTCAATCATATATTGAATATTTTTTAAGTAAAATGGTTGAAGAAAAGTTTAGGAGTTATCAAAAAAATAGAACGAAGCATAGATTTTAATTTTTTTCCAACAGATAGAGTTTACTTCGAATCACCACATAAATTTGTAAAGTCCCAAATATTACAATGATTTTTTTAATTTGTTTTCAAATCTAGTTGAGTTAAATAATGTTTGAGGAAGCTTTTGAGAAGTTACTTGACATGTTAAGTTAAGAAAATTCATGAAATGGAGGATTCTTTAAAAAATTCTTGATTCTTCATGAAATTTTAATTAGACTTTATAACACTGTACAAGTGTCTATTGAAATTTATAAATATATAATATTTGGATTTGGAATTAATTTGAGTGGGAAATTTAAATTTGTTTCGTACCTATACAACATTCAGAGAACCTATAAAAGGGGTTAAATGTACAATGTAATTGAAAATTTCTACACAAATTAAAAATATGAAACACTATAGAATTGTATTTAGAAGTAAGTTCCACACCAAGAGAAATTTTGTGTTATAGAACAGTACCAGATAGAGTATGTTTCTATAAGAGTGTAAAATAATGTTTTGGTTTAGCTAAATCATATAGAGATAATCTGATATAATTTTGATGAAGAAGTTTTTGGTGTAGTTGATTTTTAAAATTGGGATGAACACATGTTATAAAAATCATAATTTTAGTGAAAAACATAGGACATAAATTCATTGGATTAAGAAAGGTCACACCAGAAAAAATTTTCAAGACCAATGAATTAGATATACTATTTGGAAAAACATTTATGAAGCCTAATTTTCAAATATTCATATCAATTTTGTGTGGTTAATTTGTCTAAGAAAAACTCACAAACTAACATGATTTAGTATAATTGTACATATCAGGAGATAAAAGGAGTCTAGCATGAATTATCTAAAAGTTTTACTCACTTATTTATAATAGTGAATCTATATGGACCCACAATAGTTTCTATGGAAACGATTTAGGGTATTATATTTATGTTGAACCTTGTAAATATTTTGTGCCTTGTTTAGTTTCCACTTTCTCATGCTTGGGATTTTATTAAAAATTTTGATAAGGAAATTGACTCTAATAAGATATAGCTGTTAAATTTTATAAAGTTGTAAATTCATCAAAATACAACCACTAATGCAAACCCCCTATCAGAGGTTAAATGATCCTTAGTAACTTCAAGTGGTATCTGAGGAAGGTTTCCTTATTTAATCCTTATCATAGAGAATCATAATTCCATCAACAATAGAGGCATTTGTATAATTTAAAGAAACAATTTCCATGGTTGAAAAAATAGAATGATACCCAACCTCCTATCACTTGAGTTAGTGGTTTAAGATGCAACAAAAATTGGGTTTCCACCCATTAGGAAAATTCAACCCATCAATTTTTATAACAAAAGGAACATTGGGGTTAATGAGAAATCTATAAATTCTCTTAGTATATCTATATTATAATTTTTTTGAAGGTGATGGGTCTCAAATCATTTAAAGAAATTTGGGACAAAATCCAATGTATATTTGATATAAACATAAAAGTGAAGGATGAAAAATTATAAATCCAGTGAAGAAAGTTTGAATATATAAAAATTAGTGATAAAGAAAACATTGATGAATACTTCACTATTGTTAATGAAGTTGTGGGAAATATTATATGTTTAGGAGATATATTAAAATATTATACTATTGTTAAGAATCTAATGAGAAACTTCCCTAATAGGTTTGAATCTAAAATCCAATATTTAGAAGATAGAGATGATTTATCACTTGTTGAATTATATAAATTTATTATTTCTTATGGGATGAGAAGAAATATAGTATTGAAAAATAAAATTAAGTATAACATGGATTTTGAAGCTTCGAGAAAGTTCAAAATATACAATTCTAAGAATTATATTATTATTTTTTTAAAAGATAAATAAGATAATTAAATTAATGATAAGATCATGTTTCATATCTCTAAAAACTATTAGAGTGGTAGGGGAAGGTACATAGAAAAACTTTTACTCATGTTATTTGAGTTTGGTGGAATTGATAATTTCTCTATGAATTGTCTCAAAAATAAAGTTGGTGAATATGAAGACCATTCTATGGAAAAACCTCAGTGAAAGAATTCCATCAAATATTCTAATTAAGTTAAGAAGTTTTCTCATGGTAAGAAAAATTTCATTGGAAGTAGAATAATTGTATTGAGTAAGAAAGTTGAATCTGGGTCTACTGACTAAAATTATTCAAAATAATATTATTTCAAATAAATCAAAAAAATTATTTGGAAATGTTTATAAAAAGGATGAATAATCAAATACTGAAGAAGAAGAATATAGTGATGAACAAAGTTACCGATAATATAATTTAAAATATAAACTTTAATCTTATATTGAGAAAAAAACTCAAAAAAGATATCAGAATAATATAGATAGAAAGTGGAAAGTATATTGAAGAAAGAAACGATTTCCTTAACATGTATATGAGTATATTTTGGAGGTCATAAACCTCAAAATAAAAATTCTCGAATAAGGGAAGATGGTGGAAGATATCAGTACGAAACTTGAAGCAAAGAAAGATGAAGTGTGAAAAAAACTCACTGAAAACATCTTGAGGTTGAATTTACCTTAATAATAGTTAATGAAAAATTTAAAAAATCATTAGAAGTAAAAGTCGAGTCACCTCAATCTATTGAAAAAACTTATTCCAAGAATTTGGGGAAATCTTTACCAACCTAATGTAAAAGTACAAATATGTTTACTAATATTGAAAGTGTTTTGAAAAGTTTTGGGAATTATTAGTGTGAGAAAGGATATAAAAAACATACCACATCATTTAATGTTGAAAACAACCTTTATAAGAAATTTTTCCCATGTTAGAAAGAAATAAAAAAAAAAGATTTTATATACCACAACATGATAATTATATGGAAAGATCATATTTCTATAGAAGTCTAAGATTAAATGGATATTATTAGAGTTATAGTAGCTTTAGACACAATTATTATTATTGATTTCATAATGTGTCTCATCCTGGAAGTAGGTTGGAAATATTGGGAATAAATTGTAGAATAAAAGTAAGTAACTATCCTAAGATTCAAATTGGAAAACCAAAATCACAAGTAGCTAGAAAATTTCCAAGACAAAATTATTTTGGATGCGTGGAGGATGATTTTGGAAAATGTGACAAACCAGTCTATTTTACTCAAGAATATTTGACTAATATTCTAGGATAATATTCTTATGTGTTGAAAGAAAAAGTATCTTGATAGAATAAAGTTAAATAAAGTAATATTTTATTGTCCCAGCTCTGAAATCATGTAAAAAGAAAAAGTTATGGATTATCAATAATTGTTTCTCCACACATATGATATGTGATATAAATATATTGAAATACATTGAAAATGATCATGAGGAAGTAGTTATATTTGGAAATGATAGTTTCATAAAAATCAGAGGAATTGGAACAGTTGAGATTAAAGATAAGAAATAGAAATATAATGAAGTTATATATGATTATGGGTTGAAACATAACTTAATTAGTGTGAGAAAAATTTGTGATGATGGAAAGGATGTGACATTGAAGAAATATATGGGTATCTTTAGAAGTGCGGAATATGATAAAGTTTCTACTAGGGGAGAATGAAATAGAAAAAATATATTTCATATAGGAGAACTCTGTAACTCTTATTATTTTATTACTAAAGAAGAATTTTTTTTGGGTATCAAAGGGTTGGGAACCTTGGGAAGAAAATAATGAACAAGGTTTTTAAATTAGATTCTCTAAAAGATTTAAAAACCTTGAAAATAAAGGAAGATTATGTTTTTATAAAATGTTAAAAAGGGATGAAGGTTGGTAACAACTATAAGACAGTTGAAATTCAATATACCAATCCTATTGAGATTATTCAATAAGATATTCTTGGGTTGATGAGACATCAATCAATAAAAGGGGATTTTTTTACTTTATCATTTTTATTTATTATTTAACTTGGATGACCGATATTATGTTTATGAAAAAAATCATAGGTAGTAAAAATGTTTATATTTTTCAGAATAGATTTTTTGAGAGAAATGAGTGTTTATATAATGAATAGTGGAACCAATAATGTAAGGCAATTCAGATATAATAATTATGAATAATATCCAAAGAAAATTGCAACAAATATCAGTACAGAGCACCATATAATCCTAAAAAAAGAGTACTAGTGAGGAAAAAATAGAATCTTGGTTGAAATGGGTAGAAGAGTACAAGAAGAGTATACTCTTTCTAAGTTTTTCTAAAGAGAAGTTGTTAGCACCATTGTTCATGTAAAAATATATGTTTATTAAGTCTAAAATACAATATGAATTCTTATAAAATGTGGTTTAATAAAAAAAATACAATGAAATATTTCCAAGTTTTTGAATGTCCCTGATTACTAAGGATAAAAAATACAGATCTGGGAAAATTTTATGAAAAATATAAGGGTGGAATTTTCATCAGATATTTATCTAATAAAAGATGTTATAAATGTTGGAACAAAAATTTACAAAATTTGGTGTATTTTTATGATGCGAAAGTTATTGTAAATCAAAATTTCTTAATAAATGAAATTAAAAAGATTGTGAATGACAATTTGAGGATTTCCAAAAAAGTCAAAAAATTGAAAATGAGTTTGAACAAAATCAGGTAACTGAATATTCAGAAGAACCAGGTAGTAAGGAAAGTGAAGTTGGAAGAAAAACTATGAAATTATATTCCCTACTGAAACTAGTTGAAGATGAAAACATACTTGGAAATAATATAGCAATGGTTCAGACTAGATGGAAGTTTATATTAGAATATCAAACATCAATTATCTCATAAGTTGATCCAAAATTATTTTTAAAAAAAATTCAATACAAAGAATGAGTTGATAATTTGAATAAAGAGTTTGATTAAATAGAAAATAATGACACCTAAGAACATCTTCCATGTTTGGAAGGAAATTATATTTTCGGGGTAGGATTGGTATAAAGAAATAAACTAAATGAAAATGGGTAAGTTTTAAGTAACAAAGAAACACTTGTTTTTAAATATTATTCATTGGTGGAAGGTGTGGATTTTGAAGAAAAGTTTCCCCCATCACAAGATTAAAAACTGTGATAATGTTCTTTGTAGTGGACTCACATCATGATTATAAATTTTTCTTGATAGATTTAAAGTTAGATTTCATAAATGGATAAATTTAGAAATAAATATATATTGGGAATCATTTTTGGTTATTATATGAAAAATATGGAAAAAGGGTTTGTAAGTTGAATAAATCCTCGTACAGGTAGAAACAAGCTCCATGATCCTTGTTCCCCAAACATTACAGTTGTTTGAAATAGTTTAATTTTTATAAAAGGAAATTTTACAGAAACTTATTTATGAAGGACATGAACTCAGGTTACCCAATTTTATTTTATGTTGATTAAATATTTTTTAGGGGACCGAGAAACTGATTATAAAGAGTTTTCTTAAGAAATTAAGAAGAATTTTTAAATGTTAATGCTTGGAAAAGTTACATTATTCTTGGGTATGAAAGTTTAAAAAAATGAAGAATACATTTTCCTATCTCAAAAAAGTATGTCATGGAATTGTTACCAAAGTCAAGGATGAATTATTCTAATGTAGTTTCCAAAAAAAATATATTGTATAGTTGAGTCAGTATGAGGTTGGGAAAATATTTAATCATAAAGGCTTCAAAAAATTAATTGTGATTTTAGTCTATCTTACAACTTTGAGGTTATGAATTGTGTTTTCTATTACTTTGTGTTCAAAATATCAGAGTGATATAAAAAAAATATAATATATTTTTAGAAAAAAAAATTCTTGGATATGTTAAAGGTACATCTTATTATGGACTGTTTTACAAAAGAAGATGTGATATGAACTTTCTTAGCTATAATGATGCTTATTGGGTTGGATATTTCAATGATATATAATAAACTTTAGGGGGAAAGATTTTCTTTCGAGAATTTTTTGTGATTTGGGATAGTATGAAATATAGTTTAGTGACTTTGAGTGCGGAAGCAGAAGAATGTTTTTCTTCCACCAATACTTATACTCAAATTGTTTGGATGAAAGTATTTCTAGATGAATTGAAATTAAAAATTTTGAACCCCATTTAAGATTATTTGTGATAATAAAATTGCAACTGATATTTCAAAAAATCCTATAAAACATTAGAAATACATATAGATTGATATAAAGTATCACTTTATAAAAGAGAAATTTTATGTTGAAGAATTTACACAGGAGTATATTTCAACAAAGTATTAGAATGATATTTTTTTCACCAAATTTATTTCAAAAGTGAGATTTGTGGAATTGTGGCTATGACTTCAAGTTCAATTTCCACAAATGACATACTAATGTTTATAAATAATCACCCCCTAGGATTTTTATTATGTTTAGAAATGTGGAGAAAATGTAAAAATATTATAATATGTTTTTACAACTCATTAGATAATGAATATGAAGCTGTGGTTATCATAAAATAGGGGAGAAAAAAATTGAGAGTTGATTTTTTTTGTAAAAAATAAAGAAGATAAAAGCATGGGGGAGTTTATCTTAACATGGATTTTTTTTCTTATCACTCTGGTATGAAATTCTATTAAAAAGATTACTTTTTCTAGTGTTGTGGTGTTAGGGCCATCTCTATGAGAAAGTATTTTGGTAAATGTTAAAAAATATTAGTTGTGAATATTTTGATTTACTAAAATTGGAGAGTTGAAAAATTTATTAACATTGGTTGATAAAAATATAAAGGGAAATATTTAAGATCCATTATGATGTTTAAAAAAGTTTTTTATGCCTTGAAAACTAACTTTTTAGGAGTGTTTTTATTAATAGGTTTGAAAAGTTTCTAAAAGTTTTTCAAAGAAGGATGTTATGAAGTAGTTAGAAGTTTTTAAAGTTTTTAAAAAACCTTTTTTAGAAATATTTTTATTAAAAATATTTTTGAAAAAGTCAGATGTTATTTTTTTGATATCAAATATTCTTAAAGTCATGGAAGTACTCGTGATATGATCTTTTGATTCATGGGGTGTGATTTTTTCTGGAATAACCTCTTTGGACATTGTTTTGTGAGAAGCATTGAAGAAGAGCCACCAATTAGAAAGGAAATAGGAAGTTAAAAATGAAATTTATAAAGTAGATACTTTGTTCACGTGACAATATTTTGGGGAAAAACATTCCAAATGATTTTTTTGTTAGAAAATCAGGAATTATAAAGTTGATGATCATGTAGACCAGAATTAGTGAAGAGAAGTGCAGTTGAGTTCTGAAAAAACTTTACCCAAAATAAAAAATTTGAGTTACCAGACCAATGTTCTTGGAAGACTTTTTGTAAGAATAATTATTGATAGTGCATATTTATTTAATTTTTTATAAAATGAATATAGCACAAATCATCGGTCAAACTTTTTATAATCATTTTTTTACATTTTTATTGGATGTAAAAAATTTAGATCATTGGAAAAAGTGTTTTTACAAAGTTATAAGTGTTTTTGTTATAGATTTTATATAGTTTCAAAAATTGTGAAAGGAATAAAATGTGTTATAATAAGTTCAACTTGAATACCCATTCACTTAGAAAGGGGAAGAATTCAAAAATGTTGAAGCCAATATTTTGAGTTGAATACATTCTATTGTGACTTATGTATTTAGAAGTTTCAAAAATGTATTCAACCATCTTCACTAAGTTAGTATAAATAGAGGTCGACATATGGGTTTTCAGAAAGATATTTTTTATGAAGTTTGAAGTTCAGAGTATTTTTACATGCTGAGTAATGTTTGAAGATATACTTTAAGGAAGTGCTCTATTGAACTAAATATCCCAAAATGAAGTTTAATCAGATAGAAGAGAATCAGATGAACTTTTTTGATATGAGTTGATGAATGTTTCTGAGAATATTAATCTAAATGGTGTATAAAGTATGATTTGACTAAAATTGAGGGGGGGGGGGGGAATTTGATCTATGAAACAAACATATCATAATTCCATAAAATAGAGAATGTTTGATAATTTTAGAAATCTAATAAAATCTTCAGAAGAGTGATCATAAAAATAGAAACAAATATAGGTTTTTTTTAAAAATTATATGAGATAGATTTTACTTAAAACCTTTTCATAAAATTGTAAATCCTATAAAGTGTTTAAGATTGTTTTTCTAATTCAATTGGTTAGTAAAATGGTTGATTTTAAATAATTTATAAGAAGATTTTGAGAAGGTTATTAACATCAAAAGTTAAGTAAATTCAAGGGATGGGGAATAACTGAAGAATTATTGATGCTTCATTAATGTTCAAGAATACTTTAAAACACTATAGAAGCATATAGTGACATTAAAACATGTGATATATTCAACTATAGAATTAAATTGAGTAGGTAAGTTAAATTTATTTCCTACCCATTCAACTTTTATAGAACCAATATTAAGGGGTGAAAAGTGTAATGTAATTGACACTATAAATTTTTTCATAAAAATGAAACAATGAATAATTGGTATTAGAAGTGAGTTCCAACTGTGATCTATTTCAAGTTGAAGAAACGTACCAGTCAGAGATAGTTTTAATTAGAGTTCCCGATATAGTTTCATTTCAAGGAAAAAATATATTGAGAATTTTATAGTGTTTATGTATCTTAGTTTTAGGTGCAATGGTTTTTGTTAAATCTGATAGAACACAAGTTAGAAAAAGTGATGTTTTAGTGAGGCACATCAGATAGAAATTCACCAGATGAAGAAAGGGAACACTTGATGGAATTTACTGGATGAAGCAGTTAGATGGACTATCTAGATGAACTTTTATAGATTAAAATTTAAAAATATTCATATATTTTATTATGGATCAGTTTTAGAGGAAAATATTATAAATTGATGGGAGTTAATTAATCATACCTATCGTGTGATAATAGGATTCTAATTAGTGTTGGCTCAAATTTTTATTTAATTAGTTCTAATAGTAAATTTCTATAGACCCATAGGAGTGACTATTTTAAATATTTAGGTTCTCACAAAGAGTCCAAACCTTTTAAATATTTCATGTTTTGTTTACATTGTATTTTTTCATGCTTGTGAGTTTGTTACAAAATTTTATAAGAAATATAACTCTAAAAAGATGTAGGGGTTAAATTTTACAAAGTATAAAATTTTAAAAATAAAAAAATTGATCCATCCTCCCATCCCAGTGGTTAAATGATCATTATGAACTTAATATTATTAAAATATTGGTGAATTATGTAATTTATGTTGTGAGAAAATTGATTATTTCTATACTTTATGTTTAATGAAAACCCATGATTACCATGCTTTTAGATGTGAAAAAACAAATTGTGTTGACACTTTATGTTGTGATAAAATCCATAATTCCCATACTTTATGTTGTGTAAAAACCCATGATTTCCATGCTTTATATTTGGAGAAAACCTGTGATTAACACACTTTTTTTTGCGATCAACCCATGATTACCATGATTTAAGTTGTTAAAAACCCATGGTGTCTAAACTTTATATTGTAAATAAAACTATGATGTCCATGATTCATTATCTCATGAGATAAAAAAAGTAACTAACATATTATAGGGAGATGTAGGACCCCACCGATTATCATTCATACATATGGGTTACACATGACCTCAATCATTCATCATATCATAATGAACTCTTGTAATGAAAGTGGTATTCATATTATTTACAAAATGGAATTTCATAACATGATATCAAAATTAGATCAACTAATACAAAAAATTAAATCACCCAAAAGGATAATTTCATAAAGGCGTATATAGTTTGATTCATGAAACATAATTCTATGGGATATATATTTTTTTAGATATCAACAGATAAATAAAATTGATTCCATAAAATGAGTTTTTAGAAAACATTTACTATCATTATTTTGGAGAGATGAAATTATGAATAACTTTTAAAAATTAGTTTCAGGAAGTTAACTTGAAAAACTTTTTTTGAAAACCATTTTAATGGAAATCCAAATAATGGATCCTTGAGAAATATATAAATATTTTCCAAATAAAATGTGGAGTGGAAGATAAATATGAACTTGAATGGGAAGTCCTTTTGAATATTTTAAAACCTATTTATTGAAAACCTAAATCATAAAATGGTTGATAAATAAACCTTTTGAAAAATATGTAATGATAATTTTGAAATCAATAAAAATAAAACAAATTTGTTTTTTAAAAATAAGAATGGAGAACATTATCGGGAAAATTGAATATGGATATGGAAGAAAAAGAGCCCCTTTAGAGAGGATGAGAATTATTATTAACATCATAAATGATTATAAATAAATAAATCCATAAATTTAATTCCTAGAAAAAGGAGGAAAGGAATTATAATATCATCATAAAATAGAATAAATTAATCACTTAAAACCATATTCTGGTTTGGAAATTTAGGAATCATGAAAAGAAGTTGATCCAAGAAAATTACATTTAAAATTTGGTAACAATTGAGTCAAATAAAATACAATGAGGGATTGATAAAAAGGATTATAAGAGATATGAATAAATACAAATAATAATAAATTATGAAATTGGTAAGTAATTACACCATATAAAATAATAATTGTTGAATAACATGAATACATTTTTCAATGAATACAAATTGTGACAAAAACAATATGGAAATCATAATTCTTAAAGTAAGAAACATTTAAAAGGAGGTTTATGGGATAAGAATATAAATCCAAAAAAATAAAATAGGAAATGAAACAGAATACAATATTAGTGAGGAATATACACAAATTATAGAAATGAAGTTCAAGGAGAAACGTTTTAACTTTATGAAAGTGTTTTTTGTTATGAAACACCATTAAATTTTATTTTCTGTCAGTTGAACATTTTATAACTTCCTTACTCCTTAGAAGAGATCCTTTTAAAATAGGACTAAGGATTTGATAAGTGGTATTTTGAGAATACTATAACCTATAGAACATGGATAGAATTATTGGGGAGTTTTTTGGGTATATTTTGGTTGAATATAATATTAGGGGTGTGTGTATATGTGGGGAGGTGGAGGGGATAAGTTTGATAAAACCTGAAATATATATTTTCAAACATGTTTTTAACACATTTTAAGTCTTTTACTCTGAGATTTTTGACTTTTACTTTTTTTTTGGTTTTCACCATTCTAACTAATTTTTACCTAAGTAATTTAGTTTTAATACCTAAAAATAAAATGAGTCTTATTACATATTTTGGACTTAATTTTTCCAAATATTAAATAAATTTTATAAAATAGCATTTCTAAAGCTGATATAAATTAATTTTAATATTATTTCATATAACATGTAAAAACCATTTTAGAAAAAAATTATTTTTGTGCTTAAAAATTATTATTAATGTAAAATTATAATCATCGTTTATTTATACGACCTTAATTGGTTTGTTAATAAATAAATTAGATTTATCTTTCTTTTAAAACATTTCAAAAATGAATTCCATAGTGTGGATACTTTGTTAACGGAAAGATACCAAAAATAGGTTTTATTAAATTAAAATATTACTTAAGTTTTCAAAATCATAAACTTGGGTTTTATAATTTCAAAATATTATTTTTTTATTTTTTATTTTAATTTATAAATATTTTTTATATAAAAATACCTTAAAAACATTGAAATCATAACTATATTTTAAAAATATTATAAAAGTGATCGTGTTTGTAAAGTTTTTATTTTTCACTATTCACCTCAACATTAAACATTTTTAAAAATATGCAAAAAATACCAAAAAGATAATTTTTACATTATGAGTTCTAAAATGAGGTTAATTATATAAAATTCAAATTATAAAATTTATTTATTTATCTTTTAATTGAAAATACAACATATAAGGATTTTGTTTATTACATAATTATCTTTTGAACAATAAATGTTCTTAATCTTATTTCATATCATTTTATAATTAAATGAGTGTTAATATATTATTTTGAAATGTTTTTTATTATTAGAATAATCTTTAAAAATTGATAAATTTAATTTCCCTCGTAAAACATACATCAATTTAAAAAAATAGTTTGCAAAATATTCCTTTTTAACAATTAATATTTTTAATCACATTTCATTAATTATTTATTTTCAAAATCATAAATTTGGTCAATATATAAATCATTCTTTTGAGTTAATAACAATATGTATGGAATTTAAATATATGTTTTATAATAAATCTTATTATAATATTTTTATTTATTTGAGCCTTTATTGTTATTATAACTTTCTTATTGATGTTTGAAATCATATTGATTTTTTTAATGAGGTGTGTCATAGTTCATTTTAGTTTGTCATTTCATGTTAAGGAATATATTCAAAATTTTATTTAATTAAAGAAAAATATATATTATTATCTCTGGGTGTTACACCCATTACCTGGGTAAAATACGAATAACTTTTTCCACAAGGTGTTCATCAGTGATTTCGTTATCTTCCAAGTATTAAATTCTATTTTCCCTAGTTATGAAATGTTGATACATTTTAGCCATTTATTCTTGAGGTAAGAAATAATAAACTTGTTAGTTGACGATCAATATGCCTCTATGATTTTCAAGAAATTTTGATGTTCCAAAATGAGTAATTTATAAATTCTTCAATATTATATTAGTATTATCAGAGGATGAGTTTTGAATGTAGATTTTCTAAGTCATTGGACAATGAAATATATTTTAGAATTTATAATTTTCTTGATATTATATCTTTTCATCAGGAGTAAAAAATATAAATATTTCTCTAGAATTTTATAATTTTTGGGCATTATGAGAAATTGATTAACTCCCAAGGTGATAATGAAAGTCTTCTTCCTATCATGCCAATATTAATAGTTTACACCATGAAATATTGGTGGTTGGATAAGATTAAGATTTTACAATGTTCTTAATGGAAGTGTTTCTATATCAAATAAATAAATAAATAAATCTTTATTCTTCTACATGTTAGTGTAAGGAAATTATTTAATGTTCTAATTAATGAAATATATAAAAGTTGGCCAATGTCTAATATGGACAAAGATAGAGATCCAATTTGGATGAGATATTGACATATGGTATACCAGTAAAAAAAAATATTAGATATGAAACCATGTATTGGTCCTATAAATAAATATATGGAACACTAAAAGATCCATGGTGAATTTTAGTTAAAAATGAACTATAGATTTTCATTCGACTCAAGTGAAAGTTGATCGGAAGTTACAATTTCTAACCAGATCAAAGTAAATTAGAGTAAAAAACATAAAGCATAAATCTATAAAATCCATTGAAATTAAGTATATTAGAAGTGAAAATCCTAAACTAAATAATATATAAACTCAGAAAATATTAAAGATGTCAAGCAATAAACACTATTTAATAAAGGTAATAAGAATAATTATAATTTAAAACAAACAAATATTAAAAAACAATATGGGAGTATCACATAAAAACCTAAAACACCATAAAGGATATTTATTAGTAAATGAAATTATTATAAATAAACTCTTAACTTTTTGACCAAATTTATAGATGATTCAGAACCTAAACCATGTTGTCCTATTTCCAAAATTGATATGTCCTCAAATGTAATCATACCGATAGATATCAACATTGGTTCAATGAAAACTCTCCCTACTTGTCCCATTAATCACTTGATCAATAATATTGGACAAGATCTATCTTAATATCCCTGAAATCCATAAATAAAAAATGATCTATATGAAGATCAATCACCCTTAGCTCCATCAACTGTTACCTTTTCAGAAGATAATTTTTTCTTATCCTTGGAAGCCTTAGGTGAACCAGATCAGACTAACTAGATTCTAGCATAGAATATATTAAATTTTAAGGGTTTAGATAAACAAAAATTTTAAAATGAAATACATAGAGAATTGATATTAAAAAAATAAGGCAATAAATCTCTAAAAAAAATTATCTAGATAAAATATAATCAGAAGCGCTCTAGATAACAAGATTCTATAGAATCCAACATGATTGAAAAATCTCCAGCTTACTTAATTTAACTATTATTCACTTATGATCCTTAAAGACTATATTTGTATTTATAAACATATGTATAACAAAATCCAATGGTCAGATTTTAATTCCATAATGTTTAGTCATAATGTAATAAGATATATCCCTCCATTATCTGAATGATGTACAGTGAGACTACATCACCTGATGTGTTTATATTCTACTCTATCACAACAATATATTTTCGATTGAATGAAGTTCTATTAAGCTTTTAAATAAAACAAATATTATGATAATTTTATTGATTCATCTAATGTTAAATGCTTGTAAAATAAATCGATAGTCAAAAATAAAATAAAATTACTTATATAAAGTAAAACTAAAGCATTAATTAAGTTTATTTTTAATTTTTAAAAAAACGATAAGAAGTGTAATTGAATCAATAAAAAATGTGTAATAAGATGATATATTTTTTTTTCATAAAATACAAGTTTTTTACACATTTATTAATAAATTTAACTATATCAACATATAATATAGTCTTAATTGATATATTGACAGTGAACAATCATTTTAATTTTTTTTACTTTTTTATGAATTTATTTTCTAAATAATTATTATAATATTAAATATCCTAGAGATTTATTTTTATTATTAAAATAATATTATTTAAATATTATATGGTTTTTAGGTCTTTTGTTTAAGATATTTTAAATTAAACTCTTTATAAATCAATTATTAATTTATGCCATTTTACACCAGTTTTTAGATTATAATATTTAAACCAAAAACATAAAGTTTAATGTTTTTAAGAACACAAGTTCAAATAATTTCAAAATTGAAAAATAATTTTTTCATTCTTTGTTTTCCTATTTTTTTATATATTTTAAATACATTTATACATTTATGTTATGTATTTTTATTTTTATCTATATTTTGGGTTTATCGTATTTATTTTTATTTCTTGGGTTAAAACTAATTGAATCTACATTATTATCTATTTTTAAATACATATCGTGATTTTTTAACAATAAAAATAAAATTCATTCCATAAAGACATTTTTAATATATTGATAAAATATTTTGACTCATTTATCTCACCACTAATTATTTTTTCTATATTATTTATTTTCACATGTATCAGGTTTCTTAGTTTCATATTCCATTTAAGTATATTACATAATGTTGCATTTATAATAAAAATGTGTGTATAGAAATTATATTCATTTATTTACTTAATCAAAAACACTAACAATGTTTTTCTAATAGTTATATTTATATATAAATCAGTTTTTATGGAATAATTGAAAGAGTTTTTAAGGCTATAATATAATTCAGATATGAAATTATAAATAAAAAATTCCAATTCACAATAGTTTTAAAATAATGAAACATTTATTATATTTTAATATTTTATAATTATTTTCGATATTCAAATTTAAATTTATACATTTATCTTATAAATTTTTATTTTAAATTCATGTGGGTTTTTGATATGAGGTTTCATGCTGCAAAATTTAACAAATCTTATTTTGAATAGGGTTAGTTTTTGCTATTTTTTTTTGATATTTTTATATACTACACAACATCTTCCCATGGATAGTATTTTATTTTATTTGGGTTTATATTATTTTTATAATTTTAAAAATTTACTTCACTTTATATTGTTTTATATAAATAATATTTTACAGGTTTCAAAAAAAATTATTTGGAATTTCTTTTGAAAAGTGTAAATGATGTTATTTTTATAATAAAAATGTTTGTACAAAACATATTCTCTATAAATTTTTTATTAAATATATATTAACTTTCACTCATTAACACATGAAAATTACAAATCAATTAAAAAATCTTTAAATGTTAAATCAACAATAAAATATTTCATTATAATTGTATATTGATTTTTATAGATATTAAAACATTGTTTATTTTCACTTGAACTATTAAAATAATCTTTTATTTCACAATTTAATATAATTTTTACTCATTTGAAATTACCTTAACTTTGTGAACATATATTTTTCAACCCCTTTATATTTTACTTAATTCCCCAAACCATGGTTCCAAATATTATTTTATAATACAATATTTTCTATTGAATTGATTAATAATTTATTCAATCAATTAACAAAATCATATGTTTAATGTTTTTGAGAATTTATTACATTACACATGAGGAACAAATTAATAAAAAACTTACTTAAAAGTTATTATATATGTAACCACACTCTATAAAATATTCATAAACCATATATCCTTGGTAATTATCTTAATTTATAAGGGATTTACATCAAGAATAAATGGTGAGTTTTTTTGTTAATAAGATATTTGTATAAGCATTATGGAATATTGAGGGAAAATACTTAATATAATATAGTTAAGGACAATATATAATCTTAATACTTGAGATAGATCATAAATAATCATTAGAAATGAGCAATGAATGATATATAAAGATCATAAACTTGTTGTGAAGTCCCATCATCAAGATATTATTTGAATAAGATTCTTTCCAAGTCACCACATCACAATTTGTAAGTTCACCCACCAATACCCCATACATAATATCTTATAAGTTAAGTAATTACTCAATATATTTTAGATATATATAATTCTTGACTCACTTTTCATGTAACTTGTCTTATACTCACTTCAATAATTGAAAACAAAGAAATAATTAGGATTATAAATTATCTTTTCATATCACATAAGAAAATAATAAATAGATCTACGATTAAGAAATTAATTTTTAACTAATAATTTATGTAAAATGGAAGTTACTTTTAATTTTTTTAGGAATAATTTTTAGTTAAAAGGAGTTTATAAATGGGTTATGGTAAAATTCATGGAAAATCACTAAGTTATAATGGTTATGTCACACATAAATATATAAAAATTTTGATTTATATAAAATATTAAAGAGAAAAAAATCCAATGTGAAATATTGAGGAATTAGAAGTTCAATTATTTTAATAAATTAACAATGATCTTAAAGAACCTAATAAGGGTAATAGAATTTATATTTAAGATCATTTTCTAGAAAAGGCCTCCTATTAATTTTTTTGACACTCTCAATTTTATAGATATATAATCACATATATAGATATTATAAACATGTAATAGTAATAATGAAACAAAAATCATTAGCTAATAGGCATGTAAGAGGAATTCAAAGATATATATGATAAAACACTTACCTTTTATTCAATTATTATTTTTATTCAAAGGAAAACCATAAGATATTTTTAAAAATATTGGTGATGAAAAATATATATGATATAATGAAAAGAGAGGGAATTCAATTCATATTTGGGTTATGGTGTATGGAAAATGTGATGTATAAAATTTAGTATTTATAGGTGAAACCAAATGATGTTTTCCTAATTTTAGAAACAATAAACTACTAATGTGGTTCAATATTAAAAAGCTTTTGATAAAATATTAATGATATTGTGATTAAATTATGATTACAATGTTTTCATATTCATTTTTATTTTATAAGTACTTTCATTTCATTCGTTCACCCCCATTGTGTTATACCATAATAGGGTTTCCCTACCACTTCCTCTTAATCTCAATATAGAGTTATTAATTTATTTAGAGATCTTGGCAAAGTATTTTTTATTCCTTAAAGAAGATTATAATTTATGGAATTGGTCCATTTTACTTGGTTCTTGGTTCCATCGGTCCTTTAATATGCGTTTCTGACTGGTGGTCTTGACTTCATTCGTGTTCCGATGGTTTGTCTCATTGGGAGATTATGTTTGGTGATTAATTATGCCTATCTCTACATCACAACCAAAATCTCTTGATTTGGGTCCTTGATTAGACTCTTTATATATGAGTTCACTTCCTTGAGTAGTTTTTTCCAGCAGGCACATTCATTGAATATTTAGGTGAATGAAGAGAATTGATTAAATTCCCCTAATATTAAATGGATCAATGTCAGTAAAAATAAATATTTTAAATATGTCCAAAAACGTTTTTTATTAAATAAAACCAATTGGAAATGGATATAAAATAATGTCTTGATATTCTACCTTAACCATTCAAAGAAATCTTGAGATCTTATTTGAATTTTTCTAGTACTTAGTCATTAATTATCAAGAAGAACAACCACACCCTTTAAGTTGCCTCATCAAGTGGCTGTATGAAATGGAAGATGATATGGAGTCTTTGATGAATAACTAAACATATTATTTTTTTGTAAATAACCTAAGGTATGATGGAATTAATGAAGAAATGGGTGTTGAGGATGAAGAAGGATGACAGAAGAAAATAGGTCAAACGTAAAGCTTGGTTAGTGTTTAAGGAATTAATTTAGAATAAAGGATTCGAAATTGATGGAATAGTCTCACCAATAGTGAATATGACTTCAATCCAAGTCATTTTTAGTTGTGTGGCTAGCTAGGAACCAGAGCTTGAAGATATGGATGTAAAGAAATATATTCTTCATAGTGACCTATTGAAAGAGATATACACGAAGTATATTTATGGTTTTTTGTTTTCTGGAAAATATAACATCATTTTAAAATTGAATAAGAGATTTTACAGACTAAAAAAATACTTGATATAGTGTTATAAGAAGTTTGAGTTATTCATGGTGAGTCATGGATATAAGCGAACATAGTAAGACCCATGTATTTACATCTAGTGCTTTTAGGATGGTAACTTTTTTTCTATCATAATTTATATTGATGAAATGTTAATCATTATAAAGGATGTAGTGAAAATTTTATAATATAAAAAAGTGTTATCCATGTCATTTTATATGATATACTTGGAAGTAACTCAATAGATTTTGGGGATGTATTTCACTCAATACAGAAAGAGGAGGTCTTTATAAATATCTTAGGAGAAGTATACTGAACGTGTTCTGAAACATTTCAACATGGATAGATCGAAACCAGTGATCATTCCTATACCCAATCATATTAAGTTTATAAAGAGTTCAAATATTTTATCTATTGAATAAATCAAGGTGATGAAGATGATACCATAATCTTCAGAAGTTGGAAGCTCAATGTACAATATGGTGTGTACAAGGCCAATCATTTCCAATGCAGTGGAGAGTGTGTGACTATTTCTCTCAAATATTGGGAAGAAGAGCTGAGATGTAGTTAAGTGGATTATGAGGTACATTAAAGGTACATCAAAAATATGTTTGTGATATGGGGGATTTGATCCACTCTTGTATGGACATACAGATTCCGGTATGGATGAAGATCCTTATAGTTTGAAATCTACATCAAGATACATCTATACATTTCCAAAAGGAGTTTTATCATGGAATTAATAGTTAGAGAAGTGAATTTCTTTATCCAAAACTAAATTAAAGTAAATTTATATTTAATTTGATAGCAAATAGTTGTTGTGGCTAAATCATTTTCTCAAGGATCATGTATTCAACCTAGAGTACAAGGATCATTGTGATTATCAAAATGCTTTAGACTTGAGAAATAACTCTATATATCATTCCAAGATGAATAACATTGAAAATTTCCATAATTGGATATGTGAGGTGATGGGTCAATAGATTTTTTGACTTTTAAAGATCCACATGAAGGATAACAAAACATAAATGATGACAAAGGTGGTAGATAAGAAAAGATAGACTTTTGTAGACGTTGCAATAGATTACACCTAGATGAGAAGAATTTTAGTGGTTTTTACAGCTATCATATTCATTAAATATATAGGTGAATGAATGGAATGGATTAAATTCCCCTAATATTCAATTATTTGGTGTCAATAAAAATAAATTAATTAAATACAACCATGATGTTTTTCAATAAATGAAATGTGGTTCCAATGGCTATACAAGGAGGCCTTGAGTAGAATCCTTCATCATCTAGTGAAATAAAAAAAGATTATTTATATCAAGAGAACCTATAGATATATAAGAAATAAGGAAAGGGGGATTGGGTGGGGTATATCCATGTAATCCTTTTTACCTATTAAATAAAATTTATTTTTATATACCCATTATGTTTCTTAGTGATCAGGTAATCACAACATTCCTAGATAAAGATTATGGTGTTGGAGAAATTCATTTATCTATCATGAAAAAAATTCTATGTTGACTAATAGGCCATGGATTAAGGTATCTGATTCCTTTATCAACTTATATTATGGATGTTTACCTCCATTTAGGTTATAAAATTGATCCATTTTTGTTTAGATGCATTTTTATTTGACCCTCACTTCTAAGGATTTAATTCCCATTGGATGTATTGGGTTGTTTCTTTAAGTTAATCAAGAGATACAACTATAACTAGTATCTATTACTATTGACATTGATCTATATTTATGTTCATTTATTCCTTTTTCTATCTTCTATGGAACTATACATGGGATTCTATTACCCACAAAGGATGTATACCACATCCGTTCCTATTAGAATCTTTATCAGTTACTTATACTTCAATTTTATGTTTTTTGGTTTGCCATTGAATCACCCAAGTATTAGTGAGGATTAGTTATGTTCAAAAATTGATTCTTCCCAATTGGGGAGTGTTTTTGTAATGACCCATGTTTTGAACCAGGTTAAAAAGTGGAGAAATTTGAACTTTTTCAATTATTGAACCGATCATTTTTAGAACCGGGCTTCAGAATGAAATTATAAAGGTTGTAACCCTTCCGTTTTATGTTTTTGGGGTGTGGGAGAAGTTCCGTTAAGTTTCTCGGGTGGCCCAAGGGGTATAAGAAGCGTCAGAACCCAGTTTATTTAAGAGGTGAAGAGGGCGCACGGTTGGCGCACGGGCTGACCAAGCCGTGTGGCCTAAACTGTACGGCCTAAATCAGGTGGGTAGTGGCTTTCCCATGGTCTTTGCATGGTTTCCCAAACCGTGTGCGTAGCCTGTGTAGTGGGTGTCTTGGAGGAAGTAGACCCCGCACGGTTTGTGCACGATTTGGTAGACCGTGTGGGATAAACTGTGCGGTTTGGGTGTGTTTGGTATTTTAATTAAATTAAAAATAAAAAGAAATAAAATAAAACCCTAAATATCTAATACCTCACCCACTCCCCTCACACTCGTCGAACAACACAAGGGGGGCTCTCTCTGCCGCGCGCTCGACCCCCAACATCGGCCTCCCTTCGACCATCAATTCCTACACCAATTCTGTTCATTTCTCCTTTGAATCATCTCGGTAAGGTCTTCTCCCTAGTCTCCTCCCTTACATGGCCTGTTTTTAGGATTCTCCCTCGCTCTAATCCCATTTGGCTGAAACCTAGTTTGGGGAATGGTTCTTTATTTCGTTTTCTTTCTTTCTTTTCATGATCCAGGGTTATGCGGAGGGTCCCTCGGGACCTCCTCGGTGAGCATATGGTGTTCGTTGCCGAAGGCCTAGCGGTTTGCGGTGATTTTGAGCCACCAGTTTGTTTTTGAGGTAAGGGTTTTCTATGATTGGTTGTTTCTCAGTTTCCTAGTAATGTCTTTAGTTGTTCTAAGGGTTCCCGATGTGTTTTGGTTAGTGAGTTGGTGGTTTTGGTCATGTTTTGGGTTTCCAGATCTTAGGCAACTTGCCTGCGTAGGCATAGGTATGTATTTATATTTATTTGGGTTCCCCCAGTATGCGTATATTCGTGAATGGTAGCGAATATACACGTACAAGGCTAGTTGTCCCCATTTCATATATAAAAGTTCATACACAGGTGAGAGGAGACATGTATATGTGTATAGGGATAGGTGTAAGGATCCTCTGGCGCACGCCCATTGCCATGCGGGTGTGAGATTAGGGTCTAGGTGTTCTTATACCTATGTGAAGTCACATATTCCTAGTGGGGGAGCAGCAACAGCTCTTAGTTAGAATGCGCCAAGAGCTGGAGTGGACGGATGGATCCACCTTGAGGTAGGGTCCCTCTCCTTTCCCTTTTAATTTAAAGTGATGCATTTAATGAGTTTAATACTACATTGTTTTAGTATTTTAATTATGAAATTTTAGTCGTTAAATGCTTCTGTGAAAATTGTGTGAATTGAAGGAATAAGATAAAATGGTTTCTTGGTCACTAAACCAACGATTTTATAATAAAATCCCTCGATCAGAGGTGCGTTGTCTTCAAGATAAATGTAGGAAGTAGATTCTTATGATTTCCTTCTAAACTCTTTTCTGAAATGGTTATACTTGAGTGAAACGAATTAGGGTGGTGAGACCATGCCTTAGGATAATGGAATAAGAATGGATTATGTTAATGGAATGGATCTAGTGAATGGGACTTACCTAGGAGGGGCAGTCCATAGCTCCTCTTTATTATTTGTAAACCCCTAAGTGTCCTTGTAATGATATAAGAGGAATGAAGAATGAATTGGGGGTTATCCAATACCATACATGAGCGGGTTGCCTCATGTTCCTTTTATAAATGTGATAAATATGTTAATGTCTTGATTTGGATCCTTAAGAGGAGTTTCTTTAAGTATAAATGTGATGAATATGATAAACGATGTGATAGTGATACTTGAGATAGTTTTCCTTAAGTATAATTTTGTGTATGAACGTGGTTATAAACACTTACCTGGATATGGGCTGTATGATTTGTTATGATTGTGATATGATTATTTGAATGCTTATGAGGTAATGCCATAAGTAGTATAATATAAAAATGTTTGTATTGTGAGTGAGTACATGATGATGCCACATAATGAATGATCGATTGTGAATGTGGAATGACTACTTGAAATTTATAAGAGGTACTGACTTATGCATTGTCATATAATGCTGATGATGAATTTGTATGATTATGGATGGGAGGCATGCATACCCCATTCCAGCTTATTTTGAGTATGGGTGGGAGGCACGTCTACCCCACGCCAGATGTGATCTATATACGTGTATGGAAGGGAGGAATTCTAACCCCTTGATAGTTGACTTTTGATGATGATTACATGTTTGGGTGGGAGGCAGTTATACCCCATGCCAGTATATGAATGTGACAGATGGGAGGCAGTTATACCCCATGACGGTTGAATGAACATGATGGAAGGGAGGCATTCTTACCCCTTGCCAGTATCTTTTAGGGACGAGAGGCATTATTACCTCATGATTGCTGTCTTCAGATGATGGGTGGGAGGCATGCTTACCCCCCAACATCTTTTATAAATATTTACATAAGTAACTGTAGTGGAATGAACAAACTGATATCCCGACAACGAGCCGAAGTTGGTGTAGCCGTCAGGTTTCCTTTGGGAAACCTGGACAGGTGTGGTTATTTTATGTCGTTCTGCTTATTAAATCATGTTATATCTTTTTAATGATTTAATTAATATTACACTACCTGGTTTGGGTTAGACACCGGTGGTGCCGGCCTACTGAGATTTATATCTCACACCCTACTCGAGCCGCCACTACACCGGGGTACCCGAGTAGACATTTCTTGTTTGCATGACCTAGGTTTGTTGCTGTATTTCTTGTACCAGGGGATAAGAGAGAAGGACCGAGTGGGAGATCAGGATGCTCAGGAGAATGCCCATCAGGACTTTCTGTCTTTTATTTATTCTTTTACATTGTATTGTAATCATGATGTATTGCTTCTTGTTTTCACATTGTATCATTCATCATCCATGTATCGTGTAAACTGGATTTGGACACCTTTTATAAAAATGATCATTATTTTTCTTCCACTGCTGTTTGTTCTTTGTTTATTTATTACTTCTTCCACTGTTGAATGTTATTTACTCCGAGATACCACTGTTAAACTCTGATAAGAGGGTATAGTCTCACCACTATCACCTCCCGAGACCCTCGCTGCTAGTCGGCAGCCGCTGGCATACGGGGAGATGCTCTTGAGGCCATGTGGTGACCAGTCCGGCCACTGGTTTAATGGTGAGCCGGGACGAGAGGTTACAATTTTACTCTACCCTGGTAGTTGTATTTCTTAGATCATTAGATTGATTCTTCTACATCCCCACTTTTCCAACTTATACATTGGTTCCACATATATCTTCGAATGGAGTGTGTTTTATAGCAACCCAAGACTTTTACATATATAAAGACATGATTTTAATCATAATTAAACATCAAATTACAATCCTAGGATTGTAAAGTCTAGTGTCTTGGACTCTAGATACATAAAACTAAAAGTATGGAACTAAATAATACATTTATTTATTTAGTCTTCATAAGGATCCACTAAATTCTATTGTGATTCTACATCTACATTGAATTACCTATGGATAACATGAACAAAGGTATGAGATAAAAGTTTAGTAAAGGAATAAGCATAAGAATAAAGCTTTATTATATTGGTTAGAAATCATGACATAATGATATAAAAAGGAATATAAAGTAATTGAACATATGGAACCATAACATATAAAAAATGGGATAATATAAAAATGGAATCATAGTAATGTGGTAGCAACATAAAACATGACTTTATCACGAGTCAAGGATCGTTGCACATAGAGGAGAACAAGTCAATGTTAACCACCAAGACAATTGCACATGGTAACATGAGTCAATGCTAATCACCAAGACCGTTGCACATAATGTATCATGAGACTAAAATTTACCCAATGCATTAGAGAGATATTTTTATCACACATCATAACATGTTCATGAATATGCTTTCAACCTGATTATCATATATAATCAATCATACATAAACATAAGGGTACCCATGGAAAGAAATGGGTATCATAATCACATCACAAAGTAGAATAAATGGGCGTATCATAAAAGTGTCCATGAAAGAAATTAATTAATACATTCATGGGAAACCATAAGGTATTGTGGTCATATATTATGTTTAGTGATGTAAAAAAAAGTGACTACAAGTAAGAAGATTATTTAAGAGATTTTAGAATTAAAAAAATTTAGTATAGTTTAATGGAAAATACTAAAGATAATTTAAAATATAAAGGGGAATAAAACATTATATAAAACCAAAAGTTAACCAAGAAAATTTTTATAAAAAACTGGAGGCTTAAACAGATGATAGAGTGTACCTGAAATTGGGTAAGAATTCAGGCAGTTACCTTAAACGAGTTTGCTTATTGGGAAGTATTGAGGAGGGAACCACTTAAAAACATGTAAATAACTTAAAGATAATGATGAATGGAATTTGATACATGAGTTTAGATAATTTAAAGATCATTTATAATATTTAAATAAAAAGAAAAAATAACTTCATTTATTTAAAAAGAAAGATAGAGCAACCCGAAGGAATAATGAAGGTTCAGGTAGAATCCCTTACCTTAAATCCAATGGAGTACTTCACTTGATATTAAGGTCCTGAATAAAAAAATTAAATCCATTAATTAGAATTTACAAAAATTCTTCTTTATTTAATTTATTTTGTTTATCCTTATTAAGTTCATTCAAAACTTTTGATTGGTTATGAGGTTCAGTTTCATTGTTCAGGTCCGTTTGTTTCATAATCAATTTACTTATATACATGAACGGATAATAATTTAAAATGAAGATGATTGTCCAAAATTGAAGTTATATTATCGAACCTCTAGAAGGTTTTATGGATTTCAATTTCATTTGTTTATCTGAAGTGATGATGATTCATTATATAAAACATTAGTGACAACCTTTTGGGTTAATTGGCATTTTTTGATCACAATGAACACATTTTGTTTGATAAATCCAAACCATGTGTAAAAAAATATTATAGAACCATATATTAGGCCTAATAAATATATTATATTCTGGTTCAAACATAAGAATGGTTTTCTGACCATAATTGAAGATGGTTATGGAAATTGAAAACACATTGTCATCGAATGTGGTAAATTAACAGATACTGGATGGTGTTTTTACTAGTGGTATAAAAGAAGGGTATAGGAGATAAGATTATAAATTATTTCATATTCATAACAAAATTATAGTACATACAAGGTACTAGAGTTTTCATAAATTTTTAATGAGGAGAGGTAATTATAGAAAAGAAAATAAGGGAACTTGAAAGGAAAGTAAATGAATTGAAAAAAGGAATTTACGTCTGGAATTAATCTTCATTGAGATCCTATTAAGGGGATATGATTTGGTCTTTTGAGGAGACCAAGGCATGATAAAATTTGGGGAGGATATTGGGGAGATATTTGAGTAGAAGTTCGGCAAGGAACAAGGCTCGAGAGGAGTGAAGAGAAGAGGGGAGTGTGGGTGGTTTTTATAGTGGAGGGGAGGAGGATTTTCTTAATATTTTAATCATTATTTTATTATTTATCCATAAGACAAGAAATAATGAGGATTCTATGAAAAAAATAGTAATAAGTGAATATGAGTTCAAACTAAGGGTGCTTACTCAGTGATGATGCTAGGAATAGTGTATTTATCCCTTAATGTATATATATGGTAAATTACCATATCTCACAATTCATAAAAAATTCAAGTATTTTAGAAAAATCCAAAAAATCACCCTAACTAGTTTTTGAAGTGTACAATCCAAAAATGAAATTAATTTTTCAAAATTAATCTTCGAAATATAATTAATTTAATTTAAAATCATAATTTACTTGAAAAATACGGATTTTAAAATTATAACAGGTTCTATAATGCTTTCAAAAATTAAACAATGTCTTATACAATTGTCTTTAAACTAAAAGACATAAAATTGTTAATTTATAAAAACCTGTTAGGAAAATACATTTTTTAATTTAATTAATTAATTTTAATTGATTATTCATGACTTATAAAAATACCAATATTTTTACTATGGTCATATTATCACTTATAAGAAGTTTAAATTTTATTTATACATTAATGGGTGAGGTTAATATTCTTTTGGGTGATTTACTATTCATAAGCGTCATATTACTATTCATAAGGGTAGGTTACTATTCATAAGTGTAGGTTATTATTCACTAAAAAATCAAGTTTGTCTTATCAGACTCCAAACATCTTACTGGTCACAACCGTGTATGTCACATTTAGAAATTCAAATCACAAAAGTGAAAATATTTTGTTTAAGGGTCACATGTTACTTAGAAGTTCATTATGTTGTGATTTCATGTGATTATATGAAATAATTATAAGAAGGTAATTTCCATTGATTAAACTTTGGGTCATTACATTCTCCCCCTGTATGAAATTTCACCCTTGAAATTTTGTTTTACATTATAAGCCATAAAAAGGTGTGGTACTTTTCCTTCATTGCTTCATCCAGTTCCCATGTTGCCTCTTCATACTTATGGTTCCTCCATAATACATCAACTAGGTGAGTAGTCTTGTTGAATAGAAATTTATATCTACTACCTAAGATATTCCCTGGATGCTCCTCATAAGAAAGATCATTCTCCAACTGTACATCCTTTGAAGTCAGTACATGTGAAGGATCTGATATGTACTTTCTTAAGAGGGATAAATTGAAGACATCATGCACTCACTACTAGAAATTTAGATTATAGCCACAGTTTAAAACTATGGCTATAGGTCCTCAAACCGTGGCTATGTTTGGTGTGGCTATAGGTCTGTAGCCATAGTTTGAACCGTCGTTATAGGTATTACAACCACAGTTCCAAATCATGGTAATATCACTATATCCATAGTTTTAAATCTGTTTCTATACAAGAGGATGAACAAAATTTTTCATAATGGTTTTTAACTACAGAATTAGAATTATAGCCACTGTTAAAAACCGTGGTAATAGACCTATAACCATGGTTTAGAAACCTTGGATATAGGGTCTGCATATCCATAAAAAATATCCCACCCATTTGCAGTATCCCACCCCCTAGATATCCCCAAGCCCCACCCTCTCCCCTGCACATCCCCCCTATAGTGGCCCACCCCCTGTAGCCCCCTTCCCCTACAAATCCACCAAGACGAGAGGCATTCTTACCTCGTGCCCGCTATCTTGAGATGATGGGTGGGAGGCATGCTTACCCCATGCCAGATTTTATAAATATTTACATATGTAACTGTAGTGGAATGAATAGACTGATATCCCAACAATGAGCCGAAGATGGTATAGCCGTCAGGCTTCCTTTGGGAAACCTAGATGAGTGTTGTTATTCTAGGTCGTTTTTCTATTAAATCCAGTTATACCTGTTTAATGCTTTAATTAATATTACACTATCTAGTTTGGGTTAGACACTGGTGATGCCGGCCTACTGCGATTTATATATCACACCCTAATCAGGCCACCACTACACTGGGGTTCCCTAGTAGACCTTTCTCGTTTGCAGGACCTAGGTTTGTTGCTGTGTAACTTGTACCTGGGGATCATAGAAAAGAACCGAGCAGGATCTCTGAAAGATTAGGAGAACACCCATCGAGCCTTGTTGTATTTTCTTTATTATTTTACATTGTATTGTAATCATACTGTATGCTTACTGTTTTCACATTGTATCATTCATAATCCCTGTATCGTGTAAACTGGATTTGGCCACCTTTTATAAAAATGATCACTATTTGTCTTCCACTGCTGTTTGTTCATTATTTATCTATTACTGCTTCTGCTATTGAATGTTATTTACTTTGAGATACCGCTATTCAACTCTAATAAGAAGGTATATTCTCCCCACTCTCACCTCCTGAGACCCTTGCTGCTATTCAACAACCTCTGGCATACGGGGAGACACGCTTGAGGCCATGTGGCAACCAGTTTGGCCACTAGTTTGATGGTGAGATAGGTTAGGATGTAACAAAGTGGTATCAGAGGAGTTTTCTCTTCTGATTTGTTTTACTATTTGGCGACATTAGACAAGGATAAGAAGGAATTGGGATTTGGTAATGAGTTGTGTCTGGGATTGGCCACCCCATGCACAGGGAAAAGCCAAATCACCTTGAATGCAATTATTATTTTAATGATTTTGATTATTACAATTGATTTTATTTCACAGTTGGGTGACACAAATGTTTTCTGTTGATACTATTGATGAAATTTTGCATTCTATTTCTCTTCAACCCGATGATATGAGGGTATTCCATCTCATGCATCATATAGGAACATTGTTAGAAATCACATTCCATTCCATCTAGGATGCATTAGTAATGCATGCTGTTGTGATAGGTACTGTGGTAGTTATTCAATGCTTCTGTGTTATAGCATGTTCGATGTTGCTGGTTATGATAACATGCTATTTTTGATCCAAAATGAAATTGGTTTCTTTTGCTAAATTAAGTGATTGTGGTTACAACAGGAGCCAATTTTCAGTTGTAAGGTGTATGGATGCCTTATAACTGGGAAATGGTAACCTGTGTAATCAAATTTCTGAAAAAGGTCTTCTAAAGTTTCAATTTTAAATGGAATTGGTTTTTATTTAAGGGAGCCAAATGCCAAACAATATGGTGTATGGGAACTTTGTAGATTGGTAGGTGGCCACCCTTATGATTGGATCATTGTATTTGAGCATGTTAATTTATAAAATGTGATCTATTTTGTTTAATGGGAGCCAATTTTCAATTTATGGAGTTTATGGGTGCTTTATGGGTTGGGAAATGATAGCCCATAAGGAATGACATGGTAGGTTGCTTTGTGTGATGTTTATATGTGTAAAAGCTATTTGATTTTGATATGAAATGTTTTGGCTTGCTGGGACCCTCGTAGGTCGCTTAGTGGTTAAGAGGAAGTTGGTTTAAACTTGTCTGTTATGCTTTGAGATGTTTGATAAATTCATCAAGTGCCTAGTAATTTTTTGTTTGGGAAAGGGTACTTGATGTGTTGATTTTAATCTTTTAAAGTAATTAAATGATAAATGTGAATAAATATAAAGGGCTTAGAAAAAGGAACCTATAATGTTGTCCTCTGTTGAGACCCCTTGTGTGGGTAGGTTAAGTCTTTCTTGTGAGTGCCTTAGAGAGGTACCTTATGCGTTTTCCGTAGGCTGTTTTCTTTTAGCAACGACGTTAAATGTTAGGATTTGAGACCGATGAATTTTTTTGGGAGTGACCAAGTGCTTGGGTCAACGCTTGTTTTTTGTGAGGGGCTGGCCCATGGTAGGTAGCACCCTTAGAGCTTATGTTCTTGGCTTGTTCGGTGAGCTTTCTGATGTTTGGTACTGTTTGGGTACTGTTTTCCCATGTAGGACGTCCAGTTATAATGACACCATTGTTCGAACGGGTGTTCAAGCTTATTTTGATCTTGTTAAGTGATTGAGCATCAAGTAATTCTCTGTATGAGTTGGTTGGAAATGCCTTGGGCATGGTCAGTCGCCTTGTTGGTCGTTTGACCCTTTCTTTTTGCGCAGTAATTGATGACTTGATATGTCATCGCCCAAGAGAATGGTTGTATGGGCCAATATGTTGTTTGGATGTATCTCTTGCGTTGCTGTGTACGGTCTCGGGTCATCTCCATGGTAGAGTGACCTGAGCATTTGAGAATCAAGTTGTCCCAATGCTCGGGATGATTTCCGGAAATGTGGGAAGCATCATGCCAGTTGAGTAAAGAGTGTCCTTCTGGGTAGAAGGAACATGCCAAGAAAGACCATGTTGGAAAATGGTCAGGTTTTTCTTGAATGCTTTTGGGTTTTGGTGGTAAGGTTGATCGATGAATGCCTTGTGTGGGAAGAGGCATCATGATCAGTTGAAATCTTGATGCGTCTACAGGTGAATCCGAGTTTCTTCTTTAGAGTCGACCAGGGGTGGTTCAACTAATCTATTTTCTAGTTTTTGGGTATAAATATCTGAAATCCATTTTCAATACTCTTAGTGTAATCTTCTACATGGAGATCTTTTCCCCTATCTTGCCTTCATCCTAGATGTGCTAAGAGAGTGTCAGTCTTATGCCGTGATAAAGTTTTAAAAAGATGTTGAGCTTGGTTGGTTGTTCCCTTTCGACGTTGCATGCTGCATGCGTGGTTTTGTTCATGGTCTGATCTTTAAGACGTCACTGAGAGTTGGGAATAAGATTTTTGGTGAACTTCCTCGTGGTGAATGTGGGATGCCTTGGGAGAAGGCATCATTGTTCAGCTTGTAAAGGACTGACCACCTATGTCGGGCATCTTTTTGAATAGTCATCCGGAGTGGCTTGACTCTTTTCGACTTGGGTTTATAGGTTGATGGGGAAATCGACTGTTTGATCATTTCAAAATCACTCTAGGTGAGTCATTGGATTGTTTAGAGCATGTTTTTGAAAGGCAGTTCAAAAGGTGGTGGAGATGTGGTTTTAGTCTTGGCGATTTAGTGTGAAAAATATAAGGTGGAAAGTACTTTTGTTTGGTTACTTGATGAGACGACGATGTGATCATGTCTCTTGTGGAATGGGCTCGGGTAATGGCTTTCGTGTTGGTTCAGTACTGAAAATGAGCGTTGGCTCGGGTGTTGACGACTTAAGTGTCGTGTGCTTAAGTGAATGATTGTGGAGCGTTGAACATTTGGAAAGGTAACACAATCGTTGAACAAAGCTTCATGACCCTTGTAGGTCAAATGAAGTGTGCGTTGTTCTCAAGGGCTTCTCGGGGACGAGAAGTTCTATGGTGGGAAGGTTTTAATGACCCTCATTTTGAACCCGGTTAAAAAGTGGAGAAATTTGAACTTTTCCAATTTATGAACCGGTCGTTTTTAGAACCTGGCTTTAGAATGAGATTCCAAAGGATGGAACCCTTCCTTTTTATGTTTTTGGGGCATGGGCGAAGGCCCGTTAAGTTTCTCGGGTGGCCTGAGGGGTTTCGGAATCGCCGGACCCCGTTTTTTTGAAGAGCTGCAGAGGGCGCACGGTTGGCGCACATGATGACCAAGCCATGCGGCCTAAACCATGTAGCCCAAATCAGGTGGGCTGTGGATTGTGCACGGGATGGGCACGGTTTCCCAAACCGTGCACCTAGCCCATGCAACGGGTGTCTTGGAGGTAGTAGACCCCAAACGGTTTGCGCACGGTTTGGAAAACTGTACGGGATAAACCATGTGGTTTGGGTGTGTTAGGTATTTTAATTAATTAAAAATAAAACTAAATACAATAAAAACCTAAATATCTAATACCTCACCCTCTCCCCTCTCACTCGACGAACAACCCAAGGGGGGATCTCCCTGATGCGCGCTCGACCCCCCACCTCGGCCTCCCATCGACCAGCGATTCCTCCACCGATTCCATTCATTTCTCCTTCGAATCATCGCACTAAGGTCTTCTCCCTACTCCCCTCTCTTTATTGGCCGGTTTTAGGCTTCTCCCTCGCCCTAATCCCATTCATCCAAACCCTAGGTTGGGGACTAGTTCTTGATTTCATTTTATTTCTTGCTTCGCATGTTCTAGGCTTATACGGAGGGTCCCTCCGGACCTCGTGGGTGCATGTATGGTGTCCGCCGCCTAAGGCGTAGTGGTTTGTGGTGATTTCGAACCGCCCGTTTTTTTTTTCTGAGGTAAGGGTTTTCTACTGTTGGTTATTTCATAGTTTCCAAGTAATGTCTTTAGTAGTTCTAAGGGTTTCTGGTGTGTTCTGGTTAGTGCGTTGGTAGTTTTGGTCTTGTTTATGGTTTCCAGATCTTAGGAAACTCGCCTGTGCAGCCATAGGTACGTATTTATATGTATGCGAGTTCACCCGGTATGCGTATATTTGTGCATGGAAGCGAATATACATGTACGGGGCTAGTTGTCCCCATTTAATATATAAAAGTTCCTGCACAGGTGAGCAGAGACAGGTATATGTGTATAAGGATAGGTGTAAGGATCCTCTAGATCACACCCATGGCCATATGGGTGTGTTCTTAGGGGCTAGGTGTCCTTATACCTATGCGAAGTCACATCTTCCTAGTGGGGGAGCAGCAACAGCTCTTAGTTAGAAAGAACCAAGAGCCAGAGTGGACGGATGGATCCACCTTGAGGTAGGGTCCCTCGCCTTGCCCTTTTTAATTTAAAGTGAATATTTTAAAGATTTTAATACTGTATTGTTTTATTTTTTTAATTATGAAAGTTTAGTCAATTAAATGCTTCAGTGTAAATCATGTGAATTGTCAGAATAAGATAAAATGGCCGCTTGGTCACTAAACCAACGATTTTATAATAAAACCCCTCGATCAGAGGTGCACTGTCTTCAAGATAAAAGTAAGAAGTATATTCTTATGCTTTCCTACTAAACTCTTGTTAGGAAATGGTTAAACTTTAATGAAATGAATTAGGGTGGTGAGACCATGCCTTAGGATAATAGAATAAGCATGAATTATGTTAATGGAATGGATATATTGAATGAGACTTACCTAGGAGGGGGTATTCCATAGCACCTTTTTATGCTTTGTAAATCCCTAAATGTCCTTGAAATGTTATAAGAGGAATAAAGAATGAATTGGGGGTTATCCAATACCGTACATGAGCGGGTTTCCTCATGTAAATTTTATAAATGTGATGAATATTTTAATGTCTTGATTTGGATACTTTAGAGAAGTTGCATTAAGTATAAATGTGATGAATATGATAAATGACGTGATAGTGATACTTGAGATGGTTTTGATTAAGTATATTTTTGTGTATGAACAGGATTATAACCTCTTACGTGGATATGGGTTGTATGATTGGTTGTGATTGTGATATGATTCTTTGAATGCTTATGAGGTAATGCCATAAGTAGTATACTATAAACATGTTTGTATTGTGAGTGCACACATGCTGATTCCACAGAATGAATGATTGATTGATTGTGAATGTAGAATGACTACTTGAAATGCAAAAGAGGTACTACCTTATGCATTTCCATATAATACTGATAATTAATTTGTATGATTATGGATGGGAGGCATGCAGACCCCATGCCTGATTATTTTGAGTATGGGTGGGAGGCATGTCTACCCCACGCCAGATGTGATCTATATATGTGAATGGAAGAGAGGCATTCTTACCCCTTTCCAGTTGACTTCTGATGATGATTACATGTTTTTGTGGGAGGCAGTTATACCCCATGCAAGTATATGAATGTGACAGATGGGAGGCCGTTATACCCCATGACAGTTGAATGAAGGTGATGAAAGGGAGGAATTATTACCCCTTGCCAGTATCTTTTAGGGATGAGAGGCATTCTTACCTTATGCCCACTATCTTTAGATGATGGGTAGGAGGAATTATTAACCCACACCATCTTTTATAAATATTTACATTTGTAACTGTAGTGGCATGAACAGACTGATATCCCAGCAATGTGCCGATGCTGGTATATCTGTCATGTTTCCTTTGGGAAACCTAGAAGGGTGTTGTTATTCTATGTCGTTCTTCTTATTAAATCCTGTTATACCTGTTTACTTCATTAATTAATATTACACATTCTGGTTTGGGTTAGACACCGGTGGTGACGAGATACAAAGATTTATATCTCACACCCATCTCGGGCTGCCACTGCACTGGGGTACCTGAGTAGACCTTTCTTGTTTGCAGTACCAAGGTTGGTTGCTATGTTGCTCGTACCTGGGGATAGGAGCAAAGGACTGAGCGGGAGCTCGGGATGCTCAGGAAAACTCCCGTCGGGCCTTGCTGTCTTTTCTTTATTCTTTTACATTATATCGTAAGCAAGTTGTATTGCTTACTGTTTTCACATTGTATCATTCATCAACCCTGTATCGTGTAAACTGGCTTTGGCCAGATTTTATAAAAATGATCACTATTTGTCTTTCGCTGCTATTTGTTCATTGTTTATCTATTACTGCTTCGGCTATTGAATGTTATTTACTCTGAGATACCGCTATTCAAATCTGATAAGAGGGTATAGTCTCACCACTATCACCTCCTGAGACCCTTGCTGCTAGTCAGTAGCCTCTGGAGTACGAGGAGACATGTTTGAGGCCATGTGACGATCGGTCCGTCCACTGGTTTGATGGTGAGCCGGGCCGAGACGTTACAGTTTTACTCTACCCTGGTAGTTGCATTTCTTAGATCACTAGATTGATTCTTCTACATCCCCACTTTTCAAACTTATACATTGGTTCCTCAGATATCTTCTAATGGTGTGCCTTTTATAGAAACCCTAGCCTTTTGCATATATAATGACATTATTTTAATCATAATTAAATATCAAATTACAATCCTAAGTTTGCAATGTCTACTGTCTTAGAAGACTAGATACATAAAACTGAAATCATGGAACTAAATAATACATTTATTTATTTAGTCTTCATAATTATCCACCAAATTCTATTATGCTCCTACATCTACATAGAATAAACTATGGATAACATGAACAAAGGGATGATATAAAAGTTTAGTAAAGGAATAATCATAAGATTAAAGCTTTAGTATATTGGTTAGAAATCATGACATAATGATATAAAAAGGAATATAACATAATTGAACATATGGAACCATAACATATAAAAAATGGGATAATATAAAAATGGAATCATAGAAATGTGTTAACAATATAAAACATGACTTCATCATGAGTCAAGGCTCACTGCACATAGAGGAGAACAAGTCAAGGTTAACCACAAAGACGGTTGCACATGGTAGTACGAGTCAAGGCTAATCACCAAGACTGTTACACATAACATATCATGAGACTAAAACTTACCCAATGCATTGGAGAGATATTTTTATCACACATCATAACATGTTCATGAATATGCTTTCAACATGAATAATCATACATAATCAATCATACATAAACATAAGGGTACCCATGGAGATAAATAGGTATCATAATCACGTCACAAAGCAGAATAAATGGGCATATCATACAAGTGCCCATGAAAGAAATTAATTAATACATTCATGGTAAACTATAAGGGAATGTGGTCATATATTATGTCAAGTGATGTCAAACAAAAGTGACTACAATTAAGAAGATTATTTAAGAGATTTTAGCATTAAAACATTTTAGTATAGTTTAATGGAAAATACGAAAGATAATTTAAAATAAAAAGGGGAATAAAAATTTATATAAAACCAGAAGTTAACCAATAAAAATTTTATAAAAAAATGGTGGCTTAAAACAGATCATAGATTGTACTTTAAATTGGGTAAGAATTCGGGAAGTTTCCTTAAACGAGTTTGCTTATTGGGAAGTATTGAGGAGAGAACCACTTAAAAACATGTAAATTATTAAAAGATAATGATGAATGGAATTTGATACATGAGTTTAGAGAATGTAAATATCATTTATAAGATTTAAAAAAAAGAAAAAATAACTTCATTTGGGTAAAAAGAAAGATAGAGAAACCTGAAGGAATAATGGAGGTTCGGGTAGAATCCCTTACCTTAAATCCGATGGAGTCCTTAACTCAATCTTAACTTCCTAAATAACAAAATTAAGTTTGTCTTGTCAGACTCTAAACATCTTACTGGTCGCAACCGTGTATGTCACATTTTTGAAATGCAAATCACAAAAGTGACAATATTTTGTTTAAAGGTCACATTGTACTTAATAGTTCTTTATGTTGTGATTTCATGCGATTATATGAAATAATTATAAGAAGGTAATTTCCATTGATTAAACTTTGGGTCGTTACATTCTTCCCCCCGTATGAAATTTCACCCTTGAAATTTTGTTTTACATTATAAGCCATACACAGGCGTGGGTACTTTTCTTTCATTGCTTCATCCATTTCCCATGTTGCCTCTTCATACTTATGGTTCCTCCATAATACATAAACTAGGTGAGTAGTCGTGTTGCATAGTAATTTATATCTACTACCTAAGATATTCACTGGATGCTCCTCATAAGAGAGATCATTCTCCAACTTTACAACCTTTGAAGTCAGTAGATGTGAAAGATCTGATATGTACTTTCTTAAGAGGGATACATTAAAGACATCATGCACTCACTACTGAAAATTTAGGCTATAGACACAGTTTAAAACTGTGGTTATAGGTCCTCAAACCGTGGCTAAGTTTGGTGTGGCTATAGGTCTGTAGCCACAGTTCGAACCGTCGTAATAGGTATACAACCACAGTTCGAAACCGTGGTAATATCACTATATCCACAGTTTAAAACCCTGGCTATACAAGAGGATGGACAAAATTTTTCACAATGGTTTCTAACTATGGAATTATAATTATATCTACTGTTAAAAACCATGGTAATAGACCTATAACCAGGGTTTAGAAACCATGGCTATAGGGTCTACATATCCATAAAAATTATCCCCACCCTTTTGCAGTATCCCACCCCCAGGATAGCCCCTAGCCCCGCCCTCTCCCCTACACACCCCCTGCATTGTCCCACCCCCTACAGCCCCCCTCCCCTACAAATCTCCTAAGAAACCCCCCTCCCCCTGGAAATCGCCCCTAAACCCCCCTCTCCCCTATAAAGCCCCCTTGGACAACCCCCCTATAAAGTTCCTCTAGAACCCCCCCTTCAAAGCCCCCCTTGGATAGCCCCCCTCGCAAAGCCCCCATAGACAACCCCCCAACAAAGCCCCCCTGGACAACTCCTAGCCCCCACCCTCTCCCATACACATCCCCCCCATCCCCCCTGCAAAGCCCCCCTGGACAACCCCCCTCCCCCTATAAATCCCCCATGGACAGCCCCCTCCCCCTTCAAATCCCCCTCCCTCTGCGAAAACCCTTACCCCCTCCTCTGGACATCCCCCTCCCCCTACAATGCCCACCTGGACAGCCCCCACACATCACCCCTATAAATCCCCATAGAAAACACCCCTCCCAATAAAAATCCCCCATGGAAAGCCCCCAACTCTCACCCCCTCCCCTGCATAGCCCCCCTAAAGTGCCCCCCATGCACCCCTCCCCTGGACAACCCCCCTGCAAAGTCCCCCCTTGGAAAACCCTCCCCACTGCAAAGCCTCCTCTGAATAGCCCCCTCCCCCTGAAAATCCCCTACTAGACACCCCATCCCCCTTACACCCCCTCATTTAATGATAGTTAAATCATATTATGATAACTTGGGAGATTGATGAGTGACTATACAATATTTAAGTCATAATGATATTAAATTTACAGTGGATCTCAATAGAACTATTATTCCCAAAAATTGTGATAAACTGATTGATTTTGAATGAAGATATATATGATTTCAGTCTAACATAATTGTACAATAATAAATATGTGTAGTTAAGAAGGTGTTATGAATGGAATGAAGAAATAATCTAATGTGGTAGCCCACCCCCTACAACACCCCCTCCTGAACCCCATCCCCCACTCCCCTTGTAGTAGCCCACCCCCTGTAGCCCCCTTCCACATAGATAGCCCCCCTTCCTGGAAAACCCCCACGAAACCCCCCCACCCCTGGGCATCTCCCCCCTCTTGAACAACCCCCTCCCTGTTGTAGACCCCTACCTCCCTGAAAACCCCTCCCTCTTGGACACTAGACACCCCCCCCTCTTGGACACCCCTCCCCCTAGACACTGGACACCGCCACCCCCCCTGAACACCCCTCCCCCAGGACACCCCCACCCCTTGCAGTAGCCCCCCCCACCCCCCCTGGACACCCCTTACCCATGGACACCCCCATCCTAGCCAATGTATCCATTCACACCCCTGCCCTCTTCCCCCAACACCCCTTGCCATCTCCCCCCTTGCACCACCCTTGCTGGACCCCCTTGCACCAACACTACCGGACACCCCCACTGCACACGACCATCCTAGAAAGACCCCAACTAGTAGATTTAGGCTCTCATACATATGGTGTTGGAGGAGAATTAATAGAGGCATAATGGCTACAATAGTTGGAGTATTTATCTACTCACACAACAGATGAAATCAACACAAAAAACAACCCATTCAAAAAAGGGTTCTGGTGTGTGGCTACACTTGATTGGAAGAAGAGATGAAAATTTCTCCGACTGAAAAACACAATAATTGATAAAGTTATTGATTGAAGAATTAATTATGCATTGAATGCCTTGGGATTGTTATTTCTTTTTTGAACTGAAAAACAATGACCCTAACTGGATTTACTTCAAAGTAGTATTGATTAAGAGATTTAGAGGTGTGGCGGTGGAATAATTAGAGTCTATGAATACTCAAACAAAATAACTTAAAACTACCATGGAAACTGAAACTATGGCTGTTATAGGGAATTTATAGCCTGTACAGATGCAATGAATGAAGTAGAAAGAGGTGTTTGAACTAGCACATGATCCTGCTAAACTGAATAGTCACCAAGATCTATCTTTTTCTTCAACACTTAGTCCAATATGAAATATGGAGAGAAAGAGTAGATGAATATAGCTACATCAATGCAAGTTACTACTATTTTTTCTTGTAATCATGCACATATTGGATTATTTTAGCCTCCTAGGCCACAACGCAACAGAGTGACCACTTCCTCCTCACCCCCTCCTATAGCTGTGCAACCTATTCTAGGCCCGACCCTTCCCCTAACCCCTTCACCAGCCCCCTAACCCCCCGAATTATCCCCCACCTCCCACCTCCCCTTATACTAGTCTACCCCCTAAACTAGTCCCCTCAACCACAACCATCCCCTACCCCTCCCCCTACACCCCAACCCACTAGCTAGCACCAACCCCCACCCCCTAGCCTCACCAGACCCCAACCCCCCACCCCTATACTAGCCCCCCTAGACCCCCAACCCTCTACACCATCCCACCCATTCTCTTGTACTACCCTCCCCCCCAAACCAGTCCCCTCCCCCCAAAAACGCACCCATCCCCTAGCCTGCACCAGCCCCCACCCCTAGCCTACATTAGCCCCACCAACCCCTCCACCCCTGCACCAGCCCCCCTAACCCCTTGCACCACCCCACCCCTTCCCCTACACTATCCACTCCCCAAAACCAGTCCCCTCCCCCCAAAACCAGTCCCTTCCCCCTACACCACCCCCATCCCCCTAGCCTGCACTATCCCCCCAACCCCCTAGCATGCACCAGTCCCCAACCCCCCCTGCACCACCCCCACCCCTACACCAGCCTCCCCCAAAACCAGAACCCTCCTCCAAAACCATCCCCTAACCCCCCTACACCCAAGCCCCCTAGCCTGCACCATCACCCCTAACCCCCTGACACCCCCGCATCAGCCCCCCTCACCTTCACCAGCCCCCAATTAAGAGGAGTCATAATATTCATCTCTTTTTATCCTTATTTATATAGTAGTGTATCAATAATTTATCATTAACCTCCCCATACCTAAAAGTTATATAATTGATAAAGTGACCAATTTATATAATGTAATAAATTACTAAAGGATATGCATGTCTTTAATTTTTCTTCTAAAATTTTCAGAACAACAGTTCAACAGAGGTATTATTCTGTAAATAGAAGACAAGATCATGAATACTTGAATAATACCAATCCCGAAATGTATTATAATAAAATGGAAGAGGATATAAACATGAATTATAATAAAACTTCATAGAATGAAGAATATGAGTCACTATATGAGCCAAAAAGCATAGCAAAACTCCATATATAAAATCCTATTGAAAAATACACTTTTTTTGCCCTTCCATAATTAGTAGAGCTTAACTTCATCAACAAAAATACTTCATATTCTTATCGGACCAACCTGTAAATCAAGAAAATAACACAGTTCATCCCTCTATCCAAGTTAATCAAATGCAGATTTAACTGATCATGATTGTATGAAACGAAAATTTAAATAATTATATCAGATAAGCATTAACAGATAGTCTTCAATAAGAATGCCCTTAAACAAAATCATGATTCCAAAAGGATGATCAAAGTGCAACATGCAAAACACCATTGATTTCTAATTCAATACGTAGATCTGATTAAGACCTCAAAACATGACTGTCAATAGTTTGCAACTCCAATATGGAAATGTAATACAATAGAAAATTAAAAATACTACATTTAATGATGAAAAGAGATATGGAAACACAAGTGCATGGAAGGATATAATCATTCATTCTCCTCACACCTATACTAATATATCAATATTAATTTTAAAATAATGAAATAATTAAATAGTGGAACCACAAGTGCATGGAAGAAATAAACTAAAAGTGAAAAATGATGAATATAATGAAGGTTTTCTTAAAAAATTATCTCTTTAATTATATAATAATCTATTACAAAATAAATCCACCCCCAAAAATAATACCCTAGAATGACCCATGATCTCAATCCATTCACTCTCTCTTTAGTGTGTTAGGTTAGGTAGTTAAAAAATTGATTTTTCTATACACTAATTTCACATACCCATGGTAATTGAGAATGATTAATCACTCCTTTATCACCCCTTTCTCCCCTGTATCATATTAGAAATGAATGAAAATTGTGGTAGTATTATGTGTAAACCTAATTAATAGAGAAAATCATGATAAAATTTAATGGTTCATGTATAATAATATACTACTCATATGGAAACAATATGATTTCATGAAAATCACACTTGAGAAATAAAAATACAAATTCATTTAAATCAATGGATTTTGATGGGGGAATGTGTCCTTTTAAATTAAATAATTTTAAGATGTATTTTATTATTATTATTTTAAGTTTTATTACATATTAACCAAACTTAGTTCAAATATATCAAGAAAATGAAATTTGACATAAATCTCATCATATAACTCTGGATTGAAACTTTGTCCACACTTAACTCTTTAAGAGGATTCTTTCTATAGTTGCATTCACCACCTAATGCTTACAATGAAAATCTACCAACTATGAGCAAATCTCTTCTTTAACGACATCCCTTTTATTCCTGTTAAATGTGAAAATGTATTCCCCTATATCTCTCCTTAATTCTGGAACTCCAGTAATATATTTTCCTCTTTTAGAGATGGGGATAGAAAATAGTATCGGGATAACTAAATTCAGAACACTTGATACTGCAGGAAAGATATGATAACTGTACATCTCTAGGGAATACCTTGACAATATAGTTTTCTTACTGTAACACCTGAGATATTTATGCAAAATATTTTATTTTATTTTATATACATCATCAAAGGGATCTTTCACTACACACAACACTAGCTTGGCTTTATTTACACGCAATCGTGACCTTCCTCGATAGCTTGCATTGTACGCAATACCGAGTTTCACTAAACAACGATATGCGATTAAAATATTATTAAAACTAGCAGTTATGAATAGTAATACCCACTTTTTAAAATTTTATAAATTTTATCTTTCAAAATGGACTTCATTTTTGGATTCGGAATATCGAAATTAGCCTAGGGTGAATTTTTGATATTTTTTTGAAAAATTTCAATTTTTGATAAATAGTGAAAACACTAGGTTACTATTTAAAAACTGACTTTTTATTTAAATAATTATTTATTTTATTTAAATTTATTTTAGGTCAAAAATTTATACATAATACCTATATAAGTTCAAAGTAATTCATTGATGTCCTTTTATAATAATTTTAGATATATAAAAATTTTATTGAACTTTTCACCGTCTTTTACCCACCTTCTAGAAGAGTTTGAAAATTTACATAAAAAATAATTTTACCGCTTCTGTGAGTGGAATTTAGAAAATCCAAGAGACACAGTTAATATCCAGGAGTAAAATTTGGTTCAATAAGATAAAAATAATTTTTGATGAATAATAACTTATTAGTTTTATTTACCACGGTTAAAAGTAAATTTGGTAATTAAGGGTAAAAATGGTATTATTATTACCCTAACACATGTCCAAATTCTATTTGATAAATTTAATTCGAACAAAAACAACCTTTGGAATAAAATATGACCATTTAGGTCCACTTGGATTAGATTAGGACATTTAATATTATTTTATTTAAAGAAGAGTTAAAATAGTTGAAATCAAAGTTTAATAACTAAGAAATTTTTAATATAGGGTTATAAATAAGATAAATTCGACTATAAATATTCATTTTAAAGATAAAAATATTTCCTACATAATGATATTTTATTTATAATTTTTAGACTTTATATAAAGTAATTTATTTATGACACAATGATGATGCAATAATTACCTTATTAAGGAAATATTAACATAATTGATATTATAAATACCCAGATAAATGTAATTTGAGACTTTTTAAGAATTACACTAATTTTATAGGTTAATATGACATATTAATATTGATTTAATTAAATATTTTTTAACTAATAACACTATTATGATTTTCACAAAATTCAATTACCAAATAGTTTCAAAATTGACATAAAATAGTTTTTAAAACAAATATTATATTATTAATTGTTATTTTATTTCTAAAAATCTAATTTTAGGAAAAATGACTTAGATAAGGTTATATATATTAATAATGAACCACTTGGGTTCATTTGTATTGTTATAGTAAGTTTATTCACCATATAGTGTAAGAAAACAGGAAGACACGATAAAAGTTAAATTATTTAACTTGAATTAAATCTAAACGATAAGGTTAAAATAGTAACCTAAACCTGTATAAAATATATTTGTTGAGATTATCTCTACCCATCCCCACCTTATCTTTGAAGTAAATCAATTTGGAGCTATTAAAAACCGAATATGACTTTATTATAAAATAATATTTTAAGTTTTTCCTAAGGTACCCCTCTCCTCCCTTATAAAGGGGAACCTCCTCCCTCGCATCCTCACACAACTTTGAGCCTTCAAGCTCAGACAAACCCGACCAAGTTATCTTCTCCACTTCCCTAGAAACATCCTAGAGGTCCTGGTCTTCTTTAAAGACCATCTTTACTGCCCCAAGAAGAGGTTAAGAAGAGGTGCTTCAAAGAAGAGGTAATGTCCGTTGCTAATTATTTCAACTTTATTTCTTATTCTAATTCTTTTTATTTAGTTGTTTCATTATGAAGTAATAAAATAAGTATCACTCATATACTGATATGGTATTATAAAAATGAAACAAACCTATTTCACCTTCTATACATCCTACGGAAAACGAAATCACTACGCGTGCGTACGTACGGAATACCATCTCCACACCGTGGTGTAATCTGTTTTCCACCACCACTTTACCTGGATGGGTATAATGATGTAAATAATAACTATATATGATTATTTTAAAGTGATATTGATTCTAAAATATTATACATACACTTCAATACAATTCCTCGATCATGGGAACGATATCATTGCTCGTACGTACGTACGACCTACCGTCTCCACGATGTGATGCGACTCATTTTACATGATTTTCATTGAATAATGATTTTATAAATGAATTGAATGAAAAAATATGATATATATTAAACGAATACCATTATTGTTATTGAGGTATCTATAACCTAAAAAGAAGAATAAGAATTTATTCGACAAAACACGCATAAGAAAAAAAGAAATAAACACCCGAATAACAAGCAGCAATGAAATATTACTAATAAGAAGCTAAGAATATGACCATATATGATATCATAACAATGAGTAAGATTATGGAATACTTCAATAAAATTATTTAAATCATTATATAGGAGGTTCATACATGTATGAAGCTAATCAGACCTAAGGTAAGGGAAAATCTACCAATCTCATTTTTATATCAGATTATTTATACTTCAGAATTTACTGGGGAATATTTATCATCCACATATATGTTTACTCAATATGTAATATTATTTCTATCCTCATACAGTTTTTTAAATACAATTTTACCCATTGGTAAGTTTTTAGTAAAATATATGAAAGGAATCTTTTGTCATTTTTAGTACGAGGTACTTTTTGACATTGCCGGGAAAAGTATGAGAAGAATGTTTTTCGTTAACTTATATGGCATGAATGGATTTTTAGAACATTTTTTCCATAAAGCCTCCTTTAAAAGCTTTCATGTTTATTTTTAATCAAATTATTTTAGTTTAAAATTGTATGACATGTTAAGAAAATAAAAATGTTTTTGAATTAGAAAGGATATTTCCCTCAAGAATGGTGTTCAAGTGTTTTATCAAAATTATTTTCCATATAAGATAATATAGGGTTCTGTTTCTATCCCTATTTTTACATTGATTTGATTATGTTATTATGTAATTAATTTTAATATGTCCTTTTATCTTATATGGATTATGTTATGACGACATGATGTTTAAGAATCCAATTTTTATTACATGTGTTATGCTATGATATATGATTTATGATTTTGTGGCACACATAAGAATGGTATCATTATGAGATGTGTGTGACCTATATCTCCCTCCAATGCATTGGTTAAAGATTTATATCTCATGAGATAGACATGGCTGGAACGGCAGGTTAATCCAGTTCAGTGATACAGGACTGAAACGAGGAGTGAACTCGGTTTAGAAATGGACTTTGTACGCTAAGATAGTCTTGGAAATCAGTTTTGACTACTAAGAAATGATTCTCTATGATTATGTGTGTATTCCAAAAAGTTTCATGTTATGATTATTAGGATTACATTGCACTACTATGATTTATCCCATGTTATGATATTATGATCTCTTTTACAGGTTAAGATTTTCGAAATGCTATGTTTTTATGAATATGATATTTCCTTTGTTTACCCTTACTGAGCATTTGAGCTCACCCTTTTGTATGTTTTCTTTCCCCAGGTAAGGAAGAAGGTGTAGGATATGACAAAAGGGACTCTAGATATGATGAAATAAATAGGAGACAATGTAGATGCTTTATGAACCAGTTGTTTATATTTCCTAGTTTCTAATGACACTATACCTATACAGTCCTTTCATGGTTTTGTTATAAGTTGTAATAATTGTGCTTCAATTTTGAAGTAATAACAATTAATGTAATGTATGGGTCATTATTTTTGGTATCAGGGGAAAGGTATAGTCATCCTTTGGAAACTAGGATGTGAAAGCCTTAGTAAGAACCCTAAGGATATATCTAAGCATAGAACACAATCTTAGTGTATTAGAAATGTCCATGAAAAACCTATGATAATACCTTAAGTGTGAAATTTTGTTCTTGATTATGTGGTTTTCCTATTATAATTAGTGTTTCTCACACTATTCTTCTTGGTTTTAGTCAATGGCTAGATCCCAAAGGAACCGTGTTAATGCTGAATGCGACAGGAAATGCAATGATTGTCCCCTTGAGCAACCAAACGTTATTGGAGCTAGAATGAAAAATCTTGTAGCCATGATCACACAACATTCTCAAGCTATGAATCATGCGGGACTTCCAAACGGGAAAAGGAAGGAGTAACATTCTATTGAATCCTTCATGAGGCAGCATCAACCTCATTTAGCGGGTCTACTAATCCATTAGTTACTGAACAATGGATCAGTACTACTGAAAAGATATTTTCAGTTCTTCAATGTTCTTAACATGATAAAGTTATCTTAAGAGTATATCATTTGGAAGGTGAATCTGATCAATGGTGGAATATTATTAAGAATACATGGAAAAGGGAAGAAATTGAATCCATGGAATGGGATGAGTTCAAGAAATTATTTTTCAATAAGTACTTCCCACGTATTCTTCGAACAAAGATGGAGAAGGAGTTTCTTGAACTAAAGCAAAAGGATGACGAATCTGTTGGTACCTACGAATCAAATTTTACAAAACTTTCAATGTATGCTTCTGGTATTATTATCCTACCTAAGAGTAAGATAGATCGATTCTTTAGTGGCTTAAAACCATGTCTTCAAATGGCGTTATCCATAAGGGACTTCAATAGCTATGAGGAAATCATTCAATGTGCTTTCAAGGTTGAGATGGAGATTGAAGTAACCCATCAGTCATATGGGTTTGATAAAAAGAGGAAAATGGAATTCAAATGGAAATCTAAAGATCACACTAAAAAGAAGATTATTTTTCCCTTATGCTCAAAGTTTGGAAAGAAACATGGAGGGAGTTGTCTTAAAGGGACAAGTAAATGTTTCAAATGTGGAAAGGAAGGTCATCAGGAATTTGAATGCCGCAATGATTGGCAGAAGATGTCTAGGGATGCGAACAAAGAAAAGGCTACATAGAGTGCACCTTTTACACTTCAATGTTACAAGTGCAAGGAAATTGGTCATTATGACAATCAATGCCCTAATCCAATGGTTTTTTATGATGATCGACGTCAACAAACTCTTAAGGACAGAGATAAAGGAAAGTCACATGCAATTTCAATCAGTGATGTGGAGTATGATAACGAGGTGGTGAAAGGTACACTTACCATCCACTCTAATGTAGAAAATGTTTTACTTGATTCTGGATCCACCCAATCTTTTATTTCTGAATAATTTTCTATGTGTATCTTCATATTACCTTAGAAGTTAGATATTGAGTTAGTTGTGACAACCCCTAATGGCAGAACAATCACATCAAAAGTTTACAATTCTTCTCCGATTGAAGTTTGGGGGAAATTGATTCCTGCAAATCTTGCGATCCTTCCTATAGTGGAATTTTATATGATTATTGGCATGTATTGGATTTACTTATATGGATCTAATATCTATTTCCAAAGAAGGAAAGTCACATTTCATATTCCATATCAATCTATGATCGTCTATCGATGCAAGGATGAACATAACCTTCAGGTGGAAATTTCTTCCATCTTATGGGTCTTGATTCCACTAAATGAAGGTTATTTATCTGAAATAGTTGGAGAGAAACTCACGATTAAAAATATGACCATTGTAAGGGAGTTTGGTGATGTCTTTCTAGAAGAATTTCCAGGTCTTCCACCAAATCGTGAAGTTGAGTTTTCAATAGAACTCATTCTGCGTGCTTTACCTATTTCAAAGACACTTTATAGAATGACCCCATTTGAGTTACAGGAATTGAAGAAGAAACTCCAAGAGAATATTGATAAGGGATTCATATGCCCTAGTGAATCACCTTGGGGAGAACCAGTTCTGTGTGTTAAGAAGAAAGATGGATCAATGAGACTCTGCATTGATTATCGAGAACTTAACAAGATCACTATCAAGAAAAATATCCTCTCCCATGCATTGATGACTTACTTGACCAACTACACGGAGCACAATACATTTCCAAGATTATTCTTCATTCAGGGTATCATCAATTAAGGGTCAAAAGGGAGGATATACCAAAGAAGGATTTCTGTACAAGGTATGGACACTATGAATTTATAGTGATGCCATTTGGTGTTACTAATGCCCCTGCTATCTTCATGGATCTAATGAATAGAGTCTTTAGAGACTATCTTGATCTGTTTGTGGCAGTCTTTATAGTCGATGTTCTTGTCTATTCAAAGAGAAAAGAAGAATATGAAGATCACTTGAGAATTGTATTAAAAACCCTAAGAAAGGAGAATCTTTTTACCAAATTTACCAAGTGTGATTTTTTGCTTCAAAAAGTTGCATTTTGGGTCACATAATCTCAAAAGAGGTGATATCTGTGGATCCAACAATAGCAGAGGTTATCGAAAAATGGTTGAGACCAACAATAGTAACCATGATCCGAAGTTTTCTTGGTTTTTTTGGATATTATCAACGTTTTGTGAAAGATTTTTCACGATTATCTAATCCACTCACCAGGTTTACACGAAAAGGAGTTAAGTTTGTTTGGATGGAGGAGTGCGAAGAGAATTTCAAGGAGTTAAAAAGAAGGTTATCCAGTACACCTGTGCTCACACTGACTTGTAGTGGAGAAAGGTTTGTGATCTATAGTGATGCATCCAAGAAGGGACTAGGGTGTGTTCTCATGAAAAATGATATGGTGATAGCTTATTCCTCACGACAGTTGAAAATCCACGAGAAAACTTTCCCAACTCATGATTTAGAGTTAGTTGTGGTAATATTTTCATTAAATATTTGGAGGAATTATATTTATGGAGAAATGTGTGATATTTATACTAATCATAAAAGTATAAAGTATATTTTCACACAAAAGGAGCTGAATATGCGCCAAAGAAATGGTTGGAGCAGATTAAGGATTAAAACTGCTCAATTAATTACCACCCTAGGAAAGAAAACAAGGTAGTAGATGCATTATGTCGACAAGACCATGCTAGCTTATCCATGATGAGGACCACAAAATATCCAATATTTATCGATTTACAAAGGATGGATCTTGGAATTATAATGGAAGGGAAAAAATCTTATCTTTCTCAAATGAATGTTCAACCATCTATACATATGAAGATTAAAGAGGCACAAAATGAAGATGTAGAGTTACAAAAGACGGTGAGAAATGTTCCTCAATTCAACCTTGATTGTGATGGGATAATAAGGTTTAGGAATCTGGTTTGTGTTCCTCCCATCCCAGAATTAAAGAAGGAGCTGCTAGATAAGGCTCATAGTTCTACAATCTATATTCATCCTGGAAGCACAAAGATGTATAGGGACCTGAAAGATTACTTATGGTGGGATGGAATGAAAAGAGATGTTGATAAATATGTCTCTCGATGCTTGGTTTGTCAGCAAGTTAAAGCTGGGAGACAGAAGTTTAAGGGGATGTTACATCCATTACCCATACCCGAATGGAAATGGGAAAACATCACTATGGACTTTGTCACCAGACTTCCTAAAACATCCAAAGGAAATAATTCTATATGGGTCATAGTTGATCGGCTTACAAAGTCGGCACACTTCATACCTATTAGAGAGGATTTCTCTCATGATCAGCTTGCCAGGATATATGTAAAGGAAGTGGAATGATTTCATGTAGTACCAATTTCTATTATATCTGATCAGGATCCAAGGTTTACCTCAAAGTTTTGGAGAAGTCTTCAGCATACTCTAGATACAGAGTTGAGTTTCAACACTGCTTATCATCCTCAGACAGGTGATCATACTGAGAGGACAATTCATACTCTAGAAGATATGTTGAGAGCTTGATCTATGGATTTCAAAGGAGGTTGGGATCAACACCTACCTTTGGTGGAATTTTATTATAATAATAACTTTCACTCTAGTATTCTGATGGCTCCTTATGAAGCTCTCTATGGAAAGAAATCCAGAACTTCAACTTGCTGGGATAAAGTTGGCGAAAGAAAGCTATTAGGACCTAATCATGTTGATGAGATGCCAGAAAAGGTCTGATCTATTCAACAACACATAAGAGAATCTCAGAGTCAATAAAAAATTTATGCAAACAATCGAAGAAAAGACCTAGAGTTTCAAGTGGGTGATAAAGTGTTCTTACAAATATCTCCTTGGAGGAGAGTAATGAAATTTGGAAAGAAGGGAAAGCTGAGCCCTAGGTATATCGGTCCTTTCAAAATACTAGATCATGTTGGGAAGGTAGCATACCGATTGGCGCATCCACTGAATCTCTATCAAGTTCACGATGTGTTCCATGTATCTTTAATGAGAAAGTACATACCCTATCCTTCACATTTACTCAGCTCAGAAGTTGTACCACTGGGGAAAGATCTTTCTTATGAAGAATAGCTGATAGAGATTCTAGATCGTAGCAAAAAAGTCTTACAGAACAAGACCAATCTCCTGGTGAAAGTTTTATCAAGGAACCACCAATTAGAAGAAGCTACATGGGATCTTGAAGATATGATGAGGGAGAGGTATCCTCATCTATTTGTTACAAAGTGATGAATTTCGAGGGTGAAATTCATTTTAAGGTGGGTAGAATGTAACACAAGATATTTTTATGAGAAATATTTTGTTTTTATGTTATATGCATCATCAAAGGAATCTTTCACTACACACAACACTAGCTTGGCTTGCTTTACACGCAATCGTGACCTTCCTCAATAGCTTTCATTGTACACAATACCGAGTTTCACTAAACAACGATATGATATTAAAATATTATTAAAACTAGCCGTTATGAATAGAAATACCCACTTTTTAAATTTTTTTAAATTTTATCTTTCAAAATTGACTTCATTTTTGGATATGGAATATAGAAATTAGCCTTGGGTGAATTTTTGGTATTTTTCTAAAAACTTTCAATTTTTGATGACTAATGAAAACACTGAGTTACTATTTAAAAACCAACTTTTTATTTAAATAATTATTTATTTTATTTAAATTTATTTTAGGTCAAAATTGATACATAATACCTATATAAGTTCAGAGTAATTCATTGAAGTCATTTTATAATAATTTTAGATATATAAAAATTTTATTGAACTTTTCACCGTCTTTTACCCACCTCCTAGGAGAGTTTGAAAATTTACATAAAACATAATTTTTTTGCTTCTATGAGTAGAATTTCAAAAATCTGAGAGACACAGTTAATATCAAGGTGTAAAATGTGGTTTAATAAGATAAAAATAATTTTGTGTGAATAGTAACTTTTTACTTTTATTTACCACGGTTAAAAGTAAATAGGGTAATTAAGGGTAATAATGATATTATTATTAACCTAAAACTTGTACTAATTATATTGGATATGTTTAATTTGACTGAAAACAACCTTAGGAATAAAATATGACCATTTAGGTCCACTTGGATTTGATTAGGACATTTAATATTATTTTATTTAAAGAAGAGTTAAAATAGTTGAAATCAAAGTTTAATAACTAAAACATTTTTAATATAGGGTTATAAATAAGATAAATTAGAATATACATATTCATTAGAAAGATAAAAATATTTCCTACATAATGGTGTTTTATATATAATTTTTATACCTTAAATAAATTAATTTATTTATGACACAATGATGAGGCAGTAATTACCTTATTAAGGAAATATTAACATAATTGATATTATAAATAACCAAATAAATGTAATTTGAGACTTTTTAAGAATTAAAATAATTTTATAGGTTTATATGAAATATTAGTATTGATTTAATTAACTTTTGTTGAAGTAATAATAATGTTATGAATTTCAAAAAAAAATCAATTACGAAATAGTGTCAAAATTGGCATAAAATAGTTTTTAAAAAAAATATTATATTATTGATTGTATTTTATTTCTAAAAATATATGGTTCATCCAAATGACTTAGATAAGGTTATATATATTAATAATTAACCACTTGGGGTTCTTTTGTCTTGTTATAGTAAGTTTATTAACCATATAGTGTAAGCAAACACAAAGACACAGTAAAAGTTAAATTATTTAACTTAGAGTTAAATTTAAATGATAAGGGTAAAATAGTAACATAAATTTATCTAAAATATATTGGTTGAGAGGATTTAGACCCATACCCACCTTATCTTTGAAATAAATCAATTTGGAGCTATTAAACACTGAATATGACTTTATTATAAAATAATATTTTATGTTTTTCCTAAGGTGCCTTTCTCCTCCCTTATAAAAGGGTAGCTCCTCCCTCTCCCCCTCACACCACTTTGAGCCTTCAAGCTCATCCAAAACCCACCAATTTAACTTCTACACTTTACTATAAACATCCTAGAGGTGATGGTCTTCTTCAAATACCATCTTTAGGTCCCTAAGCGGAGGTTAAGAAGAGGTGCTTCAAAGAAGAGGTAATGTCCGTTACCGATTATTTCAACTTTATTTCTTCTTCTATTTCTTCTTATTTAGTTGTTTCATTATGAAGTAATAACATAAGTATTAGTCATATACTGATATTTTATTATAAATATGATACAAACCTATTTCACCTTCTATCCATCCTACAGAAAACGAAATCACCGCGTGTGAGTACGTATGGAATACCATCTCGACGCCGTGGTGCAATCTCTTTTCCACCACCACCTTACTTGGATGGGTATAATGGTGTAAATAATAACTATATATTATTATTTTAAAGTGGTATTGATTCTGAAATATTATACATACACTTTAATACAATTCCATGATCTTGGGAACGATATCATCGCTCGTGCGTATGTACGACCTACCGTCTCCACGATGTGATGCGACTCGTTCTACATGATATTCATTGCATAATGGTTATATAAATGAATTGAATGAATAAATATGATATATATTAAACTAATACCATTCTGGTAATGAGGTATCTATAACCTAAAAATAAGAATAAGAATTTATTCGACAAAACATGCATAAGAAAAAAAAGCAATAAACACCCGAATAACAAGTAGAAATGTAATATTACTAATAAGAAGCTAAGAATATGACCATATATGATATCATAACAATTTGTAAGATTCTGGAATAATTCAATAACATTATTTAAGTCATTATACAGGAGTTTTGGACACGTACTAATCAAATCAGACCTAAGGTAAGGGAAAATATCACAATCTCATTTTTATACGAGATTGTTTATACTTCAGAATTTACTGGGGAATATTTATCATACACATCCATGTTTCCTCAATTTGTAATATTATTTCTATCCTAATAAAATTGTTTAAATCCAATTTTACCCATTGGTAAGTTTTTAGTAAAATATATGAAAGGAATCTTTGGTCGTTTTTAGTATGAGGTACTTTTTGACTTTTCCGGCCAAAGCACGAGAAGAATTTTTTTATTTAACTTATACGATATGAATGGATTTTTAGAACATTATTTGCATAAAGACTTCTTTAAAATGAATTGGTTAAAGATTTATTTATCATGAGATAGACATGGATGGAATGGCAGGTTAATCTGGTTCAGTGATACAGGATTGAAACGAGGAGTGAACTCAGTTCAGAAATGGACTTTGTCTGCTAAGATAGTCTTGGAAATGAGTCTTGAATACTAAGAACTGAATCTATATGATTATGTGTGTATGACACAAAGTTTCATGTTATGATTATTGGTATTACATTGTAGTACTATGATTTATCCCATGTTATGATATTATGATCTCTTTTGCAGGTTAAGATTTTTGAAATGCTATGTTCTTATGAATATGATATTTCCTTTGTTTAACCTTACTGAGCATTTGAACTCACATTTTTGTATGTTTTCTTTCCCCAGGTCAGGAAGAAGGTTATTAAGTAGGATATGCCAAAAGGGACTCTATATATGATGAAATAAACAGGAGACAATGTAGATGCTTTATCAACCAGTTGTTTATGTTTCCCAGTTTCTAAAGACATTATACCAATATGGTCCTTTCAGGGTTTTGTTATAAGTTATAATAATTGTGATTCAATTTTGAAGTAATAACAATGTATGTAATGTATGGGTCATTATACTTACATTCCTATTCCCTTACAGGGAATGATCACTGGAAGGCACTAAAGCTGAAATGGTTCTTCCCAGAGTGGAATAGCCCCCTCATTTGGGATAATAGACTGGGGAATTCATTATTATTAGTCTCACAATTTCCACGAAACACTTCTCCCATAGTTTTATCATGGAGTAAATATTTAGGAGATGGAAGTAGTGTCTGTTAATATATATCCTCCTTTTATATGAACAAAAACATAAAGGACATCAATACAGTTTCAATGGAATCATGTCCCTTTAAACATAACAGTGAGATCAGTCTTCCCACTACCTATATGGGATAGCCAAAATCGATCACGAACATTTGAAGTGAGCTGAGAACAACCACTCAGTGAACCAAATATGAATATAGAAACTAAACATTAAATAAATATGATGAAGGTATGCATATAATGTATCATTTTTTATAAACAAAATATAATGGTAAAGGATTCAAAAGTGTATACCTGGGGATCAACTATCCAACCATGATGCAGACCAATGTCCAGAAGATCAAATATTGCACAATAAAGAGTAAAATTGAAATCATCAATTCTACAAGCATGGTGTATTCTAGGTAAATTTTATTAAAAACACTATAAATGGTCACTAATGTCTTGTAAAAAATGGTATAAAATAATCATTACCTCCTGAATTTTATATTCACATTAATCCTGGTTGCAAGTCGGGGGAGCAAATCAATTGCATCAGCTATGTTTTCTTTTTTGGTTATCTACATAAAATGCATAATTATCTTGCATACCAGTACAAGTGGCCAAACTCACAATATGACCGGTGAAACTAATTGAGTGGCTGCCTCAAGAAAAAAATAAAAAATTGGACTACATACCGTTGGAGGTGTGATGGAGGAGATTGAAGGGCCGCCTCAAAGCAACGTCATTGAGGAGTTACGATGGTCACATCAAAGGAGGATACAATTCAATATAATAATAAAACATAACTACTACATAAACAAACATATATCATTATATCATAATTCAATATATGTAGAAATAGTCAGAAACACCGCAATATAATTCAGTATTACAATAATCAAACCACATTGCATAATAAAATTACACATACTAAGAATCCAAAAATACAATTCTTATCAATAGTGAGTATCAATATCAGTATCATCAGATTCATGATAACCATCATCCATGCCTCTTACAGAAACACCATCAACACCTCTCGCACCACCAACATCATCATCAACATCAACATCGGTACCATCACTGAAACTGGGACCAGCTCCAGTTATAGCTCCGACTCCAGCTCCAGCTCCGACTCTGACATAAGAATCTACATTAGAATAACTCATCGACATCAGTGAAGATACAACCACTGTAGCTACTTCTGGTGAAAGTATAGAAGAAATGGAAAACATAACTTTCTTCATATTTTCAAATATCACTTTTTCTGCTCTTTGAGTTTCATCTCTGATTGTGGAATTCATATTTTCCACTATGAACAAACCAGAACTGGTACTCGAGGAAACATTTTTAGTAGACCAATATCGATATGGTGTAATCTTCTTCCCAGGTCGACAATGCACTCTGCCCTAATTCTCATCTCCTATTACTTGATGTAGATGGTCATTTGGGCCAAAATTGTTAGGTTCTTTTTCTGCAAATTTCTCCAAGGCATTCTGTTGATTAATATATTACATAAATTAAAATGATAAAATAATATAAGGAATTAAATTAATTCAAAATAAAAGAAATTGAAATATACTTACAATCGCCTTCTCGGTGTCAGTATTTGGCATAATACTATCTTTCTTTTTTCTTGCTTATACAAAACAAAGTAGAGAGAGGAATGTGACCCTTGATATTCAATTCCTTTTTATAAAAAAAACAAAGAAATAAATAAAATTTGGTAGTCAAAATAATTACACTAAACAAAGCTAAATATTTTTAACATTATATTACTTGTGTTTGCTTAAGATCTGGGAGTGAAGTGTGTCCATGAGTATAAAAATGTTTCATTCCACTTTTATTTCTTTTATTTCTGTCTAATTTATCCTATAAACAAATAATTATATAATTTCATTAACATAAAAAGAACTTTTTTTCAAGTAAATAAATTAATATATATTTAAATTTAACAAATATCTTAAACTATTGACTCTTCCAATAGCCGATCATCAATTTTTATTTTGAAATTGGTTAGTCATGAATCAATGGTAATTCTTTAAGCTCTGTGCCAAATCTCTTTTTCCAACCAAGATATAAGTCATACTTGTATGCTGGCCACATTTCACCTAAATCCATTAACCTTAAAGCCTTAGAATTTTGTCCATCAGGAAAATTATATCAGAGCTACAATGGAAAAAATATTTTCCAAGAAAATATTATAAATTAATATATATAAAAGGGGATTAACATTACTTACCCAGATATCTACCCAGGCATTGTCCTTTATTTTTTTTCCAACTTCCCTCCAACTTATTGTTTGAACCAGAATGATATTACTGTGTCTAGAAAGTGTTTCCATAAATATTTTACATTCCATACCATTTTTTTAATTATAGCTCTGTTTTTATTGTATTCAATCATGATTTGTGTGTGTCGATTTCGAACCTCACGCATTTATGTGTGGCCTATTCGTCTATTAGAGACTAAATCTAATCATGAAAAAAGTAAAAAAGGATAATAAAATATATGAATTTATCACTAATCAATAATATTAATGTTTAAACACGTACCAGTAGATGTGGGATCTGACGACCCCTAAAGTGCAGTGTCTAGAGGGGGAGTAGCCTATGTGGTAGGTGGGATATCTACAGTAGGAGTATTCTATATAGTAGATGGATAACCTTGTATAGATGAGGGTGGATATGAATATGGATATGGCAGTGGGATATATGGAGGCGTAGTGCCCTGTATAGTGGATGGTGGGAATAGATAATAAGGAGGGATGAGAGTATGAGAACTACCATCCAATGTTGGTGCAGGCAAAAAGGGATATAGAAAATGTGGTTATGGATAATATGTAGGTGGCATAATGGTAGGATGATCTTTTGGTGACTCAAGTTGCATAATAGTAGGCTGAATTGTAGAATCAATACCCTTAGCCATACTATTAGCCTCAGTAGTATAATCCAACCATATCCTCGACGAAGTATCCTAAAATAACATAGATGATAAAATAAAATGAACGATAACAAGATAAATACTATGAAAGACCATAATATTCAAACATAAATTGTACTTATAGTGTTGTCCAGATGAGACATATGTTTTTCATTTCTTCATATTCTTCTATTTCTTCTAATATCATCATATTCAGACATTTTGACATGGAAATTTAAAATAATATTCTCAAATAAATAGAAATAATGAAAAATGTCAAATAATACAATTGTATCATAATAAAATGAGATACATTTTCAATGTGATATTTATATTGATAAAATATCAAGACTTTTCTATGTTCAAGAATTACTATAGATGTGCTTAAACATAAATTATTCAGACTATAAATAGTTTTATATTCGACAATGGTATAAAATATACAAGTTAATTTGATATCATTTATGGAAGTTTAAAAAAAAACATACAGTATTACGATAATGTCAGGTAAATAGTTACAATTGTGTCAACATTATGTGTGCTCTATGACAATTTATGGTTTACAATATTTTCTAGAAATTGAGTCATTTGTGTCATTAAATGCAACATTCGAATAAATTCCAACAGGTTCATCCACAACATCATTGTCATCTATGTCTTCATCAAAAATATATCTAGGAATGACATCAACAATAACACCAAATTGTTGTTTTAATGAGTCAGTTACATAAAACAACTCTCTAGACTATGACGCACGAATATAAGGTTCATCGCTATGAAGTTGGAGGTTCATATCAATCACTATAAATCCACAATAATCGATATGCATTCCTTGTCATTTCTTTGAATAAAACCACTTAAATTTCATCATTGTGACATGAACATGTGCATAGTAATCTAATAAAACGATTCTTTAAACAACACCGTAATATGATATATTTTCTAACCGAGGTTGTCTATCTTATACACTCACATAACAATGTTTTGTGGCAATTATTATGACACCATCCTGCTGTGTTTCCATTTTTTTCATATCTATTTATATAAAATTTAAATCCATTGACAACTATTGCTTTACAATCACGTACCACATCGTTTGAACGAAAGGATAATGCTCTTACTTCATCTGATACTTCATTCATTGTTAGAGTTAAAACCTATAAGATACCAACATTGAATATTAAATAGAGACATGTGATTATGTTATGAGAAGAAAAAAAATCTATTACCTTTTAATTTAACCAATTAGAAAATTCTTTGCTATGAACCAGTTCATTCCTCTTAATAGACAGAGAGCGATGTCTCTTTTTTATAATTTCAAAATGATCCTTACAAACATGAACGCTTAAAAATATCAGAAGATATGAAGAAAAAATATAATGAAAAAATGCATATTTATTAGTTTACTTACTTGATATAATCATCAAGCACACTACGGTTGAATAATACTATACGTTGAGCCATTTCCCACTCTTCCCTTATTAATGTACACAACGAGTATGATCCAGATACCCCCCTTGTTTGGGGCAATGAAGGAAATGCGTGCCCAATTGGATCATATTGCTCATATTTAGTTCTCATAAGTCGATCAGACCTTGTGGTGATGCTAGCCAAGTACAATGAACAGAAATCTATGCATTATTGTGCTAAATAACATTTCCCAATAGAGCCTTCGAGGTGGTATTTTTTTCTCACATAATATTTCAATGTAAACATCGTTATTTCTACAGGATACATCCACTAAATCGAAATAAGACCACCAAAAAGAAATTTTGTGGGACAATGTACAGTCATTTGAAACATACATGTGAAAAATGATTGTGGGAAAATTTTCTCCAAGTCGCAAAGAATAATCGGTGCATCTCTTTGCAATTTCTGAACAACACTTTTGCTTAGTCTTTTGGCACAAAGGTCTCAATAAAAATGACATAACTTAATCCTAGAAACTCTAAAATTAGGTGAATGTAAATGTTGAATGGAAATAGGAATCAACTCATGTGACAAGAAATTGTAACCAGGGGTCCTCTCTTTTCTCTCTTCTCCTGTTCCTCCTCTCTACGCTGGTACTCATGTGGTTCTTGGATTTTGTCCTTTTCATCTCCTTCTTCACCTTTTCCTTATTCCTGTTTGGGTTTTTCAGTGTCTGGTTTTACTGGTTCTATTTCGATGGATTTTTTAGTCAATTTGTGGCCTCCTTTCCCTCCCACCTATTATTTTATCACACCAACTTTCACGATAAAATCCATCTTGGTTTATCACAAAGGCACTCGTGTGGTTTGGGATTTTTTTGGTGGGAGGTTCGGTGGATTATTCCTCAGCCTGTCTGCCCTCCTCTACACTTACTACCCCTCCTATTGTTGTTTACCAATGTTCGGTTCAATACGAGGGTGGTCGGAGTGGATTTGGGATGGTTTTGGAGGTTGCGCGATAGTTCGAGGGCTCGTCTTGGCTGGAAACGTTAACAGATTCGATTTCTAGTAAAATCAGATGTTTTGGTTCTGTTGTTTCTCTTATTGAAGATGATGTCTGCTACGGTTTGATGATGATGTTTTTCGCGGGGTTTCTAGTGCTGGCTGTGCTGTGGCTTGCTGTGGAGGTCTGTCGGCTCCTACTCTGCTCTGGCTTCCAGATCTGTTGCTCCTTCCCAGGTTAGTAGGGTGCGATGGTTCCTAGGAGGCTTTGGGAGGTGTTCGTGGGAGTGGTAGGTTGTTTTTGAGGCGGGTCAAGGGTTCAGGTATTTGTTGTGTCATTGCTTTGTTGGGAGTTTTGGAGATGACGATGGTGGTGCGATGAATCTTCTGGCTAGCGGGATCTTCTTCAGAAGCTATTTTCTATGAGGTGTTCTCAGTTTTTTCTTTGGTGACAAAGATGGTAGAGAAACACGATTATTCTAGTTTGTGGGATCTACTTCCAATAGCGAGGTTTTGTGAAGGTGTGTAGGTTTCCATTGCGAGATTCCATCTTCTCATGCAGTTAGTGTTTTTTTTCAACCGAGGTAGTGTGACAGTGGTTCGTTTGTAATCTTCATTTTGAAATTTAGAATTTTGTTGGGTGGGGTTCATCTGAAATATACATTTCGAAATTTTGAATCATGTTGGTATGTGACCAGATCATTTTCAGTGGGCTTGAGGAAATTTGCAACCAGTTTATCTGTTTTGCTTTATTGGTTCCTATGTTTGACGTGTTAATTTGGTTTGGGGGGTTTGTTTTGTTTGAATTTGGATTGTGAAGTTCCCGCTAAACCAAAAATTGGTTTATTAGAAGATGGGAAAAAGGATTTTGTAATCATGGGTTTTAAGATATTTTAGTTTCACATCTTGGGTATTCACTCTTTTCAAAATATTACTTGAATAACCATCTGTAACCTTAAAACTTTCCAAGACCTAAAGAAATTGTTTCTTCCCAACATTTTTCATCAAATAACAAGAAATAGAGACTTTCCACTATTTTGAGAAATTAACTCAGGATAAAGTTTTGATATTGTATCCCAATCCATAAAATCATGACGAGACTACAAATCATCTTTTGTTTTGCCTTTAAAATTTAAAATAGTAGCAAGTAACTTCTAAAAAATGTTTTTCTTGATATGAATTACATTCAAATAATGATGCAATAAATTCAATGACCAATACGAAAACTCAAATTATATTCTTTTACCTCTCCAATTGTTATTGGAATTGGAATTAACATGTTTTCGCATTCTAATATTTGATTGACTTTTTCCAAGAACATAATTCAAATAATCACATTCTTTGACAATATCATTCCTTGACATTCGTTGAGGTATCTCATCTGTCTCGACAACATTTTCGAACTATCTTCAATTTTTCCTGTATGGATGATCCATCAGTTGAAATCACCGATGCCCTATGAAGTTGAAAGTTCATCAAAACATTAATCTTCATAAATGTGTATTTTTCATACAAATAGGGCAGGATAATTTCCCTTTAGTACTCCAACCAGAAATCATTCTGTAGGTCGGTAAATAATTTATCATCCATAATAAAGCTTCACAAAACATAAAGTACTCCTTCCTGAATGCATAGTATTCCTGTACACCAACAATACAAAGCTTCTTTAACTTTTCTATTAATGGATGCAAGTATATATCAATTTCCTTTCCAAGATCACTGGGTCCAGATATCAATATACTCATGATAGTAAATGGATTATTTATACACATTCATGAAGGAATGTTATAAGTGTGAATGAAAACAGGCCAAGTACTGTGTGAAGTATGAATTTTTTGAAATGGGTTGAAACCATCACAAGATTTTCCCAATATAACATTTCATGGGTTAGCTGAAAAATCAAGATGTGACCCATCAAATTTATTTTAAGCCAACCTGTCAGCAGGATGCACTATCTCATCATTAAATTTATGTTTTACATCTTCATGCCATCTCATATTCTTTTCCACTTTTTTTGACAAAAAAGTTTTTGAATCCTGGGAATTAAAGGGAAGTACCACATCACATTCTTTGGTATGCGAGATTGCATTCCGTCTTTATTAGTCTTCCACCTTGATGTTCCACACTATTTTCATTGACTTAACTCTTTATTTCCCTTTCATAACATACAACAATATTTTAGGAAAGAATGAATCTTAATAGATGAAAATCCAAAGTTACTAACCAAATTTGATGCCATGTAATCATTTTTTGGAATACATGCGTCATCATGTAGTAAATCCTTAATAAATGTAAGGAGATAGTTAACCGCAAGATTACTAAATCCATACATTGTTTTTCCATGATATAATCACATTAAAAACTCAAGTCTGCTCATTTTTCCACATTCCTAATATACTGGGGTATTTTCATCTTCCATATGATTTCTAACACTCTCAACATCATAATATTGATTATTAGACGAAAACTATGTTCCAGTATTCATTTCCTATTTCACTGGTCTACATCAGGAGCTGACTTCAAAAACAAAAGGAAACCGATCAGAAATTAGATTTTTCATACCAATACTTTCTGTTGAACTGATGTTATTTACCACTTTCTCTTTTTCTTCATTATGATACCACACATGATAATTTTTTTGGATACCTTGTTTAGTGACATGATAAGTCACTTCCTCACGAGTTAACCATGGTCTTTCAACACATTCGAAACACGTGCATCAATTCAATCCACTATCTGGATCATTAGTGAATAGAATGTCCAAGAAATATCGTAACTACTTTTGAAATTCATCATTGATCTGATCAACATTGTACATCCAATATTGATCTATTCTGAGGCATATAAACATACATTAAATAAATAATCAAGAAAATGTATTAACGTTATATGTATTATTTTATAAGATAATACGTAACCATCAATAACATGTCAATAAAAAAATCACAAAAAATATTATGGTTAAAAGAATTCATAAATGTTTCAAATTATAAAAAATCATTAATAGTCACACCTTTCTATGACCACATAAGATTATTTTGGCGCACCTCCAACAGACACATTAAAACCAAGATGTTTGAACAATGAACTATTATGTTTTTTTATATAATTCTATGATGGGAACCCCCCTCTTGGACACCCCTCACCCCTCTCTCTTAAACACTCTCCGGACACCCCCTACCTCTTAGACAGACCCCGACCTCCCTTGACAACCCCCCATCCCCCTACACCCCACACCCCTTTCCCCCTTCCCTGCCCCCTGCACACTACTCTCCCATACCCCTCCACCACCCTCCGGAACAACCCCCCTCCCCTTGCACCCCCTGCCCCTCTCCCTGCACCCCCCGGACATCCCCACTCTTGGACACCCTCCCCCTGAACCCCCACACCTCCAGCACCCCCACACCCCCACACCCCTTGATCCCACCCCCACCTCCCACCCCCCTTCTGGACAGCCCCCCTACACCCCCTGCCCCATCCTTGTACTCTTCTCCCTCTAGACACCCTCCCTACACCCCCACACTCCTACCCTCGTACACCCCACACCCCCTACACACTGCCCCACCAACCCCCACACCAAACACCCCCCTCATGGACAACCCCCTCTCCCTCCCCCTTCACCCCACACCTCCTGCTCCCTTCACACTACCCCCACCTCACACCCCTCCTAAACAACCCCCATCCCCCTATACCCCCTACCCCCTCATTACACACTTCCCCTGGACGCCCCCTACACACTGCCCCCAACCCCCACCCCAGACACCCCCTTATGGACAACCCCCTCCTCCTGCACCCCTACCCGCTCCCCCTACACCCCACACCCCCTGCACCCCGCACACTACCACCCCAACTCCCACCCCTATCCTATAAAACCCCCTCCCCCTCCCCCTGCACCCCTTCCCCCCTCCATGCACACTACCCCGCCTAAACACCCCCACCTCCTGCACCCCAGACCCCCTGCACAATACCACCCAAAACCCCACCCAGAACACCCCCTGGAAAGCCCCCTCCCCCTGCACCCCTTTCCCCCCCTTACAGGGAATCACCAACACAATAGATGGATCAAACTGGCTCAGAAAAAAAAACAATACATGTAATACATAGGACAAATCCAAGATCTCATCTAGACACAAATACATACTGAGTGATCTGATAGAAGATAACACATAATTAATCATAGGTATAACCTATCATGAAAAAACTCAGTAAACTTGGTCAAAACATCAACAATAAATAAAATAAAAACCTATAATAAGCACTAAAAATATCATTTTTTATTCATAAATATAGGATAACCATATAAATCACATAACATTTTATAAAAAAATGAACCTCTGATATTCGTACATCATTAGTGAAAATATGATCTCCATAGGGTATAGATCAATATTTCTGAAATAAAAAATAAAAAATGAATAATAGATGCTCAATCATAAAAGATACCAAAGTATGTATTAGAGTCTCTTCCATATCTACAATATGCAACTCGTGCTCAATCACCTAACATAGGAACATTTCCCTTACCCAAATCCTTTATAAAAATGTATGAATATGCAATAAGGTACCCATGTAAGGTATGATAATAAAAAATTAGTATGAAACCACCAACAAGACCATAAATTTAGTGTTGAAATATGGGTGAGTTCATTCAATAATGATATCACAATAACAAATCAGTTATGTACCCAAGTCAGGACATCGTGCACTAACCATGTTTTGATGAACCCCAACACTACCTGATTTTCCCAATACTAGAGGGAATTTTTATCTGGCACAAAAAACCATTACCAACCATATAGGTAGTGGATAACATGGAAGGAATAATATTTAAAATGTCCCACATTGGAAAAAAATAATGAAAAGTCATAACATAACCATCCTTATATATAGGAAATGGATTTAGGGACGGTATAATAGGACAAACCTATTATATAGGAAATGCATCACAAGGAAGCTGTAACATAGCCAACATCCCATATAGGAAACTGATCATGATGAAGGAGTAAAATAATCACCCTATTATATAGGTAATATATCACGGGGAAGCTATAAAATATCCAACTAATAATATAATAAATGAATCATTATGAAGTTGTGACATAACTAACCTCCTATATAGAAAATGAATCACGAGGAATGTGTAACACAACCAAAATCTAATATATGAAATGATAGCCTAGAATAAGTAGCAAGGAAAAACCATTTTGTAAGACCTATGGAAATGTCCCAAGTCCCCACCTCATCCCCAATATGGAATTTTAATTCAACATGGAATAATTGTACTTTTTATATAAGGTATACCCATGATCTAACCATATGATTTATGGCCCATTATCTGATTCACCCATTATAAGAAACCAAGCCTATTGAATAATTCTCCCAATGCATCTCATCACTATATATAATATCATTTATTGTCAAGACCCATATTATTCATAATTGAATAATGATACGATCTATAATAACAAGTCAATATAACCACCCCTAGATGATGTAAAAAACATAGACATCTCAATTTAGTCCTTGATAACTAAGTTTTAAACCCATCACGAAAACCATAACTACATATTTTGGGTTGGTTATAAAAAAAATATAAAACTCATAAACCTCCCACATGAGGTCAGTTCTACCATTTAAAATCTATCTAAGATCTTATATATAGGAATCAGAAGAACCGCATTCATACTCATGCACCTACATGTGTGGCAGTTCATGTTATCCCATACAAATGATGAAACATGATAAGTAACTCCCACATAAATCAACTATGAGTTACCATTCCAGGTGGATTAATCTAATTTGAGGTCAATTAATCACTTCATAAAACCTTGAAGAAGACTGCATAAATTAAGGATGTAAAAAATTATAGAGAACGATGAAATAAATAAAATATCAAGGATTTAATGCAGTGAAACATACTAAAATGGAGTGAGTATAACTTATGAGGATTTAATCTGGTATCAAATGAGGTGGAGAATCTCTTGGAACCTTGGGGGAAGGAAAAAGGTGTTTCCAATCACAGATTGGCTGAATGAAGAAGGAATAATAGGTAAAAAAAGTTTATAAAGTGTAAACATAGAAATTCTACTAAAGTATCCACCCTAGATGACAATAAGGTTCCTAGTTACCTATTGGTCACTATTTACAAAAAATCACCAGCTGGATAGTGGGGAACTAGGAGATACTTCCCTCAAGACAGATCATTAGGTATTCCGAGGGCTCTTGCTGCTTTATTTACATTTTATAACTATGGTTACCAATATTTGAATTAATAATAACACATGAAACCAAAAACCATAATAAAACCTTAAAATCAAAACATTTATTAAATTAGATGGTATAAAATACCTGCATTGATTGGAAGCTTCTAGGTGGAGGATGCCATAGTGATAGGTTATTAGAGAGGAGGGAACCATAATGAGAGAGGTCTCTGGGGAGGTGGGTGACGTTGTGAGAGAGGTCATTGGGGGAGGAGGGCACCGCGGTGAGAGAGTTCTTCGGAGAGGAGGGCAGCGTAGTGAGGAGAGGTCAGGTAGGAGTGGTTGGGTAGGAGAGGTCAGAAAGGAGAAATCATCGGGGAGGAGGGCGTAACGGTGAGATAGGTCAGGGAGAAGAATTCTTCAGGGAGGAGAAGTCGCCGGGGAGGAGGGCACTACAGTGAGGAGAATCAGTCAGTAGGAGAAGTCGTCGGGGAGACTAGGTGTGAGGTGAGTAGTGAATCAGGGAGGACAAGCCTGATACCAAACAATTGACGGATGTGGTATAGCCACAATGGATTAATTAAATCATGGAAATTATAAAGGTATAACCATGGACCAATAAAACTGTGGCTATAGGTCCGTGGCTATAGATTTAATTTCTAGTAGTGACATTAGATGTGGTAGGTGGATGTTCTAGTCGATAGGCCATAACTCCGACATGATCAAGGATCTAGAAGGGGCTGATGTACCTGGGACTTAGCTTTCCTTTCTTCCTAAACCTTTTGTCCTTCTTCCATGGAGATATGCAGAGAAATATCATTTCCCTATCTTTGAAATAGAGGCATCATTGACGATTTTCCACACAACTCTTTTGTTGACATTGAGCTACCTTGACGTGATATTGAATGATTTTCAATTTCTCCACAATTTTTTTGACCATTTAATGTCCTAGAATCTTATGCTCAGAAAATTCATCTCAATAAGCTAGTGTTCTGTACATTTTTCCATAATTGTCTTTGTATATTCCCATTCATATGTTGGAGTGAAAACTATTGTTGTAGGAGAATTACACCAGTGAAATATGTTGGTCCCATTCTCCTTTGAAGTCCATTGAACATGCTCTCAATATATCTTACAGTGTCTGAATAGTTCTCTTATATGGGCTATCAGTTTGAGGATGATAGACCATGCTGATGTTCAGTTAAATGCTTAAAGCATGCTGAAGACTTTTCTAGAACTTCAAGGTGAATATCAAATTTTAATTGAATACAATAGATAGTGGTACTCCATGCAGCCTTAACACCTCTTTGATATATATATCCATGCAACTTGATCAAATGAGAAGCCCTCTAAAATTGCAATAAAGTGATAAATCTTTTTAAAACAATCCATAATAACACATATATCATTGTTTCCTATGGAGTTCTTTGGTAGTCCAGTGGAAAAGTCTATGGTTATTTTCTCCCACTTCCATGTTGTTATGGGTAGTGGTTGCATCATACCCTTATAATTTTGGCTCTCAACCTTCACTTTCTAATATACTAGAGACTTTGACGTATATTCAGCGATCTACTTCTTCATATTGTACCACCAAAAGTTCTCTTAGAGACCTTGATACATCTTTTTTCTCCCTAGGTGAATTGAGAAGGTTGAGTTATGTCCATCATTCAAAATCTCCTTCTTTATCTCTAAATCTGATGGTATACATAATCATGATCCAAATATTACAACTACTTCCTCATAAATCTTGAACTCATAGGATTTACCAATTCTAATAGCTTCCAGCTTTTTCAAAATTTCCACATCTTTTCTTTGAGCATGCTTTGTTTTATCCATGAAAGATGGTTAAGAAACCATTTGAGAAACAATTTATGATGTTACTCCCTACATTATTCACATGTCTATCCTCTTAAAATCTATGAATATTGGATCCTTTTTAGTTCTCACCATTGATAAAGATGAAATATTCTTTCTAATTTGAGAATCCGCCACCTAATTTTCCTTACCAGGATAGTAGTGTATTGAGCAGTCATAATCCTTGATGTGATCCAACCTTATTCCCTGGCACATATTAATATATTTTTGTGTGAATATATATTTTAGACTCTTGTGATCAGTATATACCTCTCACTTCTCACTATAGTGATAATGCTGCCAGATTTTTAACGCAAAGATCACAGACGCCAACTCCAGATCATGCGTAGGATAGTTTTGCTCTTTGATTTTCAACTACCTTGAGGTTTAGGCTATAAAATTATCATTTCTCATCATCACATATCCTAATACCTTTTTTGAAGAATCACTGTACACCAAAAAGAGTTATCCACTTGTTCGGAGTGTGAGTACTGGAAAAGTGATAAGCATATTTTTGAGCTCCTTAAAGATTTCCTCACATTATTGAGACCAGAAGAACTTCACCCCCTTCCGTTTTACCTTGGTCATGGGGTTTTAAAATCATGAGAAGTTTTTCAAATATCGTTGATAATACCTAGATAGGCCTAGAAAGCTACATATATCTCTTACATATTTTGGCCGGGTCTATTCTTTAATTGCCTTTGTTTTTAAAGGGTCTACAGATACCCCTTATTGGTGATTGCATTTCCCTAGAATGATACTTCCTCAATCCATAAATCACATTTCCATTACATTCCATACATCTTTTTTCTTCTCAAAGTCTTTATCACAATATTCAAAAGCTCCTCATGTTCCTCCTTGCTCTTGGAGTATATCAGAATATCATCGATAAAGACTACCACAAATTTGTCGAGGTAATCTATAAAGTATCTATTCATTAAATCCATGAAAATTGATAGAGAATTAGTGAGTAATAAGGGAATTAGTATGAATTCATAGTATCCACACCTCGTTCAAAAGTCAGTCTTGGGAATATTTTCCTTTCTCACCTTTAATTGGTGATATCCTGACTAAATGTCCACTTTAGAGAAATAACTGGCCCCACAAAGCCGATCAAACAAGTCATCTATCCATGGAAGGAGATAATTTTTATTTATTGTGATTTTATTAAGATAAATATAGTCAATACAGAGGCACATTGAACGATCCTTATTCTTTAATAAGAGGACTTGCGCACCCCATAGTGAAGCACTCAGGCGTATAAATCCCTTCTCTCAATTCTCCAGTAACTACTCCTTCAGTTATTCTAGATATACGGTGGCCATTATATAAGGTGTATTTGATATAGGTAGAGATCCATGAATAAGTTCAATTGAGAACTCAACGTTTTGATCAAGAGGAATACCAGACAATTCTTCAGGAAATAAATCAGTGTAATTCCTTACGATGGGCATATATTCAAGAAGTATCAACTCCTTCATCTCCATCATTTGAGCTAGATATTCTTGTTCATAAGAGAGTAATATCCACACTTGATATAGTTATTCTAAAGGAGATTCATCTTCCTAATTACACTTTTAAATAATCAGAGGATACTTCAGGATGTGAAGAGTGATATCTTTTTCTTAACAGTTGATGTTGTACTTGTATAAAGATAGCTAATACAGGCCCAAGATAACATAAAACTCCACTAAAGGAAGTATGGCAAGATTTTCTGGGAGGTTCATTCCATAAACATTTAACAGGGAGGAGTAATAAACCTCAAAAATAATAATTTCCCCATACATTATTCTCACAGATTACTTATCCTCCAAATTATGAGGTGGTGATTTAATAGTTATACTAAACTTTCAAGATACGAAATATTGCGCATAACCAAAATTAAATAGTACATTTTCTCTTTTTGAATAAATAATTAGCATACCTATCCCCACATCACTGTCTGAATCCACCTTAGTAGTAGTGATAACATAATACCTTTCTTATTGCCTTGGAGGTTATTGTTGATTGCCTCCAACAACCCTTGGCTTAGGGAAATTGTTCGCACAATACCCATGATCCTTGTAGTTCTAACACTACACTACATGATGAGTGTTGATATAAAACTTCTTTTATTATTACACATTTGTTGAATTCTTCATATCCCTTTGGCGGTTATTTGTTATATGTCCCATCTTTCTACATTTGAAGTAATTCTTGGTTCCCTTTAGATAGTTACCAAGATGCTTCTTCCCCCAATTTTGACATGTGGGGTGTTTGATCTTTATTCTATCATGGTATTTATTTTCCGAACTAACCATATTAAACTCCATCTTATGCATTTTTTTTGAGACCATGTTACAAATGGGAGTTTTCATTCTCTATTTCAACCTTGAGGGAATAATGGAAAATCTACTCATAAATGTCAAAGTCTTGAATCACCAACACTTTTTGTAGACTCTGTTTTAGTCCTATAAAGAATTAAACCACCTTTATTTTGGTGTTTATAAAAAATGTGGAGGAATATCTTTCAAGCATTGTGGAGTTTTCTTAATACATCCCGATGGACTCATCTTCCTTCTACTTGAGTATGAGGAAGTCTATTTACTTCTTGAGACAGAGGGTTTAGGGACAATATTTATTGAAAAATATTCTCTTGAATTACTCCCAATCCTTGAAATAAATTTTTTACTTAGACTTTATATTCTTGATCACTGTCCACCAGTGATCAACTTCCCCATAAAAACAATAGATTTCCAGTATGAATTTATATTCTCCTAAGCTCTAGAGGATAGAGAATATATTTTAAATGGAGTTAATCCACTTTTCCATGAGGAGGGGATCAGAATATCTACTAAACATGGTAGGCATTTTCCAGATGATGGATTCAATGACAACATTCTCTTTCCATGGGGAAAGACGATGTTCCACATGATTGAAGTTATTATTCATAACGTTATCCTTCTAATCAAGTACTGTAACAATGTTTTGAGCACCTATTCCCATCATATTTGGCATATCATTAGGGAAACCTTTACATTCCCTATCAGATTGATTTTTGGAACATGTTCTTCTATTTCCATCCCTTAATTATTAAAAAGAGTGTACAATTATGGGGATTGAATACTTAGCTAATACACATTAAAATATGAAACATTTAACATAAAAGGATAAAATCTTAAAGGGAGATTATATCCTAACTTGTGTTTCCCTAGGTTTCAATCTAGGTTACCCTTAATTTGTTTCTTAACATATATTCTTATGAACTTCATTATTTTTACCCCTTAATTATGTTTTTTAACAAGCTCATGAATTTACCAATGAATATCCCATAGGAGTGTCAAACTAAGAGTGCATCAAGGCCCATTGTCGTTCAGCATTTTCTTTCCTAGACTAGTTCAAAGTGGTGTTTTTGGGTTTTATGCCTAGATACATCTATGCTAGAACCACCTCTATTTTTTTGTATCCAGAAAGGGGTGTATTTTCTTGAAAAACCACTTACTCTATACTTACCCAAATTTAGAGATGTTTTCTTATACTTAGTCTCATATTTAAGGCTCTTACTAATGTTCTCTAACCTCAAAAATAACTAAACTATCCTATGATACCAACTATAGAAACCCTATCCTTTTACATATATCATTACATTATTTTAAGCATAATTTAAGATCAAATTACAAGACAATGATCTTAAAGTCTAGTGTCTTGGAAGACTAGGTATATAAAATTAAAAACATGGAACTTAATATGAAATTTCATTATTTAGTCTTCATAAGGATCCAATGACTTGAATTGTGCTCCTATATCTGCATAGGATAACCTGGGTATAACATGAACAATGGGATGAGATAAAATCCCAGTAAAGAAATAAGCATAAGAATAAATATTTAGCACATTTATTAGGAAGCATGGGATAATGATATAAAAATTCATATAATGTAAATGAACAAATAAAACCATAAAATTAAAAATATGGTATCATATAAACATATAATAATAGTAATGTGGAAGAAATAAAAAACATGACTTTAGGATGAGTTAAGGCTCGTTGCACATAGAGGAGAACACGTCAAGGTTAAGCACCAAGACCATTTCACATGGTTGCGCAAGTCAAGGATAACCATCAAGACTGTTGCACATAAAGTCTCATGAGAATCAACTTTATCCAACGAATTGGAGTGATATTTGGGTGCATCCATCATAGAATTTTCATTGATTGGGTTTCCACATAAATAATCAAACATGATCAATGATACCTAAACATAAGGGTACCCATGGAAAGAAATGGGAATCATAATCAGGTCACAAAGCACAATAAATGGGTGTATCATACGAGTGTCCATGAAAGAAAGGAATTATGACATAAATGGAAGTTCATATAAGAAATTGGTCATATATAATGGTAAGTGATATCAAACATATGTGAATTTATTTAAAAAGAGTGTTTAACAAATTTTATCATTAAAACATTTTAGTGCGGTTTTAAGGAACATATGGAAGAGCATTTAAAGTATAAAGGGGAATAATACTTTATATAAAACCAGAAGTGAACCAAGAAATTTTTTATAAAAAAATACATATTTTATAAAAATAATTCTGGTTTAAAACATATGATAGAGTGCACAAGAAATCATGTAAGAATTCAGGAATTTCCCTTAAACATGTTTTCTTATTGGGAAGTATTGAAGAGGGAACCACTTAAAAACATGTAAATAATTAAAAGAAAATAATGAATGGATCTTGATACCTAAGTTGAGATCATTTTAAAAACATTTATAATATGTATATAAAAAGAACATATAACTTCATTTGGGTAAAAAGAAATACAGAGCAACCCGAAGGAATAATGGAGGTTCGGGTAGAATCCCTTACATTAAATCCATTGGTGTCCTTTAATTGTTTTTAATTTCCAAGAAAACCAAATAAAATTAACTAATTAGTATTTATAGAACCTATTCTTCATGTAATTGATTTATTAGATCTTTATTAAGTTTATTCATAATCTTTTTGATTGGTTATGAGGTTCCATTTCGTTGTTCAGGTTGGTTAGTTTTATGATCGGTTTACTTATATACATGAAAAAATAATCATGTTAACTGTAGATGGTTGTCCATAGTAGGGGTTATATTATTGAACATATATAATTTTACATGGTTTTAAATTTTATTTGGTTACTTGGAGTGAAGATGATTCATTATATAAAACATTAGTGATAACCTATTAGGTTAATTGGTATTTTTTGATCACAATGAACACATTTTGTTTTATAAATCAAAACAATGTGTAAAAAAATATTCCAGAACCATAGATGAGTCATAATACATATATTATAGTCTGTTTCAACCGTAATAATGGTTTCATGACCAAAATTTAAGATGGTAATGGAAATTGAAAACCCATCATCCTTGAATGTGGTAAATTAACACACCTCAGATGGAATTTTTACTTCAAGTATAAAAAAGGTAAAAGATGGACGATAATAACTTATTCCATTATCAAAAAAATTTTCAGTTCATATAGGGTACTAGAGTTTTCATAAAATTTGGATGAGGTGAGGTAATAATAGAAAAGAAAACAAAGAAACTTGAAAGGAAAGTGAAATAATTGAAAAGTGGAATTTACCTCTTGAATTAATCTTTCTTGAGTGCCTCTGAAGCTGATAGGATTTAGCCTTTTGAGGATACAAAGAGATAAAAGACGTGGGGGGAGGGGGGGGGGGAGATTGGGGAGTGATTTGAGTAGAATTTAGGAATGTCACAAGGCTTGATATGAGTGAAGAGAAGAGGGGAGTGTGGGTGGTTTTTATAGTGGAGGGGAAGAGGGTTTCTTTAATATTTTAATCATTAATTTATTATTTATCCATAAGACAAGAAATATTTATGATTCCATGACCAAAAATATAACTAAGTTTATGTGAGTTCAAACCAAAAGATATTACATCAACTATGATGCTAGGAATACTATATTTATCCCTTAATTTATATATACAGTAAATTAAAGTATCTCACTATTAATAAAAAATCAAGTAGTTTAGAAAAATCCCAAATATTCACCATAACCATTTTTTGATGTTTATAATCTTAAAATGAAATCCATTTTTCAAAAATAATTTTCTAGATAAGATTAATTTAATATAAAATCGTAATTTATTTGAAAAATATACATTATAAAATGATAACTAGATTTATAATGCCTTCAAAAACTATGTAAGGTATTATTAAATTATCTTAAAACCAGAGAAAATAAAAATTTTTAATTTAATATATGCTTTCAGGAAAATAATTTTTCTTTTTAATTTAATTAATTAATTTTAATTAATTATTTATGACTTAGAAAAATACCAATACTTTTACTATGGTAATATTATCACTTATAAGATGTCTAGATTTTATTTATACATTCATGGTTGAGGTTAATATTATTTTATATGATTAACTATTCATAAGATTCATATTACTATTCATAAGGTTTGGTTAATATTCGTAAGGGTAGGTTACTATTCACTAAGAAAATTATGTTTGTCTTATCAGAATCCCAATCTCTTATAGATAACAATCGTGTAAGTCATATTTTTGAATTTTAAATCACATAAGTGACAATATTATGTTTAAAGGTCACATAGTAATTAGTAGTTCATTATGTTGTGATTTCATGTGATTATATGACATAATTATAAGAATGGAATTTCCATTGATTAAACTTTGGGCCTTTACATGTTGTAATTCACCAATATGAAATTTCTTGCCATTATTTTGGTTTTTTCCTATGCATGGTATCCTTCTTCTTGGATTATAGGAGGATCACTTGCATGAAGACTCATGCGTGGGACCTATAGTGATGTTTGTGTTTGATTTTTTGGCTTCTCCTAATGGTGAGTTAGGTTTTCTATAGTCCACAGTTGTTTTTTTGAGCTTTTATCAAGTTACCATTTTTTTAATATACCCATATATAAAATTTAAATAAAGTGGGTTCAAAACATATTACATAATATATCATATTTTGATATTAAATACATTAATTTTACTATTCAAAAATAATTTAATATTTCACCATTAGCCTCATTTGGTGTATTTATTAAATATCTTTTTTTTGTTTTAGTAAAATCAATCTCTAATGATAAGAAATTTAATTATCAATAAAAAACATTAAATTTATTATAAATAATATATTCAAGGATAGAGACATTATCAAAATTTTATTTTTTTATTATTTTGGGAAGAACATACACACACAAAGAAAAATTACCTTAATGTAATTTTTCCATAAAATTTTTTTTATATCTAATTGAAAAAAATTTGGTACCTCTTATTCATTATATCCTTAGATCTCCATGTAACTTCCTCATACTTGTGTCTCCTTGAAAAAATCATTACTATTTGGGATGTTTGTTTATGCAGAACATAGATAGTAAAAAACTTGGATTATTTTTCCCTTATAATATAGATTAACTGCTAAATATACTCCTTTGTAGTTGAGAATATGTGTTCGGTCAGACATATACTTTATCAAATCAAATTCAAGAAATATTATGTGAACTTTACATTGATTGGTTGGCATATTCAATTGATATTTTACAACTGATATTCACTCAAAAGCTTCAAAGAAATGAATATACCTTAGACTTAACATTTATTTTCCTACAAAAATCCTAAAAAATTGCATGGAAATATTCTAAAAAATACTTAGTCACTAACTTCAAACTTCAAATCTCATCACTTATTATCTGGATGAATTTCCTCTTCACTTTAACACATTTTTTGATACATTAACTTCAAATTTTCCATTTTATTTTGAATTATCCATGGGATATGAAAATACACATGCTAACTTCATCCTCATAGAAGTTAACCTAGAGCTGTTGTATAACATCTCAATTGTGGGGGTGAATTTATTTCTTTAAATTTTATCCCTAATAAAAAAATCCCTTTTTAAGTTTAATTTTAACAATCATTTAAATTTTGTATTTATTACGTAGTGGAAATAAATGAGAAATAACGATAAGGAAACAAATATTTTTATATTTGTTCAGGCGAAGAGGAAATCCCCTCATCCACACCACTAATACTCAATGCAAGTTTAGTGATCTTATAAACATAAAATTTTCTTAAGGATTTCCATATTTAGTGAAAGTGCTATCACTTAATATAAAGGATATAAGATCCTTATCCTAGGGATATATCTCTACAAGACCTATCAACAACTTTCACACAAAACTTAATAAAAAAATTCTATCTTTACAAAGAATAAGAGACATAGAAGGGATACAAATTCAGCATAGAGATCTTTTCATCAACTAACATGATATAAAGAACTTCCAGAAAATAAATACATCTCAAATGTGTTGCTCTAAAAGGTTTCTCAACAAAAATTGATGTATAATAATAAAATTACCCAAATTAATCTATTTTTTCTTTTTCTTTAAGAAATAAAAGTGTATATTTAGTGTTTGAATAACAATTGTAGAAAATTTTATGAGATTTATTTCTTGATTTCTTTGAATATTTAAAGCAACATTCCTTTTGGAAACACTTGTTTCTTTTCTCTTATATATATTTTTTGTTTATTCAATTAGTTGAGAGTAAATATAATAATACCTAGAATATTAAACTCCATCCATTTTTACATGTGATCGTATCTGTTAATATTATTAAAAATAAAGATAGCTATTGAGGGAAGATAAAATTTACCTTGGAAGAATCATCTTATTTTGAATTAATATCCTAGATTGACTCAGTCTTATGTTATTTGGAGTTTTTTGTTACAAATAAAACAAAATTTGGAGTATAATTTTACAATAAATATAAAATAGTAAGAAGACACTAAAAAATCTATATGAATTTGAATGTATATGTAGCTAGTATTCCCTTAAATTAGTAGTTTAATTAAAAAATGGGTTATAAAATAATTGATGAAAATAAACCATGAGTAAAAACGTCCATAAATATAATGATGGGTGAAACTCCATGAAGAAAATTAAATTTAAAAAACATGGGAGAAAACTTTTCTGATGTAAGAGTCTTTAAGCGTAGGAGTCATTCCAAGCAGATAACTTCCTCACTATGTAGAAAAAATATCCCTATAAAAATTATTTATATAAGCACACTTAATTTAATAGAATCACTATATAAGGGTTCTACTTGTTTTTTGATCACTATGTATGGGTTTACATTATGTGAGAATCACTACATATGTGTTTATTATGTATGTGGATCACTAAATGTGGGTTCACCACATATTAATACTTTATATATAAGGATTCAATATATAAATTGATATCTACATATGTGCTAACCATATAAATATACTACCCATGTAGGAGTTCACCACATAATTAGATCTCCATGTAATGGTTGCATAGTAGGGATTTTTTTTATAAAACAGAATGAACTATAATCATTAAAACATATAAGAAAACAGTATATAAACATGTTAAGGACACTTAAGGAAATTTAATAGTAAAAAATAAAAGGATTATTGAATGGTGTCTAAAGAAAAAATTCCATATTTAATTTCTTATATAGACTATTTAAGTTCAACCTTTAAACGATCATCTACTCTTTCATTATGTAGAAATCCAAAAATGATCTAGAAGCAAATGTCTGAAATTGATCTTCAAAACTGAAGCCACTTTCATCTTCATCACCCAAAGGCACTTGAACTTCATTTTAATTACTTATAGGTGATGAAATTTCCTCCGACATAGCTTGTATATTTTTACTTATGTAATAAAGATCAATATTTTTTACCATAGGGTCGTTAATATTTTCCTCGGATTGTTCTAAAAATTCATCTATTGTCACTAGAAGAGATACACTATTCATGAAATCTCCAAGAAAATATCTCTAATTATTCATACCTTCAAAATTTCCATCTCTCTAGACATCAGAATATATATTTTTTAGTATCTTTATTATCAAAATTACCAAAATGTTATTCCTCATGACTATGCTCCAAAATTTCATCTCTTTAAAAACCATCACAATTAGAAGGACTGGAAAGACATGCAGTTTCATATTAATTTTCTCTTACTTTAATGGTCGGAAAGGAAAGTATATTTTATTCTATGACACTCCACCACCCAGATGCCCCTCAATATGAGAAGGGATTCCTATAACATGTTTAGCTTCATCTCATTTTTTAATAACAACTAGATTTTTTAGTTAGGATTCCCAATAAAAACCAATACATCTTTGTATTCCTAATAAATGATTATTGTTCATACAAAAACCAATGGCATAAAGCTCATTGATGAATATACCCATTTTTTTGAATATAAGGGTTTGGATTCTTCCAAAATTATACCTAATTATTATACATTTTCCTAGGTATAAGTGATTAAAAAACCGCATTATATACCTATGGAGATTTTCCAATTTTCAGTCAACAAGAGTTAAAGTGAGTAAGTATCTTGAAATACTACCATCTCAAAATCCAATACCATTGAGGAAATTTAGTCATAATATAATTATAGAGAATTATAATATCAAGCTCTAAGTCCTTTATAGGTTTATTCTCTATATAAATTAATCTAAAAAGTGAATTCATGATTTTAGGAAGATTAACACCACAAAAAATTACTAAAGACTTGTTATAATAAAAACCTTTTTCATGAGGGTAATGGAATATATATACTGTATATATTATTTTGAAATATATATCCTTCCCATTAACCTTATATGATATTGTGTTAATATATTTAGTAAATTTAAATTTATTATTTGTTAAAAAATTTCATACTTATTTTCAAACAAAAACCACTATTTCTCTAATCAAACACATACTTTCAACAAAGAAAAAAATAAAACCCTCTATAATGAAAACTTTTTTTTGTTCATCCATATTAAATCGATATACTTTCTAATAAGAAATCCACATTCATAATTTTTTTCTTTATCTCTCTTTAAACAATAAGAGGCACCTTCATATGTTCGATTTTCCTTTCCTATGATTTGATTGGTGACTGAATGATTTCTAGTTTGAGGGTTTGAGGGATTTATATTTCAAATTAGAGAAGGAAATATCTTAATGTTTTTCAATCGATAGGGAGAGAGAGAGATAGAGAGAGGTATGTTTTGGAAACAATGATCTATATAATTTATTAATTTGAATCTTATGGGTCACCAAAGTGATGTTATAAGTAAAATAAATAAGTAAAATAAGTTTTTCAAATTTAAAATAGAACAATACTTATTTTTTTATAATAAATTATTAATCATAAAATATTTGAAAATAGAAAATAGAAAAGATAGTTAAATAAAAAAAATTTCCAATGTTAACAAAATTATATTAAATCAAAATTCTCAGAATGAATAGGTTTATATAAAATTTTAGCTAATTGATTTTCATTGTTAACGAGCTTAGATGAAATATTTTCCTTTTTCACGGGATATTACAAAAAGTGATTTCTTTAATATATCTAATTGTTTCTTAAATAAACTATTGGATTCTTTGAAATTTTGATTGCAATTGTATTTTAAAATTTTATTTGTATAAGTAATAAATTTTATCCAAATTCCATCATAGTGTATTTCATAAAAAAATTGATGCAAAATAACTACCAGCCACAATGTATTCATCTTAAAAAGTTTATAATGAAATAATGTGTTTTTACTTTACTACGAAACCAATTATTTTCTAAAAAGGTGGTTGGATCCTAAATTTATTTTTCTATCTAATCTACAACTTCTAAGATAAGTACTTGAATATGAAATTAAATCGAATCCAAATGTTTTTTTAAAAGATAGTAAAACATAATTTTTTCTTTTTAAAAATTAAAAATTATCTTAGTATTTTTTAAATGTGATTATTTAGGGATTTATTCAAATCCATCATGAAGAAATACATAAAACAAAATTTTTGGACAATTTTTATTCAGATATAATAAAAATAAAATTATTCCCATATGAATATTGTTGTCCATTAGTTCCTTACTTCATCCAAATAAAAATTTATACTACAAACCATTCGAGTTTCATGAATATTATTGTTTTCAAGTAAAAGTAATTTAATTAGATCATGTATATATTTTCTTTGGTTCAACACATTTACAAAATACTAATGATAAATTTTAAATCCAGAAAAGTAAATTAATAATCCTATAATGCACATCTCAATAATGTTTTTCAATAGTTTTGAAAAATAATTTCACAAATTTTGGTTTTTTGAACCAAAATAACATCATCAAAATAAATTTATACAAGTAAAATATATTTTCAATATGTTTTGTTAAATAATGTGGGGTCTTACAATCCCACTAGAAAAACATTTGAAAAAAATAAATGTACTTATATTTTTATAAAAATCTCTTAGTATTTATTTAAGACCATATTGATCTTTAGATAGTTTTAAAATCGAATTTTGAAATTTATGATTTTAAAACCTAGTGGTTTTTCAGTATACAGGTATTCAAAAAGAAAAAAGTTTAAAAAATAATATTTTACATCCGTTCTGAAAATGTTGATATTAATGTTAGATGGTTAATATAAAATAATCATAATGGATTATAATCTAGCTATGAGAGAAACGGTTTTGTTATAGTCAATTAAATCTTTTTTATTATATCCTTTAAGTAAAAATATAGTGACATTTTTAATAGTTACACTAAAATAACATTTATTATTATTAAATATCAAATTAGTACCGGAAATTTGATAATAAATATCTTAATAAAATAAATTTCAAACATTACTACGTTGGAAGTAATTTAACTCTTCTTGCTTGAATAATACTCAAATCTCAACAAAATAGAAATATTCTTCTATTTTAGAATAAAGTTTTGATGAAAATTTAGAGAACTTACTAATGTTTCCTATACTCTTTCTAGGAATAACATCCTTATATGATCTTCCAGTAATAGTTTCTAAGGGATGGGATTTAAGGGTCTTTGGCTGTCTAGATAGGAAACTCTCAGGTTAACTCATTTCGAACCATTAAATAATCAATTATTCTTGATTAACTTCTAAATCACCATCCTTTTTATTATAAAAAAGTGTTTAAAGTCTCAATATGTCCATTTAATTACTTAGATTATCAATCTAAGTATTTTATTCATCAAAAGTATCACTTTCATCAAAATTTACAAGTGTTGATTCTTCAACCATCCCTGATCTTTTTTAAATCTCTATAGGATTTGGAAGTAGTAGAGTAATATAGGAATATTCTTTTATTATCCTTTGAATATAGCTCACAAAAATTATCCTTGGTGTCGAGGATTTACACTTTTCAACAAAAAACTTTGAAGAATACAACCTTTTTTTTAAATTTTCAATAACTTGTAGGCTTTTTAAATTAAGATGTCCCATATTAGAACTCATTTAATGAAATATTATGCTTTGTTAACAACTTCATCCCAAAATGAGTAGGCAGATTATATTTATATAACATAGTTCTATACATTTCATACAAGGTATTATTCCCCATTTCAATAATTAGATCCTACTACGGTGTATTATGTGCTTAAAATGTGTTGTTAATTCAATGATTTTAAATAAAAAATTGAACCAATTATTTTAATAATCTCACCAATAATAACTTTTAAATGAAATAATTTTGGAATCCTTTAATTTCAAAAAATCTTTTATAAATTAATAAAAATAGAATCAGACTCACTTTTGAATCTAAAAAATTAAACCTATGTGTATAGTAAAAAATCATCAACATGTATATAAAAAATTATTTTTAATCATGGATTGTTATCCTAAAAGGTATAAATTAATTCATATATATAATTTTTAGTTCTATAGAAGTAAAAACCTCTTAGATTTATTTAATGGGATACTTTTAATTATTTCCCATTTGGTATACATCACATAACTTCTTTTTATCAAATTTTACTTTAGAAAAATCTAAAATTGGATTCTTGTATGATAATTTTGTTAAAGAATGGATATTAAAATGTCTAAGTATTCTTTTCCAAATCTGATATTTTGTTATTTCAACATTGAAACTGTTTATATTTTGTTGAATTAAAGAGTTATGATCTAAGTTGTAAACATTTTTAGTTCTTGGATCTTTAAATTTAAGAAGTATATATTTAAAAATTGAGTGATCATTTTGTGAAAAATAAAAACAAATATTTATCATTATGAAGTTGGGAAATACTAATTTGGTTGTGCTTAAAATGCCTAATATAAATAACATTAGAGATAAGGGATGATTTTGTACTTCCAACGAATCAAAATCTAATAATGATTCCTTTAGTATTTTCATCAAATGTGACATATCCTCTATCAAACTTTGATAAAGAGTTTAATTTTGAGAATTCACCAATCAAGTTCCTTTAACTACCACTATCCATATACCATTTATCTTTTCTACCCTTGTGGATTTTCTAAAAAAAATTAATCAAGAAGATTTTTTTGGAAATTTTTTTGGTCCATCAATGTTAGAAATAAAAAATTATAAATCCCAAATCTATTTACAATATCCAAAAATTCATGTTTTAATTTTTAATAGGTTATTAAAGATAAGGTAATTTTTAACAAACAAATTAGGTATTTTTAATAATTAAATTATTGGCATAATGTATATTTATTCTATAGTGAATACAAACAACCTTAGACATATTTTTATTAATTTTTACAGGTATAAAGTAATTTCTATACAGCTTAGGCCTTTCACTATTAATTTCAATGATATGTTTTCCTTTGTTTTTTTTTATTTCTATGTATATTTTTAGGTAATCCCCCCCTTAATGAATATACATGTAACCATATATAAGTATTAAACCTCAAAAAAATTTCATTAATTTTTCAATCATGGATAATATAAGTAGAGACTGATGTATCCATATTTTATATTTATTCTAAAATCTATTTTAAAAAATTTTATTTTTTATAGCTGACAGAATGAGTATATTTTTTATGCTTCTTATTATTATTTTTAAAATATACCAATTTTTATATAGTATGGTGAATTACCCATTTAATTCTTAATCTGTGAATTTTTCTTAATCAGATTAAAATGAAGAATAAAAAATAGGTTTTATCTCTTGTTTTTTGAGCCATGTAGTACATGTTTGATTTTAAGTTAGATTTCTTAACATCTTTTTCAAAATAACAATTTTCACAGGAGTCTTTCAAATAACTTAATATGGATTTAATATCTTTCGTTTCCTTTTTTCTTGTAATTTTATTTTCAATGAAACTTTTTCTCAAACTTTTTATTTTCTTTAATATAAGGAAAATCAAATTTGAAATGTGAACGATTTTTATAATCATAAAATCTAACCTAGTTTGTATTTGCATAATTTTTTTATATTTATTGGGAACTTTTTTAAATTATCTCTTATTCTCAAAATATTTATTAAAATTCCATTCCAAATGGCAAAGTATATTATTAGAATTTAAATTTCTTAGATTTCCTTCATCATATGAGTCGAATAATAATATTTACTTTTTTCCTCATCATTTGAAGTGTAAAATTTTAGAGAATTGTTCTCCTTCATTATCAACTTATGATCACATAAATAAAGTTTTATTTAAAATTCATACATCATTAAATTTTAGATAATACTTTTCATTTTTGGATTCTTAACCTAAATAGACTCTTTGATTGCTACAAATATACCATTACACATTGTTTAAAAAACTCTTAAAACATTTTAAGTTAGACCAGATTAAAAAACTGGAGTTCCCAAATCATCAAATTTTTTGATGATTTCAATGAGCACCATACTCATTTAGGTGATAATTTTCCCATCAAGAATCCGAAAAGTTTTTAAATTTATTTTATTAGTGTTGTAGCATATTTTATAACAATATAAGTTCTTTCATATGTAATAGAGATAGTTTTCCCCATCTCATGACTAGTAACACATTATGAAACCCTATTAAATTCATTTTCAATTAGTCTTCATCAGATAACAATCATAACTTTAAATTCAAGGCCGTAATCCACCTCATGATTTGTGATTTATAAATCCGGTTATCTAGTATTAATTTAAAATAGTTTAATAAAATTACTGTATACCCTAAAACCAAGATTCTTAAATTATATTACCAATATTTATTTCTAGAAAATATAGTTATATCTATTAAATTTGGTAACCCTTACCATATATATTCCTTCTTTCAAGTAAAAAATTATAACAACTTAGAGAATTATCTTTATGAATTCAACCAGTAAGAATTAATAACTCAATATTCTCTTTTCTATGATACCTATTTTTTCCTAGATTTGAGGCATAATATCTCTATAGGGGGTTGAATAGAGTTTTTTAAAATTTAACACAAATAACAACCATTTTTAAATTTAATTTTTTATATCCTTAACTGATATATTAGATACAGAATGGAAATAGACAATAAATAAAGAGTATGATACAAATATTTTTATAGTGGTTCAAGGTAAGAGGTACTACCCCTAAACTAGTCCTATAATATTCAATGTGATTTTAAGGATTTTAATAAACAAATCATTTTAGTTGTGATTTTCTTGTTGAGTGAGACCAACTGTCACTTGGTATAAATGACCTAAGAGCTTTTTAAAGATATTTCTCATTATAAAGCCTATCACCAACCTTCACATAGTACTTAGTAAAATAAGTTATCACTTTACCAATAATTAGAGATGTAAAAGTGATAAAATGTTTAACACATTTCTTTAAGTAGTAATAGAAAAAAGATGAAGAAATCATAGAGAATAAATATCTCATCAAAGTGTATATTTTGGATTATACTCAATATAAGTAAATGTATAAGAATTTAAACCAAAATTATACTTAGGTTTTTTATTTTTTTGATAAATAAAAGAGTATCTTGATCAATGAAATAATAATAGTAGCAGATTGCAAGAGACTCAAAACTTGATATTTTTGAATATCTCAAGAACAATTCCTTTATTACACACTAGTTTATTTTTTCTTGTAAACACACTTATTATTTATTCAATATATTGATAGTAAATATAAAATTGTAAAAAAATTAAACTCTATCCTCTTTTTCATGTGATCATCTCCATTAAAGGCAGTAAAAATAGATATCGTTGTTGAGTGCATCAAAGGTCTTTAATTTGATAATTTACTTTTTTATGAATTATAATCTTTCATGAACATAGTCTTTACTCATTTATATAACAAAATTTTTAATAAAACAAAGCCAGTGAGGGAATTTTACCCCAAATCATCAATGATAAAAAGTTTAATGAAAATTTGAAAGAAATAAAACAAAGAAATATTTGGTCTTTATTTGCATAAGTAGAAACATTAAATAAATAAATATGTCCATAAATAATATATGAAAATATCATATAAGTAAAAAAATAGTTATAGATAATGATGATTGAAACTCCATGAATAAAAGTGAATTTTATATATACTGGCCTAAAATTTTCCATCATAAGAGCATTGAATCACAAGAGTCCTTCATCATGTAATACTTACATATCACATAATAAAAACATCAATGTAAATATTTTTAAATAGTAATTATTCATATAAGAAAATAATGTTTACAAATCACTACACAATACTTCACCACAAATAAAAACAACTATTTATGAGTTTACCATGTATTTGGATCACTATATATGGATTTACCACATATGCGAATCACTACATGACAGTTCACCACATATGTATATATTTTAGGAAAATATTTATCTCATAAATAGATCTCCATGTAAGGGTTCGGTACTTTTGAAATTTTTTTCATTAAAACAAAATGAACTTCAATCCTAATAATGTGTAAGAAAACATTATATAAACTTGTTAATCACACTCAGGGAAACATATTTGTAAAATTTAAAAGAGTTCAAATGAGAATAAAAACTTATAATTAATTGGAAATATTAGAACAAATTTAGTTTTTCCAATGGTAGGATGGTTTCTAATATATTTTTCAATATAATTCTTCCTAAAGTTCCTTCAAGATGATTGAATAGTATTTATCATTAAAAAATTATACTAATATAAATTATTAATCCTAATTTTTAGGGAATAATCTATGAAATCCTTTAACATATCATATAATATTAATAAAACTCAATTAATAATTGATTTTTTTTGAGATTGGAAGGAAATTATAAGATTAAGATATATATGCTTCATTCTCACTAAAGACTCCTTTGAATTTTTTAATGAAACTTGGATCAAAATAAAAAATAATTTAGTCTTACCCCATGAATCCTCACTACTTAATATCTAAAATTATTGGAAATATTATATAAATATAAATATAATCTTATTACATTAAAGTGGGATCTTTTCATGAATTGGTAAAACACATCCAACATAAAATTATTTCTTAATGAGGTCCCTATAATACACCAATAAAAATACCTTTTAATATATTATCACTTATTGGATTGACCATAAGGTCCCAAGTACCCTAGGGGGTTAATTAGGTTGGGGAAATGTTATCATCGTAAAAATATATTTATCATGTTAAAAATAATATTTAAAACTATTAACTCAAACTAATCAAACCCAAAATCCAAATATAAATATAAATCGCATGGACATAATGATTTTACCCCGTTCCCCTGAAAGTGAAACATCTATGAATTATACACAAATTATGAGTACATATAAAAAGAAATAATTAAATCACTACTAGGTGATTATAGGTTTTACTATTAACTCACTTTGGAATTTAAGTCTAAATACCTCCTCTAATCCATCACCTCACAATATAATGATTATGATACGAATAATATGAATCCCAAGTCATTTATAATGAATCAATCAAAATAAATCATTATAAAAAATCATTCAAGGTGTTTCTATTCAGATCTATCTTCATTTATAATTTCATATCTTTAATTAACTATATTTCTCGTATTAAAATATTCAAAATTCTATATTCACGTAAGTTATCCTCTCAATCCTCTCAATTCTCCCAAAAACATTATCCCAACATCTTCTAAGTTTTCCTAAAAGAAGTCCACCAAAAATATCCAAAATGTTATGAAATATGTCATCTCTAGAATGGTATTAAAAACCATCTCTAATGATTGGATTAAATATTCCATTAATCTTTACATTTTTTATATAGTTGGAAAATATTCAAATCTATAGAAAATCCATATATACAGAATACCAAGATGAAACAATTATCATTACAACTTAAGGAATATAGATTACCATATCATTATGAGAATCATGTCCAAATAGTTATCTCATACCCCAAAAATCATGACATTTGTATTTATGATAACTCAGTAGATAAATCTATTATGACATAATGTATATAATTACAGTGTAATCAATTATCCATTGACAAAATATTTTCTATGGTCATAATGTTGACCTTTAGATTATGACACAAAACCCTATACTATTATTATTATTTTTTTTTCAAAAAATGGAATTATTTTCTTTGGGTTATGGATTATAAATATCAACTCGATGGAATTAAATTACATCATAACTTACAAGGTGTATCCAATAGAAAAAACTATTTTTTCATTGAAATTTAATAGTATAACATGAACAGAAAATCTAAAATGCATAATACTGCACCATTTCTATACTATTTTACTTATAATGACACTAATCTTGGTATATTATTTTATACTCACAATTCATTATATATTTAAATATAAAATATAACAACAAAATAACCATGAAATAACCATATTAATTGGTTCACAGTTCTTCATTTATTCACAAAATAATCTCTAAGCCTCCTCCAAACATCTTCAAACATATTTCAGGATTTACCAATGTAATAATGAATCTAATAAAATAAATTGGTAATAAATAAAATGTATTTTGAACTCATTCCATAATTCTATACTTTTGATCAATATAGATTCCAATATTATCCCCCTTTGGTTTTGTTGGACATACTTGAGTTAATTTATAATCTCTCATTATTTCCAATTTATTTTTGATTGTTTCAAAGACACCAATAATTCCAAAAATAATTTTAAAGTCTCATGAATCACAATAAGTATATTTTAGTCATTCTTGGTATAGAAAAAGGAGTTTTAGAAGGATTTATTTGATTACCTTATTCCTTCATCTTTAAAAATCACTTGACTGATATGAATCCTTATACCTTTATCATTCATCAATGTCACTATCATGGGATGACCCATCAGTGATTTTCTGTATAGAAGTAAGCGGAGTGTGACACCCCAAGGTGGGCTATAATAGGACAAGGGTTGGAAAGAAGCACCGAGTGGGAATATCACTGAAATGGCAGGACATAGACTATTGTACCTATATGCATGCATGAAACAACTTGATGTACTAGTATATAGATATAAGAAAAGACTAAAATTATTTAGGGTAAACCATACATGAAACAACCTCTAGGAAATACATCAAAGTACAACTGTGTAGTACACATGTAAAAAGGAAAAAATAAATGCCCCAAGGGTACCACCAATATTGATAATTAAGTTATGTATCCACATAATATATAGAGTAGAGGGCCTGAACCTCTCCATTATGTGTCACAATGAAGGGGGTAGTATCTCTTAGCTATTCATCCTATGTAACCTTTCTGAAATACATGTCGAAAAACCTCACCACGCCACTGCATTCCACAACCAAGGGGGACAAATCTCTAATAGAGGACCCTCTCTTTATTAGAGCATGAATATTAGGGGTTACAATCCGTATATTGAGGAACCACACCCCAGGTGGTATGATGGGTTTCCAACTCTTTCTATGTAAAGAATATGGGGGACCCATGTCATAGTTAAAATGGGGGTTGCAAACCTCAATAACACTATGATGATCACACCTGATCACTATCATTGAATAAGAATTTCTCAAGAAATACCTCAGATACCTCACCTCATGTCATACCCATGATGCTAAAACGAAGTCCACCATCACATATCATATAGAAAAATTCTCCAGATAGGATAATTGTGGGCCCAAATCCAGGTCCTGATGAATTATATACAAAGGGTAGAAGTCTCATAAAAAATTGTACAACATTTACATAGGGTCACACAATGTGTGGCCTCACTTATACACCTCGTTTTTTCCACTCCTATACATAGATTTTATGGAAATGTGAAACTATATGTCATGTAAATAGAGAACATGGAATGTATTAGCAGCCTAGGATATGTTTGTGTCCTCCTAACCCATGCTTGTATAAACTAGCCTATGCTCGTGTACTATACCCATGTCTGTGCCTGAGTATAGTTAGGGTATGGTTGTGTACTACCACATGACCATTTACCCTTACATAAAGTGTCTTACCTTGTACATGGACACATGCCCATGTTACACTACACAGTGTGTAGTCTAGGTACTTGATGTATAGCCCCAAAACACATTTTTCACCTGTTGGGAAGAAAACACAACACATGTTCACAATTTAGACACCATGTGATCAGTATTTATGAATAGAAAATCCCTATGAACTTCCCAAAACTCCAGTTTCCACTAAATAAGAACAGATCAACTCCATGGGGATCTTATTAGTTATAAAAGCTATTTAAATCATTTAAAAAATACATATATGAGGATTTGGGCTTAAAAATAATAAAACCACCTACCACATAGTGAAAATGCTTCGGGTCCAAAACCCCTTGTAGAAGCCACTATTCCTCAATTCTGTCTCAAACACCGTTAAGAAAAATGTCTTGTGGAACCTCATCCCCCATCCTCTATTTCTTTATATTTCTCACAAGGGAAAAACTTCCCCTTCCTTCTGTTTGTGAAGCTCGGGGGGGGGGGGGGGGTATTAATTTTATTTAATTAATGAAATAACCCTATTTTATTTTTATCACACCATCCAATGGACTCCTTTCACCAAATTCCTAGCACTAACTATCTTTATGTCAAATCTAGGGTAAATCCCATATCCTGGAAACAACTATGGTGTATAATTTCCCACCCTAAGTCCTAAAGAACGGGAAAACCATTTATATAAAAAATATTTTTGTGCATAATTTAATATATATTAAAACATTTAATATATTAATTATGGGTTCTTGGACACCCAAAAAAAGCACAAATTTTGAGGAAAAATCCAGATATATATTTAGAAATTTTTAATGGGATAAACTAATAAATACAAAGTCATTACATTCTACCATATTTCAAGGATGTTTCCCTAAAAAGAACAAGATATAAAAAAAATAGTTCAGGTACTAAGCCCACATATGGATCCCACTCTCATAGGATCTCTATTGAATTCTCCCATGTTGCCAAATTACACTAACCAAAGAGATGGAACATATCTACTGGATCCTCTTCTATTGATCATTGATTCACACTAAGTAATTTTTAATGGTGGATCCATCCTTGATGTCCTTCTCACATGATTCAATATCATGTTAAGGGTAATGCACATATATCCTCACATGTGACACATGGAATACAAAATATAATCAATTGAATTTAATGGGAAATTCCAAGTGGTAATAAACCTCACCTACCCTATGTAAGATCTAAAATGACTTGATGAACATCATTGATAAATTTATACCCCAGAAAAATATATTTAATACTAAAAATGGGAAGAATATCAAGAAAAAATTATCTACCTTCTTGAACTCAAAAGGCCTATGAAATATATCCTCTAAAAATTATTATTGGATCTAGGATATCACTATATGCTCAAAGATCACCTAAACCTTCTTCATTGTTCCCTACAACATCTCTTTCCCAACAAGAGATATCTCGACAATATCATTCCTGCATAATGGTGACCATTAGGGTTTCCCATTCATGAACTTGTATGGACCCATTATGATATTGTAGTGGTAGATATTATTATAAGTAAACTAAAATAAGGGAAATTATTCCTCCCAAATCTATCAAAATTCTAATACATAGTATAACGACCCATACTTTACATACATTGTTAATACTTCAAAATTGAAGCATACTTATTACAACATACAACAAAACCACAAAAGGACCGTATAGGTATAGTGATTTTAGAAACTGGGAAACATAAACAACTTGTTCATAAAGCGTCTACACTGTCTCCCATTTATTTCATCATATCTATAGTGCCTTTTGGCATATCTTACTTAATAACCTTCTTCCTGACCTGGGGAAAGAAAACATACAAAAGGGTGAGCTCAAATGCTCAGTAAGGGTAAAAAAAAGAAATATCAATCACATCATATTCATAAGAACATGTCTTTTGGAAATATTAACCTGCAAAAGAGATCATAATTTCATAACATGGGATAAATAATAGTAGTGAAATGTAATCCCAATAATCAAAACTTAAAACATGAAACTTTGTGGCATACACACATAATCATAGAGAATCATTTCTTTTTAGTCAAGACTCATTTCCAAGACTATCTTAGTGGACAAAGTCCCTTTCTGAACCGAGTCACCCTCGTTTCAGTCCTATTTCATTGAACCGGTATAACCTACCGTTCCATCCATGTCTATCTCATGAGATATAAAATCTTTACCCAATTCATTGAAGGGAGATATAGGTCCCACCCATCTCATAATGATACCATTCTTATGTGTGCCACAAAATCATAAATCATACGTCATTGCATAACCCATGTAATAAAAATGGGAATCTTAAACATCATGACATCATAAAACAATTCATATACGATAAAGGAATTCATAAAAATAATTCCACCACAACATAATCAAATTAATGTAATAATAGGTATAAAAACAGAACCCTTTATTATCTTATATGGAAAATAATTTTGATAAAACACTTGAACTTCATTCTTGAGGAAAATATCCGTTCGACTTCAAAAACACATTTCCTTTCTTGACATGTCATAAAATTTTAAACTAAAATAAGTTGATTAAAAATAAACTTGAAAACTTGTATAGGAAGCTTCTTGGAAATAATGTTTTAAAAATCCATTCATGCAGTATAAGTTAAAAAAAACATTTTTCACGTACTTTTGTCGGAAAAGTCAAAAAGTACCTCGTATGGAAAACGACAAAAGATTCCTTTCATATCTTTTACTAAAAACTAACCAAAAGGTAAAATTGGATATAAACTATTGTAGAAGGATATAAATATTACATATTGATGAAACATGGATGTGGATGATAAAATACACCCCAGTAAATGCCAAAGTATAAACAATCTCGGATAAAAATGAGATTGTGTTAATTCCCTTACCTTAGGTCCGATTTGCTTTGTACGTGTCCGAAGCTCCTGTATAATAATCTAAATAAGGTTATTGACTTATTCCAGAATCATACATATTGATATGATATCATATATGGTCATATTATTAGCTTCTTATTAGTAATAATTCATTGTTACTTGTTACTCGGTTCTTTATTGCCTTTTGTTCTTATGCGTGTTTTGCCGAATAAATTCTTATTATTATTTTAAGGTTATAGATACCTTATATCCAGAATGGTATTAGTGTAACATATATCATATTTATTCATTCAATTCATTTATATAATTACTATGTAATTATGATCATGTAGACTGAGTCGCATCACATCGTGGAGACGGTATTCCGTACGTACGCACGAGCGATGATATTATTCCCATGATCGTGGAATTGTATTTAAGTGTATTTATACTATTTAAGTATCAATATCAGTTTATAATAATCATATATAGTTACTCATTACACCATTATACCCATCCTTGTAAGGTGATGGTGGAAAATAGATTACACCACGGCGTGGAGACGGTATTCCGTACGTACGCACGCGTGGTGATTTCATTTTTCCGTAGGATGGATAGAAGGTGAATTAGGGTTGTTTAATATTTATAATAACATATCAGTATGTAAGTAATACTTATGTTATTACTTTATCATGAAACAACTAAAGAAGAAGAAGTTGAAGAAGAAATAAATTGAAAAGATCGGTAATGGATATTACCTCTTCTTTGAAACGCGTCTTTGAATACTCCATTTAGAGAACTAAGATTGGTCTTTGAAGAAGACCAGGACCTCTAGGATTATTCTAGGGAAGTGGAGAAGGGATTTTGGTAGGGGTTGGCCGAGATTGAGTGCTCAAATTGGTGTGAGGAGGAGGGGGAGGAGGTGCCCTTTTATAAGGGAGGAGAGGGGCACCTTAGGAATATCTCAAAATATTATTTTATATTAAAGTCAAAATCGTTTTATAATGGTTCCAAATGGTCTTATTTCGGAGCTAAAGTGGGGACGGGTCAAAATCCTATCAACCAATAGGATTTAGACAAGTTTAGGTTATTATTTTAACCTTATCAATTAGATTTAACTCTAAGTTAAATAATTTAACTTTTACCGTGTCTTTTTGTTTTCTTACACTATATGGTTAATACACTTACTATAACATGCCAAACTAACCCCAAGTTGTTTATTATTAATATATATATCCTTATCTAAGTCATTTGGCCGAACCTTATATTTTTAGGAATAAAATAACAATTAATAATATAATACTTGATTTAAAAACTATTTTGTGTCAATTTTGACACTATTTGATATATGATTTTTGTGAAAGTCATAATAGAATTATATGTTCGAACCAAGTTGATTAAATAAACACTAATATATCATAGTAACCTATAAAATTAGTCGAATTCATAAAAAGTCTCAAATTACATTTATTTGGGCATTTATAACATCAATTATGTTAACATTTCCTTAAAAGGGTAATTACTGCATCATCGTTGTGTCATAAATAAATTAATTTATTTAAAGTCTAAAAATTATAAATAAAATATCATTATGTTGGAAATATTTTTATCTTTCTAATGAATATTTATAATCGAATTTATCTTATGTATAACCCCATATTAAAAATGTTTTAGTTATTAAACTTTGATTTTAACTATTTTAACTATTCATTAAATAAAATAATATTAAATGTCATAATCTAATCCAAGTGGACCTAAATGGCCATATTATATTCATAAGGTTGTTTTTGGTCGAATTACACTTATCCAATAGAATTAGGACATGTGTTAGTGTAATAGTAATATCATATTTACCCTTAGTTACCCTATTTACTATTAACTGCGGTAAAAAAAAGTAAAAAGTTACTATTCACCAAAAAATTATTTTCATCTCATTGAAGCACATTTTAGTCCTTGATATTAACCGTGTATCTCGGATTTTCGAAATTCCATTCACAGAAGCGGTAAAATTACGTTTTATGCAAAATTCAGTTTTTTAACTACCACTTAGTGGTTTCACTATTCATCAAAAATTGAAAGTTTTCAGAAAAAAACCAAAATTTCACCCTAGGCTAATTTCGGTATTCGAAATCCAAAAATGAAGTCCATTTTGAAAAATAAAATTTCAAAAAGTGGTTATTACTATTCATAACGGCTAGTTTTAATAATATTTTAATAGCATACTGTTGTTTAGTGAAACTTGTTATTGCGTACTACACACGCTATCGAGGAAGGTCGCGATTTCGTGTAAAGCAAGACAAACAAGTGTTGTGTAGAAAAAGATTCCTTTGATGATTTATATGACATAAAAGTCTCGGGTGTTACATTCTACCCCCCTTAAAACGAATTTCGCCCTCGAAATTCGTCACTTTGTAACAAACAGATGAGGATACCTCTCCCTCATAATATCCTCAAGTTCCCATGTAGCTTCTTCAAATTGGTGGTTCCTCCATAAAAATTTCACCAAGCGAGTGGTCTTGTTTCGTAAGACTTTTTCGCTACGATCCAGAATCTCTATCGGCCGTTCTTCATAAGAAAGATCTTGCTCCAGCGGTACAACTTCTGAGCTGAGTACATGTGAAGGATCAGGTATGTACTTTCTTAGGAGAGATACGTGGAACACATCGTGAACTTGAGAGAGATTCGGTGGAAGTGCCAATCGGTAAGCTACCTTCCCTACACGATCCAGTATTTCGAAAGGACTGATATATCTAGGGCTCAACTTCCCCATCTTTCCAAATCTCATGACTCTCTTCCAGGGAGATATCCATAAGAACACTTTATCGCCCACTTCAAACTCTAGGTCTTTTCTTCGGCTGTCGGCATAACTTTTCTGTCGACTCTGAGCTGCTCTTATGTGTTGTTGAATAGATCTGACCTTTTCTGCCATTTCATCAACGAGATCAGGTCCTAATAGCTTTCTTTCCCCAACTTCATCCCAACAAGTTGGAGTCCTGCATTTCTTTCCATAGAGAGCTTCATAAGGAGCCATCTGAATACTGGAGTGAAAGCTATTATTATAATAAAATTCCACTAAAGGTAGGTGTTGATCCCAACCTACTTTGAAATCCATAGAGCAAGCTCTCAACATATCTTCTAGGGTTTGAATTGTTCTCTCAGACTGACTGTCTGTCTGAGGATGATAAGCAGTGCTGAAACTCAACTCTGTATCCAGAGTATGCTGAAGACTTCGCCAGAACTTTGAGGTAAATCTCGGATCCCGATCAGATATAATAGAAAGTGGTACTCTATGAAATCTTACCACTTCCTTTACATATATCTTGGCAAGCTGATCCAAAGAGAAATCCTCTCTAATAGCAATGAAGTGTGCAGACTTTGTAAGACGATCAACTATGACCCAGATAGCATTATTGCCTTTGGATGTTTTAGGAAGTCCTGTGACAAAGTCCATATTGATGTTTTCCCATTTCCATTCAGGTATGGGTAATGGTCGTAACAACCCCTTAGAATTTTGTCTCTCAGCCTTAACTTGTTGACAAACCAAGCATCGAGAGACATATTCAGCAACATCTCTTTTCATGCCATCCCACCAGAAGTACTCTTTCAGGTCCCTATACATCTTCGTGCTTCCAGGATGAATAGAGAATGAAGAACTATGAGCCTCATCTAGCAGCTCCTTCCTTAATTCGGGGATGGGAGGAACACAAACCCGATTCCTGAACTTTATTATCCCATCACAATCAAGGTTGAACTCAGGAACATTTCTCACCTTCTTTTGTAACTCGACATCTTCTTTCTGTGCCTCCTTAATCTTCACATGTATAGATGGTTGAACATTCATTTGAGAAAGATAAGATTTTTCCCCTTCCATTATAAATCCAAGATCCATCCTTTGTATATCCATAAATATTGGATCTTTTGTGATCCTCATCATGGATAAACTAGCATGGTCTTGTCGACTTAATGCATCTGCCACCTTGTTTGCTTTCCCAGGGTGGTAATGGATTGAGCAGTCATAATCCTTAATCAGCTCCAACCATCTTCTTTGATGCATATTCAGCTCCTTTTGTGTGAAAATATACTTTAAACTTTTATGATCAGTATAAATATCACACTTTTCACCATAAAGGTAATTCCTCCAAATCTTTAATGCAAAGATTACCGTAGATAACTCCAAATCATGTGTTGGGTAATTTTGCTCATGGATTTTCAACTGTTGTGAGGCATAAGCTATCACCATATCATTTTTCATAAGAACACACTCTAACCCTTCTTGGATGCATCACTATAGATCACAAACCTTTCTCCACTACAAGGCAGTGTGAGCACAGGTGCACTGGATAACCTTCTTTTCAACTCCTTGAAATTCTCTTCACATTCTTCCGTCCAGACAAACTTAACTCCTTTCCGATTCAACTTGGTGAGTGGATTAGATAATCGTGAAAAATCTTTCACAAAACGTCGATAATATCCAGCCAAACCAAGAAAACTTCGGATCTCAGTTACTGTTGTTGGTCTCGACCATCTTTCGATAACCTCTGTTTTTGCTGGATCCACAGATATCCCCTCTTTTGAGATTATGTGACCCAAAAAATGCAACTTTTTGAAGCCAAAATTCACACTTGGTAAATTTGGCATAAAGATTCTCCATTCTTAGGTTCTTCAATATAATTCTCAAGTGATCTTCATGTTCTTCCTTTCTCTTTGAATAGGAAAGAATATCGTCTATAAAGACTACCACAAATTGATCAAGATAGTCTCTAAAGACTCTATTCATTAGATCCATGAAAATAGTAGGGGCATTAGTAAGACCAAATGGCATCACTATAAATTCATAGTGTCCATACCTTGTACGGAAAGCCGTCTTTGGTATATCCCCCCTTTTGACCCTTAATTGATGATACCCTGAACAAAGATCAATCTTGGAAAAGTATTGAGCTCCGCGTAGTTGGTCAAATAAGTCATCAATGCATGGGAGAGGATATTTGTTCTTGATAGTGATCTTGTTAAGTTCTCGATAATCAATGCAGAGTCTCATTGATCCATCTTTCTTCTTAACAAATAGAACAGGTGCTCCCCAAGGTGACGCACTAGGGCGTAGGAATCCCTTATCAAGATTCTCTTGGAGTTTCTTCTTCAATTCCTGCAACTCAATTGGGGCCATTCAATAAGGTGTCTTTGAAATAGGTAAAGCACCTGGTACGAGTTCTATTGAAAACTCAACTTCAAAATTTGGTGGAAGACCCGGTAATTCCTCCGGAAAGACATCATCAAACTCCCGTACGATGGGCATATTCTTAATCGTGAGTTTCTCACCAACCATTTGAGATAAATAACCTTCATTTAGTGGAATCAAGACCCATAAGATGGAAGAAATTTCCACTGGAAGGTTATGTTCATCCTTGCATTGATAGACGATCATAGATTGATCTGGAATATGAAATGTGACTTCCCTTCTTTGGCAATTGATATGATCTCCATATAAAGAAAGCCAATCCATGCCAAGAATCACATCAAATTCCACTATAGGAAGGATCACAAGATTTTCAGGAAGCACTTTCCCACAAACTTTGATTGGAGAAGAATTATAAACTTTTGATGCGACTGTTGTGCCATTAGGTGTTGTCACAGCAAACTCAACATCTAATTTTTGAGGTAATACGGTGATACCCTTAGAAAATTCTTCATAAATAAAAGAGTGGGTGGATCCAGAATCAAATAAAACATTTGATACTTTTGAGTGGATGGTAAGTGTACCTTTCACCACATCGTTATCGTACTCCACATCGCTGATAGAAATTGCATGTGACTTTCCTTTGTCTTTAGCCTTGAGAGTTTGTTGACGTCGACCATCATCATCAACCCTTGGATTAGGGCATTTATTGGCATAATGCCCCATCTCCTTGCACTTGAAACATTGAAGTGTAGTAGGTTCATTCTGTGTATCCCTTCTTTTGTTTGCATCATTAGACATCTTCTTCCCATCATCGTGGCATTCAAATGCCCGATGACCTTCCTTTCCACATTTGAAACATTTACTTGTCCCTTTAAGACAACTCCTTCCATGTTTCTTTCCACACTTTGAGCATAAGGGAAAGCTCATCTTTTTTTCAGTGTGCTCTTTAGATTTTCCTTTGAATTCCATTTTCCTCTTCTTATCAAACCCATATGACTGATGGGTTACTCCAATCTCCATCTCAACTTTGAGAGCACATCAAACGATTTCCTCATAGCTATTGAAGTCCCTTATGGCTAACGCCCTTTGAAGACTTGGTTTTAAGCCACTAAAGAATCGATCGATCTTACTCTCAGGTTGGATAATAATACCAGAAGCGTACCTTGCAAGTCTTGTAAAATTTTCTTCATAGGTACCAAAAGATTCATCATCCTTTTGCTTTAGTTCAATAAACTCTTTCTCCATCTTTGTTCGGAGAATACGAGGGAAGTACTTATTGAAAAATAAGTTCTTGAATTCGTCCCATTCCATGAACTCAATTTCACCCCTTTGCCTCGTATTCTTAATAAGATTCCACCATTGATCAGCATCTCCTTCTAAACGATACAATGCTAGGATGAATTTATCATGTTCAGAACATTGAAGAACTGAAAATATCTTTTCAGTAGTACTAATCCATTGTTCAGCGACTAATGGATCAGCAGACCCGCTGAAAGAAGGTGTATGATGCCTCATGAAGGATTCAACAGAATGTTGCTCCTTCCTTTGCTCGTTTGGAAGTCCTGCATGATTCATAGCTTGAGAAAGTTGTGTGAGCCTGGCTACAAGATTTTTCATTCCAGCTCCCATAACGTTTGGTTACTCAGGGGGAAAATCATTTCATTTCCCGTCTCATTCCGCATTAACACGTTTCCTTCGGGTTCCAGCCATTGACTAAAACCAAGAAGAATAGTGTGAAAACACTTATTATAATAGGAAAACCACATAATCAAGAATAAAATTTCACACTTAAGGTCTTATCCTAGGTTATTCAAGGCCATTTCTAAAACACTAATATTGTGTTCTATGCTTAGACTTATCCTTAGGGTTCTTACTAATGCTTTCACATCCTAGTTTCCAAAGGTTGACTATAGCTTTCCTCTGATACCAACTATAACGACCCATACTTTACATACATTGTTATTACTTCAAAATTGAAGCATACTTATTACAACATATAACAAAACCACGAAAGGACCGTATAGGTATAATGTCTTTAGAAACTGGGAAACATAAACAACTGGTTCATAAAGCGTCTACACTGTCTCCCATTTATTTCATCATATCTATAGTCCCTTTTGGCATATCTTACTTAATAACCTTCCTCCTAACCTCGGGAAAGAAAACATACAAAAGGGTGAGCTCAAATGCTCAGTAAGGGTAAACAAAAGAAATATCAATCACATCATATTCATAAGAACATGTCTTTTGGAAATCTTAACCTGAAAAAGAGATCATAATTTCATCACATGGGATAAATAATAGTAGTGAAATGTAATCCCAATAATCATAACTTAAAACATGAAACTTTGTGGCATACACACATAATCATAGAGAATCATTTCTTGTTAGTCAAGACTCATTGCCAAGACTATCTTAGTGGACAAAGTCCCTTTCTGCACCGAGTCACCCTCATTTCAGTCCTGTTTCACTGAACCGGTATAACCTACCGTTCCAGCCATATCTATCTCATGAGATATAAAATCTTTACCCAATACATTGGAGGGAGATATAGGTCCCACCCATCTCATAATGATATCATTCTTATGTGTGCCACAAAATCATAAATCATACATCATTACATAACCCATGTAATAAAAATGGGAATCTTAAACATGATGACATCATAAAACAATTCATATACGATAAAGGAATTCATAAAAATAATTCCATCACAACATAATCAAATCAATGTAATAATAGGGATAAAAACAGAACCCTTTATTATCTTAGATGGAAAATAATTTTGATAAAACACTTGAACTTCATTCTTGAGGAAAATATCCTTTCGACTTCAAAAACACTTTTCCTTTTGTTAACATGTCATACAATTTTAAAATAAAAGAAGTTGATTAAAAATAAACTTGAAAACTTGTAAAGGAAGCTTCTTGGAAATAATTTTTTTAAAAATACATTCATGCCGTATAAGTTAAAAAAAAAAATTCACGTACTTTTGTCGAAAAAGTCAAAAAGTACCTCGTACGGAAAATGATAAAAGATTCCTTTCATATCTTTTACTAAAAACTCACCAAAAGGTAAAATTGGATATAAAATATTGTATAAGGATATAAATATTACATATTGAGGAAACATGTATGTGGATGATAAAATACACCCCTGTAAATGCCAAAGTATAAACAATCTCGGATAAAAATGAGATTGTGATAATTCCCTTACCTTAGGTCCGATTTGCTTTGTACGTGTCCGAATCTCCTATATAATGGTTTAAATAATGTTATTGACTTATTCCAGAATCATAAATATTGATATGATATCATATATGGTCATATTCTTAGCTTCTTATTAGTAATATTTCATTGTTACTTGTTACTCGGGTCTTTATTGCCCTTTGTTCTTATGCGTGTTTTGCCGAATAAATTCTTATTCTTCTTTTAAGGTTATAGATAAATTATATCCAGAATGGTATTAGTGTAACATATATCATATTTATTCATTAAATTAATTTATATAATTACTATGTAATGATGATCATGTAGAACGAGTCGCATCACATCGTGGAGACGGTATTCCGTACGTACGCACGAGCGATGATATTGTTCCCATGATCGTGGAATTGTATTTAAGTGTATTTATACTATTTAAGTATCAATATAACTTTATAATAATCATATATAGTTACTCATTACACCATTATACCCATCCTTGTAAGGTGATGGTGGAAAATAGATTACACCACGGCGTGGAGACGATATTCCGTACGTACGCACGCGCGGTGATTTCATTTTTCCGTAGGATGGATAGAAGGTGAATTAGGGTTGTTTCATATTTATAATAACACATCATTATGTAAGTAATACTTATGTTATTACTTTATCATGAAACAACTAAAGACGAAGAAGTTGAAGAAGAAAGAAATTGAAATGATCAGTAATGGATATTACCTCTTCTTTGAAATGCCTCTTTGAATACTCTACTTAGGGAACTAAGATTGGTCTTTGAAAAAGACCAGGACCTCTAGGATTATTCTAGGGAAGTGGATAAGGGATTTTTTCAGGGGTTGGCTGAGATTGAGTGCTCAAATTGGTGTGAGGAGGAGGGGGAGGAGGTGCCCTTTTATAAGGGAGGAGAGGGGCACCTTAGGAATATCTCAAAATATTATTTTATATTAAAGTCAAAATTGGTTTATAATGGTTCCAAAGGGTCTTATTTCGGAGATAAAGTGGGGATGGGTCGAAATACTATCAACCAATAGGATTTAGACAAGTTTAGGTTATTATTTTAACCTTATCAATTAGATTTAACTCTAAGTTAAATAATTTAACTTTTACCGTGTCTTTTTGTTTTCTTACACTATATGGTTAATACACTTACTATAACATGACAAACGAACCCCAAGTTGTTTATTATTAATATATATATCCTTATATAAGTCATTTGGCAGAACCTTAGATTTTGTGGAATAAAATAACAATTAATAATATAATACTTGATTTAAAAACTATTTTGTGTCAATTTTGACACTATTTGATATATGATTTTTGTGAAAGTCATAATAGATTTATATGTTCGAGCCAAGTTGATTAAATCAACAATAATATATCATAGTAACCTAGAAAATTAGTGTAACTCATAAAAAGTCTCAAATTACATTTATTTGGGCATTTATAACATCAATTATGTTAACCTTTCCTTAAAAGGGTAATTACTGCATCATCGTTGTGTCATAAATAAATTAATTTATTTAAAGTCTAAAAATTATAAATAAAATATCATTATGTAGGAAATATTTTTATCTTTCTAATGAATATTTATAATCGAATTTATCTTATGTATAACCCCATATTAAAAATTTTTTAGTTATTAAACTTTGATTTTAACTATTTTAACTATTCATTAAATAAAATAATATTAAATGTCATAATCTAATCCAAGTGGACCTAAATGGTCATATTATATTCATAAGGTTGTTTTTGGTCGAATTACACTTATCCAATAGAATTAGGACATGTGTTAGGGTAATAGTAATATCACATTTACCCTTAGTTACCCTATTTACTATTAACCGCAGTAAAAAAAAGTAAAAAGTTACTATTCACCAAAAAATTATTTTCATCTCATTGAACCACATTTTAGTCCCTTATATTAACCGTGTCTCTCGGATTTTCAAAATTCCATTCACAGAAGCGGTAAAATTAAGTTTTATGCAAAATTCAGTTTTTTAACTACCACTTAGTGGTTTCACTATTCATCAAAAATTGAAAGTTTTCAGAAAAATACCAAAATTTTACCCTAGGCTAATTTCAGTATTCCGAATCCAAAAATGAAGTCCATTTTGAAAAATAAAATTTGAAAAAGTGGTTATTACTATTCATAACGGCTAGTTTTAATAATATTTTAATAGCATATTGTTGTTTAGTGAAACTCGTTATTGCGTACTACACATGCTATCGAGGAAGGTCGCGATTTCGTGTAAAGCAAGCCAAGAAAGTGTTGTGTAGAAAACGATTCCTTTGATGATTTATATAACATAAAAGTCTCGGGTGTTACACATAGGTTCTCAACATATCCTGCATCACCTAGATCGTATACTCAATTCTTCAATTCATCAGGTGGTGAAACACCATTCTCATCCATAACTGGTTCCCATAAGTATCATGAAACCCACACACAATCATGATTTGAACCACACATTACAGTCAAAAATGGTCATAACGGGAACCCCATGAATCTATGCAATATCCCTCACTAACAACTTCCCCAACTCTCAGCCGAACTATCCTCTCAGATGGCAAGAAAGATTGCTAACTTGGTGAGTCAATGTGTAATAGCCTAGGTAACATCATGGGAGATCTATATTCATGGAATAAATATCACAAAATCCATTTATATTCCATACTAATTCTATTATGGAATCTCAATAGGTTGAGTCAGGCCTCCTAGAACCTGGTGTTTAACCTTTACATGCTGGCATGCGAGACACCAAGAGACAATCCTAGTTCTGCTCAAAATCAATCCAGTACACCAAAAATATTATTGAATAACCTTGTACATATTTTCCACACCATTATTTATAGACAATGGTTAATAGAGTAACTTTATCATCACTTACTATACAACATGACTAGAACCACCATCCATACCGTAAAAATAATGATGTGCTCCCCTCCAAAAATTCCATCTTGTGCATCACCTATGGATATTTGGTCACATAGTACCTCACAATAAATGTATCCCAAACGACACTCTGTCAAATTTTGATTAAGTGATGGAGTAACCAAAATTTATTAAATATAATCTACACCCATATTCTCTTCTTTGTCCAGTTTTAAAGAATCCAACTGCTCAGATTCCTTTTACACCAAGCGAGAACGAGACTTCGTGCTCTGAGAATATTGATACATATTGAGCTTCCCTTTAGTATTGACTATCAAAAAGTTTTATTATTATAGGAAATCAAACCAATTCATTTTTATCTGGTTGATATATCTCTGAGATAATATGTAGCTGAGGTTTTGATGGATTGAGTAAATTATAAAATACTTACTAGAAATATAGTTCCTCCATATCTTCAAGGAAAATACTACAACTTAAAACTCCAAGTAGTTATTAATCTAGTTCTTTGCATTGTGTCTCAACTACCTTATCCCATAAGTGGTCACTACCTATATCTACATAAACACACAACTAAGTCCATCACTAGATTCATCACTAAATATCAAAAACTAAAACCTCTCCTCAGGATGTCCCAAAATTGGAGCACAAATCTAGATCATCCTCAAATCCTTAAAGGATATCTAAAAATTCTCAGTTCAATTGAATGGGTTCCCTTTACACACCAAGGTGATCAAATCCACTGCTATTTAGAAATCTATGTCATGAACCTATTGCAGTACCCCACAAAAACCCTGGAAAATCGATACCTCCAACACACCATTGGGTAGTTCCCAAGTAAGAACCACATAAATCATTCTTAGATCAATATATAAACCACTCTCAAAGATTACATTCCCCAAACAGTGATCATCAAAGATAAAAAAATAGAACTTTTTGAGTTTACCATAATGATGGTGCTCTTGAGGCAAGTATATGTCCATCCTAAAGTGGACTACATGTTCCTCCTATGATGGAGAGAATATGATAATATCCTCAATAGAGAAAACTATGAATTAGTAAAAATGTGTCTAGAAGATATTTTTTATAAGATCCATGGACAAAAAAGAATAATTCATCACACCAAAATGCATCATCAGGAATTTATAATGCCCGTAGAAACATAGAAATTCCATATTTGGAATATCAGCCCAGTGAAACCTCATCTGATGGTAGCCAAACCTAAAATCAATATTTGATAACCAACTCTCACATCTCAACTAGTAAAAAAAGGTCATCGATCCTCAGAAATAATTAGTTTTTTATTATCATTTTCAAATTTAGGTGACAAAAATCAATAAAATACCCCAAGAACCCATCAATATTTTCTACAAAAAATCAGAGTTTCCCAAGGGGACACACTTGGTTTGATGAATCCTTTCCATTAAAGGTCTTAAAATTGCACCCTAAATTCCAAAAGCTCGGTTGGAGCTATCCAATATGCCATAGATGATAGTGGTGTGGTTATGGAGTTCATGTCAATGTATAATTTAATATTTTTCCTCATTGGTATTCTTAAGAATGTTTTGTAGAAGATGTCCATATAATATTTCACTACCACTGGAATCCAAATTCCTGAAGATCCAACTATAAAAAAAGATAAACTCACCAATTTATGGTTGATGGGTTTTAATTTCCTATTCACGATACCCACTTTCTCAACCATTAGATCCATCTCACTAAAAACAGAGAATCTCATCCTATCTGTCTGAAGGTATCTAACTACAGTACGATGAAAATATATATGGTCACTAAACATGGACAACTAGTACATACCAAAGATAAAGTCATAATTTTTCACTGCGATGACCAAGAAGTCCCATGATTAACTTTCTCTAAAGAGAGCTAACTCACACCACTAGAAGATGTGTGATATTAAAGAATCAAACCCTATAGGAACCTATAGACCAAAATTTTGGGATTACGTCTAAACTAGAGGATCTAACTTTCATACAAAAAATATTAATATGAAAAAATGACTTGTTACTATGTCTAAAAGTACTATATAAAGAGTTTAAAATACACATATCATACCTCAAATCATCTCGTGAGAAACCCGATCATATCTATTCCTATCCTATAGCTACCCACGCCCTTGACTTCTAGCCCTTTATGCCTATTATGGACCAGAAATTTGTGGTGGTGTGAGTAGGTTATATCATTGAAATCCATTTATATCTCCCCCCTTCAGAGCTCCACCTTCTCCTCAATCCACACTTCCTCCTTAGGGTCCACCCTGTTCGTGCTTGGGAGATCCCTAATCATGATTTTTCCATGCCGTATACCATATATTTACCCTCCTCATCCTGTTGGGTTAGGAAATCATGAGTGATTTGAAATCACCCATCCAAGTCATAACCTATACCATCACCATGATGATTGGATCCTCTATAAAATCCATACACTATTGATCAACGTGTTTGAGTCAAGGTATGGAAAGGTATGATGTGTCGAGACCATGGAAAATGATGTCTTCTAGATATTTCAGATGACTCATCCCCATGATATCTACTATCGTCTCCGACCATCTGAAATCTTATTTCTAAGAAGCTCTCCATGATCAGATCCCACTCCAACACTCTTTAAAAAGTGGTAATGCACAAGGATACACTTATAACAATGATGTATTTGATAAGCCTATAATAAAACTTCAATGAATCAAAGAATCCATGCCACAACATGTCAAGGGAGTAATGCCAGAGGTTAGTAAACCTCATGTAATACTCAATAATTTACATATCACTATGCTGAATCTGAAGAAGCTACTGAATTCACAGAAAATTTAACCTCAAAGGGTAATAAAAATTGTAAAATAGATATTAGCATATTAACATGAGAGTGTCACCTCATCATGGGTTTGTATGATTAGGCTCTATGAGTTCCCTAATTCTCCCAGAGGAATACTATATTCATGCACAACAATCTGATCAGATGGGGTATGAACAAGCCTGTAGACTCAGACCACCACCTCAAGCCAATCCTTCACTCTTTGAGGGTCTGGATCAATGTGTATCCTTAATGGTATATTATAATAGAACTCACACAACTTTCTAATCCTATGAACATCATTTTCTTATCCTTATAGTTTTATAGATTATATAAAAAAATTTGATTATCCACAAGAATCACTAGATGTGGAAGCATGCACCACACAATAGATGGTGCAACTGCTCTATGCCTACCTCGAGGAAACCACTATTGAGCGTGTCTCTAAAATTTGGCCTCATAGGTAAAATGATCATTATCCTGATCTAGTATCAGTATCCTAGAGGGATTTAATAATGAAGGAATCCTAAAATTATCATGACGTACCAAAGTTAGATGCTCATATATAGAGAGTTGACTATAGAAGGGAATAAAAGTAAAAAGACCCCATCCTATATGTTTCCTTTACCATTGATCCCCTGTAACTAGTGCCTAAATGTATCGAGTCAATAAGAAGGTTATAATATTCCTGGTGAATGGTTATATTGTCCACCACACCAGTACTACATTCCTTTTCCTAATAGCGAGACACAAAATACTTTAACATTGTTACTCTGTTTCCCAAACCAAACCTGAAAACTAGATAAATCTAAAATATGGCCTTAAGATGAAATAATCAGATACCACTCTATCATTACCCGACCCACTGAGAATCACCTACCGAGTGGAAATCTAAGTGTGACACTCCATTCCCACATCCAATAGGCTAGGGGTAGGCACCAAGCACCAAATTGGCATACCAATGAAATGGGAGGCCTTAGCCTCAAGTACATATAAAAATATACAAAACATCTCCATGGAACAATATTAGGATAACAGGAAATACTAAACATCTTGAAGGTACATAATCCAAAAAAATGAACTATAGAAAATACATCAGAGTGCATTAATGTAGACAAAAGTAAAAAAGAAAAACATACACGTCCCACTGAAAATGATGCCCAACTTGAAAACAACTGTAAAAATGGGTAAACTAGAGAGAGTCCAACTCACATTCTCCATGGTAGGCCACCGAACATGGTGATCTCCTAGAACAGCTAGGCTCCAATGAACTTTGTTCTATCGATGTATAAGACACAACATGTGTAGGAATATCCTATTTATATTTGAGTATATACATACCCAAAAAGAACCCAAAAAATCATAGATAGAAATTTAAAAGAAACAACAGTCAACTCAACCCTTAAGTATGAGGGAAATAAAACCCAACATATATGCTCATAAAAAAGAAAATGGGTTACAAAGGGTATTTCCATCTCCATATCCCAACTATGTACAATGAGTTAGTATATAGCTCTAGTGGTCCCATCACTGACAATGGACAACATGTATAACTACATAAGTTATTGAGTGAATCGAATTCTACTCCCCATCATGTGTGACAACTGGGGGGGGGGGATATCTCCTAGCTATGTATTGCACAAAACTTTATTATATTTTTTTGGAGGGCACACACCTTGACACAAAACTCCACTACTGAGGTGGAATAATCTTTAATGGAGGAACCACTCCCCGCTAGAGCATGAAGACATGGGGTGACCTCCATAGATATAGGACCCATTCCCTATATAGTATGGGGGTTTCCATCTCTACTTGTGTAATAAATATTTGGGGACCTGAAACCTAGTGCGATAGCGGTTTTTCAAACCCTAGTAACACTATGATTATTATACCGAAACACTATCATTAGCTAAGAGTCGTTGAATTAGTGTCCCACTTGCATCACCTCAATTCGTACCCCTGATTCTAAAATCAAGTCTATCATCATGTCCCATACGAAAAAATAATATAGATAGGATACTCACTAGCCCAAAACTGAGTCTCAAATATGGATATTCACATGGTGTAAGTCTCATAAAAAATTACACGACATGTATATATAGTCACACGATGAATGGAATCAGCTAGAAACTAAGGCATGTCCACTGCTGAACACAACATGGTTCACCATGTGGAACTACATGACATGTACATATAGTAAAAAATGTGTCTTAGAAGACTATGGTATGGCCGTATCCTCCACACCATGCCCATGACTTGGTACTTTGGTCGTGTCTATGATCAAGTACACCCAGGGTTTGCCTTTGTTCCACCACACAGTCATGTCCCCATGCCTGGAGTGTCTTCCAATGTACTTGTCCATGTATCCATTTACCACTAAACTATATGTATCTTGGGTACATGACGTGAATATCAAAAAATACTTCCAATATGGAGAATAACACATGAATTGTGTTGCTAAACTACATGCCAGGTGATCTATATTTCATAATGGAAAATACCAGCAAACCTCTTGAAAACCCCATTTTCTCTAATTAAGCACAGTTCAACCAGCATAACATCCGTAAAAGTTGTAAAAGGGATTTATAACCATTGAAGAACACATATATAGTGACTAAGGATTAAAACACAGAAAACCACTTACCTTGAGGTGAAAACACCTAATCTTTGGATCTAAAACCACACCCAGAGGCCACTGCACCTCATTTAGGTCTCCAAAACCTCAGGGATGAAGTCCGGTGGATCATCTCCCCATTCCTCTCAGTCTATTCATCATGAAATGTGGGGAAAACCTCCCCCGTACTTCAATGCATGAATTCCAAGGAGGTGGGGGTTGAGGGTATATTAAATTTATTTATTTAATTAAATATCCCAATTATATTTTTTTCGCACCTGCTAACATTTGACTTTCACCAAACACACAACACTGACCAACTTTATAGAATGTTTATGTTAAACACAAAATTTAAGAAACAACTATGCTATCATATTTCACATACATCACCCCAAAAAACAGGAAAAACATTTATAGAAAATATATGTGTACAAGTTAATTAATATATTTTAATAATTTATATAAATTAATTTCGCAGTCCTGTAACACCCCAACATAGAACTGAATCTGAAAAAAAAATATAGAGATATTTATTGAAATTTTAAAAAGACTAAAAAAAAACCAGATTCATTATAATTATTCCCCAATAAAATCATATCCTCTTTTTTTCTTGTACCAAATTAATTAACCCTAATAGTAGGTTTCTCTCCTTTCCAAGGGCGTTAAGGTGTGCATTGCTACCACTTAATAAAACTATTACTACTTATTGATTTTTTTATCTTCTACCTATTTGAAAATAAAACCAAAGGTAATTATAACTATCATATATTAGTATCCATGTTAAGCATTAAATATATATGAGGTGAGTGAATAAGCTAATCCTCTTTAATCTTTATCTTGTTTTTAAGAATTGATATTTAATATATTTTTCACAAAATATAATTAGTATAATAATTTTCTTAAAATTTCCACCACTTTTTATTTTCATTATACTATCTACTTTTAAAACTCTACGATTTAATTTTTTTTTTTGATAAAATGATAACTGATTTAAATATGATTTATATATGATGACTGTACTAGATTCTTTATAAGATAAAAAATTTTCTATCATAAAATATCATCATGTGTTTCTCTATTTCATCACTAATATATTAAAAACATTTTTCTATATGGAATTTTTGTGGATATAAAGTCCACTTCTATAATACTAATTAAAGTGTTTTATTTCACCAGGATAAGCTAACAAACAAGACTTTTCCGAATAAATAATGCTCATCCTACTTGTTTATTTTTTATCTAAAATATATTTAGCTAATTTTTCATTTGAATTATCCCTCAAATATCTATTTTTTTATTATATCCTTATGTAAACCATAATTAAGGTTACATAAGACATACCTCAGGATTAATTTTACTTCCATAATATGCTCCTACATATTATTACTTTGAAACCATGAATCAAAATAGTTTTTAATATTTCATGTCAGACTTATTCATAAATTCTACAACATATTTATTTTGAGAAAAAATTATACTAACCCTTTTGATTTAATTATAGCTTTAGAAATTGAGTGATTTCACAAATTAAAAATATCTTAAATTTTAATAGCTTAAAACATATAAATTCCTACATTAGTTCATATTCTTCATCATTAAATATGATTTCATTAATATAGATTATTATTTCAAACTATTATTTATTTGATAATTTCACATAAAGGATATGATCAATGTTTTCCCAGATAATATCACTACTTCAGGTCAAGAGGTAGGGGGGAAATTTAAAGACATAAGAATCAATTAAGTGGAGAAACAGTATAAAGAACACATGATTATTATTGTGGTTTGGATATAATACCTTACTCCACGTTTCTTATTCCATTTAACTCTGTGAGAGGTGGTGATCATGATAGAGATAAGAATAATTTTGAAGTGGATTCATGACCATTTTACAAACTACCATTTCTATAAGAGTCATAATATAATCTTCCATTATTTTTTTTGGAACAAAAACCAACACAAACACATACCTTTTATGGAGGTATAACCAGTTATAATGAATTTTATAAAATAAATCATAAAACATAATATAAAGATAAAGAAAAATAGAAAAGAATTTTTAATTAAAATTCAAAAGTGATGAAACCGATTAGAATAATGAATATAGAATAATATTTTGACATGTTCAAGCTAATAATGTATAATAAATCGAATTTATCTACAAATTTCTAAAAGTGGAAATCATAGTAACAAAAAAAATATAATGTATCTATATGATATTTAATAGATTATTCATTTTATTTCTAAAATATAATGTGTCTATATTATATTTAATAATAAAAGGAGTGTAGTTTCCATGTTTTAAAATTCTCATTGATGAGTTGGGTTGAGTTCACTTCCCACATCTATATTTAGTGTATAATTATAAATTTTTTACTATTTAACAAATAAGATTTAATATTACATTAGTTAAAAATATTTCCTATGTTCATAACTGATAAAATGTTCTTATTACATAAATGTTTATATTGGTTTATAGTATAGAAACAGTACTATAATGTTATTTACATTAAAGATATAAATAACATGTTCACTTGAAATAGTTTTCTCATGTTGATTCCAAATTTCGCCTTATATTGGTTACATTATCCCACATTTAAACATAATAGAGCATTCAAATAATCTTATAGAATAAGCAAGATAACTATTATAGTGTTCTTGACTTTTTTATCTTTATTAGATAATAATACTCTATTAGTCCCTCTATACTATCGTAGTTTATCCGATTAAAATGAAACTCATAGTGTATTGTACTGATGCTATATTGGTACAATCCTTATGAAATCATTAACTTTTCACTATCTCTCAATCTTAATTATTCATCTTCTAATTTTTTTTCTTATTAATCTAAAAGTATCAATGATTATGAAAATATGATTTCGTTCAACACACATAATAAAATAATGTAGAATAATGATCTAAGAAATTGAAATTTATTAAAAAAATAAAAAAACACATGATGAAAGGTAAATGAATAAAAACTTAAATAGTGTATTGTGGTATTGATAGTGTTATCTATTGATGTATTCTCGTTCCCTTACGTGGGATTTATTGGTTCTGATAACTTATTGATATATAATGTATGAAGCATTCCATAATCAATTATTTTCTTAAAAAAATTTAGTATTAAACTTATATACATCATAAATTTGGCTTAAATTTTTATATTATTTTAAAAATAATGGTATTACTAGATCATGGATCTTACAATATCTCTCTTTTTAAAAGAGATAATGAAATCAAAACTTAAAAAATTGGATAAACAAATTACATTATTTGAGTTCATTATCAGTGTAATAATAGTCCTTCAAACCACTTTTACTACCACTGTATAAGATAAATTACTATTTAACTAAATTCAATATTATAATAAACAAATCTCTAAAATGTATAAATATATTCCCCTATAATATTATAATAAATGAATAGAGAATTATAATTCTAATTCACATGAGCAATTTATATTAGATTGTAAGTATTAATTTTGAAATATCACAGTAGAGAAAAAAAGAACCAAAAAAGAGATATGGTGATCATGATTTTTTATCTGCACTCTTAGAATTATATTCTTCCATTTTAATTTCTCTCTGAACTACATCCTATAATATTTATATAGTTTGATTCTCAACATCTATAATAAATATCTATTTTTTATTTGAAAATTTATTTTAAAAAATAATATGGTTTTGAACTATAATAAATTCAACCTTTTCCTCAGATAGTGTTTTGGGAAATTAAATATCAAGAAAAAATACTTAGTGGATTTATCTTTAAATTATTATTTAGATTTTTTTATTTCTTCTACTAGTGTGGGTGAAACTTCCTCTATTTATGTAGTATCAATAATTTATTTTGATTTATATTTATAAAATACTCACTATTAACTTAAAAACAAAAAATTTAACTTCGAACATTGATGGAAAAATATGTATTGAGATTATAGAAATGGGTTTTCAGTTTATAAGATCCTCCCCCTCCTCATCATCGATAATTTTAACTTTGTTTTTGTTCTTTGAAATAAGTAACTTCAACCTACGTCAATCTATCTTCACATTAAATATTATCTCTGATTGAGGTGAGTCTTCACTTTCCTTCCCCTTATAAACTTTTAAAAAATTATTTTTCTCTTTATTAGATATTTAATTTAATGGAACACCACCAGATTTGAGTTCCCAAGTACAATGTTATAATTTAGTAGGTTTTGTATAGGATGGTCATAGTGTCTTAACCTTACATGATATATCTTAAATTTTTCGGTATGATTTTATCTGAGCATTAGATGCTTACATATTTGGATTTACCATCAAATTATCTCATTTGAATAGGGTAATATATGTACTTTTATATCATATGTGATGTTGACCATTTATAAATTATTCAATTTCTATAACAGTGAGATTTATTTATGAAAATCACTTGAACTAAGATTTCATACTATAAAAAATATTATTAAATCTATGAATCACCATCTCTATGACGTGAAGAAAAAAATTCCATATCTTAGGCAAGTAAAAATTAGTTTTAACCTTGAACTATTTGATTTCTCCCTTAACTTAAAATTTTCTTTTATAAAATCAATAATTTAAATGAAACTATTTAGAACATTAGGTTTCTTATTATTCTTCTTTTCTAATCAAAACCTCCCATTAATGAATTTGGAATTAAATAATGCTACCCTTTGAGATTCTCTATGGGGAAACTCAGGTTTATTCTCTTCTTCATGTACTATAGGATGGTATCTTGGATTATATTATTTTAAGAGTCTATAGGTATCATCAATTCAGTCCAACTACTAGGGATCCCAAGATAAGTGAAACATATGAAATTACCCTTATCTAATTTAATACTAATACTTTATTTTTCCTCTTCTAAACTAGTATTTATAATTTAGGTAATAACTTGTTCATTAACCTTCAATGCTCCAATTATATATTTTCTCTTAATTATTTTGATGTAAAAATATTTATCATCCCTAATATAATGAATATTAGATTAATTTTTTTTTTCAAAATAATAATATTCAACAAATATACATTTTGAATATTAACATTATTATGGTCACCTAATCTAGGCATATTTTTTAGATTTTTTATAATATTAATAAACATGTTTCTATCATTGAGATAAATTATCCTCACTCTTTCCAAACCATATTGTCATACAAATAACTTTTTAATTTCTATAAGAAAAAATTATATCTCTTGAAAAAAATAATTTATATGTATTCTAGAATTTATGATAAGCTTAATGTTTAACATATTGAAATTATAGTTAATGTTAATTAAATAATAATATTATTGATTATGGAAGTCATGATTTCATTATCAAATTCTTCAGTCATCAAAAAGTTCACATTGAAATCTAAAACTTCTCTATCAAACACTAACACATCATCAATTCATTTGAAGATCTTTTACTAACAATGAAATGAAAAAATATCCATCAGGATAATCTTTTAATCACTTAACCATTCAAGATAAAAAACTCTATTGTACATTATCTTTCTTTTTTCCTCATATTTTCATACTCTTATCAAATAATAGAAACTTCATTTGACATTTATGAGGTCAATCTTGTTTTTATTTTCTTCATGTAAAACATGATCTCATCATTCTATTTTCCTTTTTATTTTAATTTTGATGGTGAATCCCAATATATCATTTGTGAATAGACTCAAATAATGTCCCCCTTTCCCATTCTTGGTTCCATTATAATAGAACTGAAAATCAAATAAAAGAGAATAAATAAATTGTTACATTTTTTATTAAGAATACCATTTGGTCTACTAAGTAACACTGAGTTGGGGGGATGGGGGGATAAATCAAGGTTACCATCTTTAAAAATTTGTTTTTTAAATTAACCATTATAACTAGTTTAAATCAAGATCTTCTCAATATTAAAACATACCATTACCCATATGATTTAGTAAAACATGAACACAAAGAATAAAATATTTCTAAAAGTTTCTCCCACTATAAGGGTTACTATGTCCATCCTATGTATTATGAAATATGATCCATGAATGATGAACTAATATAATAAAGTGAATACAAATAAAGATAGAATCATACTTAACATAGAATTACTTTCCAATATTTATTTCTCATGATATTTTATATATATATGATTTGTCTTATTTACAATATTGTTCAATTTAAAATGAAACTATCTTCAGTAGACAGTAGATTTTTTTACTATAAAATAGTATATCTTATATGGGAATTCAGGGTATTCACTCTTACTATAATCTCTCTGATAAATAAATTTTATGTGTAGAATATTTAATTAATTGAGACAATATACTTAACTCTCTTGTAAAGTAATTCTCAACATCTATTTATCCTCTTATACCCATAACCTCTTTATTTACTCTATTAAGATCACATTTACTGTTTACATATTTTAAATAATGGAAGAACATACATGATTTCTAGTCACATGATATTCATTTACTATTTCTAAACTATATTTTTTGAAAAATATAGTATAAATCCTCAATATAAGGAAACCAATTTACTTATTTAAAAATCTATAATTCCCATTTAAAATATATCTTTAAATTACCAGGATTTCATAATTAATTGTCCATGTAATAACATCATTTTTCTCATTTAAAAATTACTTATTTTTAAGAAAATAACACTTAGCATATTATTTATTTTACATATCTCCTTTAATCACATATGAAATCTCAAATTACTTATTTGTATAAATTAGAACTTTTGACTAACGATTATATAAGATTTGAATCAATCATTATGTTGTTTTTAGCCTTAAAATTATTTTTATCCAAGAGATAAATAATCATATACAAGATTTAAATACTTCATATTATTCTAAATTTGACACTAAAATATTTATATATGAGATTAAAATAAATCTTATATATCCTTTAAAGTAGTGGAGTTACTCATACACATGATTCATATTATTCTTTTATAAACATTAATATATCTAGTTTAATCATATATGGAATGTATAAATTTTATATTATTCTTATGTGGAAACAAAATATTCTATATCCAAGTGTCTTAGTTTTTTAAACCTCCTAAAAACTTCTTTGAACATCCTAAAATATCCAAAATTCACTAAAACAAATTTATAAACAATTTCAATGCATCAAAAATTCCAATGAAAAAAATAAAAGCATCATGAAACAATTATTTGGGTTATTCAATATCCCCTTCAGATTTATTATGAACTTCATTAGATTAAAAAATTCATATAATTATATGAAGGAGAAAACATGTTGTAACCCAACTAATAGATAAATAAATTTGTCTGAGCAAAATCTATTGCTGAATGATTAAAAATTTATATTTTATGAACTTGGTTACCCCCATTAAAATAAAAATATTCCCCACATTTAATTAATAAAATCATATTTGGATACCTCAAACCATGTGTCACGTGATTTATATTTCCTAATAACAGTTTAATAAAAGAATCCAAATAACTATAGGGAAATTCAAATGTCTTCCAATTAGGAAGGAAAGGATGAACATGCATTTTCAGTATTAATTCTTCAAATATGTCATTTGGAATAAAATATAAAAAATATACCAAATTTGATTTAGTGTAGAAATATATTTAAACGTCTCATATTTATTTCTAAATTTCACTTTGATAAAGTAATATTTGATATAAATATGTCTATTTTATAGGGTTACACTGTGATTTTTTATTGTGCTTTTATTATTATAAACAATTCATAATGGTTTTTCAACCTTCAGTTTTAGATAATATAGCTTCCATTTCATTAAAATAATATTTTTTACATGATATTATTGTATAAATCCAATCTAGTACAAAGTTTCAATATATTATGTTTCTTACAGTACCATCCCACAAAGATTTTTCCTAAGACAAATGTACCTCATGATGTTGCATCATAGAATTAATAATTCCATTTTGGTCATTATCATTATATATAAAAATACTTATCTTCCCATATTTTTCATTCATAATTCAATGACTCATAATCCCTTTTATTTATCTAATTATTATTTTTTACATCATTCATACTTGGTTCTCTGGGATTACATTGAAATATTTCATAGAAAGTCACACTATAGAATATTTCAAGTTTATATTCCATGAGATATATATGGTTTCCTATAACTTTTGAAAATTATTTTTATTTTATAATTTCCTTAAAAAATACTTAATCAAATTAGCACCATTTATCATTAGTTTGGATTCGTCTTATATCATTCCATTCCAAACATATTCAATAAATAATTTTAATATTATTCTTAAGATATTATAAGAAAGTTCCTTTTATGAATAAAATATAATACGAGAAAACATATCTTATCTATAAGAATTTACTTTTTAAAATGAATCTTTATTTTTTTAAAAACTTTTCACAAATATACATCCTATTAAATATAAAAATTATTCCATTAACCTATATAGTAACAACTAAATTTCCTGTGGTTGTTTCCTACACATATTGGTTAATTCAACCCTTTACTTTTATGAAACCCATTTCCTTAAAAAATCTATCCATATTTTAATAAAAAGATCTTGAATATTGTTTTATCTCATACCATTGTTTTAGAATTCAGACCATTATTGCATAATTATTATGAACTAATCCTTCAGGTTTCTTTATAAACACATATTCACCCAGATCCCCAATCAATAATTCATATTTTATATCCATTTGATAATATTTTTATTTATTGTATGTTTCAATATAAAAGAATATTCTAATATATTTAATTCTTTAAATAAGTAAAAATATTTCTTCAAAATTAATTTCCTTTAACTTCATATTTTCTTGTACACACTAATCCAACTTTGTTTCTTACAATTTCCCCTTAAATATTTAACTAATTTATAAAAAATCACTTAGTTTAATTGATTTTATTTCTTTTTGTTCATTTAAATTAATCACATGTAACATTATTTTCAATATAATTATTCCCTTCATTTATAGAATTTATCCACTTTCTACTTTAAATAGAGTTATCAGTAAAGTGTGGCTCATATAATGAAACTAAATCTCTTTGGTTATAAAATATCATAAATAGTTTTTTTTCATTAAAGCCTTATGGTTCTCAATTATATTTTTAGGATCAATATATTTTTTCATTATGTAATAATTTTATTCTTCATTTTAAATAGATCCTATATTACTAATGGCATGATATGAATCAACATTACCATTTATTGATTAATTTACAGAATCCTCTTCACTGACATTTTAATAATTATATTGGTTTTATTAATAAGAAATATTGACTATTTCATCATTAAAATAATTTATATTAGGTTTATTTTGACCGATCTTCTCGTCATAGTGGTCTAAAATATTATATAGTATCTTATCCCAACACTTATAACATTTACTAATGGATGAATAAAGCATAAAAATTCATCCTTTAGTAATGTCATCAAACATTCCAAGATTTTCAATTTTTACTTTCATTCAAAACAGACTACCAAACACTTTAAAGCACTTCACATATTGTTTCTTTATATACCACATCTCATAAGTAGTCATATCTGATCCAAGTCTCATCAAGCAGCTATTTTGAATATGAATCGATGTTCAAATAGATTCACTTTAAAATAATTTAATGAGTTTACATTTATCTAACATAGTACTTCCCATTTCAGTAAGGTTTCTATTCTTTTAATCAAAAAAATTATTTTTATATAGCATGTGAGGAGTTTTTCACTCATGTATAATAACATGTTTTTAGAAATATGATTTAAATGAATTACTAGTATACTCTCTTTAATTATCTATTCTCATTTTTATGATAAATAGACAAAAATTGTTTTCAACATATCTTGTGAAAGTTTTTATCTTATCTCCATCCTCAAATTGAGCTTTATAAAAAAAAATTAATTATTTTGGTGAAATCATTAAAAAATATGGAGATCAATTTTAGTTAAACAATGTCTAATTAGCCGATTTAAATCTGAATGAATTAGTACAAGTTGCCTTGTAGATTATATCTCCACTCTCTAGTGACTTCCTTGCACTATTGTTCCCTTTTAACAAATCCGAACAACATTGTTTCAATCTCTTTTCATCTTAGGAATATCTTTTTAAAATTTTTATCTATAATTTTTTCACAGAACTATTTTTCCATGATGAACAAACCTATTATGACAAAGCTTGTTCCCATCCTTTGTACTGATAAAACATGCATCGCCTGTGTTACCAATCTAAAATAGGTTTTGATTGGCGTTATTACCATAGTGATAAATATTCAATCCTTTATATATCTTTTTTAAAGAAGTCATTTATTTTGAAAATAATTTCATTACCATCATCACATAATTGAAAAACTCTCAAAAGATCACGTTTGATCTCATAAACAAGTAATAATTATTTAAAATTTATATTTTGAGATTATTTTTCAATGTTGTCTTCTCCCTTTATTTTCAATGAATTTTATTTTCCAAATATCATGAAATATTTATCTTGAATTTCTGTTTTTCTTAAAATATTCTTTTAAAAGTACTTTTATATCAAGTAACATGACATGAATAACCACTCTCAAGAATCAATGAATTTCCTATTTTCTTTCCTTTAATGAAGCCTTAATAAAAAAAATATATTTTTAAAATTTTTTATTCCTTGTGAGTAATAAAAACATACAATAATTGTTCTGAAAATATTTTCATGCATTCCTCAACATAATGATCAACTTGATCAGATCTTCAACATAATTATTCTAAATATAAAAATATGTTTTGAATTTATTTATTTCACACATTACATGCGTTCAATGTTGTTTTTTATCTTTCTTGATTGACTCTAGATTAATTACTACCTTATTTTCCTCCATGTAAATGACATGTTATATTTGAAAACATATCCTTTATATGCATAATTTCCAAAACACCCTAATAATATAAAAATATTTATTATTCATGATAGAATGAATTATTTATAAAATAATTATATCATTTTTAATGTGTTAATTGATCTTCTTTCACACTATGACTTATGAAAATATTCCATCTCAAATCAACCTCAACTTCCTTTGATATAAAAATGGATTTTTATTTATTTTTCAAAAAAAGTGCTTATAATTGGCTTTTAAACCTTCATTTTTAGTATAAATATATTTTATAACATTATCATTTACTCTAAATTATTTTACATTTCTTATTGAGATAACAATATTAGTATATTATGATGATCCAAAATTTATTTAAATAGTTTTGTTGTAATATTATCTTATCTTTCTGGGTTTTTTTTGAAGACAGATTGAATGATCTTCATTTAGTTTACTTTCTTTGAAAATAGAGTTTTCATTACAGCATTTAAAATTGTTTTCTTATACGAAAACATTATCCTCAAACATCCTATGTTATTCATTGAAGTTATATTCTTTCTTAGGTAACCCAACATGAAAATGTTTTAATTTTATAGAATCCTTATTTTGAGTTCAAATATATTTATTGTTTGTAGTAATTTGGTCAAGATGATTCCTTGGTTCGACGTCCAATATACGCTCTGTATTTATTTCTTATACCTCCTTATCACTACTTTAATGTTTTTTACACTTTTCCACAGTTTTTATGGATGTTATATTTTTAGTGATTTTTTAGGATGTACCTATTTATTTCATTTGTTTTGGGTTTTTAAATACTTAATTTCCAAGGGAAGGAAGTCTATGGCACTTCACTAGTGATACTTTGGGTTCACATTTGTTGATAGGATGTAAGTTCATGATCATATCCCTATTTTCATGGGAAATTATTACCTATTATGGAAATATATTAAATATACGTGACATATTCATAAAGCCTTCTCAAATATAAGGGTGGGATTTGTTATTAAAATTAAAGAGGTTAATATATACCATGAATCATTTAAAACCCCAATATCTATTAATGGTTTTTATAATTCTCTAATTATCTAGTGATTTTATTGTTTAAAGAAACACAACTTGGTGATTCAGAGTTCATCTCCATTTGGGGAGGTTATAAGTGTTGTTGAGTTCATATGAGGCCCATGAGAGGTGATTACTTTTTTTTATATGAAGTTAATCCAAACCTGTATTGGTTAGCTAAACATAGTATAACATCTCATAGATTTTAAGGTCACGTGATAAGGATTAATTCAGTTCCTTTTAAGGTAACACAACAACAAAAAAATTTATTTTTAAATTCATGTGTCTAAGACATGTTATAATCAATTTAACATCATGAAAAATAAAATTTATGTTTGGTAGTTTAAATTTATGATTCTCGGACTAATAGGAGAAAGGTTCCTAGCAATGGTTGGTGCTAGAGATATACATGAACAACACTTTATGGTACACCCTTTTTTTATTAACTAAACATGATACTATATTATGGGATTTTAGGGAATTTTTTAGGTTTATTTAGAATGACTCATCATAAATATAAAACATTGTGGATATGGGTTTCATAAAGAATATAAATCAACGAGGACATGGGTTTCAAAGTGAATATGAACGAGGGGGAATATGTTGTTTGATGTTGGGTATAAACCTTAGAGTGGAATATTATATATATTTGTTAAAGAGTTTCAAATCCAATTTAGTTTATATTGAATAGTTTAAGTCCATGTGATAGGACCGTACCATGTAGTTTTATTTCATGAAATTAGGACGTATGTGTCAGGAAAGTGGAAGAAAAAACTAGTAAAGTGGGTATTATGCATTGGAACTACATGATATGGTTTGACATGTTCACTGGTACGGAAATAAGAATGGGTATGGTTAGAACCATATAGTATAAAAATTATTAGGGTAAGAGGTCTCATCAAGAACATGTCCTTTTGATGTTGAGGGATTCATAGGGAATATATACCTTTGAGGAGGAGTTGGGTCTTATACATGAGCAACTCTAGACAAGTCAATAGTTTTTTAATGAGCTATAGGGATGGGATAATTAATTGGAATTTAATTGAGGCTTACAACTAGTAGAAAGCCCTATAATCTTTTAGGGTATAAGGAATGATACATGTGGTTCTTCTATATATGTTACCTATAGAAGTGTGTACTGGTCGGTGACTTTGATGAACATAGATTTTTGGGATTATACCTAATGGGATTCCCATTACCAATATTGAAGGATGACTATACTCATTGGAAATATAAAAAATGGGGAAGGACTTGTGATTACACATGATAGGAGGCTCATATCTACTTCTCTAGCTCATTGATGAGTTATAGATATGATATCATCAATGGAGACATGGTCAAGGGTTATATCTTGGGAGGTGGATGAAACATGAATGGGTCATTGAGTAGATAAGGGATGTAAACTCTACACTTGAACAACCAAGATGAAAAAATGATCCATGAGATAATTCACCAGTATTATCATAATAGAATCCCTAATTATTAATATAAAGCATGATTTTAAACCTACAAGGTACCCTATTGGTTAGGGTGGAAAATTGGTAAAGTAATGTTATCATAGGAATACATGATCAATAAGGGGTACTGCAGCATAGATGGATCCATTAACATGTGATTTAGGAGGACATAGAGGAGGTTTGGGTAGTTAGGGACCCAAATAGGTGGTTTTAGTGAAGGTTGAGCCTAGGTTGGAGACCTGGGAGAACATATGTTTTCACATTGGACAAGAGTGATTATGGCTCCCTAGTATGGTACATGGGTAAAATTCCACCCCTAGTACTTAGTAATTTGTGATAATTCTCCCAATTATGGGGCCAAGATGAAGTGTCACCCTTGTACATTGACATGGGTGGAGGTTTCTTGAAGTGGGAAGTATTGTGTTATGGTTTTACTAAGTATGGAGGCCTAGATGAAGGTTTTACCTAGTACAGATGCAAAAATGTGGGTTTAACCCACTACAAAGTCCTGAGAAAATGGTTTCCCTAGCGAATAGGTGTCATGTGAATTAGGCGAATGTCTCCCTATTGAGGAATCCCTAAGTGGGTCCAAGAGTGCATCATTATAGTGATGGTAGTTTCTAGAATTGAGTTAGGTGAAAGTCTTTATACTATATCATATAGGATTTGGTACATTTCTTATGTCAATAAAACCATGGTAGAAGTAGTCATTCATGAATACATTATGTTGGAAACCTTCAGGTAGCATAATTAACCAAAATTATGATCATTTTCCACAAGCTATGTCCTTATAATGTCACGTAAAGAGGAATTGGTTCCTTGGGAATGCATGAAATCAACGCCTCTTTTTTAATACATGTGTGTGAAATAGGGAGCTAAGTGGTCTATTATTTACCAATAGAGACTAGGGTGAGACAATAAGTGGGTAACCACTTTTTTTCACAATTTTGGGATGTGAAATTTAGGTAGAGGACTTTGGTGCATAGTATAGGCTTGTGGATGTAAATTCTCACTAAGAGACCAAGATGCGTGCAAAAGGAGGCTAGAGGGAAGTTACCTAGGGACCTTGTAGGGGGACTAGAGAAAAATGACACATGCACACTTAGAGAGTTGGGTTCTATATGATAATATTTTCTCTAAGGAATTTAATTTCAGAAAAAAGTTCCCTTTCATTCATTAAAGTGAGTTCCAAAAATACTCCCCCACATAATTGGATCCAATCATCATGAAAAGGATTAAAATATAAGATAAATATGACTCTACAATGATTGTGGATTTTAAATATAGTTCTTGTGCTAAGATGGTATTATTGACTAAAACACCCACATGAGGTCTTGTTGTACACTGTACACACTATTATCTGGGAGATGCATGCTTGTGGTGCATGATGTACCTGAGTACTGAATATAGACACAAAATTATAAGTATCTTGGGTCCACCCCACCTCCAAGAACCATTGCGACCTTAGAGAATACTATTTATACATGCATTCTTTTTTCTCAAGTCTACGTGCTCAATTTGAGGTTAGTTAACCAATTTATTACTTTATCTATACTTATAAAGAGATTTATAGTTATTCTTCATGAAAAACCTATACTTTAGTGAAGTTACCTAAAAAAGGGGTTGTGTGAATTACCTTAGAAAAAGTGACCTAGGTAAAAATAACAGGGTGAAAAATTTCAATTTATTAACTTGTCATAGGGTTCTTTTGTTGCTCAACCTCTCTTCACCCTCTGGTGATTATCAGAAATACTTTCTATCCATCCAAATAAAATCTATTTTATTTACAGTTTTAAGAAATATATTATATTTCTAACAATATTCTTAATGCTAAATACATGGCTCACATTGACAAGACAGTTATATATATCAAACAAAGATGATCCTGATAATATTGGTCTCTATTTTCACCCCTTAGACAGATCCTACATGAACATTCTTAAGGATACATTCTTTTCTATTACCTCTCTCTATATGAATATAAACTCTTAATTGATGCCTATATTCCAAGGCCGTATGAAATCCTTCCCAACTATTCGCTCTCTAAGTACATAAATATGAGAAAATCAAATATCTTTTCAAAGGGAACTTACATAAATGAGTGGGAGACTAGTTGGGACTTCCAATTACATTAGTCCAAAGTTACCCCCGACAACCACAAATGCATATCATATTTTCAAAGACATTACTTCACATCCATCTTTCACTACTAATCCACTTCCCATTTAGAAGGATGAAATTAAGATTGAGATCTATGACATGGATTTAGTGTCATGATTGAGTGATTTTGGAAATACTAGTTTTTAAAAATAGGTGTTGATTATGAGGACCAAATAATGTTTTTGTAAATCTATAAAGTTATATGGATATCATAGAAACATTTATAAAAGAACTATATTGGATCCACACACCACTGAGCTATTGGATCCTAAAAATGATCAAATTCCAGATGATGAATGGAGAAGTAGGAGTCAAATTTTTGGTACATATAGAATATCTCTGGATAGCCAATCCTTGAAGTTGTGCATAATGAAATTTCAACCATAATGGAAACAAGGATATATATTGGCATAATGCCTTTATTGGACCAAGTACAAAGTATGTAATTCATAAATAACATAGTGAAGGATACCCTTCCATGGATTGATGTTAGAATTGAGATAAAATTGAAGTGTTTCCTTGTTACTTTTAGAGATAATCCATAATAGAAACACCTAATGAGGTACCCCTATATATAGAAGAAAGAAATATTGGGTAAAAATTAGCCATAATAAGAGTAAGGCCACTATAAGGATTGGTTCTATGACATCAATCCTGTAATCCCTCCTAGTGATGTCTAGGATCTATCTGTGCTTTATTCATGTTTACAAAGGGGTAAAATTCCATTATTAGGTTTATTTCAAGTAATGTGGGGTTGTATGGTGATGAAATATAATGTCTACACACTCCATGGAGAGGTCTATGTCCCAAGTTGTAGATTCTAGTCAATCATCTAGACCACTTTTGGTACTGAGACACTATCCTTGAAGGAAAATTTGACCCTAAAGGTTCTGTGTCTTCAATGAGAATTTAAATTCTTTCTATATGGTGTGACTCCCACTAACATTATCATTGATAATGTTCACGATGAATATGAAGTGCGGTATTACATGATAGTTTTGAAGGACCATGTCCTAGAAGCTCAGGTTGACTGTAACATCATTTGTGATGGCCGTGAACCCTACTAGTTCCCTCACCAACTCTTGTGTTTGTAATAATAAATGGTCTCACTACAATTATATATTTTGAAAGAGTAAAATTCCATGGTATAATTAAAACTGTGGGTGATGATGGCTTAGTATCCCACCCAATATAGGATCAAATTACATCCCCTAAGAATATTAATAGGGATACTTAGCCATTATGATTTCTATTAAACATCTTCATACCCTCAAATCTATGGGGAGTTCTATTAGAAAACATTACCCAGGCGACAAAATATTTATTTTAATATAAAGAGAAGTGGGCTACTAGATGGTTCCTTAAGAAATGTGTGAGTAACAAGGAATGGAAATCACCAGATCAACCTTCACCACATGCTACTTAGCAGCTCATATATAAACAAATAATTTATCTAGGCCAAGAAAATCTATTCAAAAAATTACATGAATCCCCAACTGAGGATAAGATGCATGATGAGAACCTAAAAATGAATAAAACATATATTTAATTGATAAGAATGGGGAGAATAACTAATGAATCTATGTATTATGTATACTCTGAGTCTATCCACATTCAGTTGAGTTTTCCCTTGGTTTCGGACCTTGTAGTATTATTGAAAACTCTTTAAGGTGGTTCACATATTCCCCTAATTATAAAAATAAAAGAACCAAATAATTTTTATTTTTAAACTAATACTAGAGACATGGGTAAGTATATAAGGTATTTGGAGATGCTAATTTATTTCATAGATAAAAGGTTTCTCATTACAAAATGGGTGTAATATTTTGAAAAACAAAAAACAAAAAATGGACCAATAAATTGTTGTGGAATGCGATAATCTCATCAATCCCGAGAATGTACATCAATAAATCCCTTATGTAATTTATTACTCCAATTTAGTACCACTTTAGACATATATCTTCATTTCTATTTTGATAGTATGGTGATGGTGCTAGAATTAAAGAAGTATCCAATGTACACTATTGGGGGAAATACAATTAGTTCCATGAGACTAACCTCCCCGGAAGAGGAGAAACTCTCATTTGGTTAGAGGGAGATATGAGAATCACAGAGGATAGATACACCTTCCACCTTCTAGACTCGAATATCTTCTTCCCAAAATCTAGGATGCATACCTCTACCCTCTTGACTTGATTTCAATGAAACACTAAGATACTATCAATGAATATTCTTATGAAAAATAGGGGTTATCTATTAATCATATCTTTATTTCTTCACTTGAGTGATGATTCCATATTTCTCTATCTGTATAATATCACTTCTCTGAGAGATACCCTTATAATCCAATTGTAGACGAGGATTATTGGGAACTTAAATATGATCTTTCAACTTTTGTGGATAAAGAATCTTACCCATAAATGGTGTTGATTTAAATAATGTAATATCTTACCTTTTCAACTAGTTAAGAAGAAGATGGTTTGGATATGAATACTAAATGAAATTTATACACCTTTATCACTCTTCTTACCATTATTTATCAAAATAACATTTGTGACACTTATTGAGGATATAAGTATATTTTAGGATATCATTTCCTCGCTGAACATCCAATCTTTCCTAGTTGAATTTATTAAATTCAGAAAATAACTAGATGAATATAATACCTCACTTCGTTTTTTCAAAATAATTCATCTATATTGCATACTAATAGGGGTTATAAAGTTATACAACTCTATATGTATAAAAAATCCCCACATTGTAATTTAATTGGGAAACCTAATCCATTACCCCTGTTAAGGTAGAATAATAAACTGGAGAAGGGTCGAAAAAGGTGGATCTATTCAATTTTCCTAATTCAAATATCAAGGGCCCTGTAGATGATATACCTCTCCCAAATATTCCCAAACCCACAAGTTGATAATGATACCACCATGATAGGTATTTAGGATTAATCAGATGATCAATACATGACAGGGGTGATGATACTCCCAAGGTTTTGTATGGTGAAACAACTATGAAAAATGAAATCCTTATCATGGTAGATCAACTTATAATAGTGGATAAATGCATATTTATTAGAGAAAATTAAAAGTTGTTCCATATAAAGGTGGGTTAAATGATGAATATTACATCTCCATGGTAGAAGAGGATGAGTAGTTGTGATTCATTAAACCATTTTATAAAGTAATTTATTAATGTACATACCCTTTAGATCTCTTCTAGCAATACCCTCTTAGACAGAGGAGAACATGAAGGGGAAATCATTCTAGTATCTATATTTTTAGAGCACATGATAACTGAGGTCATTGTAGAACCCACTATCAATAACCACCTTACACTGATACACCTCTTGTATAGAAGCGAGGAGATGGAGTGACCCCATGTCCCTGTTCTAGTAGGCTAGAGGTTGGAGACTAACATCGTGGGTGTAAATCCTCTAATGAGAGGCATCACCCATGATATAAAGAAATGAATGAAGAGATAAGGTAAAAATGAATAAAAAAGTCCATCATGTAATAAAAAATAAACTAAACCATACCATATTATATTATAATAAATACAATTAAAGTCCCTAATATAAAAATAGAATGGAAAAACTATAGCAAAAAATCCACAACAACACCAATGTTTAAGATTTTAATTCCATACATGGTCTCAGTACCACTATTAGAAACTTGAAAAATATATTATATATGTAGAGTTAGCGTAAAATTTAAAGTTAACAGGATTATACCAAATATATCTTATAAAAATGATAAAATAACATACTATTGCCTCTAAAAAAAACTGGAAAACCAACAAAGCCTAAATATGTCAAATACACATACCAACCATAGTAAGTAACACTCACTAAATAATAAATTAGATTTGTAAAATAATATCAATAGAAAAAAATTGAAGTTCCACATTCACTTCCCCGACAGAGTGGATTCTATTATTCTCTAACATGATACGTCTTGGACTCCAATTCCTTCCATGCCTCTTTTAGTCGTCACATACCTCGACATATCTGATGTGAGTTTGGTCACAACCCAACCTACCTTAGCCTAACATAAAGCTCAATATCCAGTTTTTCAATCAATCAATATCAACATATCATGTTATTCTACCACATCATCATCCAAATAGTCACATATGAAACTAAAACCTCATAATATGGGTATTAGGTTTTCATGAATTAGAAGGAAATCAACTATGTTCCCACATACAACCATGAATGAACCCCTACTAAATGTCACATCCTCTCACCATCAGAAATAACCACCAACAATATCATCCTTGGTAAGTACTCAGTAATAATTTTGTACCACCAAAATCTATTTTTTCTAAAGGAAGATCATGGAAGATGTAGAATCCTGCCGTATGTTCCCTCATTATCCTTGATTCCAAGGAAAACACCCCAAAAAATCATTCAGTGTAGGCATATTTTACTCGATGTGGGTGGGTTTTATATATAAATAACATTAAAATAAAAGAATATATATATACGTATATAGCACATAAGCTTAGTATAAATGTTTTCCATCAATAATTCATTATCTCGGTCAACCACCAACACCATATCACCATTACCACATAATGATCCGAGCACTTATACAACTAAATGAAATTCACCACATAACACTGCCACACACAACACGTAAGTTCTCTTGTTTCATTAATAGTTTACCAATTTTCTAGGCTAACAAAATTACTAACCACCATCCACTTGTTAATCCACTTAACTTATATTTAATGACAACTTACCCTAAACTACATCTAGAGTTATTACCATTAAAGTCCCACTCATTCATTATATTTTTAATATTAACTCAAACACTATAAGTTAGTTTCCCACCCACATTATTCCACTTTCATCCCATTCCCTTTTCAATTTCATCATTTATTTTTCCACATCCCATCCCAATTAGGATACTACAACAAGGAAGAACCTAGAAACACAACCATCTCTCCACAACAAAACATGTCAACTACCAAACTTCTTCTATTCACAACACATACCACATTTGAATTGGTCCCCATCATCATCATATAATCATAAAATATCCCACAAAACTACAAGGATTACCAAATATATACTCAAAGAAAACAACAATAGTTTCCAAATCATTTAAACGATATTTCACATTAATTATTTTACTCTTGCATGCAAATTTTTACACAACTTCTAGGTTCACACACAACCCTTTCATTATACATATATAAAAGTTTAACATTTTTTTAAAAGAGAATTTAAAAAACCAAACACAACAAGGGTTTTTAGTCTACAAAATTTGGTTACAATTTCATTATAATCTCAATATATACATAATGAAAACTTACAAGCTCAGATAGGAATAAATACTTAGTAATTGAAAGAAAATTGGAGAAGTGTACAAATACCCCTAGCCCCCTTCAATTTCATTTAAGGATAATTCATCATTTTCATTTATTAATCCTTCCAACCTACTAATGGGATTAAAAATCATGGTAAAGTAAAAAATTCACAACATAAAGAGCGAACAAGGATCCCATACCTAGAAAGAATCTCTAAATCCTGCTACACCAAAATTGGGGAAAAATATAGAGAAGTTGTGACATTGATGTTGCAAGGATAAGGGATAAATTATGTGATGAAAACTTGATGATAAATAAGTGAAAATAGAGAGGTGAAAACTATTACCACATAATTTGCATGATACCATAGAAAAAAAGACTAAATGTGATGTTCAACATTCCTATAACTCATAATCAAGAAAGGATAGGGTCAAGGAAAATGACTCCAAAAACTCAAGAATAAGGTCATGAATAATATGGAATTGAAGGAAACATGGATAAATACAATAAAAGGAAATAATATAATATATGTTTTAGATTAATATTTTAGGATATCTTTAATATTTATATGGTAAAATTTCCCTTTAAAATTATCATTTAATTTTTGTTTAATTTATACACATATTAAAACCCATTTAATCCCCATTTAAATCCACCAATCTCTTGGAATTAAAAAAATAATAATTTAATCCCCTATAAACATTTCAAAAATGTTTATTGAAGCTTTAATATCATTTTTTAGGTTAAAAATTCATTTCATTTCATTTTAAGAAACTAGTGGTTTTGAAGGTTTTTGGATTTTGTAAACTTTTGAAGAAACAACATAATTGGATTAACCACATTCATGGGTCAAGTGACCAAAAAATATTTATCATGTGAAGGACCGAACACGTGATGAAAAATATTGACCATATTATGGAATTGATAAACTCTAAGAAAAAGTAACCTACGACAAGGACATACCAACCGAAAGTATGACCACCCCTACAACTGTATAAAGAAACCAATCGAACACATAACCAACCAAAGTGATCACATGAAGGAACTAATTGAATTTGTGATTGAAACGACCAATCAAAAAACCAATCCAATAAACTACATGAGGTAACCAATGAAACACATGACCATCCCATGTGACTGCACAAAGGAACCGACCAACCGCTATAAGCAACCAAATGAACACACATGCAACCCTTTAAATTACATGAATGAATGAAATGGACACATAAAAGAACTAACTAATCACATGAAGAACCCAAGTGACTACATAAAGGGAAAAAATCATTTGACCAACCCATTGACTTCATGAATGGGATGACTGATTTCACAAAAAAAATTAACCACTACATGGTTTGTTTTCTGATCATGAGGGAAATCTTGAAAATTTCCTATGTAAAGGACCCTGAGAAAACTCTTTAAGATTCAAGAACTCATAAAAATAAAAGGGTATGGGTTTTAGAAACCTATAAAATTACATTAGATACCACTTGAATAATTATCATCCTTAGAAATCAAATAATAACATTGAGGAAAATGGAAAAGGGTTTGGAAAAAACCCGATGATATTCCACTTAAGAATCTTTCTATTATAAGAACACAACCTACCATCCAAGAAAGAAAGTAAAAATCCAGGAAAAACCATCTTTGAGGAAGAGAGTCAAACTCATATAATAATATATAATCAAACACATAATATCAATATAAATGAAACTAGTAAATCATCAAAAAAACATGGAGGTATTGAGTGTATATCTATGACTCATGTTCCCATGTTCTCTCCTCAAAACCATAATTTTTACATAACAAGTGAACCAAAGAGAAAAATAAACCACACAAAACATTCTCTCTATGATGTTGGATATCCACCGTCTAATTGATGACGACTTCTTTTTTCTTGAAAATATAACTCTCACCAATCAATATTACCTGATTCATTGTGAAGATACTGATGATTATGGACATGTAAAATACATCAAAAACTCTATATAGCCATAGTGTGAGTTCTAGACAATATTCTTACTCACCAATAGAATCCAAAACCATGAGGAGTCTAAAGAGATTGGGAGAATTATTACTCCCACTACCAAACCTATTCTTCCCTTGATAAGGTGAAACTCTTAATGGCACTTGGACTGTGAACTCAAAATCTAGTGGACCTCACCTATAATGAGAAAAGGACTTTTAGAAGACATGTTCTAACTCAATTTTATCTTGAACCATATATATCTTCCCTATTGTGATCTGTAACATATCCGAACTAGGGACTATAGACTCCTCAACATTATTCTAGCACAATGGAGAACTGTACAACCCCTGACACAATTCCTTAACCAAATCCATATTGATGGGTGAGTGATAAGTGTTTTTATATGAGAACTAAAAAAATGATTTGTGTTTCATCGATGATATGAAAAAGTGAAAAAATATATCCTACAATATATCCAATAGTGTCTAGATGCCCCACTTTATCTTCCATATTTCAGGATTGGAAAGTTGTGCTAAGACATAATTGAGGTATAAAGATTTTATAGAAAACTATATAGATTGATGAGGTAAATTGAGAATCTAGATAATATACAATGGTTTTCAAAACCCCATGGAGTCTCACTACCACATCCATTTATAGTCTCACTAGAGCATCTAAAACACTAAACTCCCTGATTTATATAAAATGGGTCAACATCATTAGTCGGTCAATGACCATCCAAATGATATCGCAACCCCCCAATCCTAGGGTAAACCAAAGATGAAATCCATTGATATTCCATCCTATATTACACTTAGTAACATCCATGGGATATACAAAAATTAATAGAAAGTTCTTCCCCACTTTTACATAAAGAAAAAATCCTAAAACTGCACTAGAAACTTCACCACCAAACGCTTTATACAAACCCACCAAAGATACATCCTCAATCCTAGGTACTTCTTAGTCACACATAGATGAAAAACTAAGGGTGAGATTTTAAACTCATCAAGAAATACCTCATGCATGGGAAATTGATAAAAAACCCATAACGAGACTGTCCTTGAACTACCCCTATGGAGCATCACCTTGATTAATACCGTCTCTTTCCATCTCGGTATCTGAGTATCCCCACTGAGACTCCTCCACTTGCTGCATCAGATATGTTTCCACTTTAATCTAATAAATACAACCAATTTTGTTGAATTAATCCACCATAATATACATCTTTTCAATATCTTACATCCCTTTCCAAACATCCTCAGATTCCTAAACAACCTCTCCCCATGGCTTTTGGATCAGTGCATGAACAATTATATTCCCATTTATTATGGTGTAGAAGATATAAAAAATAAAAGCTAAAATATATTACACCCACCTTTATAGATATAAGTTTAGGCCCCAAAGATAAAAGGCATGCCTCAATATTTTTTGTGATCCGTGAGAACCACCAAGTGATCTATGATGACATAACGAGGCCCCATTTTCATGGAAAACACCACTAAAAATAGCTATATATAATGGGTGGTGTATTCATTCACATTATGATGTAAATTTATAGACCTATAAGTGAGAATATACCTTTTCTATATCATGATGTTTCCCAAAACCAAAGGAAAGTCTTCATAAAAGACCAAAAACATCGCCCCTCCTTTTATTAACTGAAGCATTGAGGCACTAATCAATCTTTCCTTTAGGTAGTTGAAAGATGTATCAAAATAACCAGTCTAGATAAATTCACCATCCTTCCTAGACAAGGATTTAAATGGGGATACAAATTGATATAAACTAGACACAAACATATGGTAATTTCCACAAAGACCAAGGAATATATGAACCAATTCCATGTTCTTGGGTCATGCATAAGAAATAACTGCCCCTATCATTGATGGGTCTAACACCACACCCACCAAAGACATTACATTTCTAACGAAATTACTCTCCCATGTCCAAAATTTTCACCTGAATAGACTCTCATAAATATTATGTTGTTGAAGAACCTATAGGAAAAATATGATATGTTTGATATGCTCCTCCACTAACTTCAAGTATATTAGGATGTATTTAATGAACATGACTGTGGATTTTTTCAAAAACTCATGGAATATAGAATTCATGAGCTCTATGAATAAAAATGATGAATTCATGGCACTGGAAGACATGAAAAAAAACACAAAGTGCACATACCAACACTAGAAGTTATTCATTGGGATATTGTCCTCCTTGAACATCATCTATAAATATCAAGACTATAAGTCAATATTTTAAAATTAAATGGATCCTTTTATCTGGTCTAATAGATCTTATATCCTCAAAAGGGGTAATTATACTTGACCATAACCTAATTTAAATTTTTATAGTCCACACATGAATTCTTACTAATATTTTCCCTTTTGGTTAAAAACAATAGAGAACCCTAAGAAGATACACTGGTCTTAATAATACCCCATTTCTGTAAATCATTAATTTGTAATCTCAACTCATGTATTTCCATGGGTTCCATATGATAAGTAGTCATCAAAATTGAAGAGGTACCCTCTTGAAACTCTATCAAAAAATTGACACCACATTGAGGGTGTAATGCAACTACCTCATTTGATTAGACATTTGGGAACTCCTCTATAATTCTAAGAACCAGCACCACTAAAGCCACCATTTACAATTCTATCATCTAAGATAAAAGAGTCTCTATATTCCTATCTCCAATATTAAAGTACCAATCACTAACTAACACTACCTATTGTCCTTATAAATAAAAATATGCGACTATCCTCTAGAAATAGTCAAAAAATACATATATATTGTACAAAAAATCCATTCTAATGATGAAATTGTATGTATGTATCTATAACAAGAACCCATATCCCATTTAATGATGATACATGACCATTAGTCTATATCCTTGAGATGCATCAAATAAGATAGCATGGCCTTTAACTAGAATTGAAAAAACAAGGCGAACTAAATGTCTCTTAATGAATAATCCTAATATGTGGACCAGGTCAAGTGAAATAAAGGATTGTGAAGATATGGAATAAAATAAAGAAAAAACTAATGTATTTTACAAAATAATCATACCTAAAACAACCTACGAACCCAATGGAACTGACACCTACATACAATTCACTAGATCTCTTGTATCTCATTTTCCTCTCTACTAATAACCACCATGAAAAAACTCTGATCTAGATCTCTTAGTATAATGACCATCACGAGGATAACCTTTTCCAGTTACAACTCCCCTCAGCTGTTGAATAACTAAGGGTGGATTATGTTTCTCTTGCAGCTTGAAAGTGGTATGCTCATCAAAAACCAACTGACTACTATGACTAGTTAGGCATTTAGAATGACTATTTCCATAACTTCATAAATCATGGAACAAAAACTAAATCCATTTATAGATTCTTGGTAATCTCTGACCCTAGGAAATCATGAAACATACTACTATGATCAACTTTTCCCTAATCAAAATTTTGATTATCCATGTATCCATGATCCTCTTTCAAAAGATATGATCTTTAATAATATATACTATCCTCCCTCTTGAGTCACTCTTCCCCATGTGTGAATCTACATGATTACCTTTACATTCTTGTGTATACATAGATATATAGGAATCATAAAAAAGGGGCGGTTATATATTTTATTTCAAGATGAAGCACATCCTCTAGATAGTGATCTCTATACTCTTAATATAGAAAGTGATCAAGAGAGAAACACAAAAGTTACTTAAACCTAATCTTGGGATCACATATTGTTAGGAACCCTTTATAAAGGGAAATATATTCCTAATTATTATTTTCATTTATCATCAATAATTGGAACACATAATGGAAATCATTTTGGAAGCTGTCCCAAGAAACAATGGCCTCCTCCGACTGTAGCATAAACCCCTGAAGCACCTATCCTTAGATATGGATGTCTTCCAATCAAATCTATTACTCATATCAGGAAAAAATAATAATAAATGAGATCTCTAAATCCTCTAACCATCGCTCCACATATAGGTTAGATATTCTCTCCTTGTACCTTACCGAATTCTAAAATTGTTAAACACATAGTTCCCTCTACCACACCACATATTCTATTGGATTGGTCCTATGAAAATTTACTATATCTAGCAGTTGAACCTATACCTCCTAAAATGAATGTGGATTATGACTAGAAGATATCTCTAAAAACATAAGGGAAAATCCATATCCTAGTAGAATGTAATTTGTTTAGATTCATTTAACTAATTTAATTTTAGTTTCCAAAAAAACCCAGCATTAACATAAATAAAATCAATCTTGATTCTTATATATTTCATAATTATCTACCCTGTAATCAATATTATCTCACTTAGGGTGTTTAATAAGCCTTAATTTGTTTCATTGGATCACATGGTTCCTTAAATTTTTGTGTACTAGCGGGTCTCCCTTACTATATCATACACTAAGTCTGACTAAAATTGTTTCCCTGCCATTCCAATAAAAACCTTAGTAGTAACCTACTAAAAAATCCATCCAATAAATCAAACAATACCTCTCATAACACTTTCACACAAACCCCTCCACTAGAAACCCTCCTAAATTGTAGTTTAGAGGAGGAGCGACCCCCATGACCTACCTCTAAAAGGCCCCAGATTGGTGAATAGAACTAAGGGTGAAAAACCATCCTATGGGAGTAATTACCATCTATATAAATATTTTTTGGAGAGATATGGTACAAACCCACAAAAAAACTCCATCGTATACTATAAGAAAAACTACACTATCCCACATATGTTAATTAGTACAATTAAAGTATCCAAAGTGAAACTAAAAGGGAAAACCCAAAATAACAGCCCTGTAATAGCTTCAATATCCAAGATAGTAACGGTCAACTTAGTCCCTATAACCCTCTTGTAAACCTAAATAATACTCTAAAAATAAAAGGTGAGCATAAAATATATACTTAGTAAGATCATACCCAAGGTCTACCATTACATGTTAAAATAGTATACTAATTACCTAGTTTATAAATAATAGAAAAAAACAAAACAGATCAACTATCGATCCAAGACTTAGAAAGAATCACTCACCAAATTACACATTAGATTAGTAAAAAATATAAAGAGAACATAAATACAGGAACTAATCTTCCTCTACCCTCACTAAGTTTCCATTTCCATTACCCAACATCTAATGTCTTGTGATCTCATCTCTTCTATACCTTTGTTAGAAATCACATTCCTAAACACAACAGATATGGGTTGGGTTATAAACCTATATAGCCTGGACTCACATAAGAAACAATATCCAATGATGGAAGTAATCAGTATCCATATATTATGTGATACTATGACATGATTAACTATATCATTCAATATCCAACCAAAACCTAAATTTATGCTACTAGGGTATCATGAATGTGAAGTACATCAACCTTGTTCCCTCGTACTACCACACATGTCTTCCCAACAGATTTCACATCCTCTCATCATAAGGAAATACTAATAATAGAATAATTATCGTGTAGTTCTCATTACCAATGTGGTAATAATATCACATAGTACTATTGAAGGAAGATTGGGGAATAGGGGGTAATCAAAATCCATTCCCTCATCATCCTTGATATTGAGAAAACCCCCCAAAACATCTTGTAATTGGTATATAACACTTTATGAGGGTTTAGTGTGTATAAAAATATTATAAAAATACAAGAATATATATATATATATAAATATAAATTTCAGGCAAGATAAGTCTAAAATATCCCCATCAATGCTTCATCATCTTTGACAACCACCAACACCATACCATCATTACAACATATTTCCACCAACTTCTACCAACCCTAAAATTAATTGACCACATAATATAACGACACACATACCAAAATTTCTCTCCTTTTATCTATAATTTACCCATTTCTTAGTTTAACACAGTAAAAAAACTACAATATATTTACTATTTTATTTATCTCATATTTAATGATAAATCCAATCCAGCTAACCGCCATGGGTTTTCCCATTATATTCCATCCCATTCATTAACATTTAGAATATTAATTCACACAGTTCACATTAGTATCCTACCCATATTATTTAACTTATAGTTCTCTCCCTTTTCAATTTCATCATTCACTATTCTACATTACATTACTACTAGGATACTAATATAAGGCTTCAAATAGTAACCCGACCATATCTAGACAGAAAAAACATTTTAACCACCACACATCAATTGTGCACAACACATCTTGTATCTGAACCAGTCCCTACAATAATTTTATAAAACCTTTAGAGGCCACATAATAATATTCCAAAAACAATTATAGTACCACATAAAATTAGATTCCAAATCATTTAATTCATTATCTCATGAATGGGTATTTTTAGAAAACTTACTTGTTCACAAAAAACCATATATCCATGTTTAGTTTTTTATAAAATAAATTCTAGAATCCAATCACAACGAGGGATATCATTCAAAAAATGGGTCAATGATTTTAAAATAGTCACAACATGTACATTACAAAAACTTACAGTCTCAAATTTAAATTATTACCTTGAAAAATATAAGAAAACTAAAAAATCACGTGAATACAACCCATACCCATTCAATTTCAATTAATTTTGATTCATTATATTAATGATTTAATCCTTTTATCCCCTAAAGAAAATAAAAATAATGTTAACTAAAAATATGAAAAAAGAAGGAAAGAATAATGATCCCATACGTGGAAAGAAGCTTAGAATCGCACTACACAAAAATAAGAAAAAGGAGAGGGATGATATGGATTGCATATTTTAAGGATAAGGGATTTATTAGGTGTGAAAGAATTGAAGTTAATGAAGGAAAATTAAATAGGAAAAAACTCTTATCTCAAGCACCACACATTTTTTAATAATTAATTTTCTTATTTTACAATAAAAATTTATTTCATGTTATTCTAAGAAAATCAGGTATTTTAAAAGTTTTAGGATTTTTTAAATTGTCCATGATAAACCATGAAGGGTTAAAGTGTCCACATAAACTAAAAATATCTTGTAATAACAAAATTATTGAACAAATCAACCAAATTATGGAATTGAATGATTATGAGAACATCTGATCTACTGTAAGAACAAATTAACGGAGTGTACGACCAACAAATCCATGGCCTGAGGGAACTAACTGACCATATAGAGGATCCAACCATCTAAGTGACCATTCCTAGTGACTACAAGAAATAATTATTCAACCAAACTATCAACCCAATAAACCACATGATGGAATTAACTGACTGCACGAAGGTACCAATCTACCATCCGAAAAATGAAAGTGACCACGTGAAGGAACTAATTGACCACGTGAACCACCCAAGAAACCATACAATGGAACCAACATACTGCATGGAGGAACAAACCAAATGAAAAACCAACCAAAGTAACCATTCAAAGGGTGTAATCAAAATTATGAAAAAATAGATTTACCCCAAGGTTAACATATGATGAGAATAACATAGGAAATTTCAAAGGGAGAAGACCCAAAACACCTTCTTAAAACATACAGGCCTTATAAAAACATAATATAATGTTTTCTAAAAAACAGGGACATTAATTCAATGAGTTCAATGGGTGATGTTAATATGACCCCTTTGAGTTATATAGTTACAAAATATATTACAATATTCATATGAAAATATGAGTCAAATAAATAATCCGTTGATTCCTAATATACTTCTCGAAAATATATATGGAATATAATCAAAAAATTTATTTTCAAAACCCATGTGGAGGAACTATATATGAAATTAAATATACTTTTATATATTTCCATTGACCTATGATAAAATGGGTTCAATTATGGTGTTATCAATGTAGTTAAGAAAGATATTGTCTATGTGTGGGGGAAGGAGAAATTGTTACAACTATATCTCCCCAGGTTAGAATAAGAAACACATTTCATAAATGTTTAGGATGCATCACTTGAATAATGTTCCCACTATACAGAGAACCATGCTTGGGGGAAAAAATAATTTATTAAAAGGAAACATTGGTGGATCATATTTTTCAATAAATAAATGATTTTAAAGGATAATTTATAGATAATTAGATAATGCTCAAGGATTATATGCCTTGAGATATGAATACTTCTTTTAAGGTAGAGGGATCATTCCCTGTAGAGGAGGTTAAGTCTATGTGGTTTGATGGGATTCAATATGTAATTGATTAATCCATGAGACCAATTCATCAACTATGAGCCTCTATAGAAGAAATATTTAAATATATGAAATTATTACATTATGAGGAGAGACTCTAGACAATGGACACTCTTTTTCCTATATGTTAATGAAAAAAAGTTATTGTCTGATTCAAATTATTATTAACATTTTGACTTTGCAGTTTTATCAAATATAAACTCAAAATAACCTAGAACACCCATAAAGAGTAATATAATAAAAATTGAATCCACTTAAATATTTAATGGGAAGAGATCAAGTTTTTCATAATTTCAAAATGATGAGTAATTAATGAAATATGTATCAAACCATTATCTATTGTACATGTACCCTTAAAAGGATATAGGATTTCTTAATATAGTAGACTATGTAACATAACCATATGAAGTGGTGTGTTTGTGAGATATAATATTTTGGAATTTGGCATCCTTTTGAGCATGTAAACAGAGATGGATATTGGAATTTTGAATATAATTTCATATTCACTATCACTATATGCCAATGATAGGTTATTCAGATATCAAATATAGTTTCCTCCTATATGAATTATCTTTTACCTGTATACATGAGAGGGATATGGAATAATATGTTCTATCACTATAATCTATGTTTATCTAATTTACTTTTGAGTGGGAAGTGACTCGACATTATTAAAATCTCGAAGGGTATTTTTGAATAAGGGTTCAATTGTTCAAGAGGGACCATTTAACTTAAAATTACTTCTTTTTTCATTTTATACAGACCATCTAAACTAATATATGGGAAAAATAACTGGGTTTGTGTAATGTTTCCACGGACAAGGGATTTAGAGATCTTGAATGAACTTTTTTTATATTTATATGGTGGAATAAACAATCTTATAAGGATGTTTTAGATGAGTTGGTTTTGTGGGGATGCATTAGTCATAGACCTTATGACTATGGGTGATGTTGTTCACTAGAAGTGAGTTAAAATTTTTTATTAAGAAGAGGTGAATGGTTTTGAGAATTATTATATTTGGGAGATGTGGGTCATAGGCAGAAATAATGGTTCATTGTATGTGGGGATTATGATTATTGTTGATTTCGATCAATGTAGTATTCCAATAGAGATATTAGGGTCATGTGAACTTGATATAAGACCCTTTGAAGGGGTGTTGAACACTTGTTATTGGTATATACCACTATATATTAACTATAATATGAATGGTGTTGAAAATAATTGTGGAGGATGTGCTCACCATAGAAATCCATGGATGTTGGTGTGTGATACCATAAGATGGGGGATAAGGATAACTACTATTTCTCGGCCAATGTTTGAGACATTTAAGGATGGAAATCATTATTCCTTGGGATACTGGGCTGTTGAAATGATGGTGGATGATTATAGGGAAGTCTCTAGGACTTTTTATGTGTGTTGTGGACGTGGATTTGAAATGTCAGGTTGACTCAAAAAGATTATAAGGGAATTTGGGATGTGGGGCCATGTAATATGTGATGATGATTAGAATGTGACACCATGTAATATGATAATGGTTGGAAGGTCTAGGTATATTCTAGTATGATAGAAAATAGAAACAATATGCCACTCTAACACTGGATGATTTTGGTAAAGGATCACTTGTGGTTGTTGAGAATAAGAGGAGGGGGTTATCTGATATGTGTTGACTACATTTCATGCACCTTTTTACATATACTAGTATATATATAGATATAAGACTAGTATATCATTAGTGGCGGATTACTAAGTTCATGCTCTCAACCTATAGGTGGCCTCCAAAATGCTTGTAGACTTTATGGTTTTTAGTACAAGGAAGGTAAAAGCTTTACATCAGTATTATAGTGGACATGGTCACGAAAAGGGTGGATAAGATTGATTAAATGGTTTTTGGCAGATGGGACTTATGGTTCCTCAGTTCCAAGATGGTGTTATTTAATTAGTTTTCTCATATATATATATGATTTTCCCATATGTGATCTTCCTTACTTTGTATAACTGACATGACATGTATAAATTATCTGGTTATTAATATGTGCATTTTGGTTTATTATTTCCTTGTTTTAAAATTTCTTATACTATGTTTGATTAATCGCCTCTATAGTGTTGTTGTTGTTTTTTTATTATTGTTATTACTATCAGCAAATGGTATATTTTTATTACTATCATCCAATAGACCCTCAATTCTAGTTGGGAGCGTTTGGCATATAAGGAGGTTTTCCTATGATCTAGTGGTTGTGTATTATAATTTCAACTTGGAGTGAACTATGATGGGGGTGTAAAAAAGTGGTATTAGTCCTGCTTATTTCATAAAGTCGTATCATATTTTTTGATGTCAAGAAGTATCATCAATGAGCTTAGTTGTATTATGGTAGTATCTAAGTGGGTTAATTATGAAGTGGCTGTCATGTTATCTTATTTTCAAGTGGTGTTAAATACATGTTATTAAAAATTAAATCTTTATTTGGGTTGTGGTAAACATGAGTTCTAAGAAGGTATTAGAACATAGTACATATTCTATCTTGAGTGTGGAACTAACACCAGTATGAACTAAATTCTATGTTACTAGGTAAATTGGATTTTTTTCAAAAATTTCATGATTATGTTTTAGTTATTTATTTTGGAATGACTAATATTCAATGTTATTGACTTTTTTAGACTCTTAAACTGATGGAAAAGAGGGAGCACCCATGTATCATAGTCGACACTTTGGGATCCTATAAAATATGTGTGCACTTGTGATCATTTTTGGAACCTAGGATAGAATAATTGAGTGATCTATTTAAAGGGTAAAAACATACTTAAAAATGTTTTCCCATATATTCATTTAGTGGAATTATTATTACCTACCCAAGGGTGAGGTAGCAGTTTTGAAAACTAAAATGGTTGGAATTTTTTACAGTGTAAACATTTTACTAAAAAATGTTTTCCTTCATAGTGTATTAGTGTCATTCTACTCAACCATCCTTGGTATTTGATGCCTTATATGATTGGTGTATGGATCTTACCTATGATATGCCATATTTGGTTCATGAACCTTATATAGATAGTGAGAGGGACATGATGCCAAAAAAAACGTGACATGGGAGTCGTAGGGAGCTGTAAAGTTAGTGATATGTGTCACCTATTAGAGATTTCCATATTTTAGATATATAGACTGTATATTTATAATTATCATGGTATTTGTCTCCTAGTGTGATTCCACCTAGATAGTGTATATTGGAGTGTTAAGAGGGATGATATATGGTACTGTGATGATGTTCATAGGGGTGTGGTCTTTTAGAGAAGAGGTGAAAAAATTCCATAGTTGGAGGCATTGTGGCATGTAGGGTGAACATAATAATAATTTGAGTTTTCATTTTGGATGGATGGGAAATTCAAGGAGACTTTGGTGTGGTTTATTTAGAGCATTGGCTGGGGAGCCTAAAAAGATGATCTGTCCCTAGAATATTTGATTCAAGAGTTCTAGTGGAAGGACCATCCTTTATTCTAGGGTGATTGTGGACCAAAAGAAGCAGATTATTGGATAGAGTGTGCACATAATGTTTTTGATCTGGTTGAGACAACCCAAGAGAAAAGAATGAAGTTTTCCAGTTATATACCTAGTGGACCAGAGAAGTTTCGATGTAATTTATAGGTATATGAATGAATACATGATTGGAAGATGTGGAAGGACTTCAAGGCCATGTTTTCTAAGAAATATTTCCTAGATACACTGACGGAGGATCGATCCCATGAGTTTGTGCATTTTTAGTAGGGATAAAACATGATGACAGATCATGATGGGAGGTTCACAAAGATATTGTATCTTGTTCCAACTATACAAGGAGATGGTATTTCCATGGAGTAATGGTTCAATGATTTTATTTTGACATGAAATTATGGTGAAATTAGATATCCTCAGGTTGTCCAAATTTTAAAAGGAAGTGAACAATGGGGATTATAGTCTAGTGGAACTTTATGAATATGAAAATAATGATATGAGCAGGGGTGTTAGGTAAAATGAGCAGTGGAGCATTGGGTAGTTAGAAGAAATCCATAAGAGGACCCAATAGGGAAATCAGAATTGGTACTCAAGGATGCTAACATGGGGTGGTTCTTCGATGATGTGTTTCAAATATTGGAATATACGGTGTATTTATGCATAGTGATATCAACCAACAATGTAATTCTAGTAATGTGATAAGATGGGTCATATAGAGAGGTATTTTTGGATGAAATCATAAAAAGTTAGGGTCATGGAATGGGTAAGAATTATGGATCTGATATTGGACTGAGAATCAAAACAAGAGAAGGTGTACAAGATTCATCTACAAACATAGGATGTTATAGTGAGAGAGATACCAAAAAATGGGATAGTGGTTGATAGTGAGTAAAAAATTTTATGGAAGAAGTACATTAGGCAGTTTGACTTTGTGTAACAAACATTCAAACAAATAAACATACTTGGAGATGACTTAAGAGCCAACGATAGTCAGAGGTACAAAATGAGAACGTATATATGTTTTTTTTGGTTTTTATGATGGATAATGATGCACAAGGTTCATGTGTGATAATTTAATTAACCTAGTGATGGTTAAAATGTGGTCATCAAGAGTGATATAGAATTTATGTCATCATTCAGAGTGATGAAAGTTTTTTGTGAGCATAGGGAGAAATGTGGGATTTCATGGTCATCATGTATGATGAGGTTTAGATATGATCATAAGATGGTATGTTGGGAATAGTGAATGATTGTTGTAACATTTGTGTTTTTGGATTATGGTCAGTGATAGACCATCGGGATATTGAGACATTGGGTTGGGAAGTGACTGAGTAAGAGATTTCTTTGGTGGGGAGTTCCCATTGAAAGAATCATTCTATTATATTGAGTAACTAGTGTAGTATAAGATATTGGGAATGGGAAAATGTTTTTAGAATCATCTCAGGGTTTGGGTAATTGGAGTGTGGGATGCCAAAGTTTGATGAGTGTTTGGGTTTGTGTATGGATGAAATAGCTTGGGGATGAGCTATTATACAGTAGAGATATTGTGAAACTATATATTTCTTATAAGGTGAGAAATTAATAATTTTTTATTGAGAAACTATATATTTTATGTATTTTTAAATGTTTTGGGGTATGAGGTGATTTTAAAAGTTGTTTAGGAGGATCAGGATGGTCTATAACAGAAATGGTATAGACAATAGTTATTCACACAATAAGACCAGGTGTCACTATGTAAAAGATATGAGAATGGGGGGTGGGTGGTGGGGAGGGGAGGGTCCCCTATCCCAATATTTCATAGTGTGAAGATACATTTCAAACTTTTAATCATTCATGTAGGGAATAAATAGAAAAAATAGTTAACAATTTTAATTAAATCCGAGAGGGTCTTAGGGGGAAGTCCATTTCATCCAATCCATTAGAGGATGCACTCTCCCTCCGTCATTATTGGTTCTAAGTGAGTAATCTTACTTGTTTATTTATATATATAGGCCTCATTAGTGGTAAGAGTTAACCTAGGGTAAGGTTAACCCATCATACCCACCCTTGACCCCTCTGTATAACATGAGGTGTTGTGCCGTTTATGTCCACCAAGACCTATTTTAATATTTTTTGTCTAATTTTCTGATTCACACCATTTTTACATGGATCCAAGGATGGTATTAAATGATTAAGCATCCATAATTATATTGTAGGTGGTGTATATATTTCTCATAAATTTATACACATGATATGTGATGCATGATAAATGGGTATGAGATAGATGGTATGGGTGAGATCGGGTATATGATTATTTAAGTGTATATGGTTCTTCATATATACTAGAGGGTAGTATTGTGTGTACAATGATATGGATAATCCTAGTATGACATGACTGGTGAAATATTTGGTTTATGGTTAGTTGGGATTAATGATTCTAGTTATCGATGTCCATATAATGATTATTTGGAATGAGTTGCTTCTATGGGAACACATTGGGCATGGACTATGTGACTTTGAGTGATAATTATAAATATCTGTGAGGTTATATAGGTCATCAAAATGAGGTGGATAGTGTTGAAAATTTTCATTATTGAGTGACGTAGTTCAGAGGTGGGAAAAATGTTCATCCGAGGTGTGTCCTAGGATTGTTGGTCATTCCCCTAACCATGGTTGGACAATGGAGCTGTTGGGGTCTTGTATACGTAGGATAGAACCTAGTGAGGTTTTTTTGACCACTCATTATTGTTAGAAGACTCTTTAGGTTAATATTAATTTGGTATTTTGTTAACTATATGTATGGAGGAGGTGCTCAGTTTAAAATTCCACAGTTTTTGGTGTTTAGGAACCTTGAATTGGGACTGAGGATCACCTCTATGTTGGGGTTGATAGTCACAAACATGGAAGGATAGACACCATAATTCCTTGGGATGTCAACTCTTGAGATGGCAGTGGTTGATTATGAAGAATTCCTTGGGACTTGTGATGTGTTTTGTGGATGTACATTTAGGACATTGGGTTGACTTGAAAGGATTATGTGGGAGTTTAGCTTGTAATTCCATGAGTTTTTTAATTATGGGTTGAATGTGATTCTTTATAATTTAGGAATAGTTGTTTATTCAGGTGATATTTTTGTACGATAGACTTTGGATACATCATTCCTCTCCAGTACTAGCTGAGGTAGGTAAATGATCATTTTTGGATATTAAGTTCAAGAGGATAAATTTAAGTGATGTATATTATTTTTTTATCTATGTTTTTATATACACCATTATATGTATGAATGTAATCTAAGGATATTATTAGTGTTGGCTTACGGAGTTCATAATCACACCCGAAATGATCCCTCTAAGATACATGAAGACTTCATAGTTTTGATCACAGCAAAAGGAAAAGGCATGATGTCAGGTGTATAGTGGATGAGGGTGTGGAGAGAGTGCATGATATTGGTGGAATGATTTTTTAAATATAGGATGGGTAGTCCCTTGGTGTTGGGCCATAGATATTTAATTATTTTAGAAAGGTAATTTCCCATGTGTTTCCTTTTCGAATGCTCTACACTAGGAAACCCCCTCCACAAAAAGGGATAACTCTAGAGAGTGCCCTAGTTGGGAAGGAGTTGTTTCCATCCGAGATGATAAATCTTCCCTGGGGGTGATGACCTAAGAAACGATGGTTCAACTCAGAAATCTGTCAGTACCAGTGGGTTATGCCTCATTGTTCCCACTAGTTAGGAACCAGGTGACAGAACAAGGCAAGTAGATCTCAAGGGAGTGGTTCACCCCAAAATCGGACTTCTTGGTTTCAAACCCTATACCTCCCAAAGAACGACATGTTTATTCCCCCCACCATCACCACTATTCCACCACCAAAGTGGCTTGGGCCAGTGATATTTGATTATTTTTTGATGATCAAATATTATAATCCCACTCATGATCGTAGTTACTTTTTATAGTTGGCATGTCTTGTAGATATTATCTCATAATTAACATGTGTACCATTATTTATATTATTTGAAATTCATTATTCTGTGTTTTATTAATCGATTATATAGTTTTATCATCATCATCATCATCATCATCATCATCATCATCATCATCATCATCATCATCATCATCATCATCATCATCATCATCATCATCATCATCATCATCATCATCATCATCATCATCGTCATGATCATCATCATCATCCTAACAGGTTATAGTCTCCCCACTATCTAATAATAGAACCCCACTGTTAGGCCCAAATCTTTGGTGTACATAAAGGCGTGCCTAAGGTCCATTTGATTTATGTTTGTTCAGAGTGAATGGGGATGGGAATGTTAAGCCTTCAATTTTTCATAATTCATACAAGTATATAGATTTAAAACTACATACTTGACTTTTTCTCAGATTTCCATTTATGTGTTTTTAGCATGACAAGACTTTTTGTCTCTTTCATTGACAATTATTGGGTTTTGCAATCTATACCTGTCGGTGTTAGATCTTAAGGCCATAAATATTTGACCAAATGTTATTGGGGTTTAAGGTGAAAGAATTTGACCCAATGTTGATATAGTGTACTTAGATTGGGTGAAACAAAGGTTACTTGAATAATGATTCTATTTCTAGTATAGATTGCCTTATAGAGTGGTTCATGCAGTATAACATTATGAAGTTGGAAACAAATGAAAGAGATGTGATATGAAAAACCTTATGGGGATCAAGATATAATGGTTACCAATACCTTTTGAATAGGTAATGATAATGATGTAACTAATGAAATGTCATAATTGAATTAGGAAGTGATGAGATAGAACAAGTATACCTAGGATGAAGAATTACCAAATTTGAATTATGGGTTCCACATCAATGTTGTGGAGGGAATATGAGGATTAGTGGACCTTGTATCCATGATGAAAACATGCCTATGGTTCAAAATGCCAAATATAGAAATAAGGATATCATTACCAAGAATAGGTGTTCTTTAAGCCTGAATATGATCATTACCAATTGCTATAAAAGGTTTTCAATGATTCAAAACACTTGAGGTATGAATTGTGGTTTAAGATAATGGGCTATTAAAAAAGTTATGAGGACATTCTATCCTCGAGATAATCATGTATAGAAGGTTATGTATTATAAAAAAGAGTGTCAGTTGATAGGGACTTATAGGTGGTTCTGAAATATATGGTTTAAAAATAACTAAATATCTTTAAATAAAACTAATCAATCTATTTATAGTTATTATAAGGCCTCTTCATTGATTTGACTCACATTTTATTAAGGGACATGCTTTTATTCTGGTACTAAATCCAAACTAGAAGAGTATCCATGGCTATCTCAAGGAAAATTTTCGAGTGCATTCCTAGGAAAGAAAACAAAATATAAATATGTTTATCCCAAATACTACGACATAATTCTCAGGAAGAAGGAAATTTTACGCTAATGTAGGTTCTTATATAGAGCCTCATCTTAGGAATCCTTACATGGATATGGAAATCATATAGTGAAGTTGGATTCTATAGTATAGAACACTCTATGGAGTTTATAGTCTTACGGGTTGACCTTAATCCATGAATTCTAACATCATATTATAATAAACAAGGAATTATATAGTTTAAGGTTGGGAGATAAGGACAAATTATATGTAATTTAGAGTCATTCATAGTGGAATTAGGTGTTCTAATATTTTTGGTCAAATGATAAGGGTCGTTATTCAAGAAGGTTTTTCACTGATCTAGATAACATGTAAAATAAGAATACGTAGTATTAGTCCTGTATAAAGAGATAAAACTAATTGTGAATGAATGAATGTTTATGAACTAGAATGAAGTGGGGGTTTAATTGTAATTTGAACATGGGGACAAGATATGCGATTCTAATGTAATTATGTTTCTTATAATAATTGGAATTAAGACACATGAATTTCTTATAAAGATATATAATCCTAGTGTAGCGTCTACTCTAGAATGTCTCAAAGTGAATGGGGATACTATTCATTGAGAAGAAATTTGATTCTGATAGAATTTATGTCTAGGCCTAATATTAATGATATGATCATCAATACTTATATTATAATAATTGGAATCAAGTCATACTTAATTCTTATGGAGTCACTTAATAGATCTAGATCATATGTAAGATAGGTGAACTAATTTCATTATAGTTTCAAGAAAAATAATGAAGAACCAACATGTATGGGGAGAGTTCACACAATAAGACACAATTTAAGAACATAATGGAACTTAATTACAACATGTTATTATGGAAAAAGACTTATTCACCCATGGAATATTACACAGATCTGCCACTCATGTAAGGAAATAATTGGATACATAATAGGATTCTGTAGAAAAATTAATCTTATACATGATATACCAAATTTCTTACAGTTTAAGGTTATGTAAAAAGGGACTAATTTATCTGTAGTTTAGGGTTGTACAATGGGGACCTTAGTTCAATATATATCTAGTTAACACACAAAATGAATAATTTATTTATATTTTTTCTAGGTTTATGTGAATATCCCATCATAAAAAAAGGATCCACACACTAAGATTGAAGGATTGATGAAGGTTATATGATCTGCAGTTAGGTCTGGGGTAGGATATCTATGCATCACTATATATCATGTGATAATAGGATTTAACCCACACACAATTATTAATAATAGATAATTTATCTATAGATATCTAACTCTTGAACTATGGGATGAATTGTTACTATAATGTGAGAAATTAAGATACTTGACATGAATTTGGCAAGGCCTTATGACCAAAATAAAACCAGACATGGAAATAGGAACAAAGACTAGGTTTGGGATATGAAGTTTTGACATAACTACATATCCTATAGGAAATAGGAACTATAAAACTCTTATTTCAAAGTGGTTTCTTCTATTCATTTCAAACTTATGTAAGGAGAGGTGTATAATGATAACACCCTAGGTATAGACAATGAAATTGGAAATCCTAATTAATGTATCCTAAATGTGGGGGTCAGTATACCTAACTATTGGTTTTTAAAAGAAACCACGAATTAGTAAACATTACAGAGATTTGTATCACATGTAAAAAAACTATGTGATACAGTGTAAGAAACCCTAAGAAGTTTATGGTCAAATAATATTTTCCAATATAGGCTTTGAATAAATCTTTCTCATTTGAAAAGTGTAGTAACATCATCTTAGCGGTGAGTAAGGACAGAAAACCTTACACAAATAAAGATCCTAATCTACCAATATGAAATAAAAGTTTCTTTGGAATGCATATTTGGGATGAAATGAAGATAAGTGACTTTGATTTCAAGACACACATGATTCTGAAGTCAAGACACACACAATTTTTGTAAGATGGGGATATATTTCTATGGTATGAGATGATAACCTGAAGAGGCCTTCTGGTGGTTTCCACAATAGTAGTCAGGTCATTTTTATAGTGCCACAGTGTGTGGATAATATATAAAGTCTAACATAAATACGAATTTCATACAATGGGGGAATTTTAATGGAAATGAAATTTTGATACCCGAATCCAAGATAAATGATTTTGACACCACTGTAATTTCCTGAGATTTTAGATCTTAGAAAATACACACTAAATTATATAAATATTTTCACATGCTAAACCCAATTTTTACAAAAGACAACATATTAATAATATATTATTAATAAATCTATAATTATCACCAAGATAGTAAAATATTAATTGTTTTTGTCTTCAGTAGGTTAATAATTAATATGAGAAAATATTGAAAATCATATTTTTAATAAAATATAATTTATTTATATTATAAATTTTATTTTAAATAAATATATATTGAAAATTTAGAAATTTATTTGAGAAATTAAATTTTTTAGTTTTCTATTATAAAATTAACTTTGGATATATTTCTGAGATTTTTGTAAAATAATTTATTTTCAAATGAATAGTGAAAAATTGATTTTATTAATGTCGTGACTTTTTTAAATTATTATATTATATGAGTACATTGAATGTTTTTAAAACCATTTTATTATAATGTTTTATATTAAAAATTTCAATAAATAATTTTGAAATATTATTTTAAATTTATAAATCCTTTCCCAAAATTTTGAAATTTTATAAAGAATTTTAATGAAAAATTCGTTCAGAATGTTTTGTTTAATTAATTATAACATCATCAATTTATATTTATATTTTATTTTATTGTTAAATAAATATGATTTGAATGATAATAAATATTTTAAATTTCTCAGAATAAATTAAATTGATAACTTTATCCCAATCAAAAATGTCTTTTCTTGAAAATAATGTTTTTGAAAAAACTAGTTTTTATGTGGTACATGTGCCTGTGTAAAGATTAGTTTTCCCAAACATAGAAAGTTAATTTTATAAATTATTATTTTATTTAATATTATAATTTTTATATCATTTAATATGTACAATTTACTTTTTGTGAATAAAATTTAGATTATTAGGATTAATACTAATTACCATGACAATAATGAAACAATTATTTTAAAGTTATTCTTTTATTTATTTCAAGGAATTTCTTTTGAATCAATTAAATTTAACGGTTTTAAATATTGATTATAATATGAAACATAAACACACATACACAGATATATATATATATATATATATATATATATATATATATATATATATATTAACATTCATTTAAATGGTTTTCAATAATAAATAAGGTTAAAAATCCATAATGGTCTAAATGTCAATTTTCTTCTAATACAGTTTTTCTTTAAATTTCTAATTTTAATTTGAAAGTTAATTTTATATTATTCTGAAATTGAGTTCTACTAAATGGATCCCAAATTGATATTAATTACATAAAAATTTTATAATAAGGTTATGATTAAATTTATAGTAATAGTATAATTGACATGATTATTATTTAATGAAGAGTGATAAGTGTTTAAAAGACCAATCTTAGGTGGATTGATTTATTTTAAATTCACATTACCATTATAACTTATATAAAATATTTTATATTTGTAATATCCTTCCAAAATTTCTTACTGAAATTCCCTCACCTAACTAATATAATTTTTATTCCTTTTCATTCTAACCCCTTACTTACCAATCTTTTCCTTGGAAAAGTCCATCTTCATCACTTATAAAATGGGGATCAGTTCCACTCTTTCTGTACCCCACTCACTCAATCACTAAAAATTAACATTTTATTCCTCTTCAAGATAATGATTATATAAAGGTGTTCTATATTGGTTAATACTAAGGGAATATTCATTAATAATAATATTACGATGATGGGGAAGAGCTCCTGTGTAATGGTATTGAATAAAAGTATCAAAAGTACTTCCTTGACTAGAAAAATTACCTTCCCTACAAGTGTTGGAGACCTTCATTCCATTTTCAATAATTGACTTATATTTACTGATAAAATAATTAACATTCCATGGAGTTTTACTAAAAGAAGCAAACCAAGATATTGGAACCCAATCCACCTTTATAATTCTTATGTTGTAAATTATTCACAGGGAAAGTTTTCTAAACATAGATCTTGTATCTATCCCAACTGAATCACCATTACCATAAAAGTCGCTGAATCTAATGATTATAGATCCTATACTATCCTGAACAAGGATTCCTCTTATACTATACCCATGTATTCATGATGATTCCACATTTAATTTATATCCTTCCTTAGTGGGATTCCACTTGGTACACTTAGCCTACAGAGCTGTGCTAATAGAATTAGATCTTTGAGAGATAAATCATACATCAATAGATCAAGATTATCCCCCATTAATTATAAAATCAATTTCAGCTACTAGGAATAATAAATTATAATATATCATTAAAATATAAGGCCCTTTCTGTAGGAAGCTCAAGGTCTTAATGTAGGTATCACATCTTTCTTAATGATTCATTATTATTATTTCTATTCTAAACCAATCGTAACCATAGTATTAAAATGAAATAATTATAATAATTGTGTTCATATGTTATTATTACAATGGTAAAACCAATATTTGTTCAATTTATTCTACTAATAAAAATAATAATTCTCGTTAGTTCATACGCATGCATAACCGCCTCCACGAAGCGACACATGTGATTTTATATCACCACCCATCATGGTTGGTATTAATGAAGGTATTGGTGAATAATTTGTTTTATATAATGATTTTATTTTTATTAAATTATCACACATTATCACCCTCAACCCCTATCATTCTTTGTGTAATATAAATTCCAATCGTGCATTGCGTGGACTACCGATTCTGTGAAGAATCACTTTTTCATTTTTATTATATTTTTCCATTATTTGTAAAAAAATATTAACATAAATTTTACCATAATAAAAAAATAAAATAATATTATTATTTTTCTTTTATAATGATATTATTTAAAAAGAAACAATCCCTTAACCATACTCATTAATTGATTTAAAGTGCGTTCAAGATTTGGTTGCTTTAACCACCTACTTGAATAATGATGGGAGATTATATCATGGATGATTATGAAAACATAATTACTAGTATAGTATGATATGAATTTTTAAATATTTTTTTTCTATAATTGACATAATAATATTTGAAACTTAAATTATGAAAAAAACCTCATTGGTTGAAAATCACTAAAGAATGTTCATTGTCGAATTCATATTCTTGGATAAGGAATTAAATAATCTTGAAAAGATATTTTAACATTATAAATAATTATAATTCATAAATTAATATAATATTAAATAAATTTTAATGATTAAATTTTTAAAATGAATGAACACCATCACCACTCTTAAAAATCCACTACAAACATTCAAGAATTTAAACAATTGATGTTGGAAAATAAGAAAAAACTTACTAATATATATGTAGATAATGATAATAAATGAAAATTATAAGTTTTGTTAGGTATTAATATGGTTATATTATATTAATATATTTATGTTTGTTTTATAAGAGTTTAGAGTGAATTCAACTGATAAAAGAAATCATTAATGGTTTATATCTCAATTCCTTTCATTGAGACATGTTCATGTTATATACCACATATATGTTTATTCAGTGTACTAACTGCACCATTGTATTTTTTATTTTATGATATTCTTATACTTCATGATTCTCAATGTTCAATTTCATTTTATCATTCTCATGGGATTTTGGTTTAAATATTTCAAAAGTTGTAAGGGTTTTTTTACTCAAAACTAAATCCCTTGAGTCATGTTTATGATATAAACCATGTTTTAATTTCAATGGTGTACATACTACCCATTTTTTATAATGTATTAATTATATTTAATGATGTAAAATGTTTTTCCCAAATTCACTCTCCATTGTGGGTTTGATTAAAAAGAGATAAAGGTTGTAATGGATTTCATTTCAACTTTTTTTATTGTGACATGCTTTAATGTTTTTCATAATTTTTATTTATATGTTGTACATAGTAGTTATGAATTTAATTTTATACAATACGTGATTTGATCTATGTTATTTATTTAACCATATGATTTTCAATCTTATAATGATTTTTTATTCAAAAATTTATAAATCCTTAAGAAGTTTTCATGACTCAATTATCATCCTTGGAACATAATGACTCATCATTGTCTATTATATTTAAAGATTTATCTATCATAAACAATGCTACTAATATATAGAATTTAACTTTTTTTCTATTGAAATAATTTTCACACCAAAGTATTCTTCCATGATTATTTAAATGTTTCACTAAAATTTATTTATTTTTGAATAAATCCAACTAATTTTAATGGTTTTTTGTTTCATGTATGTATTTTTACTTCCCACCAATGTCTGAATTTACATAATATAAACTCAAACTATTTTTATCTCTAATGATATTTTTATTCCCCTTAATTAATTTTAAATTAAATGTCTCATGATTATTTTTTATAATGTTTATTTTTAACAAGGTTATTTGAAAATTTTAAATTACTTTTTCTATCATTTGAATGTAAAAGTTTTTATCATACACTCCACATTTTATTTTGATCAAATATATCTTATTTTCCAAATTTTAATTGTTAAATATTTTTTTTTAAAAAAGTAAAAGTGTTCAATTTATTTTCATTTAACATTTTTAAATCTTTTTTTCTCTCTAAATATGTTTTATTTAGAGCTCTTTAAAATAAGTTTTTCTATAATTATTCACTTTAACTTCTAAAAAATTTGTTTTTAATGTAATTCATACTTTACCATTTATAAAAATGGTTAAAAAGTTTTTTTTGAAAACTTTAATATTTTAAATTAAATTTTTTATCCAAGGGTTATCTCTCATAAAGGGATTTTTTTAATCATATTCCATATTTTATATTGTAATGAATCATTTTGGGAAATGAAAATTTAATGTCTTATTATTTCTTAAGTTCATATTATATAAATGTTTTGGAAACCCATTAATTTTCCATTGTTTACTTAAGATATGATTATTTTTTATTTTAAGTAGAACACATATATATGAATTAAGACATATGGGGGTTTATATCTCTCTATAATGCATTGGTTTAAGCTTATATAACATGATATAGTCTCATGTAGATATAATGAGTTTGTTCACATTGACATGAACATGACGGGTTTTTCCACAAATGTTTTTTAATTATAGATATTCCATATTTTTATGTTTTTTTATAAATTTATGCCATACTTATATGTTTTTTACAAAGTTTTTCTAATATTTCACAGGGCATTTCATTTCTTTGAAATTCCATGATTTCAATATTTTTCATTATTCATAAATTATTATTTATTTTTTGGTTTTATTAACATTTATATGAGTTTTATGCCATGTAGAATCCTTAATACCCTATTAGAAATAGTTTTTGATCCTAAGGGTTTAATACATGGTATTATGATATTTTATTAAAACACATATATTTTCCACATAGTATTATTCATGTTTTTGGTTTGAAAATTTATGATATTTCCTTTCCCCTAATAAGGGTTTGATATCACCCCATTAAGATGATAATATCATGTGATATGCTGATAAATGGGTCTATAAGAAAACAATTATGGAGAAATATATGAAATTTTCATAGAATAAGATGTTATATAGCTAATATCTTGGGAACTACACCTTTAGATCCTTGGTGGATCCAACTATTTGTGAGATATATTATTTAGATCATTATATTATTGTATTATTTTTGTCCTGTTTAAATTGGGATTCTATATTTTGTATAATTGGAGGGTTTATTTTTTTATATTACTTTTTTATTTTAGTGAATAGTTTATAGAACCTTATTGAAAACACTTGATATGAGTCTAGGTAAAGGATGATATGATTAAATATTTTAATATCCTTAATTAGATGGTATTATCTATCAATAAATCATTATATGGATACAATAAGTTTATGAAGATATTATAAATATACACCTAGTGGTAATAAACATGAAAAGGGTTGGTTTATAAATGACTTGATCATTACCTTGATGCACCATCAATGATTCTAAGATGAAAAACCTTGTTCGACACACACAAGGGATATGATTTCATTGAAAATGTGCGTATTACAAATAACTATGAAGCATTTATTTCCATGTTAGTTTGAAGAATTAGGTTAAGAAACATAATATAACCTAACTTAATGTAATCTTGGTCAATCTACTGTTAATATAGTTTTAAATGAAGGAGCTATAGGCCAACATGATAATTTAAAAGAAAAATACTTTATAATGTTGAACTCTTTTTAATATTTTGATAATCCCACTATATTATCAATGTTTGTTACCTTATGTCAACAATTTTGGATTTTAGTGATGGGTAATACCATAAATAACTGAGCTAATATTGGTTGTGAGTAACAATTCAGTGATTAACTCAAAAATCCATCCATTGAAATATAAGATTTTAAAAAATATTTACAGATTATACCAAAGAAACTATGTAAAAACAAGATTAACAGTATAAATATATTTGAAATCCTAAGTAAACTGAATAAGATATGGTTTGAGGCCCTTGAAATATCAGGCAATGAAGATGATTAAAGAAAGGAAATTCAGCCACCTATATGTCAAAAACGTTGAACCATCATCTAGGGAATTTCCTCAAGGGGGATAGAATATTCTTTTCTTATGGTAAACCTAGTCCGAGAGTATCAAATCATTGAGGGAAAATGATGATTATAGTAAATAGGATGAAAAAAGACATAACTCATACTTGGGAACCACAAACAACTCAATTTATTATGTGCAGAGAAATTAGGCTTTATCCTATCCAATTACCTAACCCCAAGATTCGTGAGGATGGTAGGAATCCATAATCTTTTAGACATAGGGATAAAGTAAGAACCTATGTTATGACTATTGATGAAATGTGTTGTGGTAATTTTTTATTCACATACCCTCCACCCCAAAGTAAAATTTTTATTCTATTATATCAACCCTATTTTATCTAGGTTATTTTCTATGAACATCATATCACCACCCTATATGATTTTTATTTAATAGAAAACATTTCGTGGTACGATTATTACATTTTTGGAAATAGACTTTGTGAAATCATAATATTCTCCAAAAAAATTAATTTGATTTTCAAAATAGATTGGATATATTCACATTGAATCCAAATTAATTTCTTGAATAAAGGAAAACACATTCTAAATTACCTGTCACCATCTATTATTGCAATTATAATTATGAATTACCTAATTAGAAAATTAAATCCTTCACATGGGCCATTATAATTACTTTTGAGATACATTTCATAGAAATGGTTAGGGAAAATAAATTCTTTCCAATCCTCTCTATGATATTTGGGATCATATCTCATGAAATAAAATATCTTGAGGAATTTAAATCTTTTAGCCAAAATATTCTTTTCCTACAGTTATATGATAATTAAATTATTGGAAAACAATTTATTCATGGGGGAGAATGTAACACCTCGAGATTTCGGATACTTGAAAATAAATAATATGTCCAATAAATTTGTCATATTATACAACCCAAATAATTAAACAAGGAATTGTAATTTTTTTAATAAATCTATAATAAACACTAATATGGAAAACCATTAATAGTATTTACGTTTTGAATTTGAATTATTAATGTGAAAAAATATTGAAATGGTTATTTTTAATAAAAAATGTTTTCATTATATTATATATTTTCATTTCAAAATATTTATTTATAAATTTTTGAAAATAATTTGACAAAGTAAAATTAATTTTTGAATTCCAAACAACAAAATTAGCTTAGAATAAAATTATTAGTTTTTTTATAATTTTTTAGGTGTATTGTGAATATAGTAATTTTATTAATGTCATCACTTTTATGAACTTATTTACTATATAAATACATTGAAAATTTTGGAAAAACGATTCATAGAGATTTTCATATTATAAATTATAATAAAGGAATTTAAAATACTAATTTTACTTTATAGACCCTTGCTCAACATTTGAAAAATTTATGTAGTGTTTTAATGAAAAATTGTTTTTATCTATTTTTCTTAATCAATTGTAACATGAAAAACTACATTTTTTGATTGATTTTATTATTAAATAAATAATATTTTAATTTTAATAGTTTTTTCAAATTCATTGGAATTATTTTTTTAATAACTCTAAACAAACCATGATTCATTTGGATTAAAAATAAATTTTTTCTAAAAATGTGGTTTTACATGTTAAATGTGTTAATGTTAAGAATAATTTCACAACACATAGAATAATGATTGAATAAAATTACTGTTATATTTTAGATAATAATTTTAAAATTATTTATCTTTTATAATTTAATTTTTAGGTAAAAAATCACTATTATTAGGTTTAATTCTAATTACCCTGATAATGGTGAAATACTTATTTTATTATTATAGTTTTGTTAATATTAAGGAACTTATATCCAATCAATTAAATTTAAATACTGAAAATAATGAATCTAATATTATTTATAAACTTATAACTCAATTTATTTACACATATTTAATTTCTACTAAATATAAATATGAATCCATATTGGTTAAAATGTCATTTCTATACTAATACTGTTTTCGTACACATTATTTGATTTAACCAACTATTAATTTTATCCTATTCATAAATGTAATTAGGATAAATAGATCACAAATATAAATATAGAATGTTGAAATTTGATTATTAGGCTCTACTCAAATTCTTTGTAATGAAATAAATGGAATGATTATTATTTAATTAAGAATAAAATCTTGTTAAATGACTAATCTAAGGTTGTTATATTTTTTCTAAATTAACACGATATTTAAACCTTCTAGAAAATATTTTTATGCTTAAAAGTCTTAACTACATGTATTACCAACCTTCCATCACCTTGAAAAATCATATGTTTAATACACATTAATTAATGATTTAATACATTAAGGTAAACTTAATATAATCCCAAAACATACTGAGGAATAGTGTATTTGTGTAATTAGTTACTTCGAACAATATCTGGGAACATGGATATAAAAAATTATTTGAAAGTTTTTAACAAGATCTTAAAGTCCACTGATCCTCTAATACTGCACGAGATGTCCTGAGGATGTACATAAGAATAAGGCAAGCTATAAATCACTATAAGAGAACAAGAAAATAATAACCTAATCAAAGTAATATATATTCATCAATATTAAAATCAAGGTGATATAAAGTGTGTTATAACTACAAACATAAACATATAATCATTATATAAGATGATAAAACCAATGAAATTCAGGAATATATAACAATTTAAAATAGGGAATTATAAGAACAAGTCAAGGATAACTGTTGTGCCATAATATCATAGTGTTCTTAGGATAACCTCTCATGAACCATACATGGTATCTTGTAAGTTAAGAACATCACACAATTATTTGGAGGGATATATAATTTCAAAACCACCCATCATATTTAAATTATATAAATGCATTTGTGGGCCTTAAATATCATACATATTAAGAACGCCTATCATAAATTTTAATCTTGTGAGTAAGGAGTGTGGGATACATACATGGAATTCCCAAATCAATAAAGCATAGGTGCATATTGGGGAATACCCTTGAGTGAAAATATGGGTGGGTAGTCAATATAAGAATGTTTGAGATGGAAAATCACAGGATAATTCTATCATCATAATGGGTGTATGTAAATGTTTATAGGAGTGAATGAGTGAGAAATGGGGTTTATAAAAAATGTGTGGGTAATTTTTTATTAATTTATAAACTTGTGATTTGGAATTTTTATAATAAAATAATCAAAACCATAAACCTTAACATGAGTTTTCCCTTATATTCTACCAATAGAGGGTGATTTTAAATTTTTATATGGCTAAAAGTTTTACCTTCTTAAAAAAATACCCTTGGTTATGTGGATGTGAGTAATGTTTCTAAATAATTGATTTTCCAACATTAAAATAAAATGTAAGTTTTGGAGGATTAGTTAAAGGTTTATATAGTTAATAAAATAACATAAAAAATATATAATTTTAATGTTTAAATATATATTTGGTTGTGTGTTTTATTTATATAATTTATTACATCAATTTTTGGTTATTATGATGTAATAATATCAACCATATATTTATACTATATTTAATATTTTTCCAAAAATTTGGTTGTCATAGAAAATTATAAAAAATTACATACTGGATAATTTGTTTGTATTAATTTCTAAAATAATATTTATTGCATAAAAATAATTTTATATGTATGATAATTTTTACTTTTAAATGAAAACCATTATTTACTAAAAAATACTAGTTTTTACAACACTACCATCTTTATAACTCTTTTTAGAATTATATATTATCTCATTAAAATATATAAACATTTATATTTTAAAAAATAATTTAATAAGAAACATTTATTAAAATAAAATTTATTTAAAAAATTATTGAATTTATGTATAGAGTGTCCTAATTGAAAAAATATATTTCCCAATAATAAAATTTTGATTTCGTCATGTTAAATCTAAATTTTTATCAAAATAATTATACAATCATTTATAATGTAATAATAAATATGGATTAATGTAACTATTATTTTATTAAAAACAAAAATATATAAATTTTTACCTCTAGGTTCTAGATATATAATAATTTATTATACCAATGTATGCCCTAAAGTTAAGGTGTGCGATGAAGAGGATTTATTTGTGTGGTTCAACGGACATGGTTTGGGAAATGATCTCAAAAAGCATGAACTTATCCCATTGATAAATTTTTTATGATTTAGTTGTTGATTTTTATCTTGCAGTAGGTTAAGTAAAAATCCCTATGGTGTTTTCTCCCTCAGGAGCTCTGATAAATGGGCTTCATAGGGTCGGATCCTATAGCTTAAGGCCGTCACTCCTTCTATTTAGGAAAATGGAATTTATTATAACCTTTAATATATACTCGTCTTAATAGTCTTAGTAAAATGTCATTATTATTAATTGTAAAGATGTCTAGAAATCTTTTAAATATTATTGACTATATTTTATAACTGTCCCAAATAACAGTAGTGCACTGGTTTTATTTAATTAATTAATATGAAATGTATTCATTTAGAAGGGAATTTCATTTATAAAATTTCAATTCATTACTTCATCAACTCCTTCATACGTTTTTCCCTCAAAATTTCATTCCATACACTGAAAAAAATTAGGGTACTTGGGTTTCATTTCCTTCTCTTGCTCCCATAATTTTTCTTGAAACTTTTGGTTCGACCACAAAACCTTGACCAAGTGATTTTTTGGTCTCATAGGTATATATCTCTTTGATATAAGATCATATATCTTCAGTAACTTCCCATTATATGAAATATAATTCTCCAAGTGAACCACCTCTAGATTTAGTACATATGAGGGGTCTAGTATGTACTTATTTAAGAGGGATATATAACACACATATTGCACATGGGATAAGTTAGTTGAGAGTGATAGTCAATAGGACACAACTCCAATTCAATAAAAAGATATAAAATGGGATTATATATATCAGTATAAGATTTACTTTCTTCCCAAAATTACTGAATTTCTTCTAGAGTGATATATGAAGGAATAAATTATATGAAAACTAAAACTCCATGTCACATCAATGATTGTATCTAGAGATTTTATATTGAATTTGAGCAGATTTAATATCATTTTAAATGGTTTCAACCCTTTATATGATATCTTGTATAAGATTAATTCTCATTATCTTTTTCTCTCGAACATTATCCCAGCATGTTAGAGTCAAACGCCTCTTCTTATTGATAGATTCATATGGAATCATTTGAATTCTATAATGGAAACTATTTTTATATAATAACTCAACTACAGAAAAGATCTAATCCCATCGTCCCTAGAAATTAATTTAAAATGACCTCAACAAATCCCCTAGAGTTTGAACAATTTGATTACACTTCCATCCTTATGAGTGTGATAAGTAGTACAAAAATTATATTCTATATCCGATGTATACTATTGGTATCTCCAAAACCTCATAGTGGGTGTCAAATATGGATCATATTTAATGGAGAGTGTAACTTCATGCAGTCTTACCACTTATATTAAGTATATTTTGGAAATTTGGTCAAGAGATAAATCTTTCTGGCTATAAATTAAATTCAATAACTTTATATGGTGATTGACTACCACCCATATAAAATTATTTCCATTTGATATCCTAGGGAGTCCTATGATAAAATTCATGGTTATGTACTCCCATTTCCAAAATGGTATGTGAAATGGTTACATCATACCCTTATAATTATATAATCCATCCTTGAATTTTTAGAATACCATGCATTGAAAAATATATTCTGAAATTTTGCTCTTAATATTTTCCAATGAAATGTTTCTTGTCAGATATATATTATAATAGTGATTCCTAGATGAATTGATAACCACATTCTTTGAAAATCATCTATAATTCACCTCTTTAATTATGGTATTTATGGGAAATATTTTTTTGTTCTAAACATTATATCTCTATATTTTAAAAATTCAAACTCTAGAATATTGGCTACCTTTTTCTATATCCACCCATTATCTTTTTGGGTCTCCTTGATCCTCTCAGGAATGGATGGTTGAGAAGTAATTTTAAAAAGGTTGGATGATGATTATTTTATTATTCTCATATATATATATTATAATTCCAACAATATTGGACTCCTTTAAATCCTTATAATGGATAAGGTTGTAGGATCCTTTTTACTTAGATAATATTCCACTTTGTTCACATTTATCAAATGATAAAAAATTGAAAAATTGCAATCCTTTATTAAATCTAACCACATTCATTAGAGAATATTGATACACATTTATGTAAATATATACTAGAATATTTCATGATCTATATATATATATCACACTTCTCCCTATAGATATAATGGAACAGAATATTTAATATGAATATTACTATAGCCTAGTCTAAATCCTAGGATATCACATTGTCATCTTTTATGAGTAGAAAACACAATCCCTTTTTAGACACATCATTATTGATACAAAATACTTCATAAAGGGATGGTAATGTGAAAACATTTGTGGTGATTAAAATATTATTTAACTATTTAAAGCGATATTTACATTTATCATTGAAGATGAACTTTACTCCTTTCCAAGCAAGATTTGTTACTGGGATTGACAATCATGAGACGTTTCTCAAAAAATGATGACAGTACCAAGACAGTCTATGTAAACCATGGATCTCTGTCATAGATTTTGGTCTTGTCCATCCATAAACTTCATATATTTTTATAGGATCCATAGATATTCTTTCACTGGTTATAACATACCCAAGTAATTCCACTTTCTCTATTTAAAAAATTAATTTTTTGTACTTAAAATATAATGTTTTCTTTAAAAAATTATTCAATATAAAATTTAATTCTCACCATGTTCCTCCTTGAGTTTTTAGTAGATTAGAATATCACATATAGAGTGGGATCATGATTCTTTCCCATGAGGGAGAGGCCTCCATCCAAAGGGGATCGAGAAAGAGTCCTTGCGAGCATGACATCCTTATCCCTCACTATCAACAGTAATTTTAACCTTTCCACTCAACATGCCTCAATTATTCTACATCGTAGTTCCAAAACACTAACTAGGAATACTAGGATAAGAGGTGAAGGAAAAAGACTAGTTACAAGTGTAATAATGGGCCAATCATCTCACTTATTGGCCTATCCTAACAGGAATACTTCACAAGGGAAAGTTAGCATGAAGGGTGTTGTTAAAATGTTGGATCTGTTGGAATCCAAAAAATTAGCCAAAAAATAATGGGATGAAATCCAATTTATTGAGAAATTAAAGCAATTATTGGAAGTATAAGTTACCAATGGGGCATGGGTGGTGATTGGTTTTATAGTTTGATTGATCATTGAAGGAGGGATTGGGAAGTGCTTGTTGGATGGTTATTGGGGTGACTTCATCAAAAATTTTAGGTAATGGGGCATTTGTTTAATTTTTTTGTTTTATTATTAATTATGGGAGAAAATTTAATATTAATGTTATGTTTAAGGGTTTAAGAATATCACATATGAATAATACAAAAAATTTATCAAGGTAATACCTAAAGTCTCTATTAATTAATTAAATTAATATTTGTACAGGATTAGTGAGTATAAATGGAATCATAATGAACTAATAGTACTCATAACTTATATGAAAATTTATCTTGGGGAAATCATCCTTATTCACATTTACATTATAGTAACCTGATTGAAAATCCACTATAGAGAAGCACTAGCCTCCACATAGCTGATCAAATATTTTATCAATACATGGAAGAATATAATTGTTCTTTATTGTGTTCTTGTTGAGATATTCATAATAAATTTAGAGGCACATTATACTATCCTTATTCTTAATGAAGAGTACCAACACACCCCATGGTAAATTATTTTTCCATATTAACCCTTTTCTAGATTCTAGTATAGTTACTTGTTCAACTCTTTAAGTGAAATCGTGGAAATTATCTTTTGAGATTTGGATATTGGAAAAACTCTATGTATTAGCTTAACTGAGGACTCAATCTCAAGAGTTGGAGGAAGAAAAAATAATTCTTTTAGAAAAACATAATCATATTCCCAAAAATGGGAATTTCATCATGCAAGATCTTTTCATTAGTTTTATTTATTTAAAAAAGATACTCTTACTCATGAGGAAATAATATTTGTATTTGATATGATAATGCAAAAATTTATTAATACTACTTCTTTAAAATTTGTATAATAAAATGGTAATTTGTGACACATAGGGTAATTTCCTTCTCCCATCAACTTATGTTTGATCTATATAAGGAAATCCAATCCAAACCTATAATAGAATCAAATTTATCTAAAGAGAGTATCACCATGTTCTCTAGTAAATTCATCCTATAAATATGGGTAGTGGAGAAGTTATATACTTGGAATGAAATTATTCTCCCAATTTACAATATCAACAATATTTTATCTTCATTATTTTAAAGTAGTGTTTGAATATTGTGACAAAATGTTTGTGATATGAAAGAATGAATAGAACCAAAATCAAATAGTTTATTCGATATCTTTGAAAGAATAAATGGAGCACCTATAACCACTTTTTTTTCAGGATCAAGCTCAGTATTTGTGATAGAATAAGGTTTCCCAAGATCTCTATGCCTTGGAGGTTGTTTTCATTAGTTATCATCAGAAACACTTGGTTTAGTATAATGATTCACACAATATTTTTATTCCTTATAGTTGAAATGTTGGACAATAGGTTGAGGGTTTACTAGAGAATTACATTATTCCATCACATATGAGGATTTACTCTACAAAAATTCACTAGATAGGTTCCCTTACATCCCAAACCTAAATCATAACTTCATCCTATTTAGATAAATTTTAGGTTTATTCTTCCCACAGTTTTGAAAAGTAAAATTTTGGAATACCTTACCCTTGTGAGATTTTTCCATCATTTCAAAAAAATAACCAACATTCTCCACTTCCTATATCGATACCCATGAGACACTGGAGAATAACTGATCTCCATTTTAACTTTGATGGAATACAGGACAATGGATTCTCCATCCATGTCATTGAGGACAAAGAAACCCCTATCCATTTTATGTCAAATAATATGAGGATTTTTTTTATTAAAATACATTTAATGTAATTATTTCACTCAATCGCTTCGATATCATCCTCAAGTTACATTTTTTTGATCAACATCCACCATGGATTGACTTATCTCTCCTTATGATAAACAACCAACCTGATCTTATGTTGCTCAAAATTTTCACATAAAGGTATCAATTGAAACTTCATCATTGATTAGGGAACTTGGGTTTTATAAATGATTTAAGTTTATATTCAAAACATGAGTTAATCAAGAAATTATTTTAATGATGTTCTCAAATCCTAATCCCCTAGGGTTGGGAATATTTTTTGGGTAGTAAAAACATATCTCATCACATTGTTTGTTGACTCATTTCCTCTTATTTATATCCATTTCCGAAAATAAATAGAAAATTTGGGATGATATTTATTCAACTATTAAACATAGAAAAGAGAAACTAATTACATTAAAGGGATAACTAATTCAATTCGTAAACTTTAAATTTATTGGTTTCGATGTAAGTTATTCATTGTCTATTTCATAACCTAGATATTTAAGGAAATTTTATTACTTTATAATGGTTCATGAATTTCATGTGAATATATCAAATAATATCCCCCATGAATGTCAAAACAGGTGTGAATTACGGTCTCTTTATCATGAACCAATTGAAAATCAAGTTAAAGGCCAAAGAATTTATTTTTGGTTATTACCCCTAATAATAATTCTAATAGAGCCACATCAACTTGTAGTATCTAGGAAGGGATTTTGTTTCCTAAAAACTATTTACTCTATAGATTACCAAAATTTTGGGATGTCTTATTATGTTAAGTCATATCCCTATAGACTTTACTAATGTTTTCTAATCATAATCCCCCAAAATAACTAGAATTTTATTTAATACCAACTACAAAACCCCATATATTTTGTACACCTATATTCAAGGTTTATTAAATAAAGATACAATTAATACAATCACAAAAGATCTTTAGGGTTAGTGACTTTGGGTAATTAGATACATAGAAAAATAACATGGAATATAGATATTGTATCATTTTTGGAAACTCGTTGAGATGCTCTTAAAATATACGGATCTTCTAATAATGAACGAGATAACCTGAGGATTTACATAAGAAAAGGGTGATATTTAAATCCTAGTAATTGAATAATAAAATCATAACAAGATGAATGTAAAGTTTTTTAATTAATTAGGATATCAATGTAACATAAAAGGGGTGAGAATCATAAACATGAACATATAATCATGATATAAGATGATGACATAAAGGAAATATAGGAATATTGAAATAAAAAAAACATGACATTATACTCATAAGTTAAGAAGTGTGAGTTACATAAATATATGTACCCAATCAATTAAGTATAGTTACATCTTGTTGAATAAACCTGAGAGGAAATGGCGGCAAGTATTCACTATAGAAATTTTAGACATGGAAAATCAAAGGATAATGTTGGTAGTATAACAGGTGTAAAAAGGGTTTATGGAAGTGTGGGATGAGAGTGAAAGGTGGTATATCTAAAGTCCCATATTTTTTGAATCGGGTTAAAATATGAAGGTTTCCAAAAAACATTCGGTTTATCGACATGTTGTTAATTTAAACTGAGATTCGGAATTTTATTCCGAGTGTTAAAACACCCAAAGGTTTCATTTTTGGACTTGTGTAATTAACTGATTATTTTAACTGGTGTCCCAAAGAGTCTCATGATCACTAGATCTAGAAAATATCACTTTAATGATTCTGCATGGGCAGTGCACAGTTGTGGTCCAACCTATGTAGTTTACCCTATTTAATAAATTATTTAATTTAATTAAATAATATTATATGAGAGATTGTGATTAATTAAAATAAAGTTTTAATCATAATGATAATGAAGTTATTATTATTATTATTATTATTGTGGTTGTTTAATTAAATGAATGATAAAAAATTAATTAAATGATAGTTGAAGAAATTGATGTGGATTTTGGGTTTATAGAAGAACTATTTTATTTATATGAAGAGTCTTGGAATTATCGAAATACCATTAATTATTAAATGGAATAATGTGCTAATAATAATAAAATTATTATTATTATTATTTTTACGGTGTCATAAATAGTTTTAATGCTTTGAGGTTTTAATTATATGTTAAAAGAGTGTTTCATTTATGAGAATTTAATATGGATTTTGAGCTTCTCAAAGAAACATTTAATAAAATGAGGAGTTTTCTATTTAATTATGTGCTGTTATTAAGTAGTGGTATTGGTCTTATCAAAAGTTGGAAAAATAATAATAATGAGATTATTATTATTTTCATTTTAGGAATGTAAAAATTATTGTTATTATGGAAATTAAAATACGGGTAATGGGTTGGATTCTTTTTTCATATTAATGACATTGTAATAAATTGGGAGTTTCATAATTAATTATGAAATTTTTATTAAGAAAATAATGAATTAAAGAGATTTTTTAATTAAATGGGGTGTAACATTTTTTTTAAAATGATTTTAATTGGATGTTTAATGAGGTGTAATAATTTTGAGAAATTAATGAATCTTTTGGGTATATCAAAGAAACATCTAATTAAATAAAGTGTTTCATAATTAATAAAGAATTTTTTTTAATAAGAGGTGTTGGGTTTTATCTAAGGTTGAATAATAATAATAATAATGAGATTATTATTATTTTAGTTTTATGAGTGGTTGTTATTATTATTATGAATAAAAATAATAATGGATTTTTGGGGGTTTCATTTAATTAAATAAAGGTCAATAAGAATTTAATTAATCACTACGAAGAAGTGGTTTTTATATAATTAACTTCTTTTGAGTTCATTAATTAAATAATGATGAGTTAGAGATTTTTAATTAAATTAAATTGTGTTGAGATAGTTTAATTAAAAAAGATGAAGTGGGGAAATTGGTTAATTAAAATTTGTGAATGAATTTAATTAAATAATGTGTAAATGAGGAGTTGTGAATCATCAAAGAAGGGGAATTTTAAATGTTAATATTAAATGATGAATAAATGTGGATTTGAGTTTAATTTAATTAAACCATTTTAAATGTAGATATCTGGTTGTACACAGTTAGTCAAATGGTGCAGGTCAGCGGTGCGGTTATCCCATTTTTAAAATGATTTTTTTATTTTATTTTAAATAAAAGAAATATTTAATAATAATAATAATAGTGATATTATTATTATTATTTTTGTATTAATTTTATCGGATGATTTATGGGGGTTTTTAGAATTAATTGTGAAACATTTATTTAAAGGTTAGTTAATGAAGTAACATTATATTAAATGTGAATAATAAATATTATTATTATTATATTAAGACTATTAGTTTATATTTGGTGTAATTGATAATTGTGGGAGGGAACATGAGGGTGGCACACCACCATCTGGGAGGAACAACTAAAATGAACAAGGCCCCTCCTTTGAGGTGCGCTACACCCCCCTCACTGGCTCCTCTTCATGCGATCAAATTCTCTCAGTGTCTTCTCAAATCATGTCCATCTCGGTGAGGTGATTCTGTATGTATTTGTTTTGTGATTCTCATCGGCTATTTGAATCCTCTATCTCCCTATTTTCTCAGCCAAAACCCTAAAGTTCGGGTTTTATTGGGTTTACTTGTTTCTTCGGTTCTACGGATGTGCAAGGGGATCCTCTAGACCCTTTAGACTATATTCTTGCATCTACCGACAAAGGCGAGGAAGATGGGTTTGTTTTCTCTTTTCTGTCATCTTTTTGGTAAGGTTATATAATAGTGGTATTGTTTCGCATCATTCAATTAAGGTTTTGATAATTTTTATGTGTCCCTGGTACCCATTTAGAGGTGAGGTGGTCCTTACTGTTTTGATTCTGCGTACCTGTTTAATATTTTGAATTTTATTTATATTGATGCAGGGCGTGTGCGTGAATATATATATATATATATATATATATTCAAGAAATATATATATATACCTACATAAAAGGTGCGCACGCGTGCGATTGTAGACCAGTTGTGGATTGGTTGCCGGCAAGTATATTAAAATACTTCATATTTTAATTGGTGCCACCCCGAAACTGGGTCCGAAATCCATAACATTTATTTTAAGAAATATAGCTTCTTTAAATAAATTGAGAATATGAGTTTCCTTGATTATGATATGTCGATGCATAACACTTTTTATGTTATTAAATGATGCCACCTACATGAAGGACTGTTGGAGTATCGACCAGTGGCTTGAGGAGCGGACCCTTCTGGAGACAAGAAAGCTTAGTGCGGGCACCCATTATCTGGATGTGACGTGAAGAATGAAAAGAGATCCTGTGTGGTTCAAAACCGAGTGATTCTGTGTAGGTCTGCACCTAGCGATCCTGTGTTGGTCAGCATGGAGTGATCCTGTGTGGGTCAGCACCAAGCGATCTTGTGTTGGTCTGTGTCGAGTGATATTGTGTGGGTCAGCATGAAACGATTTTGTGTGGGTCAACACCTAGAGATCCTATGTGGGTCTTATGATGTACTACGATCCTCTGTGGGTCTGATGATGATTATAGATACTTCGTTGGTCTTCCTATTAACACCATAAGATGATTCAGTAGTTACATTTAATCATCTCTACTACTGTACCTAAGAAATACCTAGTGTGAGCTGAGTCTGTACCTACGTGGTACTATCCTTCGTGGTAATACCTTGGTGATATTTTTCAATGTGGTAAACCTATGTGGTACTTAACTTCGTGGTATTCCTCCTTTTGTGGAACATTTGTTCTTTGGGATAATGAGTTAGGCCTTGTGATTCCTCATGTTTGAGATGGGTTTACATGATAACTTTGGTAAATATATGGGAATATACCTAAGTAGGGTTTTCAGTTGTTTTCCTAATTTTGTTTTATCCCTTTTATATTTTTGGAGACCTTGAGGGTTTCGAGGTCCATACTGAGTATCATTATACTCACCCCTGCATGGGCTATTGGCCGCACCTCATTGTGTTTGTTGTAGAAAAGGGGAAACTTTGATTGAGGAAGAGAGTACCAGGACTGAAGGTAGCTCAGAGGTAGACCTTAAACGAGGCGTACCATAGAGACGACCGTTCGAGAGCTGTACCAATCCTTCAGGTAAGATCCTGGCGGGTGATCACATGAGCTACTCCAGTTTACTTTTACTTTCAGTTTCTTATACTTTCTAGTTGGGCTTGTATTTTGGACCCTTTTTACTTACTATACTCTCTCTTTTACTAAACAATTTGTTTGAGTTCGTATCTTGTTGTGTGCTTGGTTTCATGTGTTTACAGGTTATAAAGGAAAAGCCTTCCCAGTTTTAAGGAATATGTCTTCGGTGCTATTCGCTAGCCCCTATACTATGGAAGGAGGGCTTGGGGTAGTCATGACATGGGCCCCAGGGGACGGGTCGTGACAAATTGGTATTTGAGGAGTCAGTTCTAGCTTAGAACATATGACTCTGATATTTATTTTTAATGACAATAGTGTTATGACTAGTGAGCGTGGTTACCAATTTAAAGTATCCAATGTGGGTGCAGCGGCTGACGTATCCATATATGAGGACCCTGACTTTTGATTTCTGACTCAGTGCACAACAACACTAATTACGTGTGTGTTTTCAAGAGTTTTATTTGTTATCTCTTTGAGTCAGCTCAACAGGTATAACTTGTTGATCATGGAACACCTATTTCTTTTCAGGATTCCACCACACAGACAGTCAGCTAGGGTTCTGGATATTGTACGCACCGATAGCCCACCGAGCGATGAGGCCTTGGTGTTGGGCCCTCTTCTAGTAAAGGCATTATCGGAGGCACCGGTGGTACCATTACCCACTAGGCCACCAATGCGACTAGGCCCAATAGTAGAGGGTGCAGGCCGCTTCAGAGAGTTTCATGAGTTCCAGTGCTAGAGGCCACCCAGATTCTAGGGAGAGATGGACCCACAAGCGCTGAGGATTGGTTGGAGGCCGTAGTGAGAGTCTTCCGACTGGTAGGGACACTAACTGATCTCATGGTGATCCTTTCTGCCATTCTTCTATAGGAAACAACAGGCAGATGGTGGAGCTTGATGCTCCAAGATCATGACTAGGTGACACTTTTCTGGGCAGACTTCGAGAGCCTGTTTTGAGGAGGGTTTGTCCCAGCGACTCTTCACGCAGTGCGCATAGAGGATCTACTTCATCTTCAGCAGGGCAGTATGACTGTGGTGCAGTACTCAGTGAGGTTCACTGAACTCTCACGCTACTCCATAGATATGGTTCATGACCCATTGTTTTGGTCCTAGACCTTCAATAAGGGACTCAGGTAGGAGATCAGGGCTTCGATGATCTCACTCAGCATCCCGACGCAGGTGGGGGAGTTAGAGAGAGCCCTCTTGGTGGAGAGTTTTCTTGCAGAGCAGTCACTGGTAGTGAGACACACTACCATTCGTCACGTAGTGGAGTCTTCTACAGCTGGCAGCAGACCGGTGACACATAAGTCCAAAAAAACCAGACTTACAGGTGGACTACTGCATGATTCAGGGTCGGTTGTGTGGGGCACATGAGGTAGATCTATTCATGCTAGGAGCGGACAATGTTATGCATGTGGCAGGAAGGTTCACATGGCTTATGACTATCTGACCCACTGTATGGATGATCATCAGACGGTCGAAGGACTTCCCAGGAAAAGATAGAGGTTTTACTGAGGATTTCTATAGGTAGAAGTTAAACATGATAGAGGAGATATCCGTGCAACTGGTGGTGGACGACGATTTGAGATGTTACCGCCACCACCACCTGGTGGTCCACCCCGACCATAGGGAGTAGGAGGACATGGGTGAGCTCAGCTCCATGCAACTGAGGCTTATGACCATGGCGCTTCAAAGATGATATGAGGTCTGATCTGTGTCCACTACACCTTAGCTACAATACTTATAGACATACGTGATAGTCAGTATTTTATTGCCACTGCCCTCGTTCGGAGCTCAGAGATTCTGATGGAGACGTTGGCTCGATCCTTACAATCTGTGACTCCTACGAGAGTGAATTTAACGATTATGCACTGGTTCCCGTAGTGTGATCTTACTATAGGAGGTGCGATATTTGGCTGGGATCTCCTAGTAGCGGCGTCGAGGCCTTACGATGTTTTCTTGGATATAGACTGGTTATCAGCAGTCCGTACTCATATTGACTATATTAGGCACAATGTGCAGTGTGTCAGCACAGATGGGACCAGGTTTTCCTTCACTGGAAAGAAGGGAGCCTTTGCAACATAGGTTCAACTTACCGAAAGGAGAGTTCATCCGATCACTCATCAGTTGGCTAGCCTTACCCTTAGAGCAGTTGATGTGGAGTGTCTGAGTTATCCTGTAGTGGTGGACTAGTATGAGGATGTCTTCCCTGATGATGTCTCGGGTCTACCTCCTCATCGAGAGGTAGACATTTACATTGATTTTTACATCAAGACAACTCTAATATATACACCAACGTATCGGATGGCTCCCACGGACCTTCGTGAGCTACGGGTACAGTTAGAGGACTCACAAGGGAAGGGATTCATTCGGCCTAGTGCTTCTCCTAGGGAAACATCAATTTTGTTCTCCAAGAAGGTGGATAAAATCTTGATAGTTTGTATTGACTATCAGCACCTGAACTAGGTTACCATGAAGAAAAATTACCCACTCTCTAGGATTGACGACCTCTTTGATCATCTGAATGGAGCACAATGGTTCTTGAAGATAGACCTCAGCTCAGGCTATAACCAGCTCAGAGTACGAGACAAGGATGTTCAGAAGACAACTTTTAGATGGCGGTATGACCATTACGAGTTCTTGGTTATGCCATTCGGTGTAACCAATTATCCAGCAGTGTTCATGGGACTCATGTACTAGATGTATCAGCCATACCCTGAACGCTTTATAGTAGTTTTTATCAATGAAATTCTGATATACTCGACTATTGGGGAGGATCATGCTTATCATTTTCTAGTAGTAATGGGAACAATACGAGAGCAAAAACTTTATGTTATGCTCTCGAGGTTCTAGTTATGAATTTGAGAGGTTCACTTTCGGTGACATGTCATCTCGGAGGCTGGAGTTGCGGTGGACCCAGCAAAGATTGCGGCTGTACTCGCTGGGTAGCCACCCAGGAGTGTGACAGAGGTATGAAGTTTCTTGGGTTTGACTGGATACTACCAGATGTTTGTGCCAGATTTCTCCAGCGTTGCTACACATTTATAAGCACTGATGAAGAATGGGAAACCCTTTGTGTGGTCGGAGAGAATCCAACAGAGTTTTCATGAGTTGAGGAAAAGGCTGACAAGTGCCCCCATCTTGAGGCTACCGGAGGAGGGCGTAGGGTACGTAGTCTACTATGACGCATTTGGTAATGGACTCGGATGTGTCCTGATGCATGAACAAGCAGTGATCACAAACGGTTTTTAGAAGCTGAGAAAATAGGAGCCGAACTACGCTACCCATGATCGGGAGTTAGCAGTTGTGGTCTTCGACTTGAAGATGTGGCATCATTACTTGATGGGCGAACATTTTACAATATACTCTGATGACAAGATTCTCAAGTATATCTTCTCTCTAAAGGACCTGAACCTGAGATAACGACATTGTCTTGAGTTCTTCCAGGACTATGACTTCAAGGTAGTCTATACTCTTGGGAAGGGGAATGTTGTAGCAGATTTACTAAGCAAAAGGTCTGGTATACAGCTACTAGGTTAGGTGACAGAGCAGCTGGCCGCTTTTTAGATATCCTTTGTGGATCGAGATGGAGCAGCTTTTCTTCAGTTTCTTATAGTTACTCCTCCATTTCTTCAGTGACTTAGGGAGGTTAAGTGTGGGGATGCTGACTTCGAGGCTTGTGATGATCAAACATTCAGAGGGCAGGCACCTAATGGATTTTCTGATAGTGGGGATCACGTCATCCTCTTCAGAGGATGTACCATGATACCAATGTCACTTTTGGAGGAAGTGATGAGGAATTTCCACACATCCCCTCTAGCAGTACATCAAGAAGTGGTGAAGATGTACCAGGATCTCTGACGGCAGCACTGGTGGCCGAGAATAAAGAAAGAAGTTGCAGAGTTTGTCTCTCGATGCCTCACTTGTAAGAAATTGAAGGCAGAGCATTTGGTACCAGCATGCTTGGTTAAACCTTTGGAGGTCCCAGAGTGGAAGAGGGATGGGATATCCACGGACTTCACAATAGGACTTCCATGTACATCCAGAGGTCAGGACTCTATATGGGTGATCATTGACCGACTCACTAAGTCGGCCCACTTCCTATCGATTAGAGAGTAGGGTTAAGTAGAGATCTTGGGAAGGCTCTATGTGCAGGAGATTGTGCGGCTACATTGATTTACCTTAACGATTGTCTCTGATCATGATAAAAGTTTTAATTATCGACCATGGAAGGGGTTGCAAGAGGCTTTCGGGCACAGTTTCGTTTGAACACCACCTTCCATCCTCAAATGGATGGCCAGACTGAGTGGACCATTCAGACCCTCGAGAAAATGCTGCGTGCTTGCATCCCCGACTTCAGTTGCAGCTAAGAGGATCAATTTCCTTTGGTGGAGTTTGCGTACAACAAAAGATATCACTACACAATTGGGATGACACCTTTTGAGGAGTTTTACGGGTGACCTTATAGATCAACTTTGTGCTGGACTGACCCTAGAGAGACAAAACTCGTGGGACCAATGATGGTACGGGGTACCACAGAAAAGGTGCAGGTCATCTAGAAGCGGATGAAGACTACACAGAGCAGGCATAAGTCTTTTGTGGACTGGAGATAGAGACCTCTGGAGTTCGAGGATGGCAACCCTGTCTTTCTACGGGTCTGACCACGGTGAGGTTTACAGAGATTTGGCCAAGGTGGAATGTTATCTCCAATGTTCATCAGTCTCTTACAGGTCCTTAGAAGAGTTGGAGAGGTGGATTACCATTTATCTCTCCCACCTCAGTTTCACTGGGTGTATGATGTCTTCCACGTATCCCAGTTGAGGAGATATGAGCATGAACTTTCTCAAATTATCAACCATGGTGAGATGGACTTTGACGATGGGGCGACTTTTATAGAGGTTTCAGTATATATTTAGGGTCAACAGGACTAGGTCCTTCATGGGTGGTCGATACCTCTGGGGTACGTTTTCTGGTAGCATGAGAAACTCTAGGAGAGCACATAGGAGAGGGAGGCTTAGATTCATGCTTAGTACACCCCATTTGTTTCTTTAGTTTGTGTTAGGTCTTATGGGGGTGAAAATCCCTGAGGTGGGGAGAATGTAAAGACCCAAAAATTCCATTTTTTTTGAAATTATATGGGAATTTTACGAGTCCGCGAAAATTGATGGCGTGTGTTTCCGAGGCCCAGTGTGACCGGATAAATTGATGGCCCGTGATTCCGAGGCCCAGTGTGCCTAGAATAAATTGATGGCACGTGATTCCGAGGCCCAATGTGAAAGATAAATTTTTGTTCTTTCTGTGAAAGAATTAAATAAAATAAAAATGTCTAACATTTTTATTTTAGAAACCCCTTAAACATGGGTTTTGGTGATGGGGACCATCGAAGACTAAAAGTCCCATGTGAATGTTAAGAGGTGGGGAACACATGAACTAACCCCTATTTTGAATTTAGAGGTGGGGACCACCCAAACCCCTTTAATTAGAGAAAAAATTTCAACTCCTCCAACATTAATTATGCCCACAAAAATCCATTTAATTGGGCCATTAAATGAGCTAATTAATGGTGCCAATGTAGTACATTAATTATGTCGTCTTTGTTGTGCCAACTTAATTTATTTTGATAAAATTAAATTAACAAGTTGGCTATTTCACATTTTTGTGGAATTGGGAGAGGAGAAATGTTAGAGGATTATTCTTTCCAATGAAGAATGAATTTCCCAATGAAGAATGCTCTATCCAACAAGAAAAGTCTTCAAAGACAATGAATTGATGATTGAGGAAACGCCGATGTCACTGACATCGATCTTTCCCAAATGACATCGTCTGCTTCCCTGAGACCTCCGTCAACAAATCTATGAGGTACGATTTTTATTTTGTGTGATTATGGATTCCCATTTTCTTCCCTTCTAAACAAAAATTGTGGATCAAATCTCTAACTAGTTTGATCCGTGGATGATTTCTTTTTATGCGGGTTTGAGAGTAATCATTGCCGAGGTTGTAGAGTTTAATGTTCTTCATTCAAGATTTTTGTTGAGATGCTTGCTACCGCTCTAACCCAGAGGGTGCCGGGAAAACAAACATGGCCCGACCCATCTGCCCTTCTTCATGAATGGTTTGTTATTCATGATGAAAGAAGGCGTCTTTGTACCACGATGACGAATGAAGAGCGGCCAACTGAACCGGCCACCAGCGAAGGCGCGGCGCATGACCGCACCACGCAGAGAGGAAAACTGGCCACCTGGCTAGCTGCAAAGGACCACCACACCATGGCCGCCCCGCCACAACATGGACACCCTGCCGGAATGCTGCCTCTACAGCCCTCATGGCCTCCGCCACCCTGTGGCCTCCGCCCGTCCGCCGTCCCATGGCCTCCGCCGCACCGCGGCCCCCCTGGCCTCTATGGCCCCGCTCCGACCATAGCCACCACATACCGCGTGACCTATGTCGCTCCGGGGCCTCCATGGACACAATCTCCCCGTAGCCTCCGCCGTCCCGCCGCCCCTGTGGCTCCCCCAGACTTCGCGACACCCGCGACCTCCACACCTTCCCGCGTCGCCCTGTGGCCTCCGCGCCGCACAACGACCACCCCACATGGTTCGGGCCACACAACGCGGGCTAGGCCAGACCCAACATGGGCCGGGCCGGACCCAACATGTCGGGTCGACCCGAATTAGGACGGACCCTGTGGGCAGGGTCAACCCGAACCGGGCCGGGTCGCACCGGACCCAGACCAACCTCGACCTGTTAACACTCTTTTGGCCATAACTTTGGCACCGAGCGTCCATTTAACTAACTATCTATGGTGCTGGGAACCATGGAGAAATCCCGTACTTTTGGTATACCTCACATTAGATTTAGATATAGTTGAATAATGGTTGGGTTGAATTAGACATGAATCTAACCGGGTGCTTAGATATAAAAGGCTAATAACTTCTAGACCAAGCATCTGTTTGACACACTGTCTATTGTATTGATACCCCTATTATGTGGCAGACATTTGGGATACTTCTTTTTTGGACATAGTGAAAGTTGGAGTATCTACCAGTGGATTGAGGAGCGGACCCTCCTGGAGATGATCATGCTTAGTGCGGGAACCCAGTAGCTGGTTGTGACGTGAAGAATGAATATCGATCTTGTGTGGGTCAACACTAAGCTATCTTATGTGGGTCAGCACCTAGATATCCTATATTGGTTAGAACCGAGGGATCTGGTGCGGGTCATCACCGAGAGATCCTATGTGGGTCAGCACCGAGCGATCCTATTTGGGTCAGCACCAAGAGATCCTATATGGGTCTGATGATGTACTACAATCCTCAATGGATCTGATGATGATTAGGGATCCTTCGTGGGTCTGCCTATTAACAGAGCAAGATGATTCAGTAGTTACATCTAATCATCTCTACTACTCTACCTAAGAAATACCTGGTGTGAGATGAGTCTGAACCTGTGTGGTACTATCCTTCATGGTAATACCTTGGTGGTATTTTTTTAATGCGGCTTGCCTCTGTGGTACTTACCATTATGGTATTCCTTCCTTGGTGGAATAGTTGAGATTTGAGAAAATGAGTTGGGACTTGTGATTCCTCATGTTTGAGATGGGTTTACTTGATAACTTAGGTGTATGTATAGGCATATACCTAAGTAGGGTTGTCAGTTTTTTTCATGCTTTCTGGTTTATACTTTGTGTATTTTGTGAGACCTTGAGATGCTCAAGGAGACCACCATCGTGGCTTGGTTTCATTGTTTATTTATTTTTGTAATGGAATGTTCAGAATTTTGTTTTGTTCACTATTTACCTTTTTTGTATCATTAGTATGTCATGGATGCATCTTCAATATAATTGTTGTTGGCCATTTGTTTGTACATGATTTTTGAAATCTACTTCTACTACTTTATCATTTAGTAGACTGCATCCACTATTTATTTCCATTATTTGTTATTTACTCTGATATACCACTGCACAACTCTGATAATAGGGTATAGTCTCCCCACTGACTATCCTTAGACCCTTTTTGCTAGTCGGCAGACTTTGGCGTACGAGGAGACGCGCTTAAAGTCATGTGACGACTGGTCCGACCATCGGTTTAGGGGTGAACTGGGTCGGGGAATTACAATGTGGCATCATAGGGTTTCTTTTTCTTTGTATTAATATTTTGGGGTTGGTAGACATGAGACTAGGAATGTGTCGGTTCTTGGGTTAATTTTTGTGCTTGGGACTGATCAGCTCATGTACGGGAAATGAATAAGTGGCTAGGGATGAGAATTGATGTTTTTACTATTATAGGTTATAGTTGATATGATTTCACCTTGAGTGACATGTGTATTTTCCTCTGTTTATTGATTTTGATAATTAAACACTTAGAGATTCACATGTCATGCATATAACATGCCAAGTAGTGGCATTAGTAAAGTTCCATCTAATTTGGATTGTTTTCCTTGGGTTCAATGCCTTATTTTGATATGCTTTAACATGCCTCTCTAGATAGAATGTTCGGGTGATAGATTTAACATGATTTCATGATTATATGCCATATTGCATCGGTTATTAGCATGTTTTGTTGTTGTGCCTTACTTTTGTGTTATATCATGCTGTTTTGTTACTTCTTATGTTTACATGTTAGAGATGTTTTCAATATGTGAAAGGGGTGTTAAAGATAAAATGTTAAATAAATGTTGACTGTGATAAATGGGAGCCAAATTCTAGCAATAAGGTGTATGGGAGCCTTTTTGATTAGTATATGGCCACCCATGTGTTTGAACCACATACAACCATAATATGTTTTAAAATGGTTACAAATGTAAAAATACTGAGTTTTGATTGTAACGAACTATTGTTGTGTTGCTTTTTGAAGAACCTAGATTTAATAAATGAGAACTTTGGAGGTTTCCTTTTTGGTAAAATGGATTAATATACTAAATTAACTTTTTATATTTGAATAACACTGAATATTATATGACTAAAGAGGATGTTTGTGATAGAATTCTTATTTTTTTCTATTGGGAGTTTTTTTGAAAAACTATGTGACTTGTTGTGTAGATGTACTTGTGTGTATGTTGAAATTTATTCAAATGTTTAAAGGTTGAAAAGAATTAATTAAAATTACTAAAAAATAAAAAGGGCTTTTTGAACCTTGTGATTCCAGTTTTGCATGACCAAGAGAGAGGGTCAACGTTTATGTTTCGTAAGGGGCTAACCCGTGGTAGGTAGTACCCTATGAATGTTGTTGGCTGTTAAAGTAAGTTCATCCCACTATTTGGGAGGACTTCTTGGTACTTGAGTGTTATGTCACACCAATAGGTTTATGCTACAACTTTTTTGATCAATGTTTGATGTGGTGATCATGGTTCGACGTAGGAAGGATTACTCCAATCTACCGAGTCCTCGAGTGAAAAGATCTGTATACAGGGGTGAGTTTCCCCTGAAGGATCCTACAATTGGTGACTCCACCCCCCGAACAAATATAAAGGTTCTAACAAGAATGAGGGCGCCCTCATCTTCAAGGATCTGGTGGATGAAGGAGACAAGGCTTCTACTCCTGACATTCTCATGTGTGTTAAGGGGATGCTTAATCCTGTACAACAACATGATGCAGGCTCCAATGAAGTCCCTCAGCGACCGGTGTCATAAGTGCTAGAACACATGGACCTTCTAATGCATTTAGATGTAACGGTAGAAAACGATCTAGATATGATGGCATCAAAGAATATAAGACCACTTCAGGTGACTACTACCACAGAGCAAAGTGAATGGATTGATAAGCAGGACCATATTTTTCTTAGAGAACACAACATAAGGAAGATCAACAAGAAGGAATATAGGAAAGCAAGGGACAACGTGGCTCATCTATATGATGACACCATAAAGGAAAACCCTGACATCCAGGTAAATTCTATCCCCTAGATATTTTTTAGGGAGATTAGTTCCAACCAACTCAAACTGTTCTCCAACAACTCTATCGTGTCATTTGGTGCTGAAACTTGTAAGATGTGAGGGTTCTCACTTCTCCCTTAAAAGTGTTTGGAAAATAAAAGATTTAACATTGGATGAATAAGGACCTCTTCTGAATATGATGGGCATTTTCGATATCTTGACCTCGTCATGGAGACACTAATATAGTGTTGGTCATACACCGCACTACAGTTTAAATGTGGTTGGGATGGATGAGTGGTTGTTATCTGGGTAGTATGTGGGATTCGTTGATTCATTAGTTTTTGTGTGTGTTGGGGAACAATTGTATTTAAAATAGCCTTGTGATGACTTGACATGGAAATTTCATATTTGGTCTGGTAAGGACTTTGTTTTATATGTGTATGGTTTTGGATAGTTTTAAAGGAACATCTTTAGATAAAGGGAGAAATGGGGTTTTGGGTCTGAGATGTCTTTCGAGGGAAGCATGTGCAACCTGTTCTACAGATTGATCGAGATTCAACCATTTTTGGTGATGAGGTCCCAAATAATGCCCTAATATATAAGATCTTTTTTGATGTCTAAGTTATAAATTTTGGTTTGAATTTGGTTTTAAAGTCTCAGTCATTAGGCTTGTGAAGGTTTAAAGGTGCGTTTGGAGTTGGGAACCCAAAACGTCACTTCTAAAGAGATTAAATGACCTTGGTAGGTCGGCTGTTTTATTAGTGGTTCTCGATGACTTCTTAGGGACGAGAATTTTTTAAGGTGGGTATATTGTAAAGTCTCATGTTTTTGAACCGGGTTAAAATACAAATGTTTTTGAAATAAAATTCAGTTTATTGACGGGTCATTTTTATAAAATGAGCTCCGGAATTTTATTTCAAGTGTTGGAAAACCCAAAGGTTTCATTTATGGACTTGTGTAATTACCTGATAATTTTTAGCGGGTGTCTGAAAGAGTCTCTGGAGCACCGGATCCAGAAAAGACCACTTTAATGTATCTACACGGGCAGTGCACAACTGCGGTCCAACCAGTGAAGTTTTCCCAATTTAATAAATTATTTAATTTTATTACATAAGATTATATGATAGATTGTGATTAATTAAAATAAGGTTTTTATAATAATAATAATGAAGTTATTATTATTTTTATTAATGTGGTTATTTAATTAAATTAATGATAAAGAATTAATTGAATGATAGTTGAAGAAATTAATAAGGATTTTTTGTTCATCAAAGAACCCTTTTTATTAAATAAAGAGTTTTAGAATTATCGAATGACCATTTATTATTAAATAAAGGAATGTCATAGTAATAATAAATTTATTATTATTATTATGGTTTCATAAATAATTTTAATGCTTTGAGATTTTAATTGTATGTTAAAGGAGTGTATCATTTATGATAATTTAATGTGGATTTTGATATTCTCAAAGAAACATTTAATAACATGAGAAGTCTCAGATTTAATGAAGCGTTGTTATTAAGTAGTGGTGTTGGGTTTATCAAAAGTTTGAAAAATAATAATAATGAGATTATTATTATTTTAGTTTTATGAATCTAATTATTATTATTGTTATTAAAATTAAATTAGGGGTTATGGGTTGGAGTTTTTATCATATTAATGATTTTGTAATAAATTGGGAGATTCATAAATTTTTTTGAAATGTTTAGAAATAGAATAATGAATTACGAAGCATTTTTAATTAAATGGGGTTTAACATTTATGTTAAATTTTTTTGATTGGATATTTAATGAGGTGTAATAGTTCTATGAAATTAATGAGGCTTTTGGGTATCTAAAGAAATGTCTAATTAAATAAGGAGTTTCGTAATTAATAAAGATGTTTTTTTAATAAGAAGTTTTGGGTTTTATATAAGGTTGAATAATAATAATAATAGAAATAATAATATTATTATTGTGGTTTTATGAGGGGTTGTTATTATTATTTTGAATAATAACAATAATGGATTTGTTGGGGTTTTATTTAATTAAATTAAAGGTTAATAAGAATTTAATTAATCGCTATAAAGAGAAGGTTTTTATTTAATTAAATTGTGTTGAGATTATTAATTAAATAATGATGAGGTGGAGTTTTTTAATTTAATTAAATTGTGTTGAGATAATTTAATTAAAAAAACATGAAGTGGGGAAATAATTTAATTAACTTTTTTGAATGAATTCAATTAAATAATGTGCAAATGAGGCATTGATCATTATCAAAGAAGGGAAATTTTAAATTGTAATATTAAATGAGGAATAAATGTGGAGTTGATTTTTATTTAATTAAACTATTTTAAATGTAGATACTCGGTTGTGCATGTTTAGTCAAATGGTGCAGGTCATATGTGCGGTCACCCGGTTTTTAGAATGATTTTTAATTTTATTTTAAATAAAAGAAATATTAATTAATAATAATAATAATAAGGATATTATTTTTATTTTTATTTTAGTAATTTGATTGTATGATTTATGGGGGTTTTTATAATTAATTGTGAAACATTTATTTACAGGTTAGTTAATGAAGTAACATTATATTAAATGAGAATAATAAATGTTATTATTATTATATTAAGACTATAAGTTTATCTTGGATGTAATTGATAATTGGTGGAGGGAAAATGAGGGTGTCCCACCACCATAAGTGAGGAAAAACAAAAATGCACGGGGCCCCTCCTTTGAGGTGCGCTAAACCCCCCTCACCGACTCCTCTTCGCGCGATCGAATCCTCCCAGTTTCTTCTCGAATCTTGTCTGTCTCAGTGAGGTGATTCCGTTTGCACTTGTTTTGTTATTCTCATTGGATGTTTGGCTCTTCCGTTGACCTATTTTCTCAGCCAAAACCCTAAGGTACGAGTTTTATTGGGTTTCCTTATTTCCTTAGTTCTAGGGATGTGCAAGGGCCTCCTTTAGACCCTTTGGACCGTATTCCAGCATCTGCTGACAAAGATGAGGCACATGAGTTTTTTTTTGCTTTTATATCATGTTTCAGGCAAGGTTATATAACTGTGGTATTGTTTCAAATCATTTAATCAAGTGTTTGATTATATTTATCAGTCCCCGGTACCCTTTTAAAGGTGAGTTGGTCTTTACTGCTTTGATTCTGAGTACCTGTTTAATATTATTATTTTTATTTTATATTGTTGCAGGGCACATGTGTAAATATATATATATATATATATATATATATATGTTTGTAAGAAAGATATATATATATATATATATATAAATAGATAAAATTTTCACACACGTGCTATTGTGGACAAGTTGCAGACTGGTTTTCACCAAGTATATTAAAGTGATTCAGATTTTAAATGGTGCCACCCCGAGGTAGGGTCCCAAATCCATAACATTTCTTTTATGAATTATAGATTTTTTAAATAAATTGAGAATGTTTTTCCCTTTATTATGACATGTCGATGTATGACGCTTTTGATGTTAAATGATGCTGCCCACATGTGATAAACAAGGTCTTGAACATGTGTGGATTTTAAGCATGTTTTGCTAATTTGGATTAGTACAAATATAACACAAAAATCCTTGGGAACATGTTTTCCATGTCCCTGAAAGGATTTTGGGCTTTTCACCTTCATCTTGTGTAGAACTTTGGACTTTCCCATCTAATAATGAGACACCATGATGGGAATAGATGGTTGAATTCAGTAGGATTTATACAATAAAATATGAAAATTATTAAAACCTTATATGAAGGGAGTTAAGTTTATTTTCACATGAACTGCTTATGCACTTCACATGACATGTTCATGATCACACAGAGTCCCCCGAACAAGTTTTTCTATATCACATGATAGATTCTTTGATATGAGAACAAATCAAAGGAAGACTACCAAATATGTTTTCCTGATTCATGGTAGTTATTCGACGTCTTGATTTGATTTTGTGAAAGCCTTTTGGAATCTCCGATTGACCATGAAAAATCCCTTTGAAAAGTCATTATCTCAATAAATCTGATAATGATGGAGTGATCAAGTGGTTGTCGTTTATCATGTGACATAAAGTAAATGTCATGGATGACCCATGACTTGATCATTCAAAGTGATAAATGCATTATATGAATTATCCATCCATAGAATCAAGAAAATATATGATATTTAACTACCATGAAAGGTGGTGTAGATATGATGTGATGATTATTATAAAATACCCCTTTTATAGAAAAAAATACATGAAGGTGAGAGTGTGATTTTTGGAGTGGATGACTATGCAATGAGAAGAGTTTTCCACCTAGTAAGCTAGATGAATTACTTAATGGTTTTCATAAAAGGATTTTGTGCTTCATTTTATCTATAATTGACCATGGGGTGGATATATGACATTCTTTATGGATCATGAGAAAGGAATTTTCCATTTCTTCTTCATCACATGATGCCTTAATAGGTGAATGACTAACAAATATAAAGTTGTTTTACATTATGAAGGGATAAAATGATGGAAAATTCGTGTGAAGTACGATATACTATTTTTCATGAGAAGGACTTACGTGCTTCATGTGATATGTCCCTAGATCATGAGAATACAACCAAACCTATCAAAGATATCACACAATATCCCTTAGATATATCTTCTAGTTCACGTGATGACTCTTTGACATGTCAGTCAAATCTTGTGATAACCTCTAGACTTTTATATCAGATCAAATGATGTCTACTCAAATTTTCAACCAAGATCATGTTAATCCCTAAGAAATTTCATGCTAGATGATGAGAAAACCTTAGGATGTGTCATTAAGTTAATATAACGACCTCTAGAAATTTAATCCATATCACACGGAAACCCTGAGATATATCATTTTGGATCATGTGATGGCCCCTGGACATGTCTACTGTGTCAGGAAATAACCAGAAGTCGTGTCATCCAGACCACCCAACAACCCTCATGCATGTAATCTCATTCATTCGACAATCTTCATACATATCATCTTGATCACATAAATTATCCTTTGATATTTTAGTTAGACATCCTTAGATATGTTGAATTTTTAGATAGACATCATTGTACACGTTTGATAGATATCCTTAGACATATCTTCCTTGTCCACCAGGCATACTTGGGCATATTCCCCTAAACCATATAACAATTATGGAATTAGGGAAATTCACCAATGAATCCTTTTCGATGCCATGAAATACTCATTCCATCCAAACATGTCTAATATATATATCATTGTCCATACCCATTATATGTTAGAGGAAAATTGATTAATGTATCTCAAGAGAATAAAAAATGGTATTATTCCATTGACATTCAATTTTTCTCATATTATAGAAGCCACCTCCCATTGAGTCTAACATCATTTATCACCCCTCAATGGGTTGAGAACAATGTGAACAATGAGGAATCTGATTTCTATTATAAGAAAGATATATAGGACACCTTCCCAAGGATTAATCTCTATATCAAAAATTCCATTAGGACCACTTCAATGCATAAATACTTAACATGTACACAGTGAGTCTGGTCACTATTTATCTATTTTTTAACACTGAGAATGACCCACATGAGATTAGGGACCATAAATGATCATTCAATTGGCATAGTAAAAATCCCTCAATCCGAGAAACCTCACTATGTAATTCCTTGTCAACTATAAGGGTGACCTTTATTTGTAAGTCATGCACAAATTCATTCCTATTTTAATTATAACATGACTGATCTTAGGTTATTTATTGTTTCTCAAACCATGATCGAGTCACATGGTCTTAGAGTTTTGTGGTAAACATGTCAACAATATGATATAAATTCCTCCTAAATATAGACAAACATATGAGCATAAGAACTGAACAATGAGGAATTTGAATCTGGAAAGAAGTAGGATACATATAATTCTTTTCTAAGGCCCAAGATCTATAACCTGATCCTAGATTTCATCATATACATCCTTTCTACATGATGTTAAACTTTCAGATATGTTCTTATATGAACAATGTGGGTTTTGATTTCTATTCTCATAGGATATATAGTTAACCTATTAGGGGTGCAATCACAATCTCGGTATACTAATCGCCTTCCTGGACTGTTGAAAACTCTTGATTTCCTAGTTTCATAAATTCATTGAAGAATCATTTCGTCACTATTAATAAATAATGATAAACCAATGGAAAAACCTTGATACATATATATGATGTCATTAATAGAACACCCCTTTCATGTATAGTGAATCAACACTCAATTATTTTAATTGGGTAACTAGTTCTGTATCTGGATTTGATAAAGATTCACAAATATATCACAAATATATAAGAGAGTCTAGGATTAGGCAATAATTCCCCACAAAAAAGGTGTGAAGATCCCAAATTCCCTTCCACTCAACCCATGCGATCTCTTAATTTTTATTGGGTTGAAATCCCCAAATGACTACTTTCCTTTTTAAAGGAGGCCCGTGAATTCTTCCAGATGTGGGTACCATTGGGAGTTTCCATGAGAGACAAAAAATGGAAAGCACAACATAAATATTTGTAGAAACTAAACTTAATGACACACAATAAAACATTTGGTGTTACATGAAATACTTTTTCTAGCAATGAAAAATGGTTAACTACATTTGAATTCATGTGGATCAGAATAATTGAATTTCTATAGGTCTCAAGCATATTGTTTCCCAAACCTAGATAACAAACCTGAATCCTTCATAAAAAATGGTGAACACTACTTGAATATTTTAATAATTAAATATAATTATGTTTCCCTTGGTGGACACTATTACACATTCCACCTAAGAAAATAGACATGAAGAAAATAAAAATAAAGAAAAGGGCTCACCATTCATTGCTAATTATGTTTGTAAATTACTTCCAATGATATACTGGTAAATGAAATTGTTTATTATTGTCCTTTTTGTTACAGGTAACATACAAACAAAATTCACCCAAATTTGTAGTCATGCAATTTTCAGGAAACCATGTTAGAACCTCAACTATATAAAAACATTTTAGGATACAAATATAACATCACCCACCTAATGTCTTTAGCAACTGTTGGAAAATGTGATTGTTTGGGAATACCACAAACATGGTATGATCCTAAATCTTAAAGACACATGGAGCAGTTTTCATGTACTAAATCCGAGAATCCTACCTCACTCAGGGAAGGACACAATGAAATTGGTGATGTATATCACCACTACCAATCACTTTCTGAGTTTATCCCAAGACCCTGATAGCCAACACTTACTTATCTTAAGAAGGTTCATCAATAAGGACTCATATATATATATATATATATATATATATATATATATATATTAATTCCTTAATTTTTTTATTTAATTTCCCTGTAGGTATAATTTTTTTGGTTTAATCCTATATGAAATGAAATATTATTGAATTGTATATTTTTTGTTAATTTGAGGAATTATAGGTGAAAGGATCATTTTTTGTAAGGATTTTACAAAACTGGTGAAATTGTATTATGGATATGTATAGAAAAGAGAAAAAGTCTAAATACATGGATCACATATGGCCCAACCATCAACCAAGGGGGTGAATCCAAATAACAACCCAAAATGGTATCTATAAAATAACACACTTAGAAGGATCTGGATATAGATAAGGCCCCAATGTGGGGTTTCTTTAGGGTCCGAAATCATGTAGAATCCAACGCCAATGCATGAGGAATCCTTATATAGAAGTTGGTGGAAGCGCTCACCAGTATAGGTCGATGCAATATGGTGGAGTTCATCCTCTGACACCCTTCAACTTATTATCAAGGGAATTCCACAACTCTACTTAAATAGATGTGATCTTCTGATCATTTTTTAGATGTGGGATACAATTTTTTCACTATTCACCACTTGAAAAAAGTGCCTTTTAGTTGTTTCTCTTATGCCTACTTTTTTTAATATTTTTTGCTGCACCAACCATTCCTATTCTCACTACTAAACAACTTGACCATTACACCAACACTACCAACATTGCCATGGCCACCACTGCATGATTAGATCCACCTCACCCGAACACTATTTATTACCATCAATTCCACTAGAGGTCTCTAGAGACCATCAATAAGACACTGTGAGTCTGAGGAGGTTCTATTCACACTAAAAAAATAAATAATATCGATCACCACTAGTTTTTTAAAGGTTTCAATGTTATAACCATGGATATGATGTATAGAAAACCTAGTAATTTGAACACAAAAATGAGTATGTGTTGTGGATGTCTAGGTTTCACATTTAAAAATTGAAGAGTAGTAGAATGAAGCAGTTGCATTACAATTCTCCATTTAAACAACATTAATATGGTTGTGCCAAGTAGTTTCACTTATGATGTAGCACACCTCAGAAGGGAAGTGGCAATAATTTTTACCTGATGGTTTCTATAGGATGCTACACAATTCTATCCTCTACTACAAAAGAACATTGTTTGAATGAAAATATAAGTAGTCCATACATTGGGATCTTTGGGGAGAAATATATGGATACCATAGGTTTCAAGGATTTTCAAATATGAGTATTTTTCAGAACTGGGATTTGAACCATGGAAATTTCCATTTGTCTCTAACAATATTGGTTTTTTCCTTCACAGGATGAAGACTATAGTGTAGTGTATTTTCTTATGTTTTAGATTAAATTTTTGAGGTTTTTTAAAACAACCCTTGGGGAAGTTTAGTTGAGGATTTCAAAAGGGAGAATTGATAGAATTTCCCTGAGGGAGAAGGGGAAAATTAAAAAGAACAAAGTTTAACCTTTTTTCAAATTATCACTATTTTTAGAAGAACAAGTGAGAGTTCATTTGACCCCAAGACACTGTATAGTAACATTTCATTGATTTTTTCTTCTTTTTATTGTGTAATTTATAGATAGATATTCTAATAGTGATCAATGATTTTAGTAATTATTTATTCCATTATACAATACTTTTATTAGTTTTAAAAACTCTATTTCTTTATCAATGATATTAATTTCAACCATGAATAAATAACCATTAATAATGGATTAATGAATTCATAGAAGAGGTTGGATCTTATTAATGAGGATTTTAATGCATGATTTTAATTTTTCAAAATTTATGATTCGTTTAAACATAATTTTTACCACATTGCATGTGATTTTTTTATCCCTTATTCACCTTATTTGATAAATGATTATTAGGGTGTGACACTTAGTATAGTAAAAGGAATAGGAAACTAAGAGCTAACCTAAATTTACCTTTCAACTAGAGATCAAACCTACTGCAATTAGGCTAGCTATATAACTTTGATAGAGGTTTTGGATACCCTATAAATTCTTGTATTTTTTGATTGGTAGTTGTAGTTAATTCAAGTAGTGTTAGGACAATTATTTGGATTAAGTAATAAGTGATTTTGAATGATGTTAAATTAATAAATACAAACACCTAACATTAGTTCCCTTCTCTTATTACTTTCAAATATAGTTTAATATTAGTTTATGTTTTGTTTAATTTAGTTAATTTAATTTTGTTTAGTAAAATTAAATTCTTATGTTTGTAAAAAATTAAAGATAATTATTAATTATTTTTTAGATTATCATTTTTCCTCCAGATTCATCATGGGATAGACCGCATACATGCCAATATTCTACACATAATAGTTATTATTGGCTGTGTTATTCTATACTAACAATTAAGTGTAGAATAGTGGTATGTGTGAGTTCGATCCCATGAGGAAGATGAAAGGCCAATTATAGTATTAGGAATAATTGTTAAGTATCCTTAATTTTTTACTAAATTAAGAATTAAAATTAACACAACAAAATTATATTAAATAAATTGAACAAATCATCAAGAAATCCTAATCTAGAATATACGGATGAAGAGAGAGGAACTGTTCTCACTTATTTTTTTCCTTAATTAAGACCACTCAATATCACTAATAAATTAATCCAATTAACTATTATGATAATACTTGAATTAAAAAATCTCACCTATCAATAAAGACTAGTCCACATAGGGTTTCAAACCCCTTTCTCAAGGTGATCTAGCTATCCTAAGTGTAGTAGGTTCAATCTCTAGGTGAATGGTGATGTTAGGACGACTCTCGCATTCCACTTCCCTTAATCCCACTAATTGTCATACCCTAAAAATCATTTCTCCCGTAAGGGGATTAGAGATTAAAATAATATCATATACAATAAATAAAATTTAAAAATGATGAATTAATAAATTTTATATATTAAAAATCATGTATATACATCCCCATGAATCAAAACCACCCTCCTCTATGAATTCATCCATTATTGATTTATTTTTCATTGGACATGGACAATTTAAATATCACAAAATAGGGAATATAAATTAGTAATCTAAAAAAAGTGTTGAATAATTGAATAAATAATTACTTTAATCATTGTTCAATATTAAAATATGAATCCATAAATTACACAATGGAAAATAGAAAAAAAGAATGAAATATAACTATGAAATATCTCAGTGTTTAATCCACTCTCACTCATTCTTCTCCAAAAATACCCAATATGAAATGGTGAGTATTTCTTTTTTTAACATTATACTTCTCTATAAAGAAAATTATTTTCATTCAACCATTTAAAATCCTCAGCAAAAATCCTTCATGGGTTATTTTAAAAACCATAAAAAATTGAAGCCCCAATGTGGAAAAATCCATTATTCCATTATCTTCATCATGCAAAGGAAATAAACAATATTTTTTTTGAATAAGGGAAATAACTGTGGCGAAATTCATTGATTTGAAAAATACTCACATTTTAATACCCTCAATACTCACTCCTTCCATATCCTTCTCTATAGATATATTGATGGATGGACACATTCCATTTTTTATTTGAACCATGTTTCATCATAGTAGAGGATTCCATGGTGCATCCTCATACTATTCATATTCCTACAATGAAACCTAGATATCCACTTCACATACTCATTTATTTTCTACCATATCTACATTGTATTGATATAGATGAAATGAAGAAAAAACTGAATAAATAGTGGTTCTCAATATTATTTATTTCTTTCAGGAATGTAAGTTGCCTCCTTGGATTTATAGGCTTCCTAGTGGTCACCTGTGTTATATAAGAAAATACATGGTAAAAAATGGTGGTATGATGTGTTGGATCCAATCATGTAATTGTATACATGGTGGTTCTTGTGGTTTTAGTGTGGTGGTTGGGCTATGTAGTAGATATCAGAGGTATAATTAGTGGTGGAAGAAAATATACAATGAAGGAGATGTGGATGTGGTAGCTGAACAACAAACTTTTTAAAATGCTTAATAGTTCCCTCTTCTCATTTTAAACATAAAAAACTCATGTTAATGGACACCACTATTTATGTAATGCGGAAATATTCATTCAACAATTATCTTATGGGTGTAAGAGGATGCCCTTTACCACTATGTGGTGACCTGCACCGGTGAGACCCTACTCCCACTACCACATGGATATGCCCCATGCACTGGTGATGGATTCCATAAATGATTAAAAAAATTATACATAAATGAAAATTAAATAACAAAAACTAAATAGGGGGTAACACACATAAACACACAGATATATATATATATATATGATTCATTAATATAGTAGTCGACCATGAATCCATCCAATTTTATGAGTTTACTCAAAAGGCTAATGTTAGATAAGATCACTAGCATAATCATGCCAATGCCCCTTAGTCACTTACTTAGGGAACTAACCGACATGTCACCACCTTAGACACTCATACCTGGACCCCAAGGAGATATCAACGAGTGTTGACAGATTCAAATCAAGGGGAGTGGTACCATATCACTACATCCACCAATAGAGCCCACCAACATATATTGATGGTGGCTGGTGAGAAGGATCATATCCTTTCTCACCTAGATCAAGTCTATGCACATAATCTAACTGAATTCATGGGTTGACACATATCCCCTCTCCCACACATAAACCCCATTAGAATATTTTTATGGAAAAAAGGACAATGTTGGACTTATATCCCTTCTTCAATCAAACAAATAATAAAATATATCTTTGAGATTGATAAAATAAATAAATAAATTATTTCACATACTATACTGAAGGTCCACTATATTCATGAAACTGGAGAAGAATTCTGTCAGTAAATTATGACACTCATATAGGTAGAGGTACATGCCCATATTCTTATCCCAATAGCTATAATAGTATATCACTATGATCAATTTGAACAGGTCACTACTTTGGATTAATAAAATTTTATTTTTCTAGTTCAAGTGGTTTATAAGAATATTAAATCATTATAAGAGGCACACGACCAAGATCATATCTTTTATCCGACTAGGGTGCATCAATTCTGCTTGAGAATCAACTCAGGATAGGTAGAGATTTCTATCAAAGAGAGCCAGTGGCATATTCCAAAGCCACAGGATCTGGCCTATATCCCCGCTCCAATTAAGATATATCTATAGTTTGTAAATCAGATCAAATAAGGCTAATATTTCTATTGGTGAATCTTCTTGACAAGTTTTAGTAGCTAATATGAGTCAAGATCACACTGCCAACTCCCTGATAAAATACTACACCGACAACATTCATAGGATATACATAGGGAGGCCCATATCCCTTATCCCATTCTATATTTCCATGATCATAATTTAATGTGGAATACTTATATTAATTTGGATCAAACCGCTTCTTAAATCAATTTTGATTATTATATTTCAGTAAAAATCCAAAGGTAGACTTATATCACCACCAAATATATAGAAGCTCACTGAAATACTCCAATATCTTATCAACAACAGGCTCTTCCCATAGAAACATAAAATCATCAACATATTATGGTAAAATTCATTTAATAGGATCATATAATTTATTAAACTCAAAAATAAGCTCAACATATTCTGGTTATGATGCAATATGAGGTTCATATCCTAGATATGCACAATTCTAGTGTCCTTGAGACTATACGATACATTTATGTAACAACTTGGGGGTCCATTGAGTCTTTATCCAAAAAAAATGGTGACAAAAACCTTTATATTCCTCCTCTAAAATAGTGTATTGATGTATCACAAGGACTCTACAATGATCATCTTATGTGGACAACCTCCCTCAAGTAATATCTTGTCTATAGAAGAAAATTCTCCCCTTGTATAGAGAAATTCATATTAAGATGTGACCAAAATACTTTTGTTAACCATATATAATTCCCCATAAACATTTATAAACACCTTTTCTTGACAATCATGTGAAACAGAGATGCGACCTCTTTAGTTTGACGAGGTGGAGCAAGATGAACCTGATGAAGTAGAAGCAAGCATAAATATGTGGAATCAGCTGGCCAAGAACAACTTTTTGACCATGTTTTTCTCTATTTACACATTTGACTATGAGGTCCAAAATGATTTAGATTATGATTGCATTCCATTTTTATCCCAGAATATATGGGTGACCTATTAGGAATTTAAATCTTAACACCACCCTTATCAAGCATATGGGGGTCACCTCCTGATCATAAATTTACCCTACTGGTAGCTGGACCTAGCTATTTTATCCATTCAACCAGACCCCAGATTGGGGAAGAATAAAAAAAACTATGATGTTTTTGACCCAACAACAGAGTAACTCTCCAATTAATATCTTCCATATCCCCATCAGACATTCATATTCAAATATAGGGAAATTATGGAGTGTTGTACTTTACCCTATCCTAAGGACAACAAAGATCCCAAGATGTGGTATCCTTCATTGTCAGAACCACATGAGATATTATGGGATTGGGTAACACAAAATCTAGCTGGTCAATAAAAATAATCTCATCCACATAGACGATAAAAATATGTCCTGAACATAGGGAGGAAACATCGAATAGACTCCAATATAGGGACTCTCAAAGAAATGGGAACACATCTGAAACAAGAAATCCACTTTCATGGACTACCAGCCAGCTCCCCATAGTGAGTCACTCCAATCACATGTATCTATTTCACTTGATACTTGCTTGAATAAGATTTGTAAAAATCATACGGATTGAAATATTAATTGTTGTGTTAGTAATCCCAGAGTAATCCCATCCCATATGGCGGGGGGATTTTTTACTTTTGCCTCTACACCTGAGGTTATCAAACCTAAAGGGGGTCCCATAGAATTTTAATGTGACTCCACAACAACCCTAGACCAAAGATTAAGAGGCATTTTTATCTCAATTTCCATCCTTGGAGTCATTGAATCCTCAATAAAAGGATCATAAAATGCCAATGATGGTTCAAAATCAACTTGATCTCACAGGGCATGGGGTGTTTTTATCATCATGTCAAAGGGAATAAACATTCTCTTAGGTTGGAGACCAATACCAATGGCTAAAATCCCAGAAATTCATCTTGTTGTGAGACACACCACTTTAAATTAGGGCCCGTTCAGCAAGATGAAAAATAAATTCCCTCATGGTCACTTTTCATAGTCTAAGATAAGTGGGATTGTTTGAAGCGACAGTAAAACCCCATAGGGTTTATAAGTTAATATGACCTAGTAAGGTCATAGGAAAGAGGTAGGTCCTCATAAATCTCTCAAAGGTGAAATGAGTGGAATGATGTTTCCCTACTTGTTTTTCAATGATGCGGTAAATACCATTTCCAGATACACCTCAGTGAACATTGTCACCATCAATCCATAAAAGGATGTTAACCAAGATTCAAATATTGTATGTAACAATGCAGAAACATTAACCCAATAGGTAGGTAATATTGATACACAAATTTAGGGAGAACATATTTAGAAATATTGTTGAATTTAAAACATGGAACCTCTAAACTATGAATTAAAAAATCCTTGACATAATCATTCCAATGATAAAGAGAAAGGCATTACTTTATTCCACTCACTGCCAATAAGGATAGAAATCTTTTCCACCAATTAATGAATAATACAATATGCGAAATGGATATAGAACCTTATAGAGATCAATGTGGAGTTATTTAAGTGTATTATTACAACTATGTATCTTTTTAAATAAGAGTCATATATTCCTCCTCCAACCCATTAAAAGAGATAAAATTCTCATACAAGAGTGAAATTTGAGCTTCAGGCTTGCTCTGGATCAATCAAACCGGTCAACATAAATGATGAAGATGAGGATGATTGTGAAATTTCTCTATTATGATGTGACCTCCTCCTTATAGAGGTGATCATTTGGCCCTATCATGAATTGAAAATTAATGGGACATGAATGTTGGACAACTTCACGAAGAGTTACCTACTACCCTTTCATAGAAGTTGGTCCAGGAAGTGGTTCCTCCATAACTCTTTCACACTATAGAGGCCTTAATTACTTGGAGGGAAGCCAAGGAAGGATGAGTTAACCCCATGATGACGTAGAAAAAGCCATGTACTGAATGGGTGTAAAAACCCTGGACCTCTCCTAATTTCAAAAACCTCATCTTATAAACCTTTAATGACATGAGAGACCTAATACAACATCTCACAAACTTGATATACTAATACGGCCTGATGATTGGACTACGAGACAAGTGGGAGGTGATAAAAGTGAGAATATTTTGTATATTATGTAAGGAACAAACTTCATGTGGTATATAAGCCTTATAGTGGGATATATTATAGGTTGGAAATACCTTCATCAATAATTCATTTATCAATTAATATTTGTGCTGAGGAAAATTATAATATTCAACCTTACAAGTTGAAAAAAATGCAAAAAATGAACGGGTCTCTGACTTTATCACTAGAATTAAGGGTTTTGTATACACACTAAATATTACATTCTTATAAGAGAATTTTTTGGAAATTTGTACTGAGTTCCCACTAGACAAAATAAAAATACCTTTGATATTGATGAAATATCTCAAAATATTTTTCAAGTACACAGAAACATCACATAAACTAGACGATTCCTTTTGGGGAAATCAATCCCAATATTAGACAAATCCCATTATATAGGGAAAAAGGAATATTAGAGAAAATATTGTTTTTGTTTCCCTTATACAAATAATGGTGCCCTCAAGAGCACTCAGGCATGCCATCAATCAACCATTACCAGTAATCAAATAATAACAATAGAAAAAAATGTCATTTATCAGAGGTAAATATATATTAGGGTTTCCCACGATTTTAAAAACATAAGAATAAAATATATTATTTATGAAATAAATAGGTTACTAATTATTTCATCATATCTATATCAAAAAACATCCTCAAGCTACTAGAGCTTAAGAATCCCATTGAGGTCAACCATAGTGACTTCCTGGATTTCTAACCTTTTCATAGATGATTGGTTCAGACCATCTAAAACAACTTTGTATTCAAGGAAATCCTCTAGATAATGGTTTATTATAGATAGGTGATAATGGAAAATTCAAAATCATAGATGACCTATGTGACCACCACCCAACTATAAGAAGATGGTGACTAGCTATATTTTACTTCTAGGTGTTAATAAAAGTTCAATAACCAGAAGACTTAGGAAACAATTGACCAAGATCAAACCATATTGAGATTGAAACTTTGTAAAGTAGTCAAAATTTTAGAACCTTGGGTGATGCCCTTTAATAAATATAATGGAGGAATATATAATAGAAGTATATTAGAAAAAATACAAGAGAAAGAGTCTTATCCAACTCTCATATAGAACAAATATTTTATATTTCTACGCTTTATCATCCAAATAACGGGCATAACCCCGTCATATAGAACACCCATTGGATGAAAGGCTAATTTATTTAATCTATTAATGTTATTAACTTAATAGTTACCTTATACGATGATGAATACGATATGAAATATGAGTTTCCTATATCTGATAGGGGATTTATAGGCCCATGCCACAAAACTTGAGGGAGCAAGGGTTGACGTAGCCATAGACAAACCCAATATTCTGGAAAAAGAATATTGTATATTCCATTGTTCCCTTTTATGGTTATACTAGCCAATAATTTTAAACAACTAACTAATAGGAGAGTGATTTTATGATTGTCCCAAATAAATTGGTAGGCCAGAAAAACCTACGCTACATAATATAAATTCTCCCCAACCTTATTCTCAAGCACTATTACCATATACCATAAACACCTCAGTTCTTAAGACACATCATAAAAAGAAACCCAACCCTATGAAGCATATACCTATAACATATAAATCAAAAATTATTTAACAGTCAATGACTACATAAGAAAAAATCTCATTCCTAGATTCTCCCCATATTTCAAAATATCTAAGAGAGGCATTCATCAAAGACCTTTGGTGTCCCAAGGAGTTTGAGATATAAGTTGTTACAGTCGAGGTTTGTAGAGTGAAGAATAATCCATCAAAATGTCGTATTAATATCTCATTCATTGAATAGAACCAAGAAGAATCTATATAAGGAAACATAAAAACACTATATTTTTCTAGAAAATTGTATAATGTCATTATTCTAGGAGATATGTTTAGAAATGGTTATGAGATTAACCTCATCTCAGTTCAGACAGTCTGGAATTTGGGATACATCAAGGCTAATTTTTATCCAATGATGTTTTCCATTCAAGGGTATGGGAAAAGAAAGAAAAATACCCTCAGAAAAGATCAATCTCAAGGATCATTTTGGGGACCTAACATAAAATTATAATATAATTGTTATCTAACAAGACACAAAATACTGTATCCTGCTTAAAATACCTTTGAATTTTTGTCACATGGAAGTACCATCAACATTTCACCAATGCTTGAAGTACCCAATTAATGGAAATGATTGAATACTAAATGATGAAATTACCCCTTTTAATCATGAGAATCCATATGTGATGAGATAAGATTCTATAAGAGTGAAGTAAATACGACAATAATCGAGTGTGTCGTGTAAGTTTCCACTTCCAACAGCTTCGTAAATACCTCTAAAAATCACTAGAACATGAATAAAAGTAATTTCATGCTATCTAGGTAGTATATTTAGTCTCAAAAAGATATTTTCAACTACAAACTTCAAGGGAACAAGTCCATGGGATACAAATTAATCCATCTAAAGTGGTTTTGTCAAAGGATAGTTTGACTAATGTCTTATTGGGATATGGGAATTCACTTGAGCTATTTCCATAAATTGAAACTACCCTTAGTAAAATCCTTAAAACTATAGTTGTCAATACCTATCCTACCCCTAGTAGAAGATTAAATGAATATAAGCATCCCTAGGATCATCCCATAATGAATTTGCACTAGTGTAGAAAACGTTTTTTACGTCACCATTTTTTACGTCGGTTATATAAAACCGACGTCATAATATGTAAAACGAGGTTTTTTGCGTCGGTTATTAAATAACCGACGTACAAACCTGTGTTTAGTACACCTTTAACGTCAGTTATTTTTATAACCGACGTTATTAATCGCGCAGATTCGTTTTTTACGTCGGTTATACATTAACCGCCGTAAAAAACAGAAGCAGGGGGTGTTTGTTACGTCGGTTATTGAATAACCGACGTAACAAACGCGGTCTTTGAAGGCCTTTTTACGTCGGTTATAAAATAACCGACATAAAAAAAGAATCCGCAGATGTTTTTGACGTCGTTTATGGAATAACCGACGTAATAAAACGCGGATTTTGAGCCCTTTATAACATCGGTTATAAAATAACCGACGTAACAAAAGAATTGGAGGAAGGTTTTTACGTCGGTTATTTAATAACCGACGTTATAAATGTTTTTAAAATAATTATAACGTCGGTTATTGAATAACCGACGTGATAACTCATTTAAAAATTTACCCAGACCCGTGGATTGTCATTCGCGAGTTTACCTTCGACAGTCGCGACTCGTCTCTCTCGCGCGTAAACCCGAATCGGCTCGTCCATTTCGTGGGTTTAGATTCGTTTTGCGATCATCGTTTCTCATTTTTAATCTCCTCGGATCAATCATCTAAACTCGCAGCACTCAGGTAATCCTCCCACTCGTTCGTTTTTTTTCGCGGATAGTATATATATATGTGTTGTGATTTTTTTTGTTGAAACTAGCTAAGATTATTCGATTGAGAACCCTTTTAACTCGTTATGGCACCATTATCTTATTTATCATCCCTAGATCTATTAGTTCGACTTGTAATATTGACTAATTTTATGATTTCACTAATTTTTCATCGTTTTCTATAAATCCCCGAGAGGATTGGGGCGTGTCCATTTGGATGGGTTGCCCTTTTACAGTTGGGGGGTGTCCAGGGGGGTGTCCAAGGGGGTAGGGTGTGGGGGGTGGTGTCCAGGAGGGGTGGGGGGCTGTCCAGAGGGGTCGGGGGGTGTCCAGGGGGGTTTACAAGGGGGTGGGTGGGTGTGGGGGGCTGTCCAAGGGTGTGGGTGGGTGTTGGGGGGTGTCCAGGGGGGTGTCCAAGGGGGGTAGGGGGTGGGGGGGTGGTGTTTAGGAGGGGTGGGGGGGGGGGGGGGGGCTGTCCAGAGGGTTGGGGGGTGTCCAGGGGGGTGTCCAAGTAGGTCGGGGGTGGGGGGTTGTGTCCAAGAGGGGTGGGGGTGCTTATAGAGGGGTCGGGGGCTGTCCAGAGGGGTCGGGGGGTGTCCAGGGTGGTGTCCAAGGGGATGGGTGGGTGTGGGGGGCTGTCCAAGGGGGTGGCGGCCTGTCCAGAGGGGTCGGTGGGGTGTCCAGGGGGGTGTCCAAGGGGTTGGATGGGTGTGGGGGGCTGTCCAAGTGGGTGGCGGCCTCTCCAGAGGGTATTTGCGGTTGTCCGGGTGGGTGGGGGGGCTGTCCAGAGGGTTGGGGGATGTCCAGGGGGGTGTCCAAGGGGGTGGGGGGTGGGGGGTGGTGTCCAGGAGGGGCGGGGGGCTGTCCAGAGGGGTCGGGGGGTGTCCAGGGGGGTTTACAAGGGGTGGGTGGGTGTGGGGGGCTGTCCAAGGGTATGGGTGGGTGTTGGGGGGTGTCCAAGGGGGGTAGGGGGTGGGGGGTGGTGTTTAGGAGGGGTGGGGGGGGGGGGGCTGTCCAGAGGGTTGGGGGGTGTCCAGGGGGGTGTCCAAGCAGGTCGGGGGTGGGGGGTTGTGTCCAGGAGGGGTGGGGGTGCTTATAGAGGGGTCGGGGCTGTCCAGAGGGGTCGGGGGGTGTCCAGGGTGGTGTCCAAGGGGATGGGTGGGTGTGGGGGGCTGTCCAAGGGGGTGGCGGCCTGTCCAGAGGGGCCGGTGGGGTGTCCAGGAGGGTGTCCAAGGGGTTGGATGGGTGTGGGGGCTGTCCAAGTGGGTGGCGGCCTCTCCAGAGGGTATTTGGGGTTGTCCGGGTGGGTGGGGGGCTGTACAGAGGGTTGGGGGATGTCCAGGGGGGTGTCCAAGGGGGTACGGGGTGGGGGTGGTGTCCAGGAGGGGCGGGGGGCTGTCCAGAGGGGTCGGGGGGTGTCCAGGGGGGTTTACAAGGGGGTGGGTGGGTGTGGGGGGCTGTCCAAGGGTCTGGGTGGGTGTTGGGGGGTGTCCAGGGGGGTGTCCAAGGGGGTAGGGGGTGGGGGTGGTGTCCAGGGGGGGGGGTGTTATATCTTACTATATTTTGTTTAAAAAATAATATTCAAGCATATTTGTTAAAATACACATCGATTTGTTTTATATTTCAAAATTGTTTACATTCAAATTATGATTTTTTTCATATAAACATATATTTGTCTTATCTAAAAAATATATATTTTTTTGCTATTTGTTATAGGTAATAATGAGTCGAAGTTGGATTACGGCACATCGAATGAGCAATGAATATGAGGAAGGTGTTGATGCCTTTTTGGAATTTGCTAAACGAAATGTTCCAAGTAGTGACATTTTTTTCTGTCCATGCCTGAAATTTCTGAATATGAAGAAGTTGAAAAGTAGAGAGATAAAAGATCATCTGATTTGTCATGGTTTCAATCCGAGTTACAACCCTTGGATTTGGCATGGCGAAACTGGATAGAATGTCACTGATGATAATGAATCGCAAGATGGTAACTCCGATGGAATTGAAGAAATGATTCGCGATATTGTAGTAGAACAAATTGAGATAGAACCGACAGTTGAACGTCTATATGGTGATGCCGAAAAACCATTATATCCTGGTTGTACAGATTTTACGGTTTTTTCGGCGGTGTTAAGATTGATTAACCTGAAAGAGAAACATGGATGGAATGACAGAAGTTTTACAGAGCTGCTACAATTGATGAAAGACATTCTTCCAAAAGATAACGATCTTTCAGATTCACATTATAAGGCCAAAAAAATATTATGCTCGATGGGATTGGGATATAGGAAAATACATGCCTGTCCGAATGACTGCATTATATATAGGAAGGAATATGAATTTCTGAAAGAGTGTCCTAAATGTGGGACATCACGGTATAAGGTGAAAGAAAAATCACAAGCTGATGTAGAGATTACAAAGCTCCCTTCAAAGGTATTTTGGTATCTTTCAATAATTCCTCGTTTCAAATGTTTATTTGCTAATTCACATGATGCAAAAAGGTTAAGATGGCATGCTGATGAGCGGGTATGTGATGGAAAAATACGTCATCCAGCTGATTGTCCACAATGGAAGAAAATTGATGCCCAGTACCCTACATTTGGAAATGAAATTAGAAATCTGAGACTAGGCTTGTGCACAGAGGGAATGAATCCATACCGAACCCTCAGTAGCACACATAGTTCATGGCCTGTTTTATTGGTAATTTACAACCTCTCTCCTGAAGTTTGTATGAAGCGAAAATATGTCTTGTTGAGTATCATGATATCTGGTCCAAAGCAACCCGGCAATGATATTGATGTATACTTGTCACCGCTGATTGATGATTTGAAACTGTTATGGGTTGATGGTATTAGGGTGTATGATTCTTATAAAATGGAATATTTTCAACTGCATGCAGTGCTTCTATTCACTATAAATGACTTCCCAGCATATGGAAATTTGTCTGGATACAATGTTAAAGGGCATAAAGCATGTCCAATTTGCGAACAACAGACGTCATATTGTCAATTGCATCATGGGAGGAAAACAGTGTACATGGGTCATCGAAAGTTTTTGCCTATGGATCACCCTTATAGAAGACTAAAAAAGGCATTCAATGGCTCACAAGAATTTGATACTGCTCCAAAAACTTTATCCCCAGATTTGTATTTTGAGAGGGTGAAAAACCTTGATGTGACATTGGGAAAGACACAGAAATCTGGTAATGATAGATATATTTGGAAGAAAAGGTCAATATTTTTTGAGCTACCATATTGGAGGTATCATGAAGTCAAACATAATATTGATGTCATGCACGTGGAGAAGAATATCTGTGATTCTTTGATCGGAACATTGCAAGATATTAAAGGAAAGACAAAAGATGGGTTGAATGCAAGGTTAGACCTACTATCAATGGGAATACGTTTGGAGTTAGCTCCCACTCCTAAAGGAAGACGAACATTTCTTCCCCTGGCTTGTCATACATTATCGAAGAGGGAGAAAAGTAGCTTTTGTCAGTGTCTTCATGATATCAAAGTGCCTCAAGGTTATTCTTCAAATGTAAAAAATTTTGTTTCATTGAAAGACTTGAAGTTGATAGGTATGAAATCACATGATTGTCACGTCATGATGCAACAAATTCTACCAGTTGCACTGCGTGGAATATTGCCCATCCGTGTCAGAAAGACTATAATGAGGTTGTGTTATTTTTTCAATTCAATTTGTAACAAGGCGATTGATGTGAATGCTTTGAACATTTTGGAAAAGGATGCAATTTTTATACTTTGTCATTTGGAAATGTATTTTCCTCCAACTTTTTTTGATATGATGGTGCATTTAATGATTCATCTGGTTCGAGAAATAAAGCTTTGTGGACCTGTATATCTTCGTTGGATGTATCCTTTTGAAAGGTATATGAAAATATTAAAGGGATATGTTAAAAATCCATAACGACCTGAAGCCTCCATTATTGAAAAGTATATTTCTGAGGAGGTAGAAGAGTTTTGTACGAGCTACTTGGCTATGGCGCAACACATAGGTTTGCCTCCATCTCACCATGAACGGGTTAATAATGAGGGAAAGGGGATTCGTGGCTTGAAAGTCAAATCACTGTCAGCTGAACATATGAAGAAGTTAGAATCATACATCTTGAATAACATAGCTGATGTTCAACCGTATATCACATTGCATATTAATGAGTTGAAACAATGTCATCCAAAGAAGAAAGAAATGTGGATTTTGAATGAGCACAACAAAACTTTTTTGCCATGGTTTAAAAAGACCTTTCTTGGTAGATCAGATGTATCAGAGACATTAAAATGGATAGTGGGTGGTCCATCTTTAAATGTGATAACATGGTCCGCTTATGACATTAATGGCTATACATTTCATACGAAATCTCAGGACAACAGAAGTGCAGTTCAGAATAGTGGTGTATTGGTGTTTGCAGAAGCAATACATTTTTCGAGTGCTAAGGACAAAAACCCAATTTTGGCATCAAGTGCATATTATGGAGTGATTGAAGACATATGGGAGGCTGATTACTTTAAAATTAAAGTTCCTGTTTTTAACTGTAAATGGTTTATCGGTAACAACAGTGTCAGACACGATGAATTTGGAATGACACTTGTTAATCTGAATAGATTGGAAGACACAGCTGATTCTTTTATAATGGCAACACATGCCAAACAAATTTTCTATATAGTAGATCAATCAGATATGCAGTGGGATGTTGTTTTACAAGGGAAAAAACAATATGTTGGTGAGGATGAATTTGATGAAGATGCTGATTTATGTGAGATCCCTACTTCCATGGAAAGATTAACAGAACATAATGATGAGTATGTTGAAGACATGGTTTGTGCCATAAGGAATGATCACGACGAAGGAATTTGGGAAAACAATCCAACTGTATATTCCTAAAATTACAGGTAACACATGTTTATTTCTTGTTTACATTTAGTTTTTTCATATAATGTTAGATATTGTAAATTTTTTACTTATTAAAACATGTATCAAACAAAAACGATAAAACAATAAAAACCGTAAAGAGGAGAAGTCCTGGGCGCACCGGCTGGCCGGTGGTGGATCACCGGTTGGCCGGTGGTCTAGAGCAAAGCTCTGTCTGGTCCAACGGCCGGCCGGTGATGAGCCAGCGGCCGGTCGGTGGTCCAGACAGAGAGGAAGGCTCTCTGTCTGGTCCACCGGCTGGCCAGTGGTGAGCCAGCGGCCGGCCGGTGGTCCAGACAGAGAGGAAGGCTCTCTGGTCCACCGGCCGGCCGGTGGTGAGCCAGCGGCCGGTGGTCCAGACAGAGAGAGGAAGGCTCTGGTTGGTCCACCGGCCGGCCGGTGGTGAGCCAGCGGCCGGCTGGTGGTCCAGACAGAGAGGAAGGCTCTCTGTCTGGTCCACCGGCCGGCCGGTGGTGAGCCAACGGCCGGCCAGTGGCACCAGGCAGTGGGCAAGTCTACTGCCTGGGTCCTCCGGCTGGCCGGTGAGCTCACACCGGCTGACCGGTGGACTCAGTGAGTCCACTTTTCAGCTTTCTTGGGCCAACTCCTTGGCAACCTTTTGCCTGTGTTTACCATGTTTATCATTGTTTAACATGCTTACCATATTACCAATGTTTACTATTATGTAATTTAGTACACTTTTCTATTTTCTGATTAAGTAGTACTACAATATTTGAATTTGTATATTTGTGAACTAATGTTTGTTTTTTTGATTTGAAGGAAAATGACAGATCAATCAGTTGATCAGCCACATGATTCTGGAGATGAGCATATTGGTCATACATCTGGGGAGGAACATTCACATGCTCCTATTACGAAAAAGAGTTCAAAGGTTGGTAAGCGTGGGTGCACACGTTTACCAAAATTATCACTTGCCCGTACGAAGGAGGATAGGATAGTCGTGGAGTTTGATGATTATGATCTTCCTAGAGGTCCAAATGCTAAAGATTTTAAGGGTTTTGTAGCAACTCAGGCTAAGAGCAAAGTAAGAATTCTCTATGATGATTGGAGAAGTGTGGATAAGGCTATAATTTCTCAGCTGTGGGAGACCATTTTGGTAAGATCTTTTGCTATTGTTTGACTGTTCTTTAAATGTTTCTAGTATATATAATATTTTTAACCTCTTTTTTATCAGATGACATTTGATATTCCTGACACTGGAGGAGTCAAGAAGAAATGATTATCGTTGGCTGCTAGGAGATGGAGGGATTTCAAATCAACCCTCTCATCTGATTTCATTTATGGTCATAGGAGTCGTGAGAATCCATGTCGTATATATCCTTTTATAGATGAAGACACATGGAGACAATTTTTTGAAAGTAGAAGAAAAGAATCATTTTTGGTAAGGGAAATGTAAACTTTTATAAGCTTTCTTATATAAATGATCTTATTATTGTTTTGTTAATGATTACTTATTCTTAATTTACAGAAAACAAGGAAAGCTCATCAAGAGATCCAATCTAAAAATGTATACCCTCATAGTTTATCTCGGGGAGGGTATGCATTATTGGAAGAACAAATGATGGCAGAAAAATTTCAACAACTAAGAGCTGAGTCTTCAAGCTCTGGAGAGGTGGCCCCTCCATCCCCTCCATCTAGACATGAGAAATGGAAAAGAGCTCGGAAGGGCAAAAAAGGACAATATCTTTCGGATGAATCGAGACACATAGTTGAGAGGATTGTAAGATATCTATTTTATTTATTTAAGTTTACTATTTTCGTCATATATTTCCAATCATTATAGAAATGTTCAATTAATTATTACAGGACTCTCTTGAGGAGCAGAGTTCACAGGGGAAATTTACACCATCTGGGAGGGAAGATATTTTATCTGTGGCATTGGGAAAGCCCGAACATCCTGGCCGTGTAAGAGGATATCCGGCAGGTGTATCGGTAAGAAAAGTGTTTCCACATTCCTCAACTTCTAACGTTGAGGGAGTTTATGAAAAAAAAATAGAATCCTTGGAGGCTGAAGTCCATAATATTAATGCGACAATGGAGGACAAGATTAGAGCATCGGTGCAGTTTATGTTTGCAGACTTGCAAAGACAATTTCAGGGTGCAGCTCCCACTCCACCTCTCCCAGTAGCTCCCACTCCCCCACCTCAGCCTGCGGACCCCATTTTTGATCCTCCTCCTCCGCCGCATCTACCTACTTATTGTGAGTTGTATGTTGATGATCCTCAACATCATATAGTTGCATATGGGATGGTATATTGTATAGGAGATACAGTTCATCATCAACAGTTAGAGGTAGAGAATCAGAGGGTCACTGTACAAAATATTATAGATAGATCAGCTCGGATACCATTACCTACAGATGAGGTGACGACAGTTGGACATAGTATCGGCCATTTTTTACTTTGGCCATCCAGACTTCTTCGACTCATTACCATAGAGGTATGGATGTTATATCTTTTATTTTATATTTTTATTAATGTTTTATCATTTGAAAACTAATATATTTTTCAATTTATTTTTACAGGAATACTTCAAAGGTAAAGAAATACTGTATAGACAACAACAAAGACAGATAGCTATGACATCAGATGCAGATACTAGCAGTCTTGACAATTTGTCAAGATATTCAAATTTGTTGTTGGATCATTATGACTTTACAATGGAAGCTCATGTCTGTGGACGTGAACTAAGTGTGGGGATTATGAAAACTGATATCATGGAGTTTGTCACTGGAGATAAGTTGGGCATCAACGTGGTGAAAATTTTTATCATGTAAGTCTTAACACCTTTTCCTTGCATTATATTTATTAAAAATGTATTCTTATGTCTGCTTTGTATTAGGTATCTGTATAAAATTTGTGAGAGGAATGAGCTGACAGATGTATATGGATTCGTGGACCCACAATTGATTTCCCCTGAAGCATGTGCATTGGATGAGGAACAAAGAATGCTTTATATTGCTGATAGATTTTAAAATAATGTAATCACACAGTGTTGGATGATGCCTTTTTGTGAGAGGTATGAAACACATCCCTCTCAAAGAGTTAATTATCTTTTAACATAAAAAACCACTAACGTTAAATTTCCTTTTATCAGGGATCATTGGATGTTAGGGGTTTTTTTCCCTAGGGAGAAAACACTTTATTGGATATGCTCTCTCCATGATGATGTGCGAGAAAGTTTTAAGAATATATTGGAAACGTAAGTTTCAATTTCACAATAGTTTTATATATTATAATGAATTTTAAATTTACCCCATTCGTATTATTTTCTAACAGGGCATGGGTCCACTTTCGAAAAAGCGCAAAGAAAAGGAATTTCAAGATCAAATATGTACATGCGAAGGTAAATATCCATTTATAATTTGTACATTTTGATTTATTACATAAAAATAATATATTGAATTTACACTCATTCAAACAGAAATGTCATGAGAAACAAGGCATCATCGAATGCGGATATTACATGTTAAGATTTATGTATGAAATAATAACAACTGGGACAGTTCTGAGTTTTGACCTGGTAAGATTTCCTCTTTCTCATAATATTTCAATTTTATTTATTCATTATACACGTTGACTACTATCCGTTTCCTTTGTAGCTTTTTGATGACCCTCAACCCTTTACTGCTGAAGATATCAAACACTTACAAGTGGAGTGGTCAAATTATTTTACAGGTTTGATTGACTTTTAGTTGTTTGTAATGTAAAATGTAAATTTGAATATTGTCAATGTAATTGTGTATTTCGTAGTTTTTTAGGTTGGATTTAGTTTTTTTTAAAGTTGACAGTGTAAGTTTTTAATGTTATATAAGTGAATGTTTAATTTTTCTCTACTTCTTGTTTTGGTCTACTGTTGATGGTTTTTCTGGTCTGGATTTTGGTATGGGGGGAGAGGTTCCAAGGGGGTGGGTGGGTGTTTGGGGGGTGTCCAAGGGATATGGGAGGGGTGTCCAAGGTGTGTTTGGGGCTGTCCTAGGGGTCGGGGGGGGGGGGGTGTCCAAGGGGTGGGGGGTGTCCAAGGGATATGGGAGGGGTGTCCAAGGTGTGTTTGGGGCTGTCCAAGGAGTCGGTTGGGTGTAAATGAGGGTGGGGGGGGGGGGCTGTCCAAGGGGTGGGGGGGTTTCCAAGTGGTGGGGGGGGGGGGGGGGTGTCCAAGGGATATAGGAGGGGTGTCCAAGGGGTGTTTGGGGATGTCCAAGGGGATGGGCGGGTTTCCAAGGGGTAGGGGGGGTTTCCAAGGGGTCGGGGGGGTGTCCAGGGGGTGGGGGGGAGGGCTGTCCAAGGGGTGGGGGGTGTCCAAGGGATATGGGAGGGGTGTCTAAGGGGTTTTAGGGGCTGTCCAAGGGGTGGGGGGGGGGTGTCCAAGGGATATAGGAGGGGTGTCCAAGGGGTGTTTGGGGCTGTCCAAGGGGTAGGGGGGGGGGTTCCAAGGGGTAGGGGGGGTTTCCAAGGGGTCGGGGGGGTGTCCAGGGGTGGGGGGACTGTCCAAGGGGTGGGGGTGTCCAAGGGATATGGGAGGGGTGTCCAAGGGGTGTTTGGGGCTGTCCTAGTGTTCGGGGGGTGTAAATGAGGGTGGGGGGGCTGTCGAAGGGGTGGGGGGGGGGGGGTGTCCAAGGGGTAGGGGGGTGTCCAAGGGATATGGGAGTGGTGTCCAAGGTGTCTGGGAGTTCTGTCCAAGGGGCCGGTTGGGTGTAAATGAGGGTGGGGGGGGGGGCTTTCCAAGGGGTGGGGAGGTGTCCAAGGGGTGGGGGGGGGGTGTCCAAGGGATATGAGAGGGGTGTCCAAGGTGTGTTTGGGGCTGTCCTAGGGGTCGGGGGGGGGGGGGGGGCGGGTGTCCAGGGGTTGGGGGGGGGGTGTCCAAGGGGTCTGGGAGGGCTGTCAAGGTGTGGGGGGGTGTCCAATGGGTGTTTGAGGCTGTACTAGGGGTCTTGGGGGTGTAAATGAGGGTGGGGGGCTGTCCAAGGGGTGGGGGGTGTCCAAAGGGTGGGGGGTGTCCAAGGGATATGGGAGGGGTGTCCAATGGGTGTTTGAGGCTGTACTAGGGGTTGTGGGGGTGTAAATGAGGGTGGGGGGGGCTGTCCAAGGGGTGGGGGGGGGTGTCCAAGGGTTGTGGTGGGGCTCCAATGTGGTGGGGGAGGGCTGGCCAGGTTGTTAGGTGGGTATAGATGAGGGTGGGGTTCGGTTGGGGCTTGGGGGAGGGCTGGCATGGTTATTTTTGTTTGGTTTCTGGTTGCTTTTTGGTGAGAGCAGTGCAATTATTTTAAAAAAAAATATCACTTTCACGTCGGTTATTTTATAACCGACGTGGTAAATAAATCGGTAGGGGTTTATCACGTCGGTTTTTTCGAGAACCGACGTGATAAACTGTTCCCAGGCCTTTTTATCACGTCAGTTATTTAAGAAACCGACGTGATAATAGGCCCGGGGAAGGGTTAATCACGTCGGTTATGTCATAACCGACGTGATAAACGATATCCCAGGCGTTTTATCACGTCGGTTTATAAAATAACCGACGTGATAAACCCCCCCCCCCGTGCATATTTATCATGTCGGTTATTAATGAACCGACGTCATACACACCGTGATGTTAGGGATGTTAGGTCGGGTTTTAAATAACCGACGTAAAAAACGTTATTTATAACGTCGTCCGTATTAACGTTGCCTAAAAACCGACGTAAATAATGAAAAATAACCGACGTAAAAAATGTTTTCTGCACTAGTTTTGGCTATTTTGGTGGTCAATGTTTCTCTTTGTGGTCTCCCTTATCTTGATTGTTAGAAAGATATCCTTTAATTTAACACCATGCATAAAGAATCACCATGAATACAAAGATGAAAAAAGAAGATTATGAACTTAGGGACACATTTACCATATTTTAGGAAGGTTTCTTCACCCCCATCGACAAGCTTAGGAAGGTGAATATGGGAGCTGAATAATACCTATGGACCATACTGATTAAGTTTTTTATGCCTCTTAAGGAGCCAAAGATATATATATATATATATATATTTCTTTTTTAATGTGGGAGCAATATGTTTCCACATAGAATTATACAATGAATTCCAATATGATCCTTGATGTGGATATGTATCATATTGGTCTTCCAGATGACCGTTGAAGTTTTAAGTAGGTAGATAGAAGAATTCACCCCTATCCCACTATGAAGGATGAATATAATGTGGAAAATTTTATTAGAGAAAACTTTGTTCAAGAGGTGGAGTAACAAAAATGGTTTGACAATAATCTCCTCATCCAGAAGGAGAATAAGAAAATCATGGTCTAGATAGATTTTAGAGACCATAATCAAAACTTTCCAAAGAATGATTCCATACTACTGATCATATAATTTTTGATCAATGAAACCACAAGCTTCCATGAAATTTCTTTTATGGATGGATATTCGGGATATAACTAGATCAAAATGGCCCCTAAGGAAGGGGATTCCACCAACATCATATCACATCAAGTGTTATTTTTCTACATGTTCTTTCCCTTATAATTAAAGAATTCAAGAGCTACATACCAATGTGCTATTATTAACATCATTAAGATCTTATGGGGAATAATTGTAGAGTAATATATTTCTGACCTAGTGGCTAAATCTTGTCCACATTGTTATCACCTCACCAATCTTAAAAAATATTCAATAAATTACTAAAACATAGTTTCAAGATGAATCATATGAAGTGTTTTTAGAGTAACATTAGTGAAATTCCTTGGATTTTTTGTATGAAATCATAGAAGAAAATTTGATATATAAGAGTGTATTTAAATCTTGGAAATTATACCTCCTTAAAGCATTAATGAGTTGATAGTTATTTAGGGAAACCTTGCTTATATATTTCATTTTAGAGCCAACATGGCTAGAAAATTTCTACCCCTCAAAAAATTAATTAAGAATAGAGTAACCTAACAGTGGATCAAGCATTTATAAGGAGATTTTGAGAATATGATAAAGTAATAGATACAGCCACAAGTCTTGTTTCTTCTATTGTAAAGAAATCCACTTATCTTATACATGGTTTCCATGGAAGGATCACTCCTCTCTAACCTCACACAATTTTTTTTGAAGGGAATGAGAAAATTTTCTACTATCTCAACTAAACAATTCTAAATACTAAGACCTGGTATTCTGATATCATGAAGAAATACCTTGTTCCCATATTCCCAATAAATAATCAGAGGTATTCCTTACAGTATTATGATGTACACTTAGTCTCTTATATCAACCCAATAATGTATATTTTTGGGCCCCCTATGTTAACTTGGATATTGTAATTATGGATAATTATACTTTAATAATATGATATCCAATTCTCATTATAGAAGGTAGTCAAAGGGTAGGCATTGACTAATTTAATTGCAGTGAATCCCTCCCAATAAGGAATGCTAGTGAACACTGAGTAATAATATGGTGATATTTTTATTCCCATGAAACCCCCAAACACGAGATATGTATTTTTCTAGGCTATACCTAAGCCTGATTGTAAAAAGAATAGAAAAACAGATGCTCTACGGAGTTGTAATAGGAATTTCATTTGTTTCCTCAGACAAATAAATTTCTTTCAATTCATTCCCATTATTTAAAGGCTAAACTAATAATGAGTTAGAATACCAATACCTTATTGCAGTCTTAGAGTTAGCCTTATTTCTACTGATAGCCTACCTAAATGTCAATGTTGATTCAGATCTTGTGATCAAATAGATCAATGATAAATATGACATAAAGAAGGAAGAATAGACCCCTATAATTAGTTATGTACAAGAACCGATAGAAGATTTCCCCATTAGACCAACATTTCATTACATCACTCAATCAGATAATTCTTGTGCTGATTCATTGGATAATATAGCCACACTTCTAGTTGATCCTGATCTAGATGATGTATCTTTTTTCATTTCACACTGAATGGTTATATCAATAGTTATTGTTAGGACCAAGTTAAATTGAAGTGTTTTTGTAAAATGAAATAAGTTTTTTCCTAATTATTTTACATTATCTTGTATTTTTTTTCAAGAAAAATAAATCATATCACTTTGTAAGATTTGGTAATCAAATAATACATACATAATGATGAATTGTAATCCAATATCCAGAAAAAAATTTCATAAGAATGTTTATTTTTTTGATTTTATTTGTTGGATATGTTTTACAAGTGAAGTTGTTCATCAGTCTCAATTTAGGACCAAAATAGAATTTTAAATCAGTATTATAAGATGTATGAGATTCTAAATTGCACCAATATTGATATGAAGATTCTTTTCAAATCTCGGAGTTCTTCTAAATCATATATTGTCTGGAAAACTTGTGATGCAAGACTTAAAAAATAAAGTGAGGAAAGGTGCCTGAGTTTTGGAAATTGGATTGAGGTTTGGATGGAATGATAGTGGATTATTAAAGGATTTAATGTAATAAAAACCTTATAATGTAAGTAATATGATGATAAACCGATCCTAAAGTCCCCAAATTCATGAATAAGTTGTGACACAAGGATTTTATTGAATAAGAATGTTTGAAAACAATGTCTTTTGATCTTAGTTCATTGGAGTGAGATAACTAGATGCATAATTGTTTAATGGATGGGTTGTTTTGTTTGAAACATCATAAGTAGAAGATACTGAATTTTCAGTCAGACCAATAAGGAAAAACATAAAAAAGAATTTGAGAAAGAAATTAGGGAATGATGGATGTTTTTTAACACTGTAATTAGAAAAGGAAAGAAGTTGTTATTGATACCGATCTTTTAGACATAGTGTGACATGAATCCTTCAGAAGAAGAATTTTTTTAAGTGGATATTGTTGAGACTTGTGGGAATTATAATGGGATTTTTTAGGACTGATTAATTAGATGATGATCAACAATGTAGTTAACCATATTCATCCTGTTTAATTTTTTCTAAATTGGGTCAAATCATAGGAATAGAAGTTTTTTTTATTCTCAAGTAGTTCAAGTTGCAACATGCAGAAATTGATTTCGATCCATTAGAGTGATACAGAGACTGATTCATCAGATGCGGTCTGACACCGATAACTTCCCTAGACACAAGATCATCGATATGAGTAAAATAATAAAAGGATATTTTTTAAGTGTTTTGAAGAAGTTTTCCCAAGGGGGTAAAATTATATTTATAAGTTACGATTATGCCTATGGAAAAATAAAATTAACACAAGCCTAAAAAATTGAAACAATTTTTACAGAAGAATGGTTTCAATGATTTATTTCTTTTAGTTGGTCCTGAGCATCTTAATGTGAAGTCATTTTTTTATATGATCAATTGGTATATAGAAACGTAATGAGAATTATACTTTCATACATATGTCTACGTCATAATAAAAAAAATCAAAATGACAATTGGAATTGGACTGATGAATGGTTAGAAGGTTTGAATCCATCTGAAGTTTGGATAATATTTAAGATGTTTGAAGACGAATCGAGAAAAGTTGAGAAGCACTGAAGAAGACGAAGATTTATTCAATATGATATAAATTCTAAGATTTGGGAAATTTGGTTAAGTGAAAAAAATGTTCATATTTTCTCCCAAACCAGTTTTAGAGCACCAATAAATTTTAAGAATTACATTGTGCTTTCAGAATTTGTAGTACTCTTCCCTTGAAAAAGAATAGAGATAAGTTCTAAAAGTTTTATAGAGGGAATTTATCAAAAAAAAAATAAATTCCCTGAAGATTTTTTATAGATAAAAAAACAATGAATATCATATTTAGTGGTTACCAGATTAGACCATGATATTAGAAATAATTTTCTAAATATAGTACGAATGTAGTTCAGATTCTTTTGAGGTATTCTTGATGAATTATGTGTTTCAGACTGAGAAATTAGAAAGAGGAACTGGATTGACTATCCTTATGAAGTCTAAAGATGTTCTTACCTACTAATGGGTAGGAAAGTGTAGAATTATTTTTAAAGTTATTAAAATTGAAAGTGGATAAGGTAGAAGAGAAATATGTTTGGAAGTAATTGGTGAATGTTTCTTAACTTGTTACACAAACTTGTATTACATCATTTGTTCTAGAAGAAGAACATGCACTATTATGTTGATCATAGTGCTACAAAATAGTAAGGTTATATCCAACTTTTTTGTATCAACACAAAGGATTATTTCTAGTGTATTGTGTGGTATTGTATTGTTTCTATACCATTCTAAGGACGTAACTAATATTTTTGACTAGAGAACCTTGTAAATACATGTGTTCCTATGGATGTGTGAATGTTTTTTTCATGAAAGTTATAAATGTTTAATATTAGGAAAACATTATTTAAAAATAAATGAAACCTAAAATAAAAAGGGTATCACTAATTGACACCCCTCTTAGTGATAAAACAATCTTGGTTGGGACTTTTTATTTATCCTCTATAACTTGAAGGAAATTAATTAGATTAATACCACCCCAAATCATAGAAAGTCAATATCCACCCCTAGATGGATGGATCCATTAACTGATTACCTCTAAAATGGGACCCTCTTTTCAGATCAGGCCTAAAGGGAAAGAATTTTTTGTCCAACAGCAAACTTCACCCTTTAAGACATGATAAATGTATAAAAATCCCTATGTAAGTGATTCATTGATAGTTTCATCCTCAGATGCATCATAGAATAAGAGACTTGTTCCATTATGAAGGAATTACATTCAATCTCATGAAATACTCACCAATCAAGAACCAGAACGTTCCACCAAATTTAGATGCTTGGTTTTTTATTAAAAAATGATGATGTAATATGTCTTACAATTCACTAGGAAGTGTCACCCATTATAGATTCAAAAAAATATCATCCATCAGCTCACATAGTTTCTACACATAGATATATACTTTTGGTTGTTTTCTATATGAGGAATGAACATTATGGGTCAATATCCCCTAACTATAGCTAAGAAGTTTTTGCACATCCTTACTACTACTGGCTTGTTTTCTAAATAGACTAAATCTATACTCAAAAATGAATCCAGGATGAATAATATCATTAACATATGATATCCAGTATCATTACCAGATTCAGTGTCCCTCGCATGATACTTATGACCAATTGAAATAATTTTTGTTCCTCCCCGATGAAGAGGTTGTACGAGGAGTATAATATTGATTCTAACCATTTATCCCAGTATCATGCCATGGAAAATGGATATATAGAGGACTTCAATACTAATATATCAAATATACTATAGAAAATAAAAAAAGACAAGAGTTCATTACTGGACAAACTCCTTCTTGCATTATGGACCTACCATGCCACAACACACAATACCATAGAAGAGACCCCATATTCACTAGTCTATAGAACATAGATAGTGTTACCCATCAAATTCCTATTATGATGACTCCAAATAGATACCTATGTAAAATTCTTAAATGATGAAGAATACCAAATGAGGTTAGATGGGTTAGAACAACTCCATGAGAAATAGTTGTGCATGATTCACAACCTCTATATTAATTAGAATCAGATTGTGTGGGCCTATGATAAAGGGGTTCACCTATGCCCATTCTACCATGGAGAATTGTTATTGGTTCTATGAACCCTAATTATTTTATGGATGAAACCTAAAATGATTGATCCTAAGGGGTATGGTCCTTATATCATATTTAAGGTCTATTCAAATGTGGCCTACTCATTGGCAATGATGATGGGGAACACATTATTCCCTCATACACATGAGGTTTCTTGAGAAATAATTTGTGTAATAGAAATCAAGAAATTGAAGTCCCGAATAGATGAATTTAAACTACATAACATTAAAAATATTTATCGAATGATATTAAACTACATGGAAGACATCCTCATCACAAGGTGTTAAATTGTATGAATATTACACCATTAACACATGATGATAAAATGAATGGAAGAAATCCTTAGAAATGACGTTAATATTATATGGAACACATCCTGGCTATATGATGTTAAAATTTAGAACATGGAGTCACCCTATTGGGCCTAAATATTCTTCTTATACATGATCCAGATCTATGGAAAAGGTTTCTAGTGTCAGGGTTTACCAGCTCATGTTGAGTTTTCTTGAATAAAATTTCAAGAGAGAAAAGTGGTCCTACATGATTCTAGAATTGAAACCACATTCATGATGATTTTCTTTATTTCATTGATGAGGTACATTAATTCATGAATATTTCAATTTATATGAGATGGACTAGTAAAAGATAAAAAATAATGTCCCCCATTCATATGTGAGAGATCGATCAATATAAGGAATCATTCGTAAGAACTACATGTGGCTCAATTCCTATTGTCACAGGATACATATTGACACTCAAACCTCAAATACTAGGTATAACCACAATATAAATTAAAAAATTCCCACCCTCTGTATGGGTTATAAAAGTATATGTAAATGTTCATATAATAGCTATGTGTGTATTGATTTTTATTAACATAGGATTTTTAGTAATGCTTGAATCTCAAATACCCCATCTAGATGCAATTTGTAAACCACATGTGTATGGTCTGAACTATGTAATGAATTTTTTCATACCAAAACTATTCATAGATTAATATTTGTTACCATAGGATATTTTGTAATGCTTAGATATCCAACATTTGACTATTTTCGATGCAATGATAAAATTACAATTCCTTTATGTGTGAGTTAGACCCACACAAGGGATTTTCTTAGCATAACTTCTTATGGATTGATTATTATTCCTTTGAGATACGTAGTGATGAATTAATTTTTTTTACATTGATTAGAATGAAATTATAACCTATTTGAGATCTAGATCCATATATAATTCATTTCCTTATAGGTGCTTATGCTTGAGAGTAATAATACCCATCCCTACAAATGGGCTGTATCTGTGTAAGGAACATTCTCCAAAAAATCATATGGATTGATTCCAATACCCACATAATAATTAGTGTTACCTGAATATCAAACCACATTTCCAACCAAATTATATAATAATACACCTTCCCTACAAATGGGATAAACCTATGCTGGGAAATTTCACAAAAACAATGTGTATCTTGATTACAATATGCACTGGATACATAATGATGCCCAGATTTCAAATCCCATGTCTAGAAATAATATATATATATATATATATATAATTCCTTCCCACTATATAAATGAAAGAAATGTATAGGGAATCTTATTTTAAAAAACTATTTGTGGCTTGATTCCTATTTCCATAGTATACATAGTGATGCTTGAATCCCAAATCCTAGGTCTTGTGGTAATATATAAAAAACAACCCCTTCCCTTACTTATGGGTCTGAAATACATAGGGGAATATTTATAATAACTACATGTGGCTTAATTTTCATATTAGGGGATAAATATAGATGCATGGATCCTCCATTCGAGGACCAACCATAAGTGATCATCACTCATAATCATATCCCTCCATAAGAGTCAGATTCATGTAAAGGTTCCAGTCCACATTGGAATGTGAACATCCCTAGAAGTACCCTATTATTAACTATCAAATGAATTAATTGATATTGTCACACCCAGATATTTTATGAGATATATTCTTTTTAATTTCTTTGATGTCTTATATTGTACACCAAGACTAGTTTGTACTATACGCAACACCGTATTAGCTTGCAGTATACACAACACTATTCCGGCAAGTGTTACACACAATTTCAAGTTTGTAGAAATTACTCTACACAACATTAAGTATAGATTTTGATTAATGCATAAATGAAATAAGTTTTTATTATGTTATATGAAACACCAAAGGGAGGTTTCACTACACGCAACCCTGAATTGGCTTGCATTACACACAATTGCGACCTTCATCAATAGCGTGTGTAGTACGCAATACCAAGTTTCACTAAACAACAATATATTATTAAAATATTATATAAAATATTATATAAAATAGCCATTATAAATAGTAATAACAAAATTTTGAAATTTTATAAAAGTTATCTTTCAAAATGGACTTCATTTTTGGATTCAGAATATTGAAATTATCCTAGGGTGAAATTTTGGTATTTTTCTGAAAACTTTCAATTTTTTATGAATAGTGTAAACACTGGGTTACTATTTAAAAAACGATTTTTTGTTTAAATAATTATTTATTTTATTTAAATTTATTTTAGGTCAAAATAGATACAAAATACATATATAAGTTAAATGTAATTCATTGGAGTCATTTTATAATAATTTTAGATATATAAAAATTTTATTGAACTTTTTACCGTATTTTACCCATCTCCTAAGAGAATTTACAAATTTACATAAAACTTAATTTTACCGCTTATGTGAGTGGAATTTAGAATATCTGAGAGACACGGATTATATCAATAAGTAAAATGTGGTTCAATGAGATGAAATTAATTTTTGGTGAATAGTAACTTTTTACTTTTATTTACAACGGTTAAAAGTAAATAGGGTAATTAAGGGTAAAAATGATATTATTATTACCTTAAAACATTTCATAATTCTATTGGATAAGTGTAATTAGACCAAAAACAACCTTAGGAATATAATATTATCATTTATGTCCACTTGGATTAGATTAGGACATTTATTATTATTTAATTCAAAGAAGAGTTAAAAGAGTTAAAATCAAAGTTTAATAACTAAAACATTTTTAATATAGGGTTAAACATAGGATAAATTTGACCATAAATATTAATTATAAAGATAAAAAAATTCCTACATAAGAGTGTTTTATTTATAATTATTATAATTTAAATAATTTAATTTATTTATGACACAATGATGATGCAGTAATTACCTTATTAATGAAATATTAGCATAATTGATGTTATAAATACCCAAATAAAAGTAATTTGATACTTTTTATGAATTAAATTAATTTTATAGGTTAATATGACATGTTAGTGTTGATTTAATTTACTTTTTTATAACTAATAATGATGTTATAATTTTCAAAAAAATCAATTACCCAATTGTGTTAAAATTGACATACAATAGTTTTTAAAACAAATATTATATTATTAATTGTTTTTCTATTCCTAAAAATATAATTTTCAGAGAAATGACTTAGATAAGGTTATATATATTAATAATGAACCACTTAGGGTTATTTTGACTTTTTATATTATGTTTATTAATGATATAGTGTAAGAAATAAAGAAGACATGGTAAAAGTTAAATTATTTAACTTAGAGTTAAATCTAAATGATAAGGTTAAAATAGTAACATAAAATTTTCTAAAATATATTTGTTGAGAGGATTCTGACCCATACCCACTTTATATTTGAAATAAATCAATTTGGAGATATTATAAATCAAATATGACTTTACTATAAAATAATATTTTAAGTTTTTCCTAAAGTGCCTCTCTCCTCCCATATAAAAGGGCACCTCCTCCCTCTTCTTTTTACACAATTTTGACCATTCAAGCTCAGAAAACCCCTTCCCATTTCCCTTATAAACTTCCCTAGAAACATTATAGAGGTTCTGTTCTCCTCAAAAGACCAACTCTAGTGCCTTAAGAGGAAGCTTAAAAGAGATGCGTCGAAGAAGAGGTAATCTCTTCTACCGATTCTTTCAAGTTTTCATTCTTCTTAAACTTATTCTTATTTAGTTGTTTCATTATAAAGTAATAAAATCTGTATCAATAATATACTGATATGTTATTATAAATATGAAAGAACCCCATTTCACCTTCTATCCATCCTACGGAAAACGAAATCACAACGCGTGTGTACGTATGGAATACCGTCTCCACGCCGTGGTGTAATCTGTTTTTTCCCCACCACCTTACTTGGATGGGTATAATGGCGTAAAGAATAACTATATATAGTTATTATAACATCATACTGATTCTAATATATTATATCATCCCCTCTAATTCTGTTCAATAAAACTGGGAATGATATCATCGCCCGTGCGTACATACGGATTACCATCTCCACGACGTGATGAGATTCATTTTCCATGTTAACAATTCATGAATTATTATCAACTATATATAATAAGTAATCATGAAATATATGAAATAATAATGCTATTGTATTTATATATATATATGTATGTCATCTACTTAATTCCATTCAATTCAATAAGGAAACCAAAAACATCTTTCATGCGTACGTACGGCCTACCGTCTCAATGAACGGTGTATTTATTTCTATTTATATATCTATTATATATATGTATATTATGAATATATATTATATATACATAATGTTTTATATTCTTTAAGTAAGTAATAATGATCTAAGTAATCATATTATTAATTACAAGTCAAAACACGAGTGATAAATGAAACTATTTTACCCAAAACACTGCTTTAACATGGAATTTACAAAAGAACGGGTAACATAAAGTCATAAGTGAACCATATATGATATAATAACAATGAATATGAGACTTTAATAAGTAAATGACATTATTTAAATCATTATACAGGAGTCTCGGATGCGTATGAAGCATATCGGACCTAAGGTAAGGGATAATTATTCCAATCTCGTTTCTTATCCGAGATTGTTTATACGTAAGTATTTACTGGGGTTATATTTTTCATCCATGCACATAAAAGGTTTCATAAAGTTTTTAATATTATTCCTTGTATGTTTAATGTCATATTTACGCCTCTTTGACTTTTACTTTGTGTTATGTAAGGAATATTTCTTTTGTTTACCATACGGTGAACTTTTTGACTTTTCTGATAAAAGTACAAGGAGAATGTTTTTTTAAACTTATACGGCATGAACAGATTTTTACGGTTTCATAATGCCTTATTTTCATGAAGTTTAATCGACAAGATTTCATGGTTATTTTCAATAAAATTCTTTTCTTCTAAAATTTCATGGCATTTTTTGAAAAGAAAATGATTTTTAAGAAGAAAGGATATTTTCCTCAGGAATTATTTTCAGGTGTTTTATCAAAAACATTTTCCATATACGATAAAATTATTTAATATGTGTATGTTTAAAGAATAATGTATCTATGATTTACATGGTTTCACTTTTCTTATTATGAAATTATATCCATTTTTTTATATGGATTACGTTATGATGGGATGATTTTTATGAAACCCATTTTATTCTTTGGTTTATAAGGAATGATTTATGTTTATATTGTGGGACAAGTAAGAATGATTTCATTATGAGATGGGTGGGAAATATATCTCCCTCCAATTCTTTGGGTAATGATTTATATATCATGATATAGACATGGATGGAATGGTAAGTTAATCCGGTTCAGTGATAAAGGACTGGAACGTGGAGTGTACTCGATTCTGAAAGGGACTTTGTCCACTTAGATGCTCTTGGTAGCAATGCCTTGGATATTATGGAAATCATATCACATGCTTAATGGTTTGCCACAATTACATGTTTTATTCCCATTCTATTTTATCATGTTTAATGTTTCTTTAGGATCTATACCTTATGTACTAACATGTTTTATGTCATTGCTCAAGATCACGATGTTTAAACATTATGTTCATATTTTTAAGTTAGAATGTTTATGATTTGTTTTATTTTCTCCATGATTACCCTTAATGAGCATTTAAGCTCACCCTTTTATATGTTTTCTTTTCCCCAGGATTTAAAGAAAGGTTTTAGGTAAGAAAACCAAAAGGGGATGATCTTTATGGGAGATGTTGAAGATCTTTCACCATGATTAGAAGATTATGTTCTGAGTTTCTAAAGACACTAAACTATTATAGTCCTTGAGTGTTGGTTCTTGTTATGTATTATGTATTCCAAAAAAGTAATGTAATGTCCATGTATTTAAAGTATGGGTCGATATATTTGGTATCAGAGGAAAGTATTAGTTAACCTTTGGAAACTAGAATGCGAAAACTTTAGTGAGATCCCTAGAGATATTTCTAAGGTATGTCTAGGGATGTCCCTAAAGTTAAGTATAAGTATAGGTTATAGTCATACAATTATAGCAACGATATTAAAATTAAACCTAAGATGTTAGATATTGAAGTTACTCCCCCTTGAATATGATTTTATATTCTCACACTGTTTTTTTGGGTTATATAAAATGGATGGAAACTGGAAGATTCACGATAATGGAGGATATGATGGACAATGGAATGATATTCTTTATGAGCAACCAAATGAAATTGGATTTGGAAGTCCACATATCGTTATTATGACTAATTAGCAAACTCATAATATGATCAATAATCTCAACTTTAGTAAGTTTTCCGACTGAGCTAACAAGAGAAAGATAGAGTTTCATGATGATCATAGAGGAAATAAAGTTCAATTTCCCTCATGTAAATCATGTGGGAAGGGCATCAGGGAGAATGTTTCAAAGGAATTGGAAGATGTTTTGGGTGTAGAAAAGAAGGACACAAAGCTAGTAATTGTAAAGGAAAAGGTTCAGTTAACACCATAGAAAAGGATAATGGTATTGCTAAGACATCAACAACGGTTATATTTTTTAAATGTGGAATGTATGGTCATTTTGCAAACCAATTCCCTAAGGGAAAATCTCATAAAGAGAATCAGCATGGTCATGTGGGTAGTATTTATGTGGATGATGATGTAGAGACTAAAAATGATATATGAGATTGAACATATGATGAAGCTCAGTAAGTGGTTTAAGAAGGTTGTGTAATGATTGTATATTTGTCAAGAATAATGTATGGTACTCTGGAATAAAGAAAAATGTAAGGATTTTTACACTGTTGACTTTTCTTGAGTTTTGAAGGTATGTGACGAATGGTACTGGTAACCAGTAAAGGTTATTCAAATATTTTTGGAAGGTAGATGACATGTGCATAATGAAATGATATGGAGATAATGAGTTGTTTGATAGTATTAATGAGAACATGACTAGTATAAGGACAAAGTGATATCTTGGTTTGAGTATACAAAATTTTGGGATTTTGGTAAGTGGAAAGAGTTAAATTTTGACAAAATTCATGTTTTCACTAAGGTTTAATGGGTATTCAGGATTCAAATGTATACATGATTAAGAAATTTACATGTTTGGAATTTTACCAAAAAGATATATATATCTTATGATATACAGGCGATAAATGATTGTATTCAATGCTTGGTAGATGACCTTTCTAGTAATCATCTTATTTATACTATGAGATTGGACAGAAGTATTTTGGATAAACCTAAAGATTGGAATCGATTAATTTAGACAACAGATAGTATTGTTTAAGGCTAGAACTTTTTGTTATGTTATAATAGTTTAGTTTTATAAAAAAGGACAACCCATATAATGGGCGACAACCCGTCGTGTCAGACAAGGTTGCAGGAATCGAACCCACAAACGAAGTGCGACATGACTTTATCGCCTACCACTGGCCTACAAAAAGTACCTGGTTCGTAGAAACTAATTTTATTTTATAAAGCTGGATGATAGATGAAGTATAAGTCCATTTTTTTAACCATATACTATTAATCTCACCATCTATGGACTTATTTATATAACTTTTGCTAACCTTATGTTTGAGATAGATGGAATGAACTATCATTCTATCGCATGATGTAATAACAGTTCACTAAAGACAAATTTAACTTTATTTCTTTAATAGATGATGTTGAAATTGTTCAAGGCATGAGCAATGATGAGATTGAACCAAAATAAAGTAAGCATTTCTTTTAATTCAAAAAAACTTCAACATTAGGTAAATGATATTGAAAACCAAAAATGTTTTCCTATTGCCCTCATATCGGATGAATCAGATGGTACCTTAGATCATCACAAATTTATGGCTTTATGATTGTTGGTTTTTTCATAGCCATGTTCTCTACCACTGTTCATATAAACATGATGGTTAGATTTCTCTTCCATATCCGTATATTCACCTATGATATCCTATGTGTAAACCCAATGATGAGTTAATTTGGGTAATCATTACATTTCATACTTCAGTTTTTAAAATTAAGTTTTAGTATCCCTTTTTATGATGTGGGTTTCTATGAAAAAACTTTCAAGTAGTAAACCATTTATAACTCCGGTGAATTTTGAGGGCGAAATTCATTTTAAGGGGTGTAGAATGTAACACCCTGATATTTTATGAGATATATTTTTTTTAATTTCTTTGATGTCTTCTATTGTACACCAAGATTAGTTTGTACTATACGCAACACCGTATTAGCTTGCAATATATGCAACACTATTCTGGAAAGTGTTACACACAATTTCAAGTTTGTAGGAATTACTCTACACAACATAAAGTATAGATATTAATTAATGCATAAATGAAATAAGTTTTTGATTATGTTATACGCAACACCAAAGGGAGCTTGCACTATACACAACCCTGACTTGTCTTGCATTACATGCAATCACGACCTTCCTCAATAGCGTGTGTAGTACGCAATACCGGGTTTCACTCAACAAAGATATATTATTAAAATATTATACAAACTAGCAGTTATGAATAGTAATAAACACTTTTTGAAATTTGGTAAATGTTATTTTTCAAAATGAACTTCATTTTTGGATTCATAATTTCAAAATTAGCCTAGGGTGAATTTTTGGTATTTTTCTGAAAACATTCAATTTTTGATGAATAGTGAAAACACTGGGTTACTATTTAAAAACAGACTTTTTATTTAAATAAATATTTATTTTATTTAAATTTATTTTAGGTCAAAATAGATAAAAAATAGCTATATAAGTTCAATTCAATTCACTGGAGTCATTTTATAAAAATTTTAGATATATAAAAATTTTATTGAACTTTTTACAGTCTTTTACCCACCTCCTAGGAGAATTTGCAAATTTACATAAAACATAATTTTACCGCTTCTATGAGTGTAATTTCAAAAATATGAGAGGCAAAATTGATATCATTAAGTAAAATATGGTTCAATGATATTAAAATATTTTTTGGTGAATAATAACTTTTTAATTTTATTTACCACGGTTAAAAGTAAATAAGGTAATTAAGGATAAAAATGATATTATTATTACCTTAACACATGTCCTAATTATATTGGATAAGTGTAATTAGACAAAAAACAACCTTAGTAATATAATATTATCATTTAGGTCCACTTGGATTAGATTAGGACATTTATTATTATTTAATTCAAAGAAGAGTTAAAAGTGTTAAAATCAATGTTTAATAACAAAACCATTTTTAATACAGGGTTATACATAGAATAAATTAGACTATAAATATTAATTTTAAAGACAAAAATATTTCCTACATAATTTTATTTTATTTAAAATTATTCGACTTTAAATAATTTAATTTATTTATGACACAATGATGATGCAGTAATTACCTTATTAATGAAATATTAACATAATTGATATTATAAATACCCAAATAAATGTAATTTGAGACTTTTTAGGAATTAAAATAATTTAATAGGTTAATATTATATGTTTTTATTTAGTTAATTAACTTTTTTATAACTAATTAAGATGTTATGATTTTCACAAAAATCAATTACCAGATAGTGTCAAAATTGACATAAAATAGTTTTTAAAACAAATATTATATTATTAATTGTTATTCTATTCCTAAATATCTAAGTTTCTACCAAATGACTTATATAAGGTTATATATATTAATAATTAACCACTTGTGGTTCTTTTTTCTTGTTATAGTAAGTTTATTAACCATATAGTGTAAGAAAACAAGGAGACATGGTAAAAGTTAAATTATTTAACTTAGAGTTAAATCTAAATGATAATGTTAAAATAGTAACCTAAACTTGCCTAAAATCAATTGTTAGAGATTATTTATAACCATATCCACTTTATATTTTAAATAAATTAATTTGGATCTATTATAAACCGAATATGACCTTATTATAAATTAATATTTTAAGTTTTTCCTAAAGTCCCCGTCTCCTCCCTTATAAAATGGTACCTCCCCCCTCTTCTCTTTACACAATTTTGAGCATTCAAGCTCGGAAAAACCCTGAACATTTCCCTTCTAAACTTTCATAGAAACATTATAGAGGTTCTGGTCTCCTAAAAAGACCAACTCTAATGCCTTAAGAGGAAGCTTAAAAGAGATACATCGAAGAAGAGGTAATCTCTTCTACCGATTCTTTCAAGTTTTCATTCTTCTTCAACTTCTTCTTCTTTAGTTGTTTCATTATAAAGTAATAACATAAGTATCACTAATATAGTGATATGTTATTATAAATATGAAACAACCCCATTTCACCTTCTATCCATCCTACGGAAAAAGAAATCACCGAATGTGCGTACGTACAGAATACCGTCTCCACGCCGTGATGTAATCTATTTTTCCACCACCACCTTACTTGGATGGGTATAATGGTGTAAAGAATAAATATATATAGTTATTATAACATCATACTGATTCTAAGATATTATATCATCCACTCCAATTCCATTCAATAAATATGGGAATGATATCATCGCTCGTGCGTACGCACGAAATACCGTCTCCACGACGCGATGAGATTCATTTTCCATGTTTACTATTCAAGAATATTTATAAAGTATATATAATAAGTAATCATGAAATATATGACATAATAATTCTACATAATTTATGTATATATATATGTATGTCATCTACTTAATTCCATTCAATTCAATAAGGAAATGAAAAACAACATTCATGCGTACGTACGGCCTACCGTCTCCTTGAACGGTGTATTTATTTCCATTTATAGATCTATTATATATATGTATATTCTAAATATATATTATACATAAATTATTTTTTATATTTTGGAATTAAGTAATCATGATCTAAGTAATCATATTAATAATTACAAGTCAAAACATGGACGATAAACGAAATGATTTTACCCAAAACGCTGCTTTAACATGGAATTTACCAAAGAATAGGTAATATAAAGTCATAAGTGAACCACATATGATATAATAACAATGAATATGATTCTGTAATAAGTAAATGAAATTATTTAAATTATTATACATGAGGTTCGGATACGTATGAAGCTTATCGAACGTAAGGTAAGGGATAATTATTCCAATCTTGTTTCTTATCCGAGATTGTTTATACATAAGTTTTTACTGGGGTTATATTTTTCATCCATTCCCATAAAAGGTTTTCAGAAAGTGTTTAATATAATACCATGTAATTTTAATGTCATGTTTACCCCTCCTTGACTTTTAATTTTTGTTATGGAAGGAATCTTTCTTTTGTTTACCATATGGGGACCTTTTTTACTTTTCCGACAAAAGTAAGAGGAGAATGTTTTTTTAAACTTATACTACATGAATGGATTTTTACGGTTTCATAACGCCTTGTTTTCTTGAATTTTACTCGACAATATTTCATGGTTATTTTCAATAAAATCATTTTCTTTTAAAATTGAATGGAATTATGTGAAAATAAAATGATTTTTAATAAGAAATGATATTTTCCTCAAGAATTATTTTCAAGTGTTTTATTAAAACCATTTTACATCTACGATGACATTATTTCATATGTGTATATCTCAAGAACAATGTCTCTATGATTTTCATGGGTTCACTTTTCTTATTATGAAATTATATCCATTTTTTTATATGTATTACGTTATGATGGGATGCTATTTATGAAACACATTTTATTCTATGGGTTATGATGAATGATTTATGTTTATATTATGGCACAAGTAAGAATGATTTCATTATGAGATGGGTGGGACCTATATATCCCTCTAATTCATTGTGTAAATATTCATCTCTCATGAGACAAACATGGTTGGAACGTTATGTTAATCCAGTTCAGTGATACAGGACTGGAACGAGGAGTGAACTCGATTCAGAACGGGACTTTGTCCACTAAGATGCTCTTTGCAGCAATGCCTTGGATAATATGGAAATCATATCTGGTGGTTAATGGTTTTCCAAAATTATATCTTTTATTACCATTCTATTTTATCATGTTTAATGTTTCTTTATGATCTATGCCTTACGTACTGCCATTTTTTATGTCATTGCTCAAGATCTTGATGTTTAAACATTATGTTTATGTTTTTAAGTTCAAATGTTTATGATTTGTTTTATTTTCTCCATGCTTACCCTTATTGAGAATTTGAGTTGACAATTTTATATGTTTTCTTTTCCCTAGGATTTAAAGAATGGTTTTAGGTAAGAAAACAAAAAGGGGAAGAGCTTTATGGGAGATGTTGAAGATCTTTCACCACGATTAGAAGATTATATTCTGAGTTTCCAAAGACCCTGAACTATTACAGTCCTTGAGTGTTGGTTATTGTTATGTATTAAGTATTCCGAAAAAGTAATTTAATTTCTATGTATGTAAATTATGGGTCATCATAGATATCCTAGTTGTCTCTTGGTTATCATGTTGATCATGAGTCATGTGATATTAGGAAACCTAAAAATCTGCTCTAGCAATTGTGATTTAGGTGTATTTTATTCAAAGTCACGGAACCAAGTATTTTTTACATGAAACAAAATTTCATGTAATTAAGTATTTATGATAAAAATATCATAATAGGGATGACTATGTATTCAATAATTTCATTTTTCCCTTCATCCCAAAAATGTCTTCAAAACATGTTGGCGTAGACTTTAGGGTGCCAGAACCCCTCTTCAATATTACATTCTCTAGAAAATAAATCATAACTTAAATATATGAGTTAATACAAACCATTCCATGAGATGTTATATACTTCTATTGGAAACCCATGAACCTTGAGATTATATTATTTTGGTTCTCCCTATATAAAATTTGTATCAGGGACTAGCTAATATAAAGGGGTAGTGATTAGATTTTCTAGTGAATTACAAAATTCCTTAATGACTGTTCTTAATTTATATTATTGTCTTAGAGGATATCCCCTCTTAAATATATGATATATTCTCATGAATATGTATAATTTTGTCTTCCACCATTGTTAATGGTTGACTTATACACACCATTCCACATCTCCCATTGACTCAGATATTATTGGTTTATGATTTACATTTCCCATAACTCAGCTATCCAAGTAGATTTGGATACCCTTAATATTACTCATATGTGCATTATAATCATTATCAGTGAAAGAATATAACATCATATTCTTGTACCCTTTCATTTCTAGGTATGTATAACCTATTATGTACTATCTTCCATGAGTCCCTATATCCCTCTGGACACCCATGGTTCCACAAAATGAACTTCAAAAAACCTTTTCATGTCTAAATCACCAGATACCTTGAGAAGATATTATTTTATCATTTTATGGACCTTTTTCTCAAGTAATCTTAATTATACCTTGGTTCATATTAGTAACAGGGACAGATTAGGCCAAAGTGACCCTACGAGAATTTTTTAGTGAATAACACAATGCCTTAGAGTTTGCACATAAGGGATGTTTTTTCATGGAAGAAAGGCCCCCATACCCCTAGGAAATAGTGTTTATAGGGATGGATTGGTATGAAGGGATCCTAATAAGATTAATTGGGTAATAAAAAAATTTCTCCGATCATGTTCCTTGGGTATGTTTTGGTGTTAGAGGAACATGCCCCATAACTCCTTGATCTATTTATATAACAGTGTGATGTTAACCCCACCAATCATTAGAGAAATTTTATATAATATATTGATTTAAATAAATTATTTATTTTATCCATTTTACAATATCCAAGAGTAATCAAGAATGACTTTGATGTTTATGCCTTCATACCTAAGTTGTAGTCACAAGATGTTAAACTACAAAACATTATTATAATAACTACATGTGGCTTGATTCTTGTTACCCAAAAAATATATATTAAAACCTATATCTTAAATTCTAGGGTCAGAAATGATGTAAAAATATGGGGTTATATATAATTCCTCTTCCTTGAATATGTGTTAGACCTATAAAGTGATTTTTCTTTTTAAGAGCCATGCGTGACTTTATTCCTATCATTATAGGTAACATAGTGACACATATATCCTATATCATAGGCCCATACACAAAATCTCATCACACCCAACTATGTTCCTTGTCTATGGACAAATTTATATGGGGATTCATACTCAAACTAAAATTTATATACCCCTAAATATTTCTTCTTATCCACCCTTTCATGGTTCAACTGACTATCTAGTAATCTCTTTCTTCTCACATCGAGCATGAATCAAGTGAGTTTAGGTAACATAAAATGTTTCTCTAACCAATGTGATAATGGTGAATTTTACTCAAAGAAAGGGAAACATGTCCCTGTTGCATGATGCTAAATTGAACAACATGAGGTCTTTATGCTGAACAAATCATCCTTCGAATAACGGTGTACTCAAGAATTTCACATTTTATCCCTTTACCCTGAAAATTTGTTTATTATAAATTAGAATAACGTTTAGGGTTCATAAAACATTATTGAATGGACTCCATATAATTCCATGGTGAATTAAAAAATACCTCATATCTTGTTCTTAGTGTATGTTTTGGTCCTAGAGGTGAGACCTCTCATCAGTCAAGGAGATATTGTCTAAAATGCATGGAATATTAAATTATTACATTATTAATGGTTGAAATTTCTGCAACATTTATCATATCATGTTAACTCCAATATTATTTGGTTATGATTTACACTTTCCATAACAAAACCATTCAAGTGAATTCAGATATCCTTGATGTTTCTCATAAGTGCATCATACTCATTGTCAAAACAAGATTATAACATCACATTATATACCCCTCCATTCTAGGATATGAAACTCTTATGAATACCCAAATTCATTTAGTTAGTCATTCCTCTCAGTGATATGTCACGTTCATAAGATGTTAATTTACATGAAAAATGTTTTATCTTGGAAATACTTAAAACTACATAGATCGGGCTGACCCACCCATAAAATCCATGTTAGTGATGTATGTTTCATCCCAAAAATAGGATTGGATATGAAATTTAACTTTACCTATATATGATGGGGATTTATTTAGAGGAAATGTTTATAATGATCAACGAATAATATGAGATTAACATGATGATAAATTTTATGATCAGTAGAATTAAATCAAATATTATAGAAAATAGATAAAAACAAGAACCAAAGTGCCTCATCTTCAAAAATTATTTATAATTAATTTAAGAAATTAAATAATTACCTTCAAAGAAATTCATTATTCATGGATGGACCTAAGAACATGTCTATGTCATACTACAATTTTGTTATAGGAATCAATAGTTTACTTCCTCTAGCAATCTTCCAAACATGTTCTATGAACTTCCAAATGTCATTATAGGATTCTTCAGGTGTAATAATGATAGATCCCAACACATGGGTTTTTATCCATTGATCACCCTGAGAATCTGTTTAAGGAAGGGTTCTCTTCAATCTCTCTAAACCTGAGAGTGGTGGTGGAGGAGGATCTCTCTACGTTCATAAGAGTGTTCTTAGAGAGAGATATCTCTATAAATTTGAGAGTATTCTACCAAGAAATTGTTATGCACAACACAATTGAATTGGATCTTTAGAAAAATAATATAATAAGGTTTATATAATGCTAGGGTTAGAAAATAATAATTCAATATGCACCTTTTTTGTAATCGCTATGGATCCCCATGCCTATAATTTAAATAATATTAATACCATTTCTTGAAATATTATAAATATTCAAATTGAATTAAATATTATTTATTTAAATAATATTCAATATATTTTATTTCTCACTGGAACATTAAACTCAATCCTCCATTTCTCCATAGTATTTATCGGTTCTTGAATTGTGGTTATTTATTTAATAAATAAATTCACTACATTATTATACAATAAATAAAAATTTTATTTTCTAAATAAATAATAAATACTTATTCAATATTCTTCACACTTAGTATTCCCTCGAATAACTGGCGGTAGTATATATGTGATAAATAAAACATTAATAATTATTAATCAATTTGAGTTATTAATATTTACCCTACTGGTTAAATAGTAGTATATTATTTAAATGAGATTCTAGAACACTCAATGTTTGTCCCTATAGGACTCTTTGTCAGTGGAATCAAGTGAAGTTGCCTAAAGTAGAAAGTTAGCATCCAAAAACAAGCCAAGAAAACAATAGAGAAAGATTTTAACGACAAAACAACACAATACATCATATGGAATCTTACTGTGTAATATAATCCCTTTATCATGATATCTCTAATTAAGGAGGTTGTATGCTGGTGCCATCAACCAATGTACAAGATGTCTCTTTATTTTAATTTTTTGGAATCAAACTTTCATATAGAACACTATGGAAGTAGATTTATTTAGGCTATATAATTTACATAAAAGGGGATGAGATATAAACCACTATTAAAGAATAGAAGGTTGAACACCTTTCTCTCATTACTCATTAATGTAATATTACTTGTGATGCACACAATGAATCGTACCTCACCACAAACAGAGGTCATCACATTTTTTGTAAATACATCATAGTACACGACGTAAAATACTCATTAATGATATATTAAATTATAATGATTAAAACACACATCCATAGATAGGATTTTCTAATGACACATATAATTGTGGATTTACTATAGGTGGGTCTTGTTCTCATAATATCTTGAAATTGGTATTACCAAGTGAAAAAACCCTTATAAGTTCCCTAAAAGTCCTATGTGTCTCCACTCCTGATAGCTTGTATAATTTTTATTTCTCAAATGATTTCATCTAGATTTAGAACATATAATTAAGAATAATTACATGGTATTTTTGGGTTCTCATCATAACAGGGAATTACTATGACTTTTTTTCTATGGCATGTAATTTTTCGATAATATAAAAAACTATTTTACATAAAATAACAACCAAAAAGTGATAAGATATTTATTAATATTCAAAACTATGAATATATATTGTCATAAAGTATATAGATGTTGGTTTTAGGGAACCAACTCCAATAGAATCCCACTATTACTAGAGCCAACTTCTAGCAACCTTTACTCCACTAACTGCCACATGATACTCATGATTCCACTAAGTCAGGACTTCATTATAGGTCTCCAATGTGTTTTAGTGTATGTGATCTCTTCTTAATGCAACTTCACCTCTCTATGAAAAACTCATCAAGGTATAATACTTCTAGAGTAAGTTCTTTTCCATTGGTGTTTCAATGGATCTTTTGCAAGAGCCACAACTGTAGTTTTATAACAATAAAATGTTATATGATATTAACATATAGGTAAAAAATAAATCTCTAGTAAATAATTTTATATCCAAACATCTTTATTGGATACATATTGAGCTTTTATATAATCATATTTCCCTTCTACATCAGCAACAACTAGCTTCTTTAAACTGTTCCCGCTTACAACTCCTATATTGAGATATAAAACATATCTTACCTATAAATTTCGATCATTATAATCTATTTAAAAACTATCAGTAGTATAACCACTATTTAATAGCCCCTCATCTTCTCCATACACTAGAACAATATCCTTATTTCTTATCAAATACTTGAGGATGACATTAACAACAGACCAATGTGGTTATCCTTGATCATATGGATATCTTCATACTATGTTCAATGCATATGAAACATCATGTCTATTATATAAAATGTAATACATGATTGATAATATCACTAGATCATATGATAACTTATTAATTATCTCCTTCTCATATTGCGTTTTAGGATACATTTTCTTAGAATTATGTATACCATGTGACACTAGAACCAATCCTCTCATAGATTATTCTATACTAAATCTATTTAGTATCTCATAAATGTATGTACTTTGACTTAGTCCAAGAAGCCTCTTGGATCTATCATTAATGATCTTGATAGTTAGAATATAGGCTACTTCACCTAAGTCCTACATGGAGAATCACTTTTTAGAGAATCCTTAATAGACTGTATGTCTGGTGCATCATTTCCAAAAAGTAATATGTCATCAAAATATAAAAGTATAATAAAGATCATATTATAATTAAACCACTTTCCAGAACATGGATAACATTCAATCTTAACGAAACCAAATTCTTTATAGCTTTACCAAATCTAATGTTCCCTGACATTAATGCTTGCTTAAATCTATAAATGGATCTATACAACTTCTATATCATTTTAGCGTATCATAGAGTCACAAATTATTATGGTTGGGTCACGAAGACATCTTCATGATGGTTCCCATTAATTAAAGATATGTTGATATCCATCTTCCAAATTTCACAATCATGGTAATATTCTATAGAAAGTAGAATTATGATGGATTTAAAAATGGAAATTAGTGAATAGGTTTTATCAGTCAATTCCTGGATTATTTTTTAAACACTTTATCCACTATCATTTCTTTATAGGTATTTAAATTACCTTCAGTTTATAGTTTTATCCTAAATACCCATTTGAACCTGATGGGATTTACATCAACCGTAGCGTTTACCAGAACATAAACTTGGTTCTGATACATTGAATTCATTTTAGAAATTATGTCTTTTTTCCATATTTCTGCTTCCAAACTCTCTACCACCTCTTTATTAAAGATAGGTTAATCATTATAAACTAATAACAAGTCACCATATTTGGTGAATAGAAAACCTCATCTCTTTAGTTCTCTTACCTATTTAGTGATCCTATGTTGTAACAATGTTCTATGAAATAATTATTCCACATGAATCTATATAATCGTATCTTTTACCAAATCATGTATATCATGAGCATCAAATTCATTGATGTCAATCATGCTCCCACTATCATTATTGAGTATTTTCTCCCTCTCAAGTAATAAGGTTTTTCTTATGAAAATCACTAGTTTATAAAGGATTTTTTAGGTATTATCACTCTCATTATTTATGATAACATATAACGACACTCTTTTTTCCATGGGGTTCTAGTTTGTTTCTTGATATGGGCTTAAAATATTCCTCACCACAAGATGCATGTGTATGCAAAAAAAATGTTTCTTTACACTCTATAACTTGAAAGGGATCCCTTTTTAAATTTTCTTTCCTATTCAATTTAGTGTATATGTATTAGTTTGAAATGAATATACCCAAAAGGATAATGAAAGATCTATATGACTCATCATTGACCCTTCCATGTCTAATAAGATCCAATTCCTCTTTTCAATTTCACTATTCTATTGTGGCATGTAAGGTGGAGTTAATTGAGATATAATCCCAAAACCATGTATAAATTTGATAAAGTATTAGTTAATATATTCACCAATTTTATATGATTGAATATTATTTATTTTCATTCCTATTTTTTTCTCTAATTAATTTTTGAATTATTTTAATTTCTCAAAGGACTCAGACTTATACCTAATCAAGTTGACGTATTTGTATATAATCATTTCCTTAGTAAAAGTTATGAAGTAATAATACCCCCTCTTGATTCTACTAGAAATGGTCCATACATATTAGTGTGTAAAAATCCTACAAGATATTTGGCCCTTTCACCATGGCCATTGAATGGTTGTTTGGTCCTTTTTCCCTAGAAACACACAAGAAATATTTCAAGTTGTTTTAGCTCAAAAGAGTCTAAATAAAAATCTTGAAAGATCTTTATAAAACACTTCTCATTTATATTACCAAGATGGTGATTACATAGCTAGTTATTAGATGATTTATGTGAAATTTATTCATTATCTATTTCCAGTACTCTGTTTTCATAATTTAATACATTAATATTTTTCAAAATGTGATATACCATAACATATGTTGTTGTTATAAAAGAAAAAATATTTATTTACAAATTTTAAAATAAAACCATCTACTTATAGGAATTATAAAAAATTATGTTCTAGTAAAAAATGGTACATAATAATATTTGATTATAACTAATATCATTATTATTGGAAATGAAAGGTGGTAGTCACCAAAAACTTGATTAGCGACACTCACAATATTTACATCTCGTAAATCCACCGGTCCACTAATAATTTTTTTGAATCTAATTAGTTATTAAATTTGGATATATATGTGAGAAAAAAAATCTATATCAAACACCCATTGTGTAGATATTGAATGATTACACTCATTAATGAATGCACATTTAGAATTCCCTTGCTTATGGGTGCAATTGATTTTCTAGTAGCCTCGCATATGACATGAAAAACACACAACTTCATTTTCCTTACCATTCCGATGGATCTTCCACTTTTTGGAAGTATCATTCTTGGAAACTTTATACTTATTATGAGTCTTGGGACCCTTTTTCTAGTCCTTAATTTTCTTATTCACCAAAAAGACTATTGATATGTCTTTCCCCATGTCCTTATCTACTTGGAGATTCATTGTAAAAATTTATGAAAGAATCTTCTCATCAATACTCATGTTATAATTAATAATAAAATTAGAAAAAGGATTGTATAGGGAGAAAATTATGAGATCTATGTGAAACTCTTTTGGGAATTTAATCCTTAAGACACCTTAGCTTTGAATGTAGATAATAATCTTGACTATATGATTCCCAATTAGCACTGACTCTAATAGTTTAGTTGTAAATAAGGAATTGGAGATATCATATATATCTTATACTTATTTCTCTCTATAGAGATCCCAATGGTGAGACATCATTATATATGCATCAATGTCCTCATATAGCTTCAAAATATCATTGGTCATGGATGATATAATGAAACTTTGAAGATCTGTGGGATTGTTCAAATGTTTCTCATATATAGATAACTCTTCATCACTAGCCTCGTTACTTATCACATCAAGAATTGGTTCTTCTATCAAATATAATTCTATTTCATGATGAAGGATACTGTTTAAGTGATTTTATTAATGCTAGAAATTTGTTTTAGTTAGAAGGTTATGCTTCTCAAGTATAGATTGCAGTGATATGTTTGAAGTCATTTTTAATAATGTTTCTAGAAATAAGATGAGAAAGGTTTTATTACTTTATCAGAAATTTTTTTGACAAATAAATAAATATTATGTTTTTTAATCTCCCAATATTTTATTAAAACTTAATATCTTTAACTATTGGATACAAAATATCATATTTCTTTGATATTCTAGTTTAAAGGATCCCTATTCCCCTTATCATCTCCTTGAATTTATTTGATCAAGAAATTTGAAGATTTATAGGTAGGAATTACAAATACTATCTACATAAACACATAGTTCCTTGATCATTTGAGTGGAATAAACACTCTTGAAATCAATAGGTTTGATTTCATCAACCTTCTCATCTCATTTACACCAAGTCATACTTTGGCAGTCAACCCTTGATTTGAACTATGTTAATCTAATTTAAAAATTCATGTTAGAATTCCTCGATAATTGAAAGCTCCTAAACTTTGGTTGGTCAAAAACATTGAACTATAGTTCGATTTTAAATGATGTAATAGAAGGTTATACTGACTTAATATATATAATTGTGTGATTTTTATTCTTTGGATAAATTTATAATTAAAATTATTATTAAATTCTTGTTAAAATTAGGTGGATTTACTTAAACGGTTAACCATGTCTTAGATAACGATTCTGTATAATTGAATATATTTTAGTTATATCTTTCATGCATGATATTTTATTAATTCACATGATCATGGAAAAAAATAATGAATTATACATGAAAATTAATAGAAATAAAATAAAAATGATATGTCCATGATCTTTTACTAATGGTTAGTTTATCTAGATAATGGTAAACTGACCATCATCCTTGGAGAGGGACACCATGAACCATTTATGGTTCATGTCGTAGCTTTATACCTATCCACCTATGTGTCTATATTGGATTGGTTTTTCCTCAACCAAAAACCTAAACTAACTCCAATTTATGGGGAGTTACATCCATTAAATATACTTTTACTCGCACATTGGTGAGTGGAACCAAAGGATTGGTTAAGGGATTTTATGAAAAATACCATACGTAAACATTCCCTTACATAATGAAAGGAGGGATGGAACACATGCTGAAAGAATAATTTAATAGAAAATTAAATGAAACTAATCATATATGATGGCCTAGTCTAGGCTCATGATCATCCACTTGCATGCAATAAATTAATAATTTAATTAGCATTCATTTCTAATCATTTTTATTTAAGATAAATCACGCTCGAATCAATTAATTATTTTGTCTATTTAATATATTATTTTATCATAATTATAATCTGAAATTTCTTGAGATTATCATCCATCGAAATTTTAAAGAAGTTAAATATATATTTTTGAATTAGCAATGTTATAAAAATGTGCCTTAGAGGAAACATAGTGAGTACTTGTCTAAACTACCCAATAGGTGTTGCAATCATCACTATTTACTCTTCAAACATGTGGAATACCAAAATTATCATGTAATTTCAAGGAATCTGCTATAAAATTAATAAAAAAAGTAACACATGGTATTTATTTAGGATTTTATTCTGCAAACCACATAGAGTAATAATTGTAATACGACTTGTACATGATATATATATCCAAATGTTATATAGAAATTAATTATAAACATCTGTATATAAAACACATCACATAGAATGTACTATGAACTTAATGACCACAAATAACACATGTTGATAAATTTTAATATAATAATAAATTAATTTTAAATTCTGTATAGTTTGTTAAATGTACATAGTCTGTACATTGAAGTTACATGGAATGTATTATTCTCACTATCAATATGTGACACATTCCTACGGAACTGGTGTGTAATTATGTTAAAGAAATATTTGAGTACATATCATTTAAATGGGATACATGGCATTTAGTCTTTTTATAACATGGTCTCTAGTCATGGAGGCTGTGTAAGAATATATGTGGCTCATCTGTGACTAAAGGACTTAACTTCATGTACAAAATTCACACAATGTGTACTCCAGATAACTATGTGCCAGGATGATGCAGTAAAAACATGGTGTGTAATTAAATAGACCATGTGTAATAAATACACTTGACTTGAATTAATTTCAAATTCATAGAGGGTACATTAAAAACTAGTACACACTGTGTAGCTTTGGGTTCCATGACATGTACTCTTGTGTCATCTAACCAGAATCCTCATCACCTCTGCATGAGATCTTTGAATTAATTTAATTCATAAATTTAATTTAATTTATTATATTTTTTAAGAAGTGGAGAGGAATAAATCATATCATGTAATTAAGATTAAGGAATTATTAAAATGAAATTAAAAATTAATGAAAAATGTGGAAATCAGTCAATGTTCATAAAAAATTATAAATAATTATATGACCCCTCTAATACCGCTTATAGGATTCGAGTATAGTGGAAGGGAAATTTGAGGCATGCCCAACTCACATTTTTTCATTATTGATGATTAATTTGATATTTACATGACGATAAATGTCATGGTCAATAAAATTGAATCATAGAATATATCAAATCAAAAAACACCAGAACCAAAACATAGGATCATCACATATGATTTATAATTAATTTTAGAAATTAAATAATTACCTTATGAGAATTTATTTCTTCATTGATGGACATGTCAACGTCTCTAAGTCATATTATCATTGCATTATTGGAATTAAGAGAAAATTCCCTCCTGTGGTGATCTATTGATTTTCAATAAAGATCCGAACATCACTATAGGAATCTATGAGTTCTAACATGAAAAATCCCGATGGTTGCATTTTTCTCCTTTGATCACCCCGATAATGGATTTAAGGATGGTCTCTCTTCAATCACTATAAACATTAGAGTAGTGGTGGAGAAGGATAAATCTCCATTCTTGAGATAATTCTTAATGAGAGAGTGATATATCGGGATTTGAGATGATTCTCTCCATATCATTTTGTACACTAAAAAAATGAATTGGCTCTATATAAAAATAATATAATTGGGATTATATACTACAAGGGTTATAAATTAAAAATTTCACATGTTCCCTTATTATTTCTGTATTCCCTGTGGAACCCCGTGTCTATAATGACACTAATATTATTATTTATTGATTTTTAATAACCATATGAATTAAATTAAATATTATTTATTCAAACAATAATAAATATATATTATCTCTCACCAGAACATTAATCTCAATCATCCAATCCTTTATAATATTTTTTAGGCCTTGAATAATGACTATTTATTTAATAAATAAATATCATTGCATTATTCTCCAATAAATATAAAAATATTTTATTCACTAAATATATAATAATTTTTCATAAAATTTTCTACTGACATAATATCATCTTGAATAACTATTTTCATAATATATGAAATAAATAAAAAATGAATTATTATTAAATCACTTAGTGTGTGACCCTCTAGGCCTCTTTTTCATTGGGATTAGGAGAAATGGCGTAATGTCAATGTTAGCATCTAGCAACACACTGAGGCACCCATAGAGAAAGAAGTTATTTTCATAATGACACATCACCTCATAAGTACTCTTACTATGTAATATATTCCCTTTATTGTAATATATCTAATCAAGCATGTTTCATGTTGGTGCCATCGACCTATGCACTCAGTGTATTTTTTGTTGAATTTTTAAAAATCAAACAATCCTATAGAACTCCATGGAAATGGATTTACTTTTCTTATATCATTTACATAAAAGGTCCTATGATATCAACTTCTATTAAAGTACAAATAGGATAAATCTTTTATTACATTATTCATTTATGAGATATTTCTTGTGATTCACCCAACATATCCTACCTCACTACAATCATATGTCATCAATATTTTCATCAATACATCGAACTACAGGAACTATAATACTCATTATTAAAAATAATAAAGTATAAGGATCAATAAAAAATCCATACATAGGAACATCCAATGAAACATATAAATGTGTATTTTCTACTGGTGGGTATCATTCTTAAAATATCCTATACTGGATATTAGTAAGGGTATACACCATGAGAAGGTGCCACCAAGTCCTATATGCCTATAACAATGATATACCATATCATTTTTCCCTCAAATGATTACATCTATAAATAAAAAATATATTTTATAATACTATCTTGGAACTTTTAGGTTCGCATCATAGTGGGGAACAACTATGATCATTCAGTATGATAGCTAGTTTTATGACTTTATCACATAATATGTTATGAAGAGGAACAATTATGATGTGTAAAGAAGTTTATTAATATTCAAAAAAATGAATATATGTAATCATAAATTACACAGATGTTGGTTCTAGGTAACCAACTCAAATAATAACTGTATATATCTTGATTCTTTTTATCATAGAATACATAGTCACCCAAGGATCCTACCAACTTGGTCCCAGGTGAAAAAAACTTTCACCCTTTCACATATGATCCAGATCTATAGAAATATACCTCCTATAAGGGAATAAATATGACATGATTTTTGACCCTATAAAATACATAGGAAACCCTAGAAGTCCAACCCTATAAATAACATATTCACATAATATCTAGTCTATCTTGATAGACCATAAGTTTTTTAAGGGTATCCAAGTCATAAGATTGAATCAGATATATATTTATATTTATTGTGCATGATATAAATATGTGTGGAATGGGATCCAACATACGTTTACCACCCTATAAGCCTATGAAATTATAATAATTCCCCCCACTTTTGAATTTTCTCAACCAATGATGAGTTTCTCTAGGGATACATTTCAGGATTGCATAACTATTCCATCGTCCTTACCACATGATGTTAAATTTCATGGAATAAATCCTAGAAACATGAGGTTAAACTGTATGAAAATTACATTTTTATCACATGAAATTAAACTATGTTGTAGTAATGTGTCCACTACATGATGCTAAATAATGAATACCCTCTCCCGTTGCACTTCTTATCAAATAACCATAAGACCCTGATTCCATTCAACTAATTTTTAGGGTACTTCCATAATTTTTATAAGAACCTCTATCTATAAATCACGCTTTATGCCTTTAATATCTATGGTTTTCTAAAATATTCCATAACTCTCAGAAATGAGAAAAGATACACATGTTTGAACATATATGAGTTAGATATTCATAAGGACCTAAAACCATCGACTATTTGTATATAAACCTTAAAATAAGGGTCCTCCATTCCTTGTGAGCCCTAAAATAATCATATTTGAACACATCACTATCTTATGATTCACGATCATCCTCTACATGATTTTTCCTTACCACTACTCAGGGATTCCGAAACCATGCTGCATGATTTAAAATATTCTCATATTCAAATTGGGAGGGTGTTGGATTAATCATTACCATGGGAATCTTAATAACACTATTATGTAACACCTCCATGATACTGGGTTCAAATGAATCAAGACCTTAAACTACATTCACTTTTTTCAATTATTTATAGAATTAAACCCATATCTTAGCTGGTCTAAATAAAAAGACCATATACTTCTCAGTAAAGAAGTAAAAAACTTATTAGGTTAAAAACATCCAAATGGAGGTCTGATAAAAACAAAATTCTATGATCACTATTTTATTTATCTCTAGAGTTTAGAAATAGTTAGAGCATGAATAAAAATTAATAAAGCTCATAGGGACCATCCTCTATCACTAGAAAAATATTATCTATACTCCCTAGACCCCACTGGAACATGAAAATTTTGTAGTAAAAATATATTACATTTCCACACCATGATAATGTGTTTACTAAGGGGAAACACAACTTTTAGGGATTATTAGGACTTCTAGAATATTATATTTTCTATAAACCACCTTCATGTATTTGAAGAATGAGGTGATGACTACTAGTTATTTGAGTTTATATACTTCTCCTACAACCCTGTAGCATTAATTTACCCTTCTTGGTTCTTATGTATAGTGTATTGGTAATTGGGATAGATAACTCTAATGGATCTCCAATTGGATTTGATTATGAATAATGAAAAATACTAGATCATGCAATTTGTGAATGTTTTGAACTTGGAGTAAATTTCACCATTAAATTCCTAAGACATTTTCCCAATTACGGATGATAATAGTTTCCAATATAAGTAATTATGTACCAACACCCACTAGACTCAATTTTTAGTTTACTTTGATATTAATAGATCACGATTTACAATTATTTTGATCAAACTATTATATTTGATTCAAAATCCTTGAAATTAAATCACCTTGTATTAGAACCATTCATAAATTTGGAATATCAGACTCCATTCTTAATCCTTTTGGATACCCTCATCACAAGGCATTAAATACCACGATGCATGGACCAAGAATCAAAAACATTAACCACAATACCTTAGGGGGTGAGAACATTTCATGGATAAACCCTTTCTACATATCATACTAAATCATCCAAATGTTCCAATCATCACAAATCAGTCACGACCCTTAGAAAAGAAAGGGGACCACTCTGCTTGATCATGCATGGATTCCCTATGAGATCATTCACAAGGTCCCATGAATCATCAAATAGAGGAATATCCTTTTTTCAAGATATGAAATTCAATCCTCATGTGCCCCAAAGACACCACATTAGAACTTCACACCATATAGTTTCTTGATATCATCCCCAGCGTGTCTTTCCTATCTCATAACCCCTAGTTTAAAATTTTAGGTTATTATTTACGCAACCCATATTACAATTATCAAAAAATATTCAACATCCCTAATATTATGTTTTTGTCTAATAATAACCTTTAAAGTAAGGATGCAGGGTGTCTAGACCCTTCATTAACATTTATTATTCAAAATTTATTTAATCTCAGAAACCTTCATGAACATTCATTCTTTATAATTTCATTATGATTTCAGGGTGTTATAACTCTTCAAGAACAATTATTCTTTGGAATCACAACAATAATTAATGGTTTCATAAACCTTCATTAACATTCATTTTTTTGAATATTTACTAGATTACAAGGTTTTTAACCCTTCAGGATCATAAATTATTCAGAATCCAAGTTAGGATGTGGGGTATTTGAAAAATTCAACAATATCAATCCATCACAATCCAAAAAATATGGTCGGATCTAGAATACCTTAAACAACAAAAATGAGGTCTTTGATTGAGGAACTTAAACTACAGTAACAAAATTCTCAATCAATAAGACCTTACACTACAGTAAAATAAATTCAATCACCTTATGATATGATGGTCACAGAGACTAGGAAATCATGAAACACCAAAGTGATCATATGAAAGCTTCCACGAGACATGTTAATCACATTAGGTGACCCTATAGCCAGGGACATGCATCATAGTTCAATAGAGTTACCATTGATTAGTTTATGGATTGGTTATGAGAGTTGTTCATAAAATGTTTGATTATATGGATAAATAACATGGAAAGATTTTTTGAAGAGGTTATACAATCAAATAACATGAATGATTCTTTTTAAGGGGTTAAATGAAGAATTATGGTGAAGCGATCATGGAGAAGAGAAGAAATATCAAGACATATCGAGTTTTCTATTTCTAGGTAAATGGATGGCCCCATGGAACCCTATTTATAGGACAACTTATGGAACACAAGAGGTATATCAGAAGACCAAATAATACTTATAATACTAACTTGAGAAAAGAAAATGGAGCTCTGTAAAGAATTTACATAATTATAATTGGGTCCATGTCCCTTCATTTATCACTTATGAGGGGGGGATTTATTGATAGCTACAAAATGAGAATATAAAAATTTAAGGATGAAGAAGAACCCAAATAATATGTATTATTTTTCTATATAGATAATTTAGGAATAATACTGGATACAAGGGGATTTGGTTCCATTGTTAAATTAATCACATGACCTTTAACAAGACTTGTGATCACTTGAACCAATGAACATAATGAAAATGGGTTATGAACTTTACATGATCCATCTTATAATCACATGTATCCCTAATAATGAGTCCTTATGTTAATGTGAATCACCATCGTCAATACACTTGATCATGAAAATTCCATTATATGAGTCCCTCTGATCATGTGGTGCATCCATTTAAAAATCATTGAAAAGAACCCAATCCATCCATGTAATAATATCTGAAAAGGAAAGAACCCTTCTGAGAAGAGTGTTATATTAATTTTCACCTAGAGATCTTATGCAGTTAACATGATAAGTTTAAGGATCACATGAAATATATAGGGAAATGTTGACCTCATCACACAATAGCCTTTGGGCATGTCACCTTTATCATGTAATGGAATTCTAACTTGTTTTTTTGATCATGCGATGACCTGATGGGAAACTGATCAGAGAATTACATTTTATTCATAAAATAAAATCCAAAAAATTAGGTAACACTTATGAGAAGATAGATATGTTTATTTTCATGAAATGTGGTTTTTTTCCTCATAACATATGCTTATGATCATGAAAATCTCCTTAAGTATCCATAAATAATGAGAAAGACTCTTTTGACTATAATACTTATTTCATGAACACTCCCATACTTGTCAACCTGATCTCACGAAGGCCATTAGATGCCGTGATTCGATCACATGAAATATTTTTGGAATATTATATTGATCATGAAAAATCAATTTTACAATCCATGGGATCAACAATTTTTCAAATGATAGAGTGATAAAATGGTCACTATTTATCACAAGAAACAAGGATGACGTCTTGTATTACCTACGACTGGATCTTGTGAATTGAATAGGCCATTTTTTGAATTCTCCCTCCACTGACTCTATCCAAGATATTATATTTTATGACCATACAAAGTGGCATGGATACGAGGTGGTGATATCAATAAAATCCCTCATTGACACAAAAAACACCAGAATGTGAGAAATAAATTTCCAAAGTATAGGAACATACAATTATATGATTGTTCTTTTTGGTAATCCTAGAAAATGACTTAAAGTATTTCATAGTAGGCTTATGTGAATCATTTTATTAGTTAATTGACCACATAATGGATCTCATGAATGTCAGATATATTAGATGAAGCGAAATCAGTATGTATTCTTGATCACAGGATTCCTTAATAAAAATATCTAAAAAATATTTATGGTTTTTTCATGATAGAGGATACAAACTATGGACAATTAATGTATAGAAAGATATACTGGTTTTCATGATAAGGACTCACATGCATCACATAATCATTCTCCTAATTATACGAACAAACCTGGAAATATCAGTCAGATCATGACACATTCCTTAAACTTGTTAAAAAGTTCATATATTGACTTATTGACATGTTAGAAATATCATGTGTAAACCTTCAGATTCTCGAGTGAGTTCATGTGAGGACCTCTAGACATGTTAGTCTAGATCACGTAAAGCCCTCACACATGTCAGCCTATATAACACAACAACCTATAGATGTGCTTGTCAGGTCATGAAATGGCCTTTGTAAATTGTAGATAGATCATGTGATGACCCTTAAACATTTCATCATTGATCATTTGATGAGCCTTGGATGTGTCAGTCTTTCCTTGAAATGACCATCGAACATGTCAACTAGAGAATATAAAGGCCTTTGAAATGTCATATAGTTTATAAGAAATACCTCAGAAATATCAACTTAATCATGATGACAATCCTTGGATATGTTAGGGGGATATCCTCCCACATATCATCCTTTTTAGATATAAACCCTTAGACATGTTAGGTATAAATACTAAGATATGTCAGCCTTTTTGGGCTGACATTCTTAGATATATACCCCTGAACCATGTGAGCATGATGTTACATGTGATATACACCCATTAAACATCATATTAGTCATGGAATCCACATGACATCCTAATTTTTATAATATAACTCTCATATTCCCTACCCATTATACATTATAGGATAAGGGCTGTATAAATCTCATGGGAATCAACCTTCATGTACGTCCCTTTAAATTTAATTTACTCTATCTCATAGGACCAACCTTTAGAGGGCCTACAATTTTTCTTCACCCATAAGTGGGTTGAGGAAAAAGTGATCTATCAGGACACTTATTCCTATTATAAGAAAGATACATAAGATTTCTTCCAAAGGACTATGCTAGATATCAAATATTTTATAAGCATTTATTCAATGCATAAGTCTCACACCTATACACAGTGAATTTAAATAATTAATGTCTCTTTTTTCTCACATCATGATAGACTCATGTGATCTTAACTACTTATAATGATTATTACCCTAACATAATAAAAATCCACCAATTAAGGAACCATGATTATGTGTTCCCCACTAAACTGTTAGGGAAGCCTTGGTGTGTTGGACTCATAAAATTCCAGTCACAATTGCAAACTCAGTGGTTCAATGCCATCATATTTATCCTCTTAAAATGACCTTAAACTACATGAAATTTTCTTATATGAACTGTGTGGGTTCTAATTCAAATTCTCATTGGATATATAGGATAACTCTTGGTGGTTCAATACCAATTCTGAAACACCAATCATTTTCTTGGACTGTAACAAATTCTAGAGTTCATAGTAAAATGAATTCAAAGTAAAATCAATTCCTCATAGTCAAAAATTAATAAGAAAGAAACGAAGAACATCAATCCTATACATATTCAGTCATTAATAATACATCTTTTTCTATATACATGTATTGAACACCTGACTATTTTTTTAGGGTAACTTGTCTCATATTAGGATTTCAGAAATATTCATAATCATATCTTAAATCTATAAGAGGGTCTTGAAGTAGTCAATAATTCCCACCAAAAGGGTGTTCTAAAATAATCCTCCCAGGATCTAGACCAATCTGATATCTTAAGATTCATTTGGTTTGAAACCCCAAATGAACACCTTCCTTGGGAAAGCTATCCCATGACTCATTTTAGATATGGGAGTTGCTGAGAGTTTTATTGAGAGAAAAAAATGTTAAACCTTACTAAAATTATTTTTCAAACAACACTCCATCAACCACAGACACTACTCATGCGTTACAAAAATTAATTATTTTAGGAAAAAAATTGTGAAACAGACATGAAATAATGTGATAATAAAATAGCCAAATGGACATAAAAATTTGGCATCATGTTTCAAAAACCTGGATAGCCAACATGAATCCTCTAGAAATAGTGGGAAGATGATGTAACTCACACTAAGGAACATCTAAAATTTCAATATCTTATATGAATAGAACTTAAGAATGATCCAAGAAAATACCCTAATCCAAGTATTGTTAAAGTTAGTGGGAGTTTACGAACTTATAGACCCAGGGAGTAAGAAAGAATCAATAAAATGAATAGCGATGTAGAGGATAGTTATAATTATATATTTATGTATCCTTGAACCAGAAATAGTGGATTTATTCTATATCTATCAACCCTATTATATCTAGTGTGTTTTCTAAAAACATCAGGTCACCACCATCAGTGATTTTAATTAAAAAATCAGTTATTGGTATGATTATTATGTTTTTGGAAATAAAATTTGTGGAAATACTAATATTCTCCTAAAAAAAATTTGATATAGTTTTTGAAATAGTGTTTCTCTTTTCACTTTGGATCCACATTAATTTCTAGAATAGGTAAAAACTCATTTTAAACTCACTCTGACCATTTATTAGTGTAAGTTCATTTATGAATTATCTAAGAGGACGACTAATTCCATCCTATAGGCCATAACACCTAGTTATAAAATACATATCATTCAAACGGTTAGGGGTTGTAAGTGTTTTCTATCCTTCCTTAAGATATTGATGGTCATATGTCATTAGGGATAATATCTCAAGGAATGTGAATACTTTAACCATATTTAGCTATTTATATAGTTAAATTCAAATTAAATTGGGGATATATGATTTATTTAAGGGTTTCGAATATAATGACAGGAGATTTTTGATCCATGAAAATATATACTAAGTTCTATAACTTGTCCCACATTCAAACACTAACATAAAAATAAACACAAAAAAATTAGAAGATATTTTTAATAAATATATTATAAACACTAATATAGTAATCCATTAATAGTTATTAACTATAGAAGGTAATTAACTTATATGAGTTAATATTGAAAATTCTATTATCAATAAAAGTTGTTTATTTATATTATATATTTTATTTTAAAAATATATTTTTACAAAATTTATAATTTAATTTAGTAAAGTAAAATTTATATTTAAATTACTCACAATATAAATAACTATGAATATTTTTTATTTTTTTTAAAACCATCAATTTTCATGTGAGTAGTGAAAATATAGATTTTATTAATAGTGTCACTTTTAATATTTTTTTTAAATTAATATCTTCAATGTTTTTGAAACCAATATCCTATAAAATTATTCATTTTTAAATTATAAAAACAATTTTAAAATACTATTTCAAATTTATAAACCCATGCTAAACATTTTGAAAAATTATGTTGCATTTTAATGAAATCTTGGTTTCAAATATTTTTTAAATAATTATTACATGATAAACTAATTTTTTTTTTCAATTTTATTGTTAAATAAATAGTATTTAAATGATAATAATTAATTTAAATTCGTTGGAATAAATTCCACTAATAATTCTATCCTAATCATAATTTATTTAAACTAATTTTTAAAAGAAACATTATTTTTACACGTTACATGCATTGACGTTAAGATTAATTTTCTTATACATGGAAAATTAATTTGATGAAATTGTTCTTATAATTTAGATAATCAATTTAACATTATTGAAAAATTCTAATTTAATTTTTGGGTATAAAGCATTGATTATTAGGATTAATGCTAATGATTGTGATGAAGTATGAGCACCAGTTGTTCATGAAAATACCCCCACTAGTTTTATTCCAATTACATGATTTATCTTCCATGAAAATAGATCCAAGTCCATGACCCTGTAGGATAGTAACATGTGAGTATATGACAATATCTTATTGTAGTAGATATTTAATTCCACCAAGATAAATAGACTGGATGATAAAATAGAGAGAAAATGAGTATGAGGATGTTTGCACTACTAAAAAACTGGCCTTTAACAACACTATAAATGGTCTTTATCAGTGCTAGAAAAGTGATAACTACTTGAGAGAGGTTAAACCACCATGACATTTATCATCACTCAAATAGAGCTGATAAAGGGTAAATTTATCATCGCCAAGAAAATCATTGATAAATAATAACTTTATACGTGCTTTTTCTAGCGTCGAAAAAGAAATTTTTATCAATTCTTTTAAAAGTGGTGATAAATTTATTCTTTATCAGTGATTTTAAAAGTTCTAATATATTGTAATATTAAATCACTTTGTATTTCAGCACTAGAAACACATTAGAAACACACCATAATCACACCAAAACATTCCTATAACATAGTAAATATCAATAAAAAAGTCACAGTACATAATTTAAAAGAAATGAATTTTACAACAAAAATAAGAGAAAAAACACTATATTATAAACATCTCAAACATTAGTTTATATAATTATATAAATAAATTTTTTACATAAATTGAGAAATAATCCTAATTGTAGGAAAGATCGCCCCAACATGGGAGACAACAACTAAGCCAATGGGTTTATGCTTCATTGACAATAACTCTGCCTAACCCCCCCCCCCCCCACATAAACTTCTCAAAGTAGAGATCCTTGGAGAAGAGGAATCACTCATTGATCTATCAGTTAGGACCCCTAATGAAAAGAGAAGCTTTCAATATATCCTGTGACACCACCTCCAGAAAAAAATAAAACTAGGTCTTTGAAGTGTTCAACATAGTCCTTCACCACATGCTAATCGTGATGGACACCTATGAGGTATTCTCATTTCTTCATCTACACCTCCTCAGGTATAAACCATCAGAAAAAGATGGAATTAAAATATTCCCACAGAATCCAAAATTTCATCATTGATGGTGAAAAAAACTTCCATTCTTTCAAAGATGGACACCCAAGAAGACCTAGAACAACATTAAATCTAATGGATTTGGGAGTTCCAAAAACTTTGAAGACATGATCAACATAATCATACCACTTCACTACCTTTAATGAACCTTTATTTCCATGGAAGATGTACATCATATGATGAGAACCATAAACAGGGCAATACCCACTAGAAACTTCCAGGACTTTCTTGGTGGCATATTCTAAATAAGAAAAAAATAATAAAATCAGGTTTAGAATCAATCTGAAACACAACCAAAAGGAACGACTAAAGCCAAAAAAACTAACTCACAATCCAAAAAAACAATTAAAACCATGGTTGAGGAGTGCACATGATTCCATAGGACCAAAAAACAAATATATTGGAGTCGTAATGCTCTATGAACACCATAAAAATTTATTTTTAAACTCTATATTTATGGTTTTATGTCATTCTATCTACATTATTTGTACTTAATTATGGTTTATGTTTTTTTTATCAAAAATCAAGAATAATATTTATTATTTATATTAATTTTAAAATATTTTTTTTAGATTGAGGATAGAGTAATTATGTGACGTTATAGGAAAATTTCTCAGTTCGATTTTTATAAATTCCATAAATTTCATGAATGAATCTAGAAATACATTAATACACCCATAGAGAAATAAGATAATGTCGCAAAGAAAACTAGATCATATTAAATCTTACTATTCAATGAAATTCCATCATAGTTATATCTCATAATAAATGTTTCATAAATTGGTTATTAATTTATATTTTTTGTTCATCTTTATTTGGCCTTCTGGTATGAACTCGTCAATGAACTATGTAGTCATGGATTTAATCAGACCATTCAATTAATCACAAAAGTTAGAGATTCCATCTTCAATAAAATTGAAGGAAAAAAATTATTTCTCAATTTAGTCAATTAATTTCATATAATTGTGACAAACACAATATATCATAACACGCCATGAAAATTTATTTCCATAATTTACATGAAAATGGAAATTTAATTTGATTATAGTAAACATCATTAATAAATTCTTATATATATTTAAATACAGACATATATAGTTATAAATACCCAATGACACATATAATAAGGGGGATTATTATTTCAGGGCCAGTCCTCATAACCCCATTCTTAAGGATTACAGGGTTCAAAATTCGTGATAATAATTGTCTTGTACCTATAAACATCGAACACCAAGTAGTCAGATATCATTTTTTTACAATCATAAAAATTAAATCTAGATATTGGATACATGTTTTTGAATAATTCCATTACATTTCATGGATCACATTATGTTGGGGAACTAATATAACGTTTATATTTGATAGATATTCTAAATATATTATAAAATTAATTTTACAAAGAAGAACTCTCATAATGATATAAAATATTTATTAATAATCTTGTGATCAAATGGAAAATGTTAGTTGGTTCTTGGGAACTAAGTACTTCCCATACTAGTATTGTTTCTTCAGAGGATTCCTTAATTAAGTATTTTTATAGGGTTTTAACCAAGTAAATAAAGTGCCAAAAATGATCATTTGATCCCACAATGCATAGGGATTAAGATCATCTTAGGTGGGAGACACTAGTGGATAAATTATTCACCTATAATTTATAAATCTTTGTATAAATCTATTTATAAGAGACTAGAGTGATATTTTTGTATACCACATAAAAGATCATTTATGAAGGGTTCATCCATGATCAAATATAATAACGAGGTGGTTTACATAATATAGGTAAACACATTCTTTAGGAATCCAATAGACTATATAAAAAATTATTCCTTATGTAAATGAGTGGCATATATGGAGGATAAATTTGTTTAAGGATAGTTGTTACAATAAAAATTCTATAGATAGGCCCCACAATGAAATTAGATGAGGTAAACAAAAGGGGTATTTTTCAAGGCCCTTAAGTAACCAATACAAAATCATATTTGGGTTACCCATGGCCATGCAGAACATATATAGGACTCTGTCATATTTATTAAAAACAATATAAATGACTATGTATTGTAATTCATCTCAAAATACATTATTTTTAATGATTATATCTCAATAAATTAATTTGGTTGGTCCTCTAGAGGATAGTCTCTGACAACAGTGAGGAGATGAGATGTATAGTTCGTAATAGTGCAAAAACACCAAACGTAAAACCTAGAATGATCAAAAAATGATATATGAAAACTAAAAAATAACATACCTTATATTATTTTATTGATTTATCCAATGGTTCATAGTGGAGTTACATCGACAGTAGAGGAGTTCCGTGAGAGCTTCAAAATCGTGATGACTAAGTGTGGGTTAGGGTTTTTTAAAATAGTTAGGTGACATTTTTAACAGTGCTTTTAGAAAAGAACATATATATATTTCCAATTTTTCAGTGATAAATTAATAAGAACTGATATATCTCGATATTTATTAGTGTCCCAAAAGTGCGAATAAAAAAAATCTTTATCATTTCTAAAAAACACTGCTAAAGTATAACCCATATCAGCAGTAAAATAAAGTGAAGATATAGTAGACCTTTTATCAGCACTAAATAAAATGCACTCATAATGGGTACCCTTTATCAGTGCTTTCATGTGGGGACGATAATAGTCACCCTTTATCAATTTTATTTTAGTTAGGATAAAGATGGAATTTCCCAGTGCATTTTTCTAGCGCTACTATATTTTAGTGCTGTTAAAGTACATTTTTGTTGTACTATTGGATAATATAAGAGTCTTGATGCTCACAAATACTTTTAAATTATATATTTTATACTTTAATCCATTAAATAAAATTTATATTCTTTAATTTTAAAGGGAAAAAATTTGATGGTGCATATTGATTGTCAATCATCCATGCAACCAAAAGATGATCTCTATGTTTAATAGAATGTTGGATATACAAAGTGTACCCAAAGAAGATACATGAGAAACTTACACAAAATTGAATTCATTTTTTCAAAAGTTGAATCCAATAGTTTAATATCTAATGTTCGGTTACAATAATATGGATTAATTTCACTACTGTAGAAACCACATATATCAGCACGATAAATGGTCTTTGTGAGAAAAAAGTAGTTAACATGCTGAGAACCATTAAAAGATCTAAGCCTTTATCAGTGCTAGAAAAAGGACAGATAATGGGCCCCTTTATCAGCTCTAAAAAAAGAAATGATAATGTACCACTTTATTAGTGATAAATTTAACATTGATAGACAATTACTTTTTCATTACTTTCATTTAGCACTGATATTGTGGGATTTTATTAGTGTGTTTTTATAACATGTAAACAGATCCTTTACCATTATTTTTTAAGTGATGATATAGGGGGAATTTATCAGCGATCTATCAGGTCATATAAAGTCAATTGAAGCAACTACAAAACATGTATCCCTATAAGAAAACTAGATTATAATAATATAATCAAATTAGAATAAAAATATTTAAGAAGACCATATTACAATACGAATATTACATTTCAAAATCATTTCGATTCAAAATTTGGATAGAAAATATTTACCTTGATGTTCTATTTACAATTAATGGAAAAACGCTTTTCTCAATTTAAGAACATAAAAATATTATAGAAGGATTTTACGAATTATAAACCACCATAAAAAAAGCTTTTTCCTATAATAAAACCAACATTTATTTTAGTAAAAATATATAAAAACGTAAAAAATTAAAATTTTAATATAATATAATCCGCATATGATAAATTATAATGTTAATTTCTAAATACATTAATGATATAATCAGTTGTACTATTATTTATATTAATAATTATTATATTGTTCCAAATGGCCTAAAGGCCTTCATATTTACTGATTTTTTATATCCCCCATTTCAAGGAATGATGGGGAATGCTTGCAAGGCCTGTAGGATCAGAGATTACATAGCCCATAGGTATAGGAGATTACATGACATAAAGGTCTTAGGGAATTCAAACAGACTTTCTACAAGGAACTACCCCTCCCCTGCATCTGCATCATGATATTAGCTCTCCACCTTCGCATGGCTGTCTGGCTAGGATTCCTGTGTTAGCACAGGCTGGTCTTGATGGCATAGCCATACCCTCTCATTCTGAAAAATCCATTTGGTTCTGATCTGGTAAGTTCACTTACTCTGATTCCTCTTTTAGGTTGCTTCTTTTTTTGTAGTGTGTTTGGGGAAACATCATGGGGCCCGAAGGCCTTGAGGTGGCCTGAAATCCCTACTAACTCGAAGGCCTGGGTGGACCGAAAGCCTTAACGACTCCAAGCCTAACCTAGTGGACCAAGGAGAATAGTTCTAGCAACTACAATACTGAACAGTACCTGCAATAGTACCTGCTACAGTACCCACACATTGTACAGTTCTATATACTACCTGTAGAGTGTATAGTTCTGCTATAGTACCCGCACAGTGTACAGTCTTCTACAGTACTGCTAAACTGCCTACTACAGTTCTACTATAATACTGAAAATATGCCTCTACCTGGTTTTGAACCTGGGTTTTGTGGATGCACTTACAGACACCTCTCCAATTGGGCTGAGGCTCTTGTGCAATAATTATTATATTTTTAATTTTATATTAATAATTACTAGTTAATTCTATTATTAATTATTAGTTATATTATAACTTTTTAATTATATTTTTAATTAATAATCTATGTTTTTTTAATTTCTAAATATATTAATGATATAATCAGATATTAGTTTTCTTAATTTCTTAAAATTTTGTTAATAAATATATTATAATACTAAAATGACATTTTTATATTAAAAACACACACTTTGAGGCTTATAGTGCACATCATATGTCATAATAAAGTAAAATTAATTCATACACATAAAAAATGGATTATGAATTAGTATCATAAATTTTAAAAATAGTATGAGCTTGTATATAAGGTATAGATAGTGTGACACACATGTTGAACAAAAAATAAACTTTTTTTATAGAAGACACACACATGGAGTCATACCGATCATATCATTTGTTGGATTTATATGTTGTTGACTCCCACAAGTCACACAACAACTATGTATATTTTTCTTAATGTTTGAAAATACTCAAATATAGTTTAATATATTTTGACCATGTGACATGTGATTTAAGCTAAAACAAAACTTTTATTTTAAAAACATGCACATTGAGTCATACCGACCACATTGTGTGTCTGGTAGACATGTAGTTGATTCTTAAATGAACCAATTGAATTGTTGATCATTATTCTAATGTTTGAAACAATATGGTTTTTTTTAAATTTTGGATATATCATGCACCTTTTAAACAAAAATGACACTTTGATAATGAAAAAACCCATTTGAGTCATATCGACAATGTTATGTTCCATATTGACATGTAGTAAATTCCTAAATTAATAAATTAATTATGTATAAATTTATTAATGTTTAAAACCAATCCAAGATCATTTTTTATGTTTTGGCTACATGACATATGTTGGAAACTAAAATTACAATTTTATATAGAAAACACGCACTTGGAGTCATTAAGGCCACCTCATGTATCATTTTGATGTTGTTTGATTCTTACACATCAAAAATATTTATGGATTATTTTTGTTAATTTTGAATACAATTCGAGCTCATTTTCTCTGTTTGGGTTATGTAATGTATGATTTAGAGAAAAATTATACCTGAAGTGTGAAAACATGAACTTGGAGTCATATAAGACACATAGTTAGTAAGATTATTATAAAGTTTCTTCATACACATTAATTATATATTATGGGAAGTTTTCTTAAATTTGGAATAAAATCCAAGATCATTTTCTCAGTTTTGGATATGAGATTTGTGTTTTGAAACTAAAATTACATACACTTTGATTTATCCCGATAAAATTGTGTGGCATATTGAGATGTTGTAAATTATAATATGTCTAAAATGAATTATAGATCATTTTTTTATTTCGGGAAAAAATATGATTTTTTTCTTGATTTTTTGTATGTGATATCTGTTTTTAAAAAATGACACTTTTATGTTGAAAACTAAAATTCCGTGTCATTCCAACCACCTCCTTCATCATATTGATGAGATATTGATTGATATAAAATATAAAAATAATTATGAGTTGGTTTCCTTAATTGTGAAAACAATCCAAGCTCAATTTCTCGATTTTTACAACATGACACACTTTTTTAATCTAAATGAAACTTTTATATTAGAAAAAAAGTTTGAGTTATACTGGCCACATCATAAATTTAATTTTTTTTGGTTAATTCATACAATCCAAAAATAAATTATTAATAATTTTGTTAAATTTTCAAGATAACTTGACCTTATTTAGTTTTTTTGGTTATGTGATGCACATGGAACACTAAAAGTAAACTTGTAAATGCACATTTTACTTCATATGAGCCATTTTATGTGCCAGATTAACATTCAGTCAATTCCAACATAGAAAAAATTAATTATGGATCATTTTTCAATGTTTTGAAAGTCATTAAATCATGTTTTCTCAATTTTGTATATATGAAATTCTTATTAAACTGAAATTAAACCATTATAATGAAAATAAACAATTTAATTCATACAAGAAACATCATGTATCAAATTAATATAAATTTGATTTCTAAAAATAATACATGATTTATGGATTAAAATCCCAAAGTTTCAAGAAAATCATAGCTTTTTTTCGTTGTTTTGGATCTACAACATGTTTCATAAACTAAAATGGCACTTTTAATGTGGAAATACACACTTTGAGTCATACTAAAAACATCATGTGTCAAAATGATGTGAGGTCAATTATTGTAAAATAAAAATGAAATATAAATCTTTTAACTAAACTATCTAGAAAATTTAATCTCATTATCTTAGTTTCAGAAATGTGATTCTTTTTTTAAAGTAAAAAGATTCTTTTAATGTAAAGACACACAATTTCTGTCATACCATCTAAATCGTGTATTAGATTTATGTAGGGTTAATTCCTACAAATAAAATATAAATTATGGGAAGTTTTACTAATGTTTGGAAAAATATGAGTTTTTTAATCATTTTTGAAAATGTTACATGTTTTTTAAATTAAAATGACACAATTTTATTGAAAGCACACACCTCGGTAATATATTTTTTAAAATTAATTTTAAATTTATTTATAAATAATTATTGACAATTTTATTTTAATATTTATCTCAGATATAAATTCTTGGATTTCATTTAATCAATGTTAATGTGAATAATAGAATTTGGTGAGACATATTTGATCTATAATCTTGACTTGTATTTCATATGGAAAAACAAAAGAGGTACCAATCTTGAAAATATACCAATATTCAATGAATATACATTTACAAAATAAAAATACGCAATTGAACACTGGAGGAATACTTTTATCATCTAAGCACTTTCCCTAAGGCTCATACCTAGCCCTTAGTGAAATTCCATGTTGCGAATCTCAATTCATGAAACTTTTCAATAACATGATTAAAATTTTAGCCACACTACAATACATTAAGAAAACTTTTAGCCACTTTAGTAACATTATAATATTTATAGTTACCTTCAATAATATAATAAATCATAAAGTTACTGTAACGACCCAAAATTTCATTAATGGAAAATCCCTCTTGATCCAGTTAAATGTTTCTTTATGTTTTTATAAGATGTCAACTTCTTTAAGTTTTACGTTAAGATTTGTGACCGTTACTTTTATAGCCGTTGAACAGTGATCATCTGGGTAGTTTAAATATAAGGCTTTAACGAACCAATTTTCTACTCAGACAAAGGAAGCGATGGCCTCATCCAGTAGAATTGCCCCTTTCGAAGCCCATTTGTCGGAGCTCGGTAAAGAGGTGGCGTCTTTGGGCTTTGCCCTTGACCAAGCCCAAGTTGAGCTTCATCAAGTCAAGCTCGAACGTGATCGTCTACGGGAAAAATGGAAGTTGATAGAGATTACCACTCGAGCGATGTTATCCGAGCAGCCCCAAGAGTCTGTCACCATCGCGCACCTTACCCTTAGGTCTTATGCGGCTATTTTAAGGGGTTATGTAACAAATAAGTAGAACCATGTTCATGTACATTATTTTTTTTATATATAATAATGAATATAATTTCTAGTCATTTTTGATACATTGTAATTAGTTTTTAAAGTACAAATGGTGTTTTTAGTTATTATTTAATTAAGAATTATATTTTATTAAATTAGAGGATTTTTGAATTAAATAATATTTTAATAAAATATTATTATTAATATTAAATTAATTGTCATTAAATATAAATGATCTTATAATTTTATGAATGCAATTAAAATGTTTATTAAGGTTTGAAAGCCATTTCTGTCAAAACCCGTGAATTTCTTTATAAATGTCGGTTTTTATTTTAAAAGTGAAAATTCACATATTTAGAAAATTATTTAGATAAAATAAATATTATTTTTGGAATCAGGACGTCGAAATTATCCAACGGTGAATTTTTCATAATTTTCTGAGACAGTCAAATTTTTGGGTAAAAATTAAATACCATTTAAATATATAATGTGTTTTATGACATCATAATGACCCAATGGTGATGTAATAAAATACCATAATCCCTTTGTTCTGCCAATATGTGTTTTATCATTTAAATAATGAGGTTTTGGGTTTGTTTGACTCACTTTTCAAAGCATTAATGGAGCCCTCAAGACTTATTCAACACTTTGCCTTTTTAAATTAATTTCCATGGGAGTGTGACTCACCTCCACATAAGCAACCCTAATTTTTTTAATAAGTTCGGACCTTGGCCTTATAAAATATTGTTTTCCTCTCTCCTTTTCCAGAAACCATGGGCAAATACCATGGGATGGTTTGTGGTTTGGATTATTTTAATATAAGGGGTCCCAAACCTAAATAATAAAGAATTCTCTCACCTTTCCTATATAAACCCACCCAAGCTCCCACTTCCTCCTCACTCAAAGCCCTTGAAGTTCGTCCAACCTCTGCCCTACTCTCTCTAGAATCCTCTCAAGGTGCCCCAAGCTCCCAAGAAGCCTCTCACAAGCCTCTCTCTAGTCTTTGGAAGCACACTTCCAAGTAAGGGTTTTTCTTCCTTTCTCATTTTTGTCAATTTTCTTTAAGTTGTATTGCCCTTTTAATTTAATTTATGAATGTTGGGGTATGGTTTCGCACCTCCCCCATACTGCCCTCTTATTTTTTGAATGATGAGAGAACCCTTTCTCTCTCATTAAATGCCTCCCATGTACACCCGTTACTATGCCGAAATTCCGAAAGGAACTTCTCTCTCTTCTTTTATATTCAAGCAATACTTTTGTATCATGAATCTAAATTCCATTTCTGTTGTTGGGACATGTATATATATGATCTCCTTACTGTCCATTTCATGTAAATATGATGAGGAACCCCTTTCTCTCTCATCAACCTTTTTTATGAATTCTTATGTCACGCCGTTACGCTGCCGAAATCGCACCAATTTTCTAAGCCAATGTCTTTGTGTAGTGAATACCATGCCCATTTCTCCATCAAGGGTATTCACCTTTATGCACATATACGTATTGATTGTAAAGTTTCATGTATGAATTCCACATTCCTTTATCGTGGATGAAATGATTATGTTTTATGAATCCATGTTTTATGATCCATGTGGCACACTTATGCATGAAATGAAATGTTTAAGAAGGGTGCGCCCTGATAGCGCTCCAATGCATTGGGTAAAGTATAGTATCATGATACGTCATGTGCAATGAGTGTTGACTCATGCTAATTCAAGTGCAACGAGGGTTTACTCGTGCTTCAAGTGCAATGAGGGTTTACTCATGCTCCATGTGCAATGAGCCTTGGCTCATGCTAATTCAATGTTAAGTGTTGTTGCCACAATTCCATGTTATGATTATCATGCTTTATCATGCCTTTATGTTCATGTCTCTCTTATGCTCTATTGATATGCCTATTGCCTAACATGTATTGTACTCCTCATGTTATTCATTATGTACTCCCTTACTGGGCTTTATAGCTCACCCTTTTCTTATGCATGTCCTCAGGTTATCCCATGCAATGCTAGGTACGAAGGAATGTAGTGGTCATGTAAAGGAAGTTTTCAATAAGGATGTTGTATTTCAAGTTTAAAGTTTTTATGTAATAATCCTAAGCCCCAAAGACACTAAACCTCTCGATCTTCTTTGTTGTATCAAGTGAAGTTTTATGTAATAAAGCATGTTTAAGTTGTAATAAAAATCAGGGTTGTCATAGTTGGTATCAGAGGATAGGTTTAGTTATTTTTGGGATTAGGAAACCCTAGTAAAGCCTTAGATACAAGACTAAGCATAATAAAAACATCCCTAAGTTTTGGTAAATACTAAGTAAGTGTTTTATCAAACAAATACATCCCTGTCTGGATACGAGCAGGTAGAGGCGGCTCTGGCACAGATGTATCCTAGGGGTAAAACCCGAAAACACCGCTTTGAGCTAGACTCGAACGGGAACTGGTGCACGACAACGGGCCTTGCTGCACTCTTGGTTACGACACTCCCGGGGGATATGTTTTGATAAATTCACAATCTTAGTATGAACCCTTATTAAGGGAAAAATTCCCCTAAGAATATATGTTAGAAGGAAGATCCTGAAAAGCCTGGATTGAATCCTATAGACTCATGAGTTAAAGAGATCAAAGTTTATTTATAAGTCATCAACTTTTGTCTTTGGATTACCCTCTATGTGTTACCCCTAACTTTCCTTTTATTCCAGCCAATGGCCGGTAATAGGAGAACTCGGGCTAACAACCGTTGTGAAGATCAGTGTGATGATTGTACTAATGAGATGCCCAATCCGATGGGAGCGGGAATCACAAACTTTGTCACGCTTCTCTCTCAGCTAACTCAAGTTTTGAATAGAAACACTGGTCAAGAGGAACGTTCAACCCCCCCTAAGAAAGAACAAGTCGCTATTGAAAGCTTCATGAGACAAAGGCCTCCTACTTTTAGTGGATCATCTGATCCCACGATCGCTGAACAATGGATCAACTCCATTGAGAAGATATTCTCCATCCTCCAATGCTCTGAAAAAGAGAAGGTTCTCCTGGCGGCTTATCGTATGGAGGGTGAAGCTGATCAATGGTGGACATTGATCAAAAATACGAAGCCTGAGGAGGAGATCGAGGCTTTGGAATGGAAGGTATTCCGGAAGATGTTTTTCGATAAATATTTTCCACGCACCCTCCGTCTTAAGATGGAAAGGGACTTCCTTTCCCTCAAGCAGAAAGATGAAGAATCTGTGGGAACGTACGAGGAAAACTTCACAAGGCTTGCACGATACGCTTCCGGCTTTGTCGTTACCCCCGAATGCAAAGTTGACCTCTTCTTTGGTGGGCTGAAGCCTAGCTTGCGGAAAGCATTAGCGATCCGTGACTTTGACAGCTATGAGGAGATTGTCCGATGTGCCCTTAAGGTTGAAATGGAGATCGGAGAATCACAGGGGTATCATGGGGACAAGAAGCGGAAGGTGGACTTCAATGCTGGTGGTCCGATGGATAAATCCAACGGCGCTAAGAAATTCCAGCACCCCACTTGCCAAAAGTGTGGAAAGAAGCACCCTGGGAATTGCCTTAGGGGGACAAGAAAATGCTTCAAGTGTGGAAGAGAAGGGCACCTAGCTATTAACTGTCAGCAAGAAGGACCCGCGGCTGCGACGGAGGGGAGGAACGCTCCGTTCGAACCTCAACGCGTTGTTCAATGCTTCAAATGCAAAGAACCGGGTCATTTTGCGAATCAGTGCCCTAATCCAAGGGTTATCGGAGGCAATCAACAACCTCCAAGACAGCAAGGAAGAGCTTTTGCCATCACTTCTGCCGAAGTGAACCCCGACAACGAAGTGGTGACAGGTACGCTAGTTATTCATTCAAGAATAGCGAACGTACTTTTTGATTCAGGTTCTACGCATTCTTTTATATCTCAAAAGTTTAGTAGAATAATCCCTGCACCACCACAAATCATGGAAGTAAAGATGTCGGTGAGTACGGCAAATGGGGCAATCATTGCATCCCATGAGTATAAGTCCTCCCCTGTTATAATCTGTGGATTGAATTTCCCGGCGAACCTTGTCATACTCCCTTTGGTGGAATTTGATGCAATTCTTGGCATGGATTGGCTTTCCTTATATAGAGCCAACATAAATTGTCGGGAGAGGGAAATCACACTCCATATGGAGAATCGACCCCCGATTCTTTACAAGTGTCAGGAGGAAGATGAATCTCCTTTAACTCCATCATCTCAAGCATGGATATTACTACCTTATGAGCACGCATATCTGGCTCAGATGATTGAGTCCAAGGAAGAAACCACCCTTGAAGAAATGCCTATTGTGAGGGAATTCGCTGAAGTATTTCCCGAGGAACTTCCTGGTCTTCCTCCAAGAAGAGATGTTGAGATCTCAATTGAACTTATACCTGGGGCGCTACCAATATCCAAGACTCCATATAGAATGGCTGTGGTTGAGCTTGAAGAACTGAAGAAACAACTACAGGAGAATCTGGATAAAGGGTTTATACGCCCAAGTGCATCACCATGGGGTGCACCAGTCCTCTTCGTCAAGAAGAAGGATGGGTCAATGCGGCTTTGCATCGATTATCGTGAACTTAACAAAATCACGATAAAGAACAAGTATCCTCTCCCAAGAATCGATGACTTGTTTGATCAGCTGCGTGGAGCACAATACTTCTCTAAGGTCGACTTGCGGTCGGGATATTATCAAGTATGGGTGAAGAAGGAAGATATCCCCAAGACTGCTTTTCGTACAAGGTACGGGCACTATGAATTCATAGTAATGCCTTTTGGACTCACCAATGCTCCAGAAATATTCATGGACTTGATGAATAGAGTCTTTAGAGATTACCTAGATAAATTTGTGGTAGTCTTTATAGATGATATTCTAATATACTCCAAAACCAAGGAGGATCATGAGGAGCATTTAAGAACTGTACTGGAGACTTTGCGCAAGGAGAAGCTCTATGCCAAGTACAGCAAGTGTGAGTTCTGGTTGAAGGAGGTCTCATTCTTGGGCCATATCATCACAAGCAATGGGATATCTGTGGACCCCTCCAAAACAGATGCAATTGAGGGATGGCCGAGGCCAACATCGGTAACTGATATCCGTAGCTTCTTGGGGTTAGCTGGATATTATCGACGATTTGTGAGAAACTTCTCACGATTGTCCAACCCTCTTACCAAGCTAACTCGAAAGGGAGTAAAGTTTGCTTGGAGTGATGAATGCGAAGAAAGCTTCAAGGAGTTGAAAAGGAGGCTTATCACTGCACCTATGCTCACTTTACCCACAAGTGGGGAGCTTTTTGTGGTATTCAGTGATGCTTCGAAGAAGGGATTAGGATGTGTGCTGATGCAGAATGATAAAGTGATATCCTATGCCTCAAGACAGTTGAAAATCCATGAGCGAAACTATCCAACGCATGATCTGGAGTTGGCGGCGGTGATCTTTGCCTTGAAAATCTGGCGGCATTATCTCTATGGAGAGAAATGTGAGATATATACGGACCACAAGAGTCTCAAATATATATTCACACAGAAAGAGCTTAATATGCGCCAGAGAAGATGGATAGAGCTCATAAAGGATTATGACTATTCAATACATTACCACCCTGGGAAGGCGAACAAGGTGGCGGATGCCCTAAGTAGAAAGGATCCAGCAATTCTATCAATGATGAGAATTGAGAAGGATCCAATCTTCTTAGACTTGATGAAGATGGAAGTGGGAATCATAAAGAAGGGAACATCATCAATCCTTTCACAAATGATTGCTCAACCATCTCTTTTGGAAAGGTTAAAGGATGCTCAAAAGGATGATGCGAGAATCCAAGAAAAAGTGGAAGCTATCAAAAAGGGAAAATCCTCAGAGTTTAATGTTAATGAAGAAGGAATTGTGCGGTTTGGGAAAAGACTATGTGTCCCATCAAGTTCGGAGCTGAAGAAGGAACTTTTGGATGATGCACATAGTTCAAATTTCTCTATTCACCCAGGGAGCACAAAGATGTATCGAGATCTCCGAGAAAACTTTTGGTGGGATAATATGAAGAAGGAGATCGCTGAATATACATCAAAGTGCCTGGTGTGTCAGAAAGTGAAGGCAGAGAGGCAGAAGTCTAAGGGGATGATGCAACCATTGCCCATACCAGAATGGAAATGGGAGAACATCACCATGGACTTCGTCACTGGACTTCCAAGGACATCCAAAAGCAACAATGCAATCTGGGTTATTGTGGATCGTCTTACAAAGACTGCACACTTCATTGCTATTCGAGAGGATTTCTCTTTGGATCAACTGGCACGGATATATATCAGGGAAGTGGTACGGTTGCATGGAGTACCACTATCTATTGTGTCTGACCGAGATCCAAGATTTACCTCTAAGTTTTGGAAGAGTCTTCAACATGCTCTGAATACTGAACTGAACTTCAGTACGGCCTATCATCCTCAAACTGATGGCCAATCCGAGCGGACTATCCAAACACTTGAGGATATGTTGAGAGCGTGCTCAATGTACTTTAAAGGAGGATGGGATCAACATCTTCCTCTAGTTGAGTTCTCTTATAATAATAGTTTCCACTCGAGCATCCAAATGGCACCATATGAAGCCCTGTATGGGAAAAGGTGTAGAACACCGGCATGTTGGGATGAGGTCGGTGAACGTAAGCTGCTTGGACCAGAAATGGTCGAAGAAATGGTGGAGAAGGTGAAAACCATTCAGCAGCATATCAAGGCAGCCCAAAGTCGACAGAAGAGTTATGCAGATAATCGTCGACGAGACCTTGAATTTAAAGTCGGAGACATGGTGTTTTTACGCATATCTCCGTGGAAGAAGGTCATGAGGTTTGGAAAGAAAGGGAAGTTAAGTCCAAGGTACATAGGCCCATTCGAGATTCTTGATCGTGTTGGGGCTGTGGCCTATCGACTAGCACTTCCACCTACTATGGCCAAGGTGCATGATGTCTTCCATGTATCCCTCTTAAGGAAGTACATACCAGACCCTTCACATGTACTCTCTTCCGAGGTGGTACAATTAGAAGACAATCTTTCTTATGAGGAGCAACCAGTGAAGATCTTAGATCGTAGAAAAAAAGTTCTACGAAATAAGACAATGCCCCTCGTCAAGGTGTTGTGGAGAAACCACAAGTTTGAAGAAGCAACTTGGGAGTCGGAGGATATGATGAAGCTAAGTTACCCACATTTGTTTTAGTGTGGGAAAAGGAAAATTTCGAGGGCGAAATTTCTTAAGGGGGGAATGTTGTAACGACCCAAAATTTCATTAATGGAAAATCCCTCTTGATCCAGTTAAATGTTTCTTTATGTTTTTATAAGATGTCAACTTCTTTAAGTTTTACGTTAAGATTTGTGACCGTTACTTTTATAGCCGTTGAACAGTGATCATCTGGGTAGTTTAAATATAAGGCTTTAACGAACCAATTTTCTACTCAGACAAAGGAAGCGATGGCCTCATCCAGTAGAATTGCCCCTTTCGAAGCCCATTTGTCGGAGCTCGGTAAAGAGGTGGCGTCTTTGGGCTTTGCCCTTGACCAAGCCCAAGCTGAGCTTCATCAAGTCAAGCTCGAACGTGATCGTCTACGGGAAAAATGGAAGTTGATAGAGATTACCACTCGAGCGATGTTATCCGAGCAGCCCCAAGAGTCTGTCACCATCGCGCACCTTACCCTTAGGTCTTATGCGGCTATTTTAAGGGGTTATGTAACAAATAAGTAGAACCATGTTCATGTACATTATTTTTTTTATATATAATAATGAATATAATTTCTAGTCATTTTTGATACATTGTAATTAGTTTTTAAAGTACAAATGGTGTTTTTAGTTATTATTTAATTAAGAATTATATTTTATTAAATTAGAGGATTTTTGAATTAAATAATATTTTAATAAAATATTATTATTAATATTAAATTAATTGTCATTAAATATAAATGATCTTATAATTTTATGAATGCAATTAAAATGTTTATTAAGGTTTGAAAGCCATTTCTGTCAAAACCCGTGAATTTCTTTATAAATGTCGGTTTTTATTTTAAAAGTGAAAATTCACATATTTAGAAAATTATTTAGATAAAATAAATATTATTTTTGGAATCAGGACGTCGAAATTATCCAACGGTGAATTTTTCATAATTTTCTGAGACAGTCAAATTTTTGGGTAAAAATTAAATACCATTTAAATATATAATGTGTTTTATGACATCATAATGACCCAATGGTGATGTAATAAAATACCATAATCCCTTTGTTCGGCCAATATGTGTTTTATCATTTAAATAATGAGGTTTTGGGTTTGTTTGACTCACTTTTCAAAGCATTAATGGAGCCCTCAAGACTTATTCAACACTTTGCCTTTTTAAATTAATTTCCATGGGAGTGTGACTCACCTCCACATAAGCAACCCTAATTTGTTTAATAAGTTCGGACCTTGGCCTTATAAAATATTGTTTTCCTCTCTCCTTTTCCAGAAACCATGGGCAAATACCATGGGATGGTTTGTGGTTTGGATTATTTTAATATAAGGGGTCCCAAAACTAAATAATAAAGAATTCTCTCACCTTTCCTATATAAACCCACCCAAGCTCCCACTTCCTCCTCACTCAAAGCCCTTGAAGTTCGTCCAACCTCTGCCCTACTCTCTCTAGAATCCTCTCAAGGTGCCCCAAGCTCCCAAGAAGCCTCTCACAAGCCTCTCTCTAGTCTTTGGAAGCACACTTCCAAGTAAGGGTTTTTCTTCCTTTCTCATTTTTGTCAATTTTCTTTAAGTTGTATTGCCCTTTTAATTTAATTTATGAATGTTGGGGTATGGTTTCGCACCTCCCCCATACTGCCCTCTTATTGTTTGAATGATGATAGAACCCTTTCTCTCTCATTAAATGCCTCCCATGTACACCCGTTACTATGCCGAAATTCCGAAAGGAACTTCTCTCTCTTCTTTTATATTCAAGCAATACTTTTGTATCATGAATCTAAATTCCATTTCTGTTGTTGGGACATGTATATATATGATCTCCTTACTGTCCATTTCATGTAAATATGATGAGGAACCCCTTTCTCTCTCATCAACCTTTTTTATGAATTCTTATGTCACGCCGTTATGCTGCCGAAATCGCACCAATTTTCTAAGCCAATGTCTTTGTGTAGTGAATACCATGCCCATTTCTCCATCAAGGGTATTCACCTTTATGCACATATACGTATTGATTGTAAAGTTTCATGTATGAATTCCACATTCCTTTATCGTGGATGAAATGATTATGTTTTATGAATCCATGTTTTATGATCCATGTGGCACACTTATGCATGGAATGAAATGTTTAAGAAGGGTGCGCCCTGATAGCGCTCCAATGCATTGGGTAAAGTATAGTATCATGATACGTCATGTGCAATGAGTGTTGACTCATGCTAATTCAAGTGCAACGAGGGTTTACTCGTGCTTCAAGTGCAATGAGGGTTTACTCATGCTCCATGTGCAATGAGCCTTGGCTCATGCTAATTCAATGTTAAGTGTTGTTGCCACAATTCCATGTTATGATTATCATGCTTTATCATGCCTTTATGTTCATGTCTCTCTTATGCTCTATTGATATGCCTATTGCCTAACATGTATTGTACTCCTCATGTTATTCATTATGTACTCCCTTACTGGGCTTTATAGCTCACCCTTTTCTTATGCATGTTCTCAGGTTATCCCATGCAATGCTAGGTACGAAGGAATGTAGTGGTCATGTAAAGGAAGTTTTCAATAAGGATGTTGTATTTCAAGTTTAAAGTTTTTATGTAATAATCCTAAGCCCCAAAGACACTAAACCTCTCTATCTTCTTTGTTGTATCAAGTGAAGTTTTATGTAATAAAGCATGTTTAAGTTGTAATAAAAATCAGGGTTGTCATAGTTACCCTTTAATTACTCAATAAATATTTGTTCTATCCTTTAGTAACATAATGAAATTGTGAGTTACCCTTTAGTAATTTAATAAATCATTATGTTTCCCTTTAATAATGTAAGAAAACTTTCATTCACCCTCAATTAACCTAATAAATATTAATGTTTTTATTTTTGAACATAATAAAATTTTTAGTTCCTAATCAATTACAAAGGAAATATTTATGTTATAGTTAAATAAAAGAAGAAACCACTGGGTTACTCTTGAAAAAATTTAGAAATATTGATGTTACCATTCAAAAACATAATAAAATTTCATGTTACCCATTAGTATATTAAGAAATATTCATGTTACCATTTAGTAAATTAATACAATTTTTAGTTACCCTTTAGTAACATAATAAATCCATAAGTTAGCCTTTATTAATATTATATATCTTTAAGTTACCCTTTATTAAAATAACTAGTACTCAATTTACCCTTGAGTAACTTTAAAAAATTTCTATTTACCCTTTTGGAACATAATTAATATTCACGTTATCCTTTATTGACATATTTTTTTTTTGAGTTTTTCTTTGGAAACTTAATAAATAATCAAGTAATACTTTAGTAACTTAAAAATATTTCGAGTTACCCATAATTAACTTATTAAATATTCAATTTACACATTAGTAACTTAAGAAATATGCAAGTTACCCATTAGTAAAATAAAAAATCATCATGGTACTCTTTGGTAACATAATAAAATTTAATGTTATTCTTAAATAGCATAAGAAATATCTATGTTACCCTTCATTAAATTAAGAAAATACTGAGTTACCCTTAATTAACAAATAAAATATTCATGCCACAAATTAGTAAACTAATAAAATTTATAGTTTCAGTTTAATAACCTATAAAATATTAAATTTACACTTTAGTCGCTTAAGATAATTTCAATTTACCTCTTAGTGACTTATAAAATACTTAATTTAGCCTTTAGTAAAATATGATAATTCTTATTGAACCATTACTATATTATGAAATATTTAAGTTACCCTTTAATATCTTAATAAAATTTTGATTTTTCAATTAGTGATAGAATATATCTTAAATATACCCTTTAGAAACTTAAGAAATATTCATGTTACCGTTTAAGTATATAAAAAATATTCAAGTTATACTTTAGTGACTTAGTAAAATTTTTAATTACACTTCATTAATATAATAAGTCTTAAAGTTACCCCTAAGTAACTTTATAAATAGGTAATTAACCCTTCATTCGAGTCACGTAGTTTTTTGGTTTGAGATGTGGATGATTCTTACACATCTAAATTGATTTTGGGATTTTTGTCTTATAGTTTCAATATAATATGAGTTTGTTTTCCCATTTTTGGATACATGAACTCAATTATAGAGAAAAATGGTACTTTTAATACGAAAACACCCAATTTGTGTCATAACCAACACATTGTGTGTCACATTGATGTAAATTTGATTCCAAAATATCAAAAATAAATTATGGATAATTTTTTGAAAATTTACAGTAACTTGATCTTGTTTGGTCATTTTTGTTAATTTAATACATGTTTTAATCTAAAAAGAATCTTTTATATAGAAAATATAAACTTTGAGTCATATTGAGTCCATCATCTATTATATTGACACGGAATCAATCAATACACATTAGAAATAAATTATGGACCACTGTCCTTATACTTTAAAAAATCTTGATCTTATCTTCTTGGGTTTTTTCTATGTGACAAGTGTTTTATACTAAATAATACTTTAATATGAAAAAATTCAATGTGAGTCATAACAGACACATCATGTGTCAGATTAATGAGAGGTTTATTCTTACACTTTAAAAATATTTTATATATTATTTTCTTAATGATTAAAAGTAATTCATCATTGTTAAATTATTTTTAGCAATGTGTTGTGCGTTTTAAATTAAAATGACACTTTTATATAGGAAAAAATTACTTTGAGTCATATCAGCCACAATGTGCATCAAACATACAATATTTTGACTCCTACACATAAGTAATGAACTATGGATCTATTCCTTAAATTTTAAAAAAAATCTAAGCTCATTATCTCAGTTTTGATATTTTGAATTATTTTTCAAACTAAATTAACTTATAGGGATCATCTAGCCTCTCAAAATTTTCCACATCAGACCCTAGTTTAACATACTTCATCATTAATTCCCTATTACTAGTTTGTTAATTATATTAGGATATGTGTGAGGAATCTATCATAGTATTTTTATTATCTTTTATTATCATTACTTTATTTGAATCAAATGGGAATATAAAATAATTCATAAATATTAATCATCATGGGAGTGGAAGTTATTATAAAAGGGACCAAATTATTTTTACAAATTCATCAAAATATAGAAAGACAAAAAATGAAAATGATGAGCCTAGGATCATAGAGGTACCTTACACAATAGTTTGGTAAATTTATTTAATTTTTTTGTTAAAATGATCCTTCATCCATTTCCCTTACAAAATTATCTCAGTTGTAGCCTTGAAGTCTATTCTCTCATTGGGATGATGAACTTTTGTAAAGTTACTTGATTTTCCAAAATCCATAAGGAATAACCCTCCATGATACTTATCTTTGAGAAAAAAGTCAATTATTTATTTCTTTATAGGTTAAAAAATTTTTAGTTTCTGCTAATACATACAACCCAATAAATAAAGGAAATTAGTAAACAATTGAAATTAAAAGGATATTCAATTAGGGAATAATCATATACTCTTTTGATGAATTTAAAAATTATAGAAAAATAGTAATATTTAAGAAATCACATGATATTTATGTTAATAAATGTATCTAAAAAATTAAATGGAAGTAGTAATGCATATGTAGATATAGGTGTATTTCAACATATCTAAAAATATTTCTCATTAAATTTTGTCTTTTTATCAAAATTTTCTTGTTTCTTATCCAATATGTAGAACCCTTAATAAAAAATTTAATAATGTTTTCATTTTAAAGATGAACCATAGGAAGGGGAGGATCAATATTTCAACAGTCTTGATTGGGAGGGGATGAAGATCTACGGTGTGGTTTTAATCCATTTGGAATAATGGGAGCATCATATAAAAAAAATATTAGTTGAAAATTTCAAATGGAAGATTAGAATAAAAATATAATTAAAAATTTCTAATACTAAATGGATTTTATTTTAATAAAAATAATTTCTATGTATTATGAAACTAATACTTCACATTCCAAATGTATTTTTTAGGTCATGGTATGTACTTGATCAAAATCATATTATGTAATCACCTAACTAATTTTTGAAAAACATTATGACACAATTTACTATACACATCTATCTCTATAGAAATTTACTTCTACTTTTGCATACATAGACTATTGTATGTATTGGTAGTGTTGAGAAAATAGAGAGAATCAAATGTTTACAAAATATATTAAATGAAATTGTAATTACATAAAAAATCGCTTGTTTTGGGAAGCTTGTCTGTTAATGGTATATAAAATCCATCATAAATTTACAAATTTAATATCCACAGTCATTATTATTATTTTGTATCAGATAATATAGAAAAAATGAACTAAATAATTAATTTTTTTCCAAATATTTTAATAGTTAAATTATATTATATATAAAAACATCTATTTTCATTTAAAGAAATATTTAGGCTTCTTATGTTGAGTCACCAATTTCATAACATTATTTATCTGATATTTATATATCACTCTATCATAAAAAAATTATTATGAAAATAAAAAATAAAACATATAATTTTATTTTTATTAGTAAATTATTGATTAATGTGCGTTAAAAATTCACAATAGACATCATGCATGGCTGACATGTTTGAAATCCATGTTTTGGATCTAAGAAATAAATATTCGTTGTATCCAAATTTATTGGGATTAAAATACAGTGATTAAAAAAAGAAAATAAAAATAAGTAAGGAAATAAAGAAAAATACATTTTATATGACTATATTTTATACTTTTTCAATTTATTTATAGGAATCAAGAAGATTCTATTGTATATCATTTTCTTTTCAACTGGGGTGCTTAGTTTTTCTCTTTTATTTTCAATTTCAACCAATTTAAAAGAAAATTTTCCTCTCCAAATCTATATTTTATTTTCATTTTTTGAAATAATTTTTTAAAATTGAGTGTGAACCTTAAAAAAAATCCTAATAGATAAAACACCATTCAAAAATACCACAAAATTAAAAAACCATCGTAACATAATAAGGAAAAAAATTTTGAATTTCAAAATGTGCTTTGAGGAAACCTTGATTCGATTAACACCAAATCAGGCCACTCTATAGCATGGATCGAGTCATGAAAAGTTGGTTCTGAGCATTTCAACATCAACAGTACCATCTTTCGCCATCATCATCACCCCATCACTATCATCCACAAACCCTAATTTTCCACTCCAAACAGTGTTGGTGTTACTGGTTGTGATTGATAACCAGAGATAATGTCGACTATCATTGGTGCCTTAAGAACATGACCCACCATTGTATATTTTAGATCCTTAATTTGAGAGATAACAAAAAATTCCAGTCTCCTCCATGGAGACCAAAGACATCTAGAACAACACCTCCCAGAACCTCTATTAAGACCATTGCACCTGACCATCTGGGAAGGGAGCAAGAGACCCGGAATCAAGAGAAGAGTTGAGTGGAGGATGCCTCATCTCAGAACCACATTGGAGAACACATCATCATAATCAATGGTAGATAAAAGTCCACATACCTACATCAACCATAAAATAAAATGTAGATAATTAAGAAGAACTAACACCATAAAACACACACCCACACTAAGAACAAACCCATCCAAAAAACAATCAGGCCTCATACCACAGCTCAAAACAAAAAATCCCAAAAATTCAAAAGGAATATGAAAAGTATGAGCATATACTACTATCGGGTACCTCCATTATTATACCAAGTAGGTCCAGATCCGATATCGAGCCTAAAAATAATGGATTTGAAACTGGATGGGTTGGCCATCAAGGGAAGTGGAGAGAGAGACATCGAATGATGCCACTGAAATTGACCAAAACCATCTAAATTTATAGTACACAGACACATAGTAGAGGTCCGATGTGTTGGGTTAGACCAAAATAGGGGCTGTGAGAGATATACGATATCCACACCAGCAAGCTGAATCAATTAATAAAAAGGGAAAGAGAAAGAAGGAGAAGGTCAAGAAGTAAAAACCTGGTGAGGCAAGAAGCACATTCACTATTAATCAGACCCAAAAAACCTTATTAGAAGGAAAAGAAGAGGCATTGGGAGCTCTGGGAGCTGAGAAAGTGTGGTGGGATCCTTTTGATTCAATGAATCTTTTTCAATGGTAATGATATATAGACGAATGAGTTCAAATATTTGTTCACATGGTTTCACTTAATGTATTAGTAAAATATAACCCTATACAAAATGAAACGCCCTGACCCCAGTTACGTTGAGTCGGTGAAGTATTTTAATACATTGGAATGATTACAAGGAATCAAGTCCCGAAGGACCGATCGGTTTAGCAGTCTTGGAAAATAGATTATATACATGAATTCTATATTACACTTTATAACATACAAAACAACATAAAAATATCCTTTTTGAACACCATTATTCTATTGACTTAAACTTGCATATCAGTCACAATACACTTCTTGGAATCCTGGGAAAAATAAAACATAGAAAGGGGTGATCTCAGATGCTCAGTAAGGATAACAATACAGAAAAAACTTTAATAAATAAGCATAAACATTTAAGGCAATGTATAACTAAAACAAAAGACTTTTAAACATGAAAATCAGCATAATATGGCAAAATTTAAAATTAAGTAATTCCATTTACATATTCACATGGATATTTTACTATTCAAATAATCACATGAAATATAACTAACCACTTTCATAATGATGGAATTCATAATGCCAAACTATCGTATCCAAGTATCCAAGGCCTCGTGCCAATACAACAAATAATATTTTGTCAAGGCCTCATGACAAGACACTAGTTTGTATCATGAGACCTACTGATGCATCGAGGAGCTATAGTGGGCTCCACTCGTCACTTACTAAGTACAATGCATTCCTCATATGAAAAGGTTCAAACATAACATAATTTTTTTTATTAAATCTGGCACACAAAATGTCAAAACAATACCCATAAACAATGAATGGTATAAAAATAACACATAAACAGTCAAACATATAACAAAACCTTCAATAAAATACGAAAGATTTGTATCATAATAAATCAACTTCAAACAAGTCTAAAATCCGTTAAATTATTTTGACATAGATGATAATGATTTGTAAAACTCTTTGAGAGAAATATCCCTTTTTCATGAATACATTTAAAAGTCACATAATTTATAAAGGAATACATTTAAATGAATTTTTGAATCAAAGTTTCCCATACCACATTGAGACTTCTGAAAGTAATTAACATTTTAAAACATTCGTGTCTATTTAAATAAATCCTTAAAACCATTTGAAAACATAGAAATTAATGAGAATGGTTTAGAAGAATAAATCTTTAAAACATTTGAAATGATGTTTTTGTAAAAAATTCAGTTAAAATAATCCCTTTGAAAACTCATTCCTGAAACATGGACACAGATAATAAATATTTCCCATTAGATACTTACATAAAAACAACCTCAGATAATAAAGAGATTGTGAAATTAACCCTTAAAAGTTTGGTAACTTACATAACATACACCCCATGAAAGAAGTATCATACAATAAATATTTAAATACACATAAATTAAATTTTATTACACAATGAATACATTTATGGGCAGTACATACACCACACAAAAGGTAATAGTGGCAATATGGCAAGAATCTCACGAGAATAAGGAGTGAGATGAAAACCCCTTACCTAGCACTTTTCTTTAGTCAAGGATACATTTAACCTCTTGTATGAAGACTATAGTATGTTATTAAATTATACTAGAACCATATCAATATTTATAATATCATAAATTATTCATTTATGACTTTATACTACCCATTTAATAATAATTTCTATGTTATATTAATATTTCGGGTAATAATCACTTTCGTTATCATACGTGTTTTTACTTGTTACTTTTGATTGTATCACTTAGATCATGATTTAAATACTTCCAGAATATGATACATGATTTATATATCATATATATTTAGAATATAAATATGTATAATAGACATATATATGAAATGGAAAACACCATTTATGGAGACGGTAGTCCGTACGTACGCATAAACGCTGTTTCCGTTTTCATACAGTTTTGAATGAAAGTAAGTGAATAAGATATATGTCAGTACATAAATAATTATATATATAAATATACATATCTCCAGTAGAATTTTTATGTCATATATTACATACTTATTAGTAATATATATTTTTATATTCATCGATGAATGGTGAACTTGGAAATGAATCTCATCGCGTCGTGGAGACGATATTCCGTACGTACGAACGAGTGAAAATATCATTCTTTTGATATTAAAATAATGATTAATTGGAAGGTATATCATATATATAGAATCCTTATCATGTTATATTTATTATTTACATCAAATACACATAATTATTATACCCATCCAAATAATAACGTATTGAATAACAATTACACCACGACGTGGAGATGGTAAGCCGTACGTACACACGAAGGGTGACATGTCATTGAAAGGGTGGATAGAATAATGAATTTGGTTTTACCATAATTATAATAACATCACAGTATATATAATATACTAGAGTTATTATTTTAGAATGTAAACCACAAAGAAAATTGAAGTGGAAGAAGAAAGGAACCTGAAAGAGGGTGGTGAAATCATCACCTCTTTTTCGGGTTCTTCCTTTGGATTTGATGAAAAGGGCTCCTTAGGAAAGATTTCTGATCAAACTAAGGCCCCTAGGTTGAATTGAGGGAAGTTGGGAGGATATTTTTGCTGGGTTTTTCCGAGCCAAATGGCTTTGGAAGTGTGAATTAGAGTGAAGGAAGGGTGCTGTTTTATAAGTGGGGTGAGGGGAAACTTATGAAAAACTTTAAATATTATTTTATAATAAAATTATTTTCGGTTTATAATGGCTCCAAAATGTATTATTTAAAGGTTAAGGTGGGTATGGGTCGAAAAATACTCAACATATAGGTTTTATACAAGTTTAGGTTAACATTTTAACGTTATCTTTTAGATTTAACTCTTAGTTAAATAGATTAACTTTTACCATGTCTTCTTGTATTCTTACTCTATATGGTTAATAAACATAGTATAAACTTCCAAGAGGATATCAAGTGGATCATTAATGATATATATAATATTATATAAGCCCTTTGGCTGAACCTTACATTTTTATAAATATTATATCGTCCAATAATATTGTATTTGTTTTAAATATTAATTTATGTCAATTTTGACACTATTTGGTATTTGGTTTTTGTGAAAGTTATCCCAAGTTTATTACTTCAAAAAAGATACATTGAATCATCCCTAACATGTCATATTAACCTAGAAAATTCGTGTATTTCCTAAAAACTTTGAAATTATTTTTATTTTAATATTTATAATACCATTTATTTGATTCTTTCATTAGTATGGTAATTACTGCATCATCATTGTATCATTAATAAACATAATTATTTAATATCTAAAAATTATAACTGAAATACCAATATGTAGGAAATATTTTTATATTTCTAATTAATATTTATATTCAAATTTATCTTATGTGTAATCCTATATTAAATATGTTTTAGTTATTAAACTTTGAATTTAACACTTTTAACTCTTCTTTGAATTAAATAATAATAAATATCCAAATCTAATTCAAGTGGACCAAAGAGGTTAATATTTTATTATAAGGTTTTTTTGGTAGAATTACACTTAACTAATATAATTAAGACATGTGTTAGGTTAATAATGATATCATTTTTACCCTTAATTACCCTATTTACTTTTAACTGTGGAAAATAAAAGTAAAAATTTACTATTCACCAAAAATTATCTTCATCTTATTGAACCACATTTTACTCCTTGATATTAACCGTGTCTCATGGATTTTTGAAATTCCACTCACAGAAGTGGTAAAATTATGTTTTATATGAATTTTCAAATTCTCCAAGGTGATGGCTAAATGATAGTGAAAAGTTCAATAAAATATTTATATATCTAATATTATAATAAACTAACTCCAATTATTTAAATTGAAATTATATAGGTATTATGTATTTATTTTTATCTAAAATAAATTTAAATAAAAAAGATAATTATTTAAATAAAAATTTGGTTTTAAACTATAACTCATTGTTTTTCACTATTCATCAAAAATTAAAAATTTTCAGAAAAATACCAAAAAATCACCGTAAGATAATTTTGATATACTGAATTCAATAATGAAATATATTTTACCAAATTATAAACATAGAATTTGCATTTATTAATTTAAAATTAATTCCCGCTTTCAAAACCAAAAGGTGTATTTTTAAGAAATAATAACTGTCAAAAGTTTGACACTTGTTTTTGTCCAATTTCAAATTGAAATTATGTACGATGACCAACATTGGATTAAATGGTAAAAATATAAACTATTTATAATTCCAAACCATTAAAATGTATAATTTAGCAATATAAATTATTTTGATTAAAAAAGTTGTTTTCAGTTAAAATATAGTATTTTTCACTATTCACCCAAATACGAATGTTATCAGAAAAACACCAAAAATTTATTGAAACTAAATTCTTATGTCCCGATTCTAAATAAAAAATTTATTTTGTAAAATTGAATATATTAAAGTTTCAAGTATTTTATTTAAAAAGGGTTCACCATTAAAAGGTGGTAAAAGTTTATTTTTTGAAAAATACTTCTTTTATCTGAAAAAATGAATTGGTTCTTACATTATGTCTAAGTGACTCATAATATGGATTCTAAAATTATAAGGATTATATATAGTTCAAAATTTAGTTAATACTATTCATAACCACTTTTGAACGACTATTTTCATAAGTCATGGTGCGCTTGAACTTGATGTTGCGCGTAGTGTAAGTTATTGAATTATTCTAAAGAAATAATGTACTATGAAATATTGGGGTGTTACATACTTTAATCCTTCAATAAATTGTGTTCTCCCAATTTGAAATTATTTTTTAAAATAAAAGGTTGAAAATAGAAAATACCTTTGGGACAACCCAGATAGGAAATTGGGTTAATAAAATTTAGTCTTAATAAGAGGAAAAGGGGAATGAAAAAGTCACCACCAAATTATGATCTTAATTAGGAGAACATTGGTGGAAACTAAAGACACAAAATTGGAGGAAAACATAAATATTTATAGGGGTGATTGAGTTCATCATTCACAAACAATTGTAGAATTGTGGGCCTCAAAGTCACCAATCTATGATGATTTAAAAAACCATCGGTTCAATAAAATGCAAGGTATTAGGATAACACATTTTTGGTTTTAAGATGCCTTACCTAAAGTTTAAGAATTTATTTCTTCAGAGAATAAGAGAAGAAAAAAATGTATACTTTTCAGGTAGATTTCCATCCTTTAGCTAATATCTACCACAAACTCATCTTCCACTCTAAAAGATAATAGAACTTAAAATATTCTATTTATCCTATTTGTATAGTGTTCCAAAAAAAATGAATTTATAACACATCTACTATACCCCTTTAAAAAAACTAAATTATTCAATCACGTGGGTCAGTGGTTGGTGATACACCCTTATCTACCTTCAGTTGTGGGTTCAAGTCTCGCGGCCTTGCTGGGCGCGACGGGTTGTCGCCTGACCTCCGAGTTGTCATTTTTATGGAAATCCAAAATTAACCTTAACAATAGTATCCAATTTCAAACCTAATCCATTCCAACCATTATAATTATCCAAAATACTTATATCCAAAATCTCAGTCCAAATTTTATAAAGAATTTAAACATAATGAAGATCTATTTTGTCGGGTTATAACATGTGAACGCCTTCATCATGTATTCTTTTACAGCGTCACAACATCCTGAATTACCAAAATGAACCATCTCTTATTCCAAAAACACTACCTCATTATCAATACCATATTAAGGATTACCTTTCCTTCAAACATGTATTTTCCAAAAAGTGTAGCTTACTATTAATTCACTTTTATGAGAACCATAGAATCTCAAATCCTCAATAAGATAGTACTATAGTACAACCATTATTTATCTCTATAATTCATGTAACTAGTATACTGTTGATACAATACTCAAATGAAATAACAAGATAAGAACACTAGTCATTTCTCTTCATCTGAGATAGTATCATAACTTGAATATATTCCCATAGCAACATTTGCGGTATACTCTTATTATTTGGACATTGGTTCGTGTAGTGTCCCACCTTCTTACAGTTGAAGCACTGTACACTTGAAGCCTTTTTCTTTCCCTTGCAGTCACGTACATGGTTTTCTTTTTTTTCTCCACACTTATAAAAAACTCCCATTCCCTTCAGGAAAGTTCTAGGGTGTTTATTCCCACAGTTATCACATATGGGAAAATTTTTCTTTACCCTCTTCCATTAATCCATCTTTCACACTTCCATCCTTTTCTTCTCTTGATTCCTTTCAATGCAATATGACTCAGAGAATTATTTACTTATCTTATTAACAAATGATACTATTTCTTCATATGTTGAGAATACATGGGAGAATATTTCCCTTCTTAATGTTGGCTTAATACCATAAAAGATATGATCCTTATTACTCTTTGGATCATACATATTACTAGAGTTTACATTCCTTCTACTAGGTGTCATTTCTATAAAATGACATACACTAGGTCAGTTTATGAATTGCAATTCATAATTACAAACATGTAAAATACCAAATTTAAATTGAATAGTTTATGGATATAATCCATAATCACAAAGAAAATTCTTTGAGGAGGTATATACTCAAAAACCCTTCATAGTGGTTTGTAATGAAAATGAGAATTATCATAAGCATATCCTCCAACAGTGTCGTAACCAAGTGTGCAGCAAGGCCCATTGTCGTGCACTAGTTCCCGTTCGAGTCTAGCACAAAGTGGTGTTTCTGGGTTTTGCCCCTAGGTACATCTGTGCCAGATCCGTCTCTACCTGCTCGTATCCAGAAAGGGATTTATTTGCTTGGAAAACTCACAAAATCTTTACATTACCAAAATTCTAGGAAGTTCTTTTATAATAATCTTCAAATTCTATCTTACGGCAATGTGCTCTAATTAGAGTTTATCTAAATCTAGTTTCCAAGGTTATTTATAAACTTCCTCTGATACCAACTGTAACTCCCCGACCCGAGTTACCTAGATTCGGTGCATTATTTTAATACATTGGCATGATTACAAGGAGTCAAGTAACGAAGGACCAATCCATTTAGCAATCTTGGAAAATATATTAAATACATGAATGTTACATTACACTTTATAACATACAAAACAAAATAAAAAAAATCCTTTAGGAATGCCATTATTCCATTGACTTAAACCTGCATATCAATCACAATAAACTTCTTGGAATCCTAGGAAAAATAAAACATAGAAAGGGGTGATCTCAGATGCTCAGTAAGGATAGCAATAAAGCATAAAATTTCATAAATAAGCATAAACATTTAAAGGAATGTATAACTAAAACAAAAGCCTTTTAAAATTTAACTTCAGCATAATATGGAAAAAATTAAAATGACGTAATTCCATTTACTTATTCACATGGATATTCTACTAGTCAAATAATCACATGCAATATCACTAACCACTTTCATAATGATGGAATGCATAATTCCAGACTAACATAACCATGTATCCATGTCCACGTGCCAAGACTACAAATAAGATTTTGTCAAGGCATCGTTCCAAGACACTAGTTTGTCTCACGAGACCTACCGATGCATCGAGAAGCTATAGCAGGCTCCACCCGTCACTTACTAAGATCAATTCATTGCTCATATGAAAAGATTCAAACATAACATAAACATTCATATTAAAACTGGAATACAAAATGTCTATACTATACCCATAAACTATGAATGGTATAAAAATAACACATCCACATTCAAACATATCACAAAACCTTAAATACAATATGGATTACTTGTATCATAATAAATCAACATCAAACAAGTTTAAAATACACTAAAGTATTTTGACATAGATTAAAATTATATGTAAAACTCTTTGGGAGAAATATCCATTTTTCATGAAAACTTGTAAAAGTCACATAATTTAGAAAGGAATATATTTAAATGCATTTTTAATCAAAGTTTCCCATACCACATTGATACTTTTGAAAGTAATTAACATTTTAAAACATTCATGTCCATTTAAATAAATAAATAAACCACTTGAAAACATGGAAATTAATGAGAATAATTTAGAAGAATAAATTATTAAAAAAATTTGAAATGATGTTTTTATAAAAAAGTTCCTTAAAATAATCCATTTTAAAACTCTTTATTGAAACACAGATATGGATAATAAATATGTCCCATTATATTCTTACGTAAAAACAACCTTGGATAATAAAGATATTGAGAAATTAACCCTTACCAATTTGGTAAATTACGAAACATACACCCCATGAAAGAGGTATCATACAATCATTATGTAAATACACATTAATTAATGTTTATTACAAAAATAATACATTTATGGGTAGTACATACACCACAGTAATAGTGGCAATATGGCATGAATCTCACAAGAATAAGGAGTGATATGAAAACCCCTTACCTTGCACTTTCCTTTAGTCAAAGATACATTTAACCTCCTGTATGAAGACTATAGTATGTTATTAAATTATAATAGAACCATATTAATATTTATAATATAATAAATTATTCATTTATGACTTTATACTACCCATTTAATAATAATTTCTATGTTATATTAATATTTCGGATATAAATCACTTTCTTTATCGTACGTGTTTCAACTTGTTACTCTTGATTGTATCACTTAGATAATGATTTAAATAATTCCAGAATATAATACATGATTTATATATCATATATATTTAGAATATAAATATGTATAATAGACATATATATGAAATGGAAAACACCGTTTATGGAGATGGCAGTCCATACGTATGCATAAACGCTGTTTCCGTTTTCATACAGTATTGAATGGATGTAAGTGATTAAGATATATGTAAGTACATAAATACTTATGTATATAAATATATATTTCTTCAGAAGAATTATTATTTCATATAGTACATACTTATTAGTAATATATATTTTTATAGTCATCGATGAATGGTGAACTTGGAAATGAATCTCATCGTGTCGTGGAGACGGTAATCCGTATGTACGCATGAGAAAAAATATCATTCTTTTGATGTTAAAAAAATATATAATTGGATGGTATATCATATATACAGAATCCTTATCATGTTATATTTATTATTTACATCAAATAAACATCATTATTATACCCATCCAAATAATAGTGTATTGAATAACAACTACACCACGACGTGGAGACGGTAATCCGTACGTACACACGTATGGTGACGTGTAATTCAAAGGGTGGATAGAATAATGAATTTGGTTTTACCATAGGTATAATAACATCATAGTATATATAAGATACTGGATTTATTATTTTATAACGGAAAAAACAATGAAATAGGAAGTGGAAGAAGAAAGGAACATGAAAGAGCGTGGTGAAATCATTACCTCTTCTTTGGGTTTTTCCTTTTGATTTGATCTAAAGGGATCCATAGGTTGGATTTAGGATCAAAATAAGGCCTATAGGTTGAACTGAGGGATTTTGGGAGGATATGTGGGCAGGGGTTGTCCGAGAAAAATTGTTTTGGAAGTGTGAATTAGAGTGAAGGAAGAGTGCCCTTTTATAAGAGGGTGAGGGGCACCTTGGGAAAAAATTGAAATATTATTTTATAATAAAACCATTTTTGGTTTATAAGGGCTCAAAAATGTATTATTTAAAGTTTAAGGTGGGTATGGGTCGACAAATACTCAACCAATAGGTTTTATGGAAGTTTATGTTAATATTGGAACCTTATCTTTAAGATTTAACTCTTAGTTAAATAGTTTAACTTTTACCATGTCTTCTTGTATTCTTACTCTATATGCTTAATTAACATACTATAAACTTCCAAGGGGAACTCAAGTGTCTCATTAATGACACATATAATATTATTTAAGCCCTTTTTACAAACCTTAAATTTTTAGAAATATTATATCATCCAATAATATTGTATTAGTTTTAAATATTAATTTATGTCAATTTTGACACTATTTGGTATTTTGTTTTTTGTGAAAGTCATCCCAAGTTGATTACAAAAAAAAAGATACATTGACTCATCCATAAAATTTTATATTCACATAGAAAATTAGTTTATTTCATAAAAACTTTGAAATTATATTTATTTTAATATTTATAATACCATTTATTTGGTTCTTTTATTAATAAGGTAATTACTGCATCATCATTGTATCATTAATAAATTTAATTATTTAATCTATAAAAATTATAAATCAATTAAAATTATTTAGGAAATATTTTTATATTTATAAGGAATACTTACAGTTGAATTAATCTTATGTGTAACCCTATATTAAATATGTTTTAGTTATTAAACTTTGAATTTAACACTTTTAACTCTTCTTTGAATTAAATAATAATAAATGTCCTAATCTAATTCAAGTGGTACAAAGTGGTTCATATTTTATTCTAAGGTTGTTTATGGTAGAATTACACTGAACCAATAGAATCAAGACATGTGTTAGGGTAATAATGACATCATTTTTACCCTTAATTACCCTATTTACTTTTAACCGTGGAAAATAAAAATTAAACAGTTACTATTCACCAAAAATTATTTTCATCTTATTGAACCAAATTTTAATCTTTGATATTAACCGTGTCTCTTGGATTTTTGAAAATCCACACACAGAAGCAGTAAAATTAAATTTTATATGAATTTGCAAATTCTCCTAGGAGATGGGTAAAAGACGGTGAAAATTTCAATAAAATATTTATATATCTTATATTATTATAAATTGACACCAATGAATTACATTGAACTTATATAGGTATTATGTATCTATTTTGACCTAAAATAAATTTGAATAAAATAGATAATTATTTAAATAAAAATTCGGTTTTAAACTATAACTCAATGTTTTTTTACTATTCATCAAAAATTAAAAGTTTTCATAAAAATAACAAAAATTCACCCTAAGATAATTTTGATATTCCAAATTCAATAATGAAGTCTATTTTAACAAATTCTAAACATAAAAGTTGCATTTATTAATTTAATATTAATTCCTGCTGTCAAAACCAAAAGGAGTATTTTTAAGAAATAATAACTATCAAAAGTTTGACACTTGTTTATGTCCAATTTCAAATTGAAATTACATAAAATGACCAGCATTGGATTAAATGGTAGAAATATAATCTATTTATACTTCAAGACCATTAAAATTTATAATTTAACACCATAAATTATTTTGATTAAAAAAGTTGTTTTCTGTTAAAATATAGTATTTTCACTATTCACCCAAATATGAATGTTATCAGAAAAAACAAAAAATTTATTGAAACTAAATTATTATGTCCCAATTATAAAGAAGAAATTTATTTTGTAAAATTGAATATATTAAATTTTCAAATATTGGATTTAAAAAGGGTTCACCATTAAATGGTGGGAAAAGTATATTTTTTGAAAAATTCTTCTTTTATCTAAAAAAATGAATTAGTTCTTACATTATGTCTATGAAACTCATAATATGGATTCTAAAATAATAAGGATTATATATAGTTCAAAATTCAGTTAATACTATTCATAACCCCTTTTGAACGATGAGTTTTGTAATTCATGGTGTGCTTGAACTCGATGTTGCGTGTAGTGTAAGTTATTGAATTACATTGAAGAAATAACGTACTGTGAAATCTTGGGGTGTTACACAAAATATGAAAATATACTAACTATAGTGAAAATGGTAAATAATTATTTATATAAACATATTATGAAAATGTACGTCATATATATATTCACAAATGAGATTACCAAACATTCAAACATGATAATTTCATTTATACACTTGAGAGAAACCATGTCTTTAATGGCCACTCTAAATATTTATTCTTTATATTCAGAGTATGACACATTTTAATCATTGGATTTTGTATCCACATGAGTTCTTAATTATAATATATGTTGTAATGGAACTGGTGGGGTGATGGTACTCTTATAAGTTTATTTTGATTTCTTGCTTAATCCACTAGATTGTCTTGATTCAACCTTCCATTTCCCCCTCATTTTTTCTGTTTGTAATTCCATACCACATTTTAGACCATTTTTCATCAACTATTAGCAGATTTTCATATAAATTTTTTTAAGGACATACCTCAAGTATCTTTATAATATTAATAAACCATGCTATGAATGTTCTAATAGCATTATTGACTATGGTAATATCCATATCATCAAGAGAACAAGAAAATCGATGCTCAGCTTGAAAGATACATCAATCCCCACCACCACAAGATATTTTGGGTCTTTTTTATTATGTAACCTACCTCTTGGGATATTATACATTATACCCCTTTCAACAAGGCAATGTATGTGTGTTGTTAGATATAAATCCAAAAAAAATTCACCATATATAATTTTAGTAATATCATTTTATTAGAATTTATTTTATTAACATTTAAGTAAAATATTTATGAAAAAGTTTATTTTCATATTTAAGGATGGTGATTAAGAGGGAATGGAAAGCATCAAAGGTAGTGGGTTTGTGTGGTTCATCTTGTACCGATCATTGTTCTACTACAAGTTGAATTTTATCCTTTTTCATATGTTGTGATACCAAATAATACTAGATAATAATATCTTTTAATCATTATATCTAGGATAAAAAACCTTTTATTATCTCATATGTATCGCCCTGGGACATTTTCTTCTGTAAATATCTTCTAGGTGACAGTCTAAAACCCTCACATATAATGAAACCATATTGTACTATACACTTCAAAGATATTGAGAGTTCTTATTCTTTTGGTATAATCAATGTAGAATTTTCTTTCTAAACAATTTAAAAAACATATGAATATAAATATTTAAATATATGTAATACTATTGTAAAACAAAACAAATTACTATTATGGATTATTTCCTTAGAATTCAAATATTACTTATGTGTTTTCAACTAGTAGATTTACATATTTATTTATGGGAGACTACATCAATAATAAATTTTCTAGGTGTCAAGTGATTTTGGATTCTGATTCATTAATCTATAAGAAAACAAAGGAATCTATATTTCTTCATATGTAAAAATTTTACAGTAGATTTAAAATACATACCATTTTCTTTTAAAGTGAATAATACCCCATCCTTGCTTTATGGTAGATATATGTTGGTTTTGATTTACAATACATATTTTCAAGACCCCCAAGATGTTTCTTAAATCAAAATTTTTGAATCAATGTGGATAAAATTAATAATTTCAAATAAATATAATTTAATAAAATACACTTGAAATGATTCCTCATCATGTTGATTAATGAAATAATTCAATGTTTCTTAATTTATATTGGGTTTATATGTATCTGTTGGGTGGGGGTTTACATTACCATCGACATCACTAAGTTGGTTCTCTATTAGAGGTGTCTAGAAGGAACTATGTCCCTTTACCATGATCATTAAGACAAATTTCTTACATTATTCATATAAAATAAATGAAATCTATAATATATAATAAAATAAAAATCAAGATTTCATTATATTTATATTTTTAGTAAAATAGATAATGTATATATTAACATTACCCTAATACATTTCCATATGGATACCCTCAACGCATGAAAGACATTGTACCACATATCTATAACAATTTTCACAAGAATTCTCATTGTTACCCTAATTTAACTAATTTAAATTGACTGATGGTGTCCATATATTGGACATATTTATTTCACCTACCCAAAAATTCTATAACTTTTATTATTTCCTTGATAACATTAGTCAACCTGGTGATACTATGATACTCTTATTTTTTTTCATCCACATGTTTTTGATCCCCTAAAAATTCTGTATTTTCAACATCGATTGCGTGTTATTTTTCGAGATTGGTAATATTTGCTTCTAGAGAAGTCATTATTTTATTGATAATTCAAACATTTAATTAATATTATAGAAATATAACAGAGAAAACCTAATATTATGAGAGAAAAAATTATATTTAAATACACATTAACCTTCTCATTGAACTCTTTTTTTAATGTTAGAGTGGATTTTCCTCCACTCTTATGTTTTCTAATGAATATTTTTTTACTCCACTCTAATTAATGTGACTCTATACATTTGGACTATCAGTAAATTATTTTTACATCCCAATGAAAGGTCATACCAAATTAAATTTTCATATTTCCCTATAGTTTTTTAGTCACTAATTAAATAATTGACTGATTCTTGTTTATAGGATATAGGAAATAAAATACTTACACTGCTTCTAGTCCCATGGATAACCATTGAAGTTATTCATAACTTGAATTCATATTTACATATATCTCATTATAAATATTATTTTTGAACCATAATATACATTTTTGATTGTTGGTATTTGATATCCATCCCCCCTTGATGGATTCAAATGTCTATTAATTAAACTATGGGAATCAACATGTGGAGAAATATATACACTATTATGTAAAATTTAAAGGTGAGGTTTCTCAAATTATATAAGGGTGATTATAACAAAATCTATTATGTAAATACATTTTCCCACAAATCATTCTATTTAATGAGTTTTTTGGATATAAATGCTATCAATACCTGATAGGTAATTGTTACAAAATCAAATAGTTTCTTTAATAATATATCTCTCTATAATATGAAATTTCAGAAAACTATGATTCTAAATGTAACCTTTTAAAATCATTATATACGATTAAATGGGGAACAACCATATATAATATATGTTACCACATATTTGAATCTCTCTAAACTAGTAAAGCATGTATGGACCGTTATGTAAAAGAATTATCATGAGAAGAACATATCCAATTCACATAATATGAAAATAATTTCCTTATTCATGATTTGAATCATCACATTGTATATAACTATACTACATTCGGTTTTGGAAAAGAAGAAAATTATGGTTAATTTTTACCATACATTTTTATATAAGATTAAATGTAAAGATGTAGGAATTAAATATTACATCAAAACATAAAATTCATGTGAGTTTTGACCTAATTACTTCAAATTTGTTATTAGTGAAACATTCTGTGTTTTTTAGGAATATCCCTATGGAATTGATTCACTATTAAGGAAGTTTTAAAATTGGAAATTTTCATATCTAGATAGAGTGTAAGCTATTGTAAGAAGAAATGTTCATCTTTTACCATTAACCAGTGCAAAATCTTCACTTATCCTCATGTTAATTATTTCCATCCTGACCTCAATTCCATGTTTTTTATCTCTGATTGATTCATTTGGTCTGAATAACACTATCACATACATTTTTTCTATGTTTATAATATTAATAAAATATATTACATATAAAAAAATGCAGTCAAATAATTTAAATAAAATTTATTTCTTTTTCAAACCAGATTTCATAAGGTTTTTTAAAAAGGCATACCAAAATAATTGTCAATATATTTTACTTTATCAAACTATTTATCACCCTTTAATATAGATGATGTTTTACCTTTTTCTATATTTCTATTGAATAATTTTGTCAAGGATCTATATTTATGTCATCAAGGAAAATATTTTTGATGTATTAAAAACATAGTCATTGAGGAATGTTTTTGACTTATTAAGTGCATGCCCTATCCGTAAATGGGGCACCCTAACATTTATTTAATGATATAGCATGAAATATTTACATATGAAGAAATAAATTTTTTATCCCATTCAACATGGATGTTAATATGATGTCTTCTATTCTACGAGAATAATACAATGTGACACATGTATGCCACATAAATTTTATATTTTTGATCAATGGAGCCAAATAGATGTCAGTATCATTACTAGTTTGTTTTGTTCTTGATATTAGTTATGAAAAAATAATGTATTTTCAATTCATGAATAAACTAGATAGAATGTTATAATTTACTAATAAGACCTACCATGTACTATGATTACAACTTTTTACAAAAAAATGATTTATTCCCTTTAATAATAGTAAAATATGGAGGTTTCTCAGAGAGTTTCCAAATACAGGGAACTATTAATCATTTTTTCCACTAAGGAGAGTCAATTGGGTGATGTGGTTCCCTATATTCAATTATTCTATCTATGTGCCATGTCAATTTTCTAGATGTTTCTTGATATCCATATTGTCTTCTAAAATTTTGAAATATAGGAATGTATAATACATCATTCAATGGACTTGATTTATCTTTATTTTGTTGATCTATGACACACTTATGGAGTTTTTTCATTGATTTTGGGTTCTTTCAAAATGATATAAAATCATTTTTACATGCATTTATTTTTTTATAAATCACCCTCCTTAATAAATTATTTTTTTAGAATCATATATTCCAAAAGGAAGACCTTATTCTTATTAGATAATGTTTTATATTTATTAAAAATGGTATACAGTGGTCTCTATACACATTTATTTAAATTCTAAAAAATGGACAAATTTCATTATTATTTATTCCATACAATCTCTCTCATAATTTAAATTAGTATTTATATCAAATGATCCATAAATAGTAGTATCATCCCAATCATTATGTACATTTTGTTTTCCCTATGGTTAGTCCAACATTTATAGCTTTTATCTATTCTGTGAAAAATAATTTTTTTTGACTCCACTGGAAAAATTCATCTTTAATAGAATCAACATAAACATGGAAAAACTATTTGATAAGGGTCATATACATTCTCTATTGTAAACATAATGAGCTCTATAACTCTATACACATTCTCCTTTATCATATGATTATAATCCATCCATTTTGATTCATATCCATCATATAAGGCTCAATAATATTTTTTTTAGTAAAAAAAGTAAATAAATACACCTAAGGTATGCCTTTAATGTATATATACAATGATCTCTAGACAAAGTAACAGAATTTTTGTGTATACATGATCTATTTTGGGACTCTATATACATGGTGATCATTTTTAAGGTTACTTCTCTAAATCTAGTTGTCACTTTACTTAAAATATAAATTCTTCCCTTTTCAACCCTCATTAAGTATTTCATTTATTTATTATTCTTTAAAACATATTGTTTCCACACTCATTTTCCAATAAAAATCCCCATTTTTAGTTACATCATAAATCTATTTTCAATAAAACCATTTCTATTTATTTTGAATCAATTAATCTCATATGTGACAAATAACTCAATTAGAAACCTCCATGAGAGGCAACCTAAGAAAAATATATTTCATTGGTAAGAAAAAATATTTTGAGTATCGAAACCCATTATAAATCATATTTTTCATATAAATAAATCAAATTATATTCATTTTTAATCAATAAATATTTTTAGTGAAAATAATAAGATACAAATATCCTTAAGATACAACTTAAAAAACTATATTTTATTCTAAATTAGAAATTATTATCGAGTATCCAAACCATTTGGAAATCATATTAATAATATTAATAAATCATGTGGAGAAATAACATGTTAATAATATGTATATTGATATATGTGTGTGTATCAACTAGGTATCATGTTAATAATAATATTTTTATACTCTAATACTATGTGAAAAAATCAAAATAAATTGAATTTGTAATAAAAATCAGAGAGAATATTATATGGGGGAGACTAATTGATTTCTATGAACACTAAGTTATTTTAATAAAACCAACCTATATCAATCCTTATGAACTCTACATATACCTATGATTTGAAAAAACGGTACCAAGCCCAATATAAGTGTTATAATGGGGAAAGTCAAAATCTACAACCCAAGATTCAAATTATTATATTGAACTCTAAAACCAGAATATTGAACATGTGGTTGAGAAATTTCTAAATAAGATCATTCTAACTCTTTGTATCAATAGTGTTATTTCTATAATTATAACCACTAGTGTGATTTTTTGTGAACTTCCTTATGGATGTAACATTGACTACCTTTGATCTTCCTCTAATAATACATGCATATCAACCAATCCATTTATTCTGGTAAACATAATTTCTTGAGTTCTCAAAATTTCTCAAACATAAACAATTTTTTTTCTGATTTTACTTAACATTGGGAAAGATCTCAACTTCTTTCAAACTAGATCTAGTGTCCATACTCATATTGCTTCGAACATAAATTTCTAGTTTTCTAAAATCTTCAACCCAACTTAACTTCTGATAACATGGGATTCAAAAACTATCTCTACTAATTATCTTCTCAACAATAGTTCCCACTACTTATTTTCTCAATCATTAAAAAAATCATTTCTCTTAACAATATTGTCTAATTTTTTAGATTAATTATTTCATGATATGTTCATTTATTTTAGTTCTTCAATATAGAATTATTTATTTTGAATAACATTAATAAATATTATAAAATCACAAATTGAAGTAAAATATTTGTAATATCTAGCATCAAATAACATTTCAATTCTTCCTCACATTATACCTTGAATCATAAAAATACTTATATGAATATCAAAATATGAACTTCAATCTCAATATCATCATAATTGATTGGATTTTTATACATGAAAAGTCCCATGACTTATTTTTTGAACACTTGTATGATATTTATTTAGGTTTATTTTAACAAATATAGATTTTGGATTTTCATCACTCATACTTATGATTCTAAAATTTTATATAATCATCTATATGTGCCCAAATATTTTTTAAGTAGAAAAAAAACTCTCTCGCATGCATGGCCTTCTACTTTTTTTTTTTTGGTTTCCCCAATACTTCTGTTGAAACCTATATTAGGAATAAGAGATATCTAATTCCTATACACCAAGATTACTCTTTTGGTATATTGAAACAATTTTTTTGAAATTATTATCTCGCATTGTTCAGTTATCCTCACCTTTTGATTCTATTGAATATAAATTCTACTTCATAAGTACCAGTATCTATCAACACAACACAACTTCCCATATGTGTTAGCTATACAATACTTCCACTATTTCATGTTAAACATCACGCATGATATTTTGTTTCTTACATTCCAAAATAAAACAATTAATTTCCTTTATGAAAATATGTATTACATGTAATTATCCTTTATATAATTATAAACATGTGTATTTTCATTCTTCCCGAGATTTTATCCTTCACCTCCCCTATTTCTCAACTATTTGTAGCCAAATGTCATGTGATAAAAGTTTTAATATTTTTGGTCTGGTACTCAATAATGTGATCAAGATTGGTAGTTATTTGACCTTAGTCATACCTCCTCATATGGTAGAGGCTTCCGAATAGTAGATAATGTTTTGAAATATAGTGGGGATTCTATACCCTATATCATAGAGGTGTAACTACAATAGAAATATGAAAAAATAAAAAACAAAATCATCCATAAGATAATCAAACATAACCAACTAAACTAGATAAATATAAATAACCAAAAACCCAATTAATAATAATAGACCATGACATTTCATACTATATTCTAAATAAATGGCATGCTAAAGTCCAAAAAATAAAAGACAAAACAGTCTCATAACAAAATTCATCCAAAACCACAATCCTGAACCTCATTCTTGGTCCCATATCCAAGCTCTAATCCCATCCAAAAATGTAATCAATCAAGTACAATTATCTTTTTCATTGTCTATACTTCTATCTATGATATTGGTATGAGTAAAAAATGGTACTTGGATAGGGTGAGAGTAAAACTCAGTAGGCTGACACCAAAAGTTTACAAAAAATCCAACCTATATTAATAGTTAATACAACAATAAGTTAAACTAAAGAATTAATTCATAAATCAATATGGAACCCCAAAATAAACCTACCAACCCTCGATCTCTTCGTTAAAACTTGGGTTAATCCAAACATTCTTTAATATGATGTCGTATATCTCTTTTAAGTGGTAGATTATCCTCCCTAGTATGAATCACACATAATGTTTTCATATACTCTTGTCAATTATGTATTAAAAAAATGGATCTCTCTCTGAGGCATCAAATAAAATTTTCATCCCACCCCCACACAATATGTTACTGTGAATTTAAACCTCAAACAGTGTGTACCCATTAATATATCCCGTATGTTGTATATACCCATGAATTATCCCTTAGGAAGTATGTACCCATGCATATAGCCCTTAGGTGGTATGAAACCAAGAATATTTACCTCAGGCGATATATCACCATGCATCCAGCCCTTCAGTAGTATGTTACCATACATCCGGCCCTATAACTATAAGTTTCTATAAATCTAGCCATAATGGAATAAACAACCATGAACATGGTCCTCTAGAAACAAACTTAATCAAGAGTCATGACAAGATAATACACTATGAAATCCATGTATGATACCAAACACCAAACATGCCCAACATGTGTCAAAGTCCATAATTTTCACCTCATCAATTAACCAATTTTCATGCTATATGTTGCATTTACCAATTCATTCTAAAAATAAAACAGAAAAGAAATACCATTTTATTCCAAGTTACCAATTATCACCATAATTGAAATGATTTGATTTCACTTATCATTTAATCTAATCTCACATTAGAAATGTCATCATATACATATTTCATCATGCATTTACACCAATTCCAATTACATTCCAATTTAACTCTTTTAATATATTTTATTAATTCTCACATTAACAATCAAAATTACCATGTTATTCTAAATCCATGTAAAGAAAAGTTATCAATTTACATTCTTGACCAATTAAAATTATTAAGAGAAATAATAACTAATTTACAATTAATCAAGGGGCTCTATGTTCACTCTATTCATCTTACAATGAAGAGTCAAAGGTTGGCACACTCTTTGGGAGGTTGCAAGTTCCAATATCAATGTAAATAGATCTAACGGGATTAGAGGATGGTTAACATAAATGTTTTTTTTTCAAAAAAGTAGGTTACCAATTATGATAGTTCAAACACACAGTGAGAAGATAGGGTTTCACATGTTACACAGACTCGAAAAATTGAAATAGACATTAAGTAGTTATTCTAGACCTCCCACCTAGATTAAAAATGAAGAATGAAATTGAGATTAAGATGATGTTCAATGTGAAACCTAATGATATCCAATTGAAAATGATTTAAATAATTTTTTAATGATGGAATAATAATATCCATGGAGGAAATGAGTGTATTTCACCAAATTCAAGGAAGACATAATGATTTTGGGTCAGCAGATAAAATAACAGATTTAAAAACTAATGATAGGTGTTGGAGGATCAATGAGATCTTTGGACGACATTCATAATTCACTAATCCTATAATATGGATGAAATTTGGTATAAAAAGGATTTATATGCGGGATTTAACTTGTGAAAATACCACTTTTACCCCAACCTTAATGGCCTACACCAAAACTTCTAGGTAGAGGGTGGGCACTGAATACTAGCCAATGGTGTCCTCTAGTAAGCTTGCATGACTTAGAAACCCACATAATGGATAATGGGTTCCCATTATATAGATGGTGGGTATCCATTAAGTTACTCTTACTGAGCAGATCCCACTGAAAATTCTGTGGTAGTCTAGTCTCTTTACTATGCTACTAGGCAGCCTAGCAGCTCGCCTGTGGACTGCACCAACAAGCCACTGGACTAAATAACTATCAAGTGGCTCTGAAGTCTCTCCAAAACTACATAACACCTCAAATATCCAATTGGAGAACCTATATAGTCCCCAAACATGTCTGAAATATTTCTCTACACCACATACATGGATCATTTACCATGGTCACTATGATTTACCAAAAATCAAGGAGGTTCAACCCACAAATTAGATAGAAACAAACCTAGAAAAATATGGATTATTTAAATAGTTGATACTAATAACACCATATTGTAGTAACATTACATAATATATTCAATTTTTTGAACAAATTCTAAAAAATAGAATTCTATTTTTCCTGAGTGTCTCACATGTCTTCTTCTAATGCACATCATAGATCCTATCTTTTGTTAAACTCATTATTTGACTTCTGGTGGTATTCAATCTTTGATATCAATAAGTACCATGAAATTTTTCTCATTGAAATTAAATTTCAAGTAACTAAATATTTATAATTATATCACCATCTATAAAATCTCACATGATAGTATCTATAAACATTAGTACTCCTATATCGTCCAAACATCCCTATACTAATTTCTCACTCTATTTTATAATCCATTTTATTTTTCTTGTTTGGAAAAAACTCTATAATATTGAATAATCCGGTCATATACTCACAAGGTAGTATCATCCACTATCATTTGAATCTATCTCAAACTATGGAAGATAACTCATATACATGACATTAAACCTATGAGGCATTCCATGAACTCTCCAAGCTCATCTTTTAATATTTCCTTTCTATGCTTCTCTAAATTCTGTGGAATTTATATTATAAAAAATAATAACTTACTCTTCTTTTAATTATACATAGTATTTAACATATGAATTAACATAGAGACAATCATCACTATAGTTTAGATATTCTGGTAATCTTTATGGTTCAACTTCTATAACATCATCAACCTTCTTTATCCTTAAGTGAATTCATACTACAATATAAAATTTAGAAAATTTTTCTTCATGTAAAATGAATTATTTCATAGAAAACACCATATGTGGTGAAAAAATCCATGTTCATATTCCTTCTTATTCACTATTAATGAATTATCAAATCCTACTACTCCTCTGTAGAATATATTAGCGTCTAGATTATCTCCCTTGGATATTTCATAAAACATAAACTAGTGATAATCATTTCTCAGCCTTCCCCTTCTAAAAACCAATAAAATATCTCCTTCAGATAAATATATTATCTTATAGAGATTATAGTTAGGTGTCTTGATATCTCATATTTTTTGTACAATATATGCCTTTTCATTCCTATATTTCAATCAAAATCATTCATGAACATCATATTAATGAAATTTGTCATTTTCTTCATATCATTGCATGAGATTCCAATGTCGCCACTGATTACCTATACCGACAATATATCTGTCTCAGTATTCCGATACTAGAAACCCAATATCTCAATATTTCTATTATTTTATATATTCTTCTAGTATTTTAATTTTTATTTGAACTAGTCTATACCCTATCTCTTATATTCTTGTAGTGTTGTAGCTTGAATCATCATAATAGAATCATCATTTTTTATCTTCTAGTGAACATCCACCTATGACACCCATATTTATATTAAACTTCATCTTCTACAAATCGCATTGACATAAATAAACAACCATGATTGAACCAGATACTTCATCGTCCCCCTCTGATGGTTTCTTCCACTCCATAAAGTTTCACATCATTCTGATTAGATGAAAGTGTTATGTAGTTTATAGTTATTTGATTAGGAACACCTTATTATGCTATCTATATCGATTTAGTAAAATATTTTTTAAACCAATCAAGAAATTGTGAAAAGCATTTCACAATATATATTTCATTAGTTGTTCGTGTGACACACTACCTATCTATTCTGTTCAAGGAGTATGCACTTTTGGAATAAACATTATGTTTATCACGACAAAAGACATTAGATTATTCTTCCCTAGTATCATATTATTTTTCATGTCCAGTACAAACTCTCCACATTTAAAAAAGAAATTCTGAACCCTCTTTTTTAATAAATGCATGACTCAAATATTATAAATATCCATGTTTTATAGTTTGTATGGATTTTTATCATAAATTCATTATAATTATACCAGTCATATTTGGGAATTATCATCTTTAGAAAAATTATCTTATATGGAAATTAAATGTTAAGGAAGATGGACATGAATAGGTATAAGCACCTATTTTGTATATACTAGTGAACATACAGTTACTTATGTTGTAGTATAGGCTATAGTGAGATAATCACATTAGCTATACAAGATATTTTTAGGGGAATACTTCTTATCTTTGTCCTCTATATCATAAATGATGTTGGATAGAGTTTTTTGAAATCCTTTATCCTCTCATTGGCTATTTTATAATGTAGATACAATTTATTGGACATGATGTTATTTTTATGATATATAAATTTCAATTTTGGTGAACGAAAAATGGGGTCATTTTTCATAAATATTGTCTGAGGGACACTAAATCTAGTAATCATATGAGACTTCATTGGGTTGATAAAAAAATATTTTTACTTTCTTGAGGGATACAAACTCACAAGATTTAGGGAAGAAATTCAAGTAAATAATGACATATATAAATGTTTTTGCTGTGGTCGAGGGATACAACACCATGAAAACTATTCGATCTATAATAAGTGGTGAAAAATAATTATTTGAGTGGAATAGTACTGTGGGTTGATTTATGATGATAGAATCTATATGAAATATATATAACTTCTTGGAAAACTACATGGCATAATGAATTATTGATTGAATAAATAATGCATGCCTTATAATTTCATGGAATATCTTGGTTCTTTAATGATGATCACCATAGGAACCATCATGGAATTCCTGATTAATATTGAGGGTGTTCCCTCCTTCAATTCATTTGAAGATAACTCTCTAAAGGATTCTCTTACATATAACATTTTGAAATCTTATATTGTCATGAAATTCCCCTTATGCTGCAAATTTTGTTACCTTTTCCCCCAATCTAGTAGAATAATCCCATTTAAAAAAGTATACAATAAGATTCAAGCATCCAATTAATGTATCGATCAACAAGAATATATGATATGTTTGTATTGGGGTCACAAATAGGAAAAAGGCCTATTTCTATGGTTTGAAACTGTTGTAATGGGCCCCAAAACCACGGCTGTAGGCTATGGCCTCAAATTTTCCTAACCATGGCCACTATCTTCGTGGTAAGAGGTCCCAACCTATTTCCATGTTTTTAACCAAGGAAATAGCTTTATATTGCAACAATATTGATAATAATGACAATAGGCCTTAAAGCTGTCCTCACTACTGGAAATGAATGTTTTACCAATGGTTTTAAACCATTGGTATAGGATGTAAAACCATTGGTATAGCCTATACCATAGGTTTTCCAAACCGTAGGGCAGTAAGCTGTGAGGAATTCCCGACACCAACAGTTTGATCTAAACCATTGGTATAGCCCAATGTATGTATTTATTTACCAGTGGTAGTAGGATAACTGTTGGTATCTGTTTCTATAAAAATTTTACCGATGGTTTCAAGAAACCGTTGGTATATATTGAAGACGAAACACTATAAAAATGGTTTTAAACCATTGGGATAGCTTTTAAATTTCTCTCAAACTATACCAACGGTTTAAAACCATTTGTATTTTGTTTTCCCATAACTATTTCACAACAGCCCCTCCAGTATACACCTACATAAAAAACAGCACAAAAACCACATACAAAAAGACTTAAAACAAAATAAAGAACACCTAAAATGGCACCAAAAAAACACATAAAACCATCCAACTCTTCCATCCATGTCATGTACTACAATTACCTATTTCAGTCTTCATATGACAACAATCATCCAATATAGTTAATAATAGTTTCAATAACTCAAACATTATTTACACCCATTTCAATCTTCATATGAAAACCACTCTTCGAGTAGTAATTCACCTCACCCATGCACAACCCCCCCAACCAGCACATCCCCCCACCTCCCCATCAAATTATAATAGGCAGAATAGTCTGAGAAATAATTATTAGAGTTGAATAAGAGTTTGAAATTAGATCAAATCCCATCTTTGTTTTTCTGATCCTAGATTTGTGTATGTAATGATTTGTGATGAATTTTTCATTAAACTTGTATTTTTTATAATATATGGTGAAAATGTATTTTTTTAGGAGTCTCATCACTTATGACCCCATGAGTAAAACTACCCAACTCATGAAAAAGAGTTTGCGACTATCGTTGATGAGTGTAAATTTCAGTTGTTGTATTCACTTAAAATGATGTCCTTTTGAAACAAAAGAGAGACACCTTGAGTATTTTTGGCCACACCACGCCTCGGAATGAGGAGGGGTTGACTTTTACAACTCAAAAATGTCCCATGAATAGTTTTCCTAATGTATCAAAACAATCCTAATGTGTTTTCTCAGCTTTCTATATGCTAGTTGTTTTTACTTAAAAGCTTATCCATTTTAAACAAAAGAAAAACCTTTGAGTGATACAACCACACTGTGCCTTAGATTGAGGCTAGGTTTACTCATACACGTCACAAATTACCCATGGACCCTTTTACTAAAGTATCAAAATAATCTGAATGTTGTTGGTCAGTTTTTCATATGTCAGTTGTTGTTTTCACTTAAAATGTTGTACATTTCAAAGACAAGTGAGACATGTTGAGTGGTTTCAGCCACACCGCGCCTCAGATTGAGGAAGGGTTGACTTTTAAATGTCATAAATAACCCATGTATCATTTTCTTAAAGTTTTAACAGAATCCGAATGAATTTGGTTGATTTCCCGTATGTCAGTTGTTGTTTTCACTTAAAACGATGTCCATTTTAAACAAAAGAGAGACATTTTCAGAGGTGTTGGCCACACCGCGCCTCAGATTGAGGTGGGGTTTACTCTTACATGTCAAAAATCACCCTTGGATCGTTTTTCCCAAGTATCAACACAATCCAAATGTGTTTGTTAGTTTTCCATATGCTAGTTGTCGTTTTCACTTTAAATCCTTTCCATTTCAAATAAAAGTGATACAGTTTGAGTGGTACTAGCCACACCAGCCCTCATATTGAGGTGGGGTTGACTCTTGCACGTCACATATGACCCATGGATTATTTTCCTAATGTTTTAACATAATCCGAATGCCTTTGGTCAGTTGTAGTATTCACTTAAAATGATGTCCTTTTAAAACAAAAGAGAGACACTTTGAGTGGTGCTGGCCACACCGCACCTCAGATTGAGGTGGGGCTGACTCTGAAACGTTACAAATATCCCATGGATCGTTTTCCTAAAGTATCAACACAATATGAATTCATTTGTTATGTTTTATGCATGCTAGTTGTTTTTACTTAAAAGCATATCCATTTTAAAAAAAAGAAAGATACTTTGAAAGGTACCAGCGACACCATGCCTCATATTCAAGTGAGGTTGACTCATACACGTCAAAAATGACCCATCTACCCATGTCCTAATGTATCAACAGAATATGAATGCGTTTGGTCGGTTTTTCATATTCTAGTTGTTGTTTTCACTTAAAACTTTGTCCATTTCAAATAAATGCGAGGAACTTTTAGTGGTACCGGCCACACCGTGCCATGGATTGAGATAGGGTTGACTTGTAAAAATAAAAAATGACCTATGGATCATTGTGTTGAGGTATCAACTCAATCCAAATATTTTTTGTCTGTTTTCCGTATGCCAGTTGTTGTTTTCAGTTAAAATCCTCTCCATTTCAAATAAAATTGGGACATTTTGAGTGGTGTCGGCCACACCAATCCTCAGATTGAGACAGGGTTGACTCGTACACATCAAATATGACCCATGGATCATTTTTCTAAAGTTTCAAAAGAATCAGAATTTTCTTTGGTGTTTTTTCCGTATGTCAGTTGTTGTATTCACTTAAAATGATGTCATTTTGAAACAAAAGAGAGAAACTTTGAGTGGTGCCGGCCACACCGTGCCACAGATTAAGGAGGGGTGACTCATACACATCAAAAATGACCGATGAATCGTTTTCCTAAAGTATCAACACAATCCGAATGTGTTTGGTTGGTTTTCCATATGCCAGTTATTTTTACATAAAAGCATATCCATTTTGAACAAAAGAAATACACTTTGAGTGGTACCAGCCACACTGTGCCTCAGATTTAGAAGGGGTTGACTCGTACACATAAAAAATGACCCATTAATCCTTGTCCTAAAGTATCAACAGAACCGAATGAGTTTGGTTGGTTTTCCATTTGTCAGTTGTTGTTTTCTCTTAAAATGTTGTCCATTTCAAAGAAAAGTAAGACACTTTGAGTGGTGCCGGCCACACCATGCCTCATATTGAGATGGGGTTGACTCATAGAAATAACATGGTCTTTTTGAGTGCCTTCAAGTGTATATTGAAGATCCGGGTGAGTCTAATCCTAACCTTGCTTCCTCTTTTCGATTAGGGTTTTCACTCTTCTCTCATCTTCTTCTGAAGCTCTTAAACCCTCTTTTCCATTGGGATTTAGGGTGAATCTTGAAGAGAGAATATATTGGGATTTGGGGTCCAAGTAGGAGGGTTGGGGGGGGGGGGGGGGGGTTATCCAGGGGCTGTCCGGGGTCTAGGGAGGATGGTGGGGGGGGGGGGCTGTCCGGGGTCCAAGGAGGAGGGTGGGTAATGTATCTAAAACTCTATCTAGGTATCATACATCAAATTCTGATAGGACTACGAACCGCCACGGGTTGTCATCCTGGCGTAGGGCTAAATCACGGAATTACCATGGCGTGACCACGATGTGACCATGGCGTAACCATGGCGTGACCATGGCGTGACCGTGGAGTGACCGCGGGGTGACCATGGCGTGACTGCGGGGTGACTGTAGCGTGACCACAGAGTGACTACAGAGTGACTGCAGAGTGACCATGGCGTGACCGCGGCGTGACCGCGACATGACCGCAGCGTGACGGCGACGAGACTGCGGTGTGACCGTAGCGTCACCGGGGCGTGACCGTGGTGTGACCGGGACGTGTTGGCCCGGTCTAGCGACATCCGCAGGGCAACATCATCCATCCAAGATTCTAAAAAATCCTATGTAGTTATACTTGACATTATAGAAATTGATCTTATGTTATAAAAAATAGACTCTTGATTTGGGATTGTGGTATGAAAAAGATATACATTTTATATTATTTGTTTTTAAAAGTGGTACTAGGTAGTTAAAACTGTTTATTGAGAGTCAAATTATCACCCCCTAAACTATCACTGTCAGTTTTCATATAAATCGCACCTCCGTTGGAGGGGTTTCATTATAAAAACATGACTTTGTTTATCTAATGAGTCAATTATATTAAAGAAAACTTATTCAAGATATGCAATTCAATATAATTAATCATAATTAAGAAAGAAGATAAATTCAATTTATAGCATTATTATATTAAAGAGGCTACGAGAGGGACTCAACCTCAAGGGGTGTTTCCCACGGGTGTCTTGTGATGTGTAGTGTCTATGTATGATTTTTGTGATGCTTCCATACTGTGGAAAATCTGTATTTCATGATCAGTTTAATAAATACATTAGTCAATTAGAAAATACACCCATAGTAAATAGAGATATAACCACTTTTGATAGATAATACCATCCAAATAACCAACATGGTAATCTGAGACCAACATTTTACTTTACCAATTCCATTTTCATAATATATGCAGCAACAACATATTTTTTATGAACCAATCAATTAAAGGGAAAGAAACTCCTCACAATAACCCATAAAATCTCATATGGAATTACTCACCTCCAAACCACTATAACATCATTAGGCTTCCATATTTGGTCAAAAATAAAGATTTATATTGAATTCAAAAATATCAATACCAGGGTGAAAAACCAGGTTCAAAAATAAAGAGTTATATAGAATTCAAAAATGTAATAGATCAATTTCAACCTAGATTTTTGCGCTACAACCCACTCATCTTCTACATGCTCTATCCTAGGTCATGTGCGTAGTCATGCATCTGTAAAATGATGTTTCCCATTATCTAAACATATATTCATGTAGATTATTCGGGAACCCAATGGCATCTTGAACAATGGGTGAGATACAATTCATGTAGGTGACCACCGAGAGGTCTATAACTATCCAGTATATTTATATAACATTTTCATATAATGATATGATAAATTAAAGCTATAACTAAAAAATCTAAAAGGGTTTTCTATGGTTCTGGAGAAAAAATCTAAAAGGGTTTTCTGTGAATTAGTTTCATGAAGAAGAAAGAAGTAGTACTTGGGAGAAGGAGAGGTCCCACCGAGAGTTCCCTTTGTAGATATTTTATTTATAAAGATCATTAGATTGTATGGTTAAGTATTTCTTATTTCTTATATGAAAAATAATTAGGGACCACATAATATTTTGTAAAGTTGAAGAAGATATTCCATATGTTCTATTGTGAAAAGGATAAGTGAACAATGTGTCATTTTATATATATAATGATTTTGATAGAAACATGATACATACTTGTTATGTAACATACATTGTGTAAAAAAAATAAAGATGAATAAGATCTTCATGTTTGACATGATCCTAATGAAAGGAGTTATTTTCATGAAATACTATGAATAAATATTACCAACAATTTCTTATGAGTTCATATACATGAAGCTTTAATGTTTGGAGCAATGAGATTAAAAAAAGAACTATGAATCTTTAAAATTTGAACACAAGAAAGAGGCCATTCCCTTATAAATGTATATGTGTAATGAAAACATTAATTAGAAAATGTGTACATTGATGTAGTGATTTGAGTACACAATTTGTTGAGGGAGTAGTGAATCATAAAATTTCCCAAAATCCCTAAAAAAGGGAAAAATGACGTGATATTTCTAAATAGTGAAATAAATGGAGAAATATTGAGAATAGAAGGATATCATTAGCTAATATGAGAATTGGCTGAAGGAGTCTAACTTGAATGGGGGATTTTTAGCTGATCGGATAAAAGAGGTTCACCTGGGTGACTGCTTCTGTGAGTCGGGAATGTGCTTCTATAAATGTGGCATGTATGGGAGTTGGGGGTTTTGTTTGTGTGAATTTGGGGGGTTTTTTCCCAATGGTTTTTAATAAATATTGGGAAAATAATGGATTTCCCCACGATTATCAAAAACCATTGGGAAATACCTCCCTAACCACACCTTTACCAATGGTTTATTAAAACTGTTGGTAAAGGGCTTCTATACCAACGAGTTTTTTGAACAATTGGTATAAAAGTGTTAGAAAAGATAAACTTTCCAGTAGTGCCTCCATGGTAGTTGACCTATATCAATAGTTTAAACTGTGGCTATAGCCTCGGTAAATTACGTAAATAGCCTAAATAATAATTATGATCAGTGAGTTTCAAACCCTTCACCTTCCCTTTATGATTCAAAAAACTCAAAAGTACACCATCGGACAATTTGTGCATATTTATATTAACTAAAATTGTGGGAATAACCTCAAAACCATGGCAGTAGATATTCCCACCAAATTTTTGGTGGAAATTGTTTTCTAATGGAAGCACATGAACCCTATAGCCACCGTTTTGGAGAACCGTGGATAGAGGTATTCAAAATAATTGGCCTATAGCTACGGTTTATAAAACTATGGCCATAGGCCCCAAAAAATATGCCTATATCCATGGTTCTAAAATCGTGGATATAGTTCTATGGTTGTAGCTTCATTTTATAGTTGTGTGTGGTGTTTCCATTATCAATTTCATCAAGTTAACTAATGGTGAATTATGAAACCCCCTATGATATGTTATGTGAATGATCTTATAGTGTTATACTGGATTAGTAAAGGCCATAAAATCATTTTCTAGTGTGTCCACATGGGAATTAATGGAATATAGAATGTGAGATAGTGTTGGTTTAGACTGCATTTGATCCATCCACCCTTTACATAATCATGATTGGGGATTTTCTTTCTTATTAATGGAATATTAAATCTTAATTTTCATGATATCCAGCTCTATGTCTCCAATGATATTACATTAATCCACTAGTATCTCTAGGGACAATTCTGATCATGTAATGAGGGACTGGTATTCTAACTCATTTTCAGTTCATACTTCTAAAAATGAAGTAGTAATATAGAAATTCTTTTGATGGATAGTTGATAAAAATTCTTAAAATGACTCTTTTGAGCTTCAGGTTTTCTATCCCTCTTTATAATAAGTTTTTCTGTGGCCCCATAAGAATACATTTCCCATGTTTGAGATGCCTTATGGATAGAAAAAAACTCTTCATTAGGATTCTCTCTATCCAATGATGAATTTTATTTGGGAAAGGGTGTGATTCATGGTATTTTTCTAGTACATCCCCTTTTAATGCCTTATAATTCATGATATGAAAATCAAATTATTACAAGATAACCATCCATAATTCTAGAAACCTAGTTATATTATAATACTAAGGATATACTTTGTTGGGTCAACATAACAGATGTAGTTGACATTTTGGTGGTACATGTAGTTCCTCAACTTATACATAGTGAAAATTAACATAAGTTAATTTTTTCAATATCTAAGTGTTGGGTATCATTATCCAAAAATGTTATGATGAGATAATATAGACTATTTTACATTCCAAATCATTATTCTAAGTACTAATGGAACCTAATGAATTCTTCAAGGATCTAAAATAGAGGATGAGTGGATTATCCTCCATAAGAGACATAAAGACCAATGGATGTAATATGAATTTATTAAGTTTATTTAATGATTTTAGGAAATCCTCATCCTACTAAAATATGACTGCATTATTCCTTATCTTTGTGAAAGGAAACCATTTTTGTGTAATGTTACCTTTAAATATTCTGATATAGGTGAGACGCCACTAAAGTCTTCTCAAATATTTGGGGTTTTGAGGAGGGGGATTGTCAACCGTCACCCTGTTCATTTATGACTCCACTATGATTCTATGATAACATAAAAAAATATCATGTAATTTCATATATGTGACCCAAAAATCACATATCAATGGGTTTTCATCAAGCATTGTTTTCATAGTTTATTGAAAACTATCTCAACATCAAAAAAGTGATTACAACGTTTCTACTATTTAAACACTAGATCACTTACATAGCACCTTGCAATCATTATCAAGGGTGTCATAATGATATGATGCATGGAAGGTGGATATGTATTTATAGTTTTCATAAGGATAATGGGATTAACTTTAAAAGAATGTACCCCTCGTGGTTCCCTAAAGATAAAGACTCTTCTTCTTTGGGGACCATTCAGATCTATTCGTAGCATGAATATCTATCCATGAAGGAGAGGTCTGTAATTCCAATAATCACATGAATCAATAAAAATGCGATTAAGAATGCTAAATCACCCTTAGGGAAGTGTTAATAGAGATCACTAAAGTTAGTAAAAACCTTAATGTTAACATTCTTATTCATTTTGAGGATGATATTTACAACCATTTCTAGTATTTATCATCAAAAATGATGTTTTCCTTTAAGATATTTTTAACTTTTGATTTATCCTTGGTATCATGGATTAGGTTCAATCCTCTTGCTTCATTTTTATATCCTTCATGATCATCTGATAATCCCAGATGATGGGAAGACATATTAAGATCTAACTATGGAATTTATTTATAGAGCTAGGAAAAGATATATTAGTGTTGCATTATAAAATAGATGTATTCATCCTTTTCCTTTAATACATTGTGGAACTAATGAACTCAATCATGAGTTTTAATATATTCCCAAATTAAATTGTATGAGTTCATCGACTATAGTTGGGAAACCTTCTTCAAATGATGTTGGGGTATCTCAAAGAGATTATTCTACTTTTTCTTCTTTTTTTAAATTTTCTAATATCATAAGAATAATATAGATGAATATTTTGAGATTTTATAGATGATATGGTTGAATCATTGGATGAAAAATATGACACATGGTTGTTGTTATTATTTCTCTAAAAATGGGTTTCTTCTTTCAAATAGATGGGATCATATGGCACAATAAATACCCATAAGAATGAGAGAAACTATGCTTAACCCCATTCCTTCATTCTTATATTAGGATCTAGATCCACTTGTTCAAAGATCCTGGTTGGTTTGACAAAATATTAGTTGTTTCTACCTTTATTTAAAGACACTCGGGGGTAATATCAAACCACTTTAAATATCTAGATACTTTTTTCCTTTTTCAATGGTGACTATTAAAGGGAGATTTCTACAAAACCATTATATAAAAGTAAAGTGATCAGATTCTTTAGTATATTATTTGATTGAAACTACACTAACCAATGACCCCCTAGATCATAAATTGTCTCCTTAATTTGATTTATGGGAAACAAATAGTCTTTAATAATTTTTATCTATGGACTAATGTGATATAGTTCTAGGTAATTTGGTATAGAAATAAGGATATTGAAATTTTAAATTAGATACTTCCCCTCCATTTTATAGAACCCAATGTACAGGTATTGTAATTAAAAAGACTCAATGTTAGAATTATTCTCATATAGTACCCCAACTTTTTCATTAACATATTACTTAAGGAAATTATGGTATGAAGAATGCGTAACGTTATACACATGTATCCGTAGTCTTCTATGTAAGATGTTGAAATTTGTGTCTCAATAAATAAACATGAAATTAGATTTATAAATGATGACATTTAATTTGGATTTAAACTTTCTATTTTTGAGGTATCTTTTTTAACTCATGTCATAACCATATATTGTTTGGTTGTAAAGGGAGAAGGAAGTTTGAATACAACCCAAAAGATCAAAGTTTTAGTTTGAAATGAGATTGATACCTTAACCATTATCAATATAAGCCTAATGATTATTTATTTCACTGAGATTTTTATAGATATAATAGGGTATAATATTCCTAGGTATGGAAACTTATCAGTCTTTCTACTTTAAGAAAATTTTATATGGAATTCCATAGATGCAGCTTGTGCTTAATATATCTCAACTTTGATAATTTTAGCTTCAAACTTATGAATGATTAAAAGGAACTCATGAATAGATTCATGGAGTTTTCTTGAAAGGTAAAGTGTACATATGTATGATATTCTGGTATGTATTACAAAAATATGTTTCAAAATGTCATACTTCTTGACCTAGAACTGATGCTTATTTCCATGATTTTTTCTTTAACTTTAGTTCTTGGGGACAAAGTTGACTACACAAGTGGATTCCATACTTAAAAAAACATGAGGATTTTTTTTATTTATAGGTTAGGACGAACCAGACAACCCAAACCTCATTGTTTATTAGAAAACAATATGTTATATTGTTGATATAATAGTATAAAAATACCCAAAAGCCTTAAATGACTCAATATTAGATTAATATTTGCATTGAGATCATTGGAGTTCCCATCTCTATATTTCTGTAGCATATATAGAATCAATAGAAATTCACCAGAATGATGAGGTTCATCAAGACCTCATCTCTCCTAACTGTAAGATCCCATGTTTTCCATTGAAGTGAAAATATTTTATTTTATGTTTAAATGGTTGTTTATGGCCAAATGTGAGCACCCGATGTGATCCTGGGTATATCATAGGTATATGGGTCTAGTTCAATGCTTGGGACCCATGTTTTTGGGAAAGCAAGGCTGGCCTCATAGTTATTAGAAAGAATGCAAGAAATGATACATCATTTTTTGAACCTTGAATTCCTTGAACATTGGGCTTTTGGAGCCCACAAAATTTGATAAAATCATGTAGACAAATGTGCGTACCCTTAGGAAGGGAACTGTAACTTTTTGTAGAGGATGAGACACGTTTTCTTCAAAATTAATTAAACCATGCACAATATCCATAAAAAGTACCCCTTGAAGCATTAAAGGGTGCATTTTTTGAGCATGATCTGGCCAAACATGTTTCTAAACTATGTAGCCCTTTATATTTGGGTAAAATGTAGAAAATTACCTTAATTAGTATATAAAATTTAAACCCTTCTTTACATTTATTTCTAGAAGGAAACACCACCTTGGGTTAGTATTAACACCCATTTAATTATATTTTCTTCGATTCAAATGATGTTGGTCACATTGGATTATTTTCAGTATGCTCTTCGATCATCTTGGACAATTGTTCATTTTCCTTGTTACCAGATGCGTTGTTTGGGTGCTAGCTATTATGCACTATTTTTTTGATTTTCATTCTTTTTTTATTTTTCACTAGATTTGATTCGAACCAGAAGCTAATATAGGATGATAAATCTACTAGGGTCCTAAGGCAGCTATTCTATAGCTTTCCTTTGGGGTATGGAGCTTTATATTCTTTTTTACCATTGTACCATGTTTCAGACATTGTGGAAATGCCCTAATAACAAATTAAATTATTGAATTGATCAAATTGGAACCTTTTTAAGTTTCCCTTATGATCCATTGATATTTTCAAATATTATTTAACTAACCTAGGCCGCCCAGGGGGTTTTCCTATTATTTGTTTTATTGTTACACCACCTCTAGTGTGTGATTTCTTTCCAACTTTGTGGAATACCATTTTAAATGAATTAAATTGAATTGATTGTTTATGAGATGGTTGGCCTCTTTTTTCATGTTATAGCATAATGTGAACTATTTAATTATTTAAAATTTAATGTCTATATGAGTTGGTAATCTCATGAATTGTGAATTGATTAATGCAATGTGATGAATTGAAATGGATGTGGATGCCATTGTTGGTATACCTAGGATCCGAATTCTATTATACTTCATTGATGAGTCTCTAGTGATCTTGATAGCATCAGTAGACACCTAGGATGATATTACTCAATGGGTCTTGATTTTATGGGATTCTATGGGACTTGATACACCTTCGATCTATATTTCTTATTCTTATAGTTGACATGGTCGGCTGACATGATCCTTGGATCCCATTCCATGTATAAAAAAGTCTCTGTCGAGATGATCATGGGACTGTATGAGGACACCTTTGTTCACTATAACTTGGATTCGGCACTGTGGGGTCTGATACTTCATTTTATATGGATTGACCAAGGAAATTATGACCTGATTGATTATATGGAATGATTGTGGTTGATATGGTATACAAAATATCTTCCATGGCCATGGTATATACAAATTGACATATATAGCTTGGATGTGGTTGTAACTTATATTTCTTTATAGTTTCTTTGTTAAAAGAGCTTTAATCCTTTATATTGAGGAGGTATTTTTTGTCTAGATAGTTTCTTTTTTTACATTTTCATATATTCCTTGGCCACTTTTTTCATTCCTATTATACCTGTGATATACATTGCACACTACTTAGCTTGAACTGCACTACCTGGATTGTTATATACATAGTTGGTGGTGGACTATTGGGATTTAATCTCATAGACAATCTCAAGCAATCATTGGGTACCTAAAAATACTATATGGACGCAGGTCGGGATTGGGGAAAGCACCCACAGTTTGATGCTTGACGTTGTGCCATGCTTAGAAGGAGTGGGGTACATGATTGAGTTGATACTCATATTGTTGGATGTGATAGTTCATGTTGTTATTTTTATATTTTGATAAATTTACTATAAATTTTTATGAATACATATTTTGGATGATTTATATAGATATAAAATGTATCATCATCATTTTGAATATGATATTACTTATCGAAATCAACTTCTTTTAAATGGGTATCCCCAAGAGTTTCCTTTTCAAACCATGCACTCCAAGGAACCCCCATCCCCATGAAGAGGTCATAATTTCTTAGCCGGGAATGATCTATTGCCATTCTAGATGATAGAGAATCCCATGGGGTAACACCTAAATCAGTGATGGTTCGACATATCAATCCTTCATCCAGGTGATGTGCACCCATTTTACTCGAACAGAATTTTTTTCTGGATTCTTCATAATATAATTGATTTGGATTTCACCACTGGGTGACACACTTGGGTTATTATTTTATCACTAAAATGGTTGTTTATCTATTTTATCATTTCTTTATTATATAAGGGTATGCATCCTGTGCATCATTTTTTTTGAACTTTTCAAGATTCACATGCCATGAATTATGCCTTGCCATATAGGATGTTTTTATTGACTGCATGACTTTGTGATATGTGACTTGTGTGATATAACTACTATTTGATTAATGATTTTTTCATGGAATTGAGAAACATAATTGGTAATTTGAGCACCTTATGTACAAAAATAGTGTTTTCCTGATTAAGATAGAATAGACACCATAAGCAGGCATCTATGGCATGTTGAGTCATAGACAGTTGGTCATGGACTAGAATGAGTTAGGGTATGAATTAAGTGGATACCATATTTCAGTTCATGAGATTTATGGGTCATTATGGACTGGACATGGTGAACCATTTGGTTAAACCATTAAAAATATAATTAAAAAATAAATGTGAATTCAAATGGAATTTAAATTTTGAAACATAGAACTTAACCCTAAACTAAATTTTGGGTAGGATTTATGTAGTGTCTTTAGTGATGTTTATGACTATTTGTTTTACCCAATCTTGGATTTAGGAGTAGTAAGATGGTGTGACTTGTTTATAAGAAGGTTTTGAAATGTCCTAAAATTTTTGTTGTGATATTCTCATTGTTGATCAGTTTTTGAGGTGTGGGTTTGGAATTATAAAGATATGATACCACAAAGTCCTCCAGTCATATGGATGGAGGCTGGTGATGACCATGCTATAAAGGTGTTGAGCCTTGGGATATCGATGAGTCCTCCTTTATTACCATAAAAAACACCAACTATATTACCAGAAAAAGGTGCTGAGGCATATTTTGGTGAGGGGTTTTTACACTATATGCAGATGTTTCAGGGAGCACCGCAGCGTACCTTGTCTATGGAAGACTTGATGTGGGTGTTTCATCAGGCATCATCCTACCATGTTTTTTGGGGATGGAGGTCCACATTCTACAATGTTGTGGCTAGAGACTATGCATTCGATCTTCAAGCATCTGGAGACACCTCCTGATCGGAGAGTGACGCTCATGACTTGCATGTTTCGAGGAGTAGTGAGGCACTAGTGGGATGTTTTAAAATAGGATAAAAGACTGTGAGATATGGTTTGAAGTGATTTCCATACCAGATTTTGGGACTAATTTTACCCAAAGATTCTGGGACCATAGCAGGCCAATGATTTTATGTGATTGGAGTAGGGTGCGATGATTGTTTTGGAGTAATCAACATCCTCTAACAAGATGGTTCTTTTTGAACCTATATATCTTGATAATCAGGAATTGAGGGATAGATTCTTTGAGGAAGGTCTCAGACATGCTGTTCGATCCCACAGTACTACAAAACTAGCCTTTAAAAGTTATAAAAATGGCCTTTATCATCACTAGAAACGCACTAAAAGTGTGAGAGTTGTTAAAAGCCCAAGACTTTTATCAGTGTAGAAAAAGTAATGAAAAATGGGTCATTTATTAGCACTAAAAAAAGTGCTGATAAATAGTACAATTATCAGTTCTTTAATTTAGAACCACTAAAGGAAACCTTTATCAGCTCTTTAATTTAGCACCGCTAAAGGAACCCTTTATCAACACTTTTAGAAGAACTACTAAATTTATTTTTTATCAGTTCTTTTAAAAGCACTGATAGAGGGCCATACTACTGTATAATATTATAGCACATTGTAGAACCACTATAGTGTGCTATAACATCACATTAAAACACTATAAACACACCAGAAACTCCATAGATATCAACCAAAAAACGTCCCAATACATAATTTAAATGAAATCAAATTTAGAAGCCAAATAAAAAAACACAATATTACAATATTACAAAATTTAAAAATTATTTTGTACAATTATATACATATAAATTATTACATACATACAAAAACAATACTAACTTTTAAAATTACCATGATTTCCCTTAGTTTTCCTTGTTGAACTACAGATATTGCATTAGTAGTTCTGAACAAACCACCTCAACTCAAACAAAAAAATCAGCATGTATAATAATTTTTTTAATGAGTAATAATAAAAAGAAATAAATTAAACATAATTATTAAACAATATATTAATTATATGGAAAATAATTCTACCATGAAAATATCAATATTACCTCTGTGATTGAGTTGTGGAGGGAACTTGAAAGAAAGCGATAAATGTTAACACTACACAAGTGAATGGTTTTGAGATAGAAGAAGTGTATGTATGTTTTGGTGCAAAAATGGTTGAAATATGGATAGATAACCCAAACTAAAACAAAATTATCCACTTGTATAAGAAAAAAATTATTATTTTAGTAATAAAAAAAGAAATAAATTAAACATACATATGAAACAACACATTAATTTTATGAACCATGACTTTACTATGAAAACATCAAGAATACTGTTGTAATTGCGTAGAGTAAGTATCGTTTATCTTCCTGCAAAAGTAGTAGAGGTAAATTGAAATAATGTGAAAAATACTCAATTGTAGGGGTGAAAAGGTTTTAAGGGAGAAGGATTATAAAAGTTAGACATAACACCCCCAACTCAAAGAAAATTATCCCACTGTATAATAAAACAATTATTGTGTGAGTAATACTAAAAATAAATAAATTAAAAATAAATATGAAATAATAAATTTATTATTTGGAAGATGATTTTACTATGAAAAAATTAATATTACCTCTATAATTGAGAAAAGGTAGCATTGTTTCTTTTTCTTCAAGGGTAGTGGAGGTAACTTGAATGAAAGTGATAAATGAACCACTAAAAGTGTGAAAAGGCTTTAAGGGAGAATGAGTATGAATTTTAGAATTATCACCCCCAACCTCAAACAAAATAATCCACCTATATAAGAAAAAATTTATTAGGTTAGTAATACTAAAAAGAAATTAATTAAACATACATATGAAATGATAAATCAATTCTATGGATAATAATTATACTATGAATAAATCACGATTACCTCTATAATTATTCAGAGTAAGCATCGTTGATTTTCTGGAAAAGTTAGTGAAGGTAACTTGAAATAATGTAACAAATGCACCACTGTAGGGATGAAAAGGTTTAAGGGAGAAGGAGCATGAAAGTTGGATAGAGAAACCCTAACTTTAATAGAAGAATCCACATGTATAAGAAATAAATTATTATGTCAGTAATACTTAATGAAATAAATTATGCATAAATATAAAATAATACATTAATTCTATGAAGAATAATTTTACTATAAAAATATCAATATTTCCTCTATGATTGAGTAGAGATAAATTTATTTCTCTTCATGTAAAGGCATGACACATGAAAAGAATCATCTAAAATAAACTAACTCTTCATGGAATAATGAAAATTAAATCTACGTTCTATTATATAATTTTATAGTAAAATAGATGAATTATATCATAAAATTAACAAAGCATTTATCCGAAAGGGTTTACATCATTATAGTATGTTCTTCTGAGTGATTGGTAACCTCATCATGTGAAGAAGACATTTTCTACATGAGTATTCAAGCATTTAATAGAGATTATTTTAATGTAGTTGAGAAAATATGATATTATGAGGAAAAACATCATATATTAAAAAACAATTTTACCTTATCATTTAATTCTATTGCTTTTTTAATGGTTTAAAGGATTTGGTTCTTCTTTTCAGAATCCACAACCCCTCTTTGAGGTCTCCTCTAATGTATAAAAAATTGTCTACATTAGGAATTGCATGAACTGACTATTATGTCCCAATTAAAAGGTCCTTCTCAATTAAATTTTCATTTGACTCAAAATTTGTTTTTTTTCATTGGGAGGACAATCGACCAATTCTTGTTTGTTGGATTAGAGTCCTAAAACATTTACACCTCTTGTGATTCCTTTATGAATGACATTCCCTTTTCCCTTTCTACATTGAAAATCACCTTCATAAATCCCATTTAATCAACTTTCACACCACTGAAATTGTCAACCCATTTGCAAAAGAAAAGAAAGACTAGAAATATTGTATAATCCAACTCATATATCTATTTGATAATACCATAATATGACATATTCACATAATTTGGATTTTTGTCTCTGGAACCACTTATGTGTATCACTTCATCCATAAGCGCGAAACCACTATTTTACATCGTTTTGAAGTCATAATTTCCTTTTTTACAAAATATATAACCATTGGTTACAAACCTAGTATAATTTATAACATTTTCATTTAGTCCTATGGATAGACATAGAAGTCATTTTACAAATGAATTCATATTTTCAGATAACTCATTATAAATTTGATCTTTGACCCATCCTATAAAATCTTGATTATATGTATCTAATATCCATCTTTCATCCCTTTATGGATTCGAATCTCTAAGAATTTGTTTTTGGGATTCAATGTATGGATCAAAATATTCACTATTATATAATATCTAAAGATGTTCTTTCTCACGCCCTATCAAGGAATGTGTAACAACATCTATTCTAAAAATCCCTATGCATATAAGGAATTCAATCTGATGAGACTTTGGGAGACTGATTATTTCAATAGATGATAGGTAATCATTACAAAATTTTTTAGATTATTCAATAATATGTCATTCTGTAGTACAACCTTATGGATGACTATGATTCTTGACAAACCCTTTCAAAATCTTCAAATTCCATTTAATGGGGTAAATCTATCTCTAATGGGTAGAACCACATAGTTGAACCTCCCTAACCACGTAAACCATCTGATGGTTTAATATATAAAAACATTATGGGGGGGGGGGGGGTAGAACATTTCTAATTTATATAATATGATTGGAATTTTTTTATTCATGATGGGAAACTTCACCGGGTAAAAAACTTTACTGTATATGGATTTGAAAAAAAAGCATAGTTTTGTTACTATATGTCATACATTTTGAGGAAGAATGCAATGGAAAGAAACATGCATTATATCTTACATCAAAACATGACATTCATGTGATTTTAGTCCATGTAAATTAAAATTATTCCTTGAAATGACATTCTTGATATTTTATGAATAGTTCTATAGAACTCATACACTCATAAGAGAATGGAAAATTGATATTTTTCCTATATGGATAGAGTTTAATCTACTAGAAGAAGAAAATTCTACATTTTACCCTTCATTGGTGTTAACACTTCCATTATAGCCATTTCAATCATGTATCACCTAACATTGATTCCATCTTTCATTTTGCGAGGAACATTTAGCAACATTCCCATAACACTATCAAATACATTTTTATACATGCATGGCATCAATAAAATTTCTGACATATAGAAAATTCAAATACAGTAATTCAAAGAAAATCGATTTCTTCTTACAAACAGATTGTTTAAGATTTTTTGTATATGGTTTACTAAAAACAGTTTCAATCTTTTTTTACTTGTTTGTATAGTCGATCACCTATTGCTGGATATGGTGTTGTACCTTGTTCAATATTCTCATCGAATGATCATCCAGGATTGATATTTATGCCATTGAGGTAAATTTTTTTGATTTCCTAAAAACACTATCTTCGAGGAATGTTTCAATCAAACTGAGTATGTGTGTTTTTCCCAAATGAGAGAACCCCACATGCCTTTAATGCTATAGCTTGATAAATTTCCATAAGAAGGGAAGTTTTTTATCATTCCATACAATGTGGAATTAAATGTGAATTATTCACTTCTATGAGAGTCATACCATATAGTACCTATATCCCACATCAATTTCTGTTCATTAATCAATGGATCTAAATAGAAATCAATATCATTAACATGTTTCATTGGCCTGAATATAAGTAGAGACAACAAAATTTATTTGTGATTTATGCATAACAACAGAGTCATGTTATAATTTACCATCACGACGGTCCATATACTATGATTACTACTCTATACACCAGAATGATTTATTCCACCCATATAAAACACAAGAAAAAAGTTTCTCGACTCATCTTCAAATTCACGAAACTTGTAATCAATTTTTTTCCACTGAGGAGAATCTTCTGGATGATGTAGGTTCCCATATTTAATTATTGCATATGTATGCCATGATAATTGTCTTGTGGTTTCCTGACATCCATATTTTCTTCTAAATCATTGAAAGATAGGAATGTACAATACATATTTCGAAGGACTTGATTCATTTTTCTTGTATCGATCTGTGCCACACATGGGATATTTTATGGGTGATTCACAAACCTTTTGAAATGATATTCAATAATTTGGATAAACACGAACTTTATTTGAGATCATTCCCATTGAATGTAACATTTATTTATCATCTTATGTTTAACATGGTAGTTCATTTTTTTCTAGTATAATATCTTTCAGAAGACCAAGTAGTTTTGTAAACTTGGGGTCACTCCATCCGTTGCCATTTTACAAATTATATAACTTCATTACAGCTAAAAATGTGGTGTATTCAGTACATCCGATGTACAATATTATCTTGGAAAAACTATTTAACTCATCAATCAACTTTGTAAAATCATGAAGGTCATATTCAATTTCAATTGTCATTTCTTCTATGCGATCTCCTTCATCTTTTACAAAGTTATTCATATCAAATTATTCATAAACCGTAGTATCATCCCAATTGATGTCCACATATAGTTTATTCCCATGTTTAGTCCAACATTTATAGCTTTGATCTATTCCATGACAAATTAACTCTTCTTTTGTATATTATGATCTAATTTGTCTTGAATAATAACTATGTAAGCATGGACATAAGATTTTAGAAGGGTGGTATGCTTGATTTCTTGAAAGCTTGATGAACTCTTTAACTCCATCACCATATTCATTTTCAAATGATTAGTGTGCATCCATTTTTATCGTATATCCACCCTATTGGGTTTATAAAATATTAATTTTACACACTATATAAATAAATACACATAATATATTCATTATCCGATGTTAATGTTATATATAATCCTAATAGAAGAAATATCGATCATTTCTCATAGAGTATATGAGCACCTAAAAATTCCAAATTCAATAATAAGGGATGTTGGAATTTTAAAAAAATAATGGGATATAAAGGAAGATAATAAATGATATTATCACTGAACATTATAGGTGCGAACTAGAAGATTGATATTGTAATGACCCTAGCCCGAATTACCCAAAAAAACACCAGGTCAAATCTTCTTATGATCTCTAACACACCTCAAAGCCACTAAAGGATTGTTTAGACTTTGGGGGTATAAAACCATAAATGGGAGGTGGTCCCCCCCAAATAGAAACAATTAGTACAAAAGGCCGAACAAAATTCTAGCATGATCCTTAGAGACAATGGACATGCAGACCCAGAATCATCATTACACGATATAGGCGTACTTGTTAGAAAAACAACTGTGGAAATAAATGGGAAAATAACTATACACACACACACATAAATATCACACAAGTATAAAAACTCACTCACATATTGTCTATAAGAAATATCAAATAGATAAAATCCTAATACTCAAATATAACAGGAACTAAAGGTACCATAATGATTCAAAAAGTGAAGGATTGATGTGATAAAACCCCATGAGCTTAACTATGGATGACCCCTTTGAATTTAATCCATATGAAAACTAAGGACCATATTGAATTATAAGAGCAAATATATCCTATGATGCATATAACCAATACAAGAATATACATCACTTAACTGATTTGGTTCATGAAAATAACATCTGAAGTTGCATGTCCACTAAGGTGTCCATGAAATGTGACAACATATATATAATAATTAGGGAACCACTATTGTTTCTCAAATCAGTAGTCAATAAACAAGAATATACATGAAACATCATACACATTTATACACATATATGAAAAACATTACTATGAAGATATAAAACAAATCAGTAATACAAAAATAAATAAATCCAAGGTTTAGTGTCAAATATAATCCACAGATCATACATTAGTTTTCAATACAAAAAAATAGAACAAAAATTATTTCTTAAACAACGGATCAAAAAAATTGTAAAAAATATATCATAAACAACATATCATAAAAAAATCATAGGATAAGAAATAAAAACCAAACCCAAAACTACCCAAGGAAAATCGAAAGGCCTACCTCGTTTGGTTGAAAAAAAATCTAAGACCCTATTCGGATGTCATATGAAATGTTTAGAAGTAGTTGAGTGGTGTGATTCAACCTTAGATTCACCAAAGAGGAGTGTCGACAGTGGGAGGCTTCCACAGAAATCTTCTATATCGTGATAGGTTCACAAATGGTTAAGGTTTTTAAAATATACCGGGACACTTTTATTATCACTTACCAATAAGCGGTTATAAAGAGACCTTCTATCATTGATTATTACAAAAATGCTGATAAAATTACTATTTACTAGTGCTTATTTAGTTTTAATAATTTTTCATTTTATCAGTCCTTTGTTTAGTAAAGAAAATCCCCATCTTTATCTGCATGAAAAAAGCGCAGATAAATATTCTTTTTTTAGTGCTTATTACTGAAGCATAGTTAAAAAATTTATAATTATAATTATAAATAAAAAATTCTTAATATTTATAAATACTTAATATATATATATATATATATCATAAATATATTCCATTTAAAATATATTTATTATAATTTTATAATTATTTATTTATAATTATATAATTTTATTAAAAATATTGTGTATATCATTATATATATTAATATAATTATACATATATTTTTATATTTAATAAATAAATATAAATATAAATGTAGTAAATATATTAATTATTTAAGTAAATTTATTACAACTTTAGTAATTATTTAAATATAAAAAATTATTTATTTATAATTATTTAAATGCATTTAAAAAAATATTTATTTATTTATAATTATAAATATATAATTATATAAATATAGTGATTGTACATTTATAAATATATATATTAATAAATATTTTTTTATAAATGTATTTTTAATATTAATAAGGAATATTTAATTTTTAGTGCATACATATATGTACAAAATGCGAGAATTATAATAAATTAAGAATTTTAGTACACTTTGACAATATTGAAAAAATGGATAAGTTCTGTGTTTGTGCATATTGTATATAAAAATGCAATAATTACGTATATGTGAAATCAATATAACACACATTTGATCTATATTAAATTGAAAAATCAAATGAAATTCAATTATATGTTGAGTACTATGCAATTAATGAATTTTTTTAGTCCATATTAATTTTTAATTATATACCATTAATAAATCAATATATGACAACCTAATGTAAAGAGAATACATATTTTGTAATATATAATCATATTTATAAACTTTAATATATACCTATATATTTAATGTATACAATTTGATAACATTTATTATGATAATTATCTAATAAATAATTTTTTTAATATTTAATAGTGTATAATCAATCAATTCATTTCTATCAATAATTATTTAATTAATAAAATTTGTAATTTTTTTTAATAAACAGAATTTTTATTTTATATTTATTTAATAATTTAATTTTATCAGCACTAAAAATGTGTTGATGAAAGGAATATTTATCAGTGCTAAACATAAAGAACTGATAAATCGTACCCTGTATCAGCGCAGAAAACAATGCACTGATAAAGGATACCATTTACCAGGGGTAAAAATAAAGTGTCAATAAATGTTTACTTTATCAGCACTAAAATAAAAGCATAGATAAAAGGATAAATTTATCAGCACTTTCTTGATTGCGGATACATATTCTATTTATCAACATTTTCTTCTAAAGCTGATAAATAATAGCACTATTAAAGGCCACATTTGTAGTAGTGTATGGTCAATATGATAATATTTGCCTCTATTTCTATGATAGAGAATTAGATACAGGTTATGGAGGAAAACCTGAGGGAAACATGGGCACAAATCAAAGCAGTATAGTCTCTTGACCCAGTAATTCAGATTAAAGTGGTAAGAAGAGACGTTTTAAGGTATCCCATGAGGTGAGTACGAGCCATGATGGTAGTGTTGTTAGATTAGCTTTTTTGAATTAGTGTGGCAGATTGGGACACGTGAGGAATATGTGTGATCAAGACCTAGTCGATTGTCGAGCATGTAGTAGGATGTACAAGATACAATTTTTTTGCAGGACATTACCTCTAAAAATTAGTGTAAGGGGGTTATCTCTGACTCTAGGTTTGGGATTTTTTTTCATAGATCCACTTTTGGCTTGAAGCTGGAGTTGTACCAGTCAGTCAGGCTGCGACAGTGTTTGTGGATGAGGTATATAGGAACAAGTTGATCCTATATAGTAGAGTGGGCATGCACTATGTGGTGAGGTTATGTTAGAGGGATACAGTTCAGGACATATATATTATGTACATACTAAAACTGAGGAGTAGTGTTCTTGGATGACTATGGTGATATGTATGATCTTAGTTTCCCCCACTCTTGTATCTTCTATTCTTGATACAGGTGAATCACATAGTTTTATATCTGTACCTATGGTGTAGAGCCCTGGGATAATTGTTCAGAATTTTTAGGGTATAATGAAACTCAATACTTTATTGGGGATCAAAATGGATAGTGTGCACCAATTTAGGGAGTCCCCCTTTGATATTTTCTAGTTTCACATCACATGGAATCGTTTTTCCCCAAGATGATAGGGTTTTACATTATACTTGTGATGGAATGAATAGTTACTTATTGAGCCTTTATTGATTTATATCACTTGAGGGTTACTTTCAAATAACTTGAGGGAAGAATTTATATTTACAAGGAATAATGGGACTTCTAGGAGAGCTAAGCTGGAATGATCATTATGGTATGGGCATGATGACAGACCAGATTGCATGTTTATAGTTAGATGATCAGGGAGTGCGTCAGGAAGTTTTACCTCCCGTGGTTGATCATTTTAGGGTTGTTTTACAAGATATTGTTTTTAGTTCACCTCATGAGAGAGAGGGAGAGTTATCTATTGAGATAGTTCCAGTAGCTTCACCAGTATCCATTCCTTTTTAAAGGATGGCTACAAAATAGTTGTAGGAGCCCAACAGGAAGATTAAGGATTTGGAGGTAAAGGAATTTATATGACCCAAAACTTATTTATGGGGTTCTCCAGTCCATATTGTGAAAAGTTGAGGGATCCCTTAGACAATACATGGATTACCCAAAGTTAAACTTGTTGAAAATTATTGACATTTATCTTTTTTCATGAATAAATTAACTTATTTATCAGCTTCAAGGTGTTTGGTTTTTCCCAAAAATTGATTTGTGACCTCGATAAAATCAGGTTCAAGTTTGACTTATAGACATACCTCATATATATTTTCCATGAATATATAGTCTATATGAGTATCTAGTTATGTCGTTTGGTCCCATGAATGCACAAAAATCATTAATGGAGCATATAAACCTAGTTTTCCATCCTTTTATAGATTTTTTTAGTGGTTCTCATGGAAGATATATTCAAATATTCTCACAATTGACACAACCATGCCAAAAATCTTGAAATCATTTTCTATACATCAAGAGATCACCATTTATATGATAAGATCCAAAAGTGAAACTTCTTGATGGAAAATATTCAGTTCCTAGTTCACATTATCTCAAAGACATGGTTATCAGTTAACTTAGAGAAGGTGAGAGTGGTAGCCTCCTATGAGCATCCCAATAACGTATATGACATATAGAGTTTCTTGGGGATAATAAGATATTATAGGTTCTTTATACCAGATTTATCATGCTTAACAACACCGTATATAGGTTCGACCAAGAAATGTGTAATTTTTTTTGATAGATACCTATGAGATGGCCTTTTAGGAGAAGAAAGAGAGATTTAATTTATCCCTAGTCTTGATTCTTCTAGAGCAATGAGAGAGTTACATAGTGTATTGTGACACATTAGATATCAGTCTAGGAGTAGTTATGATGTAGGGGAAATGTTTTGTGGCATATGGTTCTTGTCTGTTGATGCCAAGGATGGGATGTGGAAGGATTATGAGACTGGGTAAGCTTTCACCAAGATATATCATACCATTCAAGATTTTAGAGAGATTTAGGATGGTGTCCTATCGGTTGTATTTACCTCGTTTTTATATGAAATGCAAGATTTCTTCCTAGTTTCTCAACCATGACACCGTCATTAAGACCCATATCATGAATCTCAGCCTGAGGTGGTTGAGTTACAAGAAGGTGCTTCCTTTGTGGTGCATCTATTTGGACCAAGTTGATGATGAAGGTGATGGTTTTCAATTGTTTTCTTTTATTATCATGGAATGTTTTTGAGAATCAACTCAATTTTTTATAGAAACAATTGTACTGACCTTTGTATTTAAATGAATCAAACTCATGTTTTTTAAAGAATTAGACTCGCTTAAGAGTGTCCATCTTAATGAGAAGAAGATTTTTTGAATGATTTTTTTATCAGACTTACCTTGGTTCTAACTGAAAGTAAAATCATCTTCCGGGAAGTAATTCAACATCAGATTCACTCTGAATACAATGAGAAAGAAGTGTTTTTTTCCTGAGAATCAGAGTCTTTTTGACTACGATGTTTTTATTTTGATGATTATTTGAAGAATTTTATTTCATATAAGTAATGAGTTGAATTGAGAAATTTTGATGTAATCTTGATGGAAGAATGTGGGAGTTAAAGTAATGGTGGTACCAATTTGAAAGGTGGTACCAATTGAAAAGGTCGTTCTAATTTAAAAAACGTTTCACCGATTGTTCTTCAAAACTATCATACCTGGGTGAACGAAAAGTTAGAGGTGGTACCGATTTAATGTTGCATCTGACTAATCCAACGAATAATCCATAAAAATTTTATACCCCCAAAATATTGAACCCAAAAAATATCATACCCAGAATGATCATACCTTGGCTAATTGTACTAAAAAATATCATACTCTGTATATCGTAATAAGGTTGAGTTCAATGGTTTTTTTAATTTTTAAATAAGGAGACATATAAACACTAAGTTTCTCTCAAATTTTATTTTCAAGTGGGTCAAGAGAAGAAATAAAGAAGATGATAAAAAATGTAATAATTCATTTGAAAAGGGTTGGAATACTTTGTTGGATGTTTTTTTGGAAGGAAAGAAATTTCTGAATATGTTTTTTAGGGGGATATTAACTTTAAAATTCAGTATTTTGATTCAAATTAGTTTCAAGAAATTAGACTTGGTAATTGAAATTCGACTCAAGAATTGAAACTGACTAGGCAATTAAAATTGTAAATGGCAATTGAAATGGATGTCTGATGATTCAAAAGAAGGGATAGAGAAGATTATAGAAGTTTTTATAAGAATTAAGAAGAATTGATGAGTTCATAATTTCCTGGAGATTTCAGAAGAAATTCAAACATGGGAAAATTTAGGTAAGAGGGAAATATTTTGGGATTCCCACCAAATCTTGTTTTGGGTCACCTATAAAAGATAGAAAGTACACTGTACATGACTGATGATGATGTAATTTTCACCAAATTAGATAGAAAATCTTTGAGTTTCCATTGAGAGGAAGTGATACCATTTTGTTTTGTATTGAATAATTTTCAACAACCAGAATTTTGTAATCAGCTGATCATTGATTGGGCTAGATTAATCGGATTTAAGATTCTTGTATTGGGTTCTCATACTAAGGAAATATTGGAATGATCTTATCATACTCAGTGATTTAAGAGGTGTTGATTCATTTCTAACATATTATAAAAGGAAAATGAATGGGTAGAATCGTTCTTAGAGGAATCCAATTGGGAATATCATACCCATAAAAATTGGATTGAGTTTTCTACAATAATTTCCAGAGGTCCTTACCTTTCTTCTAGGTAATAATATACAGAATGGTATTTCAATTGAATATATTTGTGGAATTGAAAAGAAACATTGATAACATGAGTTGTTTCATAATAATTTTATTACCCTATTTGGGATAAAAGGGTGCATACACACTTTTAGATTATCATTAATGTGCTAGATGAGTGTGATGGCATATCTGACTCATTATAATCCAAGGTTTTTTTCTAGTTCATTGCATGTTATTGGATTTCCCCCAAACCATACCAAGAATGTAGCTACTCGTATAGAATATTGAAATTTATAAATAATTTTGTTCAAGGGGATGTGTGTTTTTTTTGTTTCTAGTAGGGAATTGGATCATTAACAGGAGGTGAAGGTTGTTTCAATTGAATGGAAACAAAAAAGAAAAAGTATCACTTATTCAACCCTACCACTCTTAGTGATAAAAATACGCTGACTCGACATTATCAAGTGGTATTAGAGGCTTGGTTCCCTTCTTCGATTCTTTGCTGATGAAGAATTTGAACTATGTGGATAGTAAAGGTATTCTGGCCTTTAATGGAAAAAATAATTATATCTGGAAGGATAGAATGCTACCTAATCATATTTCTATTAGTTATGATGTTCTTGAAGATGCAACAGTTGGGTTTACACCCATTAATTATAAATATCTTCTTACATATGTTGATAAGATGTATCTAAAGAATTATGTAAGGGTAAAGAGTGCTATATTTTCATCACTCTCTGAATTATTAAGAGTGGGAGGTGTTGGTGCTCCCAAAGATAGATGGGAAAAATTTGAAAAACTTATAAGAAGGCATTATAAAATTCAAGAAGGAAAGACTTAAAATATGGGTATTGAAGTATGATGACTTGATTATGGGAGATCATGAATTAGTTGGGGAATTCTTTACCATGTTAAATGACATTTTGTGTTCTATAAAATTTCTTGGTGAAAAGCTGGATGACCCTCTAGTTATTAAAAAAATCTTTATAATCCAACCTAAAAATTTTGATGCAAAAGTTTCTTCACTAGAATATAAATATCCTAAAATAGCATCTCTTGATGATTTTCATAGAACTCTTATCACTTATAGAATGAGAATATAGAAAGTTATGAAGAGAAAAAAATGGTTGATATACAAATTTCTTTCAAGGTTACGAAGAAAGAAAAATCAAAGAAGATTTTTAATAAAGAAAAATATGGTGATACTGACTCTAAAAATGAAGTATGTAAAATTATCATTGATATATTATCCTTGTTTTCTAAAAATGTGAATAGAGGTATATGGAAATACAATGGGAAAATTCCCTTGAAATGTTTCGATTGGGGATGAGTTGGTCACCTTACAGCTAACTATACTCAAAGAAAGAATGAATATGATATTGAAGAAGAAGAATAAATAAATCCAAGAATATTGTGGAAGAAATAGGTTGATAAAGGAATGTTTTATTCCATAGGGAATGAAAATGAATGATTCAAATCCTAAAGAATAAGTTTCTTATCTAAAGATGAAGGAGAAGAAGGAAGTGATGTTGAGTCTGAAAAAATTCATTAGTTTGGTATATAAAATACTATCATTGCAATAATTATTGATGAAGAATATGGAAGCAATTGTTCTGAAGAAGAAGAACAAACTCAACTTGAAATCAATCTGAAAGAAGAGTTAAGAGAATGTCTGATAAAGATCAGAAATATTGAAAAGAAAAACAAAAATTTGAAAGATAAAATGAGGAATAAACAAATAATATTTTACTGATGAGAATGAAAATTTGGTGAAAGAGTTTGTTGATTTTAAAAAGTGTTCTGAAGTTTAAAATAATTGTAATGATAATCTGGTGGTAAAGTTAAGGGAAAAAGATGAAGAGTTGGAGCTTGTTCAACAGAGTCTTTTTAAAGATGAACATAGAAACAAAACCATCCAAAACTCTATCACTGAAGTTAGCTAAAGTTCTCAGAATGAGATACCTAAGAAGTTAAAACAAAAGATAACTTCAAAGGGTGATAAGAATAATGTAACTATTTCTGAAAAGAATAATGCTGAGAAAGTGGTGTATGTGGCCAAGACAAAAAAATGAGAATTCAGAAATATCAAAAAATCCGAAGTCCGAAAATGTTTTAAAGCAATATGTATCTCAAAATATTTTCAATATTTTTGAATCCTACAGAGTTGAAAAGAAGAAGAAGAATCTGATTGGAAACAAAATTCTTATAGGATGAGAACATAATGTAAATAATGTGGATAAGAATCGTAATTACAATTCTGAACAGTATGGAGACTTCAAAGTAAAATACTCATTCTAGGGCCATTACTAGTATTGTGGGGGATTTGAACATACTTCAAGTATTTTTTGGTTCAATCATCACCATTACTATTATTCCATAGGTTATGAAAGGAAAATATTGATTGGTAGAAAATTACCTAAAATGAAGAATATTGAAAAGATACTGTGTAGAAGTCTAAAAAGAGTGGAATGGAGATTGAAAACGGGTTCCAGCTCTTGGAAACTATTTACGATGGATGTGAAAAACCTGGATGCCTGGAATTTTTTTGTCTTGTTTTGTTTTTAGTTGAACAAAATAATCTTAATTCTCAAAATACAATGGTTATGAAAGAGAAGAAAGGAGAAAAGGATATTGTTATTGAAACTACATTAAAATCCACAAATGGAGAATGACCCTGGACACTTGATATCAGGTTCTCCTTAAACATTATAAGAGACATGAAAATTTTGAAGGATGTGAATGATTTTAATGAAGGCACTATGAAATTTGGAAATGATGAATCATTGAATATAAAAGGTATTTTTTCAGACATTATTAGAAAGGAAAAGATAAAATCCATGAAAATATTTTATATTGATTAGGTAAAATAGAATCATCTAAGTATTTTATAGTTGTATGATGAGGGTTTTGAATTTATCGTAAAGAAATATGGGTTTGTTGTGAGAATTGAAGAAGATGGAAATATAGTTGTAAGTGGACAATTTAGAAAAGGAAACATGTTTTATATTGTTGAGACACATAAATATTGTTACCTGAGTACTGAGGAAGAGAATACATTGTGACATAAAAGGCTAGCACACATGGGTTAGAGAAACATGAGAAAGTTATCTAATAATAACAATTTATGGGAAATTCTTTATTTACCCAGAAGAATATATTGGTGTTGCACTATATGTGAGAAAATAAAATATTAAAAATAATGTGCTCCAGAAAGATGAGATTTCTTCAAAACAACCCATAGAGATAATTTATTCAGATATATATGGGCCAATTATGAATCAATCAACAAATAGTGATATGTAATTCTTCACTTTCATTGATTATTTTACTCGCATTACTTGTTTCATGTATAAGAAACATAAATTAGATGCTTTGAATTTTTTTAAAAGTTTTAGACGGAAAGAAGAAAAGGAATGTGGGTATTCAATAAAGAAGTTGTGAATAAATAATTGTGGTGAGTATATAAGTGAAGAGTTTGAATACTATCTTGATAAGCATGAAATTCATCATGACTATAGTTACCCCTTCACTCCCAAAAAAATGATATCACTGAAAGAAATAAATTATTTTTTGTGGAAATGGGAAGAAATATGGTACTTGAAAATGGCCTCCCTCATTAATTTTGGAGGCAAGCCATGAGTACTATGGTTTACATTCAGAACCACTATTTCTATAGTCCTAAATGAGATATGAAACTATATGATTTTTTATTCCAGAAATCCAAGTCTAAATCAATGTTGTGTTTATGGGAGTCAATGTGTTATAATGAATAAAGGTGGAAACTCTGGAAAATTTAATCAGAAAATAGAAGATGGATTCTTTCTTATCTCTACTCTGGAAGGAAGAGGATATAAATTCTTCAACAATTAGACAAAGAGAATTATTTATTCCATTTTTGTGAAATTCATTTAAGTGGAATTGGAAGATAAACATGTTTACGTAGAAAATGAAGTTGAGAAAGTTTAAGAAAACAATTTTGATAAGGATAACGACAATTGTATTCCTTATCAAGAAGAAAAATTAGACTCATATATTTCAAGTGATGAAGATTACTCTCAAAAAACTCATCCGAAGTTGAGAAAACAAGCAGAAGATAAGAATATAATTGGTGATCAACATCAAAAGGTTCAAATCAGTAGAAAAATAAATGCTATTACACCTACTTCATTATATTCAAAAGTGGAACCAAATGATGTGAAAGAAGATTTTGAGCATCAGTAATGGGTTGAAGACATTAATGAAGAATTGGATTAGATTGAAAAGAAAAATTCATGGGGACTTGTACCCAAGTCTGAATTCAAAAAAATAATTGACACCAAATGAGTTTTTTGAAATGAGCAGAATGAAAAAGGTGAGTTTATATGAAACAAAGGAAGATAGGTTAGAAAAGGGTATTCCAAAATTAAGGGTATTGATCTTGATTAAACCATTGCCCTGATGGAATGACTTGTAACTGTCTGAATCTTTCTTTCTATTACTACATAATGAGGCTATAAGATATTTCAAATGTATGTTAAATCTACATTCATAAATTGTGATCTTGAAGATGAGGTTTATATTGAACAACCTGGAGGCTTCATTTTTGGAAATGATATAATCTATGTGTGAAGATTCAAGATTGTACTGTATGAGATAAAATATGCTCTGAGGGAATGATATTCCAAATTGGATACTTTCTTAAGGAAGATTAATTTCATGGAAGGTAGATTGGACAGAAATATATATATTAGAGAAAGTGAAGGTTATTCCCTCATTGTTATTATTTATATTGATGATATTTTCTTTTCTGGGAATGATGAAATATGTTGTGAAAGATTTTTTTGAAGAGATGAAGAAGGTATTTAAAATTTCCATGATAAGGACAACTAAATAATTTTTTGGGTTAAAAATCTTGAAAATTGAGAAGTGCATTTTTCTTCCATAGTAGAAGAATGCTATAGAACACCTCAAGAGGTTCATCATGGAAAATTCAAAACCTACTACCATATAGATTTCAATGGGTACAAAGTTTTCCAAATATGGCTAGGGAAAGGAAATTGATCAGAAAGTGTGTTAGAAGCTGATTGGAATCCAATTGTATTTTATTTCCCCAATACCTGTCATTGGTTATATTGTTACCTTATCTTCAAGATTATAGAGTTATCCAGATTAATCACATCTAATTTTTGGGAAAATAATTCTCATATTCATAGAAGGCACAACAGAATTCAGAATCAGGTATTGTAGATCTGATAATATTGATTTTTTAGGGTATTCAGTTACAGATTGTGTAGAAAATGTTGATGATATATGATCCAAATCTAGTGGAGTATTCTTTCTAGGAAATAATTGTGTTTGTTAGTATTAAAAGAAATAGAATTCATTAACTCTCTATATAGATGAAGTTTAGAATTTTTCTTCCATTCAAGATGCTACTCAATTCTTTTGGATGAAAAATCAATTTGAATATCAACTTATTGAAGACAAGATACCATTGCTCTTGGGTTATGATAATCAAAGAACAATAAATCTCACTTGAAATATAATACAAAATTCCAATTCTTAACATATTAATATCAAATATCATTTCATCAAAGAGAATGCCCAAAATAATTTATTGAATCTAGAATATGTTTCGACATCTGAAAAAGTTTCTGACAAATTTAAAAAACAATTATTGAAGGAATAATTTTTTAAAAAGAGGCTGAACATGGGTGTCCAACCTCTTTCACTTCAAAGAGGTGGTATGTGTTTATATCCCTTATCTCTTCTTACCTTTTGATTGTATTGTGAAGGAGGATAATTATTTTGTAAATATGTTACATAAAAGAGGGTGTTGTGAGTAAGATTTGAGTTTAATTTTTTTTGTGAGTGATCTATTCTTACTGTTTGTTATAGTAGTTGTAGGAAATAAATTGTTTTGTATTACATGAAGTTTGAAGAAGATATGTCAAAGAAATATAAAGATGTTATCATAATTTTTACTTTTGTATAATAAGGTTTCTCTATCAAGGATTATTGTTTCCTATAATGAGTTAGCTCACATAGTATTAGAATTATGGATATGTTATCCATTTCTTGAGGATAAAATGTCTAGGGATTTATGAAAAATGTAAGACAATATAATTCAAATGGGGATATTATTTGGACAAAGCTAATGATGAAGGTGATTGTTTTCAAGTGTTATCTTTTTTTGTCGATGAATATTTTTAAAAATTACCTCAATTTGTTTTTGGTAACAATATAGTTAACCTTTGTATTGAAAATAATCATACTCATGTTTTGTAAAGAATTAGACTAACTTGGGAAATTCCATCACAAATAGAATAATCTAGTTTGAAAGAAGTTTTTTCAGATTAGACTCACCTCATTTCTGACTGAAAGTGAAATCATATTGATGGAATAAATTTGACATCACATTCACTATAAATATGATGAGAAAGATGTTTTTGTTTTTATTTAGATTTGGAGTCTCTGTAACTACAATGTTCAGATCATGATGATGCTTTGATGATTTTTATTTTGATATAAATCATGAGTTTAACCGAGAAATTATAATGCATGGTTGATGGAAGAAAGGGGGTGTGAAAGGAATGGTGGTTCTAATTTGAAAGGTGATGCTAATTGAAAATGTTATGACGATTAAGAAAAGTGGCACTGATTTTTTTTCAAAACAATCATATCCAAGTGAATGAATAGTAAGAGGTGGTACTGATTTACTGTATAATCTGAATAATACATCAGACAGGTCATAAAATTTTCATACATAGAAAAGACCAATCTTAAAAAAGTTAATATCTAGAATGATTGTACCCAGGCCAATCGTACTTAAAAGATCATACTATGCATATCGTAATATGGTTGAGTTGAATGGATTTTTGAATTGATGAAGAGGAAGAAAAATGAACACTGGTATTCTCTAATATTATTTACCAGTGGGTCCGAAGAAGAAATAAAAAAATGATAAAAATGTATTCAATCATTTCAAAAGGGTTGAATTAGTTTTTTATGATGATTTGTTGTATGAAAAGAGATTGATGAATTATTTTTTGAGGGGGATATTAACTTTATAATTCAATATTTTGATTTAGATCGGTTTCACGAAATTAGAATCGACATTTGAAATTGTAATCGGGAATTGGAATCAGACTCGACAATTGATGTCGAACTCGTAAATTGTAATTGGACATGGAAATTTAAATTGAAGTCTAGTGATTCAAAATAAGGGTTTAAGAATATTTTAAAAGTTTTGAGAAGAATTGAGAACCATTTAAGAAGTCATAATTTCTCAGATATTTCCTGATAAATTAAAATTCAGGAGAATTTAGGTGATTGGGAAGGATTTTGGGATTCCCACCTAAAGTTTTCTTATGTTAGCTAGAAAAGGAGGAAATTACACATTACCAGACTGATGAAGGAGTATTGTTCACCACATTAGAGAGAGAAGCATATAGTTTTTAGTGATAGGAAGTCATACCATTTTGTTTTGTATTGAAGGATATTTGATGGGAAGAATGTTGTATTCAGTTGGTCATCATATCAGGCTGGATTAATAAGCTTTGTGATTTCTATATTGGATTTATTAGATGGGGGATTTATGATACTGAGTTTATCATACTCTGGGATTGATGTGGTGGAAATTTATTTTTATTTTATTTTAGAAAAGAATCCAACTAGGAGAAATTTACTCGAATGAGTTAGACTGGGAAGATTAGAACAAGGAAATACAGACTGAGTTTTCTGCAACAAAGTCCAAGAGGTTCTTACCATTCTTCTAGGTAATAATGTGAAGTATATTATTTATACTGAATACATTTTTTTTTGAATTTAAAATAAGCAAAGTTAACCTGAATTTATACATAACAATTGTATTTACCTATTTTTTCTATGAGGGCTCACATGCACATTTGGATTGTCTTCAAAGTACTACATAATTGTAATATAATATCCCACTCATTGTAATACAAGGATTGTTTTCTAGTGGATTTTATGGTATTGGATTTTCCTCAAAACATTCCAAGGACATAGCTATTCATTTCAAATAGTGAACCTTGTAAATATATGTGTTTTTTAGGATGTGTGATTTTTTTGTTTCTAATAGGAAATTAAATATTTAACTAGAGGAAAAGTTTTTTTTCAATTGAAAGGAAATATAAAAGAAAAAGTATCATTGATTCAATACCTCTCTATCTTAGTGATACAAATAAACTTACTGGGATCTTTCATCATCCTAATAGTATTGTTGTTTAGACCATAATCATTATCTGCGGCTGGTCAGTTCCTTTAGTATGGGTACTATAGTAGAATGGGCGTTCACAAGGTGAGACATGGGAGCATAAGGCTGGCATATTTTCTCAATGGCTGGAGTTATTCTGAGACAAATCCTGACCACCCTTGGGAGGAAAATATGGGGAAAAATTTCATTAAGGGGTGAAGATTGTAAGAACCTAGGTTTTTCAACAAGGTATGGGCCATTTTGTATGTTTAAATGGTTTTATGGACTAATTTTAGTACCCAATGAAATTATGGGCACATCAAAGGTGTCTAGGGCATGTTCGAAACCCAAAACCCACCTTTTGGGGAAAACTAGGCCAAACACACTGTTTTTAGAAACCATGTAGGATAGGCCATACAGTTTGTATAACTATTTGAGGAATGGATAGTGGGATTTGGGAGACCACAATTATTTTGGAAAACATGTAGAATTGGATGAACTCTCATACGAGGGTCTTTGCAACCATTAGCAGAGTCCGAGACATGGTTTGGAAAACTGTGCACACTAATCATGCAACGTGACCCTTGAAGTAGTTAAGTATGCATGGTTGGCACATGATTTGGCCAAAAGTATGGCCAAACCATGTGGCCCAATGTATTTGGGTAAAATATTCAGAATTCCTAAAATGAGTATAATATTTAAACCATTCTTATCCTTTCATTCTAATGGAAGACTCCTTGGTGGGGTTCTCCATTTTGATTCCATGAGATCATCTTGGCTCCCATTTCTCCATTGAAACTTGGATATGAATGCTGCCAGCCACTTTAGATTCAAAATAGCATGGTCTTCTAACAACTTTCACCATTATTAATTTTCCATAATATCAGTTGCGCTATTTGGGTGTGAGATAATATGACATATTTTATATATTTTTCATCTATTCTTCATTTTCTCTTAATCTTGGTGAAATTAGAATATGACATTAGAAGTGAACTCTACTACGGACATATAAAAGGTTATTTATACCTTTTCGTTGGGGTCTAGATCTCTATATGACCTGTTTCAATTTTTCCATGCACTAGAATATCTAAAAGCTCCCTGATAATTAATTGGATAATCAAATTGAACGAATTTGAACCTATTTAAGTTTCCCTTGAGTTCCATTGAGGATGTTGGTGATTCTTTCTCTAACATAGGCCACCCTTGAGGTGTACCTATACATTTGACTATTATTATAACACCCCTGGGGTGTGTGTGAGTGATTTCCTTTATAGAGGAATCCCTATTAAAAATGAATAAAATTTAATTAATTTTTTAAGAGATAAGGTTCCTCTTTTTCAATGTGATAGCATGATGTGAATGATTTAATTATTTAAAAGTTAATTTTTATATGAGTGGGTAAAATCTTATATTGTGAATGATTAGAAATTTATAAATTAAATGTGATGAATTGAAATGGTAGTTTATTCCTTGGTTGGTATACCTCAGATCCCGATTTCATTAGATTCCATGGATGAGTCTTTAAGGATAATGATAGAAGTAGTGGAAAAATTGTATGGGATTTTTCTTTGAGTCTTTATTCCATGTGATTACTTAGTCATTTTTCCCCTTGGATCCATATTTCTTAAGCTTGTAGAAGAAATTATTTTTTGAAATTATCCATAGAAACCATTCCAAGTCTAACCTATTTTCCATCGAGATTCTCTTGAGACTTGATGAGGATTCCCATGTTGTAACTTGGATCTGGCACCGTGGGTTCTGAAACATCTATTTATATAGCACAACTATTATAATTTTGGCAAGCTTGATAATATATAATGGATTTGGTAGATATGTTATATAGGATATACAATATGGCCCTGATTGATAAGATATATTGGATATGCGAAAAGGACTTGGTTGATATGATTTGGGATATATGGGTTGTCCATGGTAGTTAATTCTATTTCTTTTAAGCTTCCTTATTATAGGATCTTGACCCCTTTATTTTCTATGGATCCTTGTTTGGATGGAATTTTTTTTACTTGTTTCACATATTCCATGGGGATTTGTTTTAATTATTCTATACCTATGATATAAATTTCACATATCATAGTGTGTATTTCATAACCTAAATTTTTATAGACACAATTGATGGTGGTATACTGGTATTTTATCTCACACCCTATCTTGGTCTACCGTTGGTTACCTAGATAGACAATATTGATGCAGGTTGGAATTAGGGAAAATACCTATAGTTCAATTCTTGGATTCATTAAATTCTAAATATCATAGGAGAACATGACTCATCTAAGGATCTAAATGATAGCTAGGACAATTATTTTTAGACATTTGGTATTTTTATAAATGTACAATTTGGATTCATGTATAACTATTTTGGTTTCTTTCTAGATACATGACATGTATCATCATTATTTTTATATGGGATTAATTCTAGAAATGTTTATATATATTACTATCTTTGATGCTTATCTTATATCCAGTTATTTATCTACTTCCACTATTGATCTTTATGTTGTCTACCACTATGTTAGACTCTACAAATGAGCACATTATCTCCACACATACACACCCTAGACCTTTAATACCAGTCAGCAGCCTCTGGCATTCAGGGAGAGGTGCTTGAGGCCATGCTACCCACCAGCTCAAGGATCTAGATAGTGGCAGCTGGGTCAGGATGTTACAAAAATATCCTAAGCCTATGTGACCACCTCCCTGATTATGGATGGGAAAATCAAGTTTATATTTATTTTTTTCATTAGTGAAGGGGTCAATCAAGTGGATGATATTCATATAAAAATATTATGATTCTTAATTTGATAGGAATCCTATTTATTATAGTGGTTCTCATTCAAAAATTTATATGATAGTGTCTATATACCTAGTGACAGTGGAAGGACGCCCTAGATAGTTTGGACCAACTTGGGTACTAGTAATGGACCTTCTTCGGGTACCCTATTCTTTTGATGTATATTATTTTAATTATTTTAATATTTTGACGATGTAGATGTAACCTCTAGTTTGGAATTTGAAATTGGTGTTACAATTGGATAGTTTATTTATTCTATTGGTTAAAAAATTCCTTATTAATCTAGTTGACTAATTATTACACATGCATGTTTTTAAAATACAACCATTCTTTTCCTCTTCTAGAAACACAGTAGGGACACAAGCCATCTTCGCTGCAGGTAACCTAACTTTACCCATCAATAGTCGACCATCGACTAGAGTATATACATGAATATTAATTATAATTAGATATTATATCCCAATATCTAATGGAATGGGTAATAATTAGGCAGATTTTTAGAACCACATTATTTAGTTTTTATACCCATAAAAGCTTGAGAGTAGGTCTCTCTCTATGAAAAAAATAAAATACCTTGAAACCTACTATGTTATGAATGATTATTATTTTTAATTTTTTCCTACTACTTTGGATGATTCTACTCTCTACCATCTTAAAAGGGGAATTGTTTTTGATTTTATCATTCAGGGGGTGGACCCACAATATATTGTGAGGAATTGGTAGTTGTATCTAGTGCTGGTGTTGATTTAAGCATGAAAGTACTAGTTTTTTCTCTACTAGGTTTTATTCCTTAAATTGATAGTGTTGGATGAGGTTTATCCTTACAAATACAAATAAACAATTCGAGTTACTATGTGTTTATAATGCCCTGACCCCAGAAGCCCAGAGCAGGTGCATTATTATAATACGTTGTCATGATTATAAATAATCATGTCTTGAAGGACCAATCAGTTTAACTGTCATGGAAAATAGATTACATATGTGAACTTTACATTACAATTTCTAACATAAAACACATCATCAATAATCATTTGAGAATGAAATTATTCCCTCAGCTTAAACCTTCATATAAATCCTAATACACATCTTGGAATCATGTTAAAATAATACATAAGAACTGGGTGAGCACATATGATCAGTAGTGATAAACAATATAATAGAAGCTATCATAAGTAATCACAAACATTTATGGAAAGGAATAAAATTGAAACACAAGACCTTTAAACATAAAATTCAGCATAATATGAAAAAGATAAATCAAATAATTCCATTTACTTATTCTCATGGATATTCTACTAGTCGAAAAACCACTTTAACATCAATAACTAATCTCATAATGATGGAATGCATACTACTGGATATCTTAACCACAATGTCAAGGACTTGTGTTAAGACCCTAAATATAAATTTTGTCAAGGCCTTGTTGCAAGACACTAGTTAGTCTCATGATACCTAACGATGCATCAGGGGCTATAGCGGACCTCACCCATCACTTATTAAGTCCAGTGCATTCCTTATATGAAAATATTGAAACATAACACAAATATTCGTATTAAAACTATCATACTAAATGTAAAATATTTAACCATATACCATGAATGGTATAAAAATAGCACATACATAGTCAAAACTATAATAACTTATTCAATACGATATAGAACATTGTATTATAATAAATCAACTCAATCAAGAATAATATCCAGTAAAGGATGTTGACATTATTGAAAATGATCGGAAAAACTCTTTGAGGGAAATATCCATTTTTTTTATAATCATTTAAAAGTCACACATTTATGAAGGAATAAATTTAAAATTTTTTTTTTAATCAAAGTGACCCATAAAATTTGAATCTTTTGAACGTAATTAACATTTTAAAACAATAATGTTCATATAAAAGAACACCTTAAAATAATTTTAAAAACATTGGCATTAATTAAACACATTTAGAAAAATAAATCATTAAATCATTTAAAATGATGATATTCCAAAATTGTCCCTTACAAAAAACCATAAAATATTCCTTTTGAATTTTTTATGAAACATGGACCTAGATGATAAATATGTCCTAGTAAATACTTACACATAAAAAATCTTAGATAATAATGAGATTGAGGAATTAACCCTTACCTTGTAATTTCCTTTAGTTGAGGGTACATTTGACCTCATGTTTAATTACAATAATATATAATTAAATTATTCTAAAACCATATTAATTTTTATGATGTCATATATGATTCATTTATTACTTTATACTACCCAATTAATAATAATTTTCATGTTAAATAAACATTTCGTGTAATAGTCTCTTTCTTAATCGTACATGTTTTAACTTATTATTCTTGATCGTATTAATTAGATCATGATTTAAATACTTATATAATATGAAACATAATTTATATATCATATATATTAAGAATATAAATATGTATAATAGATAGATATATGAAATTGAAACACCATTCATGGAGACGGTAGTACGTACGTATGCATGAACATTGTTTCTCTTTTATTATCGTATAATATAGATGTAAGTAAACGACCTCTATTTATCTACATAAATATATATATTATTCTAGTAGAAATATTAGTTCATATAACTCTTTATTAATCAATATATATAATTTTATAAAAATTCTTGAAGGATGATTGTTGAAGATGAATCTCATCGTGTCGTGGAGACGGTAAGCCCTACGTACACACGAGCGACAATATCATTAAATTAATGGTGAAATAGTGTTTAATTGGATGTTATATTATATATAAATAGTTATTAACATGTTATATTTATTATTTAAATCAATTATACTCATTATTATACCCATACAAATAATGAAGTGTTGAATAAAAAACTACACCACTACGTGGAGACAGTAAGCCGTACGTACACACATATGGTGTATTTGTCATTGATAGGATGGATAAAATAATGAATATGGCTCTACTATATTTATATTAACATATCAGTATGTATAAGGTACGAGATTTATTATTTTAGTATAGAAATAACCAAGAAATAGGAAGTAGAAGATGAAAAGAACTTTGAAAGAGGTGATAAAATAATTACCTCTTCTCCAGGTGCTTCTATGATTTTAACAAAAGGGATACATAGGTTGGCTTTATGAGCTAGGTAAAGAATTTGGGTTGAATTGAGGGTAGTTTGGAGGATCATTGAGGAGGGTGTTTCTGATCCAAATGGCTTTGGAGGTGTTAATTTAATATAATGTGAAGTACCCTTTTATAAGAGAGGTGAGGGAAACTTTAGGAAAAGTTGGAAATATTATTTTATTATAAAATCATTTTCGGTTACTAATATCTTATAATAGATTTATTTCAAGGATAAGGTTATTATGAGTATAAATTCTCACAACTGATATGTTTTACACATGTTTAGGCCATCATATTAACCTTATCATTTAGATTTAACCCTTAGTTAAATAGTTTAACTCTTACCATGTCTTCTTGTATTTTTATAATAAAAGGTTAATATAGTTACTATAAGTTTTAAAACAAACATAAAGTAGATCATTTATATAATTTTGACACTATCCAAGTTATTTGTAAGAAGCTTATATTTTTATGACTTTTATATTATTTAATAAAATTGTATTTATTTTAAAATATCATTTGTGTCAATTTTGTAACAATTTAATACTTGATTTTTTTTAATGTCATATCAACTCTATTCCTCTAAAATAAAATAAATTGAATCAATAATAACATGTAATAGTCACCTATAAAATTATTTTATAGAATAAAAAGTTTCAAATTATATTTATTTTAATATTTATAAAATCATTTGTTTTAATCATTCATTAATAAGGTAATTACGTCATCATCATTGTGTCATAAATAAATTTAATTATTTAATGTATATAAATTATAAATAAAACACCATGATGTAGGAAATATTTTTATCTTTATAATGAATATTTATTTTTGAATTTATCTTATGTATAACTCTATATTAAAAAAGTTTTAGTTAATAAAATTTGAATTTAACACTTTTAACATTTCATTAAATAAAATCTAATAAATGTCCTAATCTAACCCAAATGGATCAAAAGGATCTTATTTTTTTTTCTGAGGTTGATTGTGGTATAAATACAATTATACAATAGTTTAAGGACATGTGTTGGGGTAATATAAATATTATTGTTACCTTTAATTACCTTATTTAGTTTTGATAGTTGTAAATAAAATTCGAAAGATACAATTCAACAAAAACTATTTTCATCCTATTGAAAAATATTTTACATACCAATGATTACAATGTCTATATTATTTTTTAAATACAATTGGAAGAAGAGGTAAATTATGTTTTATGAAAACTTTCAAATGTGCCTAGATGGTTGGTAAATGTGCCTAGAAGGGGAGTAAAAAGATGTTAAAAAGTTTCAATAAAATTTTATATATCTAATAATATTATAAAATGATCTATTGAATTAAATTGGAATAATATATGTATTAGGAAACTATTTTTACTTTAAGATAAATTAAAATAATTTTTTAAATGAAAAAGTTTGTTTTTATGTACTCTATATTATTTTTTCACAATTAATAAAAAATTGAATGTTTTCATAAAAATACCAAAATTTCATCCTGAGATAATTTTGATATTACTAATTCAAAAATAATGTCTATTTTCCAAATTCAATTTTGTTGAGTGTCTAAAATTAATTTTATTATTTTTCACAAAAGGACATAGATGTAGTTCTTTTAAGTATATTCTTTTCTAAATGTATAAGTATTTTAAAAAAACTTAAATATTTCATTATAAATATATTTTATTTATCTAAAATAATTATATATAACATTTAAAATTTGCATGTTAATATTAATATTACAATATTTAATTGATATATAAATATATCTTTTAAATAATTATAATACTAATGTATTGTTTCGCAGGAACTCAATATTGCATATACAAGAAGCCAAGTTGGTGTTGTGTGAAATTTAAGCTATTAAATTACTTTAAATAGATAACTTACTTTTAAATATTGGGGTGTTTTATTGATTCTTTCAATTTCTAAAAAAACCACTTTTGAACTTTAATTTAATATGTGATTGTATGGTTTATAATAGAAATTTTCTAAACATATCTCTAACAACTATTCCTATGGGTGCTATATATTTATTTAATATGTCAGTCTCTTTCATTTGGTTAATAGATATGTGACTCTCTCAATATCATGTTGTTTATAGCTTCTATGGTCATGTATTATTTTCTACAAAAATGCGTATAAAAATTGATAATTTTCTAAAGTTATTCCTAGTAAGATTTATAACTTATTGGTAGGTTACAATAATAAAAATATGCTAATACTTTTAGGGCCAATACAACTCACTAAAGTTTCAATTCCTCATATTGATTGGGAATTCCCAACATAGTGTCACATAAATATGAAAAGTTACTGAGATTCTATTATAGATATCATATTCCATAGAATATTGGGATGGAGGGATTCTAGAAATTAGGTGGTGTCAGAGTTAAGTCCACCCCCTTGAGATACAAATTCCTATCTAGATGAATAAAAATAAGATTCATACCCATATATTCAATTTTATTAGTAAGGTATTAAATGACATCGATGAAATTTTTTTGGACCACCTCTTCGGAAGACACTTGAGTAGAGGCATGGATTAGAGATTGATATGGTCGTATGATCTACATCTACTATTGATATCTTAATTGATTTATCTGGGGTAGCATAATTGAAATAAAAGTGGTTGCTTCCCAATAATATTTTTTTCTAGTTAGTCCTCAAATACCAAAGTCAAGTAAAATGGTTTTATGGACATAGAGATTGTTAAATTGTTATACTCTATTATTATTTTTTGGGTAGTTACATCGTGATGGATATTCATTGGAAGGGAAACATTATACTTTTTCAAAGAGTAATACTCAGTATGATTGTTACCTATAACTAACATGACATTGAGTCACTTAAATCTATGCAACTTGAATTTATACTAAAACTAGATTCTATATAGAAAAAAATTGGTTAAAATTTATCATGTAGTTTATGGGATATAGATATTCCCTTCCCTTTACCTTAGGATGAATCCCACTGGGTAGGTGGAAACTAAATATTTGGAGGTTCTCCCAATTATTGAGTCAACCCTTAATACTGGGTGACCACACCTTTTTCACATTTTTTTCAATGTGAACCCTATTTAGAATAAAGGTTTCCTCATAGTGTTCTTATACATCGATGTCTTGTTTTACATTATCTATTGGGCTGATTCTAATTGAATTTACTAAGGCATAATTCTCCATATGGGTTTTATCAAACATATATTAATAGGTGGATTTTTTTACATTTGAATAACCATTAAAGTAAAAATAATAATCCACCTTTATATTATCTTTTTGGTGGGATTACTCAGCTTATGTACCCTATTATGATTCACTATATCTCTTTGGTTTTCCCCAATAAGTTATTTATAGATGATAATCCAAAGGTATTTTCTAGTGGATTTAATTTATCATGCTCCAAAATAGAGATATCGATCGTAAAGTATAAGAAACATTGAGGGTTGTTTTTCTATAGTTTCCCCCAACTTGGAGAAGAAAAACATCCATAGTGGATGAGGTGGGAGAAATAATTCCCCCAACCCCATGGGATGAGGTTAGTTTTTCTCTTCCTTGACTAAATCCAAGATTTACTATAGATTTGAATATCCCAAGGGTGGTGGTGGTGGTAAAAAGTATCCCATCCCTATAATCATGGGTTTATCCCACAATGAATCCAAGAAATATACTATCATTTACTTATTTTCATTTAATTACCCTAATAAAAAATGATATGTTTGTGTCACCAGTTCTGAGCATGAGATTGTTTCCTCCAAGGTTTTCTTAGTGTTTGTAGAATTTTATTTCCATAGATTTGAGGCATGTGTGAAATTTTTAGTTTCTTTATAAAGTATCGTGTTAATAACTCCTTCATTTTAGAAATTTATATTTTTGGCCTTAGAAATATACGAGTTTTACCAGATAGACCAACTAGTATAGGAAGATATAGGTCCTAAAATGTGTCTTCATGTACTGTTGTTGTAATTTCCCTTCCTTGAGAGACACTATTGGTCGATGAGTGGATTAAATTGTAGAATCACATTTTCTACCCACCCCATGTTATACACATCTAGTGGGGCATCATAGTTATTCGGTAAGCTGAATTTAAGACATTACGTTTGACTATAATAGGAACCACATTAATTACATAACCTATAATTTTGAGAAATCAAGGGGATATCCAAGTCCACTATGAGTCATATATTTTTTAATGACTTGAGGTGGTTTGTGTACTCATCGTAAAATAAAAAAATCTAACATATATATTTCACAGATTCTTCTATAAATTTTAGAATTTATTGGGCATGTATTATTATATCAATATATCTAGAAAATTACACCCATCAATAGAAATAATATAGAACATTATTGGTATTTAACCATGATCCAACTCTTTCAACATGATCGTGGTGTTCTCCTCATTTTCAGAGTGGGGTTCCTCAACCTAATCAAACCACAAAGTTTTTTTTCATGCCTTTTCTTTAAATAATAATAGATAAATCAAAATCTCTTCAGTTCAATCGAAGGATTCGTGGTGTTGGGGAGTCATATATAATGACATCCACCCCAAATGATCCATTAAAAGGGATTAAGAACCATTTATTAATATAAAGGTTATTGGTGTTGCTAGCCTCAACTTCTTTAGTGCCTCTCTATATAAGGGTATTTCTGAGATAATCTCAATATGGTGATGGTATTTGTACTAAGAAGAGGCATCATTATGGGGAGAAAATTCACATGAAGTACTATGGGGAGGACCTGCATAGTTATCTTCCAATTCCCCATCAAAGGGAGGACCTCTATTCTGGCTAGATATACATTATAAAGGATAATTCTTACATCACATGCCTTTTGGAAGACCTTCCCAGTTATAGGATTGGATTCCATGGGGATGAAAATCATGGTTTCTCATATCTAATAAAAATGAAAAAGAAGTACCTAATTTATAGTTGGTCTTTAGGCTATAAGAATGAACTTTACAACCAGTGCTATGAGAATTAACCCCACAACTGATCTTCCTAAAATCATTGGAATGAAATCTATGATCATTAGAATGAGTATGACTGAAAAATATGTTGATTTTGGTACCCTGAGTATATACTCCATGCCTATAACAACCTTCTCATATTGGATTATAGTTAACATATTCTTGATTCAATATTGAACTACCCTAACTGTCTTCAAGAATATCAATGTTCACTTGGGTAGGGGAATGATCCAAGATTATATGATTCCCTTGATGAGACCAACATGATCATTAGGGCTAGGATACTGAGGTTAAAACCATGATAATGATTGTATTTTCATTGCATTGTAAATAATCCACATGAACATAAACCCCTACAAATGGACCATCAATTATATTAAAATATGCTGAAAACTTCCTTATATGTCCATCGTAATATGCCATACATGTTTCACAAATCTTATAAAGACAAGGATATGAGCCTGATTTTGGTCCTTAATCATGGTTGGAATTTACCAACATGATTAATGGGTGATGACATGAATATATATATCAAATTTAATGTGTTCCACATAGATATGATGACGATATTCATATGCATGGTCATAGTTATATGTGATTACCCAATCCCACATTCCCAAATCTAGTGTAATAAACACATACTTTAAATATTGACTTCGATTCCAACTAAAAAATTCTCAAACATAACAATCCCATAATTATATTAAATAAATAAATTATATCAATACATACATTCTCAAGACCTTATAGTTTTAATTATTTAAATAATTTAGACAAAACATAAACTAATAACAAGAATTCATACCTAAAAGGATTGAAATATATTTCTCCACTATATAAAAAAAATTAAAATTTAATAAATGTTCAATGTCTCCCCTAAATTCTTCGTACATGTTATCATATTAGACATATCATGTGAACTATTTTTCTTAATATCCAAGGGAAATAGAAACATATGGAAGGATGAGATCAAACCTATAGTAAGGGATACATATAAATGAATCTGTCAAAAAACTAAGATTGAAATAAATAATATTTTAGAAATAAATATTATAAATAATATCATAATTTACTAAAATTTAGAGAATTCAATATCCATGAAAATAAATGAAACCATTGTTATAAATAGAAGTGATCTCATAATGATGGAATTTGAACTTTCAGATATATTGATCTTATCATCAAGGTTTCTGATAAGAAATCATTCTTCCATCAAGGATGTATGCAAGAAATCATTATCATTATCAATACCATAGTCAACACATCATTCTGGTTTACAAGTCCACTATTAATAAATCTTCCTAAATTGGGTAGGCATACACCAAATAACCACACATGTTTGTCCCATGAGGGATTATAATGCATTAAGGGGATATATAATTACAAGACTCACTAGTCACATTAATTATTCTCTTTCATTAATAATATGATAAAATGAATAATCAATACATAATCAAAATTTCCAAAAATCATATGTATTAAAAGAAAAACACAAAAAACACCAATACTTTTCCCCATAACCATAAATGGGATAACGTGATCCTAAAACATCATGATAAAAAAAGTGGATGGTCAAACAATACATATTCAACTAGTCAGTAATCATAGATATTAACAAAATATAAAATGAAGTGCTTGTACTTTTCAATATATAAATATAATAATATTATTTCTAATGAACATCAAGTAATCTGAATTACACAAAATGTGATGTCAGAACATCTAGAAAAAGGGTTATACAAAATAGTCAATATTGGAATAACATGATCATAATAAATCTAGAGAATGAAGGTGGATGGTTACAAAATAAAATATCCATAGTGTAACAAAGTAAATATATAAGGATATTGGTATAAGTGAAAAAATAATTACAAAAGAATTGTAGAATAATATAACCAGAAAATGACTAGGAATTTGATTGTTTGATATCATCATTTCATTATAAAATATATATATATATATATATATATTAGAGTAGAAATAGAGAAACATAAACCCTATCAGGGTAAATTCTCTTATAAATGTCAAGTTAAATTGAAGAGAAAAACATAAAATATATTTTATAAAACATTTTTTTAACATTGATGAAAAATTAAAAATGTACACATTTCATTAAAAGGTAACTTTTGAAATGGTTATATGAAATATTTTGAAAAATGATAATTTTAATAAGAATACCACAGAGTGGATCCTTCAAAACATATAAATTTTTTCTTATAGAAAATAGAGTATAAAAACAAAAATTAATAAAGTAAAAGGTAAAACCATTTTTATCATTTTGAAAGTACCTTTGTTCAAAAATAACATTGTAAAATAAGTAATAAAAATATTTCTATATCAAAATATATATTTACCAATATAGGTAGACATATTAACTTAAAATAAAATAATATTGTGGGATAACAAAATAATGGAAGAAATTTGATCATAAAGAAACAATATAACTCAAGGAAAAGAGATTTGAGTTATCAATATCTCTTACGAGAAACATACCAATTGATAAATGAATAATTTGTAAAGGGGTTTACACGGTAAAATTTTTAAGACTAATAAAATATTAAATAATAAAATAAAATAAAATAATTATTGAAAATTATATGTATTTATTTCTATTGAATGATAATAACTAAAATATAAAATATTGAGTTACCAAAAATAGTTACTTCTACAGAAACACCTATTTCAATTTTTTTTTGAAGAAATGAACTGGATTTGGAATATATTATTCCATGTATTAAAAGGATATTATTTATAAAAAACTAATGGTATGCTAAATCAAAATAACACAATATAAAATAACCACGGTGAATAACATGTAACATGTTTTGAAGAATAATAATTGATAACAAGAAAACCCTTTAATGTTGTGTAAAACTTTCATCAAAACACCTTGAAAGAGTTGGATTATAATTTATATTAAAGAAACTATTAAAATAAAATTCAAGATATTATATATTAAATAGGTAGTATATATGCCATATAAATTAAATTTGGTTCATAATACCAATCAAGTCTCAAAGAGAGGAATTTTATATGAAAAAACTTTACTCGCGCTTGATTGGTTTTGAACATGAAAAAAATATAAAAAAAATTATATTAATATCATTAAATACATTATAAATAACCATATTCTTAAATATAAAATTTATAGTCCTAATTTATAATAATTCAATACATATATATCAGTTTGTATTTACTTATTTTCAACACAGGTGTAAGTAATATTTATTGCATTGAACTAATTTCGAAAAAGTGGGGTATGTATACACTATTTTCCAAAAATTAAATCATTACTAGGGAATTTAAGATACTTTAATAGATGTTACAATATTTTTTTTAAATCTATATTTTCATTCTATAATATCATTGGAAATAAACCGGGAATATGAATCCATGATGATGGTGTATCAATGATTCATAAAAAACAAATAAAATTTTCTTTATTAATGAGTTAAATGGTGATATAAACATTATATAGAAAAAAATTATGATTTATATATTTATATGATTAAATAATTTTTCATACTCATCCACGATATAAATTCATAGTATTGTCCATGTAGGCTGTTAAATGAACCTATAAATGAACCTACTGGGATTAATGGATGATTATGAGATGTTTTTAATTATAATATGATTATAAAAATAATAATTTAACTATTCAGGTTTTATTAGTGTGATATAGCATAATTCTAAGTAATTATAGAAAAAAATTAATTTAAATAAAGTCATTACAAGGAAAAAGAGATCAATTTCTATCTTAGTTCACTTGTTTTAAATGTTTGAATTATCGATAACCATTTATTGATCATATCTTTAATAGGTTGTCAAAATTTTCAAACTAAAACCTTAGTTTTGTCATAAGAATCATATTTCATCCTTAAAATATTCTAGGAACCATCCATTTTGGTTGGTGATTAAAAAAGATTTTTTTTCTTGTTGTGGCCGAAGTATGCACGTACATATGAACGATGATTTGAATTTTCTTAATGGATGAGAGAAGTGAAAATAAATTATATGAACCTTAATATAGTAAAATTATAGTATTTTAATTATTAATATATCATTTTATTAGTATGGATATAATGAATTTGAATGGTGATAATTATGAATAAAAGCAATGTAGTTTATAATACTCACTCAAGATACATAAATTTTCCTTAGAAATAAAGAAATTATTCTAACTATTGGAGTCCAAAAGGTTGTTATGAGGGATAGGGTTATATGGGGAGTATTTTTAAATATTAGCATGTATATATTCTAAGAATTGGAGAGTCTTTATGTGGAGGGAGTATTAGGATTTTATAAGTGATGAGAAGGGCGCTTCTGTAAGCACGCATAACCTTTTCAGTAATTTGATATTACTATTCTATGATCAATGGGTCCCAAAAGTAAAAAATAGAAAGGGATATGTGATTTTTGTTTATGAATCACCTAAAATACCCATTTTTTAGAAAATTTTTATTGTTTCAATTCTTCTATTTATACTTTTAATTATTTACCCAAATTTACTTTCACTATAGAGATTAAATTTTATCCTTATTAATAAATTTTAATGACAAAGAATACAAACCTATATATTTTTACTAATTCACCATACATGTTTTATTGGTCATACATTTATATTAATATTTTATCTGAATATATCACAATATCATTTAAGTTAGGTGTTTCACGTCGAGGAATCTAACGAACACATTTAATTACTTAAAAGAAATTATATATTATTATTTTTGGGTGTATAATATAATACTTAACCTTTGTTTTCATTAGTACATATTGTCAATTATTTATTGTGGGGGTATGGATATGATTCATCAAATGAGTGACTAGCATGATATGCTGGAGAACTCCAGTTGGAATAGGGATATAAGCCTACCCCTCAGCTTCATTATCTAATAAAACATATCAACGATCCTCTTTAATGGTTAGAATATGGGTCTACACTAGAGTGTATATCAGGATATGTTAATTCTATCCCTTGGTATTGGTAAGAACAATAATATAGACCGGACCCTAGTGGATAATGAAATATGTCGATGGGGGACTTCTCTTACAACAAGAATATAATGTTGGGTTTAAAAGATTTGATCTAGGATATAATCCTGCTCATTAGTTACTTCTACGATATACTAATGAGATTCTTTGATAAGAATTTTGTTATAATACAACTCATGTTATTTATTATTAAAAGAGACATGCTTGTAAATAATATATATGGGAGTAAGTGCATGATATTTCTCCTTTGTTTTTTCTAATATATACTATCAGAATTCACTAATTGGAAAAATAATTTACATCATTTCCCTAGATTCAGTCATCCACTACCAACATAAAGACCACTTTCTTGGTTACATTTTCTATGTTAATGGTTCAAATATCTTATGGGTGTCCTCCTTATCATGTTCTTGAGAGGTTGGGGGTGTGTGGATTAAGAGTTGGGATGTCTTTTTGGAACCCTCCTAGAGAGATCCAAGGTATCATTGAGGTTATCATCATCCTCATCCCCTACCTTATTAAGGTAAGGGAGGCACAAGTTATCTTCCTCTAGGTAAAGGCTTTTGAAGCTGTTTGAAGTGGGAGAAAATATCACTTATTTATCCAAAACACATCATTAATTGTTTAACATGTGAGAGTATCTCATGAGAATACATTAGTATTGGGAGAGTTCTATTTATATTTTACTCTATAATCAATGTGTTTTTTAGTTAATTTAATAAGATCTCAATTACTTATAATGTCATCTTGATCTACAACTACATGAACTTTTTCATGACTACATAACACATCATGTATCTTAGTTAATAGTGAATCATTTAGGTTACATTTTAATTTGTTTTTTAATTTTTTTATTCTATTTTTGATTGAAGGGAAATCTTGAGGGTCTAAAAATCTTAAACATCCATAAATAAGAAACATGCTAACTCAACAAAAAGAATAACAAAATGGTCAATCTTTCTCGTTCATGGGTTAAGGATTCACATTGAGTGTGCCATTCTATTTATAACATTCCCCCACAACCCTATACATTTTTTTGTGAAAGTGAACCAACATTCCAAAGGTATAAGATTATTGAGACATTACTAGTGGTGCTTTGGGTGCACTTTTTTTGAAAAGATAAGAGGTCACTATTGTCTCATCCTTTAGGGAAAGGGTGAATTATTACTTACATAAAATCTCTATAAAATATTTAATAAATATTCATGTATCCTTACAGAATATTAGTGTGTGACTGGTAACCACCATGAAAGAAGTCAATCAAAACCCTGTGTTAATAGAATTTTCTATATGTGTGAAACATTATTCAGAGTCCTTTGGTTTACAAGTGATTATTTGGCATAAATCAATATAGTCCGTAGACCAAGAGTTTATTTCTATGAAATTAGGGTGTAGGTGTTTTGGAGTTGAGATTGGGCCCATGATAGGAGGCTCCTACGTGCCCCTATATAAGAAAACAAAATTAAAATTGTTTGATTCCAATTTTTAAGACACTTACTACCTTTTTAGGACTTATTATAAGGACTAATTTGTTTCCTTTTATGGAATATAACCATGAAAAAATAAGTTCCTTTTAAGGCCATGTGTCCAAGACCTTTTCACAGTGTCAATTATTAAAGTTTATGTTAGAGTATCTTGGAATATTTTACTCTAGAAAGGTAGAGTCTTTGAAACTAACATAGGTTCAAGGATATTTATTAAGTCAGCATAGATTGGGCCCTTCACCCTGGTTTTTATGAACATGTGATAAGTGGAATTTCATGAAGATTTTATGTGTAAAAATATTTAGGTATCTCCATTACGCATAATTTTGATTTTTTTTCTCCATGGTTTGAACTTTTAGTGTCACCTGAAGTAGAATTAGAGACTTTGAGCCACATATAAAACTTGTGTCACTTGATCTTCCTTTTTTGTTTCAAATTATAAGTTAAGGGGTTATATTTATAGTCTTATAGAGACTCGTTTATGAAAATAAATGGATAATAGGTTATCACTTTCTTGTAGGATGTGAAGTTTTTATAGAGGAACTTGGTGTTTAGTACAGGAGTAAAAAAGTTACATTCACACTTGGAAATGAAGGTGTGTAAAAAGAAAATGAGAAGTAGCCCAAGTGCTATAAAGGGAGTCTTAGTAAAACTGACCTACGTATATTAATATTTTTGGGGTATATGCACCACTCATTCTACTGAGGACATAAAATTCAGAATGAATTTCCTCACCATTCATAGATGTGTGTGCAAATAATAATTAATCATTTTTCAAACTCACTAATTTGTGAAAATATTTTATCTTATTTTTTACTTTACAAAATCTTTATCCTGATTCATGAAAATTTATTCATCCCATAAAATTATTTTTTTCTAATTATTCCATTTCTTCTTTATGGAAATGTCTTTTTCCACATCAGATTTATTATAAATATTGTTATTATTTGGAAAATCACCTAAAAATATATATTATTGAATCACTATTAAATTATTATATGGAATTTTACCTTTGTATTTTACTATTAATTTTTTGAAATTATTTTAAATTAGAGTTGTGATCCTCTTATACTAATGATAATGTTCCTCATCATCTTTTGATCCATCAGGTAACTATTTTATCTTCAACAAGTTTTTACACATCTTAATTTTATTTAATTATATTAACATATTTTCGTTAATGTTTATTTTAGAAATATGATCTTTTCACCTATCATATGAAACATGTGAATTATATAAAAAATAGAGAGAGAGTTCATTTTATTCCTTATCTTCAAATGAGAAAAAATTATCTTCAAATACACCAAGAATAATCCTTAATAGATTCATCTCCACGGTGTAATTTTATAATAATTCAATGATGTTTTAAATGTTTTTTATAATTTACTAACTAAAATAAAAACTTCATCAAGGATTTCTTCATTGGGAATATATAAATCTTCAATCTAGTCCCTCCAAATTTTAAAAATACTTTTATTTTATATTTATAGTATCTTCATAAATATTTCAATGATATTATTAAATTTATTTTGAAATACTCAATCCCATCACCTTTGTTGACACTTTTTTAGATATAAAAATAAAAATAGAATTCCTTTATTTAACATAAAACATATTCTTTCATTTTTTAATTTTTTTAACAAGTGAATCTTTATCCATACATGTGAAACCGATAGTGGAAATATCAAAAACATCTTGGCCATGTTAATGGCGACATGAAATCATCCAATTATTTTATCCATGATAGTTTTTCAATAAAAAAGGATCATGCCTATAATATTTAATGAATTTATATTTTATATCTTTTCTTTAGCTATGTATATATGTTTCATATGAAACTTTTTCTATTCTAGTATTGATTCATGTTCCTATGTAATCTGTTAAGTTACACTAAGAAAGGGTATTCAATATGTGTTACTATATTTTATGTTTTTTATGAAATTATTTTTATGATTACTTATACTTAATATCACTTCTGGAAATATGAATTTTACCATGCTTCTATACCAATGGTTTGTAAAAACCATTGGTTTAGGTCCCCATTCCCAATGGTGTGGCCAAACCGTTGGGAAATCCCACTTTGAGGCCACCTTTCCCAACGGTTTTTCCAAACTCTTGGGAAAAGTCCACTTTGTGGACACCTTTCCCAATGGTTTGTCCAAACCATTGGGAAAGGGTATACCTATCCCAACGGGTTTCCAAAACTACTGTGAAAGGTCCCCCATATATCAACCTTCCACCCAGAATTGAATCCTGAATTCGGACCTATACCAACGATTGTCAAAACCATTGGTATAGGTCTATACCAACAGTTTTGACAACCATTGGTATAGGTCCTTTGAATTTTTATCATATCTTCTTACTAATAACATTATATAAATCAAAATTTAAAATAATTATGACAGTACATATATATTTTTATGTAATTATGTTCAAAAAAGTCATGTTAGGTTAGTGGTTAAGTCATTAAATGATAAACTAGGGGGTCTTGGGATCAAATACCAGAGAATGTTTTTTTTTGAAATACATATACCAATGGTTCCATAAACATTGGTAAATATTTTCATATTACTTATAGCAATGGTTTCCAAAACTGTTGGTATAGCTCTATACCAACGGTTTTCCCAAAACCTTTGGTATAGACCTATCCCAATGGGTTACTTGGAAACGGTTCTCCAAACCGTTGGTATAGGCTATACCAACGGTTTGGAGGCCTATAAAAATGGTTCCAAACCGTTGGTATAGGTTAGTTTTCTAGTAGTGTATCATCTTAATATTTAATTTCACCCTCACTATTATAAAGAATCTAAACCTGAACCCAATAAAAAAAATCATTTTTAAAAGTTTTACCCCCAATGAAGGTTACTATATCCTTGTTCTGTTCGGTGAAATTGGATACAGATATGATGTACTAATATTAAAAATTGAATATAATGAGTGATGGTATCACTATTAACCCGAAACATTTTCCAAATAGTTTTTATCTCTTGACTATTTGTTTATAAAATATCCATATTATATATAATGGTGTTCAACCAAAGAGAAAAGATATTTAGTTGAATCTATAACGATTCAACATCAATTGGTTGATATTTTCCAAGCCTTTGTGATATTCAAGATGAATATAATTCCTTGATTTAGGAATTTTAATATCTATTATATTCAAAAAAATAATATTAGTTTATTGGTATCTCTCTCAAAATAATTTCCAAAATCATATTATTTTATCCAACCCATCACATCTTTATTAACATCATCAGAATCACATGTTTTGTTTCCATTTTTGACAAAATATAAGAAATTTATTTTCAATCTCATGATATTAATTCAATGGTGATCAAAATATAATTTTAGAAAAATATAGCAGTGATCATGATTATAGTGAAATGAATCTCCACTTTTAAAAACCCGCCATTAATTTTCTAAAAATATCTCAAAATTAACATTATATTCCTCATTTTATTTTCTATGAATTACTACCACTGAAATCATTCAAAAATTATGAATTTACATAGAATGTGATTAATGATATATATATATTCTATAATCACAAATGTCAGATCAAATTACTCAAACAAAACCATTCGAACTTTTGAAATACTATTGGTTATTATTCAAATTAATTATTTAAAAGTTTTGATCCTTAATATAATTATTACACTAGAGAAGAGTACTCTCACACAATCCTTGAAGTATAATTCTTATTCTAACATGTGTTATTTATTATTCATATATGAGATTTAGGCTAATATTATAATTCCGTTGAAAAAATGTTCATACTCATATGTATGATTTGTATTAGTTTTACATGAGGTTAAATATCTCTAGTTTAGTTATTAATATCTAGTTAAATTCCATGTTTATGCTTATATGCCTAAACATGATTGCATAAATTATAACCATAACACCTTCAAACATCCCCAAAATTTTGTAACACTATTCAATGTTCTCAAATCCACTCAGAAAAATTTGTATATAGTTTTTTTCTTCAAAACTTCTGTTGAAAAAAAATAAATTTATCAGTTTACAATTAATTGTGTTCTTTAATATCTAAGGAACATTGTATGTTTGTATATAACCTGAGAGAGAGTGTCAAGATAATAACCCAGATCTCATTAAAATATAAAAATAGAATGAATATTTATCCATAAAATTGATTTTCATTGGCTCAATATAATGAAAGTTGATAACATACATTTCTATTGAATAGCCATATATTTATTGATACTTTTATATGATAGAAAAGTGAAAACATTGGGATTTTAAAGAATAAATTGACAATGTTTTTTTGTAATGTATCATGTTTTTTATTAAAATAAAATGTAACCAAGATGACATAGTATGGATTACATGTCCATATAGTATTTCAATTTTTTCATAATTTTCATTCTTTTCACATCCAACAATGTGATTTGATTTACTCCACTTTATTTATTCAAACAATGTTTTAGGTTTGATGTTTTATATAAAATTTTCACAACCTTCATTATGAATATTTCATCATCTTAGTTCCATAATGCTCTTTCACATAGAAAACATTGATTATGATGCGTATAACATAGTTACTGTTGTTTGTCTAAGAAATGAAATTGATTATTCATGGTCTAATCTATACAACATTTCACATCCTCACTATTTTAGTATTTGACACACACAATATCCATGATCCATATCTATATAGATATATGATTTATATAATTTATACAATTTTATCTATACATAGTTTTCACTCATACATCGGTCATTTATTTTTTATTTTATAAGTGTTAATGCATATAGTTTTTCATATCTTATAGTATATATTTATATAAAAATATAAATCGAAAAAATTAATTATCATCGAATATTTAGTTATTAATTTAATTTTTTTCATGTTTTTATTAATACAATATTTACTTTTATATTTTAAAATTTTATTATTTATTAAATTTGTAAATAATTTGTCTAACAGATTTTTAGTTGGAATAAAATTGAGATATTTATTACTCTTTTATAATTTTTCTTGATGAAGTGGTGTCTATCCTTAATATTATTAGTCTTAAGGGGTTATTAGAAATTTATATTATAAATGTATTTTCAAACATGATAAGAATTATATCATTGAATATTTCAAAGTTGGATAAGAGCTATATTATCTATTATATTTGATTATTAAAACATTAAGAAACTGTATATATTATATTTTCAATAGACAATATAACTGAGTGTTCTTTATTCAAACTCTCTAAAAAATAAACTCTTTCCCAAAAAGTGACATGAACAATTTATATTCATTATCTCAATTTTATATCCTCCAAAATCTGAGTCAATGATGTTTAAAAACATAGTATATGTTTTAAAAGGTCGGGAATATCCATGATTTATAGTGACTTCGGCATACATAATAATCTTATTGTTAGTTTTCATGTGTGATTTCTTTGGGTATTCATGAATCCTTGTATATATGCACACATTTTCCATTAATTTTGGCCGTTTTTTCATGAAATATATGATACATACAATAATATCTTGATAATACTTTGGTCAAATTAATTAATTATTATTTCTTTATCGAACATGAAATCCATATGAATTTTATTTATCATGCTTTTTCTATGGTATAGAATGAATCTATTATAAATTATTTTAGTTTAATCAAATTGTTTTATAAAGATTATTTAATTACTTTGGAAAACCTGAAGACCTATAACGAATTTTATTTTACACATTAGTTATTACTAGATGTTCCAAATATATATATATATATATATATATAATTATAACATCCATTGATTATTTCTTAATAATTAAGGTGGGATAAATTTTATATTTCTCAAAGTGAGAATGCTATATTGAAATACATGATTTAGTCTATAAAAATCTTTTTTTAAGCTTAAGCACATAATGTTGTTAATTTTTATTATTAGAAATAAGTTACTATAAAAAATTGAATATACATAAATATAACCATTTTGGAATAAACTATTCATATAGATATAGAAATAATTAAATCCCATATGAATAACATACTCTATTAGTATTTTTATTCTATCAATCTAGAAATAAGTGAAAATACTTCACCATAGAAAATTAATTCATATTTTAGGTATCTTTGTGAAATCAATATTACCCTCTTTCTATAAATATAAACATATCAATTTTAAATTTTCTTGAAGTATTATTGTGTTTTATTGACTTTTAAATCAACATTTTCAATTAAAATCATTCGTACCTAGATCATTGTGAACCAATTCAATTCCACATATATTTACAACACCCAAATACTACCCTTTAATTATTTATAAGAATGAATTTGTATAGTGTGTGAAATGAAATTATATTTCTCACATAATTTGTTTACTATAATTCATATTTTGGATTTAAGAATCCATATCTCTAATCACTTTCTCCATAGGTTTAACTTTGTGTGTCTTCCACACTTAGAGTTGAAAATTCTCAGGACCCCCTCAACTAAAGTATGTTATATCTCAGTCAATCATCTGACAAGATTGAATTTACCTTTATTTAGTTAACCCAAGTCTTCATAAAATTGTTCCAGAATTAATATCTTAACTAATGAATTTTTATCAAACATAACATGTACAAATTATTCAAAAATGTTTTTCCACTTTCGGTAAACTATATAAGATTTTTTTTTGGTTGAATAAGATATATATATATATATATAACTTCATCAGGTTTTTCATTAAACTTTTCTAGGATAAATTCAGTATTAAGGATACATATTTTATTAAAAAAACCATAAAATATCCTATATTACCATCCATTTCTTATCAAATCTCATATGAAGACTTATTGGGAATTTTATTAGGTAGGATTATATTAACAATATAGAAATATATATTGAAATCATATATAGAAAGGTAATTTGGTATATTTTAATCATTCAACACGGTCCTTCAAATTTCATTGATAGTCTTGTTTCTTCCCTCTATGAATCCATTCCTTGTTTTACATTACAATTTTCTCATAATATAAAAAACGTGTACCTAAAATTTTAAATCATTTATGATTTGATAATTCTACATTCATGTGACATGATCACACACTATCATTGTATAAATTTTAATTCTTGACACATTCAAGGAATTCATCCTGAAAAATCCGAACATGATATCTTTTATTAACCATGAATCTTTAGGTCTAAATGGATTATATATTTACCCCTTCGGTACCCATTTTTATATAACAATAATATTAAAATTTAAAATTAAAGAGAAATATATATAAATAAAGTTTTCAGAAGGAAAGAAATATTGAGGATTACTTAGTGAACATTATAATACATAATGTCCTCACATGAAAAAAATGAAACAATTAATTTAAGAGACATTGCTAGAAGTTCTATTAATAATTAATTTTATTTAATTTTTTGAAAATTAACTATAATAAAACATAAAATTTATTTTCTAAAAGATAATTTACAGTGTAATCATCTCAATATTGTTTTCTCCTCCCTTTATGTATTTTTATATGGCCTCATACATACTTTCTACATCTACTTTAGGATCATCATCTTTTTTATATTCTTATGCTTTTCTTATAGAAGATATATTTATTAAACATTCAATTCCTAGAGTGGAAATTTTATTATACTGAATAAGATTATTTTGATTCTTATTCTGGTTCATACACACACTAGTAATGTCTTAAACTAAATCTTAAATGATTTGAAATATTATTTAATGATATTCATTTCATAAAAAGAATCAAAATCAAATGAACTAAATTAAAAATTCTAAAAATCAAACAATTTTTTTGATTCCTTATAAGGATTTGATTAATTACTTGGGGAGTTATCCTAATTACTACTCAATGAGGCCTTAATTTATCATTTATCTATTATTTTACAGAATTTTCTCTTTCATCAATCATTATGTTTGGAACTATTTTTATAAATATGTTTCTATTTCCTATTTTGATGGAAAGAAACATCTGTAGAATTAGAATTATTGTTATAAGATTTATCTTTCTTCTCTTTTCCCTTTTCAACCTTCTTATTGTATTTCTTTGTCTACCTTTTGAAATATTATCACTCACTAAATTTTTTATATATATGTCTTGTAAATTTTTCTAGTGTATCATCACTCATATAAACATAAAAATTAGAGTTTTTAGTGAATAAAGCATTGGTACAATTCAAAGATACCCCCTTTTTCTTATTGGTTTCTTTATTTATTAAAATATTTATTCGTATTTTTTACCTCAGTAATGAACTGATTAGTTCTTCTATTTGGTATTATTTAATGTTTTTTCTTTCATTGATTTAAACCATATTTGTTATCATTTTGTGGGGAAAAATATCATTGCATCCTTTCAACATATATTGTCTTCTCTATTTCTTCTCCTAAATAAACAATCCCATTCATAATATTATTGAATTATTGGATTATTTGATTCGCTGTCTCATTATCAGACATAATAAAATTATGATATTTTAATCTATAAATTTTAATATTAGTTCTCCAATGTTATTAATGGGCACAATTCATGGATTAATGAAATATTAATATATAATAGTGTTTAAAAAGTCCTTATAAGAATTTTTGTATATGCCTTCTAAAAATGAAAATGTGAACTCCTTTAAAATACTTATTATATCAATAAAGATTAATTATATATATTTATGGAATTCATGTAATAAGTATGAAGTGTAGGTGGTTTATCATTGAAATTATGAATAAATACAGACCATGGTGAAGTTATATTTATATCATGTTAGTAATAAGAATTAAAAAAACTAAAGGATTATTGAAGATGTTTTCATTGTTCTCAGAGATATTTTAAAAATAAAGAAGGTATTATATTCTACAGCATAGAGGATAATATGGTGGCCTATTATGTGTGTTAAATTATGAAGAAGACTGGGATATATATTAAAAAAGGGGTATAGATCACGTCATGGTGTTAAAATTGTTAAAACAATTTCAAGGTGTATGTTATTTTGGGCATTATGGTTTGGTGATAAAATTTTCGAAATCTATGTGATATATTTGATGGTTAAAAAAGTTATGGTATTTTTGATAGACTAGACAAAAAATGGTGAGTTGATTACTTTGGATGTTTTATAGGGTGTTTCATCTGGAGGATTATTTTGAACCAATTAGTCATTACTTACATAAGAACACATTATATTAATGTCCAAATTTGATGTTTTTAACATAAAAATTTATAGATTTATGGGATAAGTTTATTTTGGATGTTTTGGTTTGTGGTTGAAAAAGTATAATTGAAGGATATAATTTCATGGTGGTGAGAACTATTTTTTGATGCATTGAGTTATAATAAAAATTATAATTTTATTATTTGTCTCTTAGTTGACATTTTCTTATTTAAATTGGCTGTGTTTGAATAAGATTTTGTTGTCATGGATAAAAACATATTCCAAAGAAATTAATTGAAACATTAAGAACTTATCCGTGGATCGTTATTATATTTTATTATATCATTAGAAAAAAATTCTACTGAGAATATGTTTGATTGTGAGAGATGATAATTATAGATAATTTAATTATGGAAATGGGAGAGGGAGATATCAGATGAGAGGATATTTCAAGTGTACATTCTTATAGTAAATGCATGAATTTAAAAATGATGATGATGTTGGTGTATATTGATACACCAGTGATGAATTAAATATTTTACTTGGTTTTTTAAGATCAATGTATTCACTTAGAGGAGGAGTGATTTCATGTTCATTAAGGGGAGTATTTGGTTTTTATTTTGGTGAGGATTGTAAAATGACTGGGATAATGAGTCTGATATAGAATAAAACATGTTCACATACAATGAATCTCGGTACATTGATACATCATTGAGTGCATGTCGCTAGAACATAGAATAATAAGGGTGAACCAAGTGAAATCACATGTCTTTATATGGGGTAAATTATTTCATTCACTTTAAGAGAGTGAGAGTTATGTTTTGGAAAAGCATGAAACAAGATCATTGGGATGAGATATCTTAATTTATCATGAACTAATTAGTCCATCTTTGAGGTTATATATTTTTGTGTGGGTCCAACACATAGGCTATAAAATAGGGTAAAATATGACTAAACACATTTATAATGATAAAACAGCAAAAAACATTCATAATTTTGGAATTTAAAATATATTTTGATGCATGATTACAAATGAGAGTTTCCAAATCCACTTGACGGATTTTTTGGTTTTTATAAAACATGTCCAATTATTAGTGCTCAAATATTATTAAATAAGCTTCCATATGAGTTTTATGGTAACTATAGTCATTACTAATGAAGTACGGTGTCATTTTTATCACCCATACATAATTAGAACTATGAATATCCAAGAAAAGTTGATTTTATCCATCGATTGATTAGTATTTAGGATATAGTTATTGCAAAAATATATATAAGATATTTAATAAGTCTAATACTAATTATTTTCTAGATAATATCAAATTAATAGTTTAACAGAGGGTGAATCGATTATTATAAAAAATAATATAAAGAATAGAAATGAATGATTACAAATTATTTTTTAGTGATTCAAATCTAATATTATACTCTACTCTTCATAGCACAAATAACATAATGATAGGAATTGATTAGACTGAAGATGTACTAAAATTTAATGGGTAGTCATAAAACATATTAAAAATTATTATTATTAAGTGGAACAACATAATCAACTATAATTTTGTTTAAGTTGAAAATATAATATGAAAAAAATATCATTAATGGTGGCATAACAAGAATAAAAAAATCCAATTTTGTAGAAAAAATACATGATTTAAATGATTAACAAATAGAAAACATGATGAAAAAAATCATAACATAGAAATAAATAACCAATTTTGGACAAAGAACCATGTTTGATGTTTCAAAACATTAAAATAAATAAAGTATTGTATTCTAACTATATTAGAAATTCAATTATAATGGTGATCACCATTAAAATCAGGATATGGTTTTCTTCCAATTACTTTTATAATTGAACCCAAATAAAATTAATTTCTTATAATTTATAAAATAGAATTTTTACATATGAGTTATATTGGTTAAATCCTCTTGGTTTCCTTATTTTATTATATTTCTTGTTGTGTATGACTAGTTCTATTTATATGTTTATTCTTAGTGTATCCTTTTATCATTGATTCTATTTAGAGATAATGAATAATATATCATTAGTTATTAATGTTTTTTTTTATGTCCATACCTGATACAACATTCTCATTCCATTGGTATCTATTTTGGAATATAGTATTTCATTGATTCTCTAATTCTATTTATGCAGATGAAGTTAATACCATTTTAACTTTAGAATGAAGTCACTTATTGATTCTTAATATAACATTGTATAAGTGGTGTTGTTAGTGATGTAACAAAATATGTTACACTAAATGGTTCCCTGAACTTAGTGAGACACAAGCCCTCAATCTTACCTCTGAAGATGCCAGTGGCCACCATCTAGCAGTAAGGAAATAGGGTGTGTCTGCGGAGAGAGTATGCCCTCATGTCATAGTGAAACACAACAGACAAAATAATAACATAATAGATGGATAAAAATATTTTTTTGTAGTATTATAAATAATCAAACTAGTAGTGAAAGGTAACAATAAAAAACCTTGATTAATAATCATCTCAAAAGTGGAAATATTCTGTATACAAAAAATGATTGTTTCATGTCTTGTCTCCAGTAAACATGAAAATATGTGAACATGGAATTAAAAAATTAATGATATAAAACATAATAATAAATTATAAAAAATAAAAAATATGTAATGCATCGAATCTATTTACCTAGAGTTTATGCATTATAAAATAAAATTGGATCGATCATAAGAGATTACGTCCCAAAATACCGACCAGTTTAGTAGCTTTGGAAGTAATAGATACATACAAGAGTTTTACATAACATTATGAAACTAAAAAAAGAATCATTGTGTATCTATTGAGCACACTCATATTGATTATCATATCCCTAAAAATAAATCATAATATACGTCTTTTCATCATGGAAAAAATAAAACAAAAGAATGGTCTGAGCTCAGTTTCTTAGTAAGTATAACAATATAGTAGAAACAGACATAAATAAGCATAAACGTTTAATAAAATGTATAATATTTACACAAAATCATTTTAAACTTAATCATCATCATAACATGTTAAAGATAAATCAAATAATTACATTTACTTATTCACATGGATATTCTGATAGATGAATAATCACATGTAATATCAATAACTAATCTCATAATGATAGAATGCACAATTCTAGACATCATAACCACATATTCAAGACCTCATGATAAGACTATAAATAAAATTATTGTTAAGGACTTTTTCAAGGACACTAGTTTGTCTTACGAGACCTACTGATGCATCGAGGGGATATAGAGGGCCCCTCCTTTCACTTACTACATTCAATGCATTCCTCATATGAAAAGAGCGAATCATAACATACACATTCACATTAAAATAACATAAGAAATTTTAATACTTTAACAATAAAATGTGAATGGCATAAAAATAGTACATCCATATTTAAACATATAATAAAAATATTAAAACAATATGGAATATTTTATCATAATAAATAAATTTAAATTAAACATAAAATCTCACAATAGATGTTGACATAGATGAAAGCAGTACGAAAACTATTTCAGAGAAATATCTCTTTCTACTTTGAAAAAATTATGAAGTCACATAATTAAAAAAGAAAACATTTATTTTTAAAATATTTATATAATCTTGTAAGAGAAGCATCAAAGGTTTTATAATGGCAGAATATAACTGCACCTGCCGTATAAGTTAAAAAACAGTCTTTCCATAATTGGTCAAAAAGGTCATAAAGTACATTGTTTGGAACATAATGGTAAAAATCCGTTAATTTTATTTATAAAAAGTAAAAAAAGGGTATACATGAACTTAACCCATAGTCTACTAAATAGTAAAAATGTTTTGAAATACATTTTTAAGAAACAAATATGTGGATGATAAAGAAGTCCAAGTAGATACTTATGTATAAACAACCTCAGATAATAAAGAGATTATAAAATTAACTCTTACGTTATTATTTTAAATAGTAGAGGGTATGGTAACCTCATATATAATGGTTAAATAATTGTTTTTAAATTATAAAAGAAAAAAATATACAAATATTATATCATATATGATCCTCTAATATTGCTTTTTTAATAATATTTTTGTAGTATCATTGTTTCAGGTGTTAATAGATTCATTTTACTTTATATATTTTGTTATGTAAGTCATTTTTGTTATTGATAGGATGTATTTTATTCATATCCATAATTATATTAAGTTCCTAAACATTATTTTTTAATCATCAAATGAAAATTATTCTTCAATGGTTACGATGGGGAATGAAAACTCATTGCATCGTGGAGACGGTTAGCCATACGTAGGTACGAGCGACAATACAATTCTATTGATGGTGAAATAATATATAATTGGATGATATATTATATATTAAGAATCATTAAAATGTTATATTTATTATTTACATCAATTATACATATTATTATACCCATCCAAAAAATGAAGTGTTGAATAAAAAACTACACCACGACGTGAAGACGGTAAGCCATTCACACACACGTATGGTGACTTTGTCATTCATAGGATGGATAGAATAATGAATCTGGATGTAAAATATTTATAATTACCTACCAATATGTAAATAGTATTGTAGTTATTATTTTATTATGGAAACAATAAAGAATGATGAAGTGGAAGAAGAAAAGAACTTTGAAAGAAGTGATAAAATAATTACCTCTTCTTCAGGTCCTTCCTTTTGATTTCAAAAAAATGGATCAATAGGGTGACTATGAGATAAAATTAGGGCCTCTGGGTTGATGTGAGGGTAGTTGGGAGGATATTTGGGAAGAGGTTGGCCATGAAAAATGGGTTTATAGGTGTGAATTTAAGAGAAGGGGAAACACCCTTTCAAAAGAGAGGTGAGAGGCGCTTTAGGAAAAGATTGAAATATTATTTTATTATAAAATTATATTCAGTTTCTAATTGATATAAATGGATTTATTTCTAGTATAAGGTGGGAATGGGTATAAATCCTCTCAAAAAAAAGTTTTAGACATGTTTAGGTCACCATATTAACCATATCTTTTAGATTTAACTCTTAGTTAAAGAGTTCAACTTCTACCATGACTTCTAGTATTTTTATACTACATGGTAAATATATTTACTATAAAATGACAAGAGAACCTAAATGGGTATATTGATGACCTATATAACATTATATAAGTCATTTTAACAAATCATAGACTTTTATAAATATTATATCATTTAACAAAATAGTATTTGTTTTAAAAACTCATTTATTTCGATTTTGACACTATTAAGTATTTTGTTTTTGTGAAAGTCATAAAAACATGATTACTTAGAAAAAATTAATTGATTCAACCCTAACATGTCAGATTCACCTAGATAATTTGTTCATTGAATGTCACGACCCCCTCCCCATAAAGTGTACCCCTCTGTGGATGGAAATGTGAGAAAGGAGATAATAACCCCCGAGTCTTGCCTACAGTAGGCCCCGGGTTGGCGACTAGCACTGAGGGTATAATAAACAAACATATGGGAGGCATTAACCTCTAAGAGAACACATGTGAAAGAGAGAGATAAGATAGACACCAACCAACTCCAACTCAGAACTGAAATATAAAAGAATATCATGAACATATATGAAATTCCATGAAAAAGTACAACAACTGAAAGGGGGAACTACAAGTACCCAAAAGAAAGTAAAACAACAGTGATCACAGGCCCAAACAGATACTGCAACCACAAGATAGTAGTAACCAGCTTGATCTCCAACCTGCTCCAAGTGACCTAAAAAATAGTTTATATATACGTAGGGTGAGTATAACAGTATAATCAGTAGGATCCTCCCCAAATCCTCTCGTGAAAAAGTAAGAAAATCATGCTAAAGCATTGTGAACAATAGTGAAAATAACTCGTCAACTAACAGGTATAATATGTTCCCAAACTCACCATGGATACTCTCACAAATTAACGTATACATGAATATATAATTTAATAAATAATATCGAGGGTACCCTGCTTCTACTTCCCCATTGGTTTGCCACTTTGACCCAACGACATATATCCTGTGCATCTCTATCCAAAGGCTTTCCCTTATAAACATGGGATAAGCTCCACAATCTACACCTTGTGCACCACAAAGGCTTTCCCTCAGACACCTGGGCTAAGCTCCAAACCATCCTCAAAACCAAAAGTAACCAGGTAGGTTTTGGGAGCCACCACAGCCCGCATAACGTTTATCTTACGTCGTGTATTGTACATCAAGCCATTACAGCCCATACATCGCGTAAGGATCCTCAATCCATCACATCCTATACATGTTACACCTATAGTATTCCATAGGATACTACATCCATAATATATGTGTGGAAATAACCACAAGCCATTACAACCCTCTACACACATATATGGGGAAAAATAACTGCTTTGCCAACAACACTAGTATATAACAAGAGAAGAGAGTGGGGTCAAAGGGGGTAGTCACCCATTCATCCTCCCACCAGAATGTTGGGGAAAACACCCTCCCTGGGCTCAAAATTCTTGGGATGTCAGTTTCCCTTACTAACATGGGGGAGTAGCGTATAGAAACACAAAAAGTACAGAATATATTATAACTCACAACCACACTGTGGGCATAAACTATTCTTAGCCTCAACTACGGCTAACGTCTCTCGGACTACGGGCCATTATTTCTATGACTAGGTATCCTATAAGCACACAAAAAATTAAAGAACTTCATTAGGTTACTTCATTTTTTTTCATCAATTCCACTGTATGATAATTAAGTCTTCCATCGTTAATTAACCATGATCAACCCACATTAACTTTCTTGGCATCACATTCAAAAACCATTGTCCCTTAAAAAGTTATCAATCTCATCATTAAGTTCTAACAAACTCCAACCTCATGGGTTAACATCATTTATTCAAACATTCATTACAAAATTACTTTCCCATATTCCCAGGCATTCTAGAAAAGAAACCTATGCTACTAAAAACCAGGGGGATCAACACTGTGAGTATATGTACTACCCGTTGAGTATTTTCCACCTATAGAAAGAGTATAGATCCATTCTCCCTTGTCAGGCTAAACACGGAAAGCAAGTGGCATACCCCGCGTGTCTTCACCTCCTTCAAAAGAAGGGTAAGAAAGACTAGCTGCCTTGAGTAGTGGGGAAAAGTAAAGAAGAAAAACAACCAAGGATCAACAACCTCCAACAATCACAACCATCCCATTCCATCATCCCTGGTGTCCTCCCTAACCCCCACATCCATAAACCGATGCATCTCATCACTCTAGGTGACATTCGCTGCCACAACCACAAGGCCTCCCTGCCTCTACATATCACAAGACACCTCTAGCATCACATCACATCACAAGATATCACAACACCCCTTCCAGGGTCAAAACATATCACAAGCAGTAGGAAAACAATCATTACAACAAATGGGCTCTTGGCCCTTTAACAAGGCATCCGACCTTCAAAACAAACACCAACAATCACATCCAATGTGCTTTTAGCCCAAATTCACAACAATAGGGTAACTCCAAAACCTTCATGGAACTCAATTAAGTTATTTAATCTGTCTTGAATTAACAATGTTAATTCGTTGGTTCCAACATTATGAACCAATTCCGTAAGCTATCACAGAATATTAAACATGCTTACTTTGCCAAATTTGATCAACATCAAATTAGAACAACTACAACAATGACAATAACCAGATTCATTTACATGCCTCTTTATCTTTAGCCAATTAATTATCAATTAATTTTGGATTTACATTCTTTATCAATTTCCATCAAGAACAACATGCTAACAAGCAAGGCATACATACCACACTTATCTAGAAAATCAAGAGGCAAACCATTATCATGGTACAAAGAAACAACTTGCGATCAAACCAATTCTTTAAATCCTGTTCAAGTATTTAATTAGGTCAGTTCCATTGTGATCCAAAGGGATAAATCATGATAACTCTACGATTTCACATAAAAAATTAGAGAAGCCACAAATCCCCTACCTCAAGGGTTTTTGAGGAAAACCACAATGGTCGATGAACGCCCAAGAAACCGGGTCGATTCTCCTCGAATCCCGCTTAGATCTCCTCTTCTAACACACCCAAGACAAAAAAACATCACAAACATCATTCACACACTTAGGTCTACCCATAACATGTGTAGATCTAAGATCCCGAGAGAAAAGGAGGAGTAGATCTTGGTAACCAAACAAAAAGGATCACTTATCTCGAGAAACTAGCGTCGACTCGTGAAGAGAAGCCTCCAGATCACATCCAAAACTCTTGGGAGAGGTTCTTACACCTCCAAGGAAGGTTAATCCCAAGTTATGGTTTATTAGGGGCTCAAATGAGGTGATTAAAGGCAAAACGAGTTAGATCCACAATTTTAGGATATAACTTTAAGTTCCCGCACGATTAGTCCACACAGTTTAACAAACCGTGCGCTTACCATGCATTAGGTTCTACCTCGACAACACCTCCTCGCACGGTTAGTCCGCCCGGTTAGGCAAACCATGAGCTAACTGTGTGTTAGCCACTGCCCTCAGGACCAGCCTTGCATGATTAGGCCGCATGGTTTAGGAAAAAAGTGCACCAACCGTGCGAAAGATATTACCATTTAACTTTTCTCAAAAGTCCACCCAAACACACCCCAAGTAACCTTGAAATCCCAGAACACCTCCAACACCACATTTTCACAAAGGAATGGACTGGAGAGTTCTGGGACATTACATCAGATACCTCTCAAAACATTATCATCATCGAGAATCCAAAACCCACCTAAAGAGAAAAAATGAAACAGGGTCTAAACAACCACCCCTCGAGATACCTCTCAAAAGAGAGCAAGCCACCAAAGAAACAAAGGGAGCTATCTCATAAAAATGAAAGTTTCATAACCAAAAAAGTTACAGTGATACATTAAAAGAGTTAAAAATCAAACAACTCTGGGTACTGAGCATGTATCTGTGACTCACGTTCCCATGTCCTCTTCTCCATGCCACCGTGTCGCCACAAGACACGAACTAAGGAGATGGAACATTCGCGCAACACTTTCTCCTTGCGATCTTGGATCTCCACAGGTCACTCCTCAATGGTGGAATCATCATCAACATCGATCTCTACCCAATCAATGATGTGAGAGTCATCATGAAGATAACTATGTAGATTTGATACATGGAAAACATCATGTATCCGAATCATCTGAGGGGGAAGTGCCTCTCAATATGCCACAGCTCCAACATGAGCTAACACCTCGAAAGGACCAACAAAACAGGGATAAATCTTACTCCCACGACCAAAACTTCACTTCCCATGATTGGGAATCACCTTTAGAAACACATGATCCCAAAAATTAAACTCTAAGGGTCTCCTTCTATGATTAGCATATGATTTATGACGATCTTTCACTGCCTTCATCCTCTCACGAATCACCTGAGCCATCTCTGTTGTATTATACACTAGTTCTAGTCCGAGAATTGCTGACTCTCCGACCCTAGTACAGCACACTAGAGAACAGAAAGGCCGACCATACAAGGATTCAAACGGCGCCATACCGATAGTGGAGTGAAAACTATTATTGTAAGCGAATTCCACCAAGGGTAAGTGCCTCATCAATGAACCAGCAAAATCATGAACACAAGAGCGCAAAATTTCTTCAAGAGTCTGAATGGTTCACTCTGTCTGACCATCTGTTTGAGGATGAAAAGCAGCGATAAGGAAGAGTTGAGAACCAAAAGCATGTTGGAGACCCCTCCACAACATAGAGGTAAAACGGGGATCTCGATCAGATATGATCATCCTAGGGACTCCATGAAGTCTCACCACCTCCTCCAGATACTTCCTCAACAAAACCTCCACTGATCTTGACTCCTTGATCTCTATGAAGTGGGCCGATTTTGTTAAACGATATACTACCACCCAAATAGAGTCATATTCTCCCGGAGCTCAAGGTAAGCCAGTAACGAAGTCCATTGCGATATCCTCCCACTTCCACTGAGGAATATATAATGGCTGGAGAAGACCACCAGGAACACCATGTTCGACCTTCACCTTCTGGAAAACTTAACTTCGAGACACAAAATCCACAATCGTTTGCTTTAGCCCAGGCCACCAAAACTGACTCCTCAAAGCTCGGTACATCTTTGTCACACCAGGATGTACTGCTAGAGGAGAACTATGGAACTCTCTGAGAACCGTCTCACGCAACATCAAGGGGAAAAAAATCCTTCCTTGATACAACACTTTGTGTTGTCCATCCTTAGACTAACCATCAGGGGACTCACCACAAACAACTCGGTCTCTCCAGACCTCCACCTCAAGATCCCCCTACTGGGACTCTTCCACCCTCTGCATCAGGGATGATTGAACCGTCATCTGTAAAAGAAAACCTCTTACCCCAAATTCACCCACGTCAAGATGCAAAGCTGATAGTTCCTCCATTACTCTCTAAGAATCACAAGATTTACGCACAATATGACTACGTGACTTTCGGCTCAGCGAATCAGCTAAAACATTCACCTTTCCAAGTTTATACGATATTTTTAAGTCGTATTCCTACAATAAATCCATCCACCGATGCTGTCACAAGTTCAATTCACACTAGGAGAAAAAATACCTCAAACTCTTATGGTCGGTGAAGACAACAAATTTCTCACCAATGAGGTAATTTCTCCACAACTTTATAGAAAACACCACGGCTGCCAACTCGAGATCATGGGTGGCATAGTAATGATCATGGGGATGCAACTACCGAGACCCATAATAATCAACTGACTTCCACTGCATGAGAACACAACCTAACCGAAGATGTGAATCATCACAAAAAACATCAAACTGGACTCCCTTAGCTGGAAGACAAAGAACAAGAGCACTTACTAACCTCTCCTTTAGATACTCGAAGGCTGCCTGGAATTGATCAGTCCATTCGAAGGCATGATCCTTCTTGATCAGAGCTGTTAGAGGAGTCACAACCCATGAGAAATTGGCTATTAACATCTTGTAATAGCCTACGAGACCAAGGAATCTTCGAACCTCCGACACTGCCTTTGGGGCTGCCCAATACACCACTTCTTCTATCTTCGATGGACCCACAAATACTCCCCATTGGGAAACAACATACCCTAGGAAATAGACTTCTCGAGCCCAAAACTCACACTTCGACAACTCCCAAATAGATGACGTCGATGAAGAACTCCCATGATAGTTCACAGATGCTCTGTATTCTCCTCTTTAGATGTGGAGTACACAAGGATGTCGTCGATGAAAACTACCACGAACTTGTCAAGGAATTATCAAAACACAACCTCCTCCACAACCATTCTGACCCTGATGACGACCACCACCACGACCGCTCTCTACTCTCTGAGGATGGAGAGCGTCATGGGGATTTCCTCATCCTGACCCATCCCCCCTCTGCTGATCGAAATCTAGTTCAACCTGTTGCTATTGCCTCGGCTGGAACTGCCTCAATGGAGGAACCTGGATCGGAGCGCCCGGTGCACGATGATATCTCTGAAAGGTCGGGCACTCCCACTACTGATGACCACGACCACCAGAATAAAAACAAGTGCCTGATACCTTGGCATAGGCTTGAGAGTTTCCGCCTCTAGAGAAACGAGACGGAATTTGCTGGGACCTACCCCTAGTTGAACATAAACTCTCCTACCCTGGAAACCGGGAACCCCGGACCAGAGCTCTGCTCTGTGAGGAATCGTGCTGATTCCCCTCTCATGCCGATCCGATCTTGGCCAAAGTCCTCTAAAAAATCTCTTCCCTCACCAACACCTCAATATATGTGTTTAACATAAATGGTGTGACCTGGAGTTGGATATCTATACGCAAAGCCTCCTTGAAATGCCTCTCCATGGCCTTCTTATCTAGTAACAGGTCCAAAGCATGACGTAAATGGTTCCTAAAATGGATTCCAAACTCTCAAACATTGGGGCTCCCCTGTCGAAGGGTACGAAGGACCTAGAGACTAGATGCCTTCGCAGTGGAAGAAAAGGAACTTGTCTCTAAACTTGTCTCAGAACTCTTCCCCTGAGATTGTTGACTCCTCAAGATCCCTGAGGAACAACAACCACCACTTCCTTGCTACTCCACGCAGCATCATCACAACCAAGGACACCCAGTGCTCCTTCTGAGCAAGGATCGAACTGAATCCTATCTCGACCTCCTCTAACTAGTATTCTGTGACTACATATGAAATGGATCCCTCATACTTCTCTAGACTCTGGCACCGAAACTCTTGGAGTGTCTTCCTCCAAGTGTCGTCTTCGTTGACCTCCATCCTGCGGTGATCTACTGGGACAACCTACTGGACATCTTCTATGAAAACCTGACAAGGACGTCGACCTGAAGCCATACCTGTAAAATAAAAAACTGTTAGATCTCATAAGCCTAGAATTTGGAAGACTCAACATTAATTAATTTATTGTTTTCTTTCAGTCATTTTAGGTTAACTTATCCCAAGGTCGACCCATTAAAACACATGAACAAAGAATAATGATGCATTATCCTTTCCCAGGTCTCTACCTTGCAACCTATATCACCTTATTTAGTAGCCATTGTAAACTTAAAGGTCCATGAAACAGATCATAGGGGTCCCTAAATGCTTATGTCTCAGTCGGTCTCCAGTGTTTACCTCACTTGCTAAACATGAATGACACTGTTTCCCTAGCAACCCATGCAACCTCACCCGTGCCTAACTCCAAACTCCATCCTATCTCTCAACCAGACCTCTGATACCACTATTTCATGACCCCCTCCCCACAATGTGTACCCCTCCGGGACCTGAAATGTGAGAAGGGAGATAATGACCACCGAGTCCCCCCTCCAATAGGCCCCAGGTTGTCGACTAGCACTGAGGGTATAGTAAACACAGAAATGGGAGGCATTACCCTTTAAGAGAACACATGCGGAAGAGAGAGATAAGATAGACACCAACCAACTCCAACTCAGAACTAAAATATAAAAGAAACCCATGAACATATATGAAATTCCATGCAAAAGTACAACAACTCAAAGGGGGAACTACAAGTACCCAAAAGAAATTAAAACAGCAGTGATCAGAAGCCCGAATATCTTCTGCAACCACAAGCTATTAGTAACCAGCCTGATCTCCAACCTGCTCCAAGTGACCTGAAAAACTATTTATATATACTTAGGGTGAGTATAACAGTATAATCAATAGGATCCTCCCCAAGTCCTGTCGTGCAAAAGTAAGGAAAGCAAGCTAAAGCCGAGTGAAGAACAGTGAAACTAACTCATCACCTAACAGGTATACTATGTTCCCAACCTCACCATGGCTACTCTCACCAAGTAACGCATACAAGAATTTAACATTTAATAAAGAATGTCAAGGTTACGCCACTACTACTTCCCCACTGGTTTGCCACTTTTCCCCAACGACATACGTCCTGTGCATCTCTCTCCAAAGGATTTCCCATATAAACTTGTGATAAGCTCCACAATATGCACCTTGTGCACCACAAAGGCTTGCCCGCAGACACTTGGGCTAAGCTCTACACCATCCTCACAACCAAAAGTAACCAGGTAGGTTTCAGGATCCACCAGAGCCCGTATAACGTGTTTCATACGTCGAGTATTATACCTCAAGCCATTATATCCCATACACCGTGTAAGGATCCTCAAGCCATCACAGCCTATACAAGTTACACCTATAATAGTCCATAGGATACTACATCCAGAATATATGTGTTGAAATAACCACAAGCCATTACCGCCCTCTACACACATATATGGGGAAAACTAACCGCTGTACCAACCACACTAGTATCTACCAATAGAAGAGAGTGGGGTCAAAGAGGGTGGTTAGCCATTCATCCTCCCACCATAATGTCAGAGAAAACACCCCAACAGCTCAGAATCCCCAGGGTGGCAGTTTCCCATACAGACAGGGTGGAGTAGCATATAGAAACACAAAAAGTACATAATATATTATAACTCACAACCACACTATGGGCATAACCTAGTCTTAGCCTCAACTATAGCTAACATCTCTCAGACTCTAGGATAATATTTCTAAGACTCGGTATCCTATAAGCACACAACCAATTAAAGAACTTCATTAGGTTACTTCATTCACTTTTTCATCAATTCCACAATACGTTAATTAATTTTTACATCATTAATTAACCATGATTATCCAACATTAACTTTCTTGGCATCACATTCAAAAACCACTATCCCTTCAAAAGTTCTCAATCCCATCATTAAGTTCCAACAAACTCTAAACCAATGGATTAACATAATTTATTAAAACATTCATTACAGAATTACTTTCCCATATTCCCAAGCATTCTAGAAAAGCAACCTATGCTACTAAACGCAAGGGGGCTCAACACAGTGAGTATACGTACTAACCGTTGAGTCTTTGTCTCCTATAGCAAGAATGTAGACCCATTCTCCCTTGAGAGGCTAAACACAAAAGGCGCATGGCATAACTCGTGTGTCTTCGCCTCCTTTAGAAGAAGGGTAAGAAACACCAGCTACCTTGAGCAGTGGGGAAAAGTAAAGCAGATAAACAAACAAGGATCAACAACCTCCAACAATCACCACCATCCCATTCCATCATCCCCGGTGTCCTTCCTGAAACCCACATGCATAAACTGATGCATATCGCCTCCCTAGGCATCATCCGCTGCCACAACCACAAGGCCTCCATGCCTCCACATATCACAAGACCCCTCCAGGTTCACATCACAATACAAGATATCACAACACCCCTTCCAGTGTCACATCACAGCACAAGAAGCAGGAAAAAAATCATTACAACAAATGGGCTCTTGGACCTTTAACAAGGCATTCGTACTTCAAACAAAAAACACTAACAATCACATCAAATGGGCTTTTAGCACTAATTCACAACAAGAGGGTAACTGCGAACCCTTCATGGAACTCAATTAAGTTATTTAATCCATCTTGAATTAACAATTTCAATTCGTTGGTTCCAACATCATGAACCAATTCACTAATCTATCACCAAATATTTAATATGCTTACTATGCCAAATTTTATCAAAATCTAAAAACGAAGTCCATTTTGAAAAATAAAATTTATAAAATTTTAAAAAGTGGGTATTACTATTCAGAACTACTTTTTTAAACGGCTAGTTTGATTGGTCATGGAGCACTAGAACTCGAAGCTGCATACAATGTAAGATATTGTATTATTCAAAGAGAAGCATACCATGGAAGATTAGGGTGTTACATAATATTTTTAGCACTGGACCAATTATCTACTACCAAGCTTCATCCAATGAAATCAAGCATGATCAGGTGTTCAAAGCAGGATGCTTCTCCTTTTAAACACCTATATACATATAATATATCCAAGTACCAAAGGGAATCTTGAATACGGTGTGTGATAAATATCAGTAGGAAAACACTATTAACATATATACATGACCAGTTTATAGTTATAGACTGATAGTTGAATGAATATATTAATGTAATGTAATGTCAAAATAATAATTCATACCTTCTTAAACCTCATCTAGTAATGTCTCTGAACATGTTCTCATTTAATCCATTTATTTATTTCATGTTTATATAAAATAGACATGTGAGGTGTTAACAAAAATGCTAATTTATAATTATAATAATAAAAGAGGATCAAAGATAAAACAACTTCCTCTATTATCTCAGGGGTTGTCCAACTCATAGTATTAACTCTTACAGTTTGGCGGTAAAGGGGGTTTGAGTTTAATCCAAGGGGAATCGCCCACAGAATTATACTATACATGATTATAACCATTTCCAAGGATCCATTCCATGGTTATAATGAGATAATTATGGCAAGGCCTAATGTGAAGAATTTGCGGTTCCACACATCCAAATACAGCAAGATAGATCTGATGAGATTATCTAAGTTATTCTAATATCTATATAATTTTAAAGGGATCCTATGGTGTCATGTTAAACATCCCCATATTGAAAACTTCTATGATTCAAGGTGGGTATCTCCCTTTTGAACTATTTCCTATAATAAAAATGGTGTCCTTTGAGTGGTCAAGGAATTACCTCGAGAATCCAATGCAATATAAAGTATAACCATTCCTATAAAGTTAAAAAGATCCATATGTAGTATGTGCCTTATACAAAATTTGTTATTTAATTATGGAAATGTATTACTCTTGCAATTTTATAATTTATTAGGTCTATTCCATTTTTTTCATACACGGTGACAAGGTTAAATAGTCAATGAAATGGTTTAATAATTGAATTACTTATCAATTTATTAGGTTCATTCCTTTTCCTTTATTATACATTACAAGGTGGGATAAGGACAATAAAGCCATTAACATTTCATTACATTTAACTAATCTAAGTGATATGTATAAATACACATTCAATTTAATAATTTGAGATTCATTTATTAAATTGATACACTTACCTGAAAAGGGTCAATTGATATATACAGATCATATATGGAATATTAATTTCTAATTCATAGTTCATATTATTCCGAAAGGGATTACCAATAGTAAGGGTCTAAACAACACTCCCTCTTGGTGTCTCAAATAATCCCACATGTGTTACCAAATCTAAAATAATATAGAACCCTGCATTGGGTGGAAGGGACTTAGGTCTCAACCTTCAAAGACACAAAGATCACAAATATGGAGGGATATAGAATATGAGAAAATTGATTACAAGCAAGGAATTTAAATTTAATATGAAAATCCCAGTGATAACAGCATACAAACAGTGATTATCATTTATAAACTAGTGATACTTTTAGGGAAAATTAATAGACCACCCACCTTGTTACTGTAACACTCTCTTCATCATCTATCCACCCTTAGTTTGGCCCAAACCGGAAGAAATCAGAATAATGGACCAACACCCTAAAATAAGGTATATGAGCCTACATCTAAATAGAATATCTAATGGAAGACAAATGAAGAACTGATCCTAAAGACCAAATCATTTACCTGTGTCTATCCAACTGGAAATATGGATATGAAATAAAAATTTATATTGAAAGAATATTTAAGAACCTAGAATTGGGATTTAAGGGAGCTCAAAAGGTGGACCTCCTATGTGTTAGAGATAAATAATAGAAAGAGTTGTGAGTAAAAAAATAATAGTGTCCCTATTAAAACATTTACCAACACTTACATGGTGTGTAATTTCTTTACACGTTGTGTAATGTTAAAGCCTTACATTATGGGGAATCTTCATTAATAGTTGGGAATTGGCCTACCTAGGAAAATAAAGATCATTTATTGGATGCACCCCATGTATTTAAAATACACATTTTGTACTTTTCATGGAACTAGCCTTTAGCCCATACAAACTTTCTTCCCAAACAAAAAGACCATCATTATGGAATGATTTTAAATTTAAGAGAAAATAAAACCTCAAAAAGAATTTAATCAATATTATATTTATTCATACATGAAGTAAAAAGAGGTTATTATAGTCTTCTATATTAAAGCATATCATTCCCAAGTTCTCTTCTATGGTCAATGAAATAATTTTTGTGAAAAAATCCTTCCACATAGCTTGTAGGTCGGCCTCACGCTCCCAAGTCTCATCCTGTACCCGGCTGTGATGCCATAACTTTTGAACTAAAGGAACATACCAAACTTGGATATACATCATGCTCCAGTAAATTATGTTAATGGGGTACTCCTCAAAATAATCCTTAATATCTATCTCAACATCCTCTTGATCAAAAGTATGAGATGGGTTGACATGATAATTAAAAATCTATGAAACAGTGAAGACATCATTCATGGAATGGAACCTCTGAGGTAATAGAAATTGATAGGCTACAGGCTCAACACTATTGAAGATCTAAAATTTCATGAAATGACATTGGGATAGCTTCCCTTTCCTACATATCATTTTATACCCAAGTATTTGTTTTACACATAAAAAACATTATCCCTGAACTTGAACTCCAGAGGTTGGTGTTAGTGATCTGAAAACGATTTTTGTAGAGATAGATTAGTCAAAATTTAATTCATTATAAGTTCAAAATACTTTCATGTCTCCTACATTAGATAGTGACATGGTATAATTGCCTCTCCTTCCTATAAGAATCACATGAATGAATGGAATAGATTACCATAAAGGCCTCATATGGTGAAATCTGAACTGCCTCCTGAAATATTTTATTATATGAGAAATCGACAAATGGATTATTCCTGTCCCAAGAACCTACAAAATGATGGATTTATGCTAGTAACATATCCCCAACACCAAGATGGTCCATTATTACTAGCATTGGTCTGAGGGTGAGAGGTTGTGGTCAGAATCACCCATTTACCCATGGCATTCTAGTACCCTTTCTATAACCTCAATCTGATATGAGAATCCCTATTTGAAATGATATTATAAGAAACCCCATGTATCCTTTTAATATCACAGACATACAATATTCCTGACTCATCAACTGAAGAATTCTCCAAGATAAGAATGAAGTGGGATTCATTTTTTCACTCGATCCATGACTAGCCATATCACGTCACTACCCTAAGGAAACTGTGGTAAAATGACTTCAAAATCCATTGAAATGTCATCCCATTTCCATTATGGGAATAGTATCAATTATTAAATGATATTAGGTCCCTTTTTTTCTACCTTCAACTAATGATATGTATAACACATAGTGATTGAACCTAAAATTTGATGTTTCATCCAAGGTTACCAAAACCGGCGACACATATCATGATACACCTTGGAGATGATATGATAAATTTTCCATTGAGAAGTGTGGGGATATTTTATGAATACATCTCTTACATAAATAGGAACTTGGAGACACACTTTTATTCTTATTATATCATTTAAATCAACCAAATAATCCAATGGTGGGTACTCCCAATAAATACACTCTTTAATAACCAATCCTTCAGGTTCTGAAAAATTATAACTCTTCAGCTTATAAAACAGGGAAGATATAACTATTAATTCAAAAATATATGAATTATATTGACTCTCATGAAATTCCATATGTATCTTAGAAAAGTGACCCATAAATTTCCATTCATCACTTGCTTTCTATACGTCCTATTTCTGTGTAGTCCAACTCAGCACATCCACTACTGCTTAGCCCTTTCTAGGTGTATAGGGAAGAACAAATTAAAAGGCAAAAGGTATTCGAATGATATTAATGATATGAAATTAAATTCACATAGTGTGAAAATTTATCTAATGATCTTGTGGTCTGTATACAACACATATTTCTCATCCATTAGACATCGTCTCTAGTAGTGTAAAGCCCAGAAAATGCTACTAGGTCGAGGTCAGGCATCTAGTAATTGTTCTTTTGAGGCCTCAACTAGAGAGACCCATATACAATGACTCTATCATCTTGAATCATCAATTCACACATTCATATGGATGATCCATCAAAATGTATTGTATAGGCCTACCGAGGTTTTAGGAGAATTAGAACTGGTAACAAAGTTAGACTTCCTTTTATCTCCTTAAAGGATTCCATTCATGCATATGACCAAAAGTACTTGACTACCTTATCCAAAAGATGAGTAAAAGGTGAAAAAGGTGTGAAAAGGCTTGTATGAATCTCTAATAATATAAATACATCCCCAAAAAACCCTTTATATCAAACACTTTCTTGGCATGCTCCCAAGAAGCCATAACGCTCACCTTCTTTGGCTAAACTGACACTCTTGATTTCAAAATAATATAACCCAAGAAGTAAACTTTCTCAATTAAAAAGTGTTAATTAGCATGATTATCATTTATCTTCTCTATATCAACACATTATAATTAATTAAAGGTGTTTATCATGGTATCTATGTGTATGGTAATTCACAATGATGTCATCCATGAAAACACTAGGTGCATTTGAAAGATCAAACAACATAATGAGGTACTCATATAAACTATACTCACTTCATAAATCTGTACATCGTATATATGAAGGGTTGAATCACATTAGATGATATTGATATCTGAGGTTGACCATTTAGAACTCCCTAGATCATCCATGATATGTATACAAATATAGGCGGTCACTCCACCTATCGTATGAAACTCAGGCCTAGGTTCGCTATCCTAAATATTCCACTCACCACTGTAAAGATAACATCCAACCTTAGGTGATGTAGATGATACCCCATGATGATATTAGTCAATATGGATTTGATTGGGAACTAACCACTCTATCTTTAGAATGACATTGAAACCTATCATCCAAAGTATGAAGAGGTCCTCTAGTAAGGGATAACTGAAAACCTCACGGGGAAAATCCATACATTAGCATATTCCATCAGACCGCTCACTGAACAGTGTGTCTAGGGGCATCAAACCCCAAAAGTAATGAATTTATTGGCTGGGAATTTCAACTGTCAATAAGGTGATGAAGGAAAGAGAATCACCAATATTGAATAAGTAAGATACAATAGTAGAGGCTACTAGAATAGTTCCTTGTATATTATATGGTCATGCTCTCTGATCCTTGGGCATCATATATAAAGATAAAATTGGTCAGATTCATTATCCAATGCTACCACTGGACTACCTTGAGTAGGTCCACTCTATTGTAACTGATAATCAGAAGTATGGATACTATTACCATGAACTCCCCCTCAGCCCATCCTACCGGTTCTTCACCAACTTCCTTCTTGACATGACACAACTAACATTGTTCCAAAAAGTGGAGCTGGTGGGGATCCTATTCCACTGAAATCATGTGAAATATCCAATATAATATTTAAATATTTCCCATGCAGCCACAAGAAAAACACCCAAGAGGTTCTCTATCACAATGAGTCTTCATATTACCCTTTTTTACAAACTGATAGAATATAATGGAGCTTCAAATACAGATACTTTGGACACCACTTCTTTGAATTAAAACCTCAAAGATATGATTCCTACTACCAGAAGAACTACTTCCCTACCTCAAAATTGAAAATTTATGCTTGGTAATATTATCTTCTCTTAGGATGTGATTAGTAATATTATCCTGACAAACAATATAAAAAAATATAGGTTGGCCAAAGACATTCACCCATAAAAAGATGGAAAAATTTCTCTCATCCTTGAAACATCACCGTCTTGATATCACATCATCGGTTAGAAATGTTATAAATTATTACGACTCAGTAAAATAAACTGAATAGTCCAAGATAGACTTAGAACCCAACTTTTGGTTCATAAACTATTTAGCTCGGTTAGATCTAAACACATGTTGGAAAAAGTAATCATAGAAGGTAGTCTAAAAGTATACCCAGATCATGCCTTGATGATGACCAGCCTGAGTAATCAAATTCCACCACACTTGGAACAATAAAAAAACATGTTAGTGGAAATTATTTTATTCCTGTCTATAGGAATCTTTAGGTGCTTGATGCTAGATATTTTTGCCTCCATCCATTACTCAATAGCCTATGGATTTCCACACCCATAATTTTTTTTTGATGATGATGATGTCGGAACTCATGATTCAAATGATCCATGGTAGTGTTTGGTTATGGGGCACCCTGCATGGACAGCATCATAGGTATAAAACCTTACCTAAACTAAGAATTAGTGCCCAATTTGGGGATAATAGGTGGTGTATCAGGTACCATGACTGGTGGTATCATAGGTGGATCAAATACCACCACATATAGGGCATAGTCATTTCCACCATCTTGACACAATATTGGAGAATTTCGTGATGAAATTGATTTAAAAATCTCAAGAACATGACTTAAAATGGGATTTTAGAAAATATAGTCATAATAGATGAATAATATCACAATTATATGTATCAATACTCAAAGTACTATCCCAAATACATGATTAGAAAAAAATGTAATTAATAAGTGTTTAAGTTTTTATTTTCATAGGTTCCAGTAAGTGAATGGTTAATCACACTAATGATATTGATATATTGGAAACCGTTCAATTCTATGAATCAGGATCTTAATTTGAATTTTGTTTATTTATTATTTAGATATATCAAGGTTAGATTAAATAGAAAATCATTCCTAACTTATGAAGGACAATACATTTTAAGACTAAATGTGACACCTACTTACTATTAATTTAGCTGTCTTACAACCTATCTCAGAATGTAACAAGTTATATAAGATAGATTTAGTTTTTTAATTAACCCTTCCAAATTCACGATGTCCCATACACCTCATAAATTGAAACTAATAGTCACTCAATCATAGCAAAATCCTAGCTCATGTAACCTGAGGTATATAGATGACATGGGTAGAAACAATCTATTTAACATTCCAACAACATCCTGTACAGGGAAAACCCATTTACATTGATGTTGACAGTTTTAATGACCAATTCCCTTACCCTCTAAAAACTTTTTGTAGAATATGCATATATAGCAGTCATGGTTCACTCAATAATCGAAAGCAATATCAACAATGGAGATAGTGAAATTCTCTTATATTTCCTGGAACCTACATGGAATTATAGATGCCAATAATTATTCATGTAATAATTATTCTTTACATACAAGGATCTAGTAAAATATCCATAAATCATATCCAATGTCAAAAATTTATGTTCCTTACCCAATGATGAAATTTTATCCACTATAAAAAAGAAAATACAAAATAACATTTTCCCATTCATTGGAAACATGGTATTTACACTAAACGTGGGTTAGATACTTCTAAGAATGACTTATAACCAAGTCCCATAATTTTCTTAATATTCAATATAAATTTCCCAAAAAATAAGACCAAATAAATGTAAAATCATTCTGATACCTCTTTTGTGACATCCTGACCTGTGTACCACTCAACAATGACCAAAACTCAGTGGGAATCATATCATCAAGTTCACCTCCTTGTCTCCCAGATGCAGCAGACAGAAAATAGGGACAAGGGAATGTTTATGAGGAGACTATACTCTCATGCCAATGTGAAACACATCACATATAATAATAACATAATAGAAGGATAAAAATAGAAGAAGCAATATAATTTATAATCAAACTGAAAATGGAAGGTAAGCATGAAAAAAAATCAATAATAATTATAAAAAAATGTGAACATTAACAAATAAAAGATATGATGATGTAATTTCATGCCTCTATAGAATTGGAAAACTGGTCTTCATGGATACATGAAATACATGCTGTACAAAAGAATAAAAAATAGGTCAAAATTTATAATCCTGAGCACTAGCCCAGTCATATGATTACATGATCCATCCTAGGAATAAAGACTAGGTTTCCAAAGTTGTACACTTCCCATTATCGAGACTCTTATACATATAATCTTTATGGGTGCCAACGATGGCAAAGAAAGGGTGTGAGATAAATCACAATAGGGCACCACTAATGGTTTATATACATGTCTAGTTTGTGGATATAAACTGACAAGGTGTGATATATATAAATGTAAAGAAATGATAAAATAATAACTCATATATGATTCATCCTCTAATGGTAATGTATATGAACATGAGATCATTTAAATTATTCATTTAAGCCCAGTTTATATTTAATTGTCACCTAATGTTTAAAAAACATTAAAAATGAATCATGACATTAATACTAGAGGATCCATGGTATAACCATGGAATCCTTGACCTCATGGGATAGAAAATTCATTGTAGTAAATCATGTAGTCTAGTAGAAAAGTGGGTCTATGTGTAATCTAAGGGGCATTACCCCAAGAATTTGACAGGAAAATTTTACAACTAAGTCCAAGGATCTAATCAAATTCAAGAATGAGCTAATAACGACTGGACCCAATTGGTTAAATCTATAGCACAATGTGGATAAATACATCATGTTGTATACATTGAATGTATATAAGGAATCCTAATATATAAAGAATAGTGAAGGGGTCTTATGATGTCATTCCATGTATCTATTAGTAGGAAAGGACCATATTCCAAGGTGGGTATCTCCCTTAGAAACATGCTCTTGAAATTTGAATGGTTCCCTCTGATTGCTAAAAGAATTCCCTCAAGAATCCAGTTCTAGATCAAGTCTGATCATTCCTATAATAATGAAAAGGTCCATATACACAATTCATTATTTAATCCAGACCATTTAATACTCACTCTATTTGGTAATTCAGTATGTTTATTCCATTGCCTTTCACAGTAGGTAAAAACACTAAGTTTAAAATTCCCCCATTTGTTAATTTAATTTATTAATAATTTATTAGGTTCATTACTCTACCTTACATTATACATGAAAATGTAGGATAAGGACATGAGACCCATTACTATTCCATTACATTTAACTATACGAAGTGATATGTATAAATATACTTTCTATTTAGAAATTTAAGATTCATTTTTAAATTGAAACACATAACATAGAAGGTTTAGGTGATATATACACATCATGCGTGTTCTATCCATTTCCAATTCATAATTCATATTATTTAAAATGTGATAACCATTATCAGGCTCAATCCAACACACCTGAATGATATCTCCAATAAAGCCACATGGGTGACCAAGGCAATAATAATGTAGAATCCTACTTTTGGTGGAAGGAGTTGTGGTCTTAACCTCCAACTACATGAAGAACATGTATAGGGAGATCACAAGAATACAAGAAAAATGATTATAATCATGGAATATAAATTAAATATGCAACACCCAGTGAAACCTATGTAGACACGAAGCCAAAAATTAAGAAAATGGTTAGAATTTTTTTTGGAAAATTTATATACCTTCTACCTCAGGCCTATAACCCTCTCTTCATCTATTATTGTCCCTTAGTTTGGCTTGGATCAAAAGAAAATGTAAGAAACGACCAATACCCTAAAAATAGGGAATACAAGACTTTATCATAATTTCATATTTGAGAGGTAGAAAAATGTTGAATGAAGCCTAATGATTAAATCACATACCATTAGATATCAATTGTGAAATATGGATCTAGAATCAGCATCCTGATCGGAAGGATATCCAAGTAACCGGCTTAAGACTTCATGGGATCTCAAAAGGTTGACCTATAGTGTGTGGGAGAGAAAGATGAAAATGAGGGGTCAGGAAAAAATAACAAGGTATACCCATTTTAAACATTTCCTTCCATTTACATGGCGGTTCAAATTCATTACACATTATATAATGCTTTGTATTTATCTTCTAGGGATACTTCATTACATGCCGTTTGTAGTCCAGCCCAAGATAATACATGGTATGAATTGGATACATGTTGTGTATCCCAAATAAAAGTCATGTACATGGAAATTTTCTAGCCTCCATCCCCTATAACCTTTCATCATCAATAAAAAGACCCACATTAAGGCATGATTTAACTTTTAATCCAAAATAGAACCTCATCAATGGTTTAACCAAAAACTAAATGGATTTATACCTAAAGGAAAAAGGGTTCTTTCATTGTATCATCTTAATTTACAATATAGAATTGATATAAAATTATAGTATGCATTGATGATATAAATAAAAATTCTATATTTTACAATTTATGTATTGTATTAATTCTTCATTAGGATCTAAGTATTTTCATATCTTAACCAAATACAAAGCAATATGTAATGTGTTGGGTTGACACTATCATTGATAAATCCGTGGAATTAATTAATCCTTCCATTTTATAGGAATTAAAATTTTAAATATTTAAAAAATTTATCAAAATAAATAAGTCATTACAGTGATATAATTTAATTCAACACATATGAAAATCAGGATGTAAAAAATATATGAAATAGAAATAGGTTAGAAGAAGATTAAAAATGAAAAAAAATCCCCCAAATTAATCTCCTTTCAAATGTACCATATGATGAGGTTTATATCTCCATTAAAGTAAAATTTAATGAATATTAATGAGAATATAAAAAAAGAAGGGAATCAGAAATCAATAATATTGTAAAAAAGTGATACTCCACCATTTAAGGAGAAAATAATTCCTTTAAATTTTTTAAAACATAAACAGATGAAATAAGTTTTATAATATATTTCAAGTGTTTTTTGTGAAATAATCATCTACCTTTCAATTTATCATCCCCTCAAAATAATACCTTTTTAAGATCCCATTCCATATGGAAAACTCACTCATCCACCAGAAATGGACAAAATGGAATTATCTTATAGTGAATAACACCCATGATTGGACTTTTCTTCCCACCCCTTACAACATTAGAAATAATCAAAATAATTTTTCAAATCTTTCCTCATAGTTGAATTTGGTTATTGAATGTGTTATAGGTTGGTGTTTCATATGTGTAAATTGTGTGAATTGAATAAATAATTAGATGTTACATATTAGGACAATCCTTCTTTACTAGGTGGATGGAATAGGTAAACTAAAATGGGATTCACGGTAAAAGGATGGAACTATGTGTTGAATTTTATGGAATCTAGTGGTCTACCTAATCATGGATCTTAAAGGATAAAATATTTTTTTCTTTACTTAACTTGGCTAGTGTTTCTTGCAAGAAAATATTACTATAGGGATGATGAATTTTTGAAAAAAAAGTTGATTGATAAGATTCATATGTATGTTTCATCTGTGAATTATGTATTCTTAATTAGAAATTGGTATTGTGACTTCAAGATAGATATGAATTATGAGCTGGATAATAGTGTCATTGGGTGAATTGTTTAAGTTGTTATATTGTATCCATGATGTTATAATTTATAAAATGTAGAGGGAGATTCTAGTACCTCAGTGCTATAAGTGTATTGTGGATATACTATATGGGTAGCTATATTTGGGACCTAGTTTGACATAGACTGGTAAAAAATTCAGTTTCGAGGGGCTGATCCACTATATTGGTTTTGGTCCAACATTGCAATAGATATTGGATGGAACATATTCTATGAATTTGTGGGTCAAGATAGTAAATATCCTAATTTTATAAAGTGTAGTTGTTATAAATATTGACTACTATTTGGTCTTAGAGCTAGGTTTGATATAAAGTAACAAGGAGGGTTTTATTTGATGTATTTTGTTAGGTTTTGAATGTAATTTGGTCTAGAGTTTCCTGGGATTCTACATGGATTTCCATGGAAGTGATAGACTTTAAGAAAGTTACTTTGTTAGCGAGTTTCCTCATCATGATACTAAGATTGAATATATTCTTGTTTGACTAGAAGTTATTAAACTAATCATCAATATTTAGCAATAAATTATATAATAGTGATTGATATAATATTAAAATTTATTTCAAATAAAAACATGAAAATTCAATTTTTTGTATTTAATTTTAGTCAATAACTAAAACTAGCAATGACATCCTAAATGTGAGTAAAAAGACTTTTTTAAATTACCCATATTTAATTAATTAATAGGTGTTATTCATCATTAAATATATTATTTTAAAAAAAATTATCCTTCTATTCATCATCATTTAACACTTAATCAAATAATATCAGTTCCACCTTTCCTAACAAAACAAGCTGCTCAATTCTCTTCACTAAATATGTTCATATTTAATTTTTTTTAAATAATTATATTTTGCTCATTAGTTTCATCTATTATCTTCCTCTATTAATTTTTTAATTTCCTCACATAGCTTATTTTTTTCTTCTTATATAATCTTATAATCCTCTTTATTGTTAGGTTTTTGAGGTTCTCTTAAAATTATTTTAAGGTCATCATCTTCATCCATAATCTCCACTAAACTTTTATTTTGGGATTTATTTATTGAATTCTCTTTCATGACCTTTAAATTTTTTATTGATAATTATGATCATCTTATTAAAGTTTTTCTAGGATTTAATCTTAGTTTCATAACTAAGGAGAACACTATAATCTATTATATCACCATATGTTCCCTTAATGCTGTATTTATTTCAAATGTATCACTTAATTATAAAGGCTCAAAATTGTTTTATAATTTTATTTCTCCCATGACACATCTCATATAAAGTCATTTTCCCTGTAGTTATTGAGAAACCCTTGTTTTTATATACACTACCCCTTTCACTACCACTTTCCAATAGTGTGTTGGTATACCACTTTCAATGAATAGTTTATTTTCTTGGGTTTCCATCATATCGTTTATTCTTTTCATAAATCCATTCTATTATGAAGCTCTCATAGATGATAATTCCTATTTTATTCTATGTTTCTAATAGGATTTCTAAAAAAATAGATTTTTACTCCATTAAAATGCCATATATTATGCTTCAAATCACCCTTCATGTTTCATTCTTAACTTATCTTTTGTACCTTTTGATGTACTCCATCTTCTATTTTATGTTTATAGAAATATTATAAATTCTATATCACTATAATCATCCAAAAATAAAATAATAAATCATTCTCCAATAATTATCTTCTATATCGTGGGAAGAAACCCATCAATAAGAATCAAATCAAGTAAATGTGAAGCTATCATTTTATTTGATTTTAAGGGATTTCAAACCATATTCTCTCTCATTTATGCATCTTAATCCACTTCCTTACTTTTCTTATTTGGAATATCAATATTTTCATTTTATATTGAAACATTTTCCTTGATTTTTTGTGGTATATAACCAAGTTGTCTAGGAAATAATTTTTTTACGCTTCCCTTATAAAAAAACTTTATTTTAGCTTATTATCCACATTATAGATATTTACATTGGTCCTCAATCTTTAAATCCATTTATCACTATCCATTCCATTGATTGGGACACCAATATTATTGAATGCGGATTTAAGTCATGATTCACATGTTAGAGTTTTGTTCAATTTTTTTTTCAAATACAATATACATAGATAATATATTTATTTTTGAACTCATATTGAGTTAGACTATTCTTACCAATACCATTGATCTTTATAGCTCCATCATTTCAAAAATAAACTATGTCATCCACTTTAGTTTTCATGTTCTTAAAAAAATTGAATTTCCCTTCATATGGGATGATAAAATATTTACAAGAAAATATTTTATGTTGTAATTTATTTACTAGAGTGTAATTTAGACTTTGATATTATTTTAAACTTTATTACTCTTACCATGAATCACTTATTTGAGTTGAGAAATTAGTGGGTTCCAATAATTTATTTCAAAATAAGTAGTGATTTACACTTCTACTTCTTCCGATGGTGAATGTTTATTCACTAATTGCACAATACTAACCACTTTTATTTCCATTAATCTTGAACCTTGAGATGGAATCTCACTTTGTCAATAATCATAATATTTATGATGAAAGTTATTATTGTTAAAACAATACCAATAAAAATGAATTTTTTGTATAAGACCTCAACCTTTTTTTGTTTCTCATGGGTGCCTGACATTGTAGGTAACTACTTAACTCATCACAATAGGATTGGGTGTGAAGTTATTAACAACAAAATTGACAATTTGTTAATTTAAATATCTTATGACATTCTGTATATACATTTATATTATTATGGTAGCTTCAATGTTTCTGGATAAATCATGATTATTGAGTTCTGAGAATTTGCAGCAAAATGTTTCTTTACTTTCACCATATAATATTATGTTATGGTCTGGAATTTTGACATATAATTTCATTACATGTTGATATAATTGGATAATTGTTTGGTCATGAAGTATTTGGATTTGTGTGAGTTGGAATTTTGTAAATTTGAACTAAATTATTGCGGTTTCTGATATGTTTTGAATTATTAAAAGAAGGTTTTATATGTGTAATGGTATATTGAAATGTTCAAGATGGAAATATTTATAGCATTTTAAGTGATTGTGTCTCATTTGTGGTATGAATGGATAATATAAACCATGTTGTAGCCTAACAAGTTTCAATGGAGTGGGAAGTGGTATTCACCCCTACCCCTACTACTGGAAGTCATGTGATCGGTCACCAAGACCCCAATTGTTTCAAAAGGTTCTTAGTGAGGGAAAAAACATATAAAAATAACATGGGGGATTTATTAATGATGTAAATTTTTTCATTTTTCAGTTACTACCCAACCATTTCAGAAAATGTGGTGCTTATGGGGTGGGTCATTTTGTCTATCTCTCTCTATTTTCTTTATCTCCTCTTGTTTTACCTTTTCCGATGATGGATATAGAGTCATTTTCCCTAGTGGTTTGAGGCATCTTTACAAAATTTTGAAACAATTCTTATACATAAACCACAAATTTATTTTTAAATGGTTTCATTTAAGAATTTAGGATGTATTTCACTAAAGGCACGGTGATATTTGGTTGATATTATGGGGCTTTTTCATACTACAACTAAATAGAGATAAAAAATGAGAAACTCATATCCTTTTTATAATTTTTTTAAAATGAATGTTTCTTGATAATAGTTTCTTGTATTTTTATTAATATAAATTTCAAATATATTTAAAAATTGAATTGTGTATTTAAATACCTATTTGAGAAAGGGTGGTAACCATGCCATGGGCCAAAGACCAATAGTTTTTTGAGGTTTATATATGTTATAACCACATCATATATTTTCATGGATGAGTGATTTTGAGTTTATAATGTTATATTAATTACATATTTTTATTTTTATGTAAATGGAATGTTGTTTCATGATGTGGGGTCTCATGTTCCTTTGGAAGATAGGTCAATCTTAGATGGGAATTAGACTCTCATGGCCCAAGGAGTTAAGTCCATCAGTGAAGTAGGAGGTCTGTAAATTGATCAATACATTATTTACAGTAAATAATATGCAATAGATATTTAGAATAAAACAGTTCTTCAATTATTAGTAGTGTAATTTTTGGATCCCTTGGTGGTTTTATTTCCCTATGACTATTTAGAATCAGTTTTACATGGGATTCTGTCGGAATATCTAGGTGTAATATAATGTAATAAAATCCTATAATAGTCACATGTAATAGAGTGATTGGTTTATCTTGGAGTTGATTAGGAGATCAATAGGTTTTTAATGGTCCACATTTTGTGTTAAGTACAATGAAAGGATTACCGTGTTCTATGGACCCATGTATTCTACTTTGGGGAAAAATCATAACTAGTGTAAAAGTTGGATTAGTATAGGAAGTGTAGGGTTGAATGTGTGTGGCTAAACATATTATAATAGTTCACTTAGATTGTAAATTAGAATAATTCCCAATTAATTTTTTATTATTTATCATAGTTTGACTTGAGATTTAATATATAGGAATGAAAATTTATAGCTTGTCGTTTGGGTGATCACCTATGAAATAATAATTGAGTTGGATAAGTAGTGTGTTCAATAGAATGGATTGAGGTACATGCTGTTGAGATATTATGCCAGTTATCCAAGGAATTGGATTGAAATGATTTTTAAGATGTTAGTTATGCATTGGTATATGAAGAAATCTAGGTATTAATTGTGTTAGCCTAGGTTATTGTTTCTTCAGTTGAAGGGTGTAAGGTATTAGAGACCTTAATGTGATATCATTATGATCTTTATGGGTTTTCTCATAAATAACCTCAAATTATAGGTTTGAATGGTTAACATCACGATTCTCAAGGCTGGATTAATTTTAATTAATTTAGATGAAAGGAGACCTAGGTTCCATTCTCTTGGTACCCTAGAATGTGGTTTTTATTAAAGGGTTAAACGTTGTTTCACCCATAAAAGGATTCATGTGCAGTTTATAAGTATTATTAGATAATAGGGTATGGTTTTATACAAGGGTACTCTATAATATGATATTATAATTATATTTATGGCCATTTTATGAAAATCCCTTAATTTAAAAAAAATATGTTGTTGTTTGGACTAGTTGGTTGGTAGGGCAAAAAAATAGTTTGGTTTTAAATTTGTAAAGTAGGATTCATAAACTCTAGATTGACAATGTAGGTTTGATAAAAATAATGTATTGGTTATAACATGAAAAATTGACTCATGTGTGGATTTATCAGTTTTATGTATTTTATGTTACATTATATATGAACTCAAAAATATATATTATGATGTATTTAGGGCCAGGAAATTGGTGCTGGACAACTAGGTTTTGCACTTACACTATACACATAAACCTTGGTGGATTTGAAAATCATTTTGATGAGTTAAAGTTCAATAAAAGGTCCCAATTATAGGGATTGAAGTTGGGTCAACTTGAATGAGATGATTTTTGGGACTGTAACACCATTAGTTTTAGGTATGTTACCCTTTTATTATGTATTTTAATGTTATATAATACTTGGTTTGAGTTAAAGGAGTTTTTGTATGGATTTTAGTGTTTCTTGGATGGGGTTATAAGGGTAGAGTCTTTTCATAAGAGTCACTAGGTCGTAGGCACATAGTTGGTGCATGGTTTGGCTAAATATTTAAGCTATCTAGTACAAATAGTACAAGTTCCGGAAGAGGGGATAAACAAGTTTATTTCTTGGTTTTTATAACTATTATTAAGTATTGTGAGGGGTGGTTTTTAGAAAGTAGAAATTGTGTGGTTTCCCAAACCATCCATCCTAACCACACAACCAATATTTATTATTCCAGAAATATATTTTAATTCAGTTTTTATCCTCGAAACACCAAATGTTATTATCCTCTATCAAGATATAAAACTTCACTTCTTCATTAAGTGTTCTTGTAGGTTCCTCTTGATCCATAATATTTTTTATGGATTAATGTGTCCTGGATCTCAACAATGAACGATAAGTATCAATTTTATATTATCCTCTATAGATCTACTTCTCTATTCATCCACATGGATGTTTAAATATACTCTTCCATGGATATGTATTTGATCTATAGTGTTTTTCAGTGAGATATTTCTTTGATATATTAATGGGAGGAGGTTTTTAGACTGATCTAGAAATCTCACTGTGTTGTTCACAATTTTTTGTAAACCACTGATAAGTAGGTGGATTGTCTCTCTTCTCCATAATTTTTAGAACATGATGGATTAGTTTTATTTTGTATTTTTTTATTGGATTTTTAAAGATAATTTTGAATTTTTTCTTAGTGTAAAAACATTAATATTTCTAATAGTGTAACCCATGAATTTTAATGGATTTTAGAAAGCCTATCGAGTTATAATTTTAAATTTTTGTTTTAAAATTATGGTTTTGATTTAACAGAAGATAAATTATTGATTGAATATTCAAAGGTTGTCTTGTTTTTGATGAATTGTTTTAGAATATGAACATGGAAGAAATGGTTGATGTGAGTTCATATTTTCATTGGAAGTGAACCTGAACAAGGGTAATGGTGCCATACTAGAGGCATATTTAGATTGAAAAGTTAGTGATGACTAGGTGAATCAAGGTGTAACTACTCTTGAGTATGGGATTGTCACATGGAATGCATATTTTTGTGAGTGGATGTATGTTAAGAGGGTTTTAAAAGTTATATAAATATATAAATTATTATTCCTTGGATTTAAATTATTTTTAATTGATAAATTGTTTTGAGGTTCCTCTCTTTTTTTAAACTATATATTGAGCTATGATCTTACATGTTCTTATACAAGTAATGTGAGTTAAGATATCTCTTTAATAAAGACTACTCATTATGATTACTAACTACCTATATATGCACTTTGGTGCATATAAATATATTTTTTATAATGACATATGTAAAGAAAACATCTCCAATTTCTCTAGTGGTGCATCATGATGCTAATTCCCGGGTGGAAGTTTCAGAGCATAGAGTTAATCTCTTAGAGTTGTTGGAGTGATTCCATGTTGGTGTTTTATCATCTTTAAATATTGTGGTTTTATTTATTCACTGTTTTATTACATTTCTCTTTTACTCTAATACCGTTGTTTATTGGTTTTATATTTGAGTTGTATTATTTATATTTATGAAACATTTAGTTGGTCTATTTCATAATATTTTTTCTTGTAACGTTACATTTTTCTTCAATAAAATATATTCCCCAATATTTTTCTACGAACATAGAGTTTATTTAGATCCTTTTTTGTTATGGGAATCTCACTTACGATTTTTTTAACCTCTGAATCAACTCAATACAATGAGCCGGGTAGGGATGTCAGAAATGGTATTAGTCTTTGTCATTCTATCATCAAGAGACGGTAAATAGGTGATTGGAATGTTTGAACTAGAAATATATAGCATAAAAAGATGCATCTAACAACGTTATAATTAACTTAAAGGTACTTATGTGGTATTGGTATAAATAGTGTTCTCAAACACTTCTAGTTATATTTCAGTCTCATCATTTTGGGTTCTTCAAATGAGTGTTTCATATCATGCACTTGTAGTTTGACTTGGTACTAGTATTACATTGTTGATATTATGTTTCAGGTTTTTTTATAATTTTTAAATAATAATGGTTGATTTTATTAAGTTTAAATTGTCTAATACTATGTTCTACAATGATTAATTACTAAATATTGTTTTTTTTATGTTATAGAGAAATAAAACTTGTTAGGTGACCAAGAAACCCTTTAGAAGTGGACATAGAAATGATGCTTTCACCTATTCCATGGGTTAAAGAACTACTTGTATAAAAAATCATTTAATATTTTCAACCTATTAAAAATGGAAATAAAAATTATGAACCTCACAAAGAAGTTCATTCACTGTAATATCTTAAATAGAAACCACCAGTATTTCAAGGTGACTTAGTGCCAAAAAATAATTATGGCATAGAAGAATGAATTGATTTTTTTGGAACCCTGGATGATATAAATTTAATATTAATAATCAATATGATGGAGTATATTTCATACCAATTGTGGGACTTATCATTATTTGATAAATTTGAACAATGCCTTATGTGAAAGGAATTTGGAGAATTTTTCAACAAAAAATTCTATCCTCACAGATTCATGATTGACTGAATGATTTATTTCTTCATCTTAAAGAAGTAAAATATTTTATTTATAGAATATAAAGATACGTTTATGAATTTATTCCAATTTTCATTTGGAGTTGATTCTAGTGTATCCTTGAAGGCATGCGTCTTTGTGTTTGAAATGTGGCCATAGATGTATTCATTGTTAGTTGTGTTGTGTATTACTTACAATTTGAAGATAGTTAATAGAGAAATTGTGAGGAACCGAGCATAAACATTACATAATCAAGTGTCTTTAGAGTATAAATCAGATATATTCATTTCCAAATATCTTTTATTTTTATATTTTTCATGAATTCGGTCATAATTCTTAAATATAAAACCCGTAGATTACAAGGTGGTATCTTCTACTCAATATCTATTTTTAGGCAATATAAATCCATTAAATTTTAACATGTTTTGTTTTTTTATGAATAATATACATGATTTTCAACAAATATTCTAATTTTCCCTTAACCATCCTTAAAACCTATGGATTTATTTAAAACATGGAATGAACACAAAAAACCAACTAAGTGACAAAAAAGAACGAAAGAAATTATCATTCCAGGAATAGTTATAAAAAATATACCTTTTAAAAATAAAAATTCTGCTAAAAATAAACCCTTTTATTAAATAATAAATAATATTATATATGAAAATCTATTCATAAAGCATTTCCTTTGAAATATTTAACGAAAAATAATCTTTTGAAGGTTTATTTACAAATTTGATAGTCAGAGGGAATATTTTTTTACAAAGTTATACTTTTCCCTCTTACATATAGAATAACCATCACAGTTAATTTTGAAGTACCCATTATAGATTCCCACAGATGTTTTTCAGGGTTAACGTACAAAAAATACCTTAGAGTAACCATAATTGATACTCATATATTAACCCTCATATTTATTCTTGGACGAACATTCATATTATATTTCCATTATCTCATATCAGAAATCTAATCAGTTAACTCCATTTAATATTTGGAATAACCATGAAGTTGACCTCCATATATTATTCATTGGAGGAATATCATGTACCTAATTTATTTGGTTTATAACAAAACCACACGCAATCATAAAATATTTCAAGGAACCATAACATGATACATCCTAGCTTACATCATAAATACATTTCTTGAGGAAATCATCTATTCCATTTTCATAAATAGAAAACAACACACATACAAAGAAAAAATTGAAAATAACCATGTATTCCTATAAAATAATCTAAAAATAAAATAATAGCCATGAAGGTTGGAAAGTCTCCTCATTCTTCATAATTTAAAAAATAATTCTTCTATACTTTCGTCTTAAAAGACACAAAGTACATTGTTTGGGATTGAACTTATAGATTCCTTTTAAAACATATTATAAAAATTAAAATAAGGTAAAAAATGAAATTAAAAATTCATATTAAAATTTTAAAACTTTATTTAAAACAAATTTAAATTATGTATATGGAAGAAAAAGAGAGTTTTGATTGGAACATTAACAAATAGTTTTTAAATGAAAGTCCCTTACCTAAAGTCTAACACATAACTTATGTTTTTCATCTTCTAGAATATTAAATATATTATTATTTTCCACATAATTAATAAAAATTTAAAATTTCATTATTAATTTATTTTGTTTAATACCATGATATATATATCTATTCAATTAATTAAGTTGACTTTGGGAATTTGGAAAATAGTCTTCTCATATGTCAAAAATGACATTGGTATGTTGACTAACTTCCCAGAGGTCATTATTAAATCATTTTTATAATAAAAATAAATAAATAATTATCATTTTTATATATCAGGAATTATTGTAAAACTAATAACAAAAGATGGTTATGAAAAATGATCCATTATACATTAAGGGAGATGGTTGGTGGTACGTATGTATCTGTCACGTTTCTATTTTTCAATGTTAGTTATGGAAAGAAATTAATTATTATATTTTATTTAAAGAATTATCATAACAACATATATAACATGGTATTTCATTAAATATACCTATATATATCATCCATGTGATTCGGTGATGAAAAATGAATAACATCATTTCATGGAGGTGGTAGTCCATACATATGCACAAACTACATTATAATTTTTCATTGAATGGAATGACAAAGAGGTAAATGACATATTTTTTTAAATGATAAATATTTCATGATTAATATATATATTTAAATCCATAATTTTTATTATTCTTGAGAGATATAAATGCAAAATAAATTAAATCTGTTCACGGGGCGGTAGTCCGCCGTATGCACAAATGATGAATTAATCTCCAAATTGATTAATGTTGGAGGTAAAAATTGGTTATGAAATTAATATAATAGTATATAAATATATTCAATATAATTATTTTATGATATATCATTGGTTAAATTGTATTTTATTGAAGTGGAAGAGGATACAGAACTAAAATAGGTGGATAAAACTATACATATTCCTTGGAAATTCTCTTTTTTTAATAACATAAGACTTATATGGTTAGAATTTTTCTCTATATAAGCTCACTATAACGTGTTCATTAGTGTTAGGAATGTTCTTTTAGGTAGTGGATATGATAAATGGGTTTTAGAGTGTGAAGTAAGGAGAATAACATGTGCGCTTTTATAAAAGAGGGGACGTACACTCTTGGAGTTTCTTAAGATATTAAATTAATATAAATTATTATTAAATTAAAAACCGCTTAAAACTGATTTAGTTATATTATAGTATGAATATGGTTTAAAATAACATAATAAATTAAAAATAAGAAAATTTTAGTCTATGTATTTAGTCACGTCTCTTGGTTTTAACCCCCAAATTAACCTTTTAATCCTACCATGGCAATGAGGTTTTTTATCTTTAACAGTTAATAGAATTTCTATAGATGGAAAAAATTCCCATAAATTTTCCATGGTTGATATTATAAGCCACACAATCATATCAATTCAGAATATATGGTTTTTAGTAATTTTATTTCATTTAATAAAATATTATTTACAATAAGATCTAAATAATAGAAATTTTAATAACTACGCACTACTTTAACATTAATAATATCAATAAAACACATATAATTCGAATATATTATTTCATAAAAGCTCAAAATTTATATATAATTGTATAATACTAATAGATCACCTTAATTATCTCAAATTATAATCATTATGACATTTTTAATATCATATATTTGATTTTCCATCATGTAAATAATTACTATGTCCGCATTTTGAAAGAATTTAAAAAAAATATTTATTCACTAAAATGTAAAAAAATCAACATGATTACGATAAATATTTTATATTTCAAAATATTATTTATAATATAATATAACTTTATTTTAACTCCATGTTAAAAATATTATAGTTATTAAAAAAGGAGTGTGACATTTTTGGTTTTTCTTTAAATAAAATATTATGAATATAGTAATATCCAAAAAATAAAAAAAAGTTCATATATTTTACGTTTTTGTTATTATTTATTATTAATACTCATCAAAACAAATTCAATCATGTTTTAGAGTCATTTTATAGTCCTTACAATTTTATTTTTATCCCTTAATTACTCAATATACCATTTTCCATGGTAAAACAAATTACTAATGTTACTATTAATTTTTAGTAAAACTAAAAGGGAAATATTTAAAAAATTCATACCCACTAATGAAAAATATAAATAATATTTTTTAAAATTAAAAATATCGATGCAAAATAATACAACTAAAAATAAATCACAGAAAAAAATTAAAAAATATTTTTTAAAAAAAATCCCTCTATAAGTATTGAATGTTTATATAAAAATTATTGTATAAAATCCATTTAAATAACAAAAATTAAGAAATTTTCAATAAAAACTTAAAAATAAAAATAAATAACTAATTTGAAATATAATTTGATAGTGTAATATCTTAAAAGAAATCAATATTTTAAATTAAAGTCATTATATTTCACTGTTTATTGGAAAATAATTCTTTTCATATAATTTTTAAAAAGTTAATCTTAAGATAATTTTCAAATGACGGATTCATAAATGAAATTATTATTTTTTCAAATAAATTTTATAAAATTTCAGTTAGTTAATTATAATATTCACTTATAAATTGAAAGTAAACCTATTTCTGAAGAATAAAATGAGTTTACAAAAAAACTCAGTGATTATTTTCTAAATTGTTGACAATAAATTAATATTGACTAGTATCTTTATATTTATTTCATAAACTAGTTATTACTATTCATACATGTCAATTGAAAGGAATCGTAATAAGGGTCTCATTTAAATAAAAATATTTAAGTGTTAATTTAATTTCAATGTTTTATATCTTATAAGCTATTGAATAAATTTTTTACTAGAAATAACTTATGATATTAAATTCTCTTCCTTTAAGTAATTACTACATTGCAATCTAAAATCAGGTTAAAAAACTAGGGGGTTTCCTTTTCAAAACACCTTTGTTGAAATACCATTTTTTAAAAAGGTTTAATTAAACATCCACCTCAAAATAGAGAAAAAATATGTATGAAGGACTTCTAGAATTACAAATAACTTGGTTTCTATAAAGGAAACCCGAATTAGAAATTAAAAACATGGATATAGATGAGAAAATAACTCCCAAGGACAAATAGAGGATTATAGGGAACATGATCAAGAGATAGTTAACTATCTGAAAACAATAAATTTCATGAGCCCTCACTCCAAAGATACCCCTCCTATGTTGGAAATTAATAAAGTGAGACAATGACCTACCAGTATCTCTCCAAGTAGGCACTAGGTTGGTGACTCATACTAATGGTATACAAATCTCACAATATGGGAGTCATTACCCATAATAAAAAATAAGATGAGGATATAGGATGTATCAACCAAAATAAATCCAAGAAATATTAGAAAATAATCCCAAACCATTCCATACTGAAAGTATAATTCGAAACATATACATATAAAAGTCTCTAAATGATATCCCAAAATAATAAAAGCTAAGGTAGTGACATAAAAAAAGCTCTAAAGTCCCAAAATAGAAAAGTCTATCACAGTCCAAAATATCCCCCGAGAAACCAAAAAACACTTTTTATATACGTAGAGTGACCATACCAGTATTCTCATTAGGGAAAACCAAAGTCTCTAATGTACTTGTGAAAATAGCATACTAATGTATCCATGTAAAAGTAGTAGAACCAATTGAAACCTAAACCTGAATACTAACCATCCCAACCTCACCATGATATTATCCCCAAATAATGCAAGTCAGGTAATGCAATATGGTATGAACTTAAATGATTTGGGTGCCCCACCCCACATCTCATTGGTCTTGCCGCTCGTGCCTCATGAAAAATGTCCTCTCGCCTCCACCCATTCTGAAATAACCATGTCACAATAATCTCGTACACACCTCGGCCCCCATAAACACATCTCGCCCCATCACCTAGACCCTGAGACACATCAAATCCCACCTGGAGACACTTTCGCCACAAACCAAATCCAATTCCTCTCACAGACACATGGGCCACAAAATATATGACATCCCACCAGCAGACACTTGGCCCACAAACCACATCACATCCCACCCGTAAACTTCTAGCCCACATACCAAATCATATCCTGAAGACACCTGTTAATGAGAAACAGATATCATCCCAAATACACCTATAAAAGCACATCCCGTATCACCCCTAAACAACATGGGAAAATAAAACTCACCCTCAAACACATGGTCCTCACAAACCACAAAATTTTCAATGAATCTTAGGCCACCACCGCCTAGAAGAGGGAGTATAAAAGAGTGGGTCTCAAGCTATCCGTCCTATAACTTGGATGTTTGTGAATGACAGCCTCCCCTTTGATGATAGGGGTGTTCATCAAATAGTGATAAAGTAGGGTGGGGTTATTATAGAAGTCAAAACAAAATTACAAGTATATAAATATATAAAATACCAACCACTGAGTCCAAACTATGAGTTCTAAAACAAACAACCACCTCAAAATACAACCACATTTTCTTCCACCTCTTGATTAATAAAAATAAAGAAAAGAAACCAAAACCACAATTTATTTTCAATATTTACGGCCTTTTCTAGGTGTTCTATTTTATCAATAACTCCCACATTATCGACGTCTTTAATTTTTGTCATCAACATTCTTTTGAAAACTCATTTCACTTAAAAAGATAACATATTTCATGTTTCCAACCCATTAGTTTATATATAAATATTATAATTTAAAACAACACAACCCATCATCAATATCCTCATTTAACATATCCATGTGAAATTATCAACATACAGTATTAATTCCATTAGTACTTGGGTGGATATAACATAACCGACCACACAAAAGTAATCACTACATCATACAACCAGATCAAAATCCATAAGTCACATTATACTTTTAATCCTAATTTAACTGCTTAATAGATTTCCAAAATATCAAATAATCACATATTAACAACACATGGTTTCATTAAATTCCAACAGTTTATTATTCATTCGTTAGTTAATCACATTTCACATTCTATTTTAGGAAAAACATTTTTCGAAATTATTCCCATTAAATGATAATCCATTTTAGTTCAATGCATCCCTAGAAATTAGAATTATTTCAAACAATACAATAACCAACACATAAAAGGTAACACAACACAACAACCCATTACTCTCTTACTAAAAATCCTACTTCATTACCAATTTACACCCCAACCCCTTTTATATAGTCCCGCTATATAACCATACCATGACCACCATCGTAACCCCATTGCACCACTATGCCATTTCAATAATCACATCCCCACTACATAAAACATCTCATCCATTTTCAACACATATCACAAAATAGTTATATTCCCCCATTAATATCACTGTAGAAAACCCAAATCAAACAATCTTGTCCAAAAATAAGTTACATCACATAATAGAGAGAAACAGTCTTTCAAAATTTGTAGGGAATCCCTTCTTCGATTTCACTAAATTTAGGGTGTTATCACAAAAAACCATATACTCCTGGGGTATCCATTTATTTAATCCAAATGTATGAGGTAAAACCATACAAAATAAGTTGAATCAATAGCCAAATAACATGCATGCATTCCATAACCCATAATCTGGTGCATAAAAAAGGACCCCAACGACCATGATTTTTAGGGGGTATTTCACCCATAAAATTCACAACATTGATAAAATTATCAATAAAATAGTAGGATCATACAATACATTCCCCAACCCCTTTTATATTGTTTTTAAACCAAATTAATTATCTATATTAATTTGGATGCATCCATTTCCATAAAAGGTGAAAATAAACCTATCCTGCATGATACACAAAAAGAGAAATGAAGGAAACCCCTACTTGGAAAGAAGATTATCAAGATAGCCCTTTTCTTAAGATTACTACACCAAAACAGGGGTGCGTACTTGTGAAAACTACTTCAGGGGGACTCTTACCAACTACAACACATTATCTGAATACACATACAGGAAGAAAGATTTGGTACATCCCATATCAATGGAAGAAAAGACCAAAGGACTGTTGGAAGGACTTTTCCATTAGAACTACTAGATCTTGGATGTTTCAGATTAGATATAGTATAGAATTTTCATTAAATAAGATCACATTAAACCAAATTGTTAGCACAATTTAAAAGTATTTGATTTTTTATAAAATCCATGATATGATTTATAGGCAGTAAAATTGCTCAAAACCAACTTGAATATAGAATTAAACTCACTTTATGTTATAAAGCATGTCAAAAAGGGGAAACAAGAAAAATATAGAAATTTGAAAAATGATTAAAATGAATCATTACCACCACTAGATGGGTCATTTCCAGTGAGTCTCCACTAAATGATCCACTACCAGGGAGCCACCGCAAGGGAGCCACAAGCATCAGACTTGACACAATGTAATGGACCAAAATTTCATGGACATTATATCATATAACTCTCAAACTATTCACTCTCTAGAGAATTCAAAACCATACCAACCTAAAGATACCTCTAAAACAAATATCCTCCCCTAAAAAAACAAAACAAACACAAAAATAAAGAGAGTCAAATTTTAAATAGCCCTCCCTTGAGATACCTCTCAAGGATCTCAACATATTTGGAACACAAAAACTTCTAGGAAATAAAGTTAATATTTATACAATACATTAAACACAATCTCTCCGGGGAGATACATCTCAAATAGAACAATTCCGCATGAGTTGGTATAACATGTTTAGTGTGCAATGAATGACAATCAAACAACCATGATAACACCGAGGAAGGTAACACAATCAAAAAAATTATTTAGATTATTTTAAATAGAAGGAATAAATTTTTTATATGATAATACATTATTATACCCTTTTACTTCAATAAATCCACTTAGACATCAAAATATATGAATATATATATAATCATTACCCTCATTTAATGATCCATAAAATTTAAATTTCAAACATTTGAAACATTTCATGCTTAATATATCATGAATAAAATAGATTATCATTCTTGAATAATAATTTATTAATAAACATTGATATGGTATTTTCAACATTTCATTAATTCATATTGGTAAAGGAGTTTAAAATATAAGCATAATTTATTTTAAATGATCCATTACATCCCATAAATGTATCTAAACATATTATTTTGAAGCATGTTAAGTTTGATAAAATGAATATTTTATCATTTTCAGGGAAAAAATTCTAAACTAATTTAACTATGATAAGAAAATATGAATTATGTTCATAAAACCATTTTTATTCAACATGTTTCCCAAGAACACTTACCAAAATTAGAAGGTAGCATGCTTTAACAAAATTTATTCAATTCTACTAACAGAACACTATCACGCTCTTTACCATGTTAATATTAATACAATATAATATCATATTAAAAAAAATGAATTAACAAATTTAATGCATCAAAATTATGAAATGAGTTAATTTTTTTTTCAAAATTCTAATTTTTTTCTAAGTTTTTCATAAAAACTTAAATTACCAGGAACATAATTATGAAAAGACAACAAGGGGTTAAACATTTGAAATTTCTATTTTTTATAGGTACTTATCATTTCTTTCAATATTTTAAAATAGCATTACCATAAAAATATGAAAAATTATATTAATATAGACAAAGCTAATAGAAGAATAAAAATTAATGGAACTCATACACCACATGATGATATTGCCTTCTTTGGGCAGCACTGACATGCCATTATAGTTTTAAAATGTGTCGTAATATAATGCATCATGATGTGGGAAATAATTTACCTTTCATTATATGTTTGATGTCATAACACATTTCATAAACAAAAAAACAATCATAACAAACCCAATAAACAAGATATTATTCTATCATTCCCATAAATTTCTTTATAAATATTTTTAGGCATAGGAGGAAATCCCATCATTATTTGTTTCATTATTTTCAAACTAAAAAATTGTGTCATTAAAAATTTTATGTTATTAACAATCTAGTGATAGGTGGGGGATTACATCAATATAATCACATCACAAAACAAAATTTACCCTACCACAACTACCACAAATCTCTTCCACCACACATCATTGCCACAACACAACATGACAACTATAAAAACTTGTAATCTAAAAAATAATCACCAGAAATGTCACGCTACCACATCACCATGCCACTTTACCATCCACAAGAAACCACCCCATTCACATAACCACTTTTTCCAAATTATCTGCCACACTTACCCAAATAAATATCACCATTATCATCACACACAATCCACTAGGAACACAAATTGATGAATTCTATCTCCCATGTCAATATATTATCTGATTTGGGTGACACTGACTCTCCCTCATAGTTTTAATCACATTAAAGTAAAACAAGTCTCGATTATAGATCAAGTTTCCCCCTCCTTGTATAGTTGACGGTTTTTAAACCACATGTCTCACAAGGAAAAAAAATAAAAAAATCACACATATCAGCAACACATAACATCCTCCATAATTATCTAGGGGTTTTTATTAATTCATCTCATTAGTTATCACAGGTACATTCACATAATTTTAAATTTCCCATGTGTAATTAGTTTATTAGGAATGTATAAGTCATAATTCTTTTCATAAATGGTTATTTTATACAAGAAAAAAAATTAAGGGACTCGTTATCTACACCAATCATAGCACAAAAAGGTCTCTAAGAACTCCTATTTTTAGCAAGGAATATAAACACCTCAATGCAATGATAACAATGCACCCACAAACAACACTCAACTTTATAATATTTTTTTCTTAGGAAATATTCTGCATTTCATTTTAAATAGTTCAAACACACATCTAAGTTAATGAAAAACTAAAAACATTACTTAACATAAACCACATTCAATATTCTCAAACAATACATTATAGATTCATCTTATTACCTAATGAAATAAAATCCTACTTCATTTTAAAAATTCCACATGATATATCCTTGTGTTTAATTCAAATACTCAATTACATAAACAACATGACTTTATGACCATCAATGTAAAACATTTTTTTTGAAAAAATATTAAAACTATATATATTGTATTATAATTTTTCATGATATCTCATTCTCGTAGTAAACATTCATTTATAAATAAATTATGATTTTGGAAAACAAAATTAAAACTACATATGATCTATTATTATATTCAATGCTTTATCAAGCATGGGATAAAAATTATTTAATTATTTCATATCTATATAAAACATTATTATATACTGAATTAGGGATAACATGATTCTACTTAAATATATAAGTGTAATGTATTAATCATGACACAAACTCAAATCTTTCATAATTGAATTTCCCTAGTTATAACAAAAATGGTTTCAACTTTAGCATGCTACCCATAAAAAAATACTCATGACTTAACATGTGAGTAAATGTAATTTCAATAATTAAATTTTCCTACCATATATAAAATAATATGTTTAAAAATTTAAAGAGTTCTAAATCGCAACAAGTTACCACAATGCATGTTTATAATTTTCCAAAATTGAGAAATAATTCTCAGATGGATTTATAAAATAACAAATGATTACAAGATATGGTTATATCAATAATGTATAACTAAAATAAATATAAAATATGCATCATGTTATTATTGTTAGGTTTTCAAATTAAAATGATTATTAATAATTAAGATGTAAATTTTAAAAAAATTCATAATTTAAATGTCTAAATCCATATTTTTCAATAAGTCAACAACACATGCTTAATAAAGAATATAGATGGAAATAAATTCAAGAAATTTTTGCTCAAATGTAAACAACAATACTTCTATGCATGGTTTAAAAATAATTTATTATATCATACTCGTGTGCAATCTACTTCGAGGTTACATGCTTTATATGAGTTTTCAAAATTAAATAGTTGATCTTAACAAAATAAAGTAAACATGTTTATCTATCAATTTCAAAAGTTATAAAAACTAGATCCCATATTATAAATTTATAATTAAGGATGAAATATTCAAATAATTAAGATGATTCTATAATAGGAAAGGAAAAAAAACACATTTAAACGTCAAGAAGGTTTCAAACTAACAACAAAATCCTTTTAATTATCATTTTACTCTTTGCCTTTAGGTTATGTAAATAATTCATCAAAAATTGACAAGAATATTATTTATAATAACAATATGAGGGAAAGTCGGTGAATCACACACAAAATATCATGATTCATTTAATTAATTTTAGAACCAACAAAATTAATGTATTCAAAAAGAAACACAAGTCATTACGATGAATGTACCTCTCCTTGGACTCTACCATGTTAGTAGTGCCACCTCACATGTTTTCTCGATAGGCTCTGAGGGGTTTCATCAGATAATCGGGGCCCCTAAAATACTATGTCTTAGCTTGTCTTCCCTTTCTTATGTCACACACAAAGATTGTCTGACACTGTTTATCTACCATCCCATGCATTCCTCATTGTGCCTAAATCAGAACTCCATCCTAACTCTCTACTATTTGGCTCTGATACCATTATTCCACAACCCTATCCCTCCAAGTATAACCCTATTTGGATGTAAATGAAGAAAGAGAGATAATGACCCCCCTGAGTCCCACCCAAGTAGGCCTTGGGTTGGCGGCTAGAACCAAGTGTATACAAATCTCACAACATGGGAGGCATTACCCTTTATAAGGAAACAAGATCAGAAGATAGGATGTATCAACAAAAAAAACTCCATGAAATATTATAAAATAAATACAAACCATCCCACAATGCATATTAGAATCAAAACTAATACATATAAAAGTCTCCAAATAAAATCCCAAATGATTAAAAGCCAAGGTATCAACAGAACAACAGCTCCAAAATCCTGAACTATAAATTTCTTGAACGGTCCACACTGTCATCCTGGAAACATGAAAATATTTTTATATATGAAGGGTGTGAATACAGGTATATTCCATAGTTAAAACCAATGTATATCATTTATATGTGAATGGATCATTCTAATGCACCTGTGTAAAATTGGTTTAATGAAATAACAACAAAACAAGTACAATAACCATCCCAACCTCACCAAGGAACGCTGACAAAATAAATCTATTAACGTAATTTAATATAGTAAGGACATCGATTATTTGGGTACCCCAAACCAATTCCCACTGGTTTAGTATTTCTTAAATAAGATTAAATTTCCCCACATTTCCACCCCTTATGAAAGAACCACATCACAACCCACCCGCACAAACATGGGTCCCATACACTACATCTCTTCCTATCACCTCACCCTCGAGCCATATCACATACCCCCCTAGACACTTGGAAAATAACTGACATCAAAATATTTCTGAAGAAAACTTGGGCAAAAACCACATCATATCCCACATGTAGACACCTAGGCCACAAACCACATCACACCCCACCCTTAGAAATGTTGGCCAAAAACTACATCTCATACTTAAGAAACCTGGGAAAACACAAATCATCTCATCCCAAAGACACCTAAAAAAACAAAACACATCTCATCCCAAAAACACCTGTTAAAACACAACACACCTGCACACAACTTAGACTCCCATACCAAAACCTATCCAAAGAATCATTGGCTACCACTGTCTAGAAGAGGGAGCAATGAATAGCTGGTAGCTATCCATCCATCCTCCAACTATGATGTTTGAGAATAACACCCTCCCAATGATGAATGAAGGGTTTAGAATACAGTTCTCAACTATGGTGGGTTTCGTGTTTGTATGACAATGAAAATAAAAGTATATATATATATATATATATATAATATACCTATAACTCAGCCCAGCCTATGGGTTCTCAAACTAACAACCAGTACACAAGAATACCACCTTTTCGGCTACCTATAGATTAATTACAATCCCACAAAAAAAAACCACAAAATGTTTTCAATCATTAATACCTTTTAAAGGCTTTCTGTTTGTTCAATAAATCCCAATTTATCAACTTCTTTGATTTGTGTCATCCACATTATTTAGAAAACTCATTTCACATATAAAGATAACTTATTTCATGTTTCCAACACATTATTTAATATATACATATTAACCTATTAAACAACACAACCCATCATAAATTTCCTTATTAAATATATCCATTTAAAATTATTAATATATAGTATGAATTCCATTAATACTTGGGTAGATATAACAGAACAAACCATAGAAAAATAATCACAACAACTTATAATCAAAACATATTCCATAAGTCAAATTATACATTTTAATCCACATTTAGGTACTTAACAGATTACCAAAAATATCAAGTAATACCATATTAACAACACATTGGTTTATTAAATTCCAATTTATTATTCTTCATTAATTATCTATTCATATTCCACATTCCATTTTAGGGAAACCATTCTTCCAAATTCTTCTCAAAAAAGGACAATCCATTTTAGTTTAATGCATCCCCAACAACATGAGTTAATTCACACAATACAACAACCTACACATAGAAGGTATCACCACAAAAAAACCCATTACTCATTCACCAATAATCCCACATCATCACCAATTTACATTCACAACCCTATTTCCACAACCCTACTGCATAACCATACCACAACCACCATCAAATACCCATTTCACCACTATACCATTATCAAAATCACATATCAAATGCACACAACATCTCATCCACTACCCCCTCATATCCCAACATTATCATAGTCCCTCTATCATATCACCAGATCCATCCCACAACACACAATAGTGTGCACAAACACATTACATCACATAATAGAGAAAAACATTATTTCATATTTTTTAGGGAATACCTCATTCAATTTGATTCAATTTAGGGTGTTGTCACAAAAACTATATAATATGGGGGATCCATTTATTATAACCAAATTTAAGTTGTTAAAAAACTATATAATAAGTTTCATCAACAGCTACATATCATGCATGTATTTCATAACCCATAAACTAGTTCACAAACAAATACCCCTAGGGACTATGATTTTCAATGTTTATTTAGACCATATAATTCACAACATTGATCAAAATATAAATAAAATACCAAAATCATACATCACATTCCCTAGTGCATTTATATTGTTTTTAAACTGATTTGATTATCTGTATTAATTCAGCTGCATCCATTTTCAAAAAATGTGATAATAAACCCCTCCTGCATGATACACATAAAGATAAATGAAGGGAAAACACTAGTTCTGAGAAAGATGATGAAGGTAGCCTTTTTTTCAATCTTGCTACACTAAAATAGGGGTCTGTGTAGGAGGAAACTACTTTTGGGGATGGGACTCAAACCAACTGTATCACTATGTTCCAAGACTCCTATGTGAAGAAGGATTTGGTACATCCCATATCAGGATATGGAAATACTAAAAGAGTGAACTATGGATATTAAAATTAGGAATCCATGATCCTGAACAATCAGGATTAGATATAGTTTATAATTTTAATTAAAGAGGATCACATTAAACCTTGCAGTTTTGACAATTTAAAAGCCTCTACATTTTTATAAAATTAATGATACAATTTATATCCCTTTAAATTGCTTCAAAACACTTTGAATATGGAATTAAACTCAATTTTTGTCAAAAAGGATGTCAAAAGTGAAAAATTCAAAAAATTCGGAAAAATCAGGAAATTAAAAAAAAATATGGAAAGGAATGGTCGCCACCACCAAAAAGACATCGCTAGCCAGTCACCACCAGATGAGACACCACCAGTGACACAAAACCATGGATCCACCACTAGGGTGACACTGCCAGGTACCCACCACCAGGGAGCCACCACCATGGTTCCACTACCATAGAGCCACTGCTAGGGAGCCACCACCAAGATGAGCAACTGTTAGGATGATCCACCACCAGGATGAGCTATTTCCCGAATGATTAACCATTGAAAAAATATAAATATTTTAAAATATTTAAATGAGTCTCTATTAGAATGAATAACATGTCCCAAAAACACTCGAAACTACCCTAGAACATCTCAAGAATTATATTTTACACAATGTAATAGACTAGAAGGTCCAATCCATTACAATAAATCTATGATAGGTTAAAAGGATGGTCATTTCATAGAATGAAAAGTAAAAATATAATGTTTTTTATTTTAAAATCCTTTTATTATTATTAAGGAATTATTATTTTTCTATAGAATATGAACATAAGGAAAAATAATTTTTTTAGAAGTATAGTTTCATCTCATAATCTATTACTAAAAAAATATCATGATTCTTTCCAAAGATTGATTACTGAGGATTAATTTTTCATGGATTATTCATTAGAATCAACATCCATGGATCATAATTTTTAGAAAATAATAATAATCTATTTCCCCAATCATTTAGAATTAGCCACAACTAAAATGGTTGTAATGTGATATGATGACCCACAAAATGAATAAACCCTAGAATGTAGAATAATTAATTAATCTATAAAATTAAATATTAATACAAAAAATTAATATAAGATAATCCAATAAATAAATATATTTAAAATTGATCAAAAATATTCAAGACTAAAGTTAAAAACAAAAATTTATATGAATTTTATTTAATAGTCTTCAAATATAAAATTTTTATCCATATTTCAATAACATAAGACACAATAAACATCTCTTACTAAAAAATATAATCACCCTAATAAGACAACCACCAAGATATGATAATAATTTATATAAATAACCTAAAAGACCATAAAGTCATCATACAATCATATAAGCCAATAGATGATAATTTAACTTTTATTTTTCAAATAAAATCCCATAGTATAATATTTATCATAATCCTATAATGCCCCTAACTTGTAGTGATCTTATTGTAAAATAAAATTAATCACCTAACATCCAAATCAATTTTCAATCCCATGGTTATCTATATGATAAAAAATATATTCCAAAAATGATTCTAACATTATTCTTTCAGAAATATTATATAAAAGGAAACACTTTCTCACTAACTGGAACATTACATAGGTTAGTAGTAAGTGATACAACCTAATTTCCTTTAGGTTGTGGGTTCAAGCCTCATGACCATACTGCATGTGTCAGATTTTTTCCAGACCTTCTTGTAGTCCTTTTGTAAAATACAATCTTTATGAAATTTCAACAAATTTTATAATGATACCATAAAAAACATTAATATATTTAATATTAAATAAATGACTTCACCTCAAAGGATATCTCATACCTTTCATTTTGCATCAAAAAAATTCTATAACCCATGATTACCTAAAAATCAAAAATCATATAAACCACAAGGGTTAATAATACCTTTAAAACTATTTTCTAGAAAATTAATGTTATTATTACTCAAAAAACCATTTTTAAAATTGTAAAATTATGGATTACATGAACCTAAAACATTTATCAAAATCAATGAATGTCTTCTAATATTATCACCATTACAATAAACCACTTTTTAAACATACTAATTCCATATAACAAGTTCTTACAATTTTCTAGAACAAAACCAACTATAGAATATCATTTATGTGTTTCCTGATTCATATGATATTTAGAACATATCATAATATTAGCGATAGAGACACAATTATTTCAAAATACTTCTTAAACCATTAACCACGATATGTTGTATTATTCTATGTTAATTTATTTATATAAATAAAATATATAAAGTATATGCTTAGGAATCATCAATTACAACTGAAAAAATTTCATACTTAGAGTATATGAAAATAATTCATACCTTAAATATAGACATTGATGTATTCCTTTAAGCTATTGAGATCTCATTTATCTTCTATCCAAAAAACCATATATTCAGAAAATAAATAGTTCTGTCCATGGTGGTATTTCCATTTTAAAATATGGAAGATCATTTTTTATTTTCAAAAAAGATAATAGAGAATCAGTGATCCATAAAAAATTTAGTGAAATGAAAATGTATTTGATATATCAAAAAAATTCTAACAGTTGATCTGGATATTCATAAAACTTTCAAAATCATTTGAATATGTTTTTTCGATGATAATAATTGTTAAATAATCTGGTGGGGATAATAAGGCTGTGTGAGATCCGTTCCATTTCATATTGATGACTGATATTGGATTTGTATAAAAAACATCATTTATGCATTAAATAAGTAATATAATATTAAAATTAAAATGGCCATTTTAAAAATAATACCCTTCAAAACTCCATAATTCAATAACCTTCAAATAATTTATACATAATTAAAATACCTTTTTATATACAATCTCAAAAAAATTCCTTCATTTCCTAAAAATATAGCACATTAACCCAAAAACTAGTAGCTTTTCTTTGAACTTATAATCAAACAAAAACATTTAATACTATTAAGGTGTCAACCATTTAAGACAAACTCATAATAAAACAACCTAATATCTGACGATGGATATATCATGATCTGATTCCAACTGTAAGGATCCATCCATAAACATTAAATAATATAGTTTATTTATGGTATAATTTACAACCTTTAATTACTAAGGATATTTATATTTAATGTTTTATATAATGAGTTCAGAATTATTACATAAAAAACCCATAAATTTGAAGGTGGTTACTTTTAATCAATATCCATTTCCAACAATATAAATATTGTAAAATGAAACTTGTCTTATTTTTATGACAAATCTTCATTACATTGAAAAAGAGTTCATATTTTAATTTACCTATCCATAAAATAAATGATTTTTTAGAAAACATTATATGAGAAAAAAACGCTCAGTAGATAAAATAAAATAATGAAATGAAATGTCTGTCAATGAATAATTATAAAAAATTTCATTTTTCAAAATAAATATTAGGCTCAAAAAATAAATTTTCTTTCCTAAGAAATCATTTTCTCTAGTAAACACATTTCATAAAACATTTCATTTGAAATTTTGATGCTTAAATAAACTCAAAAAATTTTCTTTGAAAATTTAGTAATCACGTGATTTTTTTTTTCATAAAGTTATACTTCTCACTCATACAAAAAGAATCTTCATCATGGTTAAATTTCTAGAAAACACCACAACTAATCATGGAAACACTTCATGGTTAACATATGAAAATTATATTAGATTAAACATAAAAACTACTGATGGATTTATCATATATGTTAATCTTGGAATAACCATCATAGTATATTTTCATTATCACTCAGGAGAAACCTAATTGGTTAAGTCCATCTAATATTTTTAATAATGATATTGTCAACTTCCATAAAACATAAATTGGTGGAATATCATGGAACCACACATATATGGTTTATAATGAAACTACCTATCATCATAAATAATTTACAAAAACCATAACATGATACATAAATTATTGCATTATAAAAATATTTCTGGAGAAAAATAACTTTCAAATAACAAAATAACTTATTTAAAATTAATAATTCACACATAAAATGGAAAGTATTTTCATTGAAAATAACCATTTAAGCCACTAAAAAAAATTTAAATGAAAAGACCACTCATGTGGGAAGGAAAATATTATCCTGTTTCATAGGTTAAAAAACATTCCTTTCATACTTTTTTCAGAAAAGTCACAAAGTACCTCGTTTGAAAAACAAAAAAAAAAGGATTCCATTCAGACTATTTTTTATAAACTGAAAACCTGTTAAAAATGAAATTAAAAATTAATATTAGAATAATAAATATCAACTTTATATTTTTTTGGAAAATATTTATATATAAAAAAATGGATTTTTAAGGGAAATAATAAAAGATAATTTTTAAAAGAATGTCCCTTACCTAAAGTCTTACATATTTCATATATTTGTTTTTCTATTGAATAATAATATATTGATAATTTTATAATTCAATAAGATATTTTTAAAAGTTAATTATTCATTTATTTTATTTAATACAATTTTATACACAATTGTTTAATTAATTATGTTCACTTTGTGTATTTTTATGGCATTCCACTTGTATATCAAAAATGAATTAAGTTGGATGACTATGGTAAAGGATGTGACTAGTACATCATATAGAGATTAATAATCTTGAGATAATTTTCATTTTTTGAATAAATAATTTTTTAACAATTAATTAAATATGGTTATGAACAATGTACTTTGTTACATTCAAAGAGATGGTATTTTGTACGTTTTCAAGAGTAACACTTACATTTTTTCGTGATTATTATAGAAAGAAAGTAAGTATTATTATATTTTTAAAAAATGATAACCAAATAATATTTCTAATATTATTTATTTTTGTATCCTTATATATATATTTCATATGTTTTGGTTATGAAAAATAAATCACATTGATTTATAGAGGTAGTTTTCTATATGTACGCACTAACAGAATTTCCCTTTTTTCAATCAATGGAATGGTAATGAGTTGAATTATATAAATTAGATTTTAAATTGTTGATTAATATAATATATAAAATTTAATTACATCACTACAAAAGGTTTTTAGAGATGATGATTTAAAATAAATTTCATCAGTTCATAAGGTGATAGTCTGTCACACACACAAATGTTGAATTCCTCTCCCATTTTATAGAGGTTGGATATGGATATAGGTTATTCCATTATCATAATGGCATAGAAGTATATTGAATATATTGATGTTATTGTACTTTATTTTTTATATAATTTTTTATGGAATTGGATTAAGATATAAAACCAAAATGTATAGATATTACTATACCAATTCCATGGAAAATATTATTTTTTTTCACACCTAAAGAACTCTTAGATTGGTATTATTCATTATATAATGCCTTTATAAGTTGATTAGGGATTTTAGGAATTAATTTTTTAAGATATTAGCTAAAACATATTTATTTTTTAGTATGAAGTAAGGAGAATATGTTGTTCTCTTTTATAAGAGTGGGGAGTGTCACTTTTTTGTATTTTATAAGTCATTAAATTAATATAAATTAATTTTCAATTTAAAAGGGATAAAAATTTATTTTTATGGAATGTTGGTTTTTATGGGTATAAATTACATCATAAAATAAAAAATATATATATTTTGACTTTGTTTTTTTCCATATATTTTGGTCTTAATCCCTCATTAAGCCTTTTTAATCTAACATGAAAACAAGGTTTTTTCACACATTAAAGATCAAGGTAATTAATATAAATGGAATAAAATTCCATAAACGGAACATGATTTATATGATTAATAATATTCTAATAACATTGAAGAATATGTTTTTTAGGAATTTTAAATAATTTAATAAATCAATAATTGATATAAAATATCAATAATGTTAATTTTTAGAACTATTTATTACTTTACCTTTAATTATTTCAAGGGAAAGAATAGAATTAAAAATATTATTTTAAAACATCACCAAAACTTCATGGTAATATTTAAAATTAATTTATCACTTTTATTATCTTAATTATAATACTTTTAAATTTTTTAACAATATTCATTAGATTTATCCATTAATTAAATTAGTTCCACACCAGTATTGTGAAAGAATTTATGATAATTATTTATTCAATTAAAATTAAATATATATTACCATGATGAAGATAAATATTTTATATTTGAAAATAATATTTCTTATCTAACATATCATCTATTTAAACCCATGTTAAAAATATTGTGGTTATTAAAAACAAGAGTGGCGTTTTAACATTATATATATATATATATATTATTATAAAAGTCATAATCACCCCAAATGGAAAAAGGTCTTATATTTGACATTTTTATTAATATAGAGAATTTTCACTCACCTATTAAAATTTAGCCAAGTTTTAGGGTCATGTAATTTCCCTTACAATTATATTTTTAACCTTTTATTACCCTCTTTACACTTTATTGTGGTAATGATAATTATTAAGGTCACTATTCATTTTTATTAAAATTAAAATCATTCTATTTAATAAATTTAGACCCACTAATTCCAAGTATGGAATATTTTCTTTTCAAATTTTAATTAATGGATTTAAAGAATTTAATTTATTATTTATTCAAAAAACAAAATGAGACATAATTTTTTATAAAAATGATCATTTTAAGTATACAATGTTTTTATAGTAAATTATAGTGTAAAATTAATTTTAAATACCATTATTGGATAATTTTAAATAAAAAATAAAAATAAATTTTAAAACTAATAAAAAAATTAAATTAGACTTTGTAAATTCTTTAAAGGACATCACAATTTTCAATTAAAATCAGTATTTTTTAATATTCGTTGAAAAGTTAATCTTTTCCAAAAAATTTCAAAAAATTATTTTATGATAATTTTTAAATGATTAATTCAAAAATGATTTTAATTTTTCATAATATATTTTCTTTTATTTATATCAATTAATTTTATAATTCACTCATAAAAATAAAAAAAACCCTTTTTTGAAGGAAATATATTTACGAAGAATAAAATTAATTTACAAAAAAATGAGTGATTATTTTCCAAAAATTTATCAATAAATATATATTCACTAGTAAATTTTTTTTTTATTATGTTATATATTCCTATTAATATTCATCAATTTAATGGCTTGGTTGTAATGATCCAATTTGAATAATAATTTTTTTTCTATTAATAATAGTGTTGCACATCATATAAGCTATTGAAAATAATATTCCTTTTAAAATATCAAGATATTAGAAATATATTGGGGGAAAGATATATCTCTAGATATATGTTCAAAGGAAATTTATTTGTCTCTATGGGAATGGGTGGGAACACTAATGTATTGAATAAATGGAAGAGTGGTGCTTACTTATATGGTTATGGAGATTATCAAAATGAAACCATTGATTTGGATAACATTACTCCATGAACTCAAAGTAAGATGTGATGTTTCCAATGAGGTGAATTCATCATTATAAAGTGATATTGTACTACGATACCAAAATAATATCACAATTGTAATAGTAGGGGACATCTATAGTGTTATAGTTGTAGTGCTACAATGTCTTCTTATAGAAATACATCTCATGTGTCGCAAAAATATTATGATTTAACTATAAAGTCTTTTCAGGACATTTCTTATAATAGAAATAGATCAAATGCCTTTGATTCAAATTCCACCCTAAAAAAATAGACAACAAAACAATAACATAGAAGCAGGGACCAACGGGGAGTGAGTGAAAAGATATATGGTGTTAAACAGATGATCCTAGAAGGCCACTTGGGTCCTTCAACTATACAAGGTATGTTTATTCTAAACTCAATTTCTTTGAACGTTCATTTTTATACTATTTAATCTCACTCTATTGTTTATTCACTTGTCTTGGATCACATCAGATTTTATATTGTGATGATTCCACATGTTATGAGAATCTTGACACCTCTTGGGTAATGAGATTATAAGGAATATAAACACGAATCTTGTTCAATAAATTAATGTTGTCCGGTTTGATTAGGAATTTTATATAGTAGACATCTATGTATCTGAATTTATCATGGAGATATATTTTTTAGTTATTTTTAAGGCCTATATCTATTATTATATTTTATTGGTAAATATTACCTTTCGTGATGAGATATTGAATCTATTTAAAGGAGGTCATGAAGTGGTGGTTGGAAAAAAAGGATCATCAGCACCAATGGTATGTAATATTTATTATCAAATCATTTATCAATTTCACGACTTATGACATTAGTGAGACATAAAAATTTCATATTATCATGTATTTTTATCCTAAAATGTTCCTTAATATTTTCACTAATTTTCCACATGAAAGGGAATTTGAATTTTAAATTGATCTCCCACCATGGAAAAATTTTATTTCACTTGCATCATATAGACTTGAACTAATGGAGTTAAAAAATTTGAAAGATAAATTGAATTATTTTTATATTTAAGGCTTTATGAGACTACGAAAATTACCATGGGCAACTATAGTTATTTTTTTAAAAGGATGATAGTTTAGTATGTCTTTGTTTTAATTTTCATAGGATGAATAAAGTTATAAAAAAGAATATCTATATTCTATCTTGTATTGATGAACTTTTTAAAAAATTGAATGGATCCAAATGGTTCTATAAAATAAATATATTCTTTCGGTATCACTAAATTTGGGTTAAGAATGTGGATACACTAAAGAAAAAAATATAAAAGTTCTCATGATCATTATGAATATATAGTTATAAACATTAGTCTTATAAATTCACTAATAGTTTTTATTGAATTGATAAATCATTTCATTTAGTGGTACCCATAAACTTATTTTTGTATTCTATGATGACATTATTCTGTCTTCTTAAACTCAAAAATAACCTAAAAACATTTATTGATTCTCTTGATTTTTTTGGGATAATTGGTTGTATGAAAAAATCTCTAAATGTTATTTTTTATATTTTAATTTTATCTCCATAGACATGATATTTTTGAAAAAGGAGTATCTTTATTCCCTGAAAAATATTAGTTTTTATCTATTGGAAGCTGTTGATGAATTTTTTTGAGATTGACAACATTCTAGGTTTTTTAGGTTGTTATTTCCACTTTATTAAGGGAATATCATGTCTCACATCTCCAATAAAAATTTTCATGATAAAGGTTACTCAATTATATTAGGTCTATTATAGTCAATAATCCTTTTTTGAGATTAAAGGAAGGGTCAATTTCACACCAATTCATAATTTTCTAGAATTTGGGAAATTTAAGGTTATCTTTTGTGATACATCTATATCTAGAATCAGCTCTGTTCTAATCCCATGAGATAATTTAGTAGTTTATGGGTCATACGAGTTTAAAATTTAAAAGAATAATTATTTAATGCATGAATTGGGATTAGTCACAGTAGTATATTCTTTGAAAACACGGTGTTATTATCTCTTTGGTGAAAATTCCCCAAGTTTATAGATCATACTGGGTTTAAATATATCTATTAATATTGGTATTTAAACCTGATAAAAAGGTTATGTATGTAATATCTTCTAATATTCAAAATTAAATTGGTTTATATGCCTAGATATGGAAATTATGAGGTAAATTATTTGAGATTAATTTTATATAATCAATTTTCCAAAGAAGCTTGTGATAAGTGACAATTGATGAGTATGATTGTAGATATTCACTTGTATTTTATTATACAGAATAATGTTATGATGTTATTTATGAAGAAACTCATTCATAATTTGGAAAAGGAAGATAAAAATACTCATCAATCAGTTCCCGAGTGACTTACAATTATGTCAATAGTTAATCTTGGGATTCTATTGATGGGTGGAACCAGGATGATAATCCAAAGTTACATCATCAAGATCTAAGGGATGTTACACTATCATATTAAGATAAAAACCTTTATTTTTATCACCACTCAAAATGGTATGTTTATCATAGAATTCAGAAGATATAAAATGTGTTGAGAACTCAATTATGGTGGGATGGAATTAATTGAAAAGTGGTAGAATAAGTATTGATATGCCTAAATTTTCATCTAGTTAAGGTTAAACATGTATTCCATGCTGGTATATTGAAATATTTATATATCCCTATCTTGAAATTTGAGGACATGGAATTTTATTTTTTCATAAGTATACTAATAAAATTTTAAAACATTATTCTATAGGGATTATTTTGGATCAACTAAATTTTTTTTCTCACTTCATCACTATTCATGAATCTAATATGGAAGACAAATTGGCCTAACTCTATGGTCAAGAAGTCATAATGTTTCATGGAATTATAGTTTTTATCATTTTGATCAAGATCATAGTTTTAATTCTTTGGGTTTTTCATCTTAATAGTATGATTTCGATACCCATTTATCTATGGGAAAGGATTATCATCTTTAAATGGATAGAAAATAATAACAAATTATCCAAATTGTAGAAGACATTCTCTAATCTTGAGATATGAATTTTAGATGATATTGGTATGATCATACACCATTAGTAAAGTTATCATAAAATAACATCAATTGGGACTCAATATATAAGGATCCTTTTTAAGAATTACAAGTTTGTCCTTATCATTTTCCATGTAGTTTGGGCAATATCATATAATATTTATTATTGTGAGGTATCATATTACAAGAGATAGTTTAGAAGATTATAATGATTAGTATGAAGATAGATATTGATGAAAGTCATCAGAAATATTATTTGGATCATCATGTTCAACCATTATCAAATTTGGTGGAAGATTATGTGTTCTTGAATATATCTCTTGGGTTAAGGCATCGATTCTTGGGAATGAAAGGTAAATTATCTCATTGGTACCTAAACGATTTTTAAATAATTGAAAAAATTGGTGTTGTGGATTATTTCTTATATTTACCACCATAATCAACCACAAAAAAAATATTTCTTATATTTCATTTGGTGTTGTGCCAACCTGATCATGACCTTGTCATTCAATGGGATCACAATGATCTTTCACTAGATGGTGATTTATTATATATACCAATATATATTTTAGGAAAATAAGATAAATTATTATATTAAAGGGGTAACCATTCTATGTAGGTGTTTTATAAAAATCGTCAAATTTAGGGAGAGACATGGGAATGAGAAGACATTATGCCAGATAAGTGGCTCAATATTTTCATGAATCACTAGAAATATTTCTCATTTTTAGGATGGAAATACTAATGTTAGGGAGAATTTATCACCCCTAGTTTAAGATACATAACCCTTTATTATGTATTTTTATGTTATAATGTAGTTGGGTTGAGTAATATGATTTTTTTGGATGGATTTTATATTTTTTTGGAATTTTATTTAAGGTTGTCCAATTGGAGTACAATTAGGGGAAACCATGAAGCTTCTCCAAGAAACCATGTAAAATATTTTGGGAGTCACTAGGTTGGTGTATGGTTTGACTAAATGATGCGGTTATAAGAAAAAGCTATGAAAGTGGCGTAGAGGATGGAAGTCAGCTTATCACATGATTTTTCAAACTGTGCACAACCCACTCGAGGGGTGGTTTGGAGATAGTATCATTCACACTGTTGTTGTTTGGTTTCACAATCCAAGTGGCCGAGCGATTTGATGTGAAATTATTATTCTGGAAAATAGAGTTTAAAATAATTCTTATCCCTAGAATCTTAATTTTTTCTCTTATCTTAAACTCGAGAATTCATCTAATTTCCTAAGAATTTTGATTGGTTCCTATTGATCCAAAAGCATATTTTTATGGATTAAAGTGATTAGATCTCTAAAATCAAAAAAATTACCATTTTCTTTATTTCTATTTAGATATCACCTTCTTATCTCAACCAAAATATTTTATCCATTCAAATTTGGATAAATATATGATCTATGATTTGTTTAGTTAAGATATTTGTTGGATATATTAAAGGTTGTTGGTTTTGGTCTTGAATAAGAGGTATCGTAGTGTCATTCACCATTTTAATAAGTCGTTGAAATATAGCTTGAGTCTCTCTTTTATCAAATTGTTTGAGAAATTTAGGTTTTAGTTTTCTTTGAGTTTATTTTCATGGATCATGAAAGGAAATTTTTATTGATTTCATAAAGGAAACCCTTACTAGTTTATGAGTTGGGAACACGATAACTTTAATGGGTTTTGGAAAATCCTTTACTTTATATTTTTGAATTATGTTTTTAAAATCCTGGCATTGGTTTAATACAAGAAATATGTCAGAATATATTTTTAAATGGGGTAAATGTTATATATTGTTGGAATTGGAATTGTAACTTGGAATACATGGTTAAAATGAGTTGATATTTTCATTTTATATAACCTAGAATATGGGGTGTGGTGCTAGACTGGATGCACCTATAAATTGGTCACATAGTGATGATATAGTGGATAAGTGATAAACCGATCATGAGTATAGAACTATCCCCTACCATGAACTAGTGAATGATTGGATGTACGTGATGAGGGTATCCTAAGTGGTTTGAATGGATAAATTATTCTTATTTGAATAAAAATTGTTTTAAATTTATAAACTGCATTTATGTTCGTCTATTTTTTTTGTAAACAATATTTGGATCTAGGAGATAATATGTTCTTCTACTAATGGAACATATTGGGAATTATCTTACTGAAATGTTAATGGGTATGATTAATCAATGTTGTATATGATGTTTCGGGGATATAGATATGTTATTCATTATTACATAGTTAAAAAAGGTATCATAATTCTCTAGTTTCACATCATAACACTGTTTACTCATGTTCGTGTTTCAGATCATGGAGTATCATTCTGGGAGTGGTTAGATTGATTCCATATTGGTGTGTTCTGTCATGATGTACTTTGGTTTTCTTGATTCTTATTATTTTATATTTTATGCTACTCTGATATGAGTGATTATTGGATTTTCATTTGAGTTATATTGTTTAAATTTGGGAATAACATAATTGATTTTGTTTTTCATATTTTATATTGTCAGGATATGGTGTTCTTTAGGGAAAATAATCTTCTAACATTTAACAAATCTCTTGGAATTTGGGTCTAGCCCTTGGTGTCTTGGGGGTTCCACCTAAGGATAGAGACACCTCAGAACTAGCCCCGGAAAATGGGATGGAGGAGATATTAGAGTGTCTATTATGGGACTGAGGGATTTTGGTGATACTGTTCCTCCCATGTATTTTTTAAAATCTATATATTATTGAAAAATTGTATAATTAATGTATGACTAGTGTTCATTTCATTGGGATAAATGATATGTAATATTGTTATTATTGTTATCATTATTTTATAATTTTATATATTTATTTTATTATTTAATGTTTTTAATTTTTTACTATAATTGAATTTTTTAATATAGCTGTAATGTTCTCTCTATTGATTCGACAAGATCCAAAATGCCTAGTAGTAGCCACAAGTGGATAGAGAGATATTATTAGGGTCTCATAGATTCTCTAACTTATATTTTTAGTCAGTGAATATGAATACAAATTTTAAAATGTTAATAGAGCCTTCATTTCTTTTTTTAATGACTTTGAGGAATGATTGAAGAGAGCACAATAATTTTTGAAAGATTTTATTTATTTTCAACCATTTTTGATAATCATAAAAATCTATTTAGAATGTTTTTAAGGTTATTTTTGTAGTCTTGATATGAATTTATGTTTTTATAGACTAATTTTATGAAATTCAAGTATTATTTGATTGATGTTGAAAAATGAAAAAGTCACAAACTTTCATAAGATCCTAGCATATTTTGTAATGTTGGGATTCATTTTGTAAGATTAATTTTTAAGGCATAATGTTAATAAGTATTTCATATGAGTAATCTAGAATCTATATATGGGTTATTAAAAAATATTTAGGGTAGTTTTAGACTACATGACAGACATTTCAATCTTTTAAAATCATCATTTTTCACATTGTTGGAGTAATACAAAGAAACTGGATGAAAAAATGGAAATTAAATGGCTTTATTAGAGTTCCTTTTATCAATTATAAGGGACATGTATATTTTCATAAGGGACATTTAAGAAACTGTAATAGTCATTTTTTGAGTTCATCAAGTTCATCTAAAAAAATAAAGTGAGTAATTTTTACTCTTTATAGGGGTCTTAAATTAGTTTCATAATATTTATATTTATTTATATGAAATATCTCTTGAAGTGAAAAATGGAAAAGGTATAGAAATATAAATGAAATTTTAAGATTTATTTTACTTCTATAAAATAATATTTACAGTGAGTTTCATATGTCCAGGATTATTATCCCTTTTATAAGATTTCCAAAAATCAAATGGGACAATACTGTACTGATATTTAATTCAAAAAAAATTAATTTTTTAGTGAATCAGGCTGAGTTATACCATGAGAAAATGCTTCACACTATGGGAGAAACTAATGGGGAAACTAGCTGGTGATTTTTCAATAATTTGTGAAGAAAATATGCTATGAAAAGTACAGTTACCCATACATTTCAAACATAACTATCATATTAGATTTATATTCTTTACAGAAGATGTTGATCCGGGATGTATTCCTGTATATCAAGTTCCTTTGAAAAAATGAATAAATAAACAATTGGTTCATAGGTGAACTATATCATCTCCCACTTAGTTCTTTTAAAACTAAAACCCTTCCCAGACATACCATACATAATACCTTTGTTCCTGACATGGGAAAAGGAAAAATAATAAAGGATGATCTCTAATACTTAGTAAGGGTAAACAAGGATGATATCTTTGGTTACATAATCATTACATGAGCCGAAGGGTATGAGAGAATGAGTATAACATTATAATTCCATACTCTATAAAGCATAGATAATAATCCTGATACATTAAATAAATAATAGTAGTTCATAAGACGTGAACTATAAAGCAACCAAAGAACATAATCCATTATAGAGTATCATTTTAATATGAAATGGAATTATGGAATCAAAATATTCCCAAGAAACCTTATAACATGTATAACCACTAAGACATTGATAACATATTTGGATTTATCTAACGACCCTTTTACCATCTTTAGGTTTTGGATAATTTCTTGTGTACCATTTTTGGGATTTGGATAACCTCTCGTGAACCCTTTGAGCCCATAAAACATTCATCATTACCCAATGAATTTGTAGGAGATATAATTCCCACAAGTCACTTAATGAAATTCATTCACATGGGTTCCACATGATCAAAAAACATTCTTCTTATCAAAACCAATGGAAGTAATTGGGTTTCATATTTTTTCAATGTGAAATAACTCGTGGAAAATAAATGGGTTTCATTAAAATTTCCCTATTTTATCATTGTAAAACCCATAGAAAAAGGAACGGGTTTCTTAAAAATCTTGTTAACATACACATAAACAACCCAAATAAAGAATAAATGTGGTATTTCTGGGCCATAACAGTAGTATGGATTAAGTAACATCAAAGGATATCATCTTAAATTAAAAATGATTTTGAATGATCACTTGGAACATTTATTGAGAAGAATAACCATTACAATTTTAAATCACTTCGTTAATACCAAAAAATTTCTTAAATATTGTGGGAAATAATTATATTTGAAAATTTATTTGAAGAAAAGTAAAGGAGGGTTCAAAATATTTAGTTCTCAGGACATCATTAAAATTAGTTCTTGCCACATATGTTAAAAGAAAAAAAAAATTAATTTCACATTTTTGGTAAAGATTCAAAAAGTAACTCATTTGAAAAATGAAAAAATATATTCATGTAAAACTATTTTTTTAAAATGTAAAACATTATTAAAAATGGAATTATAAAATAACTGGATAATATAAAAAAATTAATTTTTTATAGAACATGGAAATGAAGGAAAACGATTTTTCGGTTGAATAGAGAAATTAAATCATTTTTCCTTAGAAAAATATTATTTGTGCTTTGAGTACATAAGTTGTATAAAATGAATGGAAAAAATTTATTTTTCAGAAATAACCAAAGTAAAAGGAAATTAATAAGTTTTTTAGAGGTATATCATAATAATTAACCATCTAAAACTTAATCATAACCAATATTGATAAACAATGATATTGTAACGTAGAAAGCTTACCACATTCGTATATTTTATATTATAACCTCATGAAAAAGATAACATTAGATGGATCTTTAAACCTATATAGTTTTTATGAGAATAATAATAAATAAAATTCATGGTTATTATAAAAATCACATAAAATATATAAGTGGTGAACATGATATGTATCTTATATAAGTAAAAGTGAAACAAAGTTCTATTACATTGAGTTCCTATTGATTATAAAGTGTTATAAACTATTTTATAATAAATTTAAAATTATTATAATTATATTCGAAATGAAATATTCGATTATTATGTGATATATATTCATTCTATACGTATATTTATAGTCATCCACAATGGAATAGATAAAAAATGAATTACGTCGTTCATGGGAACAATAGGCTATACAAATGCATGAATATATTCTTCATTTTTCGATGGATGGAATGATACAAAGGTAAATAAAAATTCATATTTACAAAATATATATTATATCTAATAAATCATATATATTCATCAGATCAATACCCTTACCATCCTTGTAAAATATAATTGAAAATTAATCACATTGTTTCATTGAGGTGGTAGTCCACACGTAAAAACAAATGATGTTATCATTTACCGTCAGTTAGGATTGTAAGAATGTAGATATGATAATATAATTATATATGGATTGTTATTTTATCAATAAAATATATAAAACTTAAAACCATAATAATATCTACCCATGAAATACGGTGATGAAAAATTAATTTTATTGCTACGTGGTGACGGTAAGTTACACATATGCACGAGCTATACATTCACTTCCCATTTAAGGAAAGAGGGTGGATAATGGAAGATGAATATTAATATTAAAATTTAAATTTATTATCTTCTATTGATATTATCTTATGATAATTACCATTGATTTATAGGATGCCTAAGAAGAAATAAATTTAATGTGGTCAAGTAGGATAATTACCTCTCTTTCAGGAGACCCACATTATATCATTTCTTATGAAACAAAGGGTTTTTATTTTTGGGAGATAAACACCAAAAAAATGCATACAGATGTTAAGAATACAATTTTATTTGGTATGGATAAGCTATAAGGCTCAAATTGGTGTGAATAATAGAAAGGGGGTGTCCTTTTATAAGGTTGGGAGAAGACAGAATAAAAATTTATAATAATATTATAATAAAATAATGTACCACCCTTTAAAAATTGATCCAAATAGACTATAAATAGGAAGGGGAGGAAATTTTGGATAATAAATTATCCAATTTGTCATATTTTATGATTTAATGTTTTTTATGTAATTAATAAAATATTATTTTTTAAAAATATCATTAATGTAATCTTAGATACTATTTATTAAATTTGATTAAAATATATAAATAAAAAGTTATAATTCAAATAAAAATCTAAAAAAAATCATTAATACTTCATTTAATCTAAAAAAAGAATTGAATACATTAACTCACTCATATTATATTACTTTTAATATTTTTAAAAACATTTATTATTTTTTTATCAAATTTATAAATATTGAATATGTATTAAATATACATTTAAGGTAATTATATAATAACTAAAATTAGAAATAAGTTTCTATCACGAAGTTCATTTTATTTAGATAAATATTATTTTAAATATTCATTAATAACTAATATTTATCTAAATCTGAATACATTGAATATATTTTAAACTTAGAGAGTGACACTTGGTAAATTTCTATATTTTAACTATTTTAATGGTAATTTTCAAGGAAAGGTGTTCATTAAACAAATAATTTTCAAGAATAAGGTGATAAGGGAAAAATTAGCACATATAATTATTATTATTATTTAAAATTATGGCCTTTTCACTTATATTTAATCTAGAATAACCCAATTTACTCTTTATCATGGTGATACATTTTACCAAGGTTATGATTCATTTTGACCAAAGAAGGCATATTTAAAAAATTTTAACCTAATAATTCATAATTTTTAATTAATTTAATAATATTCAAAACTTATAAGTGGGAGAAATTGATTTTAATATAATCTTAGAGAATGTGAAAAAAAACATTTGTTTGGAAAAATACATTTTTATTTATAAAACACGGTTTATTCTTATCCCATTATAAGGAAAAATATTAAATGAATATTAATACAATTTATATAATATATAATGAATAAATTTCATTAAAATAATTCTCATATTGTGAACAATTTAATATATAAGTATAATAAGACATTGTGTTTATATAAACTATTTCTCTTAAGAAATATTTCTTTTTTTTTTCCTTCCAAATAATTTTCATTATCATTTATAGTTAATTAAAAAACCAATGAATTGATTTTATACAAATTTAACCACATTTGTTTCATAATTTGGCTAGTCATATTCATATTTATGAGTACAATAGCTAGGAGATAATTATATTTTTATATAATAATATTTTAAAGGTATATCAGGGTTTATCTAAACATGATGTTGCATGTAATAAAAGATAACAAAGATATTAAATTTATTTGAAACAATTATTTCCTAAAATATCAGGGTGTAACATTATACCCCCTTTAACATGAATTTTGACAATTAAACTCATCACTCTGATACAAAAAATGAGTATATCTCTATTTCATTATATCATTACGTTCCATATAGCTTCCTCAAATAAGCAGTTTTTCCAAAAAACATTGACTTGGTGATTGGTATTATTTCATAGAAATTTTTCTCTATGATCCAGAATCTCAATCAAATCTCCCCCTATAAAAGATCATGTTATAATTGTAGGATATTTTAGTATGGTACATGTTATGGATCAGGTATGTACATCTTCAAGATAGATATTTGAGACACATCATGAACCTTAGTGAGATTTGGATGAAGGACCAATCGATAATTCAACATACCAACATGATTAAGAACATCAGAGGGACTGATATACCTAGTGAGTTACTTTACCTTATTTAAAAATATAATTAACCTATTACAAAAAGATATTCAATGGAATATCTCATCACTAACTATAAAGTATAGATCTTTCCGACTATTTTTTGTAAGGACCTAGCCTTAAACATTATATGATTTTGAATGATGTGAATAATTCATATTGAAGATCTTTTCAGGTTTAGAGATTTAGAGAATTAGGCCATAACTATTACAACTCAAAAATTAAAAATTAGACACTTCTGCTCAATTTCCATTTTTTTCATAAACTAAAAACTCTATAAAAACGAAACTTGTTTAGTTTCTTGTTTTAGATAGAATGGATTTTCATTGATCCCATCCTTGACCCTATTAATCTTAAATTTCTATGAAAAAAATTTCATAATATTTTATGATAATAAAAATGCCAGTAAGGGTTATAAATTAATGAAATAAAACTTTATCCCCTAAATAAATAAAAATCAATGAAACCATATTTTTAATCATAACATACCTCATGAAATCATAAAATTTCTGAACGACACATAGAAATCATAAATCATAAAGGTAACTTGTGGCATGCATAACATACTTACATTTTAGTTTTCAAAACTACATAAGGAGTTAAATTTGGAATACCCATCACATTATATTCCAAAAATCTCTTAGGCTAAACACTAATGTTAACCTCTGTCAGTTTACCCAATGAATTGGAGATCTATCTCAGGCTCACCCACCCTAGGTCAATCACAGAACCACCCGTATACGTAAAAAATACCCAAAAACCATAACATATTCAAAAAAAAAAATTCATAAAATAAATATATTATTACCACATATCATTTCAACATATTGACATAATATTTACTTTATCAAACCATTTTCAAAATCATATAAAACATTTAATAAATAGAGTTTTGAATCAATGTGTCCCATACCAATTTGAATATTTTTAAAGATATTTTAATTTAAAAGATTTCATGTCCATATAAATAAATAATTAAAGTAATTCTTAAAACATAGACATTAATGAGAATGATTTGAATGAATAAATCTTTGAAACATTTAAAAAAAATATTTTAGTTAAAGAGTTCCTTAACCCAATGAGGGATGCTTGAAAACTAATAAATGAGGGATAAAATTAACCAAACCATATAATATCATGATAATAAGGATATTCATGATATAATATGTCAAAGGGAAGTATATAAACCATGTGAAAGTGAATTGGTGTATAATAACAAATACATATCAATGGAATGTAAATTAAGATAATGTCCCTTGCAAATATCATATCTTTAGATTAAAGAGAAATCAATGACATAATTATGTGTGAAAAATAATAATACACCCAATATAAGTGGATATTAAGTGTCAAAAAATAATAGGTTATTCACACATATTCATAGCATGACATAATAAAGAAGTAGAAGTTGAAGCAAAATAATTTAAATTGGGTTAAGAAGTTCTCTTGCAAAAATTAGGTAGCCTAACGGCGTCACATAGACATTTAAGAAATTGAGTTGATGAGAGAGAAAAGGAGATATCATAACATGGACATATAATTTAAATCAATAAGTATATATAATAACATATCCTAATATTTTAGAATTGAAATTTAAATACATAACATAAAATAAGTCTTTGACTACTAGTGGAGGGTGAAAGGTTCCTTTACCAATTTGGTAACTTACCAAACATACACCACATTAAAGAAGGATCATAAAATGAAGATTTCAATACCCATAAATTAATGTATATTACACAATTAATACATTATTGGGACATAGAGACACCAAAAAAAGGAAATAGTGGCAAATATAGCATGAATCTCCGAGGAATAAAAAGTGAGATGAAAACCCCTTACCTCAAGTACGACTTGTCTTGTATGTTATTCATCCCAAATAACAAACTTAAGTTAATATATACCTTATTAATATCATTTTTCAAGTTTATTATTCCTTTTATATCACTTATTACCTTGCTACAACAATTTTTTAATTACTTGAGTTCATATCAGGCATTTTTTTGATGTTCGGAACTTGAGTAAAAAATGAACTCATTATAATTACAAATTGTCCTTCTAGTCGAAATTCCATTATATCCAGAATGATATTCGTTATTATGATATCATATATATCATATATACCCATTATAGTTTTATATATAATAGTTTATAATATTTGGACATGAGAAATTAAATGAACCATTCATGGATACGGTAAGTCGTTCATAAACTTGACCAGTACTTTCATTTCTTTGTTCATATTTGATGGAATGAAAACTAAATGATACATAGGTATATTATAAATAAGTAAAAACATATGTGTTATATATGTTAAATATTTTTATAAATTCTATACTTGAAACGTTCCATGTATAAAATGAATGAGTCATATCACTTTGAGGGGGCAGTAGTCCGCACTTGCTCAAATAAAATTATCATATTTACGAATTATGGAAGTAATGAGTGTATCATGTAAAATAAAAACAAATAATAATAGAGATAAAATAAATCACCTAAATATCATATATAATTATAGTGACATCATAATTTCCACCATTAGTGGTGGTAGGAGAAGTTCGAGCAATCATAATTTCGTGAGGCAGTAGTTCGCTGTCCACAAAAACTGTATGTTCTAAATTCATTTCATGGAGGTGTGTGTAATTTTTGATAGAATAATTCTTGTAAAAAACATAGTATATTGAGGATAATTTTTTTATGTAAAAAAATGATAAGGAGTGCATAGAGATTGGAGAAGGAAAATAAAAGAATAGAATATGAGAGAATATGTTACCTTTAATTCGGGTAAATCCCTTTGAATTGAAACGAAAGGCTTTATTGAAGTTCCTTAAGGCTATGCTAAGCATTCAAAAAATAATATAGGGATGTTGGGAGATTATTTGATCAGATTTTGGATGAGCCAACGGGCTTGATTGGTGTGATAAATGGGTTACATTTGACGTCCTTTTATATGGGGGAGGATGGGTTATTTAGGAAAGTTTGAAACTATTATTTTATTATAAACATATTTTTAGTAACATAATTTCAAAAACTTATTAAATTAAAATATAAGATTAATCATGTTCTAAATAAAATCATCCAATAATAATTGGATAGGTTTTAATTTTTTTTTATTTTTTATAATCATATTTATTTAAATCATTCATTAATAAGGTAATCACTACATCATAATTGTGCCATAAATAATTTTATTTATTCTATGTATAAAAATTGTAAATAAAATACCATAATGTAAGAAATATTTTTATCTTTCCAATTAATATTTATAGTCTTAGATATAAATTATATAACTCCAAATAAATATTATTTTACTAAAAGATATATGTTTATGTTACTTTTGTGTTTACTTTAAACCAATTAATATAATGTGTCATTATCACTCCCAAGTGGCTCCGTGAGGTCTCAAAATCACCCAATGATGCCCTTGGTTGGGAATAAATCCTTAAATAGGGTTATGACATTTTTAAGGGTAATTTAATATTATTATAATATTATATTGTCACTGTTATTTACCAGATTTACCCTTTTACCATGGTAAATAAAATATTTACTGAAGTAAATATTCATAATGACATAAAATAAAAGTGACCTATTTAAAAAATTTGGACCTAATAATTCCAAATATTAAATCCATTTCTAAAAATTTAAAACACATAAGTTGCATAAATTAATTTAAAATTTATATTTGTTGTCAAAACCGAATAACGTGTTTTTAAAAAATAATAACTATCAAAAGATTGACATTTGTTTATCTCCAATTTCAAAGTAAAATTTATTCCAATGACTAAAATTTGATTAAATGGTAAAAATATAATCCAATTTAATATTAAAACTAATAGAGTGGAAAATATAACATTATAAATATATTATATTAAAAGGTAGTTTTGAATTAAAATGCTGTATTTTTTACAATTCATTAAAAAATTAACTTTATCAGAGAAATTCCAAAAATTTACCGAAATTAAATTTTTATGTCCTGATTCTAAATAAGAAGTTAATTTTTTCAAATTTAACATATTAAATTGAAGAAAACTTTTTTTAAAAGTGGCTGTCTATCAATATGTGGTAGACTGAACTTTTAAAAATATTAGAGTTCTTCATGCTTAAAATCATATTCATTCTAATTTTAAGCCACTAAATTTTATTGGATAAATATAGAAGCATTTAAAAAATATGTATAATTATATTTTATTTATTTCTATTCATTTTTTACCAATAATATAACTAAGAGTTAACTTTTTTTTAAAATAATAATATTAAATTATTAATTTCTTCAATATGACTCATCATTTTATGCTACATAAGACTTAAGAGAAACCCACTGTTGCGTCTCATGTATGCTATAAAACATAGAATATCTTTTAAATTAAAATTAATATTCAATTCACAAATATTAATAATTATAAAAATTTCATATTCTTTATTTACCTGGGATGTCACAATTTTCATCATAGCTTTTCTTTTAAATATGAGTTACTCTACTATTATTCTAAATGGATCTAAATTTATCTTAAATTTCCTCAAAATAGGTCGAGTAATAATTTATTTGTTTCTCCATCTTCATAATTTCACATTGGATTTATACACATCCTACCATAGGTGTCTTGAACTGGAGTAATTTGAATGATGGAGTGAAATCAGTTACTATTAATAAATTCTGACTAAATAAGTTGTTGATCCAAACCATATTTGAAATCCATACTGTATTCTCTCAACATGTATTCCCTCATTTGAATGACCATATAAAATGTTCCATCTATCTAAGGATGATAATTTGTGATAAAACATAGATTTGTATGAAGAGCCTATAAAAAATTTTTCCAGAACATCAAGGGAATCCAAATATCCTGATCAGATACAATGTGAGGTGGTACTCAATGTAGCTTTACAACATAATATAAAATGGATATATTATCAACTGAGAAATATTCCCAAATGGAAATTACGTGTGCTGAATTTTTAAGGTGATAAATTATAACCCACATATCGTTTTTACCTTTAGTCATATTGGATGGTCTAATGAAAATATCCACGGTGCAGTTTTTCCATTTCCACTATCATATGGGTAATGGATATTACATCCTCTTATATTTTTTTCTCTCAACCATGACTTGATGACATTTCATGCACCGAGAAAAAAATTCTATAATATCTACTTTCATTCCATCTCACATAGAATCCGATTTTAAATATATATAAATCCTTGAACTTATAGGATGAATAGGGAATGGAGAACTATGAACCTCATCCTATAGATACTTCATTAATAATTGTATAAAGGGGATACATAGAGATTTCATAATGATTATTCATCCATCATAGTCAAGGTTTAATTCCGGAACATTTTTCAACATCCCCAGTTAGTCTAATTCTTCCTTTTATGTCTCTTTAATCATTATATGGATAGATTGTTGAAAACTCATTTGAGGAATTAATATATCTTCCCTTACCATAATAATTCTAACTCAATCCTTTTGAAATATAAAAATATTGTATCTTTGGAAATCCTCATCACATATAATATTTTATGGTTCATTTGAATCAATGTATGAGCCATATTTTTTTTCATTCTTATGGTGGTAATGTATTGACCAGTCATAATCATCAAAAATATTGAACCATGTTCTCCAAAGAATATTCAAATATTTCTAGGTTGAAATATAATTTAAAATTTTATGAACAGAATATATATAACACATTTCTATATAAAGATAATGAATTCATGTCATTAATACAAAACATCGTACTTGGTAACTACAAATCAGGATTAGGGTTATTATTTTCATGAACCTATTATTAGCATGAGGGATAAGATATCACAATATTTGTTTTCATGAGAATTCATTTCAATCCCATACTTGATTCATCATTATAGATTACAAACCATTCACCATTGTTGGGTAATATCTTCATATGTAAAATGACTAACCATCTCTTCATATAATTAAAATTTCTTTCACAATAATCCTTTTAAAGTAACATATATCCCTTCGAAATTTACATAGTTATTGGTTTATAATTTCATGATAAATTATCCAAAAGGCACTGATAGTATCTATCCAAGCTGAGAAAACTATGGATCTCTATAATAGTGGTTGGTTCAGGCCAAATTTCAATTACTTATTTATTTTAAGGATCAACTGATATACCCTCACTTGACATTATATGACCGGAATTTAAATATATCCAATGATAAGATCCACAATTTTTAAAATTTTCATAAAGATTACCCTTCATTGGGGTATTCATTACAACCGTTAAATGATATTTATGATTTTATGTTCTCATGGAAAATATAACAATGGAATCTATAAATTATAGAAAACAATGATCAATGTAACATCTAAATACTCTATCCATTAAATCCACCAAGATAAGGGAAGAATTATTATGACCAAATGATATCACTATAAATTCATAATGTTCAAACATTGTACGAAAAGTTTTCTTAGTTATATACTCTTTATTGACCCTAAACTAATGATATTCCGGATTGGTGGTTAATCTTTCTGAATTATTAAGCCCCATATATTTTATTAAACAAGTATTCAATATATGGTAGATGAAAATTCATCTTTATAGTGATCTTGTTGAGTTCCAAATTATCAATGGAGAGATGCAATGATCTATCTTTCTTTTTAAAAAAGAGAAAATGTTCTCCCCAAACTGACACACTTGGTCAAATGAATCCCTTTTCCATATTATCCTAGATTTTATTCTTCAATTATTGAAACTCAATTAGAACCATTCGATAATGAGTGTTTGAAATAGGTGCAGCACCATATTAGATTTCATTCAAATACTCAACTTCACGAATTTGATGGAGGCCAAGAAATTATTCAAAAAATAAATCAAAACTCTCTCTCACAATAGGGATATCATCATAATTCAGTTTCTCCCCTTCCATATGAGATAAATTCTCATTCTGAATATCAATTAAGACATGTGTAATAGATTTGGTTTTTGTTATAAGTACTAATTTAACATTACAATGATATAAAAACATTTTTTGCTTTAGAATATAAAATTTAACATCTATTCAAAGGTTTTTATGTGGTATTTTTTTAAATAAATCTAATACATTTGAAAAATAATACCAAACTCAACTAGAGAGAGAATAATAAGATTTACGGGAAACACATTACCAAAAACATTAGATAGAGAAGATTCATAGACATGGTATGCAATCTCACACCATTATATATTTTTACCATTAATCCTATATCTAATACTTGAGGTAGTACTATGATACCATTAGAAGATTCATTAAAAATAAAATATTGGGTAGATATAGAGTGAAGTAAGTCATTAGTAGGTCTATATTGGATGATAACATTACCTTTCACCACATAGTGATAACATATTTCATGATAAATAGTGATCAAATGATATTCCTTTATTATAAAGAAATATGAGACCTTAATGATGATTATTATCATTAAAATTTCTATTTGGTCACTGATTATCATAATTGAATGCTCCTGGAATTTGGAACAATGGATCGGGGTCGGTTCATTATGTTAATATTTATATTTATTTGTTTAATTAGATAACTTATTCCCATCACATCGAAATTAAGTCACTTGATGGCCTTTCATTCCACACTTAAAACATTTATTAGCCACCTTCAAAATTTTATATATGTTTCCTTCCACAATTTGAGCAAAAGGGAAGTCTAGTTTTCTTCTCTCCAAGGTATTCATGGTTTCCTTTGAATTCCATATAATTTTTGTATCAACACCATGAGAATTATGGTAAACTATAATAACTTTTTCCACCTTGACATCAGATAAAATGAATTCCTCACAATTATTAAAGACTCTTATGGATAACACCCTTAAGAGAATCTGTTTTAATCCAATGAAGAAAAAATCAGCCTTATATTTATGTTGGATGTTAATACCATAATCATAGTGTATAGGTCTTGAAAAATTTTACTCATATGTTCCAATACATTCATAATCCTTTTTCTTTAGATCAGTAATTCCTTATATATTTTTTCATGAAGAATATTAGTAAAGTATTTATTTAGAAATACGCTCTTAAATTCACCCTACTCATTGGATTAAATTTCATCAATTTCTCTAATATTTTTAATAATATTCCACCGCTGATCTACTTAACCTTATAAATTATAAACCACCAAAATAAATTTTTCATTTCACAAACACTACATAATAGAAAATATCATTTTTGTGTTATTTATCCTTTTCTCACAATATAGTGGATCAAAAGAACCATGGAAATTAGGTGGATGTTGCCTTTTGAGAGAATCAATAGGAAATTGTTCCCTCCATTTCTAAACTATAAGCTTAGAGTAATTTATAGCTTGAGAAAGTTATGTAACCATAATAGTGGAATTTTGTATTTCAGGTCCAATTAAATTTGGTTTCTTAGGTGAATAACAATTTCTCATTACATTAAATTATGTATTAATTTGATTCCTCCTGGATCTATCCATTTACTAGAAAAAAATCATAGTGTGGGAAACAATAATCATAATAAGATTCCAAACAATTGTAAAAAATTATTCATTGTATATATAAATAGTGAAACCTTCTTTTCATACCATGATACCATAGTTTTATCCTTTTTTATCCATGATTATCACCAAAACTATAAGATGTTATTATATATATATAATTATACCTTAGGGTTTAGTAAGATTTTCTAATCATAATTTTCAATTGTTAAAAAAATATTTAATTGATTACAACTATAGAGACCTATTTTTTTACAAAAATATCACATATTACTAAATGTGTATTCTTTACATAACATTATGATCTTTTACTGAATTATATAGATCTAACTTCATTGGAAACATGTATACATAATCAACATTTTTTTAAGTAAAAAAATCACCTTACACTTAGTTCTTAATAACTAGAACCCTTCATAGAAATATAATAAATATTGCATTTATTCATATCCTATAAAAAAGAAACATAATTATGAATGATGTCTAATGCTCAATAAGTGTAAACAAGATAAATATCTATGATCAGATAATAATGAAATGTGAATAAGGGTTTTATAGTATGAGATTAACACTTTAATTCTATACCCTGGTTATCATAGATCTTAAGCATTATTCATAGAAAGAATCAGGGTAGTTCGTAAGACATGAATTATAAGGGAATCAAGGAACATGATCCACAAGGTCACAATATTGGAATAAGACCTTACATTTTCATGTATACGTAAGTAAATAAAATTTAATGTGTAGTATAACCACAAAGAAATTCAAAACATTTTTGTCTTGGTCTAAACAACCATGTACCATCTTGACAATTGGTATAACATCCCGTATAACCTATTCTAGGATTTGTATAACCTCTCATATAGAAATTAACATTATAAAAGATTAATTATTACCCAATTAATTATACAGAGATATAGGAACCACCCATCACATAATTAAAATCATACATATGTGTGAAAAAAAATCCTAGAACATTATTTATATCAAAAACCATGAAAAGAAATGGGTATGATAAAAATTTCAATGTATCATAACCTAGCAAAAAGAAATGAGTTTTAGAAACCGGTCAACATTTAATCATTATAGAACATGAGAAAAAGGGAACAGGTTTCTTAGAAATGATGTCATCATAATCATAAACCTTCTAGAGAAAGAGTAATGTTGGTATCATTAGATCAAAACCCATTCCATTTTCCATAGATAATGTCATAAAGTAATGTTGGTAAGGATTAAGTATCATCAACCAATGTCATCTTAGCTGGAAAATGATTTTGAAATATCAATTAGTACATTTCTTATGGAAAATAACCTTTTAGTATTGAAATAAGATATTTGAAATAAAATTTTTTACATAATATTATGGAAAATAATTTCTTTTTAATTAAATGTGAATAATTTTTATATAATCCTTAATATATTTAGAATTATTTATGGTGATAAATTACGTTAATTCCATAAAAGGTAAAAAAAATTAATTTCACAATTATGATAAAAATTAAAAACAAATCTCATTTGGGAAATGAAAAGAAAATTCCAATGAATATATTTTTTAAAAATTAACACATGAAATAATCATAGAAGATTTATAAAAATTTTCATTTTTTGTAGAAAACATGTATATAGAAGAAAATTTACTTTTTGACCAAAGATAATTGAAGTTGATTAACCTTAAAAACACATTTTATGGTATCTTGAGTATGTAAGGTGAGAAAAATGAAATGAAAAAAGTTTATTTTAAATAAATAACTAGAGGAGAAAAAAATATTGATTTTCTTGAGAGGTATATCATAATATTTATTCATCCAAAACTATATCATAAATAATCTCAATAAAAATTGATATTGTAACATAAAACACTTATCAATTTGAAATATTTTAATTCAAAAACTCATGAACTAGGGAACATTTTATGGATATAAAAATATAAATAATTATTCTTAGAATAATAATAATTTAAATTCACGGGTATTATGTAAAAAACATAAAACAAAAAATTGGTGAACATGGAATGTTTCTCATAAAAGTAAATGTTAGGAAAAAATCCATTACCTTGAGCTTCATTGGCTTCGAAGGTGTTCTTTTATCATATTTAATAATTTAACTTTTTTAATATGATATACAAGATTAATATAAATTAATTTTATATGATATATATTAATTATATAAAAATATTTAGATCCATCCATAATGGTAGAGATAGAAAGTGAATTACACCATTCATAGAGATAGTAGGCCATTTATACACAGAATGATGTTTTCATTTTTTGATGGACAAGATACAATAATGTTAAATAATTATTCACCTTTATCAAATCATTATTATATCATATATATAACAAATATATTCTTCAGATCCATCACCCTTACCATCAAAGTAATATAGAAATGAAAAACGAATCCCATCACTTTGTGGAGGTGGAAATCCACATGTATGCATAAGCGATGTTATACTTTTCCATTGGTTTGGAAGTTAAGAAGCATGATATGATATGTAATGCCTAGAAATTCTAATAGTAAGAACATTGAATTCGATAGCATGTATGACATGAAAAACCAAGTGAAAAAATAATATAACATCCAAATAATTTATAATATATTTACAATATTAAATAAAATTAACTCATGATATATATTATAGTTCATGCGATACTCAGTTGTCTTGTGTCTAAGAAAAAAACAAGTTTCTTTGATATCTTACATTACACGGATGACAAAGTTTTACCATGAAATAATATATTATCAAAATATTATAAGAAGATAAAAACATGACTATAAATTAGAAATTATGAATAATATTAACTAAATTAATAAAATATATGTTTTAAACAAATATAAGATGAATTCATTGGTTCAAAATTACTTTTAAATGAAAATATGAACCGATTGAATATTAAAGAAATATTTTTATTATCATAGTGTTTTTTATCATAATAAATTAACTTAATTAATATTAGTGAGTAATATTAATGAAATTTATATATTATAAATTCGTTAAAATATTTTTGATATTCATCCAATAGGTTTGATAAATATATGATATAAACAAATATAATTCTTTTCATAAAAACCCATATTTTTCAAAAGATAGTTTTACTGCCTTTTAATGGAGAAACTATTATAAATTAATTTTTCTCACTAATATAAATTTTAAATATAAAAATAAACTTAATTTTTTAAATAAAGTTAAAAATTTGGTTAGGGAGATTTTTTGTTATTTTTCTGCAATGTTTCATTTTTTGATGAATAGTGAGAAATACAAAATTTCAACTAAAATATTGTATTTATTATAATTTAGTTGTAAGGATAAAATATGTCTTTTGGATTTAAAGTTAATTTATATTAATTATACATCAATTAAATCAGTTAAGGTCATTTTAATCAGTTTCACTTTGGAATTGGATATAAAAACGGAACAACTTTTGAACATTTTTACTTTTAATACAGGCTTTTTAAATCCCATCTACGAGATTAAATTTAAATTAATTTACTCCAATTATATTATTGAAATTTGGAAATACTTATTCTATATTTTGAATCATAATAATTTATAATTTATAAATTGGTATACTTAGTTTTTATGAAAAAATATTAGTTAAATTTATTAAATTAATTACAATGATTAAGAGAGAATTAGTTAACAAGGGACTAAACATTAGACGTAAAAGAAAATAAATAACCTAGAAACATTTCCAAAGTCATTTGGGTGTTCATATTAAGATCCTATACTCCCTTTTATCAAAATTTTAACATTATTATAAACATGTTTCATAAACAACGTGGGTGGAATTCCCTTTTCCATAATTAATAAGAATGCCACTCCACCACCACTATAAAAATTAACTCTAACATCGATCTTATTCACAAATTTCAAAGCTTTTGAATCAACCAATATCTACTAAAATAATCTCCCAAAATTAAGAACCTAATAATATAATCCTTACCTTGGGAAAAAATCACACTAATTAAGTCTTTTGGTATAAACCAATAATCGTTACCGGAAAACAAGGTAAAAACATCCACAAACTCATTTGTTTTATTGTACTTTCTACCCATTCAGATATTCATATTATATTAAAATAAATATAATTATATGTTTATATGTTATGGTTTTGACCTAAAATTTCACATACTTTCATCTAGTGGGCAAGAAACTTACTGTTTATGTTTATAATGAACTACCACCTCAAGAAATGATGTGGTTTGTTTTTCCTCCACCATTTCTCATGGTTGGAAATTATGAAAGACCAACTATTTATATTTTATATATAGTATTTATAATTTATTTATGATTTTATAATTTTTATCTAAATCATACATTTATTCACTCCATTTTTGGGAATATGATACCATCCTTTTTGGAAGTGTGGACTACCATCTCCTCAAAGTGATGCGATTCATTCACAGTATACATGAAATGTATTAATAATTTCTTTAATAAAAATATATAACATTTAAGAAATAATTATTATTCCGGAACAATAATATACACTTATATAATTTACAATTTATTCTTTGAAATACAGAAAATAAATGAAGGTATCTTTCATGGGTACGTACGACAAACCGTATGCAAGAACAATGAATTTGATTTCCTATATCCATTTTTTTGGATTATTATGAATATATATATAATAAATATATATGATATTTAAATCCTGATTTAAATTATAGAGATTATGATATCATTATCTAATCAATAATAACAATAACTAACAAATAAAAATATACTTGACAAAATTGACAATTAACACTAAAAATAGTGAAAATAATGAATAGTTAATAACAAACGAGTAATAATATATTATAATAAGTAATTATATGATATTATAAATATTATAATGATTATGGTATAAGTTATTGATTTGTTTAAAACCATTATACAAGAGGTTAATATTTGTTTATCCAAAATAAAATATAAGGTAAGAGATTCTTGTCTCATTTTCTTTCTGCGAAGCACACAACATTTTCAACACATGATTATTTTTTGTTTTGTCACTAATACCCCTTTTGGTATATTATATCATGGATTTTTTTCTTCATGGTATTTAATTTAAATTTCAATTTATCTCCTCTATGTTTCTTATAATTTAAAAGTTACCAAGTTATAAGGGACTCCGTCTCGATTTCCATTCTTTAAGATATATTTTATTATTGCGCACCTAATTTATTAAATATTTTATTCATAAAGATACTTCAACATATAATATAATTATTCATTAATTATGAGTGATATTTTTTTGTTTCATATTTAATTATTTCATCAAATGTAATTTGGAATAAGATTTACAAAGTTGAAAAGAATTTCATAATATAATTTTGTTTCTTTGGGTTATTTTAATTCCTCATTATAGTAAAAATTATAAGATAATGTGTGTAATAATTTTTTAATATCTATTAATTTATTTGAACTTTTTGATATGGATTTATCTTTGACACAGATAACCTATTAAATTATTGAGTCTCACATCAATGTTATGTCCTTTTCAGGGGTTTACTTAACAATCACATTTTATTTAGGATTATTTATACTTTAATTTCCATATGAGGAAAATATTTGATAATTTTTCAATAAGAACATTCCTTTTCTTATCATATGGTTATTAGTAACCTTTATCTAGTAATATTACCTTTTTCCACTCTTCGTTACTAATTTTTTTTTAAAAACTATTTTTAAGAAAAGCCAACTTCATTTCCCTCTTTAATGAGAGAACCTACTTCCTTATACAAATAATCATTTTAAAAATGTTTTAAAAAATGGTTTTAATTTTTTCAAAATGTTTTAATAAAGTAATTTTCACCCTTTAGATAATTTTTTGTGAATTTTATTTTCATATAAAAAAATTAAAAAAAGTTTTTCAAATCAAATGAATATTTCCCTCAATAATGATTTCAAATGATTTTTTTATAATATTTCTATTAATAAATGAAAATAAATTTTTATTTCTACCCTACAAGGTATATGTTGTATTGGTACCATCCCCATTCTTCATCTGAATGCTTTTTATTGATTTGGCCAAGGATAGTGTTGAAAATCACTTCCTTGATTAATTTTTTTGTCCACTTGAAATATTAAATTTCATGTGATGATTGAACATTTTATTTATCTAAATTACTATATCATTTATCATGAATATGTTTCTTGAATATACCATATACCATTTTTACATATAGTTTTTAATTTGAAAATTATTAGAGTATAGAATGAAATATTGATAAATATATATTATTTATTCTATTTAGATATTTCTTAAGGTGTATTTTTATTTATTAAATGAATTACTCAATGCAAGGAATTCTTTGGACATGTGATGATGTGGGGGGGCACAAACATTATATAGCCACTCATAGCATAAAAATGTTCTATTGAAATAAATTATATGTGAGTATTAAATTTTTTTATACGATTATTTTTTAACTAGCTGGAGGATAAATATTAATAATAGATGCTTTTATATTCCTGAGACATGATATCTAATAATTAAACATTTCCTTCATTTTGATTCATTTTTTATTATCCATGATATTTTCATTATGAAAAAATTTATGGATGAATTTCATTCTCATTTAGTTCGTTAAATAGAATGTGTTTTAGTTTCTTATGCTTCTATATTGATTTCTCCTTATCCAGTTATTTAAATGGCACAAGTTTATAGTTATTTACCTCGCCATAATGTTTACTCACTCCCTCCAAGTTTATTGATTCCATGGAATATATGTTCATTTATTCACCTTTTCATGTTGATATATTCTTCATGATCCATTAATTCTATCGATTTACTTACCATTAAAAATCATTTGAGCTCACCCTTACTTGTTTTCTTTACCCAGGACTCCATGAAGTGTACTAAGAAATATATGCAAGGATATAAAAGATGATATTATTTTATTATCCTTGAAAGAAAAAAACTATTTTTTAATTTGTGAATTTAGTTGTAATACAAGACTCATGTATGTGTCATGTTTACCAATAATTATAAATTGTTCAGTCCTTTGGGATGAAATTTACTTGTATCTTATGCCAATGTAATGGTACCATGGAACAGACTCTGGGAATTTTGGTGTCGTGTCACTATAGTCTTTATCATATAATATTTAGTATCAACCTTGGAAACTTAATTTATGATGACATATATTAGATAACATAAACCAAAGGTAAAATTGTTGGATAAGTATAGAATAATATCCTAATATTTTTGTTAGATAGAGAGTATGTGGTTTTTCTAGAAATATGTCCAAGTATAGATACAACAAGTAGATATGGTTTTGGAAGAGAGGTATGAAGGGAAAACAACTCTGAAAAGGGTCATCCGGCCCAACTTTAGAGTAACTTGGAACACAAAAATGGGTCTTAATTAACACATGGTTTGACACTCTTTAGGGATATGATTGGGATAATTCATAATTTTTTTAAAATCTATTATGAAGAATTTGGGTAGATATTGAAAATTTGTTACCTAGGTTAGACCTGAGTTGTCTTTGATTAAAAACAAATGTGAAGATTTATAACATGATAATGGATGCTCACACTATGGTTTTTGGTTTTAGAAAATTCACTATTCTAAAGGATTAATTCTAGATCATGGACATATGTGGGAATAAATGGATAAAGTATTTATTATGCGGGTTGTATTAAAAACCTTAGTCGAAAGTCTATTAAATGATTCAATTTCAAGGATGTCCATAATATTTATTTTTAAAAGTATATAAATATGATTTTATAAAAAGAAAACATGTATCTTAGGTAAAAACCCATCATGTTTGGCAAGGATGTGATACTTGAACCCATGACCGATGGATGATAAGGTTTTATGTCCAACCAATGACCTATAAAATGTCCCATTTAATATGAAATTTTTTCTAATTGAACAATTTAATGAATAAATATTAACGATAAACAAATAATATTATTTTTTAGGTTTAGAGATTAATGAATTAATGATATTGGCTTTGGAGAATATTTAGAGTGAAATATAATGACTTGTTTTATGGGTATTGCGATCTGTTAGAATAAAATTTTAGTTCTTCCGATATTAAAGTTACTTTTTGGGGTATCATTTTCTTAAAGTAATATGTAAATTGAAAATTTATAAAAACAAAAAAAGGGAAAAAAATTGTATTTATAGAAATATATCAAGTAAGTATGTTTCCTCATATTGTTATAACATAAAATAACTACTCAATATTGGAAAAATGAGGAAAACATGTTATCATAATACCTTATTTTTTATAGAACTATTGGCCTTCTACGTAATTAAAGATTTATGAATTTGAGAACCTCAATATTCTATAGATCATTCACTTGATTGTGAACAATTACCATAATCAATCCCTATAAATAGTTTTCTTTTTTCATCTATGTCTGTATATCAATTTTCCAGTAATATTCTTCTAATTGGAGTCCTAATTACATGTTAGTCTAGGTTACCTTTTTTATTCACATTCTCTATTTTATAAATGATGTTTTAGGTACCCTTTTTCATGATGGGTTATTTAAATAGTGAAAATACAATACAATATAACATTAATATTGAGTTTAAAAGTTTAAGACATAATTTATTTATGGTGGGAAGAATATAACGCTTCAAAATTCTAAATTAACTAGATTTTATTCGACAGCGTGTATGACATTCAACACCAAGAGAATAATGGAATATAATATCATTAGTCATAATAATATATTTACTATTTTTAATAATATTATCCCATCATATATCTTGAAATGAACCTGATACCGAGTTATCTTGAGTAGCACGCAACAATTAGTTTCTTCGATAGCTTATGTTACACGCAATACCGAGTTTTAACAAGAAATATCATCTTATTAAAATACTATAACAAGATATAAAATATATGTTAAATTATAGTTTATGAATAATATTAACAAACTTATAAAAATATATTTTTCACATAACTATAATATTAATTCACAGGTTACCAATTAATTGATAATGAATATATAAACTGATTGAATATGAAAGAAATATTTTTATACATAAATAGGTGTTTTAACCTAATAACATAAATTAATTACTATTAGAGAATGATATTAATGATATATATATAAATTATTAATTAACTTTTCTTTTATATTCTTCCAATTGTTTTGAGGAACATAATATTTGAGAAAACATAATATTATGCATAAAAACCTATATTTCTCTAAAGATAGTTTAAAAGAATTTTAATGAAAAAAAAATTTAAATAAAATTTTGGGAAATTTTATAAAATTTATAGGTTAAAATATACTTAATTTATTATATATAAAAATTAAAATTTTAGTAGGGTTATTTTTTGGTATTTTTATATGAAGTTTCTTTTTTTGAAGAATAGTGAAAAATACTAAATTTCAATACAAATATATATTTTCACCTAATTTATTTATAAATGTAAATTAGGTTTTTCATTTGTTTAAATGTTTTATTAGATCAATTATAAATTAATTAATACAATTTATTTCATTTTAATCAATTTAAATTTAAAATTGGATATAAAACATACCAATCTTTCGAATAATTTTACTTTAAAAACCTGCTTTGTTTACCCGTATGTGGGATTAAATTGAAATTAATTAATGCAATTTTTTTGATTGGAATTTTAAAAAATGGATACAATATTTTGAATCAGAATAATTTATAATGTATAATAAGCTTAAAATATATTTTTACCAAAATTGTTTTTGAAATTGATTAAAATTAATTATAGATATTACGAAAAAAATATCTTAAGAAGTGACTAAACCTTAAACTTAAGTGCGAAAATCACCAAGAAAATTATCCAAAATCTATTTTATGTATATATTTCTTTAATTTTATCACTGTTATAGAATTTGGGAAATTATTATATCAAACTTTCAAAATAAAAATGTGGGTGAAATTCCCTTTTCATAAAATTATAAGGATGACACTTCTCTTCCACTATAAATATGAACACAACCCTATAAATTATTCACACAACTAAAACACTATCCCACCCAAAATCGGCTCAAATAATTTCCCAAAATCCCTAAACTCATCCTTTAAGAGTGAAATTTTGCATAAATAAAACCATGGAAGTCTTTTTGAATAAACCAAAAGGAGTTCCCCGAAAAAGAGGAATCATCCTTACACAAGCTCCTTTGTTTCATTTTCCTTCTCAACCCATTGAGACATTTTTATTACAAGGTTATATAATAAAATAATTAACTTAATTATACTTATATATTTTTATATTAGGGTTTTTACCTAAAATATCGCACACTTCCATCTAATGGGTAACAAACTTACCATTTATGTGTACGATGAACTACATCCTCACAAAACGATGTAATTAATTTTTCCTTAACCACCTCTCATGGTTGGGTATTATGAAGGAAAAAATATTTATAAATTATATAAATTAATAATAATGTATTTATTTTTATTTAATTTCTATATAACACATACTTTTGTGCACTCAATTTGTGGGAATTTGATCACATCGTTTGCAGAAGTTTGGAGTGTCGCCTCCTCAAAGGAATGTGATTCATTCCACCATACATGGAATGTATTAAAGATTATTCTATTAAAAATAATTGAAATATACAACATTAATAATTTACTATAATTATATTATACATATATATCATTTAATATTCCTTAATTTAAATATAGAAAGGAAATTAATATAGCGTTCATCCATGCATACAACCGACCGTCACTAGGAATGGTAAAATTAATTTCCTAAATATACTTTTGGAATATTATAAATAAAAAAAATATAGGATATATATCATATTTAAATCATTATTTACATTATATATATGATTAAATCATGATATTATTAATAAGAACAACAAGTAACGTGTTAAAACATACTCGATAAACTAGGAAATTAACACCAAAAATAATGAAAATAATGAAATATTATTAAGAAGTGGGGAATAAGATATTTTAAAAAGTAAATATATTATGATATAAATATGTGTTTGGTTTTGGTAAATGTTATTTTAAAGTCGAAAACTCTTATATAAGAGGTTAATGGATGTTTATGCAAAAGGATACACAAGGTAAGGGGTTCTTATCTCAATTTTTATTCTATGAGGTATAAAATATTTTCACCACCTACTTATATTTTGTGGTGTATATATAAATTTTTTATTTATATTATATCATTAATTATTTTACCTTAATTGTATATAATTTACATATGAATTTACATCTTTCATGGGGCACAAAATTTAAATGTTACCAAATAAAAAGTGACGTCGCCTCGATTTCCAATCTTTGAGACATTTTTATTGTTGTGCACCTAATTTCTTATATAGGTTGTAAATATTACAAATAAATGATATATTATCATGATTAATTCATTTTTCTTTATTTTTTAGGTTTCAAATTGAATAATATCATCAAAGGGTATTTCAATTAAGTTTCACCAAGTGGAAAATAATTTCATTACATAATTCCTTTTCATTGGGTTATATTACTTCCTCATTGTCAAAAATTTTATAACATAAAAAGTTTAATAAATTTTTACTCTATATCATTTTATTTACAAAGGCATTATGTTGATTTAATTTTTTCACACATAATCTATTTTTTTCACACATCAATGTTATGTTCTTTTGAAATATTTACCTTGTAATCTCATTTTTTCGGGATTATTGATACCTGAATTTACATTAGAATAAATTATTGGATAATTGTTAAATAAACCATTTAATTTTTTTCTTTTATGTCTATTAATTACCTTTTCTAAGTAATGGTCCTTTTTTCTACTCTTTGGAAATTAAATATATTTAGAAAATATTTTCTAGAAAATCCGAGTTTATTTATCTCTTTTGTTGGAGAATATGTTTTCTTCTAAAAAAAATGTTTTATTAAAATATTTTCAAAAATATATTTACCCTTCTAAAAATCATTTTTCGAAATAATTTTCACCATTTACATAATTGTTTGTGTTTTTATCTTCAAATAATAGGTTTTTCAAAATGATTTCAAAACAAAAGTAAACTTTTCTCAATAATTTTTTTAAAATATATTCTTGTAATATTTGTAATGATCAAGGGAAGAAACCTTTTATTTCTACACATACTGAGGTATTTTTTATCAATACCATCCATATTCATTATGTGAACTATTGTCCATTTATTTTTGTAAGGATAGTATTTACAATCACTTCCATTATTAAATTTGATAGTCCCATTCAAATATTCTGTTTCATATGATCATTGAACATTGAATTTCACCTAATTATCCATATTATTTCTCAAGGATATGTGTATTTACTAAAATATAAATCATTTTTACATATTACATTTAATTTGACAGTTATTTGAGTATATGGGAAAATATTGATAATTCTGTAATCTTTATTCAATACATATATTTTATAAGGCATTTGTTTATTATTTAAATCGATTACTTGGTATGAGAAAATATTTTGGTATATAGTGATTGGTGGGAACCAAAATTTATATAGACTCCCAAAGCATAAATAGGTTTTAATGAGAAAAATTAGATGTAAAAACTAAATAGGTTCTCAACATGTAGTTTTAAACTTTGTAGAGGATACATCTTGATAGTAGATGTTTTCATGTTCCGGATACATGACATTCAATAATAAATCATTTCCTTCATCTTGATTCAGAATCTATTATCCATGGGATTTTCACAATGAAAAAAATATATGGATGATTTTCATTCTCATTTCATTGATTAAATGACATGTTTTTCAGTTTTTTACCTAACTATATTGATTTTTTATTCTGTTATTTAAATCATTTTTCTATAATTATTTAAATTTCAATATTTTTTACGGACTCCCTATCATTTTATTTTATAAATAGAATTTTTGTTCAATTATTTTACATTCCAAGTTGATTATTTCTCATTAATTAATTATTTATTCCTCTACACTTACTCTTACTGATCATTTTATGTCTCCCTTATTTGGTTTCCTTTCCCAAGATTCCATGTACTTTACAAAGAAAGATATTTGAGGATATAATAGATGGAATAAAGTTATTATCCTCTAAAGAAAAAATTATTTTTTAATTTTTTAATTTTTTTAACACAAGACTTTTGTATTTATCTACTTTAACATGACTACTAAACTATTTGTTCCTTTGAGATGTGATTTACATTTATCTTGTAGCTGTGTAACGGTTGCACGACATCGGCTCTAGGTCTTCAAGGGTCGATTTTCTACATGATATTATAATTACCAAAGAATGAATATGTCAAAAATATTATTTATATAAACATTAATTGCATCATAATATCCATCTATGAAATCTTATGATGGAAAATTAATTTTATTTCCACATGAAATGGTAAGTCTTATGTATGCACATGCGATACTTTCACTGCCCATTTGATGGAAATAGGTTTTTAATGGTATTTTATTAATCATAATAAAATATTGGCCAATTTATGGTTCTAAAATTATTATTTTATGATATGTACCAAATATTTCGCGGAATTAGAAAAAGAAAAAAACATGAAACAGACCATGTAAGGAAATTTCCTCTCTTTTGGGATACCTCACAAAAAGTTTCCTTATAGAACATAGTGTGGTATTATGGGAAGATCAGAACCTCTAGAATATGTATAAGAGTTTTAAGAATACAATTGGTTTGTAATGGTTGGGAAATAAGGCTTATAATGGTACGAACAATAGAAAAAAGAGGTGTCCTTTATAAGAGAAGAAGATGACATGCTTAGAAATTCTTATAAGATGAAAAATATAATTAAGTTATTATAAAGGAAAATGGTTCCAAATGGGATATAAATGGCTAGGTCATGATATTTTTTATCATTTCTAATTCTATTTTCCCTATTTTATGTAATTTTTTTAATTAATTTAATAAAATATTATGTTGTTAAAAATGATCAATGTCTATTTTGACAGTATTAATTTAATTTAAATTAAATAACACACTGAATTTTTTTCAATTCAATTGTAATTCTTTTAAATAACACTAATATGTCTTATTAATCTAAAAAATTCATGTATCACATTTACTCAGTGAAATTATAAAACTTTTAATTTTTTGAAAATCATTTATTATCATTTTTAATTATTGAAATACTATATCATTATTGCATAAGTATTTATGGTCATGATTTAATTAATAATATATATATATATATATATATTTAATGAAAATAAGTTCATTACTCTCAATATTAATATAAATATTCTGTTATAAATAGAATTCATCACTTTGTGAATATATAAATAATTTTTAAAACTAAGAGAGTGACACTTTGTAACATTAATTTTTCTAAATATTATAATGGTCATTTTTCAATTACATGTGTCTATTAAAAATAAGGATTTACATCATAAGAAAATAATTTTAGAATTCCATTCATCAAATAAAAATTTGTAAGAAAAATTATGACTTTATCACTTAGCTTTAACCAAGATTATCTAATTTTTCTCTTTTCTATGGTGATAAATTCTACAACGATTACTATTTTTTTTAAAAATGATATATTTACCAAAATTTATTCTCTTTATTTTAAATATTAAATTAATTAAATCAATTTAAATAAATATAATTAGTTGAAATTTTTTTTTTAAATATGCATGAAAAACTCAATTTTCTTTATAAAAATAAATTTTTAGTATAAAAACTTTGTTTATTCAAATCCCATGATCAGGAAAAATATAAAATTAATAATAAAGTTTTTGATATAATATATAATGTATAAATTCAATTATAACCATTCAACAATTGTGACTAATGTAATTTTTTAAGATAAAAATATATTATATATATAAAAAGAATTTTGTTAGAAAAATTATTTCATTAGTTTATTTTAAATGATTTATTTTCTAATTTATAATAAATTGGTAAACAGCGTAATAATATTATTTCTATGTGACCATAAATTTTTCATAATTTTATTAGTCTTATTCATATACATAAATATAATGGATATGTGATAACTATCACTTTAAATAATAATATTTTAATAAAATATAGTGGTTCATCTAAACTCAATGTTGCATGTAACAGAACCTTTCAAAGAAATTAACTTTTTTTCAAAAAAATATTTCATAAAATATAAGGGTGTTAGAAGAAGATGTTCCATGCTATAAGTTTTTTTGATAAATAATTTTTTTAAATTAAATGATAAGATCCCTGCTCAAACATTCTTGAATACTGAAGATAAAATATGTGTTAATTATAAATGGGGATGAATATAGATAAAATAATTGTGTTTAATAATTTTAACATTAGAGATAAGATAAAAAATTTGGATAATACTAGAATATTTTGAGAAACAAATGATTAATTTTTCGTGGATATTTTGAGACTATGGAAGAATTTCCATATGGAAAATTGAATTAGGAAATACATAAATTATAATCTTTTATAATTCAACTATGAGAAATAACTTGAATGTGTGATGCAATTGATTTTTAGAATTTAATTCATTCTATAATGTTGAAATATTTTAAAATATTAGTATAATATTGGTCAGAGTCCATAATGATATTAAAACATATAAAAACTGATATGGGTGGAGAAAAACAAGTTATGATATATTAATTTCAAAAGAGTAGAGATAAATAGTAATTGTTCTCATGTATTCACTGATTGAAGACTGTGTAAATGATCATTGATGTTCTACAAGATGTTAGAAATGGAATCTAATATGATTTCATATATATTTATCAATATTTGATGATCTTGAAGAGGTGAGGATATTTAATTGTGATTATCTTGAATGCGCAAAGAAGAAGATCATCATCTTTAGTTTCTAAAGTTGCACAGAATCCCTTGAAATCTTTCTCACCCACTAGTGGACAATGTTCAACCTATAGTAGGGTGTTGTTAAGTATGTTGGGATGTTATGTGATTTTTTAACAATATTTTTTGGAAATGATACCCATTTTAACCACTTATGTTTTATATGGTGAAATCTATGTTTCAAGATAAAACAAATCAAAACAAAGAGTAGGTACCCACATTAAGACCCAGCCTTGTAAAAATTTTGGATTTACTATGTTCCTTTCATTTTTTAATATTGCATGTGTCTTAGATTTCTAATTCAGTTTATAAGATTCTAACATATTTAAAAAATTTATTTTAAATAAATATTTTTTTAATAATAAAGGACCACCGATTAATCCCTCCACATCTTAATGGAACAACCCATTCCTAATGCAAATCTACAGGTTTATGAGAAACCAGGTTCCTTAAGTATTATGCTCTAGTTTCTAGAGATAGATAACTAAAATTATTTTACTAATAGTTGTGATCCTTCTTTCAGTGGAAAAATATATAACATCTAGATGAATATAATGCTACCCTATCGTTTATCTTTTGTCCTATAAGACAAAGATACAATAAGAGTTGAATTATCACACATTCAAAAAAACTCTACAATATATTTTACAGATAAGTGAAATTTAAAGTTGATAGAAAAATAAAAAATGGATTTTTTTGACCATATTATTATAGGCTTTACAAAATATATTAGGTTTAACAAATTGATCTGAAGATATAAATATGGTAAATTAAGAATAAATGGAAGAATAATTTCCAATATTAAATAATAGTTTCATTTATATTTAATTATATGGAGAAAATATATAAGACTCCACAATTATTAAGAAGTTTATGAAAATTTTATAGATAGAATTAATCATAAGATACTAGTATTTGAATATAGAAAAGATCATACCATTGATAAATTGCATAAAAATATTATTACCAATAAAATGATAAATAATATAAAATTCAAAAATATAAAAAAGGATGAAATGTTTTTTTGGATAATATAAAAATCAAAATCAATGAATAAGAACATTAATATTCATGTGATTTTAAATATTAGGAAGATGATGAATTCTAATAGAGAATTAAGGCTCTTACTTTAAAGAAATTTAGAAAATAAATGAGGAAGTATCAAGATAAAATCTCTCCATGTATTATAAATTTTAGTTTTATTGAGAACTATTAAATAAAATGTCCAAAGAATAAAAGTAGTGAGTAAAAATCATATGAACAATAAAAGATACCACAAATAAAAAAGTAGGGTGAAATATCAAAAGGTGTGAACAAATTTAGTAAAAGAAATAATTTTTTTAAAAAAAATTAAAAGTAGAAATTTGAAAAATATAGACAAAGAATCTTAATCTATATCAAGAAATTAGTTACAAGATTAATCTAAAAATTTCAAAAACATCTTGGATAATATTAAAAACCTAAATAATCATCATGAAGTCAATATTCAGATGGTGAAAGAACATATTCATGGTTTATATTGAAATATGAACTAGAATCTTATCTAGATAGAAACACTAAAATCATAAAGGAACTCAAAATATTGATAAAATAATATTCAAAAAATGCTGAAGGAAAGGAGAAGTATATTATAAGGTAATTGTTTTATAATATAGAATAAATTTTACCCAAAATCAATATAGCAGGATAACATTTCGAAAGACCATGGAAGAACATTCATTGAAAGATAAAGAGTTAAGAAAATCATAACCATGTGTCTGGAAGTAGATAATTTAAAAACAATATTTTATTTTATATGATGTTTTATGGAATTCAATGTTCAATTATCTCAAGATCATGGAATAATGATCCGAAAGAATGTGATTAGCTCTTATCATACTAAATTTAAAAATAGAACCATTGTATCTAGAAATTTAGGTCAATTTCCAATTATGTACAAGTATAATATTATAATATTTATGTTAAATTATCCTTTATATTGATGGAATATAATAATACCTCAAAAATATCTATACCCCAATACAAAAGTAATTGTTGATCCTAAAAATACAACGCAAACAATTTTATGAACAAAACTATTATCAATATAAGTGATCCAAAATAAAATTTTATTCATGGTACTTTGGAATTTTCGGTCATCAATACTAATCCTAATACTATAGTATATCATTATAGTGGAATCATTGATATAATTAATCAGGGGGGGGTTACTGAATATAGAATAAGTGATTCTAAAACAAAATAAGATGTGACGATAAATTCATTAGGCCAATCTAAACAAAGCAGACATTAATACATGGTAGAGTAATATGAAAGATGTGACGAAAAGGATCAATAAAATTAATTTTTTTTGACTAATATTCCTATAAAAATTTATATTAGTGAGAAATTAAATGAATATTTAAAAATAAAGGAAAATGATAAGTTAGTCATTGGTAAAGTTTCACTAGATGTTTACAAGAGAAATACATAATGGATTATTTATTCTGAATATTATAATAATATGACAGGTGATATAAATATCATAAATACTCTTTAAGAGCATGATGGAGGGTTTATGAACTTTTTAGATGACTATTTTGATAAATCATATGTATTGGTACTATTATGAGTGAATCCGAAAAACAGAAACCTAGTGACATAATTTTTTTTGATGGGATTAAATACAATATATGATATATTATTCAACTCTATTATAATTTAAATGAGTTAATTTTTAGTAAATATAATAATTTATTTATGAACTCACATGATGGAAGGATTATGACATATGAAAAATGATTAGGTGGAAACTTGTTTTAGATTGGAGAAATTTCTAATTCTTGTTATTTTAGTTCCAAGGATGAAAATGGAGTGTGGAAATGAAATCTTGACCATCTTTCTCAAATATACATGAGTAAAATATTAATTAATGATACACTCAGAGACCCACCCGAATTGTAAATAGAGGTACATACTTATTTTGAAACATCCTGGATGGGGAAAATATTTCAAGACACTAACAAAACTAGATATACAATCCAGGATAACATATTATTTAATTCAAACTGACTTAAGTGGATCTAAGAGAAAACATTATTCCAAGGGTGATGTGTATTTTGTAACATTAATTGATTACTTCTCCCAAATGACCAATTTTATGTTTAGGAATCACATGTTTGATGAAATAGATGTATAAGAATATTTTGGAGACTGGTTGAAAAATAGATAGGAGTTTACATAAAAAAGATGAGATAAGATAATGGTAGAGAAAAAACATGTAAATATTTTTAATGATATCTTGAAAATCATCGAATCAATCAATAATATAGTGCAATATACATTGACTGATAGAATAAATAAGCATAAAGAAAGAACATAAGTTTAATTGATATAAGAACAATAAATCTTGTTTTTAACAAAATGTCTAAATTAGATTTTTTGGGAATTAGTATATGCAGATGTAAATATATAAAATAGATATTTTAAGACCTAATTCACCCATGACATCATATGAGTTGTGTTACAGGAAAAATTCAATATCGATTCCTTTTCTTGTATTTTATATCCCTTGTTACGTGAAGATCAAATATGATAATATGGGAATGTTTGAAGTTAATGTATAATAAAGAATCTTTATTAGATACTTGTCAAATGGAAGTGGCCATAAATGTTTAAATAAGTGGTTAAAAAAATCATTATATTAATAATATTTTTATCAAAAACTAGTTCAAATAATATGTGATAAATGAAATAAAATTTGAAATTTATGAAATAGCAAGACATATATTTTAGGAAAAAAAGAAGCTGAGAAATGGACAATTTTTATTGATATTGAATATTAAAAAAGATGTTATGAATATGGGATAGATTAAATTTTAAAATCATAGAATAATATTTTTAATATGAATGATGATCTAGAAAATATAAATGGCTATCAACAATATATATTTAATAAAAGAAGAAGATTAATACTTGAAAAAAAAATAACACTTGTCTCTCTGGTTGATCTAGGAATGGATTCACAGTTAGAAAATAACATGGACTATATTAATTAAATATCCAAATAATAATATTATATTGAGATTAATTATGCTTCGGAACATGTACCATTCCCAAAAAAAATGTTATAGGCCCCTAGTGGGTTTTTAGAAAAAGAATAAATGAAAAGTGTGTGGTTTTAAGAAATAATGAAATATATGTAAGAAGGATTCCTTAAATGTAATTTATTGAAAATATGAGAGAAATTCCATCTAAGTCCATGTCTCCTTTCTCTCTTGGCTCTCTCATCTCACTATCGGCTCTACCTCGGGTTTCCTCTAGAAACCCTCCTCTGCGAGGTCAGTAGTACACCTAGGTGATATTCTCCTTATTTTCCTTCCTCTCTTATCTTCTTTTTGCCCATTTTCTTATTTTTCCTGCTCTATTTACACGTCATCTCCATGGGTTATACCCCAATGTTTCTTTCACGGCCACTTAATTTCTGCTTTTGACAATGAAGAATTATTTCATGGTAGATTTAGGGTTCTGGTGATGGTCTTTTTCTATTTAATCCCTTGGGTTTTCTTTCCCCTACTCTGACCCCCTATTCCATAGCGCCATTTCAAGTCAAACATAGAGAAGGGGTAACAAAGGGGTTTTTGGATTTTTGGTCATCAATCAATGGGTATCAAGGTGCCACTCGAGTCTTCTTCTTCGTTATTATTGTCATCACTTGGAGTACTCGGCCGATCATCACCGCTCTGACCTTATGTTATGGGGATCCTCTCCATGTCAGATTTATAGGGAAGTAACTACTGGGTTCAGGGTTGTGAGGTACGGTGTCCATGACTATTACATAAGCATTATCTTTGATATTGGTGATGTTTTATGGTGGCAATGACACTTCGTTGGTGAGTTGTTGTGATCGATTTATCTCTAGATTTAGTTATGTTTGCTTCTGGTGGTGGGGATAACCATAGGCATTCTAAGACAGTGACACGTTGAGGATTTTCATGTTATGTTGAGGATGATTGTTCAATGATGGCAGTCGATGATGTGGCGGGTCATTTGTTAGTGGGTTCTTGTTGATGATGTGGTGCCGACGATGGTGGTTGATGTGCTTTCTCTCTCAATGATGTTATGTTTCTCTGATGTTCTGTCATGGTTTCTGATCACATCCATGGAGTTTTACGGTGGTCACTTGTGACAACTATCGTGAAGGTCGATAGAATTTGAACAGTTCATGGGTTTTGTTTGTTTTCTGAAATCATAATCTCCACTGGTGATGGGGCTGAAGACGATGATGTGATGAGGACGGTGATGACACAACAATACAGTGGTTTTTCAGGAAGATTGTGGGATTTGTGAGATTTTATTCCCACATTCAATTCTCCACCACCTTATTTTGTTTCTCCATTAATTATGAATTTTTAATCCCCTAGGTATGGTGTAATTTAGTCAGATCCCAATCTACCCTCAAAGTTGATTTAATGAAAATACCAAAAAAATATTTGGAAGTAATATAGGTAAGCAATTGGTGTTACTATATGCTCTTGATATATTTTTTATCATCACCTTTACTATTTTTTTGACTTGAATCAATCATTTTATTTTTAAAATTAGAATCACATATACAATAAAATTTATATCATATGGCTGTGAATTTTTCTTTTCTAAATTGAGATTAATAATAATAGTTCTTTATTGAGTAACCTATGTGATTTATACATGCAAGTGTAGTCAGATTTTATAAGAACTAAATAAATCACTGTACTATTTAAAATAGGCACCTACATCCTTATACTCTAAGTTAAAAAACTTCTAATATAATTGGAAATTTACTAAAAAACCTAAACACTAACTTTTTATGTGATAGAAATGAAAAAATTACACTAATTTAAATTGTTTCTGTTAACAAATTAAAACTTTTTTTATGAAAATGTGTCTTCTTGTGAGGAGTTTTCTATGAAGATGATGATGTAATTAAGATTACCATTATAGAGGAAATGGAAATATTTTCTAGGATTTAAGACTACAAAAAAGGATAATTTCATCTTCCTACCCCAAGTAAAATATTCCCCAGAAATTTTGATGAATTTTTTCTCAAATGATTATATATATGTATTAATACCCATATGAGTTCAACATAAATTTACCAAGGATGAAACTAGAATTAATATAAATAAAAAATACTTCATCTAGATAATTGGATGTTAGGTTTATCTAAAAAAATCTTGTTCTGTTATAGTTCATGCAACAGGTGATTATTCTAGATAGTAGAGTAATAATAAATAGACTCTTATGCTGGTAGAAAGGATAATTTTGCGACATGTGATACGAACACTAAGTTATAGTCAATTGTATAGAGATTATGAAAAAATGACTCTTGTTTTTAGATATGTATATAGGGTTGCTGATTGCATTTAAATAATATATACAAATCAAGGGTATTTTTTAAGGGTCAAATATATGTCATTAGGCATAACAAAAGGTAAAATTTAGTTTCATTAAGAACAAATTAGATAGAAAAGATAGAAGAAAAACAAATTTACACATAGAAGTTAAGATCAAAAACATAGATCGAAGATCCGGAAGTAGATGTTTGGAATCCATTGAGTATTAATTGGGTCAATTAGAGTGTTATAGATATATCATTGAACCTAGAGAAACAATAGAGATTAAAATATATTTAAATCCCATTATGTTTAATAAAATGAAGTGGAAAGTTTCATGTGTTAACTGAATACGAACTCAAAATGGATCAAAATGTTGATGTGTATATAAAATAAATTCCATGAAATACATTTGATTATTTAAGTCATAAAATACATGTTTTGTATTCCCATATTATTTGAGGATGTGTGAGAACACCACATATAAAACATTGGATTTGTTTATAACATGGGAAGAGTATCAAATCTATTCCCTGATCAATTATGGGTCCCAATATATAATTATTTTATAAGGGGGTGAATGATATTATGAATTATGCGAGAGAACATCTGGATCACTTTCCCCGACATTTAATATCAGTGAGAGATATAATTCTCTAATGAACATTACATTTTTGGGTAATGTGGTACTAAGACTCTTATCTTTTTAGAAAGTGTATAGTTTTATGATTTTTTTAAATTATTTAATTTTTTTAATGTGTATGGAGGAGTTTAAATAGTTGAGTAAAGTTGACAAAAAATCCAAAGGGAGATATTGAATATCATAATATATTTTTAATGGATTTTATTTCTTCTTAGCTATGTTTGATAATCATATGAATCTATTAATATTGTTTTTGAGATAATTTGAGAAGTCGTGAGATGAATTTGAGTTTTAATTGGGTGATTTAAAGAAATATTATAATTCCATGGTTGAATATGTAAAATGAAAAAGGATTAAATTTTTATAATATTTATGAACATTTCAAAAGGGTGAGATGCTTTTTTTAAGAGTCATTGTTAAGATTTAAGGGTCATATATATTTCATAAGTGTTATCTAGAAAAAATTTAAGATCCATAAAGACATAATTAGATACATTTTAGACCATTAAAGAGTAATTTTGAACATGTGTAAGATTCATTTTATACTTCATTAATGTCACCGGATAAAAAATGTCAAAGTCATGACTTTATAATAGTTACTTTTAGGCTTCATAAGAGTCATGGAGATTTTCATAATGTTTATTTGATGAAATAAAAGTGTCATATACTAAGTTTTTATGGGTCATATGAAAATATTTAAATGGGTATCTATAATTTTACAATCCATCATGGTTCAATTTTATAGGTTTCATTTTTACACATGGAAAAAATCTCTTAAAGTCAAAAATGATTATGTAATGAAATAATAAAGTTTATCATAAGATTTATTTTACTCTTATAAAATGATATTTATCGGGGCTTCCATAATATTCATTCAAATTCTATTTTTTGTGTGATATTTATAGATATAAAAGGGGACATTGCTTCACTACAAATTATTTTTTAAATCACAAGTTGATGACTATGTTGTGATTCAAGATGAGTAATTATACGATTTCAATGTGATGAGATCCCCCACATCTTGAATAAAACCGAGGGGAAAAATTTTAATGATTGGAATGAAATTTTGGAAGTTTTTTTAACATGATATGATGATTCACATCATAATGTTATTTGTACTAAATATATTTTGGTAAATTATAAGTGGATATTATTGCTCTAACATTTTTGGAATTCTTAGATATAAATATTTATTAACTATAATTGGTGATCACTATTGAATAAATTCTAAATTATATTTATTTTATAATAAAATATGATATAAAATATTAAAGAGTGTAATTATAGAAAATAAATATAGAATAATAGTAAAATGATATTGTAAAATTGAATTATTATTGGATAATTCCCACAAAAACAACTAAATGTGAAAACACACAGAGTATCAAGTTGTAAATTTAATATGTAGTAATTATCTTGAATGTGAGACAGTTTTTTTTTGAATTTATTTTATTATAGAATATTAATAAATGACCATTTAAGGAGAGAATATTGGTTAAAAAATATAGATATATGAAAAAAAATAAATATTAAGGGAAATAGTGAAGGAACCAAAAAATATTTTTAGAGTTAAAATAGAGTAGAATGTTTCTATATCCTGAGTAATAAGTGATTCAAGAATTATTAACGGATCACAAAAGTTTCATAAGAAGTGATCAAGGACCACTGATGTAAATTCATCAATAATTACCATTAGTCAACTAAAATAAAGAGAAGAACATATTCTAAAATGACTATCTTGAAGAATCAAAGTCCAATATCATATTCAATTGTTTCGAAAGCAACCCAACCTCTCTTGTGATATTTCTTACCCTTTTCTAAAACACTTGTAAATGCGGGTGAGATACTATGAAGCACTGTGGGATGTTGTAGAATTTTCTTGTGCTATGTGTGTTAGTCACTTCTATTTAAATAAGAAAGTTTAATATTTCTACTGGACTGGACAAGATTCTAACATATTGTACGAGTTTATTTTGAAATAATAAATTGTTAAAATAAATAACCATTGATTCAACTCTTACATATCTCATTGGTTAACCCCATTCTTCGAGAACCTCATACAAGATATCTTATTGGTTTAAACATAGGTAAAAAAAATATCCTTATTTCTCACGAACACATGTATGGTGGATGTTCATGTTAGCAGGATTTTTTAATTGTAGTAAATTATTTTTACTATAATAGTTGGGATATTATTTGAAGTATGATGTTATGGTACTTAATTAGTTGTTTCACATTTATCCCAAGGTAGAAGGAGGCTTATGTTCATGCATCCTTCTAGGAACATAGATTCATATAATACACACATGGAAATGTGTGATTAAAAAAATATGATCTGTGATTTTTTTGGAATAAAATGTTTTGAAATATGTTTTTAAAATTATGGGGGGTTAGTTATTTAATAATAAATAATTAATTATTTGAAATTTTACTACATAAATTATCTAGGAACATTAATAATCAATATTTTATGGTGTTATGTTTTATTTTATTGATTGATAATGTATATGTTATATATATAAGGGGTGATGAAAACTTTTAAATAATTGGGTTTAGAAAGTATTGCATTGGAAATGGTTCAGAAAAACAAATTTATTCTTAGGTATAGAATGGTGTAAGAATTAATTTTACAGTCCCATATTGGTACTGCCATAGAATTACAAGGTTTTTGATATATATATTTATTTGATTATTTATTGGGGAAAAAATAAAAGAGAGTGTGGTGACTTTCATATGTAGTGCCTTGGCTATATTTGATAATGATAACACATATAGTTATTAATGGTACATGGATGAGTTATATGATATGTAGGGTTAGTAGGATCCTAAAATAGTTTATTAAGTAGGTTAATGTAGTTATGGTATCATAGGACTCATTTTAACATGGGTTGGGTGTGATAATAGAGTATTATAAAATCATGTGGCCATTTTTGTGTGAGACTCAAGGACTTGGGTATTGTATGGGTTCATTGGTTCTATCTTTTTATAGAGGCAATTAAGGTTGGATTTATAAGACCTATTAAATTTGGAGTATGATTACAGATTTTCGTGAGGATTTATATCATGGTAATATATAATTGAATGATTTTGGGTGACACTCTATTATATAAGGTGTAATGATCAGTTATGAAATGATTATGGGAATTACAATTTTGGATTTATCATACTTAAGGTAATAGAATGCATGGTTATCAAACATATGGAAAACATTCAATGATATGGAGTGGGATAAACTAGGTGATGGTGTAATAAATTACTATTATATAGATTTTACTAGTGTGGAATGGGAATGAAGTATATATATTTCACGGTGTCCATTACTGAAGAAGTAGGGTTGGGTCATAGAACATTTGTAAAGCATAGGAAATGACAGAAATTGATAGGGTAATAATAGTATTTTGAGGAGTGGTATTTTTCATGAGTTCTAAATGTGAATAATTAAATATGAATAAAAAATGATCATAGGGGGAATGGGAGTGGGATTGAGAATAGTTACTCAAGGAAAAGTACTTTTAAAAGTATATAATGGATGTATCATGGAGAAATGGCCATAAAGTGAGTAGATTTTCATTATTTAGTGATATAGGAGAGGATATCACATATTTAAGGGGTTAATGAAATTTAACTAATGAGTATTTACTAGTAAATAATACCCTATATAGTTTTTATATTATAGTCTCTGAGAACTACACATTTTTATCCTATAAAGGAGAAGTGGTGGAAGCTTATGTTTTTATAATTTTTTCAGAAATATTTTAAAACAATTAGGGTTTATAATATTCCTAATTTTTTGAGGTATTCAATTTTGGGTTTATAATAATTATTCTATGATGGGAATATAATTTTTGTGACTTTATAAATATTTTAAAAAGGTGGAATCCATTTATTTTGGGGATATTAAGAAATTAGGCAAGGAAAAGTGGTGACATCACTCATGTGATTTGGGATATTAAAAAAGTGTTTCAATATTTGTTTCTTGAAAATTTAAAATCTATATTGGATGATAAATGGACATTGAGTGACAACCAATATAGGTCACCCCTTTGGGAAATGTTAGGGCACTAACATCAATCCATTATGTTTTGACAGTGACCAACATAGTATTCAATGTTTTTTTATTCGTGTTATGATATATGTCTATAGGGAATGGGGTTTGGATGATAAGTGGTTGATGATATGGGACATGAATGGTGTTGAGCATCATGATTCCTTAAAACCATGAATCAAGACCATAAGTAGAGTTATTTTTTGTTTTTAAAAGTAATGGTCAGGATCTATAGTTCACATGAGATTTTAAAATTTGAGTGTGTTAGTTTAGATTTGATGATTATAATGGAAACATTATAGTGAGAACTTCCCAAATATGCACTCAAAGGTATTATTATTTTATTAGGGACTCATAGAGGGTGTGTTGGGTGGATGTATAATAAAATAGGAGTTATGGTTTTATGTATTACTTGTGATATTAGAAGAAAAAAGGAAAATTTCTATTCAGTTCCTTTTGAAAAACTAGATTATGAATTTATCTATGATACTTGATTAGGGTGTCTATGTGTGGTAACAAGAAGAAAATAATTTTTTGTGGTTTTACTAAGTGATACAGTAATTAGAGGACATCATTACACACAATGGGACTAAATTTATGTGATTGGTTAGTCATTATTCAATATAGTATACTACATCTCAAGAGGGGGATTACAGGTCAGTTTTAGATGACTCGTAGGAATCAATTGACCCACATTGACCAGATCTTAGATTTATAAAACCCAATGACATAGAGTGATGGATTCGGTGTCATTGAAAAAGTGATTTAAGGGATATAATCATTCTAGTGACATATATGATTCCCTAGACATCAATGTTATATGTTGCATTGTATAGTTCATAATAATTATAGAAACAATTAGCATAGTGAAGAACTACTTCTATCTTTTTTACACGTGATCAGGTTTAGGGAGATGAAATTGGAGTCAAACTTATATTTGGATCAATAATAGTTTTATTTTATGGACATGAGAGGGATTATTTTATAAAAAACTTATTTCCTGTGAACCATGAGCAATGGTATAATGATCATATATAGTAATAACCAAATAGCGGGAGATATATATTGGGTATTTATAGATGGAGTGGTCTATGGGTGTAGCATGATGGCATTTTTTAAGGAATAGAGGATGAATGGTTGGGAGTTTTCAACAGAACACATTTTTACGTGTTAATAGAATAGAATAAAGGCCATTTCTCAAAGGATAAAGGCTAGGTTGGATTTTATTTTTGAAAATTTAATCCAAATGAAAGAGGTTTTAAGGATATTTTTTGAGGCTTAAATGAAGGTTTTTGAGGTGGAATGGTGGTTAGAAAATTATCAAAGGTAAATAATCTCGGCACTGCAAGTAGATGATCCTTGAGGGGGTACAGAAAAGCTAGTAGTTTCTCAATAGTAGTACACTAGAGTTGTGGTGAACTAATCATTGGTACTACATGACATACCCTATAATATGAATCCCAACCATGGGATAATGAGATTCTTATAGACCCAAATCCCGGTTATTGAGGGAAACCAAACATCTAGTGGGAACATAAGTTTTTTAGTGTGAAGGAAACATAATTTAATTTTAATACTCTAATCATTTGAGATAGGAAGGTGATAATGAGGAGACCAATTCAATCATACACTACTCATCTCCTTTATCTCTTGCTCCCCCTTGGTTAGTTATGGATATATAGGTGTTTCCCAGGGTTTTTTATAGAATATCTTCATTTTCCCTCCATCCTATAGTTTTGGATGGTTCCATATAGGGATATATATTTTATTTCACAAGATCATGGTGAAATATAAATAATATGGTAGGTATTTTGAATATTGAATCTATAGGGTTCTCAAAAATGAAGAATGTAATTCCCTTCTCCCAATCTTCATGAGTTAATTTTTATAAATGATCATTTATTGTATTTTTATCAATGTTGAATTAATTTTTTTTGTAATATGAATTGGGATTTTCATGCTCTTCTTTGGGAGACAGTTGGGAGTATTCCATGGTCCATCGGTATATCATTTCTCTAGTTTTTTGTGAGTTGGACTAGTTTAGTGAGATTTTAATAAAGTGTGATTTTTTGAATTGGTTATAAAATATTAATAGTAAATGGTTATTATTTATTAATTATAGAATTATGTCATGAGTTGGGGGATCATTATCTTAAGGAATATTGGGTGGGATTGCATGAGAGTCAGCTCAAAATGGTTTAAGGGGTTTACTCAGCTTTTGATATAGTTGGATCCTAAATTATTGATCTATATTTTATGAGTTATTTTTATGAAATGTGATATACTAATATAGAAAATCTTGACAATAGGACTTGAGTAGATCATGATAAAGTTAGAAAAATGCTATTAGTAATGGAATAGTTTATCCATTACTGATGTTATGATCTTATGATCTCTCATTCGTTTCTTTTCCTTATGACTATTAGGAATTAGTTAGATGGGGAACTCCCCATGGGTATCCATGAAAAAGATAATGTGAAATGGTCATATAATAATCCCATGGAATAGTACGAGGGGGTTTATTGGGAGGATATAATTTAATTAATGTATTTCCAATGTCCACCATATGGGCTGAGTGGACATAATGTGTTAGAGATCTTTAAGGACCCAAGTGTTTCACCTTGCGCTGAATCTCTAGTAGATCAGGGTTTAGATCATGAGAACCCTTTTGAGGATAAATGTTTTTTTAAGGATATTGTCTAATGGTAGGATGATACAGTGACTAAATTTATTAAATTGGTCTATATTGAGTAAACGTTGGGGTTAAGGACTAAATAATAGTTAACCATAGGGGATTATGGTGTGGTATATGGATAATGGAGGATTTTGGGATAGAAAACCATCTTAGTAGTGAATGATGGAATACATGGGAACCTAGTGGATCCTTCATGGAAAAGTGATTTGGATATTGTTAGTATGATGGTTTAGTAGATTATTTATCTTAGTTCTTCTTGATAGTTGAGGTATGGGAATAAGTGTTTTTGATTTTTGGGTCATAAATTTTTCTAGATGATGTTTTTGAAGTAGGATGAGTTGTAACTTGGACTATTTTGATTAGTTTAAATTTTTTTTACAGGATGTATTGTAGTTAAGGGATATGGTTAATTTGAGTTTTGATCCACGAATGGGACATTGGGGAATAGTCAAGTGTCAGGTAGAGGAAACATTAGGCCTTGGTTACTATTATTTATCATGAAGTGTAATAAATTCTAAATACCCAAATTTCAATTATTATTCACTCAAGAAATTTCTGGACTTGTGTAAGCTGATCCTTTGATGATGTTAGGAATACTATTAGAGGCTCATATTGTAAAACATGCTACAAATATCACTGTTTGACTGAACAAGTCACACCTATAGGGACCTATAGCAGTTCATACATACTGAAAAATCCGGAAATATGGCTCAATAGAAATGTTGAATTCGTCATGTCACTATATAAACATATTATTGGAGCAATTGAAATGTCACGGTATGTCTCTGGACTTTCATCCGCTGGATATTATAGCATAGTGGACTTATTATTCGGTTGGTGGCACAATTTGATCATATTTATTAAATAATAATTTTTAATTTAATTTAATGAACTCTGAAAAACTGAAAATAATTATAATCCCAAATTTGATGATGTTTTCTTCTATTATATGGACATATGTATTATTTCCCAAACCATGTAAATCAATGTGTAATGTGATATTATTGTCACTATTTTAATTTTCCCTTTTACTCCTCTTATATCACTTTTGTTCATTTTTTACTCATTGTGTTTATTCAATAAATTCCTCAAATGATAGGGGTTAAGGGTGAGTCTTGGGGTGCCCTTATATTGAATTATTCTATATCAATTATGATTCTAAGGGACCTATGGAATATTTTAAACTCATATTGAGGCATGATTTCTCACAATTGAGTTGGATATTTTACACCAATATTAGGTTTTATATTCTCATATGACTATGTTAAGATGTTAGAGGATTGAATATGAGTAGTGGTACCTAATGGTGTGATATTCTCCCAGGGTTTTTGGTTATTCTATTTTTTTATCTTGGAACTAAATGAAAATTTATTTCTTTTACACTTATTAGATGACATGGTAATTTTTTTTTGTATATTATTAGTATGAACAATATGATTCATCATAGTTGGGTAAAGATCGTAGTGTTTAGCATCATGGTGATTTGGTTCACACATGAAAATTCACATCATACATTTTATACTAAGTGTTAGATGTTATATATTACATTATGCATGTAAACATATTGTACATTGTGTTTTATTTTTGGGTCCCCATTTTTTTATAAAAATGAATCTTTTACTCACATACTTCATTCCCACGTTGGCGGATGTCAAAATCCTATGTTTGATATATCGATATGGGAAAGTGACTGATGGTAGGGATTAAAGTTGAGGCATCTTAATAGGGATGAGTCTGCAATCCTTAGCGGACCAACGAAATTTAGAAAAGAGATTAATCCTTTTTATTTTTATATTTTAAATATTTACATGTATATTTGATCCATTATGGGAAACCCTACATTGTATGACATATGCACGACCATCATGAGAATTATTTAGATACACTATGAGTTATATTATTATTGTATATGTCTTCTTTAATTACATAATTTTTTTGGTTCATTGATGTTTTTAGGAGTTCACTATGATAATATGGTTATTAATTAGAGTCTATAGTCTCCCCATTATATGTATTAGTCCATTTACTCTAGATTATATCCTCGGGTGAATAAGAATTCATGATTTATAATACATGAACTATCCTATTTGGATAGGTGTTTGATGATATAGTAGTGGATGTCACATTGAGGAATTTCCCTCATATGCATGTTTTTTTATCATGGAATTTAATATTTGGTCATTCAAATAATATTCCATTTTACTAAATCCATTTCTATCTATTTTTTAGACTTATTAATAAGAGAAAAACCTAATGTTTAACAAATTATTAGAAATATTCGTATTTTATTCATATTTTAACTTCTAATTTAATGTATCAATTTATTCCACTATTCTATCATTTTCTATCATTATTTAATACATGAATCATTTCCACTAATTTCTATATATTATTTCCTAATTTTTAGATTTAATTAAATAACTAACACATAATTTTTTTAGAAAAACCATGATTTTATAAAACCATATCTATATAGAAGAATTTTACATCACATTAGTCAAAATACTATGTTAAATCCCTCAATAGTTTGTTGTGCTACCTAATTTTATTCCTTTATATATCCATATACTATTGTGTATCTTAAATTTCAACATTGAGATCAAATATTACACTAAATTTATTCTCTTCTAGTATTTAAAATTGTGTCTTCCACATATATTCCATCACGGAAAAATAAATAATATGTTTTAATTTTGTTTAATATTAATCAATTCAAATATCATCATTATCTTTTTACTTAATCATAAGTATTTTCCTTCATAATATTTATGTATTAGTTTCTATGTTTGAATTTATTTCTAGGGTTAAACAACCATTTATTATTTTTATAAGTATTAAACTCACTATCTTATGCATCAAGCATCTTTGGTCACCTTTATGCAATGTTCCCGCCATTATTATACTTTAAATATGCCACTGTTTTTTTTCAAATCAAAATTTTCATAACAAAAAATTTCATGCCACAAGTAATGTAAATTCATCAATCATATCCCCATCACCATAATCATGTTATATATAAAAAGAATTTTAACCATGAAAAAAAAATCCTGATATGAGTGACCTTTAATTTTATTTATATTCACTTGCATATTGTATTATTCTATGTTACCACCAACTTTATTTATTGATGTTCTGATTCATTTCAATTTTAGATATATAGAATTATTATCAATGTATTCTTTACAATTGTTACATCCATGATTTGAATACCAAGTAAATAAACAAGTCAAAAAACCTAATAAAATGGTTGAAAAAACTTTTTGTATTTTCATTAGTTAATATCCTTATGTAATCAAAATTATTATTAAAAAAAATCATTTCCTCCTTGAATTTGATTCGTTCTTCAGAAATATTTTTTAAAAATACCTCATATTTTATTATATAACTCATCACGTTCAAGTAGATATTATTTGAGAGTGATCTAGGTAATTAATTTTTATCCTTTACATCAAAATTGATATTTGTCTTATATTTTTCATTAAATGGAAGCTTTTATGAATCACTTAATTCTATTACATGCATGGTAGGAAAAAACACATCTAAACTAAAAGATAAATGATGAGATCTAATATAATTATTATATATCAGATAATTTAATCAAATGATGAGTGGAACACCTTTAAAATTAATTGTGTATACCATTTCAAATATTTTCTTATCATTGTTTCATTATATGATAAAATTTTAATTCTAATAGCAATTTCTCTAACCACATACTCCAAACACACATCCGAGTGAATTGGGGGTGTATTAGTTTCTTTAAAATATATATCTTGACTCATGTTAGAAATAATTATTGAAACATTCAAATTAAACTAATCAACCAAAACATGTTGATATATAATTAATTCACAATGATATAATAATTTTTATTTTTTCACAAAAAATGACTAAATCCAAAGTGTATACACTAGTGATGTGTTGATTTACTAATAAAACACAAAATCATTATTCAGGGAGTATTGTTTTTTGAACAATACATTATTGAAACTAAAGTTCAATTCAAACTCGCATCTCTATACCCACTACTTCAACACAAGGACTTAACAAACGTGGCTGGTAGGTGTTCTATATTCAATAATTAAAAGGAATTTATTTCACTAAATTAGTCATGTTGTTTTTATTAAACCTATTCTTAAAGAATTAATATAAAAACAAAATTTCATCAAATTCTATGGATGACTCCTCGTAATTCCTTATTAAATGAATTTATCAGTTCTATTATAATAACATTATTATATCACTATTTTCCAAGTATTAAATATAAAACATTTAATATCTTTTCTATAAATATCACATAATTATTTCCGCATTTATCCTTGATACAAGTATTTTAAACCATTAATAATGATAAAGATAAATATTCCATTAATGAAGATAAATTTTCATATTTTTAAAATATTAAAATTTATAAAAAAACGATCTTGTACATAAGTGGTTCATAGAAATATTAAAACATAATTAACATCTATTAACAAATCTATCCTAAAATTATAGCCTAATATTTATTTTAGGTTCCATAAATTAAATACTTTAAATTTAAAATAATAGTTAAATAATATCATTATAATATAATGAATATAATTATTATGTAATCAATTATTTTATTTCAAATTATGTTCTTGGGTTATGGAATTGACCTTTATACCATAAAAAATATCACATCACACTTCTTCTCAAAAAACTATTACAAAAAATTCAATGACTTATATTGCATCATATTTTTTATTGTTATATATTATGACCTTAAATTATTCCATAAATCGCAATTAATAACCAATAAATAAACTCTTTCGTCATCATGAATAAAAATTATGGAATGAACAGTTAACTCATAATTTGTAACACTGCACCAATTATTATATCTTCAACTATTCAAAACACTAATAATTACATAATCATTCTTGTTCATTGTTCAGTATTTATTTGACCCCCTAATAATGTCCTCTAAAAATAAACACATTGTAACCATATTAATTACTACATGATTTTTCTCTTTTTCCACTGAATCAACCCCAAATCACCTCAAAACCTCTGTAAAAATATTGCAGGCTTCACCATTTCCATAATGTGTCAAATAAAACCAATTAATAATAAAATAATACTTCTAAATAGGATAAATAATTTTCTATTTTTATCAATATATATTACAATGATTCTATATTGGCATGGGAAATAGATTTTTTGTCACTCTATTGGGTACTTTTTTCCTATATTAATTAACACACCATATATCTTGTTATCTAATTTTATGTTTTAAACATTATGTTATCTGACCAATGATGATAATAATGGTACATATATATCTTATTATTTGAAAATTTATTAATAATATCAATATCTGGGTTTGTCTAATAATTAGTACTTTAACTCATGCATTACTGGAAAATAAATTACTTTCCAAATTTCTTAACATCTAATTTATTGGTTTCAAACTCAAAAATATTACAATTTTAAAATAATTCACTGTTATTTTGTATAAAAACCTCATTGAACAGATTTACCTTGATCATATCAAGTAATACTGTCTTGGTAATCATATGGGAAATATATGACGACATTATTTCTATTTTGACACCCATGTTTTTCATTATTATACAATTGATCATTTTACCATTCATCATTATGAATAAAGAACCAAAATTCATAAAAAAATCCATCAATAATCTTTTTCAACATTTATATTAGTAATTATATAATTAAATTCTAATAATTAGGTTACTTAAATCATATCTAGTTCCTCATTTTTATTCATGTTTTGAAGAAATGTATACATCAAAAATTGTTATTTGTTCTGTGTGTATATATATAATATTTTTCTCTATAGAGATAACTATTCTAGATCCCAAATTAATTTTTTACCTAAAAACATAAATTATATGTATGATAAATTTTACCTTAAGTTTTTCATTTATATAAATCATATGTTATTACCATATTATTTTTCATCAGTAACAATTTAATCTCTTTCTTTGTATAATATTTATATTTAAAAAGCGTTTTTTAAATACTGCAATTTTTTCACAAGTGAACTAAATAATATATTCATTAACTCTTCAATTATTTCTTCACACTCATTGGTCAAAATAGAAACAAACCTTTTTGACATTAACATGTTTATTTCTTCATAAAATCATAATTTTTTTACAAATAATCAACATACCCAATCAAAAAAAGAAAAATCAAAATCTTCATTGTAATTACTTGTTTAGAATATTCTTATATTTATTTTATATTTGATGGATCAATAAAAATTACTTTATGGGTATCTATATAACATAAAAACCATTTTTTAACAAAAACCTATACTTAATAGACTTACCAAATAATCCATTTTCACATAATTTTTATTGAAAATACCATGTTTTATCATCTTATTCTTAAAATGTCTTTGAATGGATGATAATATCATCAATGCACACAAAAATAATTTTTTATCATAATAATTAAATACAATATTATTTAAATCTATAATGTAAAGAAAAATACCAAGATCATATAATGTCACAATAAATTTAGAGAGATCAAGCTATTTTTGAAATGTAGTTGGTGGGATATCATAATTTTCATAATTTCAATTGATAATATATATATTTTAGTTTCATTGATTGATGTATATTTAAAACATAAGGAAAATTAAATAAAAATTTCATGGTTAAAGTAATTTATTATTAATTAAAATATTTTTATGTTCAATGTATTCTATAAATTATATATATAAATCATTTTTAAGAGTAAATTAGAACCCCAATTCGATATGGCTGGACCTGTATACCCCGTTATACAAAATACCATAAAACTTATTATTATTTTTCCTTACCTCAAAAAATAGTACTCTATAAGTTTATTGTGATACAGGAAGTTCCCAGATAATTAATTAAATTAAGAACTACACTTCTTATATGGGGTAAGACTAGTGTAATATTATAGGAATACATCATAATCTTGTACAATGAATACATGCTCAACCTATCTTTCCACATTTTACTATAATATTTACGTTGGGATTTAAAAGAAAAAAGGAAACCTGTTATGTATAAAACAATTAACATAGAAATAAAAATCCAATACCAACCATGATATATAAAATAAATCATAGAAATTATAAAATGAAGATATCTGAGTACCTTTCAGCAAATATGGATACAAAAAAAATCTTCACTGCATTCACATAATTAAAAACACATGAGAGGAAACCAAAATATTTCCAATATTTAAAGGTAACCATAGGCTATTATAAATCAATCCTCATTTATGTTAAATTATTATATCCACTACAAGATTCTATCACCTGACAACAAAAAGGATGTAACAGAATAGAGAAATAAGAATAAGATCTTCCTCCCATTATTGTAAAATCTTGTAGACACACCATATCATGGTGAATCCCCATTCATAATTTCCTCATGAAAATTCCTTGAATATAATTATTAATTAATTAAAATACATTAACAAAATCAACTTGGTTCATTCAATAAACTATTTCATAAATACACATAACTCTTAATCATTGTTTTCCTTTAAAGATATCCAAACATTGTATACTTCATAATGGTAATTATTATCATTATGTTTACAATATCTCTGGGTGTTAGTGTATATGGTCCCTAATAATTATATATACATCAACTCATATAATATCATAAAAATGTATAATATGACTAGAAAAGGTAATGAAACTAAATGCCTATTTTATTCCATATAATATACCTAATCATCATATAGCAAAAATGGCCTGAAGTTCTTCATTTTTATTGATTTTTGAAGACCCCCTTTTAAGGGATGAGGGGGAACCCTTACAAGGCCCATAGGTTTAGAAATATACATCCTATGTACATGGGTTCTATGTAATATCTCCTTTAATATACCACTTCAACCAAATCCTCATACACATTATCGTATCTATCCTAATATTGTATCATATAAAATAACAACATGAAACCATATCAAAAACTCGTTTCAGATATTTTTCGAAAAACTTTTTGAAAGAAAACATAAAATTCACCTTTTATCACATCATATATAATACATGTCTAAAACAGTTTTTAGATAAACTCTAAAAACTTTTTGGTAAACTCGCTGATTTTATCTCTATCCCTATTCTCAGAATAAAAAGTGTAGCCCCATGGTCTATTATAGAATTAAAAATATATATGTATAAGTAGATCCATTATTGTAAGTATATATAAACCCCTAGAAATAAATTAGTGCTACTCAAGATCTAAAGGTATCTAGAGTTTTCTTTATCAAACACATATATATCTATACTCGGGTCCACTTACTACATCAAATACTAGAGTACATTATTATATGTTCCCCTTTTTCCAAGACAATGAGTGGTTGTTGGGCATGGATTATATCAATACCATTTATTCATCTCATATATCTTTGATTTTCTAAATGTAAAATTATGTGGGGAATCAATACATTAATAGTAATTAATCTTTATGGATGATCATATAACATGTCCCACACTTGAATAAATAAGAATATTTTGTCCAATCTAGGTGTGGCCAAACACTTCTACTCTATCTTAATCATGGACCCATATGTCATACTCATCACATAGGATGAAAATCCCATCTTAGTTAATTTACATGGGATGAGATGGTCTTGAAACAGACCCAACCAACCCTTGATTAGCAAAGAAAAATGTCTTCATAAGAAATCCATGAATGTATAAAGCCTTCATCCTTAGTATCCCACTATCCTTAGGTATTATGGACTTAAGATATGATCCACAAACCCACATAACAATAAAGAAAGAGTGTATGACACTCCATGCTGTATAGTTCTTGGGATATCTGCTATACAAAACCAATTTTGGGCCTTATGAGGACATTCTATATCTATTGAAAATAACCATACTTAGGTAAACCTTAATATTTCATGAAAAAAAATAAAATTCCATGATTATTATCAGTTATAGATAACTAAAATCCTTGCTTTGAGGGGTATATTATCATTACAATTCACAAAATGTGTACCTATATATAAGTATGTAAATCCAACATGAAATAACAATAAATTAGAGATTAAATTTTGAAAAAACATGATAAATTTTATATTTTTAAACACAATTAATAATTCATAACAAAAATTTGAATATGTTTCTCTTATATATATCATATTTGATAGGCTAAAAAATCAACCTAATGTTTTCTTACTTTTAGAATTATTTTTTACGCATTACATCAATTTAAAATTAATACACATATTTATGTGACCACAATATAAAAAATCCCAATAAACTCTTTAGTGATTAAAATATTTAAGGAGATAATTTTTTAATAATTTTTGTATTTTTAAATCATATCCCTAATATTTGACTCCTTGAACAAATTAAAAATCATTAAATTCAAAATATCTTGTGACGTGATGTCGACATATGTTTTCAACGTCGAAGTATATCATTGTTTAAGATCATCATCATTAGATCCCTTTGTATAAAATAATTCCCATGGAATAATTTTATAGTCAATTTTACTATTTTTATTATAACTTACCAATACAACCTAACCTCTTTTATGAAAAAGTGACACTCAATATATTATGCTTACTAAATGTAAATATTTAAAATTCCCTTTACATTTGAACTCTAAAATCCTTTAAAATATTAAGTTAGTATCACCTTGATTTCCAACTATTATAATATTATATTTGTTAATATTGAACTTCCTTATGTTTAAACAAGCTCCCACAATTGTCTTGGAAACTACATTCTCTTTAGATTATGATTATATGGTGCAAAAAATCCATGATGTTATAAAATAATGATTTTTTTACTTTTAGTAGAAATATTTGATAAATGAACCATTGTTACAATATTATATATTTTATATAATTTGTTTAGATAATTTTACTTAGAAAATATGGCTTTATTCAAAAAAATATATAATTAATAGGTGGTGGGATAAATCATCAATCATATTTTGACAAAAATATGGGCAATTTTTTATATTATTTTTTTCATGGTATAATTTTAAAAAATGTTATGGAATCCAATGAATCATAAACAGTGTGAAGTAAATATATTATCTCAAATTTCTCAAAACAAGTATTTATTAATAAACAAATCTTATAATATAAGAGAAACGAGATAACTATACACATCGTTTACTTAGAAGCATATAATATTGATAAATAAAAATGTTATTCTGGAAATTATTTTCTTCATTATTGGAATAAAAACCACAAGATATATCAATTATTCCCCCTAATTTTGAACTACTTTATATTTAAAACAATTCTAAAATAGACAGTTTGAATCACATACCCTTTAAAATAAAATAATTAATTTCTATAACTTCATTTCCTAATATCAAAATTTGGTGGAGTTTCAAAAAATCATTATAGTATCCTAGAAAATTATTCCATATTGGATCATTATTTTTTTTTTATAAAAATAACCATAAGATTTAGTTTTAGTAGATTTATTCTAGAGAAATAGTATTGTACATTTCAACTAGTTTTTCTACCTTTACTTTACAATTTTACTAACTAGTTCTTTCAATACAACACCAAACCTGTATATTGTTAGTCCTAGTTAATATTTTCAAAAACCTTTTAGGAATGCATGAAAATATTTATAAAACTCAATCTCATTAAGGAAACATTTCCATTAATGATATAAAAATGTATTCATTACCCTAGATAAGCCTAAATGAAACCTCTAATCGCACAAAGTCATTTACATATCCAATTATATTTAATCCATGAGCATATAATAAAATTTATTCAGTATATTTTCATATAATTCCATTAAAACCTTAAGTGAATCATTTTATTTTTTCCACAATAATATAGATTCATTTTTTAACTATCTAGATACTTGGTTAGTCAAGAAAGCGTTTTTTATAAAAAATATAATTTTAGTTATTTATGAAATTTTATTAAAATAATAATATATAGAGTTTCTAACTCTAAAATTATCTTTTTAGGGTTTATCCCAATGTTAGGATTGATGATGATGATAAATTTATTTTCAAAAACATATTTTATCACAAGAGTATCATGTTTTATATTTATTCAATATTGAATTTTTTCTTAAATGTGCTCCCGCTAAAAAGATAATCCATTTTAAACTCATCATATCTATTAGTAGAACATGATCTATATATCAATATTAATTACATTTTTCATCATATAAATAATACAATACTATATATCATATTCAACACACCAGAGCATTATATCGTTTGGTGAGAATTTGAAAAGTGAATCCAAGAGACCAGATATCAAATCTGGGTGGAGACATATTCCCAGATACTATTGTAGGAACTGTAGAAGGAACAGTAGCATGAATTGTAGCAGTCTTTGTAGCAGTCAATATAAAAGTTATTGAACTAGGTACTATTCATTTCTATAGCACATAAAACTATTAAACCATTTTGGATTTCAGGCCACCAGTTTGGTCCTAGGGTCTTTCAATGCCTTAGGTCCAACCGAGGACTTTGGGATAGTAAGGATATCATGCCACCTCATGGGATTCGGGCCACCTCAGGGACTTTGGGTCACCTCAGGGCCTTCGGGCCACATGAAATGGTGATTACAATGAACTATGATGACCCAATGAGGAGATGGCACTATATGAGGATATAAAGCAGGTGCATTCAATAGTGTAGAGCTACAGATTTGGAAGAATAAAAGGGTATTGAAATTTCCATTGGGACCATCAAGTTATTTCATGGGAATCCTAGTTGAACAGCCATGAAATTGTGGAGAGTATACATCATGATTTAGATACTGGGGAGGAGCAGTTCCACTTAGTTATAGCCTTGATGAATTCCTCTAAGACCTTCGGGTTATGTAATATCATGATTCCTAAGGGCCATGTTAGGGTTCCAACTAAACCCTTATAAGGGGGAATATAAAAAATGAATAAAAATTGAAGGCCTTTAGGCCATTAGGATATATCTTATACAAATATTTTCAACCATATCTTATATGACTCTTGGATATTTTAGTCAATAGAACCTTTTCTAACTCAGACATGTGAATTCAATCAAATCTATTCCCATGGTATCATAATGATTAAGGTTTTTCATATAAGTGAAAAAACCATAAAGTCCAATAATAGGGAACTTAACGGTTAGTTTCAATTCATTCCTTGTTTTCCGTACAAAATATAATCAATGGGAACCAAGCTGTTATGTCAACCCATACAAAATGATTGAGGTATTGAAAAGTGTTTTTTAGATATAATATGACACTTTTATTTAAATTAGATTTTATCTCACATTATTATAATATTTTATTAAATTTATATATTAATGATTATAATGTATTTTTTGGAATCCTCTTCCTTTTAGAAAATCAAATTATACACGAAATATTTATGTGTACTTCTTCATCTAAATCCTAGCATGTGTTACTAACCCAAACCAACAGAAAATTATTTTCATACATATCTAGATTTATCCTATGAGTATGGAACATGAAATTATTTCATGAAAAGGATTATAATTAAATGGGACCCATAATCCCTACATGAGTATGTGTGGAACTATAGATAACTGACCTTTACATTTATAGAATAACAGGCCTTCAGGCTTATGGAGAGTCTGACCCAATGTTCATATATCTAGAGATTTTTTAATTTAGATAGATGTCAATTCCATTGTAATTATAACACTTAATATGCATAAGTAACAATTAACCACTTAATTAAAATTCATAACTCAAAACAAGATGATTTCATGGTTCAAGATAAGTATATCCATTATCATACATAGAATGTAACTCTATTATTGTGTGTATGATAATCTACTAAATAATTTTTAAAATTTGATGAAATGAATTCATACCTAAAAAATGTAAAAATTTTATAAATATGAATAAAATAGAGAATCATTTTTAAATAAATATAAAATTCACATATTTAAACATGATACAATCACCTATGAAAAATTTATAAATTAAATCCAATCATAAACAATTTATAATTTTATTTTTGTATTATTGACAATGAATAATAATGAATATAAACACTTTATATTCATTTACAAAAATTAACAATTTTAAAATATTTTTTATATTAGATTTTCTTTAAATGTATGATATTTTATTAAATATAATCATTGTTCATTCAAATTTATATTATATAAAATTTTATATATTCTAAATATCAAAATTTTATTATTATTTAAAACCCGAACAAATTTATCATCCAAAATCTTTTTTAATATGTATAAATAATTTATCAAAATGGTGATTTTAAAAAATTTATATTAATAATTATTATAAATTCATAATTTTAATAAAAATAGTTTACATTTTGGCCTTATTTTTGTAATTTATATTCAATACATAAATTATCATTGTGATTTTTAATTAAACAAAACATTTATATGTTATATGTCATGACATATATTTTAAACATTATTTTTTTATATTAACACTTTATATTATGAAATATTTTTAATAAGTTTTCTATAAACATTTTATTAATTAATTATAAACACTTTATAATTATTTAATTTATTAAAACCATTATAAATTCATAAATATCCCAAAATAATTTTTCATATATATGTTAATAATAAATAAATTATATAATTTTTTTCATAATTTAATATTTTGAAAAATTATTTTACATTCCAAATCATATTTAATGATCTAGGAGGAGTCATTGATTAATTTAAAATGATTATTAAACCCTCTAAGTCCCATAAATCATATTTTATGACTTATGACCATTTCATCACCTATAATAATCACATATAAGGTTCTATCATTCCCATAGAAAAGGGGGTGATTTTTATGCATAGGTAAGGGTATCAAACACAAATGTTAACCCCCATACATGTGCTTGTCATATCCTATGTTATATACAATATCATAATTAATACTGGATGAACTATTTTAGAAATCATGGTACAACACAACTGATTAATTTAATATCTAGATGGTGTATAATTTAACTAATACAAAATTTGGGGGGGGGGTTATAATATGTGATCCCCATATCATAAAATATCATTCAATTATGAAGACCATGTTTTGGAATCACATTTTATAATAGAAAAGATAATAGGAATTATGACTTTAAAAGTTTATTTTGAGGAAGATTTCATGAATCAAAAGATATATTAAGGCTTTGATAGTATTTCATGGTTTCAAAGGATCTAAAGGAACTCATTAAAAAATATTGACCATTACAGAATCCTAAATCCAAGATATACTAAGATAGATATATAAAATAATGTAAAATATAAAATTAAAAAACCTAAAATCCTTTCACTAAATAAGATGATATTAATAATCTCCATCCCATGTTCTTAATGAATACCACATGATATTAATCCAAAAGTATTCCCTACTTTTAATTTATCCATGTGTTTTGATTTTTCACTTCTTATATGAGAAATATTATTTCACCCTATGTGGAATGCAAATTTCTCATGATTTAATTTATGTAGTAGAAGAGAACTATGGAAATCATAGCGTAAACCAAGTCTTAAAAATGATTTCACACACACCATATCATGGTTATAGTTACATTATAAATCCAATAAGGACACTCCAAATGTGAACATACATTTTCTCATGCATTATAACAAAATATTAAACCTCACTCATTGGTTTCATTCAACCATTGTATAAACTACCTAAACATTTGACCTTTTAATTACATGAAATTTTTTAATTTAACGATATCCAAACATATAAGACTTTGGAATTAAAGTTATGATCATTTTGTTTCCAAGAACGTATGATTTTAATGTATAACATACACTTCAATTATACTTATAATACACTATATGATATCATCCAATTGTATAATACAATTGGATAAGGCAGTTTCATAAAATCTACATTTCAAGCCTTATGATATGTTCAATCCTGACCTATGATATAAATATAATATATTATATTTATATGGGATTTATAGTATATATCCTTAAATTTGTGAAAGGAATCTACACCAACCATTAATAATTATCTTTACATGTCTTAAAAACATTTGTATAAAATAGTCTTATTTTTCTTATTATATTTTTTAAAAAAAATGGGTTATTTAATGAGGTGAAATATATGAAAATTTTCTTGAGATTTAATATTAGAAATAAATTAAAGGATTAAATCTATATCAAATATAATTTAAATTTTTTATAATATACAATCCAATAAACTTATTAGTTATACTTTATCACAAATAGTAAGGAGAAAATATTAGTAGATCTTGGTGGAAATTATTATGCAACATAATGAATCACTAATGACATAAGGGACTTTCAGACACTTTAGATTTGGTGCACCTAATTAATTTTACCAGATGTAATGTAGGTCTCCTTTGGCCTTTGGGCCATGGGATTTATGACACATTTCCCCTGGATCATGAAGCAGTCACCTCATACCACATAAGAGGAGGTCTTATAGGGGGAATCAGAGAAAGTAGTAGCCACTAAAGAAGAGATAACTGGATTGTGAATGAAGGAAGGAGATGGAAACACTTCCATTGGTAGCAGTAACCATATATATATTCATAGAAATATTCTTTACTATTATCCATGTGATGTGATGATATAGGTACCATCAATCAAGTGGTTTCTGGGGTAGTTCCGGTGTAGTCAGGTCTTTTAGACTTTGGGTCATGTACATGGTCTTCTGCCTCTAGGCCAACGAGTAATGATAGAGTTACATATGAACCTAGTTATAAGTGATATTATCCAAAATAAATAAAAATATAGGTCCTTTAGGACATTCTAGCCACTAATGACTCAACCTCTAAACTTTATGGTGTAAAATTCAAATGCACCATACAAATTCATTGAAAAATGGAATCCATAGAACCAAAAATATATAAGTCTCAATTCTAAATAAAATGAATAAGGTACTTATGAAATAATTTTTTAGGACCAAATATGTTATCATTGATTCATATTGTTGTTCATAACCACATGATTATGGAGATTTAATTCATTAGTTCCAAAGATATATCTTCTTGTTAGGGTATTATTTAGAATAATTTTATTCCTCATTATAATTGTAATATTACACCATGAGATGAGAATTAAGAAAAATAAGTTTCGTCAACCTAGTGGTATTATTTTGTTTTATTTCCATTATTCCCTAATTTTAAACATCTATAAGATACTTAAAATAATTTATAAATTTTTTATTTTATAATTACAATATGTGATAATGATTTTTTTAGATATATAATTTTATTTGAATTTAGTTAAAAATAAAAAACACATGTTATTATTGACTAAGTGATGTTTTAGATAAACCTAATAAATATAATTTAAATATCCACCTAAATTTTAATGTTTTGGGCCTTTAGAATATTTTATAAATGGGTTACAATTATTTTTTCATCTGATTGGAGTTGATAATTCCTAATTAAAATTAATAAAATAAAATATATTGTTTTTGGTTCATGCATACATGAACATTGAGAATTTTCATTTCCTCTAAAATAGAGCATTTAATAGAAAAAATGATACTATGGTTTTGTAGAGAATAAGTATTTTACACTAGTGCTAGTGAAATTATTATTTACATCTGTGTACCTATACTGGACTCTTTATGGGTGTGTTTTTAATCAAATTAATTAATGTTTTGTTCACTAAATTTTATATACAAAGACCCCAATAACCTCCAATACAATCATATTTAACTATATAATTAATATTATCCATTAAAAAATAATGAATTAGTGGGAGGAATATAATGAGAGATAATTTTAACAATTTAAAATTTTGAGAGATGACAAATAGCTTCATCTATAGAGATTATAAATAGAAATCAGTTCATATAGGATCTTCACCAAAAAACAATCCTAAATAGATACAGGACTTATTATTTTGGATTATCACCCCATTAATTATATTTATTTTATAAATTTCTTTGTTTAATTTCATTTATTTATTTTGGAAATTTTGAATTACTTTGAATTTTTAATATTCATTATCTTCTTGAAATCGATTACACTTTCCTATGTTCTTCAATGTTGAAAGATCATTTATCCTCAATTGGTGTTCAAACCATTTCACAGACCCCAAAAAATCTTTTCTATGTATTTTCCTTTTTCATTCTTCTACTTCTCTATAAAAATTGACCATTTGAAATTTTAATGTATTGTAGTTCAATGAATCTTGGTATCAATTGACAAAAAATCAATATATGCGTTTGTAAGGAACTTCCGTGTAAATGACAATAAAGATCAAGGGATTTATGATTTTTAATGGTGATATAAGTCCATTTAAATATATTAAAACCTTAGATCTTAAAGCCAAGTATTGTATGAGGAATTAGGGAGATGTAAAAAAAATTGGGCATTATTTTAACTAAGGATGACTAGAAAGGTTTCATAGAAATTCAAAAAAGGAGAAACATGTCAAGAATAATTTTTTAATAATGATCCAAGGAAAAATAGACTACAAAATAACAAGGGAGGGAATTTTTTTGAAATTTTCCTAAAATAGAGGATCACAAGATATGTTCTCATTTTCTAGACACTATTTTTCACCATATTTTCAGTGGTTGGGACTTCAATTCATGTCTAATTTCACATGAGTTGTATGTTAGAAGTACATGTCATGTAGTCCAAGGTAGTTTGGCTAGGTATACATATGGAGTACGTACTCATATATTTTTTGGACCGCAAAAATATGTGATGAAGGCTTACAATCTACATACCATGGTCACTACACATCATGGGAGGTGTAAGTACATGAAAAGTACCTTCACGGGTCTCGCTTGTTGTATACACCATTAGAAACATTACAAAGTTCAACCCATAAAGACTATATAAATAGTAGTACCTGAACAAAAATGTGCTGGGGGATGATATTCCATGTACCTCAAAATTACAAGTGTTTAATTTTTATTACAGAAATATTTTCACATTTTATTTCTTGGAAATATTTTAGGACAAACTAGTAGTACTTATTGCATATTATTCCACATAAAACAAGATAGTGCATCCCTATTTAGAATTATAGGTGGTACATGAGGGGATTTAAGATTTTTAACTTTCTAATATTAATACTGATAATGACTAGGATCATTCCGGATGATTGAAGTTGAAACCAGGTCTAAGACTCCCATAATGAAAATATTGTGATAAGTCATGGGTCACCTACAATATCATTAACTTTATCACTCTTTTATACTATCAAAGAAAGATTACTCTATTTATATAGATTAGTACTTGATCATCTAACGGGCTTTTATTAGAGAAACTTGGGCCCTCTACTAGGGTATGTTACTCCCTCAACGGATATATAGACTGGATATTAATGGGCTCCCAATTCATTTTGTTATTTCTGAGGAATCATACTGTGTATATATATCCTCACCCATGCATGTTCATTTGATGAACACATGTCACATGTTAAGAAAATTATGTATACTTTGGAGGTGATTTTTTTGGACATAGTATTAGTGGATTAGAATATTGTAATTTTCATGAGGTGATTGGAAAAGGTGGTGTTTGTGATAAGATTATTACATCCAAGAGTATTCAATTCCCTTCCAATTGTGTAAGGATATATTAACATTAAGATTATGGGATTTATTTCCCACTTTATTTTAGGTTATTTCACAAGATTTATTTTTGGGATTATTAGTATTTTTTCCAATAATGTTATATATATTAAATTCAATCATTAACTTCTATGCTTGTATACTATGCGGGGACGTGTAAATTTATGAAGGTGAATTATGATATGGCCTCCCATAAAGTGTGATATGCCTATTAATTTCAAGATGATACACCATGACCTATTGAAGGTAAAATTAAGGTAAAACACATGGTCAACTACTATATCTGATTGGATCCAAATGGGTTGGGTCATGTCAGAGTTGTATTAGAGTGGAGCAGTCTTAGGGTTGTAGTACAAGGATATGTGTCCTATGATGAATGATTTCAAAACATAGTAAATTCGATTCAATGGGTCTTGAGTTTGGTTTTTAGGCTATGGAACCTATTATTAGTGTAGTGGTCCACATATCCATTCAACATGATTCTTATAACCTTGTTTTTATCTTAAGTTCTCTTAGGAATTACTTACAAGGAACATGTAAATGATAAGGGCATCATATATGGACTTATCCAATATGTTTTCATGTCCTTCTTGAATTATATCTCTAAATGTATTTAAATTATCTATATTATCTTGTAATTATAGGAATCTAGAATATAGATAGAAATTTATGATCATGAGGATGAGTTAGTAAGTGCCCATGCCAAAAATTGTGTCTTTTATCACTAACCATCTGACTGAAGATCCCTCTATTCAGAAGCGAGATCATGAGGTTACATTATTTGTAATGAAATAATTATGTCATCCATTTGTGGTGCTATGGGTAGACCCACATTATATAATTTAGGTGGATTATCTGACACCTATGGAGTAGGTTATCATTTGATCTGGGAAAGAATATGATGCATATTGGTTGTGGGTGCTTCATGATTTCCAAGGATAATATCCACCTAGGTTCCAAGTTGAGATTCACCATTATGGAGATGAGGAAAATATTTTGGGATTTACATTGGTGATCCTCTAGGACTGGACACCATTTGATTAGATCATTATATAATTGGTTATCATTTTCCACATTCTATATGGTAAAATCATCATGACATAGTATGTTTATTATCATATTCATAGATATAATTCCCTTATTAGAAACTGCACTATCCGGCTTCACACATGGCGTGAAGGGAAATAAGTAGTATATTTTTTATCTTCACGAGTAAATTCAGATAGTTTTTATAGTTTCTATACTATTTTTCACTCCATTTTTCATGGTTGTGTTGACATTATTAGAAGTGACTCTCTCATAATTCAACATTTTATGCCCCATTAATATTGTTCTCCCCTTTTCATCCCTTGGATAATAATAATAATAAATTTAATTCTATTATGCATTATTCTTCATATCATAATGAGTGTCTGGTGGACATAAGTAATTTAAATCCATGAGGGGGGGGGGGATTTTTTCCTCTCTATATCCCCACTTATATTGGGATTATTGAGAGAAACTCGATGATAAAAAACAACTTGACCGAGGGGAAGAAGGTAGTAGGTTATAGTGTAGGTTACCTTGATGATGATTCATCAACTGCAGCCATGTAATGGTTGATATATTAAATGAACTTTTGAAGTAAAAATAATGTGTAGCCCTAGCCTTTTGGTTAAGTTGGTCACGAGTCACACAAATGGTAGAGTCTCATAAGTGTAAGGATTTATTATGAATGTACAGGATATGGTTATATGGATGACAACTGCCCAACCTAGTGTGTATTAGATAGATGGTAGGAGTTATATGGACCACCATATAAGAAGTATTTATGCGATTAAAAACATCTTGGAGGTGAAAAGGATAGCCCCCAGGGGTGAAGCTATGATAGATAAACTGGTGGTGTACCATGAGAAGGATCTATTAGTAGTAATTTCTGTGTTCAGTTTTTTGCACTAACACAACCATACGGTCTATAAAAGGCTTAGGGAATTTGTGGCCATAGAAAAAACTAGATGCTAATGATGGAGGGATGTGACCTTAAAAAGCATGAAAATGTTGAAGGTATGATCTATGTATTCTATGAACTAGAACTTATAATTATATATTTAATCACAATCCATTATTTTATTATTTTATACTATTATTGAGAGATGGAAATAAAAAAATCACCTAGCCAAACTTATAAAGATAGATAAATCCATTAGAAGAGATCAAATGATCACCCAAATTTTCTAAATATAGAAGCATTCACTTAGAAGAGAAATGTATTCATAAAACCTCATAGTGTATGGTATAGGGTATAATGATTTCTTCTAGGACATTGACTTGTTATCTTTAGTCCATGCATAGTTGGACTATTACCCTTGGAGGGTGATGTCCTATCAAGAAGGTGGATTGAGGTTTACCTCCATGGGGGAGTGAACCCTTCTATAAAGATGGGCAAGGATTTTATATTTAAATTTTAAACTGATCACCCATAAGTTTTTGTTATTATCTTTTTACAAAGCCTATATTCAATATTAATAACTTCCATTAGAGATAGAGGAGTATATGAATGTATTTTCCAAGGATGTACCAAAATTTCACCTTAATCAAGAGATAAACTTCATTATAGATCATAAATCTCAAATAACATTGATATCTTTTTTATCTTATCAGATTGCCTCATCTTAGATTAAGGATATGAATGTGTAGTTATAGGGACCTGTAGAGAAATGTTCGTTATAACCATTGTGTAATATTGGGTGCCTTCGATGTTGTTCAACAAGAAGAAAAATGAGAGTTTGAGGTTTTCTATTGACATTTCCAAAACTATGTGACAATCAAGAAAAACTCCCTATACTAAGTATATATGGAATCTTAAACCTAGTTATGGAAGAAAAGTAGATCATAAATATCTATCTATCATCTAGCTACTTTTTGTTTAATGTTCATGAGGAGGGTATATCGAAGATGGCATTCAAGTGTCATTACATACATTTTGTGTTTTGGTTATTTCCAATATTTCTGAAAAATTCATGGGATTTTTTCATGGTCCTATGTAATGATATTTTTTAATATTTCTTGGACCGTTTCATGGTAATATTTATCACTTATTTTCTTATATGTTCATCATCATATGATGATCACACAAATTAATTGGGGGTTTTCTAAGACATTTTTTGAAACCACCAGCCCTATAGTTCTCTAATTAAGTTTTATCATTAGATTTTAGCGGTCCACATATTGAGAGAATATGATATTATATCATAGAGTTATCATAGAACTATAGAATATATATGGAGTGTTTTCAGGGGGTCTATTCAAGATTGTGTTTAAGGTATAGAGATTCCTAGGCTTAGTGGGTTAATACTGAAAATTCCATATAGATTTATCTTGGATCAAAGAACCTATGAAAACCTTTTATCAGAAGGGGAAAAATTTCATTTATTATATGTGATTCCATTGATATTTTTACTAGTTTAAGTTCATTTTTATATGTTATCCCAATCAATGGCTTCCAAGGGATGAAGTATAATATGTGGTGTTTTTGTGATTCCAAAGGATTAAGGCTAGGTTGTGTGTTGGTACATAGGCATGTAGTGATTTTTATGGTCATATATAGTCAAGACCTCATAATAAAAACTATGTAACATGTAATGTTGAGATAGAAAGGATATCATTCACATTTAATACCCAAATAAATTTTCTTCTTAGTGATTTTTTCATAGTCTACACATATCAAAAGAGTCTCAAATAAATTTTCACATAAGATATATTAATCAGTGGTATAACAATTGGTTGTGATTTATACATGACTATGAATTTGATATAATCTAAACTCAAAAAGGTTAAACTTATTATTTGATTACATTTTTAATAAATCCTTGTATTAGTTAATATGGGAGACATGTGATCAGTTTGTATTGATGAATTATACTAGGTGGATAGAGTATAAGTGGAATATCATTGATCTATAGTGAGGAAACCTTTTCTTATTTAGTGTTAATGGGAGAAACATTTTATAGAAATTTATTATGAGATTATATTAGATGAGATATCCTCAAGCAACATAGATAATATATTTTTTCAATGAGGTAAACATATCATTCTCTTTTGATAGTGTAAATTGGTTATAATCATGTTGTGTGGGGAGTTACTAGGGGAATTAAAAACATCACCCTTAGTAGTATATCTAGGTGTGACAATGATATACAAGGATATCATGAGTCAATTTTGGTGGCTATGTATTAAGAGGAGAGTTTTCAACTTTATCCAGAACTGTCTCACTTGTCACCTGGTGAAGGAAGAGCACTCAGAATCAAAAGTTCTAACCCAACCCCTTGGGGTTCCGAATTGAAAATGGGATAACATATCAATTGAATTAATTATGAAACATCCACATTCATTGAATGAACAAGAAATTATTTGGGTTATCCTAGACTGACAGAATATGCCAATACAATCCTATATAATTTGGGAGCAATTATTACCTGTGTGTTTGGAGCAATTATACACAGGGGAGATCATCTGAATGCATGGGACACCTTGAATGACAATTATTGATCGAGACTCTTGATTCAAATCAAATTTGTGTAGGATATTTCAATATGAATTTGAGTCTCAATTTAGGATTATTACAATGTTACATCCACAAAATAATTGCTATATTGAGTGAAGAATTCATATTATAGAGGATATTCTAAGGGATCATGTGCAAGCTTTTTTTTGAAGTTGGGGGGTTCACTTAACTTTAGTTATGTTTGCATAAATTAATAGATAAAACTACACTATTATAATGAATTAATTTAAGGACATGTATGGGAGATCCTATAAGTCATACGTATACTGTATAAACAGTAGAGATATATTGTTGATGGGGCATGATCTTGTGTAGTTGGTGACACAGATGGAATATGTGATCCAGCAGTGGTCGAATGTAGCCTATATCCATCAAAAGTATTACACAAAACTACGATATATGTCATTGTATTATGAGTAGGTAGATCATGTGTTCATGAATTTCTCTCTATAATATTGTTTTTATAGGTTTGGTTGGGGGAGAAAGTTGTCCTTTAGGTTTGACGGTCTATTCTAGATATTGTGTAAGGTGGGAGAGGTTTCTTACCTTCTTGTATTCCCCTAATAGTTTGGACTCTGTGTATCAAGTATTTCATGTCTTTTACTATATAGGATACATTCATGAATTGTCACACCACCTCAAATGGGATGTACAAGATGTTAAGGAATATTATACCTTCATAGAGTATCTGAGGGCCATTAGGGACTGGTGTGAAAGGAATCATTAAAGATAGAATATACTATTAGTGTGTGATATGTGGTAGCATGTGAAAATTCAAAGATATTATAGGAGTGTAAGAGTGAAGTGAAAATTTATAACCCTCTTCTCTTAAAGTATGTTGTGATTTTTAAGGTTAAAAATTGAACATGGTGAGGATATAGTGAACTAGATTTTTTTTGATTTTAACAATTACTGAATTTCAAATAATAATTAATCGATGTTTGGTAAAACAATTTTTATAACATTAGAATTATGATTTAAAAATATGATATGTTATATAAAAATTATTATTTTTATTCAAAAAATGGAAAATCATAGGAAGGTATCATTTCATTATAAATAGAGTCATAGATGGGAAAATTGACTTGGAAGCTACATCCAAAGTACGAGGATTACCATGTGGGTAGTATAATTGTGATTCTCATTTAGGTACATAGGTATTACCATTCATGAGTCTGTTATTAAATAAATAAATTATATTTTTATTAATTAAATAGTGTATCCGTGGATATATATAACTAATCTATGTGATCATATTTGAATCATAAATTTATTTTTTAATATCATAAAATCTTCAATTATATAGATTAATCTTGAGTCATAATCTATAATGTTTGACAATCTAGAAGAAGAAGGATACCATCTATGATGGATATTGAAAATGGAACTCTATATAGATGTAATATTTTTTAACAAAAAATACTAAATCTAGGCAAGTCACCTTATTTTGTATTTATTCTTAATTAATTGAGATTATTTTATTGATTCCAGTACTAGTTTTATTACCTTAATATTTTTTATCAATTGTGAATCCCCATAATACTATTCTATTCTATATCTAAATTAAATCTATACCCCATTAATATTTTTTTCATTTTGTATTTTAACTAATGTATTAGTTTCACTTCACACCAACAATCCCTTCAATGGGTTTTTCTTTATTCCACCAATATTATTTTTTCAGTTACCATGGAAGTTTGCCATTGTTGGTGGTTTTATGAATCTTGTATTCAATTGAAGAATTTTCAGCATTGGGTCTCATAAGAAATAACTGTGAACATGGAAATATAAATATTTTTCCATTAGACTATTAACAACCAATGATGAATCAATTACAGGCATAATGATAAGGGATCTTGAAGGGAAGTGATGTGTGGGGTGTCCAAGACTTCCTAGAATACATTTTATGAACTTCTTCAACTAAAGATTACTATTAAAGGGTCATAGAAGTGTGGTGATGTCTCTATAGTTAAAAATATATATTTTGGATATGTTCTGAGGTGAAATAAAATATATATGTGTAATTATAAGAGATTTTAAGAACATCAGGTTTAAGACATGATCAGATATCAAGTAATTCTGATCTATGTGTCATGTATAAAACCGATAACTACAAACAGATTATCTGTCCAGGTTAAATATCCTATGATGTGTTCTCTAATATCACACTTCATGTGGTCCTAGGTCACGAAAATTTGTGTGTATAGAGAACACACGCCCATGAGGCTGTTTTTCTCTACACTGAATGTAATATTCCCCCATTTCATATGATATCATAAAAAGAGATATAGTATGTCGTAGAGTATGATATGAAAATAGATGAAATCATATTTTATTCCTTTAAGGTATATCAAATTTTATGATATATAAATGTCAAATAATCTAACAATAACATTCATATTATATATCTAATAATTTCTATTTCTATGTGTAATAAAGTATGGTTGGTATGGAATTTCTATGATTAATCCAAATGTAGTGAATATCCTATAAATTAGACCATCATTATTTTGGAATTTCAAAAGATGAAAATAAAGGAAGAGTTTGTTAATGAGGATTATAAAATATGTAACCAAAGTAATAACTCAAATATTTACAAAATGTATGACTATAATTTTGGGGTCAGATTAATTTTCCATAGCTAATATAAGGGTGTCTTGGCCTTGGAAAATGTGTCTGTTCTCATGAAGAGATATTTAGAGGATAATCTCTCCCTCCTAAATCACTCTTCATCTATCCTCCATAGAACCAATAGATAATATCCTAACATTAAGGTTTTGAAAGGTCCCACCTAATGCATTTGAGTGGTTCATTGTAAAAAAATGGATAAACTCAGAGGTAAAACCATTTTCATTATTCCATGATGATTTTCATCAAGCAGTAAAAAAGGAAATGACCGTGTCGTACTATGATGTAATCAATATAATCATTATTTAAAATTTCATATGGGTTCAATTTAAAATTTATAGTTTTCTTGTGTTTTATGGTTTCTAAATGCTTTTATTTCTTTGAATAAATGTTAACAACTCCATAAAAACACTCTAGTGGTACCAAATATATATCATTAATTTTGAAATCATTTGAAAATAAGGGTTTTTGAAATCATAATGACTGTCTTAGCCTCTATAATTAAATATGATTTACAATATTCTTATTCCAAATTGAGTCATGGATTATAATATTGTATACTATAGCTAGTTTATTATTACAGATACCTCTTTCAATTATGGTTTGTATCATACATCATTAGGATATCGTATTCCATGATATTTCAATGTTTTTGGTTCATAAATAGATAATTATATCACTATATAACTATTTATTTTAATTTTTTTGATACGATACATAAAGTAATTTCCCTTGATATATAAAGGTGAGATAAATATTATGTGAGGGTTAAAATTATACATAAACTTTTCTCTTTTCCTTTAAATTAAAAAGCTATTATCTATACCTCTTATTATATATGGCTGGAGAACTATCAGTCATGAAGCACAACTGATAATGCTTAAATAGTTTAAGCACTATATCCTGTTAAATGTATTTTATGATTTGTCTGTAACATTAATAATTTCTTACATATATTTTTTTATTTAAATTAAACTATGAATAGAATTATATAGTCTATAAATATTTAATAAATTATAATAAATGGGGTTGTTTATATTTTTTTTATAAAATCAACTTTAAACTGATTTATTAATAGGTGTTTATAATTTTTTAATTAACTGTTTGTGAACGATTTTTCAATAAATCAATCATAATATTAATTATTAATATTAAAATGTATTCTTTTTTGAAATTATATAATTTTAATTTTAATTTAGATATAAATTTTTTATGGAAATTATAAGTATAATTTATAAAAGAACAAATAATTATATAAATATAGAAAAACATAATGTGTTTTTATTTAAATAGTAAATTTTTTTCACAATCCTCAATTTGAATCTTTAAAATTAAATGGGCCTTATTTTTAAATCATTTAATCCATTTCAAACTAATATTGATGGATGATTTGATCAGAGGTTTGAATAATATCAATATTCTATAGTTAGATTAAATAGAATATCAGTATAATAGAAATTATAACATAAAATGTTTATATTACATAAAATATCATATATTTAAATTAAATCCCATGTAATGATAAATATTAAGGAGTTAATATTGTGTAATAAATATTAAGTGTTTATATACACCTAATTATGGAATCCCAAGTATTAATTGTAATTTTTACATGAAAAAACTGAGATCCACTCTCAAAAAATGATTTCCATGGAAATACGATTATGATAAAGACCTAGAATGTTCCTCCCCTTCCATGAGAGGATAATTAACCTGGTTATTAAGAACACAGTATTGTTCCTTTCATTCTAACTACTTCACTTTTCTGTATTCTAATGATCTGGTTTCTCCTTCTACACCTTAACTCGAGGAAGTATTTCTGTCAGTTGAAATTTAAGAAATCAACTTATATAATGTTTTTATTGAACAACATTAATATATATTGGTAATATTCTTGAATCTATTATCCCTCTATTTTTTATTTGTGATCCACTTTCCAATATAGTGTGGGATTGAAAAATAAATCTATTGTGGGTTTTCTTGGGCCCCAAAGATTTCCATTCATTGTACAGATAAATATGTTTTTATATTTCATGGTTTAGGTCCTATTTCTATTATAATAATATATGTTTCACCTGATGCACTTGTTTTCGGTAGTTCATGGGAATAATGACTCAACCTCATCATCCATCGTGTTTAATATTCGTGGTCTCTACTTTTTCATTCAAAATATTTTGATCCTATAAATAATTGTTAATAGTATTATTTAATTTATATTCTTTGATCATCATAGACTCTCATTAGAGCATCTTATTTTCTTCTTGGTCATTTATAATTTTTTTCTCTAGACCCATCATTAAATTTTTCTTGTTTAGTAGAGTAGATATAGTTACTTTGTTTTATAAAAATTGAGTGTGATACTTCATGTGATTTGGTGGGGGAAACATTGTTGTTGTTATCATATAGAAATTCCAAGGATCCAATATGTCATATTATTGGGTTACATTTTAATTGTATAAATAATTTTATTCATAAAAAATATTAATTATTTTCCAAACCTGAGTGTATACCTTTTTATTTATAAGAATATAATAAAAGAAATAGAAATAAATAAATAACACCAAGATTAAACATGCTTTAGATCGTGGTGATTGAACATTCTTGGTGAGAACACTACCCTAGGTTACAAATTTTTACTAAGAAAAATGACAAGAAAAAATTTATAGACTCAAATGAAAAAAATTAAGACTACAAAAACATTTGGGGAGGCAGACCCTACTGAACCAGACTGCGATGATGTAGCCTGTTACATGGATTCGAGATTATCAACTCACAGACTTACCCACCCACACACCCAAAAAAATCAAGCCCAATCCTGACTAAAAAAACAATAACTCACCCTATGTGGTTTCATAATTAAAACATGAAAAAATGAATGACATCCATGGTTGAATATTTCTTTATGTTCATGGTCCTATAGAACTATAATCATCTGAAATTTTATCGAATTTATTTCCTTTATTGTAATTATGACATGTAATCTAAATCACATACTTCAAATTGAGAAACCCAAAAAAATTATTCTCATAAATTAGGTATGCTAATTTTTACCACAAATGAACCAATAATAATTTAAAATATTACAACATAAAAATAAATATAAAATAAGAGAATAATAATAGGATAATTTGAATCTTCTTGATCAACCAGATTGACCGCACTCAGAAACAATGATATAGAAATAAAACATATTGATAATAATAAAATAGTAGTTTTTAAGATTAAGGTATATATAAAATTGAGATAATGTAGATTTGAATGAAGAATTAATAAAATAATAGGAATTTTTAGGAAGAATTTAACCTATACGACTATTTTAAATATGACTATAGGAATAGTAATCTTACAATTGGAATAGTATCAAAACAAATGGAATAATTATATGAAAATTTAGAATAGTAATATAAAAATTATAATAGTAACTTCACTTATGAATGATTAAAATGATATTTATGTATGAGAACCTTGTTCTTAATTTAATTTACACGTTTCTTTTTTCTTTATTTTTCAAGATCGTTTTTTAGAACAAGGGGAAAATAGGGTAGTTCTAGAAAATTCCAGGCTACACACAGTGTACTCCCATGTACATTCCATGTTTATGTTGGGAATCTACTGACCGAGTGCTCACATATTACATGTCATGTGGTGACCATGTAAAAATAATCTAATACATATCGTGTAGTGTTCTTTAGCACGTCGTGTGTTTTCTTTTCCACGTACAAGCTGAATCCTAGATGTGTGTTGACCCATGTGATGCGTCTAAGTCGTGTGATGACCAGGAATCCCATGTAAGTTGGAGTATGAACAATATAATTCACAACATGTTTTCCTTAATACACTCCTTGTACTTTTATTTTTTTTCGTTTATATGGGCGAGTGTCGCGTCTCGTTTTTGGAAACATCTTCCTCTTCCCTATTTTTGTACTGTGAAATTATAAGAGGTTGAGAATGTTTCTTCTCCTATATAATTCATCCAAAATTCTTTATTAACTCAATTGGTGGCTATGGGATCTCATCAGCAAAGCTCGACACATGCATCGTATTCTGTTCTTGTTTCGTTGTCTCACACGCTGTAGTTCCCATCTGATTAGAATTGCCCTAATTTGATGAAAACGTAGATCTATGAAGATTAGCTTCAAATTGGAGCTCGATATCGGACATTCCTACATATAAGAGTATAAGGAATGTGGTGGATACCATGTTTTGTGGTTTCTTGGTCATTTGAGGTGTGAGGATTATTTTTTAAACATCAGGTATTGAGGGAGATCCATGTTTCTTTACATTCAATTGACTATAAACCTTATAGGATGTTGTTAGGGATATCCATTAACTTATTATGCTTGAGTGAGTCTTGGTTAGAGGCCCTTTCGCATTTGGGTCATTTTGGCTGGGTGTGCCAAAATGGTTATAATTTAATTTTTTTGATTAAACTGGTGATTTTAAACTGTTAAAGCATGATTAAGGTTATTAGAGTCTTTCAAGACCTCAACGCTGGTATGGGACAACACATGACTAGTGAAATTCAAATGTTTTAATTTGTCTTCCTATTAAAGTGAGTATTTTGGTTTTATATATATATGATTCCTGATATTGCATATGCTGAAACCTTTGGGTTGTGTTGGGTGTGGCCTGAATAGTCTTGAGTGATGTTGATCACAGGGTGGGATTGGACTGGATTATTGGGGTGGTTTAACCATAGGATTGGGAATTATGGACATCATATTGAGGCAGTGTGACTATCAGGTTGGGCATGGCCCAGGTTACTTTGCTTGCAAGGCCATCGGATTCTAACCAACATGGTCGTAGGGGAACAAGGTGCTAGAGAGGTTGTCGATTGGGTTCTATATTTGGTGATTACCTCACAACTTTGATTTGGTTCATGTGCACAAATATGACTCTGTGATGAGGTGGTTTTGACCACTTGTGTGTGTAGAGGACTCCGTAGTTGCGGTTAGCTAATTATGGTTTTGGGGTGCTTGTCGTGGAAGCCGCATGGAAGGTGAGGAGCCTGAAATTTTTTTGGGAATGCCTATAGGATGTCATTACAAGAGACACATGGTGTCTGGAGGCACAAGGTGTTGGATTAATACTGCACGGGCGTGTATATGGGACATCGATACTTGAGACATGATGTGTCAAGAAAAAAAAGGTGTCGGGTTACTATTACTTGGGCTATTCCCATGGGACATCATTACTGGAGATATGTGGTGTCATGAGGCTCATGGTGCTGGGTTTCTATTACTTGGGCGTGCCTTTGGAATGTTGGTATATGAGATACACTCTTCTAGGAGGAACATCGTTCCAGGTTAGGTGACTGAGATTTCGGCGTTGACCGAAGCAAGTGACACTCCATGGTGGCTGCTGAGAACTAGTGGAAGTTGGCTTTACATTGTGCATCATACTATTTTCTTTCCTTATAGATGTTTTCTAGCATAACCACATATACAATTAATTCACCATTTGGTGGTATTCTACTGAGATTCATCTCACACCCTATATGGGCACTTCGGGAATTAAGTGTAGGAGAGATATCACCTTCAAAAGCTGGATTGTATTAGTTGTTGCATAGAGATTTGGCATAGACCCCGAGGTCATGCTTAGCTTGAGTTTACTATGTTTTTTCTTTCTTTCTTGTATCATCTTACTTACATTGTTTTCTAGCTACTATTGGTTAGCCATGTGATCCATTATTTATGGACATGTATGACCTATTGTGGATGCATGTTTTGGTTGTTTTAGTAATTTTTACAAGTGGTGTTCAGTATGCTGTTCTGTTTATATTCTGTTTCTCTTGTTGATATATTGCTTTTACAATTTATCTTATATTGGATGTGCTTCTGTTATGCGGGTTTGGATTGAGTATAGTGAATCATTATTAATACTACATGTTTTATGTTTGTATTTAGACCAGTACCTTATTTTCCACTGAGAGGGTATATCTTTCCCACTATACATGTTGACACCACCACTTCTTGCCAACAAACATTGGCATTCAGAGATGTGCATCTAAGGTTGTAATACTCGACCCATTTATCACTGTTCAAGTGGCAATTCATGTTTTGAGTTGTTAAAAAATGGTATCAGAGGGGTTTTTCTTGACAGGGATTTAGTAGAATCTTTCGAATTACTACTAATGAGATCAAGACTGCCTTTTTATTTTTGTTGATTTACTAATTCTGATATCGTATACTTGATATAGGTTATTATTGGAACTGGGTTTCTAGCTTGTTCTTTGGTGCGTACAGTCTCATGTATGAGGGATGGACCAAGTTACCTTGGATGGGAATTGTTGGTTTATTTTTCTCAGATTATATTTCACATGATTTCCAACATGGTGGCACACTTGGTTTGTGATGTTTTTTATTGTGATATGTGACCCTTGACCCAGTTAGGTAAAGGAGAATTGGTCCTTGGTACGGTATGGAAAGGCGAGTTTTTATGGCTTTTTATAGGTGCATTGTTAGGGTATTTCAATTTCATATCTACATGTATGCTTTGTGAAGTGATAATACCAAGTGAATAAAATAAATTTCCTTGTTATAGATGCTTTTGAAATGTAAAAGGTGAAATTACCGATAGAATTTATTGTTTATTGAAATGTAATATGCCATGATTTAAAATTATGTAAAATTACATGTGGAATGACCTTTGGACCTGGATAGTATATGAGCAGGAAGGTACTAGGACTGCGGTGATTTTGATAACTATGATTGGTAATCCTAGAAGTTGGTTTGAGATAGTGTGGCAGTCAGTATTTGACGACTCAGTCATTGGATTAAGGAAACGAAGGTTGTCGAGATGGGCATGTCCATAGGTACTTTTAATACTTGGATCCATTGAGGGAAGGTAAGGAGGCCATTAGGCCAGGATTCCATGGGGTATGGTTGTGGTGGGGGAGAGTAAGGGTAGTTGTTATGCACTACATCTTTATTTATTTCCTGATCTATATCATATATATATTGTTATATATGTTGTATGTGTGACCGTTTATGGAATTCAGTGTGTTCCACCTAGAGAGTATGATGGAATGTTAGGTGGGTGATGGTACAATGCCGCAAGAGCATGAACAGGTTAAGACACCTGAGGGATAAGAAGATCAAGATACATAGTTACAGGATCTGGGATAGGATTAGGTCTAGGATCTAATGTCGACATAGAAACAAATGGGTCTTACCCCGTTATGGTTATGTCTCAATGAGGAGATCCGATCTATTCTGGTACGTGTCTTTTAGGGGATTGACATAGGTGTGCTGGCTACATATCCATTTATGGAATATCTGCTGTAGGAGTTCCATTCGCTGCACCTTCCACTTTTCTTGGGTATGGGTGGTCTATATAGGGATGATAATTAGATAAGAAGCATGGAGATGATCTTCGAGCAGCTAGGAAGCCTCTAGGGTGAATGGTCAAGCATGAAAAATACATGTTGAGAGGACCAGCAAAGAATGGGTGTGATGTGTAGGTTCATTCTTGTAGACACGAAGGAATATCATCGAAGGAATTTGAAGACATGTTTTTTGAGTACTTTTTATTGGAGACACTGTGGGAGGAGAGAGATCAGGAGTTCTTGAGCCGTCAACAGGGTTGTTGGACTCCTCATGTATTAATCATGTTTTAAGGATCACAAATCTCATTACTGTTTAAAATATCATTACTATTTACAAACCTCATTACTGTTTACAAATCTCAATAATAATCATAAATCTTATTTATGATCACAAATCTTATTAATCATGTGTATTTATACTTTATAATGGTTAAGTTCAATTAATTTCATGTATATTATCGTTTAAGTCTGAATATAGTTGTTTGTCTAAATATAATACACAGAAACCATGAATCCTCAGTCTCATACACAATGAAAATGAGACACCATGACAATGAGAGACTAGGACATAGTAATCCTGACACCATGAAGCAAGACACTAAGAACAGACACAGTTAGCCAGACACAGTCATCAAGGCATCGGATGCCAGAAACCGTAATCCAGAAACCGTAACCCAGACATCGTGACACAAAGACACCGTGAAGGACATACCATGAAGAAGTCACTATGAAGAACATACTGTGAAGAGATAATGTGAAGTACATACTATGAAGGAGACACAATTTTCATAACTACTGTGACACCATTTGTTAAACTCTTTTGTCGTTTTACTATTTAACCTTTTAACGGTCATATTTGATGACTTTAATGCACTGACATAATTAATGTTTATTAGTAGACATAGTATGATGTACGAGGCCCAAAATACATGGAACCTGTCAGCTCAACCTCATGAATTCAAAGATAAAGAGAAGTGTACCCAAGGGAAAGATATATAAGAGACAATACAATAAAGAAAAAAATGTGAGTGCTCTGTACTGAACAGAAAGAGAATTCGTAGCACAACAGTGAAGAACATATTACAATATCTTCAAGAAAATCTTTGTCCCATACATGAAATCCAAAACTACTGAAGAACACTTGAATTACATTGGAATCCAGAGAATATCTTCACTCGGGAAGAACACAAGCTGACCCACGACACTCTGGTTTTCAACAGAAAAACCAGAGACTGACTCAAAAGCATTTCTGCTCAATCCAATGAGTCTAGAGCTACACTACTAATCACTACAGCTTTCTAAAAATTTTTCTACTTACTCTCAGTGATTCATTTCTTTATTTTTGAGTAGTGTGCGTACTATGTATATATTACAAACACGCTATCTCCTACGCAGAACTGAAGGATTCTAAATTCTTCACACCATATTCTTTACCCTGGCTTATCCACGACAACTATAGAAGAGGTCCCTGTGTGGCGTAGTCATTATTTTTGTTTACTCATGAAAACTATGGTAGAGATCATTGTGTGTCCTAGAGAGTGTGAACTGTTGTTAACCCCGATCCAGGGTGTGGATTAGAAGTTTATTTATATAAATGGCTTGGTGGAATGTGATCACCAAGTAGAGTGGATTAGCTCTCTACTTGAGATTGAACCACTTGTTTTTCATATGTTGTGCATTCTTAGATTAAGTTTAATCTATAATATATATTTTGGGGATTTTAATAGAAATATTTTTAACAGAAATTTTAATTAGAACTCAATTCACCCCTCTCTTGAGTATCCACTCTGACCAACATTTGGTATCAGTGGTTGTTTTTATTAATACAGGATTTCAAAACACTCTGTTTTCTACTGTTATTTTAGTTGTATCTTAAAAATCTTAAATTTTTGTTAGTTCTAAATTTTATATCTTTAAATATATTTTCTAATATATAGTTATGGACAATAGACAAGAAGGTGCTGCTACCAACATGACACCTTTTTTCAATGGTACAAACTATGCCTAGTGGAAAAATAAGATGAAAATTCACTTAGAGAGTATGGGGTCTGACATCTATACTTCCATAGAGAATCAATATAATATTCCAGAAACTAGAAGAACTACTTGGGATAAACCTACTAAAACAGCTTACAATAATAATTGTAAATCTATGAAAGACCTGTATTGTGCTCTAGGAGATTAAGATTTTAATAGAATATATTCTTGTAAAATTGACTATCAAATATGGGATACTTTGGGTGTTTCTAATTAAGGAACAACCAATGTTAAGGAAATGATATTGAACAATTATACTATTAAATATGATAATTTTAGAATGAAGACTGATGAACCTATTTCTGATATGTGTCGCAGGTTCAATGAGATTTTCAACTCTATGAGCTCCATTGGAATGGTTGTTCCAGAAAAGGAACAAATTATGAGAATATTGAGATGTCTTCTAAAACAATGGTGATGCACATCTGTTTCTATAAGAGAGTCCTGTGACATTGGTGCTCTGCCTGTCAAAGAGATAATTTGTAAGATTATGATGTATGAGGAAGAACTAAAGGTGAATAAGGATGAAGATGATGAAACTAAAAGGAAGTTAGTTGAATTTAAGTCTACTTCCTCAAGGTGTAAGGACTTAGAGAAAGTTCACATACCTACTGAAAGATCAACAAGTGAAAGTTCAGATTCTGATAGTGATGGTGATATGGCTCAAATAGCTAGAAGATTTAACAAATTCTATAAGAAGACGAAATTATTCAGAAAATAAACTGAAATGGTAAATATGACAACAAAGGACATTGGGAAAAGGATTGGAAGAAAGCTGATAAGAGTGACGAATATATCTGATTTCAATGCAAGAGAAAAGGTCACATTAAAGCTAACTGTCCAAAATTGACGTTCAAGAAGAAACATGACTATAAGGAAAAAAGTATAAGAATGCAATAAAAGAAAATTGGAGTGCTTCAGAAGACACATCAAGTGATTATGATTCTTCTAAGGATGAAGATTCTCATAAATCTAACATGTGTTTTATGACAAACACATTCGAGGTAACACTGCACCCTCCTGCATTAAATTCATACTATTCTGGAGTTGATTCTGATTCTGATTCTGATTCTGAAAAAAATTCTAGTGAAGAGTTATTTGAATATTTTAATATGCTAGAAGAGACCAGTAATGAACTTAAGGACAAGTAAAAAGCCTTAAAGAAACAACATGCTTTATCTATCACTTTTAAATATTCCATTGAGATTGAAAAGGAAAATAATGCTCAACTATTAACAAAAAATACTGAACTGAAAATGTCTAATGAGAAACTGAGAAAGGACTTAGAAAAGTTCACAAATGGAAGGAAAACTCAAACTCAAATTCTAGGTAAAAAGTTTCACTAAATTATACTACTGGTTTGGGATACCAACCTGGACAGAGACAGTTCACCAAAAATAGATTCATTCCTAAATCTAGACAAAATTCTGCTAGTTCCAGCTCTAGAAATTCATATGCCTCAAGTAGTTATTCACATTATTATAGATCAAAAAAACTTTATATTTCAAAATCAATTTATTCTGTAAATTATTTGAGACCCATTAGATAAATTTGGGTACCAAAAGCTTTACATACTAACCTATCTAGACCCAAGAAGATTTGGGTTCCAAAACTATTTTCCATCTAAATCTATTTTGTAGGAGACCTACATAAAGTGTTCATGTAGGAAAACATGGTACTTGGACAGTGGATTTTCAAGGCACATGTCTGGAGATTACTTATGCTTTAAAAGTCTAATAAAGGTTGACAGAGGTTATGTCACCTTTGGTGATAATTCTAAAGGAAAGATCATTGGCCTAGGCCAAATTGGTAACACTATCTCAGTTTTAATTTCTAAATTTTTTTTTTGATGGATTGAAATACAACTTGTTATGTATTTCTCAGTTATTTTATGATGGATTTAATGTTAAGTTTGAAAATGATTCTTGTAATGTTTTTAATTCTAAAAATGTTTTGGTATTTTCTGCCTTGAGAAAAGAAAATGTTTATGCTGTTGATTTGAATTCTTTAGCTAAACAAAATGTTTCTTGTTTAAATTCTTTTAATAAAAAATCATGGATGTGGCAAAGAATATTAGGACACTGAAACATTCATTCACATAGAAAATTGACTTGGAAGAACTTAGTTAGAGACCTACCCAAACATGAATTCCCATCAGACAAAGTTTGTAATCCCTATCAAAAGGGAAGGAAACATAAAGTTTCTTTTAAGTCAAAGAAAGAAGTTTCAACTTGTCATACTCTCAAGTTGGTTCACATGGATTTTTTTGGACCTTCTAGAGTTTCTAGTTAAAATGGGAAGCACTCTGTCTATGTCTTAGTAGATGACTTTTATAGATATACTTGGGTATACTTCAAAGCTCACAAAAGTGAAGCAGGTTCTTAGTTTATTAAATACTCCAAGTCTGTAGATAACCTTAGTGGACTTAATATTAAGACCCTAAGATGTGATCATGGCCGTGAGTTTGAAAATCATGAGTTTGAGTCTTATTTCTCACACAATGGCTATAATCATAACTTTTCTGCCCCTATAACACCTCAACAGAATGGTGTAGTAGAAAGAAGAAATAGAACCCTTCAAGAAATTGCAAGAAAAATGCTTAATGATTATGACATGCCTATTTACTTTTGGGCTGAAGATGTAAATACAACTTGTTATATCAAAAACAGAGTCATGATTAGACCTGGGATTAAGAAGACCCCTTAAAAATTTTGAAACAATAGAAAACCTAAGGTTAGTTACTTTAGAGTCTTTGGTTGTAAAGTTTTTATTCTTAATACCAAGGATAATCTTGACAGGTTTGCCTCTAAAATTGATGAAGGAATCTTTTTAGGATATTCTATAACTAAAAAATCCTATAGAGTTTTTAATAAGAAAACCAAGTGTGTGGAAGAATCTGTTCACATCAAATTTGATGAAACTAATCCACATGAACCTAAGTCATCTCTTGAAAATATTGAAGGAGATCTATCTATTATGAACCTTAATAATAAAATCAATGAACCTGTTGTAAAGAAAACATGTTCTGGAAAAATTTTAGAATCTGCTCATAATGAACCCGAACCTAGAGAAGAACCTGAAAATTCTAGTCCAACCTTTACTAGATCCACTAGGATCCTATAGAATCATTCTTTAGATATTGTTGTTACTAATCTTGATAGAGGGACACAGACTAGAGCTTCTCTTAGAAATTAGGTTGAACATCATGACTTTTTGTCACAGCTTGAACCAAAAACCATTAATGATGCAATCAATGATGAATTTTGGGTAATTGCTATGAAAAAAAGAACTTAATCAATTTGAAAAAAAACAAAGTCTGGGAATTAGTGGAAGGACCTAAGGACACATTCATCATATGAACTAAATGGGTGTTTAGAAATAAGTTAGATGAAGCTGGAAATATAGTTAGAAATAAGGCTAGAATAGTTTCACAAGGATACAGTCAAGAAGAAGGAATTGACTTTGAGGAGACATTTGCTCCAGTAGAAATACTTGAAGTCATTAGAATTCTATTTTCTTATGTTGCACATCTAAATTTCAAACTATATCTAATGGATGTCAAGAGTGCATTCTTGAATGGATATATAGATGAGGATGTTTTTGTTGAACAAACCTATGGATTTACAAACCCTCATTTTCAAAATCATATCTTCAAAATATCAAAAGCATTATATGGTTGTAAGCAAGCTCCAATAGCTTGGTATGATAGATTAAGTACTTTTCTAATTTCTAAATTTTTTTACAAAAGGAATATCTATTCCTACCCTCTTTATAAATTGATTTTCTAATGATGTTTTAGTTGTTCAAATTTATGTAGATGATAATATTTTTTTGATCTTCAAAAAATTCATTATGTATTGATTTTTCTAAAATGATTCAAAACGAATTTAAAATGAGTTTAATGGGTGATCTAAAATTCTTTCTTGGATTTAAAATTTTCTAAAATAAGGATGGAATTGTTTTAACTCAAAGTAAGTATACTATAGATCTTTTAAAATGTTTTGGATTGTATAGCACTAAAAGTAGTGACAGTCCTGTGTGTACCAACTGTATGTTGGATCTTGATTAAGATGGAAGATCTGTTGATCAAACCACATATAGAGGAATGATTGGAAGTCTACTCTACTCAACTTCTAGCCTTCCAGATATTATGTTTAGTGTGTGTATGTGTGCTCGTTTTCAAGAAAACCCTAAAGAATCACATTTAAATGATGCAAAGAGAATTTTCAAATACCTCAGGCATACACCCAATCTAGGACTATTCTAACCAAAATGAAAATCATTTGAACTAGTTATTTATTCTGATGCAGACTTTGATGGATGTATATTAGATAGAAAGAGCACCTTTGGAACATGTCACATTCTAGGCAAGTCACTAGAATCATGGTGTAGTAAGAAACAAAATTCTATTGCATTATCTACTGTAGAAGATGAATACAAAGCTACTGGAAGTTTTTGTGCACAAATTTTGTGGATGAAACACACTTTACTAGACTATGGATACAATTCAGACATGTACTAATAAATTGTGAAAACACAAGTGCTATTAACATTTTAAAAAATTCGGTTTCACATTCTAGGAGAAAACATATTGATGTAATACATAAATTTTTAAGGGATCATTATAAAAAAGGTGATATCACTTTGGAATTCATTGGCACTGAATATCAACTTGCTGATATATTCATAGAACCATTAAATTCTGAGGGATTATATTACATCATACATGATCTTGGAATGATCAATCACAAATAGATATGTTACTGGTCTTACTGTTTAATATTTTACTATATTTCACTTTTCTGTTTCATGTTCACGGTTTCTCATTTACTGTCTCATGCTTACGGTCTCACAGTTAACACTTTGTGTTCACGGTCTGTTACTCACTATCTCACCATGATTGAAAAATTTACTCACTGTCTCACCGTGACGACAACTGACTGTCTCACCGTGACAACCATCCACCATCGCACCTTAACGAATATTCATGGTCTCACCGTGAACCTTATTTATACTTCTATTTAAACCCGAATCTTTGTAAATTTTATTTCACTGCTATTTCATTTCCCGTTTTTTTATTTTGATGACGTTTGACATTACCAAATGATAAAACAAAGGGGTTTTCACTCGAATACTCACCTGAACTCTCTCCTACTCACTTATTCCAAACCCTCTCAACCTTGAAACCCTTCTCTCCTTCTCGCTCGCCCGAACCATCAGTGGATGCCAAGGATGAAGCATCCTTCTTCATCTACACCTGAGAAGCGTAGCTTGAAATAGAAGAGATCACTGAGGCTTGCACCCGAAGTACCCCCAAATCCAAACCTGGTAAACCGTACTATTGTTGCTGAGAAATAAATCTTCCCTGAGTGTATAATGTCTAGAAAATATTTTGTTTTAAAAGTACTGAGAGAACAAGGATGGATCGAATGGTTCTCTAGGGAAGATAGACCAATTTAACCAAGTTTGGTATCTCAGTTCTATCAGTATGATCAATTTTCATTTGATACTGGAGAATGTTTTGTTGTAAGAAGCTGGGACAATGGGCAAAGATGATCCTTCTCGTCGAGGTTATGGGATGCATGCCTAAGGATTCCTCAATAATGAATTTTTGAGGATTATCAAAGAGATCACCCTCCTACAATCGATATCATTGACCTAGAAAATTCTCTAGAAACCTTAACTAGAAATGGTACCAAGAGGAGGTCCATAGCAGCTAAACTTGATGGGGAGACAAGACTATTGTTCAAATTTGTTCAAAATTTGATTAGCATGAGGAAGGGTGACTTTGCTGTATTGAAGTATCAGGATGTTTTTATGATTCATCTGATGAAGAATGGACATGAATTTAATCTTTCAAAGTATATCATTCACTATATGTGTGAAATGAATACGGTCACTTCCAAGTCTACTTCTCTGTTTTACTCACGGATGATCTCAACTATGCATGTTTCCAAAGGAGTAGTTGGACCAAATGAAGACATTCTTATGGATTTTAAATTCTGCCTATCTAAACCTACCATCAAATGGATGAAGATCAATTGGAACCCCTAGAAGATGGAGTGGGTTGAAGATAATGTAAAGATCTATGAAAAGTTCAATCCTGTTGATTACCCAAGAAGGCCAAAGGACATTACTGATCCTGGTTTGGAACCAGATGGAGTTTCTAAGTATCCGTAAGATGAAGAAGAAGAGGAAGAGGTAGCTAAAGTACCACAAAGAGAAGAGACTGAAGTACCTCCTAGAGAAGAAGCTGGTGTTGAAAAGGAAAGAACTGTTGTTCCTCCCATTGTTCCTGGAAAAGAACCTCCTGCCCCTAGCAATGTTGTTGATCTGGAAACCCAATATGAGGTTGAAAGAGACTTAACTGTCCCTGAATCTGAGCAGCTAGCCTTGATAGAGCCTGTAGTAGAAACGATCCCTGCAATGGAAGAAGGATATCAAAGAGAACATCCTACTGTGCAATAACCAACTGAAACAGAACTCCCTGCTATCCAAGAAGCTATTTTGGAGGACCATCCAGAAGAATAATCTACTCCTATGATAATTCCATCTATTGATGAGAGGATGGAAATATCCTTTCAATTGGCTAGGCAAGAGATGGATGAGGAAATCAGTGCTAATATTATGGAGCTAGACCAAGATGTTGAGCCTCTAATTCCTGAAAATGATGCACATGATGAGGGGGAGGAATGTCAAAATCTTGAGATTAATGAAGCTGTTGAGGAAGATGAGTCTGTTGAAGCATCTCAACTAACTGAGTCTTTTTCTATGTACAGTCGGTATGAATTTCCTAGCATCTATGATGTGACTGAATCTCAGCAGGTGACTGTAACTGGGATTGATCTTTCATCTCTATTTAAATTGAAGTCAGTCACTCACCCTAAACCTCAACCTCAAACTGAATCTGAATCTGAATTTGAAATAGAATCTAAACCACAACCAGACCCTGAACCTACCCATGTACCACTTCTTTCTGCTGCACCATTAGCTGATCAGCAATCTTCTGTCAGCACGGATGTTTTGGCAGTGTTTGGAGATTCTATCTTAGCTGGAGTTGATAAAATTATGTCCTCTCAACCTCATCTTGTGACACAACGATGTTAGGAAGATGCATCACTGGTTTTTGAAAACATTATTATGCACAATCCACCCACGATGATCCATTAAATTCAAGAAGTGAGAGTTGAAAACAAGCTACATAGTGCGGATGTTGCATCCCTGAATGGTATGGTTGAAAACCTCTAGAAATAACTGCATTCCACATCAGAGCCTACACCTATTGTTGCTTCTCCTGAACCTAATGTTTCCAACATTTCTCAAGATATTGTGTCCCAAATTCATCCCTACCTCCTATCATTTTATGAAAATACTAGAGAAAGGCACACACCAATGTTGCACCAAATGAGAGAGCTTGAGGAGAACCCGAATAAACTCACAGATGAGTATAATGGCTGTCTTTCGAAGGTTCTAAATCATCTTAAATCTTTGACCACAGCTGTTAAAGATTCTAATGCCTCTAGTTCGTCCTTCATGCCTTCCTTGGACAGTACAGTGCTCAGATCCATCATCAAATAAGAGATTCATAATTCCTTGTGTGGAATTGATATGGATCCTTTATCTGATGTTGTTAAGAATAGTGATCAAGCTCTTGACTTGGTTCAAATTCATTCCCAGATTTCCAATGATGCTTAGCAGGAGATCACTAATAAGATAGATTTCTATCTCACCCAGATTTTCTCCAAATATGATATGACCAATCACATTAAATATCCTGTAGAGAATCTGAGAATACCTCCTGTGACTCAGGATTTCAATGCTCTAGTTCAGAAGCTTACAAAGTTTACCAGACTGTTGGATAAGTTCATGGAAAATAAAGATGATTTTGAAAAGGCAATGCAATATGGGGGAGAAATTATTACAGATTTTACCAATATTCTAAAACCTTACCTTCATGTCCAGAGTAGAACAATAGTTTCTCCAACTGCTGCCCCTTTCAGACCTGGACTGCTTGCTTTAGCCTCAACTTCCATGTCAGTTAGCCAAGCTCTTACTCAGATCAGGCTAGTGATTCTTGATCATCCCCAGCCTAGATCTTCTATAGCTCCCACTTTGGCTTCCTCTGTATTTTAAGGTCTACCTTTACCTTTTTTTACCACCTCTATGCCATCTTCCACATCAGCAACTGACTCTATGGCTTCCTCTTCTGCTGCTGATAAAGGAAATGAAAAGGCCACATCCTGAAGAAGCCTAATGACTACTTTTTTTATGGAAATGTCTTTGATTTTTGTATTTCTACTGAATGTTGTATTCTGAACATTTTATTTAATGACATATCCACTGTTTTCCCTCTACTCTTTCTACATTTTGATAATACCAAAAGGGGGAGAAAAAGTTATGTGTTATTTTATTATGTGTTATTTTATAATATGCTATATTTGCATAATTTTATAATATGCTATAGTTTCGTCTCATTTATACTTTACATATCCATGATTTGTAATCATCAAAAAGTGGGAGATTGTCAGAATCCTCACGTATTAATCATGTTTTAAAGATCATGAATCTCATTACTATTTAAAAAACTCAATAATAATAAAAAATCTTATTAATGATCACAAATCTTATTAATCATGTGTATTTTTACTTTATAATGGTTAAGTTCAATTCATTTTATGCATATTACTGTTTATGTCTGAATACAGTTGTTTTTCTAAGTATAAGACAAAGAAACCGTGAAGCCTCAGTCTCAGACACAGTGAAAATGAGACACTGTGACCACGAGACATCGTGACACATTAAGCCTGATACCGTGAAGCAAGACACTAAGAATAGACACAGTTAGCCAGACACAGTCATCAAGGCACGAGAAGCCAGAAATCGTAATCCAGAAACCATAACCCATACACAGTGACACGAAGACACCATGAAGGACATACCATGAAGAAGACACGATGAAGGACATACCGTGAAGGAGATACTGTGAAGGAAATACTGTGAAGAAGACACCATTTTCATAACTACTGTTACACAATTTCTTAAACTCTTTTGTCTTTTTACAATTTATCTTTTTCATGGTCATATTTGATGACTTTAATGCACTGACATAATTAATGTTTATTTTTAGACATAGTATGAGGCACGAGGCCCAAAATATATGGAACCTTTCAGCTCAAACTCATCAATTCGAAGATAAAGAGTAGTGTTCCCAAGAGAAAGATATACAAGAGACAATACAACAAAGAAAAAAACGCGACTGCTCTATACTGAACAGAAAGACAATTCTGAGCACAACAGTTAAGAACATATTGCATGATCTTCAATAAAATCTTTTTCCCATACATGAAATCCAACACTACTAAAGAACACATGAATTACATTGGAATCAATATAATATCATCACTCAGGAAGAAAACAAGCTGACCCACGACACTATATTTTTCAACTGAAAAACCAGAGAAGGACTCAGAAGCATTTCTGTAGAATCCAATGAGTCCAATGTTGCAATGATAATCACTAGAGATTTCTAATATTTTTTCTACTTACTCTCATTTATTCTTTTGTTTAATTTTGAGAAGTTTGTGTACTCTGTATATCTTACACAAACACTATCTCCTGCACAGAACTGGAGGATTCTAAAATCTTCACACCATATTCTTTACCCTTGCTTACCCACGACAACTATGGAAGAGGTCCCTGTGTGGCTTGGTCATAATTTTTGTTTACCCACAAAAACTATGGTAGTGGTCCTTAAATGGATTGGATAGTGTGAAATGTTGTTAACAGTGATCTAGGGTTTGGATTAGAAGATTATTTATATAAACTGCTTGGTGGCAGGTGATCACCAAGTGGAGTGGATTAGGTCTCACCTTGAGACTGAACCACATTTTTACATCTGCTGTGCATTCTTAGATTAAGTTTAAAATATAATATATATTTTGTATTCCACTACTAATTACTTTGAAATATAAATATATTTTAATGTTACATTGATAGTTAGACTAGAAAGTGTTTGTATGTACTGTAAATATTTAAGTTAGCTTCAAAAGTTAAATGATCTTCAGATTAAATTAACTGAGAACTAATCAATCTATTGATAACGTAAATGACCTGTTATTGTAATAAAAATTCACTACAGTTTAACTCTCTTTAAAAATTGGAGATTTTAATAGAAATACTTTTAATATAAATTGTAATTGGAACTCAATTCACCCCCCTCTTGAGTATCCACTCCGACCAACAAAGGTGACATGTCCATCATGGACTACCCATCTTGCTTCACTGAGTTGTCTCGCTTTGTACCATGTATGTTAAGCGATGACCCCTCTAGTATAAGGCTCTTCAAATATTGATTGCTAAAATCTATACAGGTGCATGTAAACATCATTAGGCTTACCTCATTCTTAGAGTTAGTGAATCAGGAACTCATAGCTGAGGGAAACCTAACAGATAGGCCCTGATTGAGTCGGAAGATGAATTCAAGTGATGGTTATGATTGCTAGAAGCGAGTTCGAGATATGTTACAGTAGGGAAGTCAGGCCAAGGACTCATCTAAACAACCTTGTGGTAGTTCATTAGTTGTTTGCCTTTAGTTTGGGAGGCCATGGCATGTCCGGACTCTATGCGATAGGCCTCCAAATGAGTCTCGTGCATGTGGATAGTTTACACATTTAGAGAGGTTCTGCAGGGAGCCTTCTCAAATAGCTAGTAGGTGGGGAACATGATTGATGGAGGCATCTGAGGATGATTTAGCATCAGTACCATGTGAGGGTAGTCGAGGCTCAACTACACGTAGAGGACATGGCAGAGACAATGATACCTAATTGAGGGGTTAGAGGTCGGTGATTGGAGCTTCACCACAGGGATGTCAGGTATCAGGCAGTCATACTTTAGGCCATATTCACTATCCTAAGCAGCCATAGGCGGATCAAGCTGGTGAGACAATGATGGTTAGAGGTACAATGAACGCGTGGACATGATCTTTCTTGTTTTCTTTTTGGCACGACCTATAGAGGATTTTCAATTTTGAGTGTATGAGATGCACAAGATATTTGTGGACTAACCATATTATATTCATTGGGATTGGAACAATTAAGGGTTTTTGATATATATATATATATATATATGAGATTTCATGGACATCTGGGAATCGACGATGCAGGTTACCTGAGGTGTAAGGCACTAGGTTTTGTTTTGAACATCCATGAGAAGCTGGGCCTCATATAGGCAGACACCGATGTGGTGTGGGATACATTTGGGTGTCAGTAATGACATAGGGGAACTAGATAGTGTGCAGGGGTGATGATGCATCATTGGAGGACTATAGTACTGAAAATAGGTTGGTAGAACTTAGATTGATTTGTGTTTTGGGGAAGAGTTTTTCTTGAATTTTTCTTTTCTACACATAAAAGGGAAATGCTGGGGAAAATTTCTTTATGGGTGGAAGATTGTAGGAACCTAATTATTACCTTAAGGTATGGGATTATTTTTTCCATCTTTTTCAAGATATTTTTTGAGAAAATAAGGAAAAATCGGTATTTCTGGAAATTCCCAGGCTACATGTCATGTACTCGCAAGTACACGCTGGGTGTATGTTAGGCATGTATTGAGAAAGTGCTAAAAAAGTACATGCCATGTAGTGATCAGGTCAAAATAATCTACTACACATTGTATTGTGTTCCTTAACATGCCGTTTATTTTCCTCTCCACATACTGGATGAGTCCTATCTATGTGGTGACCCATATAACGCGTCTAAGCTGTGTGATTCCCTATCAACCCACATAAGTCGGAGTATGGACAAGATACTAAATGGATTGAAATCCTTAATACACATTGTGAACTTTTATTTTTATTTATTTATATGGGAGAGAATAAGATCTTTTTTCCAGAAACATCTTCGTCTTCCCTGTTTTCAGACTGTGATGCTCTGGGAGGCCAATAAAGTTTCGTCTTCTAGATTCCTCTTCTGACATTCATTCTTCAATCCATCGTTGGTTATGGGATCATATCATGAAATATAAACCCACAAACCCTATTTTGTTCTTGTTCTTTTATCTCACATGTTGTAGTTTCCATTCGAGTAAAATTTCTGTAATTTGATGAAAACTTAGATCAATAAAGACCAACTTTTAATTAGATATTGATATCAGATGTGCCTATATCTACGTGTCTAAGTTAGGTAGTGCATACCTTCTATTGTGTTTTCATGGTCATTTGGGTGTTGTATCATTTTAGCGCAACGTCGGGTATTGAGAGAGGCTCATGTTTCTTTATATTAAATCGACTTTAATCCTTATGGTATGTAATTGGGAACTCCCTTGCCTTATTATACTAGAGCAAGGTCTATTTAGTGGCCCATTTTCATTTGGGGAATTTTGTCTAGGGGTGAAAAATGTTATAATTGATTTTTTATTAAACTACTGATTTTAAAATATTATATAATTATTATGTTTGTTAGGGACTTTCAAGACATCATTTCTGGTATGGGACAACACATGGCTAGTACAATTCAACTGTTTAAATTATTATTCCTATTAAAGTGATTATTTTGGTTATATATATATATGTGTGTAATTCTTGATATTGCATATGGTAGAAACTTTTGGATACTTTGGGCATGGCCCGGTTACTCATGAGTGATGTTGATCATAGGTTGGGCTTGTCTTGGATTATTTGGGTGGTTTAACCATGCGATTGGGAGGCATGGACATAGGATTGAGGTCATGTGACTATCAGGTTGGGCATGGTCTAGGTTACTTTTATGTAAATACCATTAGATTCTGAGCTACATGGTTATAGGGTCATGACGTGCCAATGAGGTTCTGGATTGGGTTCTTTATTTGAAGATTACTGCCCACCTCTGATTTGGGTCATGTGCACGTAAATGACTCTATGATGATATGGTTTTGACAGCTTATGTGGTTGGAGTCTTCTGTTGTTTTGGTTAAGTGATTATGGTTTTGGGGTGCTTGTTATGGAATCCATGTGGAAGGTTACCAGCCTTCAGATTGTTTGGGTGTGCCTACGAGACATCAATACTTCAGACACGATGTGTTGGGAGGCAGAAGGTGTCCGGATGCACATGGTGTGAGATTACTATTACTTTGGGGTGCCTTAGGGATGTCAGTACACGTGGCATGCAGTGTTAGGAGGCTCATAGTGTCGAGTTACGTGACTGAGATTCCAGTGTTATCCAAAGCAGGTGACACTCCATGGTGGCTTCTGAGCACTAGTGGATGTTGTGCTTATATTGTGCATCATATTTTTTTTCTTTATATATATTTTCTTGTATAAACACATATACTAGGTACACACCATTGGGTGCTATCCTATTGAAATTTTTCTCACACCCTACACAGGCCCTTCGAGATGCATGTAGACTGTATGGATTTACATGCAAGAAGGAGATCAGTTTCATGAGCTGAATCATATTAGCTATTGCATAATGATTTAGCATAGACCCTGTGGTCATGCCTAGATGGAGTTTACTTTGTTTTTTCTTTCTCTCATAAATTAGCTTGGTCATTTATTATATAGCTACATTTTGATAGCCCGGGATGACATTATGTGTTGACATGTATGAACTATTGTGGACACATGTTTTGTTTGTCTTAGTAGTTGTTACAAGTGGTGTTCATCATGTTGTTCTATTTATCTTCTATTCCATTTGTTGATATATTGCTTTCATTATTTATCTGATTTTGTATGTGCTTCCACTATGCAAGTCTGGTTTGAGTCTGCTTAGTCATTATTACCGCTATAGGTTTTATTTTTATATTCTGACTAGTACCTTATTTTCCACCAAGAGGGTATAGCCTCCACCCTATACCTGTTTAGACCCTCACTACTAGTCGGTAGCCTCTGGCGTTCGGGGAGGTGTTCCTAAGGTAGTAACACCCGACCCGTTTAGCACTGTTTAGGTGGTTTTTTAGGTTCAGGACGTTATATTATGCATCTTATAAAACAGAAATATGATATATTTATATCATGATACAAGTAAATAAATATTCCAAAATGATAAATTAAGTGTTAGTATTTTTATAAGACATAACTATTTTATTAGAGATATTATAATAAATATAAGTATTTATAATAAAATTTGTTTTCAAAAAAATTATTCATAAATTAATATTTTAGCGTCTAATAATTATTAGATAATTTAATGGGACCACAATTAAAATTTTAATGGGTCCTAAAATAAATTAGAATATCAAAATAAGTATATTATGAATAAATGATGGTTTTTATTAAAAAATAAATCTATTATATTAATAAAATAGTTTTATTAAAATGTGTTATAATTTTAAAATATACACATCAAGAAATGGTAGGGTGAATTTTCTATATTTTTCTAAAATAGTTGAATTTTGGATGAATAGTGAAAAACAGTAATTTAGAGTATTAAATATTATATAGAAAAAACATGAATTTTGGATTCATTAATGATGTAATCACCCATTATATTGAAAAAACATGCACAATTTATCTTATATTGTAATAAAAATCAATATTATCAATATTATTTATCCATTATAATAAAATAATAAATATAATAATAAAAAACAACACTCTCAACCCCTAAAAAATACCACTCTCACAACACCTTCTCTTAACAATTTTTATGTCTTGAATATTACAAAATATTTTCCAAAACCTATCATCCCCACTCTTCCCACATATATTTTCTAGTAGTCGCAAAAAAAGAACAATTCCAAGTTCCTTAAGTGTTCTTTAAAGAGGTGATATTCTAGAGGTAACATTCTCAAACTACTTCTTTTAAATTATTTTCTTCTTTTACCTTATCTTCACCTCATTCGTCCATAAAATCATAATAAATATTATGTCATTTATAGACTATAATTTTATATTAGTAATGTGTTATCTTCTATCCACACATTTTCTCATCTACACCTATTCAAAAAATAAAACCATTATCAAAATTATAGTGGTTAACCATCTCTATGGATAGTGAATATTAATTTTCCATTATCACCTTCAAGGGTAGTCATAAAAATAATTATTATGGTTAAATAATATTTTAATAAGTATCTTATAACTTATTCTATGTTTTTTAAATAATATGTAAACATAAAATTAAATAAGATGAAACTAGTTCATTATGGTTGGTAGATACCCTAAATGATCTAACCACATAATGATAATTTTTTTACTCAAAGATACATCCCAATGTCAAAAATGAAATTGGGTATGGGAAAAATTAAAAATATATAAGAGAATTAATAACATTTTATTTCACTTCTGTTGTTTTAGTTCAATTTTGGAAAAAACATCAATAATTATAAAAATGTGAATTGGCATAAAATGATGAAACAAATGCTCCTGAGACGATGAATTGAACTTTATAACTCATAGAAATGACCATTAATAAACTAAATAAATTTATAATAAATAAAAAATATGTGTTTTTGGTTATTAATTATATAATTAATTAATCTAATTGGATAATACATGACATAAAAAATAAATATCACATTCACACATGATGCATGGTATCTCTCTGAACAGTTATATTTACTTTGGGTTACATGCTCTTTTCTATTCCATCATTACCTTGATTTATCAAATAAATAATCTTATATAATTCTCCTATAATATTTATAAATTTTACACAATTATATTTCTATATAAATTTATATTTTTTATTGAGAAATATGTGTATTTATAGGTTCCCTTCCCAATCCCTATCAGTTAGAAAACCTGATTAAAGAGAAATTCTCAGTTTCTCACCCATTTTCATGTCCACATGATAAATTTTTTCAAAAAAAAATATTTTATCAATTAAATAATTTTATATTAAAAAAAATTTATAGTTCATTTTTTATTTTATAGGAATAATTATACTTTTTTAGTCTTTAAAGTCTGTTCATTATTTTCCATAAAACTATGCTTAATTAGCACATTTCTAAAGTTATCTTGCCACTATTTTATTCACATTATTTGTATTAAATTTTTTATTATATATTATTATATTTCATTAATTAATTTATAAGAATCATATAAATCCATTCTTTCATGGATACCATTCTGATACATCCATTGGTTTTTTCCTTTTGACAAGATTACAAAACTCAATTCATTCCATGTGAATCCCATTTAATTATTCCTTATGATTGATTTATTTATGCGTCACACATATACATGTACATGTAATTATGGGTGCACACTGATAATTTCCCAGTTATTTGGGTAATATTTAGTCTCATGATACATTTTTATTGGATAATGGAGTTAATCTAAACCATTATAGGACTATATTTTCCAAGTGATTTCATCTTGACAGTTATCCTTGAATCATGTTTATAACATGATGTATGTTACTTTAATAATGAAATATTTCTTTGATATTATGATTCCATGTTTGATATTTTTTCTCCACATTTTTATTTATGATCAATTCCTTTTCTTATATCATGTTATGCCTTCTTACTCTTGTTTTATTCTTTTTTTTAATATTTCCCTTACTAATATTTTTATCTCATCCCTTCTATTTATTTATTAACTAGTTCATCCTATAAAATTATAGGAGCTCAAAGAGAGTTAAGAGATCAGTATTAATATTAATAAAATAATCTTTTATTCTAGTTTTATTTTTTCTAATTATATACATAGTCTTCTAAATAATCTATGATTTTTTATACTTGGTTTGTATTTGATGGATCATTGTTCTTAAAATCATATTATAATATGCCTAAAGGCTTAGGTTTTTATAGTAGGTATAAAAATATGACCTAGTTATTTTTAAGGATAGGGAATAGAAAACATTTTTAAGAACCCTTAGGATATGTCTATGCATACGAATAATTACCAGGGATAACCTATATTGAAACTCAGGGAATCATAAGTTAGGATATAATTTTCATTTATAACCTTGTCATTATGTGTTCATACATTTATATTTATATGACTATTAGATAAGTATTAAAGCCCAAGTTTTTTTTTAATATTTTCGTTAATGGAAGGAAATAGTATAAACCATGCAAACAATCAATGTTGTTGGAAATGTATCAATTTCCCAAATGAAATGAAAAACCTTATGGGAATACAAGAAGAATTGTTTTTGAGAATACTGGATCAACTAGATAAGATTATTAATAGTAACATGAATTTTTTGAATCACACTATTTATCCGAATAAAGATAAAATTATGGCCAAATAATTTATATGAAAACTTCTTCCTACATTTAGTGGATCTTTTCATCCCCTCATAATATAAAAATAGATTAACCCCATTGAAAAGATATTATCCACTATCCATTGCATGTAAGAATGTAAATATGTGCTTGTGGCCTATCATTTTTATAGGGTAGCTGACTAGTGGGGGAAACTACTAATGAAATCAAAATATAAAGAGGAAATGGATTCCATGAAATTTGAATGATTCAAGAAAGTCTTTTTTAGTGAGTATAATCTACATTCTCTCCTACATAAGATGGAGATGGAGTTCCAAGGATTGAGGAAAATGGAAGATAAGTCTATCAAAGAGTTTGAGGAAAAATTTACATGGATTTCATAGTAAAACTATTAATTTTTGATGGATAGAAAAAACCTGGTAGATAACTTCATTTGTAGACTAATGCCAATCCTATGTAAATCCTTGACAAATGAAGACTTTGATAGCGATGAGAAGATTATCTATTGTGACCTTAATGTTGAAAAGGATATTAGAGACTCTCAGTGGTATATTGGTATCAAATATAAAAAGAGGAAAATGGAGATTTATAATGTAGGTTTAGTAAATAAATCTTCTGGAGGAAATAAACCTATCATCCCATGTGTTAATGGTTTGGGAAGAAGAATCCGGATAATTATCTAAGGGAGATTCATCATATTCTAAATGTGGGGAATAAAGATAATCATATTTGAAGGGATATATAGAATCCCAATAATGAAGAATAAAAGAGGGAGGTTAATATCAACACTTATACTGTTGAAAAATGTTTCAAATTCAATTAAAGTGAATGTTATGTAAGTCAATTTCTAAAGCCAAGGCTTATGAGAAACAATCTAAGAAAACAACCTCCCAAGAAACAAAGAAGGGAATATTCTATCAATTCTATTGAGGTGGATCAAAAAAATGATGTGGTGATATATTTGGTGGTTATTCATTCATTGATATAAAATTTACATTTTGATTCAAGATCTACACATTTTTTTCTATCATTAAATTTTTGTATAACAAATCAAACACCACCTCAAAAAATGTAGGTTGAGTTATCCATGATAACAATGAATGGGGAAATTAATGAAAATAATGTATATAAATTCTCCCCATAAATATTTATAAAATAAACCTCCAAGGGAATTTTATATTACTTTATTTGTGGGAGTTTTATTCAATATTGTGAATGAATAGTCTATATTTATATAAGTCCAACATCAATTTTCATGAAAGGAATATCACTCTTTACATCCTTAGGGATACTACAATTCTGAAAAAATATATAGAGGAGGGTAAATGTCCTTTAGAATCATTTTCTCAACAATTGATACTATTTCCTTATCAGTAAGTATTTAGAGAGAAAATTATTAAGACAAATGAGATTATAATTCTGGAATACATTCCAATTGTGAGGGACTACATTGATCTTATTCCTAGATATCATCACATATCAAAGAGTCCTTATAGTATGGCCACTATTAAAATAGAATAACTGAAGGATTAGTTATAAGCCAATATGAATAATGATCTTATATTCCAGAGAGATTCACCATGGGGTGTTCTGATACTCTTCATGAAGAATAAGGATTTATTAATTCCCCTCTACAATGGTTATCATGAGTATAAAAATAAAAATAATGAAAAATTATCCCCTCACATTGATTGATGAATTGTTCTATCAACTATGTGGGTCCAATTATTTATTTAATGGGGATCTATGGTTAGGATATATCAAATTAAATATGAATAATGAATGTATTCCCAAAAATACTTATAAAAAAAGGTATTGAAATTATGAGTTCATAGTTATGCCCTACAGACATACTAATGGTCCAAAAATCTTCATGGACTTAATAGAAAGTGTCTTTAGAGATTATATTGAAAACATTATTATAGTTTTTATATATGATATTCTAATATACTATAATAGAAATGAGGAAAGTGAGGATAATTTTAATAATGTACTAATGTCTATGTGAGTATAGAAACAATATAAAAAGTATAGTAATTGTGAGTGTTGGATAGAGTAAGTATTATTCATGGGGATTATTAACACTAGAAAAGTGAAGTATATAGAACATTTTAAAACAAATTCCATTGATTGGTGGCCCAAAAAAATATTTTTATTGCATATATATAGTTTCCTTAGTATGTATATGTATTATAAAAGATTTTTGTGGAACATCTCATATTCGACGAACCCACTAACCAAGCTGACTATAAAGTGGGTAAATTTTTCTTAGAATAGTGAATGTGAATACAGATTCAACGGATTTAAAACAAATCTTACCACTTCACTAGTACTTACACTAACAACAAGGGTATAAATCATCATGGTATATAGTGATGCATCAATGAAGGGATTAGGTTGTTTAATGATAAAAAATAATAAAGTCATATACTACACCTTTGGGTTGCTGAGTTTTTATTAGAAAAACTATCCAATGCATGATCTGGAGTTCGTCAGTGGGATCAATGCATTGAAAATATGGTTTCATTATCTCTATGGGGAGAAGTGTGTTATATATATTAATCACAAGAGCCTCGAATATATATTCACAAAGAAGGAGATAGTTATGCACTAGTGAATATGGATGGATATCATTGGGGATTATAAATCCTCAATCCACTACCATCCAGGTATATAAAAAAAAGTTTCATATGCTCTGTGTAGAAAAGATCCTACATCATTATCAATGATCATAATTGAGAAGGATCCAATATTCTTAGACTGGAAAAGGATGATCATGGGAATCACAATTGAAGGAAAATTACTATTCCTTTCTCAAATTATTACTCAACTATCACTTTTAGAGATGATTTAGGATTCTCAAAGAGAAGATTTGGGAATTCAGAAGAAGGTGTAAGATATTTGAAATCAGAAATCTTCAGAGTTAAAAAATTAATGAGAAATGATAAGTAAGAATTGGTTTATGAATATGCATACTATTAAATCCTAACATAAGGATGGAAATTTTGAATGAATCACAAAGCTCAAACTTCTCCATCCACACTCAATAAAAAAATATGTATCAAGATATTCAAGGGCATTATTGGTGGGACAATATGAATAAGGATATCCTTGAATTTACATAAAAGTGCCCGGTATGTTAGCAAGTGAAGGTTTAAAGGAAAAAGTAAAAGGGTATGATGAAATGATTATGCATACATATAATGAAATGGGAAAACATCTCCATGGTTTCTATCATAGAACTTTTGAATACATCTATGGAAAATAATTCAATATGGTATATTTTGGATCATCTTTCAAATATTTATCACCTTATTTTAATTTGAGAGGAATTATCACTCATTCGACTTTCACAGAAATATATCTGAGAATTTGTGAGGCTACATGGAGTACCATTATCACTTGTATCCATTTCCGAACATAAATTTACCTCCATGTTCATGAAATATCATTATCATTCTCTAAAAATTTATGTAAACTTCAGTACAAATTATAACACCCAAAATGTTGGCCAATATTGGAAAATTATTCATACATGTAAATATAAGTAGTTTAATTCTGGATTAACTTAAAAGGATAATAATACCAATATTTTACTATGGTCGAATTCTCATATAACTATATTTTCTACTCAATCACCTAAATGTATAGATATGGAGAACATTATGGGAAAATATGAAAAACACCTATATGTTGGAATGGTGTTTCTGAACACAAGCTATTGATACCTAAAATGGTCAAGGAAATGGTAAAAACGTTGAAGACCATTCAGTAGTACCTCAGGGTAGCCCAATGTCAATATAAGAGAAATGTTCTCAATCATCATTTGGACCTATATTTTTATGTTAAAGAAAATATATTTCTATACATATCTCCCTAGAAGAGACTCATGATATTTGGGAAGAAATGAAAGTTATGTCCTAGGTATATTGTCCCCTTGGTGATTGTTAATCACGTGGGAGTTGTATCCTATAAACAACCAGTTATAATAACTATGTATCATATACATGATGTATTACTTGTATCCTTATTGATGAAGTTCATACCAGATCCATCATAGGTAATAAATTTAGAGGTGGTACATCTGAAAAAATATATCCCTTACATGGAGTTGTCAATTAAGATATTTGTTCATTGGGATAAAGTTATATAAAACAAGACTACTCACCTAGTCAAAGTACTATGTAAGAACCGTAAATATAAATATGTGACATTAGAACTAGATAATCCAATGTACGAGAAGTACCCTCACTTATTTTAATATTATTATGTAAATAAAATTTAGGGAATAATTTCATAATGGGGATGAATGTAATAACCCAGAATTTTATCATAGGAATTTCCCTTCTTATAATCATGTCAAGTAGTAAAAATATCATACATCACACAAAGAAAAAAATATATTATTCTTATTAAAAAATAATGAAACATTAGTAAAAAATTAAACTAATAATATTTATAAATATTATATTTAGATAATAAATAGAAAATAAGATAATACGAATATGATTATTTTGATCAACTCAATCCATTAGAACCATCATACTCACAAACAAAAATATAAATATTAAACATAATTTCAAGAATAAAATATTCATTTTTAAGTTTAAAGTATGTTTATACTAGATACAAAATAGAAGTCAATGAATAATAAATGTTATAATTGGTATTTATTGTAAGTAAGGAACCCAAATGACAATTATAATTCAGATAGTTGGAATAGTAATCTGACCAATGAAATAGTATCCTAACCCTTGAAATTGTTATCTGACTATTAGGAATAGTAATATGACCATCAGAATAGTAAGCAAATCTATCAAAATTTTATAAAATATTTCGGTATCCCATAAAATAATAATATGATTTATTTATAACATGAGAAAAGTAAATATAAATTTTAGAATGATAAATTAAGTGATTATATTTTTTAAAAATTCAAGTAATTTATTTCTAATTTTATAATGAATTTAATTATTTAAAGAAATTATATTCCCAAGATGGATTCATAAATTATTATTATATTACATGATAATTAAATTTTAACATTATGAGACCATAAATAATTATTCAAAATTTCAAAAAATTTATTATAAGATTAAATTTTATATTTTTTAAATAAACGATGATCTTATATAAAAAATAAATTTACTATATTTAAGGAATTATTTTCATAAATTAGATTCCATTTTTTAAGTCTAACCATTGAAATTTTTTAGTGCGATTTTTATAGATTTTTCTAATGTAACTAAATTTTTGGTGAATAGAGAAATATGGTAATTTATGTTATTGAACATTATAATCCAAATACATTAATTTTTTTAGTCATGGATGATGCAGGAACCCATTAGTTTTAACTGAAAAGAACCATTTACTGTATAGAGTCTAAATAATCAAAACTCTTGATAGTATTGTGCTAAAATAATAAACTAATTAAGATAATAATCCAAAGCACCCCTCTCATCCTCTTATAGATATTACCCTCTCCAACCATTATCCTCACACATTCTTAGACTCAAATATTGAAAAATATCTTCCCAAACCACTCGTACCCACACTCCCCATGTCAATGTGCTATTGGTATCACCAAAAAACCAATTCCAAGATCATTTAGTGATCCTTTAATGAGTGGATATCCAAGAGGTAAAATTCTCCAAGTACTTTATTACTTTCTTTTCTTCTTCTACCTTATCCTAAAATAATAAATTGATTAATAATAATTACTATAGTATCATTTATATAGTGCAATTTCATATTTATAATTTAATATCTTATATCCACTTATTTTCTCATCTCCTCTTATTCAAATATAATAAAGCATTATCCAAATAATGGTGGTTCACCGTCTATATGGATAATAAGTTTTAATTATCCATTATTGCATTAATGGCTTGTCATAAAACTATTATTATGTTTAAATATTATTTTAATTATAAAATTCTTGATGTTTTAGAACAAATATATGAAAATAATATTAAAATAAATGATACCAGTTTGTGGTGGTCAATAAAACCACATAAATGAATTAACCTCATGACAATAAAATATTATCCCAAAGAACCATACCTATTTAATAAAAAAAATATTAGACCATTTAAACATATGTAAGTTAATTAATACCATTTTAATTATCTTCTGGTATTTTTTTATAGTTATAGAAAACATAAATAATTATACACAACTGTACCAGGCATGAAACTATGAAACGAATGCTCCGGCAATGACAAATTGACATTTATAACTCATTGAAATGAAGATAAATGAACTTAATAAAATTATAATAAATAAAATATATGCGTAATATATTCTTAATTAATTAATTTATGATACTTATTTGATTACCTATGACTCTAAGTGAAATCAAAAATCACATTCATACATAAGATATGTGACCTCTCTGAACCTCCATTTTTCCTTTCGGTCCTGCTCTCATAATCTTTTCCTCAATTTATCAATTCTTTATTTATATATAATTTTCAAAAAAAATATATTTATATATATGAAAAACTTTTATATTTATCTAAATTTATTTTTTTGATGGGTAAATACGTTTTTTAAATGGATTCCTTGTCAATTACCCTCGATATTAAAACCCGATAAAAGGTAACTTCTCTGTTTCTTACCCATTTTCAAGCACGCTCTATAAAAAATTTCAACCAACACATATTTTTTAAAAATAACTAATTTTATCCTGAAAAACTATTTTAGTTCTTTTTTTCTGGAAATAATTATACCTTTATCTTCTTTAAATACCATTCATTATTTCCCCTAAAACTATCTCAAGTGGAATATTTATAAAGTTACCTTTATACAATTTGTTGTGTTTTCACTTATTTTGGATTTAATTATTCATGATATATTATTATATTTCTTTTATTAATGGGATATAATAATTTAAATAACCTCTTTTATAGATAACATTATGAAAACTCCTGTTGGATTTTCCTTATGACATGATTACAAAACCCATTTCTTTTTATGGGTATCCCTTATGATTACTCCTTGTGTATATATTATTTAAGTACTATAAATATGCATGTACATGTTATAATGGGTGATTTAAGATATCATGAAAATGTATTGGGTAACTTTTAGTCTCATGATATGTCATGTATGGGATTAGGGAGTAATGAAAATCCATTATGGGACTCCATCCACCATGTGATATCATCAAGAAAGTTAGCCTTAACTCATGTTTATGCCATGATATATGTTGATTCCCAAATCCTATATTGACAAGATAATATGATTTTATGTTCTATATGTTATGAATCTACATGTTTATTCATGATCCATGCAATTTATTTTATTGTGTTATTCATTATGAATCATTTTTTACGCTTTTTTCCATGTTTATTCCCTTACTGGGATTTTTAACTCATCCCTTTTGTTTATGTATTCCCCATGTTTTCCCTTGTAGTTGTAGGATCTCAAAGGTAGTTAGAAACAAATTATTTTTATTAATAAGAAGAGATTTTTTTTTCTATTTTTTCTCTTTTTAATTATATACATTGTCTTCCAAATACTATAGTATTTTTTATATTTGGTTTTTATTTTGTGGATAATTGTGATTAAAATCATAAAATAATATGTGTTAAAGTATTGGGTAACTATATAAACCCTTTACTAAATTCTAAACCAACATATTCTTCACTCAAATAGAGATCCAGTTTTAGGTATCAGAAGAGTAATGATATACAGGAGTGTTGATGATTGGGGATCCTTAGTTCCCCCCATTTTTCTTCAAGATCTTACCCATAAATCTCCGAAAAGACATATCATATTATTTTCTAAAACCCGAATAAAACCATCCAAACAGGAACGAAATACCAAATGTAGGGGATGATAAATTGGCGATCCATAACGGTGTTCTAGTGATTATTTTGGTTGGGGAAGTGAAAATAGTTGGATGATAACCATATGGATGATTGTGATCAAAAGGATTAGACCACTAATTGTTTGAAGATTAATTAATTTTCGCACATATAAGCACCTAATTGGATATTATAAGGGTGGATCAGATCAAAACATTTCTAAATAAACATAACCAATATAAAATTGGGCTATTGGGACCTATACATTTTATACATAAATACAATATATAATTATTAAAAATTTCTATTTCATTTTAATACAATTCAATCCGGACCTATAAAGTTTCTATGTCTATAGAAACATGGATACATAGAAAATTTGTATATAAATGATCCAAGTCATTTTCCTCTTAGTTAGACACATCTAAAACCCTTCTTAGATAGAACACACTTTAATGATTTCTCTATAACTTTGGGAAGGTAAATACTAGGAAGGGTGATCTCAGATTCTCAATAAGGGTAAAAATATAAGATATCAATGATTTATTAAATTTTAACATTAGATACACATAATGGTATGATAACATGAGTTTCAAAATAAGAAATAATACCCGAAAATTCATATATCAAAACCATGAAACATCGTATAATGTTTGAACAATTGAAATACAAAATATACAAGAGTGTGGAGTTATCATTAATCAATTATGAGCTATGAAAACATATCATAAGAATAAGATATAAGTTCTTGGAATTAATATAAGAATTAAAAGTCATTTGTTTTGTCAAGTATCACTGTTAATACAGTCATAGTGGATTAGGTTCCCTTAACATTGCATTATTTCCTTATTCAAGGTTCACTTCCTAGACAATTTAATTGGAAAGGTCACTTAATGAACTAGGGTCAGTCCCCATTCCATTCTATATTATCTCATGATATATCATCACTTCACTAATGCATTGAGTTGATATATATAATATCATGTCCACATGTTACATAATAAATCACATATATATGTGTTCCATAAGATTATAAAGCAATCATCATATCAATAATTCATAACCCACGAAAAGGATATCTATTTTATAAAAATTTCATCACTATAGTCATAAATAATTTATAGATGTAATTAATATGGAAACACTATATAATATACCTTTGAAATATTAAGAAACAAAAAATGATATAGATATAAATATAAATACCTTAAAAAAACCCTGGAACATTTCTTAAGTAAAATACACTTTTTATATTTAATATATTATATAGATTCTTAAAGTTTCAATATATTAAGTGAAAAATTTATTTTAAAATAAAAAAGGAAACATATAAATTAATATTAAAATAAAATAGTATTCATGATGGTGTGTAATCTTTTCAATTGGGTTTTGTTAAAATAAAAGTTCCTTTTAGATTTTTCAAAAAAGTCAAAATTATAATGTTTGGAAAATGATAAGATGGATCCTTTAAAACAATAGTAATGAAATTAAAATATAGTAAAAAATTATGTTTAATAATATTATTATAATAAAAAAATTAATCAAAATATTTTAAAGAAAATATTGTAATGGAAGAGAAGATTCCCAACTGAAGTGAAAAACAAGGTCACGTGTCCCTAGAAAAAATATTTCATTCTCTTAAGTACATAAGAGAAGGTAATGAAAGGAAAACATGAAATCTCAAAAAATTAATATTGTAAAATGAAATTCATAAATTTTTTTATGTATATATCATTCAATTTCATCATTGTAAAATTTATGTGTGAAAAATCCCATTAAAATTACAATGTAACATAAAACTCTTAACTCAAGTACGTCTTGCTTCATAAGTGATGTAACCTCCTGCATAAAAAATTTAATTCTTATTATATTTATATATAAACCAATAATAAAATCTATAATGAAATATATGTTTTAATTACAATATCTTATTACCCCTTAACTAATAATATTTCATTACAGTCATTATTTTGGGTGTTAATAGCATTGCTTTACTTGTACGCTTTGGTTTAACCGTTATGTTCCAAGAACTTTGATCATGGTTCCTTAATATATATAATGTTAATATTGATAAAAGTATCACATATATATGTCATATAAATAATTATAAAAATTCCATATAAATTGGTGATGAAAAATGATGTCCATCACTATGTGAAGATGATCGTCTGTATGTGGGAAAAATCGGTGTTTCTATTTTTTGATAGATGGAAAAAGGAGTGGTAAATATTAATTTAACATTATATAATAATTTATTTTACATCAATAAAATATATAATGATTAAAAATAAATTAATAACCAATTTTTAATTATGGTGGTGGAAAATGAATAACATCTTTATGTGGAGGTTGTAGTCCTCGTGTTTGTGTGAGCAATACTTTTATCACCAACTTTATTGATAACAGATGGTAAATGGTTATTACATCACCATAATAACATATCTATATATTTTTGATACTAAAATCATTGTGATTTTATGGATATAACAATATTATATTAGTTAGAAGAAGAAATTAATTGAAGGTCCTTGGTTAAAATTTATACCCTTTCTTTGAGAGACCTCATTTAGAAACTAATTAATACTAGAATGATTTTTTTGTAAGATAACCGTAAAATCTAAGAATAAATAAATTGTTCTAGGATTTTTAGTATTTATGTTCTAATATCTAGTGCTCAAATGGTGTGAATAATGGTGGGGAATAGGTTCCCTTTTATAATTGAGGGGAGGGACACCTAAGTAATTCTATAAAAATTTCAATAATATAAGATAGATTTATGGGAAAGTGGATACAAATGAAAATTTATTGAAATATAGTAAAATATAAGTTTTAAATACCTTTATACATTTATACTTTTTTCATTTGGGTCTCAACCCTACACTTATCTGTTATCTTAACCTCTAGGTTATCTTGGTTTAACCTAAATTGTGGTAAAACAATTTTAATATATTTATTATTTAGTAAGAAAAAAAATCATTTGAAACTAATATATTATATTAATTATGAATATTAAAAATATTTAATTATTTAAAAATATTCAATTTCCATAATTTTAATAATTTATCTTTAAATACGTAAGGAACCAACAACAAAAACCGATTTTAGAAGAATGGATCTTTAAGATTAAAACATAATTTATATACATTCATTTTGTCGGGAAAAACAAAAAATGATTGTTAAAATATTGTATTGGTTATATAATATTAAAATTACATTAAAATAATTATAAAACATAAATTAATTTATTTTATTATGTTAAAACACATTATATATTTAGTAGTAGTTTTTACAAAGATGTGTTTTTAATCCCAAAATAAACTCATATCAAAATTAGGAATAATGATAATTATTATATAATTAATTATATGATTTAGAATTTAAGGATTATCACATTAATTTAGGATCAAATTAAAATTATAATAATCCTTTTTATTAGAAATGATAAACATTTTTTACCAAAAATATTATTTTTCAGTATTTATTAAAAATAATAATTTTTTGATGAATACTAAAAATTCACCAAAATATAATATTTAAATGATTTAATAAAAAAAATATTAATTATCTACAATAACAATTATAAAAGTTTTAGAAATTATTTATATTGTCAATCTATAAAAAAGGGACAAAACCCATTTCTGAAAAAAAAATTAAATGTGCAAAATAACATTACTAAAAATTAAGAACGTATATATTATGAATAAATAAATAAATTTTAATTATCAAAACCTTTATAAATATAATTTTCACAAATTTTTTATTACTATTCATACATTTCAATTTACCTACTAAGTTATAACATTTTCCTATATCACAGTTCATTTAGACTCAGGGTTGTGTCTAAGGAATGATATTGAAAAATTCATGTTTTATTTCGAAGGAAATGAAAATAAACTATTGATGTGTTAAATTTCACCCTCCTTAAAATTAGTTTCACCCTTGAAATTAAATCAATCTATTTTAAAAAAAAAATAGGATACATTTTCATCCTAACATCAACGAGTTTCTATGTAGCTTCCCTAATCTATGATTCCTCTGATGAACTTAAACCAATAAATAAGTGTAGTTCCTTATAACATAATATCTATAATAAAATAATTTTAAGTGTAGTTATTAAAAGGAAATATTATTCTCTTTTGGTATAAACTATGATTTTACAACTTGTGAGGGATTGGGTATGTACTTTCTTAGGATATAGGCATGGAACAGTTTGTGAATTGTGAAGAGGTTTGGTAGGAGTTCCAAGTGGTAGGATATAGTCAATACTCAACCAGTAATATTAGAGGGACTAATATACTTGGGGATCACATTCCCCTTATTTTATAATCTTATAACCTCTTTACTTTAAGAAATTCATTGAAAAACCATCTCAACCATATAAAATTCTAGACCTTACCAATGATTACTAGCATAACTCTTCTATTATCTTTATCATGCCTTCATGTGCTACTCAATAGATCTTAAACAATATTTGATTTATTTATCTATCTCTATTTTGAATATATTTCATTATCTGACTTCATACTATCATATTAGATTTATACACTTCATTCTGTATAGTTCTTCATGAGAGACCATCTAAATTATTTGGTGAAAGCTATTATTGTACGATAACTAATCTATAGGAAGGTGTTAACCCCACCGCCAATTGATTTCTAAATAAAATACTATTAAAATATACACTAAGGTTCTATCATTCCTTTTAGAGTAATTGTATATCTATGTATGATAAAAAGTTCAAAAAAATGAATCTAGAGCTTGTTGATGAATTCTTAGGAATCTCAAGTTAAAACTCAGATCCTAATCAAATAAAATAGACTATGGTATAACACATAACCTTACCACTTTCTTAATGTATATCATAGAAATGTGATCATTATAGAAATATTATCAGATATAAATTATTTGTTTTAAATGAGCAAGGCAGGTGGCTACAACCAAAATATCATTATTGACTTTAGATGTTTTGGGGGGTCCGATGACAAAATGCATGGTGTTGTTTTTCTATTTACCTTATTGTATGGGTATTGGTCATAAAATACCCTCCGAAATATTACCCTCTTACATAACTTGATAATATATCAAGCACCAAGATACATACCCCATAATATCTCTCTTCATGTTGTCCCACCAGAAATACTTTTTATAATCTCAATACATCTTCATACTTACAGGATGAGTAGATAATGAAAACTTATGATATTATTCAAATATTTCATTATTTAGTTTTGTTATTTATGGAAAACATACTCATGTCATGAACCTTATAATTACACTCAATAAAGTTTGATCTCATGAGTATTTCTCACCATCATTTATTTCATTACACCCCCCTTCAACACCTATTTAATCAATAAATTGATAGGTGGTTGAACTTTGAGTTGAGAAATATAATATCTTAACCCTTACATTAATATTTAAAGATATATACATTTAAAATAAATAGATATTAGATCCTTTTTCTTCCTCATAATAGATAATCTACTATAACCATTTTGACTCAAAGAATCATTCACTTTGTTTAATTACATTGGGAGGTAATCTATGAAGAAATCATAATCATTTATCAACTCCAACCATATTTATCAGTGAATATTCAAAAATTATTTGTATTATATAAACATTATCATTTATAATCATTATATATTTCACACCTTTCTCTGTAAATATAATGCATTGATATCTTTAATGCAAAGACTATCACTGCTAACTATGAAGAATGAGTTGGGAAATTTTTTCCATAAAAATTCAATTTGTGTGAGGTATAATATATCACCATATAATTTAGAAAAATAACACACTACAATACCTATTTTATGCATCAATGAAAATATAAATCCTTCACCATTATTTTTTATTGCGATTACATGTACACTAACCAACCTTATCTTTAGTTCCATGAAATATTCTTCACATTTGTCAGTCCAATAGAACATAAATACCATATCTATTAACATGGTTAGTGGGTTCGATTGTCTTGAGAAACCCTTTACATATCCTTAATAATATGTATCCAATCCAAGAAAACTATGAATCTTAGCTGTAGTGTTTTTTCTAGGCTAATGTTCAATAAATTTTATTGATTGATCCTCTGATATACCCTTACATGAGATTATATGACCCAAAAAATGAAACATTACATTTCAACAATTCAAAAATGGTTGATTTCTCATAAATTATATCCTTCCATATAGTTTTAATATAATATATGAGTGATATTTATGCTATTACTTTCTATTCGTATATATTAAAATATCACCGATAAATAGTAAAACAAACTAATCAAGGTAATATCTAAAGACTCTATTAATTAAATCCATAAGGTTTGTGGAGGAATCAGTAAGACCACATGGAATGAATATATATTTATAGTGTTTGTATCTCAATTGGAAGGTTTTCTTATGTATGTCTTCACTTTATACCCTCAATGGATAATATCTAGATCAAAGATGAATTGTGGAATAATATGGAGATCCTTATAATTGAATAATCAACTTCTTTATTTTAATGCGTAAGAGGTAAATATTCTAGAAATATGTCATCAAAATATAGTACAATTTAAATATCATCGATTCTGGGTTTCTTCCCAACAATTTGAGAAAAACTCCCATTTTGAATAGGATTCAAGTCCCATGAAAATATTTTAATTTACATTGGAGGTTTATATTTTTCCTCAGAATGATATACATTCATAAGATGGTTCATAATATCAAAATTTTCATCCTATATTAATAAATTGAAATGATATTTATATAAATAATGGTTTTACATGCCCAAAATCATATTAAATTAAAATATAGGAAGAATAAAAATATTTATAGGGAGAAAATACCACAAATATCATTCAAGGATATTTATGGAATGGATCTAAAGTCATCTTACTATTATGAATTTTCACCACAATTCCAGCATCTAGTCATTAAGGTGGTAATGTGATGCTCTTTTAAATTTTTTGATATAAAAAAGAGTGTGTATAAGTGGAATCAAATTAAACACCATCACTTCTTAAATGGATAGAGTATTTAAATATCACAACATCATTATCTCACCCCACATCGACAATAGTGAGGGCATAAAATTTTCTTCTTTCTCTACACATAAGAGGTATCTGACAATGTTAATCGTATTATTTTTATATTTCAAGTAGCAGTTATCTTAATTTCTATAGTCCTAGAAATTTTATCATTAGACTATAGTCAGTGCATTATTTATATATTTATCTCCATTTTCATCATTTGAAAATTCTTCCAAATATGTTTTTACTTTATTTCTTAATTATCTTCTTCTCAAAACTAAAAAAATTTATCTATCCCTTAAGAAAGTTATCTCTAACTTCATTCCACAATTTTAACATAAAGTAATACTCATAATTTACCCTCCATGGGGTTTTATAAAAATATCATTTTAAATGAATATTTATTTTCATAATAAAACCATTATATTGATGGTTTAATCCAATATAAATTTCCACCTTGATAACATGTTGAATGATTTATTCAAATATACTAATCGATCTTATGGATAACTCCATTAAAAGACTTGTACTTAATCTAATAATGAATAGGCCAATCTTAATTTATGGTTCAAAAATAATATTGGAATAATACCATACAAGTCTTGTAAAAGTTACCCCATAGTGGCAAAAAGATTTATTTTTCATATATTAATGCCAACGAAAATCCTTCTCTATCTTTTTATAATCATTATAACAAATTTTATTATTAAAAAATAACATCATTAACTCATCCCAATCTTTGAAGTAAAATTCTTAAAATTGCCCTATATTATTGATTAGAGTCTGTAATTGATATGCTTCACCTTACCAAAGATATAAATTTAATATAAGATTCACTTTTTATTAGAACTAGAGAAAATATAATATATTTTCAATGGTATTGATCCACAAATAAAATATTTTTATATAGGTTGAATCACTAAAAATGTGGATGTATCATCATATTTAAATCAAGAGTAAACTATTAATTAATTTTCTCATTGGTATACTTATCATGATTCATGGATTTTTAATTTTTCATAAGAATAAAAGTTATATTTCTCATTCAAGGTATCATAACATTCGGTTTCATAGGGGTAAAATCATTAAATTTTATATCATGAACATCATTAACATAGTTCCTTCTATTTACAACCATTAATTGAAACAAAAATTCATAGTATGAGAAACAATAACCATAGTGTCAAATTATATAATAATAAAAGTAATTTATATAATCTCTAAATTATATCACCTTATTTTTAATTTATGAAACATTAGGTTTAACCTATGTCATATATAGGCATTATCCATTAAAATAATTCACAATGGATATTAATTGAAAGTTGATTAATATAAGAATATACACTAGGAGTGTCAAACCAAGTGCACAATAATGTCACATTCACTGTGTACGAAAATGATGATCGAGACATTCTCGACCAACTTATCAAGGGGTCATCACTTTTAGATGAATCTATGCCAAAAAAATAAATCCACATGATGTATCTAGAAAAATATGAATTTTTATAGGAAAGCCTCACTCGTTTATTTATAATAACATAACATGTTCTCTTATAATAAGGATTATCAAATTGGCTCTCACTAACCTTACCTCATCCATTTTACTAAAGTTACAAAACCTTACTTTGATACAAACTATAGCTACGCATACATTTTATATATTAATACTAATTAATATTAGTAGAAATATTAAAAAAATACTAATACACTCATTTCTAGAACTGAAAAGGTGTAGTGCATTTGGATATATGGAAATATAAAAAATTGGTACATAAATTAGTCACGTAAATTGTCTTTTAGTTCTTTGCAAATATAACCCTTCTATGACATAACATACTTCAAACCATTCTCTATATCCTAAAGAATAGAAACATAAGAATAGATGACCTTAGATGCACAATAAGAGAAAACATAAGAGATGTCAATAAATAATTACATGTTATCATATGATAATCAAAAGTGTATGCTAACATTAGATAAACATTAGAAAATATTACCTATCAATTCATATATTAAAATCATGAAACATTGAATGATTTTTTTTCAGTTGAAATACATAAGACATAAGAGGGTGAAATCATCAATAATCAATCATGATCCATGAAAAAATATCATAAGAAAAGTAATTATGTTTTTGGAATTAACATTGGAATATAAAATAATTTCTTTTGTTTAGCCTCACCATCAAGTATGTCATAGTGGATTGGGATCACTCCTCATCCTATCATTACGTTAATAAAGGTTCACTCCCAATGTTATCTTATTAGAATAAATACTCTTAATAAACTAGGTTTACTCCCAATTATAGTACTTATTATCCTTTAAGGTATCCTTATTTACCTAATACAATGTAGGGATACATGATTCCTATAAAACTTTTTACATAATGAAGACCATATATTTGTGTTCCAGAAGATCAAAAAACATTCATCATATCATAAAATCATTTCCCATAGAAAGGATACTAGTTTCATAAAAATTATATCATCATAATCATAAACCATATAGTAAAAGAATAAATATTTTAATATTGAATAATCCCCATTAAATTATATGATACATTAAATTATTTTTTAATAGAGAAAAATATTCTGAAAATATCATGGGAACACTTATTGAGGAAAATAAACTTTTTATTTAATATTAATTATTTATATTGTAAAAAATTTTAAATATTGAGAAAAAAATTTATTTTCTATGAAAATGGAATCTTATAAATTAATATTTAATGACAATCGTATTCATTATGTTGGGGAAATCCATTCATTCGATGTTTGTTAAAACAATGATTCCATTCAGATTTTCCATAAAAATCCATTAGTACCATGTTTGAAAAATGATAAGTAAATTTTAAACGATGGTAAGGAATGTAGAATGTTTTGAAAAACTAAATTTAATAACCTTGGGATAGTATTAAAAACATTCTTGTAATTATTTTAATGATTATAAACATATATGGATTAAAATATTTTTGATCTATGTGAAAAATGTCGGTTTTCCATAAAACATTACTTTGATATCTTGAGCATTTAAAATGTTAGAAAAGAAAGGAAATTCTTAATTCTATAGAAATAAATATATTATTAGAAAATTAATAGGATTAATGATAAATAGATCATAAAATTTCTTTATTGTAAAATTCAGTCATAAACAATATCGGTAGAAATGAGACAATAACATTAAACCCTTACCATAAGTCTTTCTCGCTTCATAAGATCTCTACCCTCCATTATAAAAATTATAAATTTTGTTATACTTATAAAAAATTACCATAATAATACCAATAATACCATATATAGTATAATTATAACATCTTATAACCTGTTTATTAACAATCTTGCGTTAACATTATAATTTCCGAGGATAAGATCATTATTTTTCATGAATTTTTCAGTTTGACTGTTATGGTCAAAGAACATAGATCATGGTTCCTTCATCAAATTAATTTTATTCATAGTATAAATATCATTTATATTCATTATATAAATAAATATTACAAATATTATAAATTTTTTATGAAAAAACAATTACATCACTACGTGGAGACGATAATACTAACATACACATGATTGATGTTTACATTTTTTAATGGATTTGCAGAATGAAAGGTAAATATTAATTAGAATTTATAAAATAATTTTTAAAATATAAATATAATATATAAATATTAAATCTATCATAAAAAAAACCTTTAATTATGGTGGTGGGTAATTAATCGAATCATTATGTGAAGGTGGTAGTCCACACGTATGAACAAGTGATACTTTCAACTTCCATCTGTTGAGAATAAGTGATAAACAGTTATAAAATCACCATAATGATATATATATATATATATATATATAAATTATTATATATTAAACACGCGTTTATGTATTTTAAATGTTTAATTTATTTAAGAGATTAAATAATATTGGAAGATCCTGGTTAAGATATATACCTCTTTTTTGAGATACCTCCTTTGGCTTTATCATTATTCATTAAAGGATTTCTCTTAAAAGAATAGCATATGTTATAGGTGAAGATAATAATTCTATGAAGGTTTTAGATAAAGGTAATGAAAATATATAAGTGTCAAATTTTTTGGATGATGGAGAAGAATAGGTTCCCTTGTATGAGTTTGGGGAGGGACACACATGGATTGTTTTAGAATATTTTAATGATATAAAATAAATTTCATGGAAATTGGCTCCAAATGTATTGTAATTTTATGTTAAGATATTATAATTTTGAAATATTTGTACTCAATAATAATTTTATAGTTCATTATGGAAATTCAGCTCTTAACCATTAGATTAACTACCCTTAGGAAAACCCATTTTAACTTTAACCATCATAACAAACATTTACTATTTTTACTATTCACTGTGAAAAAAACTAAGTTGAATAAGTTATCTTTTATTAATTATTATTATTGAAAATATGGAATCTATTTTATATTATTAAATTTTTATAAGTGGAATATTATAATTACAAATTAGTGTGAATCTTGCAATGAAAATCTGTTTTATAAGAATGAATCTTTAAGAATAAAACATATTTTACTGAAATTAATTTCAATATAAAAATAATAAAATGATTATTAAAATATTTAATTTAAGATATAATAAATAAATTTTATTAAAACCATTAATCTATAGATATTAATTTAATTTTTTTAGATAAATACACATTACACATAATACATTTTTAGAAAAATATTTTTTATTCCCCAAAATGAACATATATCAAAATAAACTATAGTAATGATTATTATGTTATTAATTATATTATTTTATTATTAAATGATACTTATTTAATTTTAAGATAAAATTTTAAACATAATTTTACTTTTATTTAAAATAAAAATATAGATTTTATAAAACTATTTGATTTTAATTGTTCACTGAAAATTCAATATTTTTAGAAAAATATTAAAACTCCACAATAAGTTAATATCAACACGTTGATTTAAAAAATTATATTAATTTAACAACATAAAATTTGAAAAATGATATAATTTAATGATAATTTTTATTTTAAATTTTTTTTTAAAACCCATTTTAAAATAAATATAAATTTTTGAATCATAAAATAACATTACTAAAAATTGAGTTATTATTTATTATGAATTAATAAGTAAATTAAAATTATTAAAATAATTATAAATAAATTTTTATAAATATAATTTTACTATTATTACCTTCTAATTTTACTACTATGTTAAAATGGTTTACTATATCATAGTTTATATAAACTCAGGGTTGCACGTAACATAAGCTATAAGATAATTCAAGTTTTATTTTGGGGGAAATATATATATAGTCTTTCATTGTTACCTCGGATATATGATTAGTGGGATCAACAGACTAGGTTAATAAATTAAAATAATGAAAATATAATAAACTTAGATAAATATAGAAATGTCATTTTTAAAATCAAGTCGCACCAAATCAGTTCCCATGGATAGAAAACTCATTAAGATTAAATTTTTGAAGAAAAGAAAAATAGGTTCAATACATGGATTAAAAAAATGATATCAGAAACATGTTGATTGAATATAAATGAAAAATTAATTTAAATTTAGTAGACATGGGGGCATTATATAGAAAATATTCCTCTTAAATTAAAAATAATTAATCATGGGGTTCTCCCAACCATAAATATATAATTGGGACCAAATTATTCAACTTAAAATTATTTTTGAATAATAAAATGGAGAAACATAGTTAGAGTATCATCTATATTATCTCTAGTGTGTACCGTTGAGAGAAACACTATCCTATGTTTTATAATATTTCTAACAAAATGGATCATAATGTGAATTTTCTTCAATATACCATGTAATAAATTGTTTTTAGATTAATAAAAAGAATATTAACTGTCATAGTGGAAAAAATGGTATCAATGGATAATGAAAAGCCAATAATCAGTTTTGGTATCCATATATCTTCCTTAATAGTTTTAGTCAAGTCTAGATAATCTATCTTTTTTGGGGAGGGTGAAAACATAGATTTCATTTTGTACATTACTTAAAAACTATTGCTACATAATCTAGAAATAAAAAATAAGTGATTGACAAAGGATTAAAAATGTTTTAATCGTAATTATAGAAAAAAAATCCAACAATATCTTTTCTAAAACTATCATTTATTCCATATCAAACTAAAAATTTAACATACATTGAAAAGTACCAAAGGATCCACATTAAAGAATGATAATGAGGATCACTAGGTTTCCCAAAAAACCTATGAAAATTATAAGTAGAAAAAGATATATTTTGTATTGAGTTGACCATATAATAAATAATACTTCCTAAAATACTATCATTGGGGATATTATTTATAAAACCAACACTTATTCATTTCGAAGGAATTCATCCAAGGAAAATTTAAAATGTTTTACTAAAGTAATACTATTTAGTTTAATATGATAAAAGAGGTACATTTTTAAAACATTCATAGCATATTGAGACATATAAAATTGGGCCTTGTTAGAATTTATAATACTCATATATTTATATATTAAAATAAGGTCATAAATATAAAACAAAAAGTAACAAGCCCATGTTAAAAACATTGAAATTTGACATATGCATCATGTTTACTTCTGGGAAAACTAATTTTAATCATACGAGTATCAAACCATTAATGCCTTTTCCTAGAATATTTTTTAATTTCATAGAATGAATTATCTAAAATTAATATATGATTATATTTTAAAATATTTGAAAATTAATAAGGGAGTGTCATTAAATTTGTTTCATCAAGTGTACCACATAGAAATTTTTTTACATATAATTATTCAATATACAAGTAAAAATTTGTATGAAAATGAAGAATAATCCTTATAAATGAATGTTTTAAAAATATGGGAAACACTTTTACTATTAAATATTCTTTTATTTTGAGATAACCCTTTGAGAACGAATATATCATTAAATTTAATTATATTTTCTCCAATATTGTTGATATTTTTCTTGAATATCCATTTAAAACCTATAATTTTCTCATTACTATGTTTTTATAGAACAAATAATTTTTAATTCTTAATCATTAAAATAATTTCATATTTTATAATAGTTAGAATCTAATTGGTATCTTTATATTTAATAACATTATTATAATTTTAAGGTTCCTAACTAAAAATATATTGAGCAACATTAAAGTCATAGGCAACCACATCATCTTGGATAAAATATAATGGAGGCCTTATAACTCCTCATTTTTTAGCTTGGGTAAAATGATAATATATCTAGTTATATATTTCATTTGATTTAGGTTTAGAATCTAAATCAACAACATATTATCCTCAAGTCTTAGGAAAAAAGGGCTGGGGTCAGCCATATACTAGGGCTTGTATTTCAATTCTAAAGTAATTTCATCATTTTTGGGTGCATGAGTTATTTCACAAGTCTCACTATTCTTTTACGAAGACTAAAAAATATTATGATTATAAATATCATGATTATGGAATAAAACATCATTTCAAATGATGAAATTCTAATATCCTAGATTATCTATCAAAGATATGTATCCTTTAACACCCTCTGTATGTCCCACAAAATTTCAATTCACTACCAGAGGTGTCATATTATCATTCTAGGTATGAGTATAAGTATTGGATACAAAAATTATAAGGTATTCAAAAATAAGGGTATTCCAATAAAGAGTTACTCTAGTGTTTTGAATTCCTTATAAGATTATGTGAAATTATTGATCAAGGTGATAGTTGTAGAGGAAACCTCAGTCCATAAGGACCTAGGAGGAATAGAATGGGAAATAATTCATAAAACCTTTCTAATATAGTCATATTCATTACTTTTTTTAACCAATTTTATTTTTTTAGATTATACAATATTTGGGTATCTATTAATACCTTCACGTTAATAGAATTGAATAAATTCAGTGGATATAAACTCTAAATAATTATCAGTTATAAACGATTCAATTTTCTTAATATTTTCAATCTCTAAACTAGATTTTAATTTATTTAAATACTAAATGGTAATAGATTTGTTTTTCATTATATAAATTCAGACCATCATAAATTATTTTACCATTATGTTCAAAAATTAGTAGCCTCTACATGACCTTATAAAAACCCAAATGTTTAAAATGGAAGCACTCAAGTGGTTATCTAGCCTTATAAATTGAACAACTAAATCTTAACCATCTATATTTCCTATAAAAGTAATCTTCACATATTGGATGACTATTCAGAGTGGTATTACTCAAAAGCCATTATTTTCTATGTTATTTAAGGCATTTGGAACTTATATTCCTAGTCCGCATATGTCAAAGGGTGTAATTATCTGAATCTGAACCACTAGATTCATTCAACCAATTACTTTGAACCCTACCAATAATACATATAAAATATTTAAAATGTTTTATTTTCTAATAGTGAGATATCGACATCCAATAATATGAAAACCAAATCATGGCCTAAAGTTGTATCCTCTTGGATTATGAAATCCTACATAGATGGGGATTCATTTCAATTTGGTTACCCACCAAACCTCTCACCATTTTATCTATTTTACCATCATGGTATAATGAAATTGATCAATTTCCCATAACATGAAAAGTTCACTTATACCTTATAAACACATAACCTAATTTAACTTCCATTAATTCAATTTAAAACTCCTAACTAGGATACATGTGGGATGAGAAACTCGATTCAAGGACCCATTATTTAAAAGGAGGAAACATCAGAAAAATTCAAAACATTATCATTATCGATGTCCTGTTAAATTATTAAGGAATGACATTTACAACTCTCTTTGTTGTCACTTTTTTTATTATGAAGATTCCTATTTATTTGAATGGGTATTGTATATCGGAAAAATTTAATCACCATTTTCATGGATTTTAACCTATGATTCTTATATTGACTTATATCTCTCCTCTAACCCCTTGACACACTTATATCTATGAAATTCATATAATTAAACTCATCCTTAACACAAATCTACCTTTTATTTTATTTGGAAAAAAGAATATTAATTATATTTTGGACGAAAAGTTTCTTTAATATATATCACAGAATATTTAGTAAAATTAATGTGATCCTCTAATGATGATAATAGTGTCATAATATGATCCTCGTCAGCTAATTTTGTAGTTATTTTGGATTGATCTAACATTATTTTGTGAAATTCTTCAATTTAATCCTTGATTGTTGTTCCAGGGTGCATTATTGACGTTATTATCTCAATATCTTATAAAATAAACCAAAAAAGAGACTTGTTCTTATAAAGGGATTATAATTTTTATAATACACTAGTAGTCTATTTCCTATATTCCAACTCACTAAGCACCTTATCATATAAAGGTAAAAGCATTAGGCTAAAATATTTACTATATATTTTTCGAAAATTGTGTGTATTGGATTTTTTTCAAAGCCAATTGAGTATTTTTATTAATATTGAATAAAAATCATAATAGAGTAGAAGTGATTGGATATTGGTTTTTGAGAAACCAAGAATTATTAAAATGATGTTCCCCATAAACAATGTGAAATTAGTTTTGAATTACATATTGAAGACCAGAGGTTGATTAAAGTAGCTTGGATGGGTTTCTGGTACTACCAAAAATTATAATTAAAATATCCATTTATATTTGGAAAATAAATATTTATCCAATTTACATGATTTGAAGGAGGTCCATCCATGGATGTTCAAAGGTCACAATTATAATTTTCGATGATGTAAATCTATGTATGATGAATGGTGAACTTGTATACATGTTTAAAGAACATGTGATAATTATTTACACTTTTTAAAAACATTATTAAAAATTATAAGACAATGTGAATAGTATTTTAATAAAGGAAGTGAAGAAGGAAATAAAAAATATATTTATATTTTACAAGAAAACATTTTTTATTATTGTGTTGGTCATCAATTAAATACATGGAAAGTGTTGTTTGATGAAGGTAGCTTATTAAATTCACGTGATTCATGTTAGAAGGACCCCGAAAATTGATACTGAGGTGTTTGAGAAGTCCCAACATGGGTTTAATTTATTTTGTCCACCAACATAAATTAAAATATTAGAATTAAATTTCTAAAATAAAGTTATGGAGAACAATTTGACTGCAAAATAACTTTATATTGAAGAAATAATTACCCATGTAATAGTAATTCCTACCTATGAAAAGGTACATTAATGTTTTTTAAGTGTAATGTGTATCCTATGTTTAGGTAATTGATCTTTATAAAGGGAAAAATATTGGAAATATTCATACTATAAATGTCATGATAATCATTATGTAAGAGTACCTACATCCCTATATATGTAAGTGAATACTTGTGTAAAGGTAACTAATAAGAGTGAATAAAGGAATATGGAATATTTTTTAACAGTATTAATGAGTATGATTTTGGGTAGTGATGATTATATGAAGGATACATATGGTTCATTTGGATCCTAATGTAAGGGTAAAGTAGTGAAGCAAGCACATTCATAAGGGTCATAGAATAGTTTGAAAAGGAAAATAGAGGCTGTGTAAGGGCAAAAAACTATGTACATAAAGGTAATTAGATCATTTTTAAGGCTACATAAAGGAACTTGGAAGATGCATAAGGGTCTTAGAAAATATCATTTATGACATACCGAATTAAGGATTCCACTTCAATGAACAAATACATTGGCCTCTTGAGATCAAGGTGAGTCTAAAGCACATGTTGTAGAATATATTCATCCATCTTCTAGGAATGAATTGAGGAACCATATTATTTATGTTTTTTTGAGGAGAATAATGCATATGATAAGTGATATAAATGAATATAGATTTATATAGGAAAATATTCTATGTATCCCTTTTTTAAACCATTTAGATAATAGTCACATTTCTATTTTAGAAATGTAGTGGATGTTGAATATGAACCACATAACTATTTTCTAGATAACAAATTATGATATAGATGGTTGCCTAATCATATTTATCTAACTGAATTAATACCATTCTCAAGTTTATTATACATATTAATGTTTTTAGGAGATTTATTTTTTTATATCCTATGAAATTTTGAAGACCATGTATCCAAGAGAATTATATGATTAATTTGTTACCTGGTTTAATTTAGTTACATGACATTGAATTTTTATCAATGAAGATCAAGATTGAAGTATTTTCAGGAAAATATTAATGATTTATTCATTAGAATATTTAATTGTGATATAATTGATGTGTGAATTATAATTTAAGACTTATTCAAGATGGAAATTTTATATGCATTCATATATTGGGGATAATATTAGCATTCTATGAATAAAAATTAAAAAATACTAAGAATGATAATGTAGTGGTTTTCTACTATGATTTTGAAGGGAAAAGTATTATTTCAAGAGGGATATCTAATATATTTTATGTTTCAAATATTATTATGTCATAGATATATATGTTGAAGAAACAATACTACATATCATGAATATATGATGTGTACTGAAGAAGAATAAGAAGAAGAAGCCTCTTTATTGCTTCTTTTCCCACACAATGCCTTTATATTATTTTAAAATGGAGGTATCCCATTTGATTGCTACTAGATTAGAATATTATCAATACATATAGTCTACAAGGGACTCAATACAACATAGGAAATCATGCTTAGTGGTGGTACATTCCAAATCTACTTTTTAAATACAAAATGTGACCACTCTTGCATTATAATAATCCTGGAGAATAGGCTAAAGTTCATAATCATGTTTATACATTTCATTAAAATAAAAACAAATTTATATGTGAGTGGGATAATAAACAACATATTAAAGGAACATAGTCATCCATATTATAGGTGAAAATCCTTAAAAAACAATACAATCCATTGTTCTAAATCATTTTATGTTCTTGATTTTTAATTAAATTTTGAGACAAAAAGATTTTTATTCACTAAATATGTGGATTAAGTTAGAAAAGGGATAAAATTTTATTGTAATAAAATTATACCCACACCGATTAACCCCCCCCCCCCACAATGTACTCATCCCAAAAGTGATCCTAATACTAAGAACAAATTAAAAAACATCAATAGGTTGCAATAATCTGTCTATATGGGGAAAGGGTGATTAAATTAGTTTCTGTTTCACTAACAGCATATATGAGGTCATTATGATCCCGATGTGTATACATTTTAATCTACCACATGTTTGAATTATTTTCACCATCAAATTTATCTATATAATATTTCATAGGATATATTTTATATGATTAAGTAGATTTTAATAAAAATGTTTGGGGGTGACATTATTGTAGTTGTCCCCATGAATATTCAGGTATCCACTGAGTTGTGTTATTGGGTTAAATTTTTATGTGATAAAATTTTTTATTAAAAAACTATGAATTAGTTTTAAAAAATATGATATCAAACTTCTAGATTACAAAAAACAAAAAGAATGAACCATAAAATTGTAAAAAAGACTATAATATAATGGTATAAGGATCATGATGGTACTAAATGAATGACATAAACACCAGCCCATGTTACTATTTTTTATCAAGATATCAAACATGAAAGAATTTAAAAACTCAATTTAAACAAAGTTAAAACATGAAAAAATAACTAAAGAGGATGAACCAACTATTAAGGGTGAAGGTTATGAATCCCATTATATTTGAATAAATATTGTCCACTCTAGGTCACAAACTCACAAATAATAGAAAATGATACAATAATAATAACGAATTTCAAAAATTAACAAAATATCTCACAACTGCATATTTATTGAGAAAAAAACATAGAAATGAGATTTAGAATCAATTGTTGAAGCCTATTTTGGGTTTATTGTCCTCAAGATCTAAAGACCCGGTTTTCTTCCACTATGTTTCCATGAAAATTAAGGTCCATTTATAGGGATTGATATAGAATAAATTAAGTGCAATGTGGATGGCCAAGAAATCTTAGTTTCCTCATCTTTGATCTGTTAACTAGAAATAGAACAAGTAATGTCTTTTTTTCCTCTAAAAAACAAAATGAAATCCCGTAGAATGAGATCTGATGAAAGAATTGTGGAAGAAAGGAAAAATAGATCCATAATGGAATGTCTAAGATTATTTAGGCCACATACGCATAGACAAAGGTATGTAATCCATACAGAAAAAATTAATCATAAAGAAGGTTCTAAAAACTATATGTATATCAACAAGGCGTCACACATGGAGTCACCCAATTTCCTATTATAAGGACTATTTGAAACCAAAGTGCACAGAAAAAATACACCCATGATGGGATTGGACTATTGGATCAATAGGATCAAATAGTTAATAAGAATGACATTAAATAATAGAAAAAAATCTATGAACAATAAAGGAAAAGAAAATTTTAAAATTAAACTAAACAAAAACATTTTTCATTTGAGAGGATTCTATGTAGATCAATGTAGTGGGGAAAATAAAAATTGGATCAATGAATGGATAAAAATTGTACAAAAAAAATATTGACTTAGTATCAATGAAAATTTAATTTAAATTCAACAAAACATAGAGAACATGGTATTTTATGCTTTTTTCTCATTTTTTGAGATGTTGGGAGATTATTCAACTATTTACTGAACATATAAAAACCCAAAAAAAATTAATTGTTCAGACATATATTCCCACTATGGTTTGGTTTTTTGATATTTCCACCTTCACTACAAAAGAATATATATGGATCAATAGGAATTTTGAGTTGAAATGATTTTTTTAGAATTTCCTAATTCAAATCAAGATATTACACCATTATAAGAAGGAAAATTTAAAGGATGAGTCATAGTTAGTGAATATTAGAAAATTTATGGTACTTCAACATTTCCTAGTGATGTTTCATGAGTTTTGAATCATCTAATGTAAAAAAAATAAGATGGACACTTTCTACACTCATGAAAAAGTCCTTGGGTCAGGGGATATACAATTGCGAAAACTTGAGGGTGAAATATCATTGGTTGGTGTCAATAAATTCATATGAAACATTAAAAAATTGATGGTTCCTATTTATAGGAATGAGTTGATTCTCTTATATATGGAATCCATATATTAGGATGGATATCCATTATTCATGAACATGAATCAAATATAATATATTTATCTCAATGAAAATATATTAGCTTAAATACTTCTAACATTAGATCCTCTAGTTGTAGAAAATGGAACCTTACCAAATGGGAATGGTTCACCCATTTCTAAAAATAAATACACAGAGAGAAATTGATCCATTACTATATTGATATAGTTAAGGGAGGTGTTATTAGTTATTATTTCATAAAGGAAGGACATAAATAGAATAATTTGTGACTATCAAACGAAAATGGTTGAATTGGTTTCATTTTTTTGGAATTTTGTTTTTCTTGGTAGGTTTTTTACTATTGTGATTTGGTAGTATTTGGTGATGATCAAATAATATTGTCTTTTTCTGGTGATTATTTATTGGGTGACCTATGTTTTGAACACTTTTATGTTATGGTATTGTATCCAATAGATGTTTTGATGGTTTCCCACTAAACTAGTTCATGTTCACTTATTTATAAATAAAAAAGATTTATGAGAGAGAATTATAAAGCGTATAATTATACATTTGTTATATGTTCATAAATGTATATCAAATTTTTTGAAAAAAAAAATTTTAATTGATTTATTTAAATCCTTTTAAATAATAAAATTTAGACATTATATAAGAAATGTGAATATTTTGTGTTATTTAATTTATGTAATAAATGTTTTCTTATAAGATATCATTTTATGCATTGCAAGCTATGTATGACAATGGGATATTTTATTTTTAATTAAGATAACTAACTTGATTTTTTTAATATATTTTATACATATTTAGAATTATAGTTATGAAGATTTAGAATTTATCTTGAGTAATATATCACTGGGTAGATGGATTTGGGTCAGATTTCCCATTATTTTGGAGGCATGTGACTTTTTGTAGAATGGTGTGGGTTCATTTTTTATGGTCTGAGGATTACTCATATAGATATTAATAATTTGAAAAAATTTCTAAAACATTGGGTGAATTTAAATGTACCTAATTCGTAGGTCGAATTTAGACACACGTCTGTTTAAGTTATATATTTAGCAGGGTAACATAAATTATGGATTGTGGAAAAAGCAATTCATTATTATGGTTTGAACATAAGGATTTTTTGGATGAAAGTTGGATTCTATAATAAAATCATTAGAATCTTGCTTTTATAAAACAGTGGAATGAAAGATAATAAATATTTTGCGGGATAAAATAGTTATTAATTTAGTATACAAGATATTTATATTAAATAGTTATGATTTTAAATGACACTCTCCGAAATAATATAATTTTTATACCTTAAATAGAATTACATTTCAAGGGAATGATCATCTAGTATGAGTGACCCCAATGGTTAGGTTCCCATGTATTATATTATGTATAGAAAGAAATCAATATAGTGGCCCTAACAATTTTGTGTTATATTCTTTGCATTTAATTTGGGTGAAAAATGTATCAAAAATTCTAACAGTTATGATACAAATCAAAAAGTGTTAAATTCATCTTAATGTGATGGATTTGGATACAGATTTATTCACCCATCTATCTGTGAAAGATACATGATATTATTGATAATTATTTTCTACTATATATAGTAATGACTTATTTTATGGACAAAATTATGTAATTAGTGATAAAATATTGGATCACATGAGCATCATCCCGGTTGGTGAGGACTCGGCAAGTGAATACAATAGACCTGAGAAGAAATATGAGTAGAGACATATATCTGGGTTACTACAGAAGTACTATAACAGGTACTATCTGGTACTATAGAAACCAGAACTATTAATCCAATTGGGCCTCTAAGCCACAAGTTTGGTCCTCAAGTACTACAAGGCTTTGGAGCCACCTAAGTCCTTCAGGCCAGTTGTCTCTCTAGGACTTCATACTAAATTAAGGCCTTAGGGCCACCCTAAGGCCTTCTGGCCATATGAATTTGCAGATATACCCATCAGACAATAAGGGAAAAGGCTTCAGATGAGGATTTAGGGAAGGCACTTTCACTAGAGTTGAGCTAACTAGAATTGGAAGAATGAGAGGGTATGACATTTCTAATATGACGACTTGGGCTGGGGAGTACTTGTTCTAATTTGTCTTGTATGATTGATTCCCTCTAAGACCTATAGGTCATGTAATTATCTATAAAGCCTTCGGTCCCTGAAAGGGTTACACCTCACCCCTTTAAAGGTAGATTATAAAAAATAATAATAATGAAGACCTTCAAGCCACTCAGGCATGATGAAATATATGTATTGAATCCCAAAAAATAAATGATTTATGGGGTTAACATTTTAGTTGGATTAAATTTTATGAATATAAATATTAAATAAAAGAAATATTATTCTCATCTATTAAAATAATTATAGTGTAGATGGCATTTCCATATTCTTCATGCATAACCTTTAGATAAATACTGGATAAGGAATAACTAAATTTTATTAATTTGATTTACTATTACTATGACATAAGAATATTTCCAATGAAGGTAAGTAAGTTCCATGTGTTATAAGAAGATATTCTTAAGAAACTAATTGGTGAAACTATTGAACAAATTAAAATATATTCTTAGGGTAATAATATAAAATATTAACTAGATGTTTTTCATCTCATAATTTTGACAAAGGAATCAAAGTTTTATTAGAAAAATTTGATCATGAATTCAAATAATATGATAAAAAAACTCAAGGTGATATTTAAGAAAAAAGTAAGTCATGAGTTGTATGAGGTTTCAAATAGTCAATTTTGGGTAAAGGTTTTAAAAATGTAACTTTATAACCAATTCATGTGCTCAATATTATTTGGTATGTAAATAACATATAGTGACTATGTTTTCTTATTAGGATTGATATGGATATAGATTAAAATTTATAATTAATGTTAAGGATTTTCCATTATTTAATTGTGTATAGTAACATTCATATATTTAGTTTTTTTACCATATATCCTCAATATGTAGAGGATATCAGAAAAGGTCGAGAGTGGTGAAGGATTAAGCTCTATAATAATGGTGTCGAAGGATAAGTATTTTTTTCCAAAGAATATTAAAACAGGTTAGAGAGAGTCTGTAGTAAAAATAAAATGAAATTAAAATAAATATGGATTGTGATTTTATTTTGAAAAACCTGAGAATTGGATAAGGATCAGTCAAGAGTAATTGATGGGTTATATAAAACAATATGGATAGTGCAGCTTAGTTATTACTGTCATTGAATTTAGTTACAATATTTTGATAAGTATATGATACCAAATATCCATTTATAACTTGTTTTAAATATAAAAGAGTTCATATGTATTGATATGTAAATTAACAGATCTTGTAATTTTTATTCAATTAATAGAGAAAGGAGCTTAAACAGTGGGGAATTGAATATAAGAAGTACTTCAATCATGATTTAATTTGAATAAAATATATGTATTTATGGTCTCATTTTTCACCCTTGTAAAATTTAATTGGAAAATGGTTGTTTAAATGAATGTGATGAGTTTTTTTGATACACATGAGTTACAATGCATCAATCGTTTTAACATTTTTGAAAAAAGTCGTAGAGTTAAAATTATTTTTAGTTGAGATAATTTGTTTTATCAAGAATATGAAGGAATATGATTCCACCCCCAATATTGGTTGTTTAATTTCTCCTAAATAGTTTATTTTAGGTAGATCGAGTGGAATTATACCCAACTATAAAATGAATATAGAGAATGTATGGGTTCAATCCTAAGGGAACCTTTTTTATTTTCATGTGGTTTAATGTGCCACCATCTCTTCGAGGAAAATAATTTCTAAGGGATACTATTTGGTGTGGTTATTCAAGAAGGATATGTGAAATTGGAACTTTCTAAGAATTTTTAGATCCTCATGGTGTTTTGTGCTAGGCCACATAGTTCCTTCATTACAGTATAAATCATTCACTGAATATAATGTTCCCAATTTCCCCCATTTTTTTCGGAAACTCTAGTTTTATACCACCTTCAACCAACACGCATAGAATGACTATTTTTCTACATTAAAAACACAGGGTGACCATAAATACATGATATGAAAAATCATATAACCATTATCAAAGTGAGTTTAATTATGATATTTTCTCATTAACACTAGTTCATCAAAATCTCCTAAACTTGATAAATTAATTTTATTAAAAAATTTCCTAAAAATTATTCCAAAGTTATAACACATGTGAAAAGTATAAATATATAATATTTATTAAATAAACATATGATTAAATTAATCGAGGTTAAAAATATTTCATCCACCGATTACGACATTCCAATCCTTAAAGAAATCAAAACAATGTATTCTCAAGTTGAATTATCCATGTTTCTATCGTTAAATTAAGATTTTAGGAATTATGAAATTCCCTTATTCATTCAAAATAAATTTCTTATATCCATTATTATTTCTTCATATAACCAATTAGGTTGAATTTTTTTAATGACCCCAAATTGTGGGCTATCACTTTAATTGGTTCCACAATATCATTGAATCGTTACTTTGATGCATAAGAGGGTCATCATCATTTGGAGTATTTATTTTTCTGTACCAAATTTTCAATGATGTGAGATATTAGAATAAATTTTTTGTATCAAGAAATTTAAAATAGATTTCATTGATTATGATGAAAATGTGTCAAGATTCTATGATATTTAGATCAATTTTTATAAACTAATGCAGTATCAATAGTCATAAAGATTACATCCCCACAATCCATATGTCAATTTACACTACAATATTTTCCTTAAGTTAAATTACTCCACCAAAAAATCCATTTCAACAATATTCATTAAGTTGATATTTTAGAGAAATATACTTTAATTTTCTGATTTTTAATCACAATAAAGATAAATGTGAGTGGGGCGATAAGTTTTTTAAAATAGAGAATCAAAAAAATGTGACATAAGAAAATGAGAACAACATCACTGTCCAAATAAAATCATCAGAAAATCAAACCTTAGAAGTAGTTTAATATAAGGATATCAACAAAAGTAATCATTAAGAATAGAGTGTAGTTGATTCCATGTGAATATATACGAGGGGAAGAAAATATACAGATAAATAAAAATGAATAAACAAATAAAAATCCCTACTAGTGGGATGGAATATCCCAAATGGTTCAAAATATTATACTCTAACTATCACATTTCATATGGGGTAGATCGCTGAAACATTGGAGTCTATTATTCTATTTTGGTAGGTTACCTTTTTTCAACACCTACTAATGAAGCTCTAGACCAACTATAAGTTTTATTTTTTTTCTATTGAGGGTTGATCAAAAGTGTACCAAGATAGGATGGAAGTTTTTTTAGAAGAGGAGGAACCACCTAGACATTTTTATGAAGGGGTATATGATAGTAACACATGGTGGTGGTTTGGTGAAATAAGGTCTAGTAAGATGGTTCCTACCCTATGAGACCAAGTGATTTGGAGTCACAAGTTAAAAATGGTTTACAGATATTATAGAAATTTTCAATAGAGGTTTCGATAATAATATCAAATACCATGAAGACCTAGGGCTATGGGGTATGATTAGTATGTTGGTTGATTCATGAATATGGTTTGGGTGGCAAGCTAGCAACTCTCAGTGTGGATTCAGGCTATGGTGAATCTTCTTTGGAATAATTTTAGCATATAAAGGTGGAGGAGGGGTGTCCATAGATACTTTCATGCAATCTTAGTCACTATAAAAGTAGTAGTCATTTCCATAAATGTCTATGATATGAATGTGTTATACCACGATGAAATAAAGTGCTTGATGCTAATCGAGATTGGACAAGGGTTATTTATAAAAAAATATCCCCAAATTCTCAACAAAGAGCATAATGCATGACTCTCTAAAAATGGATTCTTCTAAATTTGTAAATATATATGGGAGTTGTTAAATAAACATTAATACTAAAGTTATCATATTCCCTATGATAATTGAATATATTGGAATAATATCTCAAATGGATACCTTACCCTCATTGTCTATGTATGCAGTCAAACACAGAGTGACAGACTAATAGTGGAATCATTTCCAAGGGTTGATATGATTAGAGGATTTGGTAATTTGGTGTTTAAGAATAGTTACTAGAAGGGTAATTTATTCCCAAAATAATCAGGTTGCATCATTTTTTCATTCATGGGTATAAGATGTAAATTTTGTTATGTCTATATAATATTTTGTGTATTTCCCGATGACTGTTATAACATAGTTAAGGTAATGGTTATAACTATTTTTCAAGAGGTATAATGTGACATCATTGTACATTTCTATGACCTTTCCATCCTCATCTAGTGTATACCATTCATTGTATTTCAAGATGGCTAGAAACTAAAATACAAACTATTTATAACTTAGTTTATAAATCCAAAGTTCCTCTTTATGTTTCCCCATTTTTAGATAGATACAGAGTTCATCTTAAATACTTATTGTAGAATGTTATTATTGTTCAAATTAATAATGGGGGGAAAATACCTAGTAGCTAAAATTATAAATTTTTTGTTTTCTACGTTATATTATAACTAAATGCCAGGGCCAAATTTGGATTTAGTATCAAATCCATAGACTCTCTTAGAGGGGTTTTTTGCACTACAAAATATTAGGACTTAGATAAAGTCTCTATATAAAAATGAAAATATTAAAATAAAATATTATAAAAATAGCCTATGTTTAATTGAATTAAATAATGTAAATTATTAGTTAATATTACTATCATAAAACCCGTGCAATTATTTGAAGAAAACATTCCTTTTTGAAAATAATTTCTTAGATGTGTGTGAATGATGATAAGTTTTCGAAATTTGAAATGAAAAATCCTTAAAATGAGGGAAGGAAATGAAATAAAAATTTTAAACAAGGGGAAAATGACATAATTTAAAACAGATAGGGAAACAATATGAGAATTATAATAAAAAAAGAATAATGATAAGTAAAAAAAGGAAAAAAAGAGAATGGGGACGAGGAGGAGTAAAAAAGGACAAGAATAAAATGGAGGGGAGTAATAATATACATAGGGTTTCTAAACCAAATGAGGATATTAAATTTAGTGAGAGGTGATAAGAAGTGTGAGGAAAGTTAAAAAATAGGAAGTTTCATGTGCACTACTTAGGAATGGCTGGACATTGAATAATTTTAATTTTTAGGTGATGTAAATGAAATTCATGGGGGGGTTTAAAAATATTTCTTCACTCTTCTACATGGTTTTATCAATTAAGAAACAATTATGAAAATTTCATTGGTTTGTATATTTTAGGTGATATGGGAATAATTTTCAGTTTATTAGACAATGTTTTAACTATGTGGGGTAATCTGTTTTTGAGGATTGTCTTCAAAAAATATTTATGAAACCAAGTATTCTTCCTTATTGAAAATATTCATTTTCCAATGGTTTGAAAAACATATTAAGACATCTATATATATAAAATTTAGAATCATATGAAAAATATTATAAAATAATTTACTTAATTTGTGCTCATTCTATAACTATATCAAATAAAAATTAAAAGACACTAAAATAGCCCCCTATAAAAATTCAACACATCAGTTAAAGAAATTACTTATGAGTTTAAATAATTCAATGTTACATCAGAGTGGTTTCTATATTTAACAACTAAATATAGACATAAACGTGCCTCTTATCTATCCAAAATCCATGGTGGAAATCATACATACCAAGTTTTCCATTTGGAGACATATATTTAAGAAAAACTCATTGATAATAAATTCTTTTAAATCCCCTCCTATGATCTCCACTACACTATGTTCAATGTCTATAATCAATATAGAGAGTCCAAATCATGAAGACATCAAAGTCCTATGAAAAATAAAATACTATGAGTTATAAAATAAATAACATGTTCTCAGGTTAAAAATACATTTGATTAATCATGTGATCATGGACAGCCTTTTTCATATGTTTATAAATTGGATCATTTTTGTATAAATATTTCATGATTTCATCTAGCTGAGTAAAATTAATTTTTTTTTCTCTTTGATGCTCCTGATATAATAATTTATGAACTTGATCACCCAATATGACTTATGTCTGAGATCAACTTGAAAAAGGAAATACTTCTCAAAAACCATACAAAATGGGGATATTCCCCAATGATATTTTAATATATCCTATATTTTTCGTAGTCATTATAAAACTTATTTGTCATGTCTTTTTTTAAGGCACCCAATATCATTTCAAGATTATTATTTTGTTCCCAGTTCATAACCTCCACTTTAACAAATGATTAACAATGATATAGTGTTTTATGATGTTATTTCTCTTTATATTTCATAAATAAATTTCCCATTATTGGGTTATCAATATAGGATCTTTTTTCACTAATGAATAATCTGAGAACTCAAAACTAGAAGAATACGATAATTATAAGAAACACAAAAACCTCATTGTCTGTATTTTGTTTCATTGGGGATTCCTCCACCAACATGGAATTGTAATTCACTCACAAAAGGATGTAGTTGTTTTTCTAAGAGGGTGGGAATATCCACATAAAATCTAAACCTTATACATCAAGGATTACCAGCACTAGAATAGGATAGTGTGAAATTTTTTCCCTATTCCCAATGTTTTCCAAAAAAATGTGTTGATCAAAACATAGTACAAAGTTATGTAAATATTTTTCATAGTGGGATAAAATAAACATGATTTTAAAATATTTTCAATTTTTTGGTTTGGGCCATGATGTCCCTTGGTTGAGGAAGAATGTGATAACTCATATATATCATATAACTCCACCTCTAACACAAAATATATTATAATTACATCTCTACATGATCAAAACCATAATTCATATTTCCCAAAAATAATTATTCACTTTAATATAAAATCAATACATTTTTTGTAAAGAGGGTTCAGGGTATGACACTACCCTATACAAATAATTAGAAATACCATAAAATCAAGATCTAGGTGTCCCCGTCACTAGAAATTTTATTCTTCAAATTAATCTTATAGTATTCCTCTATCCTATTCACTTTTTATATGAGGAACTCCAATTGTTATAATTTATTAAAAATAATGTTATCACTTACTTTGTTGTTAATATTTATATATAAAATTGTTTGTGTAATGGAACTCATTATATTAATCATGAATTTATTTCATTCTTATTTAAGATTTATTTTTATGGGATTCAGGTTTAGTGTAGAAAACTATCTTATAAAACTCCGTATAAAGTCAAAATATATCAAATTAAGGGATAAACACTAATATCCCTTTCTCCATAGTAGTGTAATTATTTTTTCCCTCATTGAAGGGATGAATTCCATAATAAATTAGTCAAAAGATATGGATATATCTTTATACCTCTATTATCCCCATGAAATAATCCCTAGTATTAAAATTTTCTTGAATGGATTATTCCAATCTAGGTAAATCATGATTGAGGTTTCTACAAACCATTTCTTCACGAATTAAAATTCATTGATGCATATCTCATAAAACTAAAATATAGCATATTTAGTTTTATGGGTTTTTTATGGTTGAACTTGTTTAGATAAATACCTCATAACCATCGATAGAAGCCCGCTTTCCTAATAAATATTTTGATAACATTAAAATTTGTTGGGGTGGTTAAATTACTAAACACAACGACATTCTTAGTGTAAATTTCATCCACTATCCCAAAAATCTTATAGACCAAACCTAAACCATGTTACACTATAAATTGCAACTTATCCCGATTAGTAAATAATTTTTTTTATACATATCAATTAATTAATAACCCTATATTTTTCCAAAAAATGAAAAATTATTTTCTATAGGTAGAAAAATAATACATGAAAAGTTCATATATTCAATTGAAATTATCCTAAAAATATTATAGTATAAAATGTTTGAATGTAGAGAGAGTATTTCCCATAACTAAGGGAATTTGAAGATAAAAAAATGTCTACTATGTGAATTTTAATTTAAAATTCTCTAAGACATTTGGATGAATAATTGTTTAGTTGTATCCAAAATAAAAATCCATGAAGAAATTTAAATAATTTAACACAGAATGATATATTATTTTTTCTATTAAGGGAAGTGGAAAATGAGGTTTCTAGGTATCATCATTCAGATTATGATAGTCCATACATACCCAAGATCCTGCGATTTTCTTTAAGGAATTATATAATTATTTTCCTTTAAGAACATTGTAATGTCCCCCTTATTTGGTTTGATTGGTAGGGAAATCATCTATTTTTTATTTGAGATTGGATATATTATTCTAGAATTTTTATGTTTTATCACTTCCTTTCTAACAACTTCCTCAATGGGAGGTTCAACCAACACTATGGTTTCCTAGATGGCTTGTATCCTTCTTCTAGGAGAACATTTTTTCTAAAATGATAGGGTTGATCCCTTGAGATAAAAAATAGCACTCACAATACCTTTTCACCATTTCTAAATCTTACAAAAATTCATCTTCTTGTTCCTTGGTGAGGGAAGAGATAAGGAAAACAAAAAATGATTCTTCATTACATTATTACTAGATTTCAATGATTTTTCAAGGAGATTTATTTCTAGTATAGGACATTTGAGGAACAAATCCCCTAAAGGTTCATCTTTTTTCCTCTAAAGGATGTCAATAATTTTCTCATGCTACTAATAAAAACCTCCCCAAATGGATATAAATATCACTTCTTCTTATTTTTTAATAAGATAGAATTATTCTTCAAATTGTTCCTCAACTGATTAGGGAATGATAAAGGAAAATTCATTATTTCCCAAGTTATTCAACGTGGTTTTTATAGTAAATAAATCCTTATATTTCTTAAATGATTCTTTCTTGATAACCTTGAACACATTTTATGATACAGAGTTTTACACACAATTAATATTAACTCCCATTAATAAACATAAATATAATCTTTTCCTCTTATAAGGAATAGTCTCTTTAGTATCAATGACATCTCAATATCCTCATCCAGTTCATGAATGATGAATCTAGGTGTAAATAAAAACTTCCCAAACGTTTCAAATTCATCTTCTAATATTCTATTAGGATATTTTTTTGATTATTCATCTAATTGAGTTACCAAACATTTGGGATTCAATTATTTTTTCCCCAACCTCTTGATGGATTTGAAAGGCATATGATTAATGCTATATCCAAAGTCAAATATTATCTTACTAAACATAACAGGTCCTATTATTCAACAGATAGTCAAAATCCCAATATCATGATGTTTTGGGGGAATTAAAAGTTTAACCACCCCTATAAATTCATTATTGAGGACTACAGTTCCAAATTCAAAAAAAATTATTTTATTTGAGAGGATTTATTTGATAAGCTTTATAAAAGTGGTAATTTTAGTCAATTACTCAAAAAATAAGATAATTATTTGAATCATCCAAATTAATTGCATACACATAAAAAATTATTAGTCTATCCATATTTGTTTTAGATGTTATAGAAAATGTAATTAAGGCATATTAAGAATGACCATTCTTTTTTCTTTAAATAATGAGACTCCATTTTCCTTATATGATTCATTTTCTATCGAAACCAACTCAAGATCAAATTTTCCCATGGTTTTTTTAAAAACCATCTTCTTTCTCACATTTAACTATATGTTTCTTTATTGTGGATGGTTTTCAGTGTCAAATACCACTCCTCAATATCACAGCCTTAGCCTCGTATGGGGGGTTCATTCTAGTGTTATAAGGTAGTGTGCCTAGTTATCTAACTAAATAACTTTTTAGTATACCTAATTTATTGGTTGACTTTTCAAATAGTTAACTATTGATTTTGAAACCTAATTTTTGGTGAGGGGTTAAGATAGATAAACATTTTTATACAAATTATATTATTAGTATTATCCTTTATTTAATTAATTTACCAATTGTGTCATTGGGTATGCATTTTGGTACTAAGGATGACTATACAATTGGTGTCTTTTCGGCCTATATTATACATCATTTTTTTATATTCATTCCAAATAAAAGTTTTTTTATCTTATCACACTAGATTTTTGTTGGTCCAAAATATTTTTTTCCCATGCTTATATAAAATGTAACTAACTTCACTAGTTTCTAATTTGGAATGTATGTTTGAACACACTCTCATGGCATAACAATCACTATTTTCATTGCATGTAAGGTGTTTCCCATCTTTAACACGAACAATAGATTTATGTTGGAATAAGAAATAATATTTGAAAAGGAATCTAATTGTATAGATATCCTAGTGGTTGCATTAATGTTATGAATGTACCTCTTCTATTTCCTTTCATCTGAGTTCCATTAAAATTTGTGGCCCGAAATATCTTATCAAATATTAAACAATATTTTGGTTCTTCTAAAATTCACCCATTTTGTTGTATCTATTCAATAATTTTTTGTGAGTTCCCTAAATAAGTTATGCACATTCATCTATAAGGGGATTAAATGGTGTGGGAACTTTCCCAATATCTCATTGAAATTATCATATTATTTATAAAGAAACTCAATTTTAATATATTGAAACTTATAGATATCATTTATTAAAAATATGGTTTTTGATGGAGTATTTTCATAGCTAGTAATGGATGAGTGAGATATTCCCAACAGAGAATTTAATTCAATAGAAATAATTTTATATAGTCTTTATTATTATCACTAAATGAAAATGGAAAGAGATGAAGATTTATATTATCTTTTGATACTCCATTGTAATGGAAAGCATAACAAATTTCATTGAAATTGGAGATGTGAGAATAGGGTAATTTTCTCAATAATCCCATAAAATATATTGTATTATAAATAAGATTTATAACTATATGATTAATTTAAAAGAGGATTTCATGAATAAGTATGGGAAAATTTCTTGAGTCTTCTCTTTTATAACTTCACTTCTTTGCCTTGATTATGTCTGCTCTATCTCCAAATCAAAATGGTGTCTATATATTTTTTTCACTATTATGAACAGTGGATAGATATATCATGTACTCATGGAAATTAATAAATAAAAACAACACAACAGGTGTAAAATGGAAATAAAAAATAAATAAAGAAATGGGTTTAACCATATACTTTTTTTGATGTTTTTAATTTTTTTATTCACTTTAATAAACAGAAACTAGATTGAAAATTTGTTTCCCAAAGATTCCCTAAAAATTACAAAAAATACTAAGTGTTTTCCCACTCAAAAAATTAATTTTTTCACACAAAATGAATTCTAAGGAACACTATAATTAATATAGTGTATGTATAGGTTTGATCCTTGGTTAACCCAATGTATGTTCATAGATGACCACTTAATGATATACTAAACCCAAAAGGGAGTTGAATTATTGTTGGGATCTTTTTAACTTTTATAAATTTTAATCTCTTTACCTATAAGACATTTTAGGATCTTGATTATCTCATTCTATTTTCCTTATGTTATAAAAGTATATAATATCAAGTGAATATCTAACATGATATTTTTATAAGGATCAGTACTCAAAAAGAGTATCTTGAATTTGGAATGATCCTGAAATAATCCAATATCACACAACCACTAGAAAAATATACAATGGTTTGGTAATAGTATGCATGGAATGTCCTATCACCTGTGTTTCACTACTATCAAATGAAAATACTAGTTTTACAGCTCCTAAAAAGTTTATTATACTACCTCTATAGAAAATATTCTTCTTTATTTTGAGTTTTTTTTCAATACTGTGAAATTCTTCTAACTATTGAGACTTATTATGGATGTGGAAATGTTTCTTTATTCTTCTACTTTTTTCTTATTCACTTTCTACCATCACAGTAAAGAGTAAGAAACTTTGATTCCTCACAATAGAAAATAGATAGCTACTATATCTTATTATTCTTCTTATAAAAATATATATTCATAGATATATCATCTTATATTACTTGAATAACAAGCATCCACTGTCATTATTAAAACAATTAATGTTCATATTAGAAAAGTAACAATTATTTTTTGTTAAATAACAATAAATTAATTGATGGGAAAAATCTTGTTCTTATTCGGATACAATGAACTGAATATTACTATTGAATGAAATCTCATACTTCCCAAATATACAATATCAACAGTTGTTATTGTTTTAGTTCTCCTTTTTTATTTTTGGTGTAGAGAATATAAATGAAACATAATAACACCATAATTTCAAAACTATTTAATATAATAAGGATCTTTCATAGTTAAATAACTTATCCTAGTCACTTCTAAGGAAAGTCATGAATTTATTTTTAAATATGAGACATTTTAATTATTATTTAATGTGCTACTTCTAAATTGTCTACTATTTTAGTTGAGATTTCATTTTTCAGTTTCAACCAAACCTTATAGATTTTTTTGTGATTATGTATACGTGAATCTAAATTAGCACACTCAACCATGCACAAACTCTCTACATATATTCTCTTCCACTTCACACAATAAATAATGAATAAATAATTCTTTTCCAAAGAATTGAGAGTTTGATGAACATTATTCTTTGCACAGACCAAGTAAAAAAAATCTTCGTGAAAGGAATAGATGCATCATGGGTCCTGGAAATAATAATATTCATGTAATACTATAAATATACATAGTATTATATTCTTAATCTTCTAGTTAATCTCAAAGTGTTCAATGAACAAATAGGTACCCTAAAACATTCTTACCGTAACATTAAATGTTAGTATGAACATAGGTCGAGTGTCTCTATTCCTCCCCTTATTCATGAATATGAGTGTCTTAGGTAACATTATTCCTATCATATAAAGTAAAATTTGAATAATTCTAATTCTTCTAGAAGAAATACTATCTCTTGAATAAAAGTAAGAATAAGTATCATCACTCAGTCTCTGGGATTTGATATATATAATAATGATTCACAACCTTAGCCTCATCAACTCATAGATTTAAAAGATAGATTTTATTTTCATGTCAATTCCAATATATAAATCCCCCAAGATCCCACTCTTCAAAAAATTTCTCCACAGTTTTTTTTATTATGTGACACTAAAATTCAGGGAATAACATCCTTCAATACTAGCTTCTAATCACGATGAGTGTGTTATGTGTACAATATGATGATTTATTTCTCTTTCTGATGATCAAACTCCTCCATGAATATTTGATGCATGTGCATCGTTCTTCCTCTTCATAATGTAATCCATAGAAGAATATTCATAAATATATTTTATGCATGTAAAGAGTAACTAGAATGTATTTTGGTTCTTACATTCCATGCCATACAATCTCAATAATTGGTGATTTGTATGATTATAGAGGCTCCCATGTTGATGAACTCTGGTGTTTAGTTTTCTAAAGAAAGATGATGTTGAAAAAAAGGAAATATATTGATCAGATAACACAGATGGATTTGATTAGTTGATAAATGAAATGATCATTTGTTTAAACTAAGGATGCATAGTTCTGAGACCAATGTTTTTCAAAATCATTCTCTAGTGTGGTTGAGGTGTCTTTAATAATTTAATTTGTTTCACTAGACCTTTGAGCCACAACACTCGGGATGGAACCTATATTAAATATACACCCAATAACCAATATAGGCCACAACACACCATTACACTAGAAATTACACTCTTGTGTTCACTATGTGAACACCCTACATGATCCATGTAGGTGCTTTTCAATCAAAATTTTCTGAACATCCATTTCTACCCATGCATGGAACATAACCCATGTGGTAGATTATTGGTTCCCATATAGGGTCTAAGATGGCCCTCCCTATGTGGCTATGGTTTTCCTATTTTTTAATAAAGTTCCCCAAAAATTACATAGAATAATTATTTTTATAACAAATAATATAAATAAATTTATACACTTATTCAAGTTCAAAATTAAATTTATGCAATAATAAGACATTTCATGGATTCAAATTAATTCACTTTTAATCTTCATTATACAATATATTTTATTCCATCATATTTAATAAATTCTTCTTCATTGAAATTAATATTTTCATGATCCAAAAATATCTAATCATGTAATATTGATTTGTATGGATTCTATCAGATCTTATTCTTCTCCATTTGTAAGATCAGTTACAATGTACTCTTCAACATCAAATTATACTTATACACATCTTCTTTATTATTATAATAAATGTGTCATGTTAAATAAGTTATTAACACATGTATCGTTAACATGAAAAAAATTTCCATTATCACTATACTTATAAAATCCAATTTCTAAAAATGGATTCCTTAAATAGTAAGACTGGTGTACCTTCTTTTTCATCCATTTATCCAGGATATATTCACATTGATATAAATATTTGATATCTATGATATTTTTTACCATTAATTTAGTTCCTTTAAACTTTATCAACATATTTACATAAATTAAATATTTTCATTTTCATTTACCACAATTTAAAAAAAAATGGAAATTTTCAACAAATAAAACCCATACACAATGTGGGATCTTCAATATCACCCTTTTTATTTTCTAAAATACCATTAATGTATATTCCAAATGATTATGTCAATATGTGAATATCTCCCCATCACTTTACCAGCCTTTCATTTCAATTTATGCCCCTTTTTTGAAAATAAATACAAGGTTCATGAGAAAATGGTATTAATCTATAATTTGTTAAGTTGAATTCTATCATTACATTCTATGTATTCATAACAAATGAATGGTCTAGAAAAAATGAGTATTATATTTAGACAACATTATTTTATGTTACCAACTGATCTTGATACTTCATTCAATGAGAAATAACATACTATTATTCAATGTTTTTCAACTTTTATTTTCGTATTCATATAATAAATGAGATATGAAACATTTTTAGTAAGAAAAACTAGAAATATCATTTCTTACCTCAATAAGAAGATCAAAATCATTCATGTGCAACAAGAAACATAAGTTTCCTTGGGAAATTTTCATAATTACACCTTTATTACGTCATTGATTAGATAAATTACTCCCAATTTTTTATGGTTTTTATTTTTGATAACCAATGTTGATAGATTAATAAATACACACCTTTTCATGTGATGCGATCCTTAGGAACATTCCAAAATAATTATATTTATTTCCAATTGAAATAATGACTCTGGAAATAACTTCATATTACTTTTTTGGTCTCCCCCTCATGGGGATCCCTCGTAAATATATTCATAATTGTGAATATCTTCATGAATGGATTTTAATATATTCTAATTTGGAGGATATAGGAAAATTGACCCTTAATTTGTGGCTGTAAAAATTTTACAACTTTCTTAACTTAAGTATGGATGTTTTTCTTTAATAATTTTATTCGGGTAACAAATATATGATCACTCTTGGATGATATCTCATTTATCCTTGTTTTCTTGGAAATTGTAGAACATTATTCATATTCATCAAATAGGGTTCACTTTTATATTTTTTTAAGAATAATTATTGAGTAATCAATCAAAGAAGATGACTTATTTCATTTTTTCATAAAGAATTGACAACACTTAATACCTATCAGGATCTTCCCTTGATAACTTACTTCTCCTTTAATTCCCTACATAATATGAACAAATAATAAAATAAAATATGAAGGGAATAAATTTTATCTTCATTGATTCATAATATAACCAAAATGGTTGAGATAGTTTTCTCAATGAATGTTTTTCATTTCTTCTACTCTTCAGGATTTCACATCTGAAATTCTATTCTGATTTATGTTAGGACAACATTTATCTCTTCAAAATATTTTATTCTATTAAAAGATAAATTTTCTTCTTAATAACCTTCAAGGAAGAATCATTATTAACCCACTTATTTAATATTCATTATTCTAGTAAAATAGTAAAAAAAACCCATTTTTCTAATGCACAACTTTGTCACATATCTCATAGAGAACTTTTTTAACAAAAAAATCATTTGTAAACAACTTATCTTTTAATTTTATCTTTATTGTATGGAATATTTTTTTAATTTCATTGCATTGAACTTTGATTTATCATATACTATTTTATAAATTATCTCTAAAATCATCTGGCCAAATAACTAACATGTATTTAGAATCATTAGAAGAATGTTTTTATTTTTCACATGGATTATTCTATATTTCATCCTTCTACTTTGTTTTGATGAAAAACATTTCGTGGATGTGGGATCCAAGGTATTACAACCTTTATTATTTGATTTTTTTATTGAGATAACTTTGCTTTTTTGAATTTTTATGATTTCATTACATGGATTATTCTTCATTCTTGGCCATATTTTGGGGGTCTTGTTCTCCAATCATTATGGTGTACATGTCAAGATCCCGATTCACCATTCTTGTAACCACCATCTTTTTATACATCATATTTATTATAACACATTCCCAAAACATTATAATTGTTTTATGTTATATAAACTTTTTATGTTTCTTATGAAAACATTTATTTATCCTCATTAAAATTAGTCTTTTTTTATTTATAATTTAAAGGACTTTACAAAAAATATAATGCACAATTATTGATTCTATTGCAACACCAACATTAGTCCACAAACCATTATCTTTTTAATTTTTTTATTTGATAGTTTTGAGTTTTATTCATTTATTTTTTGGATATTTTTGGATGAAATTTCTTTCAACCTTTGATTAATATCTACCCTAGTCATAGTGGTATAATTCTAATCTTATTGAAAATTTCTTTCACGAGACCACACACATTCCATTGTTCTTAGCATTTCATGGAATAACCTGAGGATGTGAATAAGAAAAGTTTGATCTATAAATCCCAATAAGGGAGTAAAGAAGGAATAACATGAAGAATATATTACATGTCAGAAAATAGGAATATTAATGGGGGCATAATAGAAACATGAACATAAAGGAATGATATTGCATTATTATCATAACATGGAATTTGGAAGCAATATTTAACGTGATATTAGCATGATCCAAGGCTCATTGCACATGGAGTATAAGTAAATCCTGATTTCACATGAATTATAATGACTAAAACCTCAATGCACTTTACAAATCATGATACTAATATTTACCTAATGCATTGGAGCGCAATCAGGGTGCACCCTTCTTCGTCATTTCATTTCATGAATAAGTGTGACGCATAGATCATACAACGTGGATTCATTAAACCTCATAATTTATTCCTCAAATAAGATATGTGGAATACATAAATTTAAGTACTAAATCAACATGAACATGTGAATAATGTTCAATAACCTTGAGAGAGAGATGGTATGGAATTCACTTACATGATGATTTTGGCATGAGAAATTTTGGTATAACATTGGCAGCATAACGAAGCCAACTAGAAATCCTAAAATTGTGTGATTAGAGAGAAAGGGGTATCTAATCATTCGTAAATTAAATGGATAGAATGGGGTAATGTAACATAATATCCCAACACATGTAATGGAATTTAGATGCATAATATAAGTGAATTTCTTGAATGTAATTGAGAAGAGAGAAATTCCATACAGAATTTCAGCATGGAAACCGGTGTACATGAGAGGAATTAATGAGTGAGAAAGAGTTATCTAATCATTTAAACAAAATTTGGGAAGTGTGTGGGAGGTTTGAAATCATAACCCAATATTTTTCATTGAAATTAAAAGGGTGTAACAACATAAAGAAACTTAGACAAAAATGATATTGAATGAAATCACTTACATGGAAATGTGATCCCAAGGTATTGGGAGAGGCTTGAGAGAGGCTTATTGGGAGCTTGGGGTGCCTATGGAAGATTCTATATATAGGATAGTAGGTTTTGGTCCAAATACAAATGGTTTGAGTGAATAGAAAAGGGATATTGAGTTGGTTTATATATGAAAGGAGATGGAATTATTTACTATTTGGGTTTTGGGCACTACACATTAAACTAATCAAAACCACAAACTATCCCATGGTTTTTCCCATGTTTTTTTCAAAATGGGAGTGGAAAACATGATTTTATAGGGCCAATGTCTGATCATATTAAAATATTATGATTTATTATATGTAAGTTAGTCACAATCTCAAATAAATCATTTTAAGAAGTTAAAATGTTTTATATGTCTTGGAGGGTCCACTAAGGAACCATAAAATAATAAAAAATAAAAAATCACACAATTTTAAAAGTAAAACATACATTATATAAACATTATTTTTATAGTATTTTATTACATCACAATTGGATAATTATTATGTCATAAAACACATTATATATTTAAACGGTATTTAATTTTTTCCAAAAAAATCTACTGTCTCAAAAAATTATATAAAATTCACCCTTAGATAATTTTGACATTCGAAATCCAAAAAAATTATTCATTTTGTCTATATAATTTTCTAAATAAGTGAATGTTTAATTTAAAAAAAACTTATATTTATAAAAAATTCATGGGTTTTGACAAAAACTACTTTCAATCATTATTAAAAATTACAATTGTGTTCATAAAAATATATATGATAATTTATTTTTATAAAAAATTAATTTAGTATAAATATTTTATTAAAATATTCATCAATTAAAAAATCCATTAATTTATCAAAATAGATTTCTTAAATTAATTTAAATATTAACTATAAAATATTTTTTGTGGCCAAAGTAAAAATTATAAAATGAATATATATTCTTTGTTGTATTCAAAAATAATTCACATAATCATATTTCTAAGGTCTTTACATAACCCCTTATAACAATTTTATAAGACCTAAGGGCAAGGTGTGTGATGGTGACAAACTCTTGGGGTGGCTCAGATAAAATTTCTTTTGTGGTAATATCTATTAATTGGAACTTCTCTCATCGGCAGTTCCATTCAAGCTTAATGTGTTGAAGATCATCTTGGGATTTGTCAAGATTGAATCCTAGTGATGTTACCTCTTTTTCGAGCACTAAAAAGGGCTTTGTATGGGGAATTTCAACCAGATTAGTTCATCTCTTCCTTTTTCTGAGTTAATAGGATTTGATAAAGCTCTATTTTTATACAAATCTTGTGATCATTGTTCAACAGATATATTAGAAATAGAAACAGATCATAATGATATTAAAAAATCCGAAAACATAAAACCAAGGTAGTTCATATGTTATATAATCATTTTATATTATATGATATTCAATTATATTGAGAGTAATTTCCATTCATAAAATTTTTTTGTCGTCAAAATATTCCCCACATAAGAAATTTCACCCTAAAAATTTCTTTTCCCACAAGAAAATAGATGAGGGTAACTCTACATCATCACTTCCTCTTATTCTCATCATACTTCTTCAAAGTATTGGTTTTAGTACAACACCTTGACGAGGGGTATTGTCTTAATTAATAGAACTTTTTCACTACAATATAAAATATTAACTGAATTTTTTTAATAGGAGAGGTCATTCTCCAATGGTACCACCTATGGATTATGTACATGCAATGGTTAATGTATGTATTTTTTCAAGAGAGATACATGGAATACATCATGTACTTGTGATAGGTTTGGTGGTAGTTCTAGTCAATATACCACTACTCTAATGCAATCAGGGATCTCAAAAGGGTCGATGTACCTTGGACTAATCTTTCCATTCTTCCCAAATCCCAGAACTCTCTTCCATAGTGAGATTTGGATCAATAACATATCACTAACATCAAACACTTGGTCTCTTAGACGATTATCTGCATAATTCTATTGTTGAATCTAAGAAGCTTTAATGTGTTGTTGGATGGTATTTACCTTATCCATCATTTAATTGACCATTTATGGACCTAGGAGTTTTCACTCCCCAACATCATCCCAACATGTCGGTGTTCTGCATCTCTTCCCATAAATGGATTTATAAGGATCTTTGGAAGCTTGAGTGGAAACTACAATTGTAAGAGAACTCAACAAGAGAAATATGTTTATCCCATACTTATTTAAATTCTATTTAGCATTCTATCAACATTTACATAAGTTTATTGATGGTCCACTCAGATTTCCAATCATTTTGAGGATGATAAGTTGTACTGAAGTTCTTCTCAGTATTCAGAGTGTGTTGGAGACTCCTCCAGAATATAATGGTGAATCTTGGATCTCGATCAGATATAATAGATAGTGGTACTCTATGAAACCTTACCACTTCAATGATGTATATACATGCCATTTTATCCAATGAGATATCATCTTGAATTGCAATTAAGTGTGAAGTCTTTGTAAGAAGATCCACCACAACCTTGATATTATTGTTTCCATTGGATGTCTTCAGAAGTCTTTTGAAAAATTCCATGGTGATGTTTTCCCATTTCCATATTGATATGGGTAATGGTTTCATAATCTCCTTAGACATTTGACTCTCAACTTTCAATTTCTAAAATACCAAGCACATTGATGTATACTCAACAATCTTATTATTCATGTTATCTTCCCAATAATTCTCTCAAAGATCTCAATACATCTTTGTGTTTCCTAGGTATGTAAAGAAATTTGAACTATGCGCATCATCCAAATGTTCTTTATTCAAATAAAGACTTGATTTAAGACACACTCTTTTCCTAAATTGCACTATTCCTTATTCATTAACATCAAACTCTGACGACATACCTTTTTTGGTAGTTTTCACTTTCTTATGAATTCCCACAACATCATTTTGAGCATTCTTTTACCTTTAAAAAATATACAGTTGATCAATCATTTGATAAAGGATTGATGATGTTCCCTTCTTTATGATTCCCATGTCCATATTCATAGAATATATGATGATTGGATTATTTTAAATTCTCATAAATGATAGAATCATAGGGTCCGTTCTACTTATAGAATCTTCCACCTTTTTCTCTTCTTTATAGTGGTAATGGATTGATCATTCATAGTCTTTGATTAGCTCTAACAATCTTTGTTGGCGCATATTCATCTATTTTTGTGTGAATATGTAGATGTGGCTTTTGTGATCTGTATATATTTCACACTTCACACCAAAGAAGTAATTTAGCCAAATTGTCAAAGTAAAGATTACTACCACCAAATCCATATCATGTGTTTTATTTTTTTTCTCATGATCATTCAATTGTCTTGAAGCATAGACAGTGACTTTTTCATTTTGCATCAACCCACATCCCTTGCCCTTCCTTGAAGCATCACTAAATACCACAAAAATTTCACCACTTGTGGGTAGTGTGAGCACGGGCACAATGATAAGACTCCTTTTCAACTCCATGAAGATTTCTTATCATTCATCACACTAAGAAAAATTGAATCCCTTCTGAATTAGCTAGGTAAGAGGGTTTAAAAATCATGACAAATTTCTAACAAATAGAAGATAATATCTAGTAAAGACCATGAAGATATGGATATTCGTCACCAATATTGGCCTTAGCCATCTCATAATTGCATCTGTCTTGGATGGATCCATAGATATCATACTACTTGTAATGATATGACCCAGGAATGATACCTCCTTCAATTGAAAAACACACATACTGTACTCTTCATAGAGCTTATCCTATCATAAGGTCTTTAGTAAAGTGATTAGATTCTCCTCATGCTCCACCTTGGCTTTAGAGTATATTGGAATTCCATCTATAATGAATACAAAACATTTATCGATTTAATCTCTAAAGACTATATTCATCAATTCCATGAATATTTATGGAGCATTTGTGATTCCCAAGATAATTACTAGGAATTCAGAGTGACCATATCTTGTACGAGAAGTAGTCCTGAGGATATCCTCCTTCTTCACCCTTACTTGATAATATCTTGACTGTATATCCACCTTGGATTAGTATTGTGATCCATGTAACAGGTCAAACAATAAATGAATTCATGGTAGAGGATACTTGTTCTTTATCATGATTTTTTGAGCTCATGATAATCAATACAAAGGCACATTGACCAATTCATCTTCCTGATGAAGAGAACTGGCGCACCCCATGGTAAAGCACTTGGGCATATAAACCCTTTATCAAGATTCACCTGTAGTTGTTTATTTAACACCTCAATCTCCACAATAGCCAATATATAATGATTCTTGGATATTGGAAACACCCCAAGTATAAGATCATTTTAGATTTCAACATCTCTTCTAAGAGGAAGACCTGGAAATTCTTTGGGAAACACTTCAGTGAATTCCCTCCCAATATGCATGTCTTCATGAATTTTTTAGTCCTTAGACTCAATCATCTAAGAAAGATATGCATGCTCATAGTGTAGTAATATCAATTCTTGAGAGGATGGTGCTAAAGAAGATCCATCCTCCTCCATTCACTTGTACAGAATCGGGCCTCAATTCTTCATACGGAGAGTTATTTTCCTCTCATGGAAATTTATTTTGGCTCTATATAAAGAAAGATAATCATTGAAAATAATTGCATCAAATTCCACCAGAGAGAGCATGAAAAGGTTATTTTGGAAGTTCAATCCACAAATTATGACATGGGAAGAGTTATATTCATTAGGTTCAATGATTTTTCTATTTTTCATTCTCACTAACATCTTTACTTTCATGATTTGTGGTGGTTTTGGGATTGTTTTACTAAACATTCAGGATATAAAAGAATTCATATAACCAAAATCAAACAGTATGTTCACTATTAATTACTGAATAACTAGAATACCTGTCACCACATCGTTGTCGGGGTTCTTTTCAGTTGTATTCATGGAAAATCTCACCCTTTCTTCCTTAGTGGTTGTTGGTTGCCTCTAAAAACCTTGGTTTATGGAACTTGCTTACAAAGTGCTCGGGTTATTTTCCGTTGAAACAATGAACAATGTGTCGAGGTTTGAACAAAGAATTCCACTACTTTGTTATAGTATATGGTTTCTATTGTCGAAAATTAATGGCTATGTTCCCTTCTATTCCACCACTAAATCATTTCATCATCCCCTTCATGCAATTTTCGGGGTGCTTCTTGATACACCTTTGGAAAGTGGGGTGTTTTATTTTCTTATCAAAATTGGATTTATCCATTAGACTACCAGAATAAAAGTCTACTTCCACTTCTTATCCCCATGATACCCTGAGATTCTCCGATCACCATTTTTACTTTAAGGGCACATCAAAGAATTTCCACAAATCTATTGAAGTCACTGATCGCCGGGGAATTCCATAGGATAGGTTTTCTCCCACCAATGAAGCATAAAACCATGCAATCAGGGGTAACAAAAAATCTTGTGGCATATAATGCATGCCTTGTGATGTTTTACTTGTACACTCTAATGAATGTTTAGTCATTTTACTTGAGGGCAATGAAGTCCCTTTCAATCTTATGTTGGTGGGTGCGAGGAAAATATTTATCAGAAAACATTTTCTAAAAATCCTTCCATTTTAATGTCATGATACTTTCCCTAGGCTTCATATCTTTTATCAATTTCCTCCCTTGATTTTCTTCACCCTTCATATGATAAGCAGCGAGAAGAACCCTCTCTTGTTCAAAACCTTGAAGGGTGGAGAAGATTTTTTCAATAGAGTTGATCCATTGTTTGATGATTTATGGATCAGAAGATCTACTAACATTATTAGGCCATTATCTCATGAATCTCTTGATTTTATCTTGTTCTTTCATGGGGGGGGGAGTTCCCCTTAACCCATGTTTCTATTCAAACCATGAGTTAACTGAGAGAGTATCATCAAAAATTCCATGATTCCAACTCTTATCAGATTGGCCATCTCATTGGAAGATTCATCACATTTGTCTTCACATTGGTTGTTAGTCAAAGCCCCCGTATTACTTGCCATTGGCTGGAATAAATGGAAAGTTATGTGTGACACATAAATTATAATCCAAAGACAAAAACAGAAAACTTATAAATTACATTTTTTTGTATAACATATGAATTTATATGATTTAATCTATGTTATCCATGATCTACTTCCAAATATATATTCTGAGGGGAATTTATTTTATTCCCTTAATAATGGATCATACTAAAATTATGAATTTATCAGAGCATATACCCTAGGTGTTTAACAATGAAGAGTGCATCAAGGCCTGCTATCGTGTAGCAATTCTCGTTTGAGTCTAGTTCAAAGTGGTGTTTTCATGTTTTTCCCCTAGATACATCTGTGCCAGAGCCACCTCTACTTGTTCATATACAGACATGGATGTATGTTCTTGATCAAACACATACTCAATATTCACCAAAATTTAAGGACGTTTTTATTATACATAGTCTTATCCATTTGGATTTCACTAGGGTTTTGTAATTCTAATCCCAAAAATAAATAATCATATCCTCTATTACCAACTACAAAACCATACTCTTTATTTAAAACATAAAAAAAATTATTACATAAAATATTCACTTGATACAACATATAATATCAATAAGTATAGTGTATTTGGGTCTTAGGAGAATTACATAACAACATAAAACAAGAAATACACATCTTTATTGAAAAATTCTTTTACACAACCACACAAATTCCTTCGTACTTAATATTTCAGGGGATAACCTGATGACATGCATAAGAAAAGGGTGAGCTGTAGAGACAAGTAAGGGAGTAATAAAGTCATAACATAAAGAATACAATACATGTTAGGCAATATGCATATCAATGGAGCATAAGAGAAACATAAACCTAAAGTCATGATATAGCATCATTATCATAACATGGAAATGTGGGACCAACATTTGACATTATATTAGAATGAGCTAATGATCACTGCACATGGAGCATGAGTAAACCCTCATTACACTTTAATTATCATGATTAAAACTTCATTTAACTTGATGTATCATGATAATAATCTTTACCCAATGCATTGGATCCCTATTAGGGAGCCCCGTTCTTAATCATTTCATTTCATGCATAAGTACGCCACATAGATCATACAACATAGACTCATTAAAGATCATATTTTTTTACACGAATAAAATATGTAGAATAAATAAATGTAAGTACTAAATCAACAATTACATGTGAATAAAAGTGAATACCCTTGATAGAGAAATTGGTATAGAATTCACTTACACAATGATTTTGGCATGGAAAATTTTGGTGTAATGTTGGCAGTATAATGACATTGAATAGAAATCAAAAAATGGGTTGGTGAGAAAGGTTTATCCCATAATTTATACATGAAATTTATATTAATGGGGTCATGGATCATAATATCCCAAAACATGTAATGGAATTTAGATTCATAATATAAACGAATTTATTGAATGTAAATGAGGAGAGAGAAATTACTTATGAAATTTTAGCATGATAATGGGTGTATATAGGAGGAATTAATGAGAGAGAGAAATGTCTCTCATCATTCAAACATAAAAAGGGAAATATAGGGGAGGATAGAAATCATACCCAAATTTTTTTAATTATAATTTAAAGGGAATTACAGCATAAGGAAACTTGGAGAAAAGTTAGAAATGAAAAAATCCCTTGCAAGTAAATGTGATCACCAAGTCTTGGTAGAGGCTTAATAGAGGGTTCTTGGGAGCTTGGGGAACCTTGTGGGGATTCTGGATAGAGGAGGGATGGGTTTGGTCGAGATCCAAATGGTTTCAGTGAATAGGAATGGAAGATTGAGTGTGTTTATATAGAAAATGATATGGAATTCATAATTATTTAGGTTTTAGAAACTACACATTAAACTAATCCAAACCACAAACCATTCCATGGTTTTTTCCTATGGGTTTTCCAAAGGGGAGTGGAAAAAATATTTTATAAGGCCAATGTATGAACATATTAAAATATTAGGCTTTCATATGTGGAGGCAAGTCACACTCTCAAGGAAATAATTTTAAAAAGTGAAAATGTTTTATAAGTCCTGGAGGGTCAATTAAGGATAAAAAATTAATCAAAAAAATATAAAATAAAATTATTTTAATGGTAAAACATAAATTGGATGAAAATCCTTTTTATAGTATTTTTTACATCAATATTGTGTCATTATGATGTCATAAGACACATTATATATTTAAACAATATTTAATATTTATTCAACATTTCAACTGTCTCAGAAAATTATGAAAACGTCACCATTAGATAATTTCAACATCCTAAATCCAAAAATAATATTCATTTTATCTAAATAATTTTTTAAACATGTGAGTTTTTATATTTAAAATAAAAACTGACATTTTTTGAATGTTCACGAGTTTGGAGAAAAATATCTTTCAAACCTTAATAAAAATTACAATTGTGTTCATAAAAAAATTATACGATCACTTATATTTAATATAAATTAATTTAGTAATAATATTTTATTAAAATATTATTTAATTCAAAAATCCATTATTCCTTCAAAATAAATTTTTTAATTAAATATAAATATTAACTAAAAAATATCATTTGTGCTCAAGGTAACAATAATAAAATGAATGTATATTATTTATTCTATTAACAAATAATGCACATAATCATAGTGATAGAATCTTGCTACATAACCCCCTATAACACCTACATAAGACCTAAGGGTAAGGTGTGCGATGGTGATATTTTTTTGGGCAGTGTTGATAACATTTCTCATGTGGTAATATCTATTAAGGTCGACTTCTCCCGTAGGCAGTTTCATTTAATGATAGCATGTGGATGATCATATTGGGTTTGGTCAAGAGAGAAGGTCGGTGACGCAACCTCCTTTCTGAGCTCTGAAAAATGGGCTTCGTATGGAGAAATTCTTCTGGATGATGCCATCGCTTAATTTTTCTGAGTAAATTGGATTTGTTTAAGCCCTATATTTATAATAATCAAGTTATCACTATTCAATGGCAATATTAGAAATAGTTAAAATTATTAACAGTACTTTAAAATCAAGAAACAGAAAACCCAGGAAGTGAATGTGTTATATAGCCATTTTACATAATAAGATATTTAAACATATCAATCGAAATTTCCATTAATAAATTTTTGGGTCATTACTAATTATTTTTCAAAAATACACATTTTATTTATACAGATTTACAAACATTATTAAAATATATAATGGATAGTGCCTCTTTATTCACATTTGGATGATATAAATCACTAAAAAATTCCTGATCTTCATTTTTTTAAAAAGGTAGTGCTTCAGTCAAAGACCAAGACATAATTTATTGAAGATAAAAGAAGACGTTACAAGAGTCTAAAGGATGGGAGTTTCCTACAGTCATTGTCATAAAGCTGGAAAATATCAAGAGGGATTGCATCAGGCCAGGTCATCTCTTGGTTAACTCCCATGTTTTCAAGTGCATCTACAACCTTGTTTGCTTCTATGAAAGCATGATTGGTGATAAAGTTAATCTGTAGAAGAGTGTTGAGGAACTTCATCCAGTGAGTAGTGAGTTTCCAGGCTAGATGAGTCATCCCCTTCTAGATTTCTTGAATGATGGTGGTATAATCACTTACAATCCATATCTTCCTCCATCATTTTTGATGTACATAGTTGACAACATGGATCACACCCATCATTTCAGCTTCTATTGATGAGACAATGCCACAACCAGTGAAAAATCATCCATGGCATATACCAAGATGGTCTCTGAAGATCGATCTGCAACTGGTAGGGCCTGGGATTCCTTTAAAGGCACCATCAACATTCACCTTGATCCATCATGGAAGCAGGACCTTCCAGAATACTTCAATGGTGCATTTGGATTGTCTGAAGATGCCTTCAATGCATCGTCTCCAAAGAATATCAATGTCCCTAATAGTATTATTGCAGTGAGCATTTTGAATTGAGGCAGCCTCACATGTTGCAAGGAGGTTTCTGGATTTACCTAGATTAAGATTTGGTGAAGAATTATTATGAATCCTATTGTTTCTATCATACCAGATCACATAAAGAAGCTCTGCAATGGCAGAGATGAAGATATTCTTGATTTGTTGAGATTCCTCTTGCTGGACACATCTCTTTAATTGTGATCCAATAGTATCATAGAGGATCCATCTGCAGCCAAATAAGTCAAAAATATAATTCCAAAGAGCAGAAGCTGCAGCACAAGACAAAAAGAGATGATTCGAATCTTCCATGTGTTGGTTACAAAATTGACATTTAGAGCATAGCTGAATACCAAGAGATTGTATGCAAACTTGAGTACGAATTCAATAATGAGAAATTATCCAAATAAGATTAAATTTTGAGGGCTTGATAAATGGTTTGTTAAATTGGGCCAACCACTCAAAGTTGGATTCAGTGTTTATTAAATTATGATCATATTAATTTTTTGAGTCAACGATTCCATTGTTAGCAGGTTCCCAGATAAGAAAATCATTAGTATTGGAGAACGGATAAATATCAATGACTTGCATAATGTTATTAGGGATATCACTATTGTGGGATTGATTAACATATTTAATGGTGCGGTTCATGTTTTCAATAGTGTAATTAGGAGAAATCATAGGGATTATGGAGGTCTGGTCCAATTATCAAGCCAAAAAATCATTGAATATTCAGTAGTGACCATCCATCGAGAGTTCTTCATAATTTTGAAGTATGTTTATTTGATAGAGGGCCAGATCGAAGAAGTGATGTAATTTAATTTTCCTTTTTTATGTTTATAAAGAAATCTTGTTTTAAGGAAGTCCAAAGCATCCGAGTTGGTATGAATTAACTTCCAGGTGAGTTTTTCTTGGAGCTCATCATTAAAGAGTCTACGATTTTTTATTCTAAGACCACCTTTTTCTATAGTCTTACAACAGGTGTCCTAAGGCATGGTGACAAGTTTTCTTTTAAGGGAACTTGTGGTCCAAACAAAATTTTTTATATAGAAATTGAGTTTCTTAAGGGTGTTAATAGGCCATTTATAAACCATCAAAGAGTACACCATTTTAGAGACAATAGTGGATTTAACAAGAAATTTTTTTTCAGCCATAGAGAGGGATTTTCCTTTCTAGGTGGAGAGTTGTTTAGTGATTTGATCAACAATGTAGGAAAAATAAAGGAATTTTGGCCTTCCCCAAATGATAGGAACACCTAGGTAGTTGAATGGGGGGGATCCCTCTTTAATTATTAATTTTTTGGTGATGGAGACATTTCTGTGTGGGGAGAAATTTTTACCAAAAAAAAAGGATTTATTCTAGCAGATAGCTTGACCAGAGACCTCCTCATAGTGAGTTGAAGCAGTTTTTAAAAACTTAAATATTCATTTTGTCCCCATTTAGGAATAAAATTATGTCAACAACATATAAAATATGGTTAGGGACATTCATGTTCCTAGAATATTGGATGGTCTTGAGTTTACTTTGCTCGACAAGTCGGGTAAGTAATCTACTGAGGTAGTCTTCTTCAATAAAAAACAGAATAGCTGAGAGGGGATCTCTTTGTCTGACACCCTTAGTGCATTTAAAATACCCCTTGGGGGATCCATTGATCACGATGGAAATGAAGGCATAGTTAAAAAGAGTTTTTATTCTCAAAATAAAATTATTTTTGAATCCAAAGCTTTGTAGAACATTTTAAATGAAACTACAGTCAGTGGTTTTCAAGGCTTTTCTAATGTCGAGTTCAATGTAAATATTTCCACTGCTTGCATTTCTATTAAAGATATTGGTTAATTCCGAAGAAAGGAAAATTAGGTCTTGAATGGATCTTCTTTTTATAAAACCAAATTGGTTCTATGATACAATTTTCTTGCATATAGGGTCAAGAAGATTAGCAAGAATCTTGGTTATGATTTTGTAGAGAGTATTAATAAGGGAAATAGGTCTAAAATGTTGGATCTCTGACGTATTCTCCACTTTAGGTATTAAAGTAAGGAATTGAGAATTCAGACCATGGGGGAGGACACAATCAGAGAAGAAAGATCTAACAAGTTTACAAACATCTAGTTGTATGATATCCCAGTTTTGATGAAAAAAAGCGTTATTAAAGCCATCAGGACCAGGAGCACTATCAGACTTTATACTAAAAACTGTGTCTTTTATTTCGGGGTCAAGGGGAGTGCTTAAAAGATAATAATTATCCATAGCATCATCCGTAGAGGGAATTCTATCGATCATAAGATCATTGTTGACCTCCGGGCCATTGAAATTATTACAAAAATACGAGAAAGTATTATTGGCAATGGCCTCCTCTGTGTCAACAATAATGTAATTATGAACAAGGAAGGTAAGAGGCCTACTTATTTTCTAAATTCTCTAAAGGGAATTATAAAATTTAGTGCTTCTATCACCATAATAGATCCATTTTGTTTTAAAATTTTGATTTCTCATGTCATATTTGAGGGTGAGAAGTGAGTTTAGTTTTACAGAAGTACTGATTTTGGGTTGGGGTCAACTATGAAATCAGATCTAGTATCATTGTTTTCAATGTGAGCTAGCTCATTTTCTAGGAGGTAAATTTTAGTTTCAATTTGTTTCATTTTAGACATAGACCAGTCTTTAAGAGCATGTTTAAGATGTTTTAATTTAATATTACAGGCAAAGCCATCTCTATAATGATTCATTTAATCCCAAAAGTTTTTAATAAATGAGACACAAACAGAGTTTGTAGACCATGCATTGTTAAATAAGAAGGGAAAGATATTTTTATAATTTTTTGTGTGGAAACTGACAAGAATTGTGTGATGATCAGAGTTCAACTTAGGTAGGGTAATGTTAGAGATGGTATCCCATTTATCTAGAGCAGAGACATTGGTGAAAGCCCAATGCAATTTTCTAGAAACTACCATGTTTTAGTGCCTTCTATACTAGGTGTTTTTTGCACAAGTGAGGTTAATTTACACTAGATTAGATTCCTCAATAGAATCCCTAATCTCATGAGAGGATATGGAAGAATTTCATGGGCAAACATTTTCACTAGAGTTGAGGATAACATTAAAGTTGCCAAGCACAATCCAGGGATCTTGGATACTAGAAGATAAAACATTGAGATCATTCCAAAGAGGATGTCATTACTGGTATCTCTTCTTAGCATATATTATAGCACAGTAAAGGTGTATGTTATCACAGAGAAATTCACAGGTGAAATATTGATCAGAAAAACTATAATTATTAAAATTTTGAAGAGATGAGTGGTAGAAGACCCATAACGATTCAACCACATGTCCATCTTTACAGGCTCCAAGGAAAACATAACCATAAGATCTGAAGTGTTTAAAAGTAGAGGAGAAGTTTATTTTATGTTCAGAAATAGCAAATAATTTAGTTTTATGAGACATCAAGAATTGCTTGAGCACAACAAGTGTGTCAGAGTTAGCGATTCCTTGAGAATTCTAGAGAAAAATATTCATTTGGACCTAATCTTAGGGTAAGAACCCCTTTTTCTAATTTTAAATACATAACATCTAAAGATTAGACAACTGGACATCCAATTTTATTCATTTAATATCATGTATTATTTTATGATATTTAATCATAATCATATTATGTTTATAATCCTTCTCCATTCAGTAAACTTTATTATCATGTACCTAAACATTTGTTTTATAAAAAAGAGTCTATTTCTTTCATCATATTCAATTTTACTTATAATTGTAGATCATTGACATCAATGATATTTAAAATTTTCTTCATGTGAATGGATATTTTCTTCTAGAGTATTCTTTAAACCATCTCTCTCTTCATCTTATTTGAGACATTTTAAGGAACTTATTTCAAGATCCCTTTTTAATTGCATCTAGGGATCTAACGTATTAGGGGAGCTTTAAACATTATTGATTTTTTCTATGTAAATATTTCTACATGTTATTTGATTCTTCTTCTTGCTTGGTTAATTCATCTTGCATACTTTGAAAGACCCCACATATAGGATATACATTTTTTATGGGAACACAATGTAGAATATCACATAATCTGTCTAATGATATATATTTTTAAGTTATAGATTAATCATTATCACCACATGTGTTTTGTATAAGGACCCAACCATAATCGTTACATAATATTGAGTTAAGTCTACAATTCATATTGGGGGTCTTTTTAGGTTTATAGTTTTATATAATTAGGCCATAACTATTATATTACATATCAAATATAACAAAATAGACCCTTCTAGTCTATCCAATTTTTTTCATAGTAATAACACTCCTTAGAAAATAAGAATTATTTTCTTGATAAAAATATTTTTTAATTCTTTGTTTCCCTTAACATTCCTTATACCATGAGAAAAACATTTAAAAAACATGGTATGCTCATAAATAATTTAGTCAGTGGTATAAAATAAGAAAATCAAACATTGGTCCAAGAATACATAAAAATCAATGAAATCATACTTTTTATTAATAAAATACAATCTCTATATCATAACCCATTAAATAATGATATTTATGAATAAATAATAAAAATAATAAATCATAATGATATCTTGTGACATCCATAACCTACTTATATTGTAGCATTCACAACCACATAGGGAGTAGCCTTCATGGTTACGTTTGGAATACCCATTACAGTATATTCCCTAAATATCTTTAGAAAACATTATCATTTACCTCTTTCACATCACCCAATTTATTAGAGAGCTATATCGGGCTCACCCAGCCTCAATTTATCATGGAACCACCCATATACGTAAACAAATCCCATAAACCATATCATAATCGTAACACTTAAAACAACCATAAAGTAAAGATAACATTTCCACATTGCAATCACAATATATCATTTTAATATATTTATATAATCAATTCTTTCCTTTACCAAAATATGTAAAAAGGGTATGTAGAATTTATTTCATTTTAAAATCATTACATTTTTTAAGGAATAAAAATATCAAATAATGCTTACGGTGGGGGAAAGGTCGTTGTCGCTATGTAAGTTAAAAATAAGCATTCCTTTTGTCATTTAGTAAAATGCTTCGTAAAAAATTATTCCTTATAAAAAAATTTACAATTAAATTAAAAGAAAAAGGATATAATTATACACTATATTAAATAAGGTTGTGTATAAACCAATGTATGCCTCAATGAAAAGATATTGAGACGAAGTCCCTTACATTGAGTTCGACTTGTCTTGTTCGTTCTTTATCTCCCTGAATAATAAACATAATTTAATTACTACTTGATTCAGAAACATTTTCATTAATACAATTATATTTATATCAATTATTACACATATAAATCAATAAAATAATTATTCAAGTTCAAATGAGTCATTTTTTTGATATTCGATACTTGAGTTGAAAATGCACTTGTTATAAAAACAAAACTCCCATGTGGTCAAAATTTCATTATCTCTAAATATAATTAATGATTTAAATATAATATATATCTAGTATATATATGTATTTATAATATTCAATAACATTTGGATATTAGAAATGAAATTCACTATTCATGGAGACGATAGGCCGTATGTAGGCATGAAAAATACTTTCATTTCTTTTTCATATTATAGGAAGGAAAACTAAATGATACATAGGTATGTTATAATTAAATTATAATATCTATGTTATGTATGTCAAATAATTTGATTAATTGTATCCTTTATACATTAAATTTATGGCATGAACTAGTCATATCACCTTGATGGGGCAGTAGTATGCACTTTCTCAAATGGAATTATCAGATTTACACATTATTGAAAGCTTAAAGGTATGATATAAATAAAAAATATAGAAGAATAGAGACAATATAAATATAATATATGTCATATATAAATACAGTTCCATCATAATGGATACCATGAGAGGTGTTAGGATAGAATTGAACAATCATTATTTCGTGAGGTAGTAGTTCACCGTACACAGAAACAATATGTTTGTATCCATTATATAGAGGTGTGTGTAAGTGTAGTTTGAATCATTATTATAACATAATCCTTGTATATTATGTATACTGGTTCAGTTATGTAATCAAATAATAAAAAGAACTTTAGGAGTGGAGAAGTAAAATAAAGGAAAGAAACTTGAGATAATCCCTTACCTCTAAATCGGGTAACTTCTTTTGATTTAAACCAAAGGAATTTTTTTGAATTGACTAATGCCCTAAGTAAAGATTATAAGTGGAAATGATAGATTTATAGAGATTATATTATCATATTTTTGAAGATACAAGGGGCTTGAGATGTGTGAGTTATGTGTGTATAGGTGGTGGCCTTTTATAAGAGGGAAGAGGGGCACTTTAGGATGGTCTGGAAATATTATTATGTTATTAATATTTCAATTAAAAATGGTCCAGAACTTGTTTAATTGGAATAAAATAAGATTTGGGTCCGAATACCAATCATAATATAATTTTTGGGTAAGTATTATATATTTTTTTAACCTTTTATTTTTGGTTTAACCCTTATTTTACGGATTTTAATCTTATAATACTATCATGTTATTTTCACATTGTTGGTTAATGTAATTAACCCATCCTATCAAATGACCACCAAAAAATCATTTATGAAATATTTGGACCTGTCTTAACAATTTGGAATGATCTTAAATATTTTGGAATTTAATATCATTTAATAAATTTTGTATACTATAAGTTATGAACTATGTCAATTTTGGAATCTATTCATACTTGCCTTTTTAAAAAATCATAACATCTTGATTCATTCAAACAAAAGTTATTAAATAAAATATAATATATTAATATCTTCCAGATAATTCTTGTATGACATAAAAATAACCAAATTATATTTATGTCAACATTTATAATATCATTTATTTGAATATTTTATTAATGAAGAAATTACTACATCATCATTGTGTCATAATTAAATTTATTTGTTTAATGTATAAAAATTATTAATAAAATATCACGATTTAGGGAATATTTTTATATTTTTAATGAGTATTTATAGTTGAAGGTATCACTTACATAACCTTATATGAAATTGTTTCAGTAAAAAGATATATGTTTGTGCTATTTTTTTCATTACATTAAATTAATTATTATAACATGTCATTATCACACCAATGTAGTTCCATGGGTTCCCAAAATCAACCCATGGATTCTCGTGGTTTGATCAGCATCATCAAATAGGACTAGGATATCTGTTAGAGTAGTTTAATATTATTATAATATTATTGTTTCCCCTTATTACTAGATTTACCCTTTAACGATGGTAAATTAAAATAATTACCAAAGTAATTATTCATAATGTCTAAAAAAAAGGTACATATTTTTAAAATATGGATCTTTTGATTAAAAATATAGAATCCATTTTTCAAAATTTAAAATAATGATTTTTTAGTAATTAATTTTATATTAATTCTCTTTGTCAAAACCAAAATGCGAGTTTTTAAGAAGTAAAAACTCTCAAATGATTGACATGTGTTTATGTCTAATTTCAATGAGAAATTACTTCCAATGAGAAAAATTGTGATAAATTGTTAAAACATAATCTAATTACTCTTTAAAACTGATTATAAGAAAAATATAACTATATAAATAAATTAGATGAAAACACAATTTTGAATTAAAATGTTGTATTTTACACTATTCATTAAAATATTTTTTTCATCATAAAAATTAAAAAATTTAAACCAAAGTATATTTTGATGTTATAATACCATAGAATTTTTTTTCAAATATAAAATATAAAAACGACAAGAACTATTTTAAAAAGGGTTCACCATCAAAAGGTGGTAAACTTATCTTTTTAAAATATTAGAGTATTTTATACTTAAAATTGGATTCATTCTCATTTTAAGTCACTAATATTAGTTGAATAAATGTAAAAACAATTAACAAATATGTAAAATCATAATATAGTTAATTATATTCAATCCAAAAAATACAATTTCTAACAGTTAACTACCATTTAAAATAATAATAATATTGTATTATTTTTCAGTATAACTAAATATTGTGTACAACATAACATTTCAGAAAAACCAGTTGTTGTGTGTCGAGTACACTATCAGAAAAAGTTACCACTTTAGCTTAGAATTAATATATTATTCATAAAAATTAATAGATATGAAAAAATATTATTTAGTAAATACCAGGGTTGTTAGATATTTCCCCTTTTTGGAATTGCGTTCTCACAATATTATTCACTTATCAAATAAGTGGAGGTATTTATCCCTTATAGTATTTTTAGATTCTCTTATTTCCTCTTAAACCATATGATTTTTCCAAAAATCCTTTACTTGATGAATTAACTTATTCCAAAAAACATTCTCTCTATAGTCAAGAATTTTCACTGGATGTTCCTTATAAAAAATACTATCTTCCAACTAATCTATTTGTGGACTAAAAACATGATATGGATCCGGAATATATTTTCTCAACATTGAATCATGAAAAAAATGTGTACTTGGGAAAAACATGGAGGTAAATCCACTATAAAGACAACTTATCCAACATTCTCTAATATTTTATAGGATCCAATGAACCTCAGACTCAGATATCCCTTCTAACCAAAACGAATCACACTTTTCCATGGGGAAACTTTGAGAAATACATGACCACTAATATTGAATGAAATATCCTTCCTCTTGTGATCCACATAACTTTTCTGTTTTCTCTAATATGTTCTCATGTGCTTTAAAATCAACTAAACTTTTTCTGCCCTCACTTCTTCCAATTCTTGTCCCATCAACATCCTTTCACTTACTTCATCCCAAAAATCTAAATTTCAACACCACTTTCCACATAATTCTACAAATAGTGTCATCTATATACTAGAATGAAAACTTTTATTATAAGAAAACTCAACCAAAGAATGAAGTTTGTCCCAATTTCTTCGAAAATTTTGTGAAAAATCATGTATCATATCATCCAATATTTGAATTGTTCCTATCTGATTATAGATGAAAAGTTGTACTAAAATTTAACTCAGTACCCAAAGACATCTGAAGTCCCTTCCAAAAGTTATAAGTGAACCATAGATCATTATCAGATGAAATGGATTTAGTAACTCTATATAACCTGACTCTCTATTTAATAAACAATTGGGAAATTTGGTCTAGAGATATAGTATCTAGGATAGGAAGAAAATGAGAATATTTTCTCAACCAATCAAAAATAACCCAAATTTTATTTTTACCTTGAGAGGTATTTGGTAATCCCACTATATAATCCACTGAACCATTTTCCCATATCCATTTTTGTACTAGAAAAGGATTAATCATTCATTTTCATAACTGCCACTCTAATTTAACATGTTGACAAATAAAGCATCTCAGGGTAATGTTATAATATATCCTTTTATTCCATCCCACTAGTAATACTCATGAAGAACTATGTACATCTTAGTATTGCCAATATGAACTAAAAACGAAGAACTATGAGCTTTACATAATAACTCTTTCTTCAACTGTGAATCACAAGTAACACATAATCTCTTTAAAAACCTCAAAACATGGTCTTTAATGTCATTAAATTTAGGAAACTTACCCTTCTAAACCAATTCTACCATTTTTTGCAACTCACTGTCTTCTTTCTGGGATTTCTTAATTATATCTGATAGAAATCATTTCACTACCACCTGAAACATAATAGAGTAATTCCCTAGTCCAACTACTTCCAATCCAAAATTCATCAAATAAAAAAACCAACAGATGTCGTTCCCAACGTAGCATGGTTAATATAGCATTACTCTTTCGACTCGAAGCATCAACCACTTTCTTTACCTTTCCTAGTTAGTAATAGATTGTGCATTAATAGTCCTTGATTAATTGCAGTCATCTCCCCTATCTCATGTCTTATTCATTCTGAGTGAAAATATACTTCACTCTTTTGTGATCATTATATATTTCACACTATTGGCCTTAAAGATGATTCCTCCAAATTTTTAAAGCAAAAAACAACAGTAGGAAATTCTAAATCATGTGTAGCGTAATTAAACTCATGAGTTTTCAACTAACATGATGCATAACAATTACCTGATCATTCTGAATTAGTACAAATCCTTGTCCTTTCAACAAAGCATCACTATCGATAACATATTCACCATTCTTGGAAGGTAGGACCAAAACCTGAGCATTCACCGATATTATTCTCAATTCCTGAAAAAAATTATCACATACTTTTTTCTAGATGAACTTAACACCTTTTCAAGTTCCCTTAGTCAGTGGGATAGATAACAATGAAAACTTTTCAACCAACCTCCAGTAATAACCACATAAAACATGAAAAATATGAATCTCAGATATATTTGTGGGTCTTGGGCATCATTTAACAACTTTTTTTTAACAATAACAACATTTATGCCATATTTAGAAAAAATGAGACCAAGGAATGAAATTTTTTGTAACCAAAAATCACACTTGATGAATTTCGCATACCATTTTTTTCTTTCATGGTGTGGAAGACAACTATTAAATTACATTAATTCTCCCCTATAATTTTACAATATATCAAAATATCTTTATTAAATATAACAACAAACATATCCAAGAACTCACAGAAAATTCTATTCATAAGATCCATGAATAAAATAGGTGCATTGATTAACCCAAAAGGCATAACTGAAGATTCATAATTGTTATATCTGGTATGAAATAAATTCTTTATAATGTCTGATTTATTTACTTTCAACTTATGGTACCCCGACCTCAATTCAATCTTCCAAAATTACTGAGCTCCCTAGAGATGATCAAACAAATCATTGATATGAGGGAATTGATACTTTTTTTAAAAGAAATGTTATTCAAGGTAATATAATTAATGCAAAGTCTCATTTAACCAACATTATTTTTAAAAAACAAGATAGAATCTCCCCAGGGTGGTATTATAGGTTGAATGAAACCTTTATCTAATAACTCATGAAATTGCATCTTTAAATCGAAAATTTCAATTAGATCCATTCAATAAGGGGTTTTGAAACTGGATAAGAATTAGGAAACATGTCAATAGTAAATTCAACTTCCCAATTAGGTATTATACTAATAAACTCATCAGAAAATTCATCAATATACTCATTTACCACTAGCACATCAGTAATCTGAATAGTTTCATTTTTTTCAACTATATGGTAAAGGTAACACTACTTTCCATATTTTACTAGTTTCTTATCTTCCTTATATGTTATCAAAAGTATGGTTTCATTATTCAACATAAATTGAAATTATTTCTAAATAGAAACCTCTTTAACTCTACATTCAATATTAGAATGGTAATTATAAATCCAATCCTTACCCAAACTAATATCAAACTCTACTAGAGGAAAAAAATAATGTTTATAGGGAGATTCTTTCTTCACCCAAGGACATGAAGTTTCTTATAACTTTTTTGTCTCAACATTTCACTGAGGAGTTTTTTCCCACAAGTGCATGATTTATATCTTGAGATGGAATTACTAATTTACAAGAAAATTTCTTGGAAATAAAATAATGTGTAGGCCCAGAATCAAATAACACATTGGCAGAATCTAAAAATAAAAATAATGTACATAATACTACTTCATTTTACATCCCAACATCTAATGAAGTAGTTGAATAGAATTTCACCACCCCTTTCTATTTGTAGTCCAGCTTCATTCCATTATTTGAGTTCTTTTTCACACAATCATTTTCATAATTACCCATTTAATTACATATAAAACAATTTACTGATTGTAATTCTGATTTTATCTTACCACTAACATGATCTTTTTCAGTGAAATTACGAGAGTTATTTCCAATTTTACCGCATTGGAATCACTTAAAAAAATTCCAAAGGCATTCCCCAATGTTCTTTATACCACAATTCTCACAAAGTAAAAACTTATGTTTCTTACCATCATATATTTTTGAAGAGTTATTCCTTTTCATCTACAACCTCGACCTCTTATTCTATTGTTTTTCATTGAAATCTTGATAATCGAAAAACTCCATTTCCTCATCCACATATAAAAAAAGTTTTTCATAACTTTTGAACTCATGAGAAGTTAATTCCCTTCGATACATTTGATTTAATCTTGATTAAAAATGATTTATTTAAATATCAAGATCCCATATGAAATTTTGGGAATACCTTTCCAGTTGGGTGAATTTTTCTTCATAAGCATCCACTGAGTCATCTTCTTTTCTCAATTTTTCCATCCCTAGTTGAATTTACATAAGAAAATATTCCCCTAAAACATACATTTGAATTGATACCAATCAACAGTATAAATCTCATCACTATCCCTGATATATTTTTACCATCGACCCCCACTGACTAGATTCACCTTCATAATGGTAAATAGAAAGAATTACGTTTTGATGTTCTGAACACCCCATGACATCAAAAGTCATTTCTCATGATTTAATCCACCCTTCAGCTAGCAGAGGGTCAGATGAACCTCTCAATGATAGGGGATGTTGCCTCAAGATATTCTCCACTGCCAACATGTTTCCTTGTGGTTGATCTGGCTTATCTAATACATGGATACAACCACCGTTTATAGCTTGAGTCAACTATTCCATTACTGAAACAAATTGTTTAGTTCCAATCCTAACCATATCAAGTTGCTTATTTGGATGGTTGTTTCCCTCTTGATGTCATCCCATCATAGGTGACATGTTTTCTCCACAGAAAACGATTATGAACATAGACAGATCTTAGAATAAGAAACATGGTAATCTTGAAATTCTATATCGTTTCAATCATCCCATAAAGTAAAAATAATTCATGGATATTCATTTAATAGTATTATAAATCCAAAAGTTATCTTAACCGAACAATGATACCAACTATAAGGCCTTAGCCTTAAACATTACCTAATCTTGAGTTATGTTAATAATTCATATTGAGGATCTTTTAGGTTTATATTTTTAGAGAATTAGTCCATAACTATTAGATTATATCTCAAATATTAGAAATTAGAAACTTATACTCTATCCATTTTTTTACAGTAATAAAACGCCTTAAAAACAATAATTTTTTTCTTGATAAAAATATTATTGAATTTGTTCTTTCTTTTACACATCCTTAAACCCTGTGAAAAAAAATTGAAAAACATGGTATGAGCATCATAATCTCAGAAACCGATATAAAATAATGAAACAAAACCTTAGTCTGCGAATACGTACAAATCAATGAAATCATACTTTTTACTCATAAAACATAAGCTATTTAACATACCTCATTAAATCAAAAGATTTATCAATTATATATCACAAATCAAAATGGTAACTTGTGGCATCCCTAATATACTTACATTGTAGCTTTCATAGCCACATAGGGAGGAACCTTCTTGGTTACATTTCGAATACCCATCACAGTATATTCATTAAATCTATTAGGAGAAACATTATCTTTTACCTCCTCTATGTTACCTAATAAATTAGAGAGCTATCATGGTCTCATATGCCCTCGAAATATCATAGAACCACCTGTATATGTAAACAATTCCCAAGAACCATACAATTTTCATAACACATAAAACAAGCATAATGGAAATAAAACATTTCCACATTTTAATCACAATATATCATTTAAAGATATTGACATAATCAATGCTTTTTCATACCAAAAAATGTAAAACTAGTATATGGTATTTATTTTCTTTTAAAAACATTATGTCTTGTTAAGAAATCCAAATATCAAATAATTATCACAGTGCCAGAAAGGTCGTTGTCACTTCGTACATTAAATAGAAACATTCCTTTTATCATTTAGTAAATTACTTCGTAAAAAAAGATCTAGGAAAAAACTATTAAATTAAATTAAATGTAAAAGTTTATAACTATAAAACATAAAAAATGGCCAAGTATTAATCAAAATATACCTCAATGAATGAAGATTGAGATGAAGTTACTTACATTGAGTCAGACTTGTCTTGTTCATTATTTATCTCCCTGAATAAAAAACATAACTTAATTTCTACTTAATTCATAAACATATTCTTTTTTATTATTCCTCTTATACCACTTATTACTTTGTTGTATCAATCTTATAATTCTTAATGTTCATATCAGTTTTTTGTTAATATCTGGTACATGAGTCGAAAAAGAACTTATTATAATCACAAATTTGTCATGCAGTAAAAAGTCCATTATTTCAAGAAGTTTAATTCATCATTTAACTGTAATATATATCTAGTATATATATGTATTTATAATATTCCATAACATTTTGAGATAAGAAATTAAATTCACCGTTCATGGAGATTGTACGTCGTACGTACACATGAACGCTATATTCATTTTGTTGTCATATTAAAAAAATGAATAGTAAATGATACATAGGTATGTTATAATTAAAATATAATATCTATGTTATATAAGTTACATAATTTCATTAATTCCATATTTTATATATTCCATGTATGGAATGAATAAGTCATGTCACATTAAGGAGGCGGTAGTCTGCACTTTCTCAAATGAAATTATCATATTTACACATTATAGAAAGCATAAAGGTATGATGTAAATAAAAAATATTGAAGAATAGAGACAATATAAATATATAATATATAATATATAAATATATTGACATCATAACGGCCACCATGAGATCTGTTAGGAGAAAGTTGAACAATCGTCGTTTCATAAGGTAGTAGTTCACCGTTCATAGAAACAGTATGTCTACATCCATTAAGTGAAGATGTGTGTAAGTGTAGTTAGAACATATTTCAACAAAAAATCCTATAATTTTTAGGATAATAGTTTTTTTATTTAATAAAATAATCAGAATAACATAGTGAGTGGATAAAGAAAATAATTGAAAGGAATTTGAGAGAATACGTTACCAATAAATCGGGTAACTTATTTTCATTTGAGCCAAAAGGCTTTGTTAAATTTCCTTCTTCCCAAGGTATGGATAATAGGAATAAATTAGGGATGTTGGGATATTATTTTAGCATATTATTGATGAACGAAGGAGCTTGAGTGGTGTGATTTTCTTGGGTAGTGGTGCTGGCCTTTTATAAGAGGGAGGAGGCACACTTTAAGAAGGTCTTGAAATATTTATATATTATAAATTTTGTTTTGATTAAAAATGGTCAAAAAACTCATTTAATTATAATATAATATGATGTTGGTTAGAATATACTTACTCCAATAATTTTTATACAATATTTATTTATTTTTTTATCATTATATTATTTTTTTAACCCTTATTTTACCCTTTTTAATCTTACAGTGCTATCATGTTATTTAGACATTGTGGGTTACTATAATTACCATATCCTATCAAACAACCAAAAAAAGTCATTAAAATATTTTTGGACTTCTCCTAACCCTTTTTACGAATATTATATTTTTAAAATTTTAATATCATTTAATAAACTATTTTATATTTTAAGTTATGAATTATGTCAATTTTGGACACTATTCATACTTAACTTTTTAAAAATTCATAAAAAGTTGATTCCTTAGAAAAAAAAGGCATTATCTAAAAGATAATATGTAAATATAATCAAAAATATTTTTTATGACATCAAAATAACCAAATTAAATTTATTATTAAATTTATAATATCATTTATTTGAATCCTTTATTAATGAAGCAATCAATACATCATCATTGTGTCATAATTAAATTTGTTTTTTAATGTCTAAAAAGTGTAAATAAAATATGGTATTGTATGAAATATATTTTTATTTCTGATGAATATTTATATTCTAAGATATCACTTACATAACCCCATATAATATTGTTCTAGTAATAAGATACATGTTTATGATATTTTTCACTTCAAATTAAATTAAATATTATAACATGTGATTATCACACCCATGTAGGTCCATGGGGTCTCAAAATCATCCCAAACAATCCTATGGTCGTAAATTTCTCATCCAATAGTACTAGTACATGTGTTATGGTAGTTTAATAATATTATAATATTATTTTTTACCCCTATTTACAAGATTTACACTTTAACCATGGTAAATAAAAATAGTTACCAAAGTTACAATTCATAATGTCCAAAAATAAAAGGTGCCTATTTACACAATTTATACCTTATGATTAATAATATGAAATCCATTTTTCCATATTAAAGGAAAAAAAGTTTCAGTAATTAATTTAAAATTATTTCTCCTTATCAAAACCAGAATGCGAGTTTTAAAGAAGTAAAAACTACCAAAATATTGACATGTGTTTATGTCCAATTTCAATGCAAAATTAATTTCAATGAATTTTTTTTTATTAAATGAAAAAATAATAATAAAATTAAAATAAAAACTAATTAAAATGAAAATATTAATATATAAATAAATTAGATGAAATTACTGTTTTGAATTAAAATTCATTCTTTTTTCACTATTCATTATAATACGAATTTCATCCGAAAAATACCAAAATTTCAACCAATGTAAATTTTGTTTTTCTGATTCTATATATAAAATTTATTTTGTAAAATATAAAAAATAAAAATGACAAATACTATTTTTAAAAAGGGTTCAACATCAAAAGGCGGTAATCCGACCTTTTAAAAAAATTAGAGTATTTTATGGTTTAAATTTGATTCATTCTCATTTTAAGACATTAATATTCATTCCATAATTATAAAAACATTTAACAAATATATAAAATAATTATATAGTTAATTCTGTTCATTCTTATCAATACAACTTCTAGGCATTAGCTACCATTTAAAATAATAATAATAATATTTTATTATTTCTCGGTATAACTCAACATTGTGTACAACATAAGATTTCAGAGAAACCTCTTGTTGTGTGTTGAGAACACTATCAGAAAAAGTTTCCACTTTAACAAAAAAAATATTATCTTATTCAAAAATATTAATAGATTTGAAAAGGTATTGTTCTATAAATACTTGGGTTGTTACATTTGGATATTTAACTTTGGGTCAATTTGTATAATAATTTTTGCAAACCTCATAACCACTTACCATTTATGAATCACTTGAGAAAGGAATTTTTACTTCTCCTTCATGAAAACATTATCCAAGTACCCATTACTTTCCAATCCTGATACTGATTCATTTTAAGCAAGGAATGCAGAATCTGGAACAACCACTTCTTTAGATCAGTGGGACTTATTCTACTACAATATTTTTTATTTATTTATCTTTTTCATCATTGTCTTGGTAGATATAGACTTAATATTAAAGATAAATTATTATTAACTAAAATAACACTATGTGGTTAGCATAATAATGGAACTAAAATATTAAAAAGAGAATAGTTGTACTATAGAGAATTCAAGAGGGTTGAACCTAGGCTCAAATACCAATTGAGAGGACCACTTTAAGATATACTCAAAAGAGTGATTGGGTAGGTGAATCCATGTTTTTATATTTTTAAACATTTCAATTTTTTTATCCCTTTACCTCAAACACCAATTATGATCTTGATAGTCTTAAAATATTTTCATTATCATATGACAACATATTTAATCCCGTAAGGATGACACAAGATATTTTTACAAGGTTCAGCAATCAAAAAGTGTATGTAGTCCTAGGGATGGTTCTGAAATAATCCAATTCCACACAAACATTAGAAAATAATCTTTTGATGTGTTTATATCATTCATATATCATCATTTGACTTGTTTTACACTATATTTAAATGATGATGGATTTCATATAACACCCAAATGGTTCTTTATATAACCTATAAAGATAGTCTTCACCATCTTGTTAAGATGGTTTGTATATACAAAATGTCTTCCACCTATTGAGGTTTATAATGAATATTTGTTTTTCCAATTTTTATTATTAACTTGTTACATTCATAATATTCGGAAGAAAAACATTATTCCTTTCACAGAAAATTAATCGTTTTTATATATTTTTCATCTACCTATGAAAATTGACCAGCACATATCAAAATTATTCTCTTTCATAAATCATAAACATCCTTTGTGGATATCAATATAATGAATGTTCATCAATGAATTTTCATAATTATTTTGGCTTTAATAATAATCAATTGATATATGGGAAAACTATTTCTCTTATTTAGATTCAATGATATGAATATTAATATGAATATAAATCTCAGACTTCAATGATACACAATATCAATAATTTTTATCATATTGTTTCTCCTTTGTACTTATTGGTTTAATAAATATTTATGCAGTTAAACATTACTACACATTCAATATTATTTCATGCAAGAATTATGTTTCATAATTAAAGAACTTCTCATAATTACTTTGAAGTCACATCACGAATGTATTAACACATATGAGATATTTTACTTATTATTTAATTTTATATTCCAATATATTTTAGTGTTTTCTTTAGTACTGTATTTGGTTTCAAGTTTTAATATATCCTTATAAATGTTTCGGTTCTTATTTATATTCTTATGAAATTTACCACAACAAACCATTCACATACTGTCTCCCTATGTACTCTTCCACTTGGCATAAGTTTTCATGAATTATTACCCCATTATATTAGTACTAGATATTGTGTAAAACTTATTCTTCACACAAACCAAGTGCAGAACAACCATCATGAAATAAAGATATTCCACATAGATCCTTGAAATAATATTGTTCATCTAATAGTGAAAATACACTATGTATATTCTTCTTCCTCATCATAAAACAATCAAAGTATTTAATGAACATATGAATAAATGGGACCGTTCTTCATGAAACACTATGATTCATTTTTTAAAAAAGATGAGTTTTTATAGTTATCCCACTCTCTATATAGATGAGATCCTCACAAAACCTTATGCATTTCATGTAAAATGAATCATGTTTAATTATTTGTTTATGTAAAGAAATAGGATCTCTAAAATAAACAAGATCAACAACATAATCAATCGGCCTCATAAATTCAATATATATATTCAAGAGTCACCGCATCTGCCTCTTGTATTCACTATCTTAGAATCAATGCTCTATTGTCATGTCAATGATGATATTAAAATTCTGGAAGATCCCAAAATTCTGAAATAATTACACATGGGTATATTTATTCAATGATGTTTGAAATATGTTCATAACTTCCTTCAAGACATTCCTCTCTTCATGGTGAGTATATTATTCCCACATAATTTGGATTTCATTCTCCTTAAAAATCTTGACCTCCATCATATATATTGGTTGTTTGAGCATCCATTTTTATTTTTTTAATGTACTTATTATATGAATATTATTAAAAATATGAAATAAAAAAAAATCTTATCATTCATATATAAAGGTATGCACATTAAATGTTTCTAAATATAGATCATTCTATTTTAAAATGGTCAGGGAAACTCTCAGATTAAAGAACACTAGTGTATAGATCTCTAATTAAGGATGCGATTAAAGAAAAAATTCATATAATTTATATTGAAAAGATGGATTTGATTTGATGGATAATGAAATTTATGTTAGTTTAAATAAATAGTGAATATCTTCCACACAATATTCATACCACTTCAATATTTAGTATAGTTGAGGTGTGATTACTATTTAAATCAATTCCATTAATGCTTTGATCCATGAAACTGAGGGTGGAATTCAGATACTCTATACATCTACTCACATATACAGGTATTTCCACACCATTGTGTGTTCTAGAGGAACTTTTGTGCATGTTATTCCAACACCAAGCATTCACTGTATATGTTATTTTCAAGCCCACTCTCCTCTACCACCATGGATTCCCTTGCATGGTCTAACTCCCACATATTTTTTCCCAAGAACCCATATTTTTTTAGTGATGGTCCTACTTGTGTGGATATGGTTGGCCGTTTTTTGAGAAAATCCCCACTAAAAATATTACATAAAAAATGATATGTCTGAAAAATAATTCAAGTCCATTTAGAAATTTCCCCATGTTCAAAATGAAACACATGAAATAATATGATATTTGATTCCTTCCAATTATTTCCAGCTTCTTCGTATTGAGGGAAAAAATTAATCATCTTCACTAATGTATTCATTATAAAAATTAATAATTTTATTTCGTAATAATAGTACCCTTGTGAAATAAATGTTTTTAGAGGTTTTTTATAATCGTCAATTTTTATTGTAATGTTTTGGAAAATATCTTGTAATATTTTAAATCAAGATGCTGAGAAGACATGATTTTTTTAGGCTCAATGATCCAAATAATTATATAACATAAAATATTAATTTTATTAATATCACCCATGTGTTATTTTCCTAAAATATTAAAATAAATTTTGAATGGGTGATCAGATGTAATATTTTAAAATGTCTTTGGTTCTGGAATGTAGGTTTTTTCCAAAGTGCGACATAACCGTAAAGACCATTGAGATCATAGGCTCAGAAAAATCATGGGTGGAACAGAAATTAAATAAATTATTTAATTTATATAATTTTTAAGTAAGAATAGACCTAAATCCTCCCCTATTTAAATCACATTATGATAAAGTCTCATGGTTTGTCACAGAACGCTGGGTATTTGAGATGAGTTCATGGGGGGAATCTTTGTGAATGATGAAGATGAATCATGATATTTTTCTCCGATGTTGTTTGAGGAAATCACAAATGAAAATTAAATAGATTAATTATTCAGTAGCAATTGATCCATCCAGAGGTAGGGTGTTGTTTTCTGTACTTTATTTCCATTTTTATTGTCCCACATCAAACATGAATCATTATTCAAACCTTTTTATTCAGAAGTTGATTGTGGTTATGGGTTTGAGATTATTTGGTAACTATTTTTTGGGGATTAAGTTTTAGATTATTGTTAAACTTATTTATACATATAAATAAAAATAATCAAGCCCAAATAGAACATTTATTAGGTTCGTTACACATTTTGGGTTTCTAAATTTCTCCCCTATTTCATTACAAATTTACCATTGGCTATTTTTCTTGATAGTGATTTGATGAATCCTCAGTATTCAATCATTTCCTGATTTTTCCTTAGGGAAACAGATCATTAACAAAGTTATGTTTTCTTGATGAATGATCAGAAATGATTTTGGATGGTATGAGTTTATTTGAGATCAAATAGAGGATTCATGACTTCTCAGTTTGACACATGGTAATGGTGTGGTGCAACTATTGGGATGATTTTAGTTCACTGAAAGCCAAATTTTGACCAATAATGTTAACAATGTCTATCTAACCTAGATCCAAGATTTTTGATCTTGATCTATGGTGTAGTATATGGAACCAAAATATTCATGAAATAACCATGTCTTTTTGGAAAGTCCAACCTAACATATCTTAAACCCTAAACAACACAAGTTTTTTGGGGTCACAATCTATGTTTCTAGGGTTTTCATAGGAAATAAAGGATTATCATCCATGTGGTACCTACCAAATTCCATGTAACCTAGTTCTACATACTCATCTTATACAATAGATGGTACACATGAATTAATACTTCCAATCACATGGGAATCAGTGGAAAACACTAGTATAAACCAATATTGAAACATGTCTTAGTACACATGCATGACCTTGTGTAGACAAGAATCGGTGGGAAGCACATCAAGGGTCAGATGAACCTCTATGAATTTCATACCACTAAGGAACACATCATGTATATGGTGTTTTATATTATATGTGAAACAAAGAGACACGGGAATAACTGGTTTTGGGAAAAAAAACCTTGTATCTCCAAGACATGTCATGTACTCCCTGAGGGATAGTTTAGTACCCTCTATCTCTTCATTATATACCATGTTTAGTTTATTGATTTTCCTTTTTCTATACTTATGAGGGTATAGTGTGGAATTTTGTCTGATATATAGGATTACGATCCCTTATTTGGGTTGACTTTCCAATAGTATTCAAGATGTCCCCATGTGGTCTTGGGTGTGATGCTCTACCATTCCTATATTTTCTAGCTAGATTTCATTCTATCAGCATGAACACCAAGCCTAGGAAATTGATCACCTATAAAAAATAGGAGGTAGTAGTGTTTTTTGCATCTTTAGTACTCTTGGGTGAGATACCCTATTTGATAAGTGTGATATTTGGAGATCCAGTGTGTACTTCAATTATATGACCTGATGAACATGATCTTTTAGAAGATCTCTATCGGTGATTTCATGGATCATGTAGTGAGTACTCCTAGAATTATCATTACATTAGAGCCTATTATGACCATATTTGGATTATTTCTTATTATCTCTATGTCTCATTTTTTGATTTTCAAAAATGTATTGATGATATGACTATACTCTATGATTTATGTTTTTCAATTTATGGGTGTCCTACAAGGTATTTTTACACTCACTTATGAATGGGATCTTCCCACACATGTCATGTATAATGTAGATGATTGGATTTTTGAATGATTCATTGGAGGACCAAGAGTATAAAAATTATAGTATTGGGATTAAAAAACCAAGGTTCATACTATTTTTTTCATTTGACAATAGTCGCCTCCTTTTGAACAGGTTATAATAAATTAAATTATTTTTCTTTAATTGTATTTGACCCTGATCTTATTTAAATACTTTTATCATACATCTATGTGAGATAGGATTTCTATATGCATTTATAGTATCAATTTTTCTTATTTTCATAGTATTGTATGGGCATGGAGATGTGTGCTTGTGTATGGGTACTTAGGCTATGTACTTCCATGTTTGAGATATTCAAACATGATATTGTTTATGAGCCCCTCACCAATTGGAAGAAGGTTTGGGGTAGTCACTTTCAGCTCATTACAAACTAAGAAGACACAGATGGGTCAATTCCTGATATATTAGTATGAGAGGATACATTTATATATTAGGACCATAGTGAGAGATTTTCATAGTTGTGAGGCTTGGATTGGGAAATAGGGAAAAAATGATAATGTTTTTCATCTCTTCTCTTAGGCTTGAGACAGTTGTATTGGTGTTGCAGCTATCATATTCATTCACCAAGACACTGATAACAAATATTTTAACTCGGTACAAGTTGGAACTAATATTAGAGAAAACATTGGTACATAAATCCTATAAGAGTGGGTTGTGGTTAATGTGTATTTATTTAGTTAGGTCCCCTGATATACTCATTTATCATGGTGTTTTGTGATCCTATTTCTAGATTCCTCTATAAATAAAACATTTCATCATTCCATAACAATATAACTAGAATTATCTACTGATTGGTAAGGATTTAGTACTCGTGGTTGTACTTCTAGGTGGTTCTCCAGTCATGTCACCACCCATTGGTAAGAAGTTAACACTGATAGTACCCACTAAGGATGTGTGTAGACTATATGCACTCTATTTGTTTCAGAAGAAGTGAACTCCCATGTTTCGGGGTGATCCAGACCCCTAAGTACCTGAGGACTGGATAGGGGTAGTTACCCTTTCTTGTTTACTTTTGAGGACACCTAAATATTAAATGGTGGTACTAAAAATAGTCTTCTATAAGGATCTATTAAGACATGGTTGATTTTGATGACTTAATGAAAATATGGAAAACACACACTTGGTAATATTAAAAGATTCTCATTATAGAGAATTTATATCCATCCATGTTGTGATCTATGCAGGTCCAAGAGATTCTGTTTTTATAGCTAAGGGTCATTACCCGGGTAGGGTATTAAATTTTTTTCCACAACCTTTCTCTATACAATTTAGATATGGTTTTCAATTCATTTTTTAGAACATAGACAATTATTTAGTGATTATACTGAGATATATGTGTTGGAGTGACATCAATTTCTATTCCAACCTATAATGAAGTTCTTGAGAGATCCTTAGTCATGCAGAGATTCAAGGAAGAGAAGATGCCAACATTAGCTATTGGTAGTGGGAACACTATATTTGAGACCATGACAGTAGGTAGATGGTGAGTGTTAAGGAGATCTAGGAATGTGAGAAGCTTCAATATATAATCCCAAGAAATGAGATCTTTATATTTGGGATCTCATGATGGCTCATGTGATCAAAGAAATTTGTTGTGTTTCTATTGCATCATGTGGGGTAATATTTTTCTGTATTGTCAATCCCATTAAACTTATGATATGGAAACAATCAATGGACTACCCAAATAAAGAAAAAAAACTAGATAAGAGTAATATTTGGTGGTGGAAATCACATAGGAGTAGGTAGAAAATTATGAGGTGGTAATAGGTATAATTAATTATAACAACCATCTCCATTTTTTCCATGATGATCTTAGGAAGCTCGTGGTTAGAGATAAGGATAGCTATAGGGAGTGGGTTTATATTACCCCAAGGATACCAAGTTGATTAGAGGTATGATCTATTTCTTCTTTACATTTGAATAATTACTCATAGACATGAATGTGAGCCACTATTTTATTTCCACTTATTTAATTTGGGATTTAGGCATTCCATTTGAGCCATTGGATTGACACTTTTTCTTGGAGACACTTACCATAGGTGACTCAGTGATCACACACTTATACCAAAAGTGTTATATAACACTAAAAGGGTATAGTTTCTTGTGGGATCACATTATATCATTGATATGTCCTAATAGAATCATCGTAGGTGTGGAATTATTATCCATTGTTCAAGCCCATATAGACTCTTTTTGGGGGATTATGTAGTGTGTCTTTTGGTATGGGATGTTGTTTTCCTTTTTTAGTGATCATGTAACCAAAATAGATAAATACATGCTTATGTGTAGGAGGATACATCAAATTACTCATTTTTTATTTAGTATTTTCTTTAGAGAAGTGGATATCATAGTCTTTAATCATATATCATTGGTAGCATAATACATGGAATCCATTTCAAAGGATGTGTTAGGCTTTCCTCCCCACTAAGATATAGACCTTTCCATTGACATAAACATGGTAAACACATCGGTATATACTCCAGAATATTATTTGGATATAGTAGAGCTTTGTGAGATGAAGGTATAATTAGAGGAATTATAGATGAAGGTATTTTTTTGATATCATGTTTCACCTTGGGGATCCCCTATGTTGTTCAAAAAAAAGAAGATAGGATATTGATGTTGTGTCTAGATTATTGGCACCTAAATTGTGTAATTTTGAAGAATATGTATCCACTATGGAGGATCAATGACATCTTTAAACTATTTATATGTGTGAAATTATTCTCTAAGAATTGCCTCAAATATGGCAATCACCAGATACATGTTTGAGGTGTGGATATACCAGAGATGGCCTTATGATGTCACAACTATCACTATAACTACCTGGTGATTCCCTTTAATAGGAAGAAAATTATATTAGTGTTTATTGGTCCCATGAGGTGGATCCCACAACCATTCTCATACTGATTTTTATTATTCATCATTTTTGATATCCTAGTGTATTCGGCAACCGTGGAGGGGAATGAAAGACGCTTGAGGATGGTTCTAGAAATACATGATGAGAACTGTATTTTTAGAAATCTCTCAAAGTGTTAGTTAGGGATTTGATTGGTCCAATTCTTAAGAAATGTTATCTTAGTAGATTGTGTACAAGTGGACCCTGTGAAATTCATGGAAGTGTAATTGTGGGAGCCTCCCAAGAGTGTGACAAGGTTCATATCTTTTGTGAGTTAACAGGTTATCATTGGAGATTCATACCTAATTTTTCAATGATATCATCACCATTGAATATTTGACCCAAAAGATGAATCCTTTTATGTGGATGGAAATGTACCAGTAATCTATTTCGAATTTTATGAATAGGATGATAAGAACACCCTTCCTGAGATTTCCAAAGGAGGGTGTCGAGTATGTAGTGTTTTATGATGTATTAAGGACTAAACATAGTTATTTTCTTATGTCGAGGAATTTCGTGATTTCTTATAGGTCATGGGAGTGGAAACCACATGATAATTAATACATGACAAATTATCTATATTTGGGGTGGTATTATTGTCCATAAATATGTATCAAAATTAATATATGGGTGATCAGTGTATCATCTATTATCACCATTAGATTCTATAGTATATCTTATCTCAAAATTTCCATAACATGAGACATTAGTGATGGATATAGTTCTAATAAGATTATGACTTTTGGATACTCTATACTCCTAGGAAGTTAAATGTGGTGCCCGATACTCTCAAAAGGCACTCCTATTATCAGTTTTTAACTAAGGTGTTGAAGTATTTATCCTCATTATAGTTTTCCTTTGTGGATGAGAATGGTGTATTTTACATCTAGTAGATGGTTGTTTCCCACCACTTCTACAACATGTTTGGGTAGATCCACATGGTGATACTTACATTGAGACCCCACATTCTCATATATCCAATTGGTGTGTCCCTAATGGTTTTTTTATGGTTGGGAGAATATAATCATATTCAAAGGATGGATGATGGTGCTAGTGAGATTGTTTGAGGAGGTGATGAGGGAGTTTTATACACCCCCCTTAGCTGTATATCCAGGTGTGAAAAATATTAACAAAGAACTTTGGAATCTATTCTAGTGTCTATGTAAGAAGTATATAGAAGAGTTTTTCTCTTGATGCCTCATTTGTTAGTAGTTGAAGGTTGAGCACCATGTTCCAATGGGTTTAACTCAACCCTTAAGGTTAATGAATGGATGTGTGATTTTAGATATTTATAATTCATAATGAGATTACCATGTACATATATAGGACAAAATTACATCTATATGATCATAGAGTTACTCGCTATGATGGACCACTTATGAGCTATCCCAGAGCAGAGTTCCATAGAGAGCTTGGGAAGGCCTCACATTCTAGAGATAGTCTAAATCAACATAGTTTTCTTAATGATAATTTCATATTAAGACGTTTCTTTATTTCAATATTATGGAGCTAATTATAGGAGGCCTTTCGAACTCATTTATATTTGATCATGTTATTTTACCCATAGACTGAGAGCCAAACTGAGCAGACCATCCAGGTCTTAGAGGACATGTTGTGGGATTTCATGTTGGACTTTGGCCATAGTTGAGTGGATAACCTATACTTTCTAGATTCTTTGTACAATAGATGTTTTCAATCCACCATTTAAATTACACTGTTAGATTCTTTGTTTGAGCAACCTTGTAGGTTGCCACCATGTGAGACTAATATAGGCGAATCATCCCTCATTGGCCCAGAGATGGTGTGATCCATTACAGAAAGGGTGAATATTATCTAGGTATGGATTCAGACTACCCAGAGTAATTATAATTCTTATGTAGACTGACAATGGAGGCTATTGGAGTTTGAGGTGGGGGATATTCTATTTTTGGACGGTCACATGTCAACATGGATTACAGAGATTTTCCCAAGGTAGAGAGTAGTCTTTCTGATTCATTGACATTTTCTATATACTATATAGGGTCAGTGAGGTGGCTCATTGCTTATCCTTAACACTACATTTAGACTAGGTAAATTATGCCTTCCTCATGTCATAGCTATGGAGGTATGAAAATTACCCATCACATATTATCGACCATGGGGACCTAAATATTGATTTTGTTGCTACCTATAAAGAGTACCTAGTAGAGATCAATGATCCCCAAGAGAAGATCCTCTATGAGAAAGTGATTGCCTTTGTGAATGTCTTGTGGTAGCACATGAATTTTTAGGATTGCACCAGGGAATGGAAGACCCAAATGTGAGGTCAGTACCCATATCTTTTTTAGTATCCATTTTACCATTTAAAGATGGAAAACCCTATGTTTGGGATGGTGTAACATCTATTTTTTCATCAGGTTATGCTCTAGAGTAATTATAATAATATTTTTGGAACCAGAAACTGATAAAGATCATTATTCCATGTTTTGATGATCCTAAAAATGATGTAATAAAAATATTAAATATATTAATTTCATGCACACACATTTTTTTCAAAATAGTGGATTAAGTTCCTAATTGGGAATGAAATGGAAAATTAAAACATTCATTATATCATAAAATTTAGGTTTTACCCCTAGAGTGACTAACCATAGAGTGTACTTAGTGCTAGGATTGAGCTCCACCATTGGAATAATAATAATTAAATAAATAAATTTATTAATTTGATTTTTAATTAAGCCTAGACGTAAAACCTGGTATATTTTAAACTACTTACTATAATTTCTTATGTTTAACCATATAATCCTAGGGATTCAAGATAAGAGTGTGGAGGAGATCTTGTTGAATTATTATGATAGTTAAAGGATAATTTTTGACAATACATATTATAAATCTCACCAATAATGATAATACAAATTCAATCTTCATTAGAAAATAATCCAGCCCAAGGTTGGGTATTTATTCCTTTACTTTATTTATATTTTTAAAATACCATGATATTGTAAAAAAAATTATTCTAATATTTTGATTCATGATTCGATCGTGCTTAAAGGTTCAAGTAAATTAATCCTATTATTAAGGGGAATCAGTTTTTGTTGATTATTTTTACTCATCATTAATCATTCAAATTACAATGAATGAAGGCCATCCTGAACACAACTGAGGTTCATTACACCTTTTTGGTTTGTGAATTTCTATCCTATTCCTTCACATATAAGTCTCTAAACATTTATTTGGTTGGCATTTCGGTAATTAATTTACTTTTTATCATTTTGCAATTGTTCTTCAGCGCAAAAAAATTAATACCATGGCTGTGGTTTCAAAATCGAGTATAAAATCTAGGTTTGATGATGACATCAGATAATCAGGAGTGGTTTAGGATTAGACTAGTGATTCAGTAATTCATGGTTTGATAGAAAATGACAACATGGACTGAAAATAGGGAAAACTCATGTGGATCTAAGGAAAGATTCTGGCCACCAACACTAACAAGGTTAGTCCATCCTAGATCCATGATTTGGGGACATGATCAATAATGATTGTTATAGAATCCAAGTAAATGTGAAAAACTATGAGATTCATAAAAATTCCACAACACATGATGTGTACCATAAAGAACACATGTTGGGTGGGGTCCCTATCTAGGAAACTAGGTTTTACATTTGATATAAAGATAACATATGATTTGGAGTATACCACACACTGTGTAACCTGATGTTGCATCTTGGAGTTTGTATAGAAGGGTATGTGTGAGAAAACACATAAAGTCACAAGTTCATGGGTAGAGTACATGGTCATGACTTGGTGTATGGATATAGAAATGTACATGGGAATAACAAAAATACATGGAAATAACCAAGTGTTCACGAGCATTAGAATGTGGCACAAAAATCGTTGTCTCGACCTCAAAACATAGAGTAAGCCTACGATAAAACCCATGTATATGGGTAATTACATTCCATGTGACATGAGAAGATGCATTTTGGCATGGGGTCGGAAAAACATGTCATATACTCCCAATATACACCATATACTCCCTCTGAGGTAGTTTGGATCCCTCGGTCTATTTAGTATAGACCATGTTTGGTTTAGTGTATTCCCTTGGTATATCCATACAAGGGTACGGTGAAAAAGTACATATCAGTCATAGGATTGTAACTCACTCTTCAATATGAGTTGAAGATAGATATTGTGTTATCAAATACTGGTCTTAGATGAGATCCTAAATATTTAGTTCTATTCCAAAGTAGGGTACATTGCATTAGTGTGAGCACCATACACAGAGATTTGATATAGTATCTAACATTATGATCTAGTAGGGTATTTGGTATCCCTCAATAGTCTCGGGTGAGATCCTCTATCTAAGCAGCATGATCTTTAGAGATCCAGTGAGTACTTATTTTGTGAGACTCAGCAAGAAGAACCTTTATAAAAGTGTTATTAGTGATATCATCGATAGTAGTGTGAGTACATATGAAATGAGTGTTACCCTGAATCCTTGAGTGTTATCCCTTGGGTAGTAGTGGATGATACATTTCTGAGACATCGTGCATGTTATTAGTATAACTTTGTTATTTACAATTGTCATTTTTTCATATATATTGATTAACATACCGTTATTAATGAGTTGAATACTCATGATTATTTATGGTTGGTTATTTGAAGGTGTTATACTATGTATTGGTATACTCCTCCTATAAGGGTTCTTCTAATACATGTATTGTATTTTTTAAATGATATGAATTTTGATGGAGTCATGGGAGGTCCAAGAGAAGGTATACCATAGTATCAGGATAGACAGACCATGGTTCTTATTAATGTTGTATTTGATAGTAGTCTTATCCTTCTCAGATTATTAGTGGATTTTTCTTTTTTCGATGTGATTATAATTGGCCCATTACTTCTTCCAAATACATTTTTATACTTTGATGTAGGGTAGATGTTGTGTATGAAATTATAGTAACATGTTTTTTTCTTTATCGGTATTTTTTCATGATGATATGTGCATGTGTACATAAACATAGTATATGGCCTCCCATGTGTGATATATTTCTACTAAATGGTGATATCCAACCCCTGTTCTATTGGTGTTAACCTTGGGCACATCACGCTCGAATCATCACCATCTATGAGGACCCCAGTGGGTTGGTTTTTGATAAAATTAATCAATTACTCTTCTTCTCCATTAGGAATACTAATTCCAAAAAACACTTTAAAATAAAATAATCCTTATTCAGATATTATTTGTTGATTTAAAAAATGATTAATTATAATTAACATTGTGAAACATTTATTTTTAATATAATACCAATTCAATAGTCGTTAGACTTAAAAACTCAAATAATTTAATAGAGCCGCCTTAAATAGTAATACTTCAGAACCTTCTTCTTCATCCATTTATACTAGACATATCCATTTTCATATCAGTATTAGATATCTTAGAAAATTCAACTCCAAAAAATTATTTATTTTTATCTTATTTAACATATCACTATCAATGAGATTTGTTTTCATTAACCGTTATTGACAACCAATAACATCCATTGATAACAAATTCAACTCCTACACATAGTGGGATCTCTTTTCCCCAATGTGATTCCTTTAAAAATAGTTTTGAGAATCATTTATTTATGAAAAATCATGGGCTACTTTAAAAAGTATATATTCTAACTCCATATAATATAGTAATACCACTAAAAACATGAAAATGAGAAACTTGTTTTTGAGAGTTCTAATGGTAATGGTTCACTAAGGTTTTTTAATTCAATAGAGATACTGGAGATTATGCTTGTCATGAGTTTTTATATCTTCTATAAAGGTTATAGTAAATAGATTCATAAATATCTTAAGTTTTATGGTTTGATGAAATATGATTAATGTCATAACAATCTTTTTTCATGCTCTAAAAAAAACTAAATTCTTGAAAGCTTATCCCTATGGTCAAGATGTATTAATAGAGTAATCATGGATTAATTCATCATATGTTCAAATGAAATATTTGAATACATTATTATTGTCCTGATATGTTACAGTAATTTAATGGATTAATGTTTTAAAAAATTTGAATGAAAAACACTTCTATAATAAAGAACATCAATTAAAAACATACTTCAATAATTAATTATCTATCATTTCCCACTACCCCAACAGGTAAGGGAATATCGATTCAAATTATGGAAATGATAAAGAAAAGATATATATATATATATATAGTAGGTTTTAATAATAAAAATAACATAAAGAAAAATAAAACAATAATAATACATCATTTATTTCATTTAATGACTTTCCAACTCCATGAAGACAAGAATAATGTATCCTTGATGCTATCCCTCTATAAATGATTTGTTATAGATATAATGTCTAGAACCCTAGTGGCTAAGATTGGTTGGGGATCATAATAGTGGTTCAAATAGAAGTTTGGGAGGTCAATGATGGATAGTTTCAACATACGTATTTGGGAACACAATTAATGCACATTGATTGCTAAATTGTTTTCTTAGAGTGTAGTCGAATGTATACCCCTCTCTTTCAGGTTCATAGTTACTAGTTGATCCAAAATTATATTTTCAAACATGAAGAAGCAATGAAAATGATATTTTTCTAAAAAAAATTCCTCTACACTAATTCTTGGGTTGGGGTTCATGGTCCTAGGTTCTTGCAGAAACCATGTGTAGACGAAAATGCACCCAATTGCCTCCATTAAGGCACCAAAACTCTTGGTTCATGCCAAATTCAACCAACTAATCAATAAATACATTTTTTACAATATCAAAACACATTATGTGTGTGAATACATGAATTATTAATTTTAAAACCATTTTCAAGTTAATTTCATTATATTATTATACCATGATCGGTGGTTAATTAAGTGGACTATTTCATAAATTCTGCTTTCAAAAAAATACTTTAATAAAAAAGAATTTTCTATTTGATATGAAAATAATGGTTAATTTTTTTAGCATTTTAGGTGAAATTAATTATGTTTTATTTCTAAAAATATAGGAATTTATGGTTCCTATAATGAGTTTTCTAAAATATTTTTGAGTCTAATATTATTTTGAGACTATTTTTATACTATAAAAAACATAACATAAAAAATAAATATATATTCCCATATTAGTTGAAATTATTATTCACCAAACATCCTAAAATAGTTTAAGGTATAATAGAAAAGAAAAATAGAAATGTGACATTATGCTATAATATAATTATGAATTTGAAATTTTATTATAATTTAATTATGAATATATTTGTTAATATTTAATGTAACAATTGCACAAGTTTCCAAAAGAACCCAATCTAAAGGTCTGATAGAAAGTGATTTAAGAATGATTCTGCTGAACCTAGTAAAAGTTATATGTAGTTTATAGATATAAATAATATCATAACATAAGATATTGTGGAGATAATGATTTTTAATATATATAAGGTGTTGATGATTATTAATACCATTCTTAAGTCTCAGCATTATCCAAACTAGAATACTTCATAATTTTTTCTCACTAAAGAGTTTAGTTTTAGGATTTTTACTAGGTTGTAAAATAGAGTTTCCAAAATAACTACAATGATATGTAACCTGTTCAAAAAATCTTTTAAATTGTAACAAATATTATGTTTATCTAGAATTATATCATTCAATATATTCTAAACATGTTTTTATGTTTGGTTTTGTTAAAATTATTAAATAGATTAATGATATAAAATGTAACATTAAATAAAGAAAGAAATATATACTTTATTATTCATTGGAAAAATATATATATATATTAATATATATATTTTTAAAGTGTAATGACAATTGACGTATTGATGAATAAATATTACTTATAACTAATTGATTTTCCTCGTGGATTTATAATAGGTTTGAAGAAAAAATATAATTAACATGACTAAAACTATCATATCCTTAAAAAAATTCCCATGAGGTGTAAAATTATTTTTCTTTACTAGATGACCCATGAAGTATATTACACAGCGTGGGATACATAATTTATTTGTAATATTGGGGGCTAATAGTTTATATATAAAAACCCCACTACCTATGCTTTCTAAGATACCAATAATGGGGACCTCTATTTTTTGATAACCTTCTTATGCATGTATTGAGGATTGCCTAATTTGGGTTAGTTGAGTATGTTTTATATTATTTGATCAGCTAGAACATAACCAACATGGAATTTTTCCTCTCATTTGAGGAGAATGAATTTTGGGTCCCTGATTGTGATGGTCTATGTAAATTCATGTCAGAACAATGAAGGTACATAGGATTTGATTATCTACTAGGATGAAAGACAAGTGATGTTCTCTTTCACAATATCATTTTCTTGTGATGTATTCATCTTCAAAATGATTATATACCTACATATTCAAGAATTTTTAATATGGTTATAAGGGTTGGAATTATCTATGTCTCATATTCAATCGATATCTTGGGAAAATAAAACTATTTTGATTTATTGTTTTTATGGTTCAACTTTTGGACACAGTTATAGAGAAACATTTATTTTAGAGAGATCATAAGAGATCTATTTCATTATTGAGAAGTATTGATTCCTTTTTGGATTCCACAATTTGGTTAAAATTTTGATGCCAACAATTCATATTTATTTTTAATAATGCAAAGTCTGACGGCGATTCACTTAGTGAATGAATAAAGGGATTTATTTTGACTTTGAGAGATTTATTAAAATTGCTTTCGGGTTTTACACAAAAATATTTGGGATGGGTTTCTCACATGGTATTGCATAAAATTTTATAAAGGAAGTGTTCATGAAATCGATACAAAATTTTCTTAGAATATAACTAAATAGGGTTTTGGATATGGTATCATTGGTTATTATAAATGTTGTGATATAAGGTGAAGTGGAATGAACGATTTATTCATTAGTGTGATTATGAGATATAAGGAAATATTCCTAAAATTCATTTGATATTGCATAAAATGATATAGTATATCATATATATTGAAATACATATGAAAAATGAAATATTTTATTCCTTTAGGATAAATTTTAATTTATTATATATAAATATTATATATATCCTTCCTTAAAAATACATATTATATTACTAGTTGATTCATATTATGTTGAATGATAAGGTAGATTAATTTTGAACTACTATAATTCATCAAAAGGAAGTAAATTTATTTCATATTTTGAATTAATTATTTATCCATTAAATAATATTAAACATATAAAAATGTTATATATTGAGGGTAACATGATATGTAATTGAAGTTAGTACTCATAATTTTTGGATTTTTTTGAGTAAATTAATGGGATCTGGGTACGTCCTCATATCAAATATAAAGGAATCCTAAACATGGGTTATTTCTATGACCTCCTCATGTGATTTATAGAAAAAAATATATTTCTCCCAAGGTACTCTTCTTACATCTTCCTTAAAACCAAACGATACTAGAATATCATTGATTTTTGAAAAGGCCATATCAAAATAATTTTGGTGATTTATTAAAATGAACAGATACACCTTAGAGGTAAAAACCTTATGGTTATTCCACAGAGATCTTCATCAAGTTTTAAAAGGGGGAAATTAAATTAGTATACTATGGCCTAAGGTCTGTGTTGTTCATTCCCTATTTCATATGATTTATCTTTCGAAGTTATGATATTTTTAGACTTCATGGATTATAAAATCTTTCATTTCTTTGTCTAAATTTTAGTATCTCCTTATAATCCCTTCATACACACCATGTTCTGATTTCTTTCATACCATATATCTATGGTACAACATGAAATGAGATGTGGTAGTAAATTTTGAGTGTCTATGAGGTGCTTCAAGTAGTTTATTTTCCATTGTTTCATATGGATGAGGATGTCGATATTTCACGATGATTAGAGGGAGCATAGAGTTAAGAAATCCCATGGTGGTGAGATACTTACAAGTAATTGGTCACCCGCATTTGAAAAGGTTTTTATATGCCTCTATATTCTCAGGGTGTGGGTATTTTTTCAATGTAGTTTTGTAGTCCCACATTTTATATTTTCCACTGGATGGGTAACTAGTCCAACACTTGGGAAGATTAGTCCCATAATCGATACATAAAGGAATATATCCACAATTTCAATCTTTTATAGGTTTCATGGTTTGTGAATATAGTTTTGTCAAATTCAAGGGTTTCATACTATGTAAATTTCATTTTTATATGGGTTTTCTATAGCTAGAATTTATTTTATCTCAAGTATTCTACTTTTAATGTATAATTAGGTTTTTTCCCTCCCCTTTCATTTGTAGCTACTGAAATATCTAAGATACCTATTTATTATCAAGGGTTTTTGTGGAATCTTACAATGTATGTATATACTCACACCGTTATGGGATTTTAACCATCATGTGTTATCTCCTATAAAAATGAATGATTATTTGATGGTGGTATCAATGGACATTCTATAAGTATTGTCAGAGGATAGTAGTACCTGAAGTGGATAGTCATAGGTGACATTCATGACAAGATTTGTGTATCAAGGGTTATAAATTTCCAATTTAGTTTCATTAGTTTAGTTTAAATTAAGAATTTTTTACTATCTTTTTCCTGATCATTTTATGGAATTGAACTTGATGTAATATGTGGATAGTTATTATGTGTCTCGTATATTATATATATTATAGTTAGCAGTTTTTATTACTAATTTTTATTATATCCTTTTTAGAGACGTGTTAATATGTATTGGTCAATTATGCTATGTAATATCATCATATTTGATAATCCTACCCAGTGTTCATAATGAGTCTCTAGCCTATTGAAGGTCGGCTTGTGGTGGAACACATTTCTTACCACTAGCCTAGTGGGGTCCTATTTGGTGAAACTATGTAAATTAACATAATAAATTTCCATTTTATTTTCATATATTTCTATTTTATATGGGTTTCATGAAAGTCATGAAGCACTTTAAAGAGTAACCATTCTCTATTAGATAATTCACCTACTCAAAAATCACATGTCAAATTTTGTTAATCCCCATGGATTTATAATGATTAGATTTTTTATAATGTTTAATATGATGATTTTGGGTGGAATTTATATCAGATCATGATATAAGTTTCATTATCATGTATCTACACATTATATATTAGTAAAAACATGATTTTTAGTTGTATTTTATTAAATACACTCAAGTGTTAGGTCCGGTACATGTGATGAAATTAAAATACATATCTATTGTGATGTGATGTAGGTTAGTAAGAAAAATACTAGATTGAATAAAAGATACCAAATAAGAGTTTATCATTGTTTTAAATGGATTATTGATCTCAAACAATAACATTTGACTCGATGGAAAATATATTAAATCAACTGAAATTTTTTTTTTAAAATTCCTAAACTCTTAATATAAAAGTTTTCCAATTCTAAGTGGACTCTTTTAATAGGTGCAGTAGAGACTCCTATTATTCTGGGAGTAACTCCACCACACCTCTCTATTTGAAATTTCTATACATAGAGTTAAATTGTAAATTAATATAAGTAATAAATTTGAATGAATAAGAATTAATCAACAATGGGAATTTATGGATTTTCATCTCATAACATGAACTATAGAGTTATATCTTATAATTATTTAACATGAGAAAAAATAGAAAAATATTTCAACGTCAAAAAAATAACTTTCAATATACCCCCTCAACCAGAAAATTTAGGTTTTCACCCGATTAATATAGGTTAGACATCATCTTATAATTAGAAATAAAGGTAATGGAACATAAATTTTTAGGAATAATAAAAATTCACAATAGATGAGGGGGAAACACTACAATGAAAAAATAAAATGAAATTAATGAAAATTAAAAGGTTGAGTAAGAGGGAATTTTAATCAATCTATATTTAAATGTAAATTGGAAACATTATAAAAGAAGGAAATAAAACTAATATACAACAGGGACCTATTGAGACATCTAAAACTATAAACCCCCCACCAAGGAATATAAAATCACTCTAATTGAAACCTTTTTATATAAAATTCCTTCTCTTATTATAGGTACCATCTGTGGTCCCCCATCTTCAACGAGTGCATTCATTGCTTTCCTTGTGAAAGTATTTTGTTGAAGATATTTCCTCCCAGTGTGATTTTTTCTTATTCAATGACTCAAAACTCCATTAATATTTGGAAGAAAGAAAATTTTCACTTATTATCAGAATCAAATATTTTTATATAGAGAAATTCTATTCTGGTTAGAAATTTTCATAGGTAAATATCTTACTGATAAGCTCAGAAAAGGATTTAATCATCTACATCCCAAGAAAACCTTCATCTTACACCATTAAAACATTATTAATACAAAATTATCGAGTATATTGAAAATAAACAAAAGAATTTATCACTAAATAAATTAAAGAAAAAAACAATAAAATTACAATTATTTATTCCTCTTATTTTTATTTTTCATTTACAAAATAATAATTAATGAGATTAATTACATTTTATGTACTTAAATTGATTGTATATTTAATAATGAATTGTTAATCACTCGTTACTCTCTAATAAATAAATATTTCACTTATTTGTAATAGTCATATGTCCACATAAAATCTTTATAATAATTAAAAATGATATAGTTCTCAAATTAAATTATAAAAAAAAATTATCATATATTTTTTTAGAAAAACAATTTTTTCATTCTTATCACCATTCAACTTAAATTTTTTAAAATTGAAAAACCCATCATGAAATAATAAAAATATACCTTATATATAATTTCACATCACACCTCACTGACTAGAATTCAATCATTGATTTATTCACATACATCAAAAATGTGTGTATCACCAAAATCATGTAAAAATTTTCATTTAATTATAAAATGAGACGTTGAAAATGAATTCATTATTTGGGTATTTATTAAAAGGTGATTTTAGTTTCTAAGTGTGGTTGTGTAAGTGTTTCAAAAAAAATGAAATAATATGAGGTTTTACTCTAAAAAATAACCACTTATATAGTTGATTTTTTTTATAAATATAAATATTTTTATTATTTTCAATACTAAAAGTACTGATATTATCAACACTGATAATAATAGCTCTTATCTGTGAATACTCTAAAACTAATCATTTGAAATCAAAATTTCACTATACCTAGCAATAATTAAAGGTAATTTTATCTAAACCATGTCTAAAAATGATAAAATTTAATTTTATCAGCATTATCACTACCATTGATTATAGTTATCATCTATCATAGATCTCTACTACAAGAAAAACACACTAAAATATCCTAATAAATAAATAAAAAATATATTTATATTATAAAATTTTAAATTATGGAAAAATAACTTTTGAAACATTTAAATACAATATAATTTCATTGAAATTTAAAATTTATTATAAAAATATAAAATTACCAACAAACAAAAATATAGTTTAACTCATATATTATCAAGATGACTTATATTACATTGACAAAGGTACGATTTCTAATGGATCTTTATCACATTACTAATTATCAAACAAATACCCCTAGTAGAAGAAAAACATGTTAAATTAAAAAAAAGATACATATTTTAATAATAATTTAAAGAAAATATGATATAATAAATCATGAATAAAAAATAAACAAATTGGAATGCATGAATAAAAAATTAAATGCATAAATTTTGCATTTTAAAAAGTCATATGACACTCATAATGTGTTTAAACTATTTTGAGTATGTGATGCACATTCAGTAATACTAGAAACATTGTGTGTCATATTCATGTGAGCATAAATCCTACACATCAAAAATTATTTATTGATATTTTTCATAAATTTATAAAGAAAATGTGAGTGTTTTTTTATTGTTTTTGAGTATGTGTCTACTGTTTAGAACTAAAATTACACATTTCAATGTAAAAATGCACTTCCTATCACACTAACCACACTGGGGTTTGTATTGATGTATGGTTAGTTCCAATACATAAAAACTGAATTTTTAATTTTTTAATAATTTTTTTTTAAAATATCATCACATTTACTTGGTATTGTGTTTGTGACATATTATTTTAACTAAAGTTTCATTTTAAAGGAGAGAATTCACTTTAAAACATACCATGGACACCGTGTGGCAGATTGATGTGAGGTTAATTTGTACACATTAAAAAATTATTTTTAAAATATTTCTAAATATATGAAGATTATACTAATTTGTTTGTCTATTTTTTAAAATGTCAGGTACTTTTCAAACTAAAATGTCATTTTTTTGTGGAAAAAACAGTTTTAGTCATAACAAACCCACCATATGTTATATTGATATGAGGTTAATCACAAGGAATAATAAATAAATTATCAATATTTTAATTAAAGTATCACGGCTATTTTAGTGTGTTTTATTATTGTTGAGTATTTTTTTGAATTAAAATGTCACTTTCAAATGAAAATACCTAGTTTTAGTTATAAAAACTACACCATATAGAATCATGATGTGAGGATAATTCATAGACATAAAAGTTGACTTTTAAATATTTCTCATAATGTTATAAGAAAATCCAAGAACATTTTATCAGTTTTTAGTATATGACACCTATTTTGAATTAATAGGTCACTTTTAAATAAAAATAAGAACTTTCAATCATAATTTACACACTATGTATCATATTAACATGATTTTAATTCTTTTAAATAAAAAATTAATTATGATTATTTTTTCTAAAGGATCAAGAAAATTTGATCATTTTTTTGGATTTGAGTATGTGTGGTGGATTTAAAACTAAAATGAGAATTTCAAATGAATGTGAAAATTCTTCATTATAATGGTCACACTAGGTCATAGATTTACATAAGGTTAATTCTGTCACACAAAAAAGAAAACTATTGACATTTTCAAAAAAAAGTATGAGTTCAATATGATCATATCTATTCAGTTTGGATTATTTCATGTGCATTTCAAATTATGAAATATTTTTAAATGAGAAGATACACTTTTCATGATACCAAACACACCGTGTGGCGGGTAAACATGTATTATTTAATACACAACCAAAATAAATTATAAGTCTTGAAAAAAGTTTATCAAGAAAAAATTATTATTTTTTCTGAATTTTTACCATGGGATGCAGGTTCTGAGATAAAATGTTGTTTTTACATGAGAACAAGCACTTTTAGTCATAAAGGTCACACTATGTGTTGGATTTACATGCGGTTAATTTATACATATAAAAAATGAATTATAAATTTATTTCCTAAATTATCCTAACAATATAAGTGTTTTGTATTTTGTGGTTATGTGATGTTTGTTTTGAATTAAAATGTCGCTTTAAAATAAAATCGTTATATTTTAGTGTTACCAGCCACAACATGTTCTATATTGAGGTTAGGTTAATTTCAATATTTCAACAAAGAATTATAGATAAATGTCATATAGTATCATGAAAATAAATTTTTTAATGTTTTGAGTATGTGATGTGTGTTTGGATCTAAAATCATACTTTTAAATGAAAAGTGTCAATTCTAGTCATAATGGTTACACTATGTGTAATATTTACATGAAATTAATTCATATTCATTATAAATGTTTTATTGATCATTTTTCTGGAGAATTAGTACAATACAAGTGTGTTTTTATAAAATTAAATTATGTGACTTGTGTTTTCAACTAAAATTTCCCTTTTAAATAAGAACATGCAGGTCAAGTCATAATTGTCACGCCATGGGTCAGATTAAATTAAGGATAATTCCTATGAATTATAAATAAACCACTGATATTTATCTTAAATTATCAAGAAAATAGGACAATTTATTTTTGTTGAGTATGAGATGTGTGATTTAAAATATAATATATGTTTTAAATGAAATCATTCACTTATTAAAAAACTGAACACACAATGTGTGATATTATCAAGAGGTTATTTTCTAAACATCAAAAATTAATTTTCAATATTGTCCCATAATTATTGTGAAAATAAAAGACTATTTTTTCAATTTTGATTATGTGATGTATGTTTTGAACTAAAATTTCACTTTTAAATGAATACATTCAATTTTTGTCTTAACAAAAACTCTATGTTTAAAATCGACGTGTGACTAAATTCTATATATATAAAAATTTATTATCAATATTTCACCTAATGTAACAATAAAATTCAACTGTCACTTCTTATTTATTAATTTTTTATAAATGTTTTGAACTAAAATGTCACTTTTAAAATGAAAGCATGCACATTCAATCATACTAACTATAATGTGTTTTAGATAGATATGAAGTTAATATTTATATATTTAAAATAAATTTGTAATTTTTTCAAAAGTCTCCATAAAATATACTCTTCTTTTATTGTTTTTAGTTATGTGATGTGTGTTTTGAACTAAATTGTATCTATTAAACGAAAAAATAACATTTTGTTATAATGATGGTACCATGTGTCATATTAAAATGCATTAAATTCATACATTACACAAATGAAATATTGATCTTTTTTTACTTTTTAATAAAGAATATATGAGTTTGTTCTTAATTTTGTAACGATGGTGCGTGTTTTCAAATAAAATAAAACTTTTAAACTGAAAACATGCACATTCAGTTATATCAAACATGTTTTGTGTCAGATTGACATATAGATAATCTTTATATGTCAAAAATGAATTATTTATCATTTTATAAAATTAATAATGAAAAATTCAAGTTTGTTTGACTAGTTTCGGTACTGTAATTAAAATTTTTATCCAAATTTTTTATTAAAATTAAAACAGACACTTTAATTTGTAAATAAAACTCCATGTATTGTGTTAATGTACAATTTTTTCACACACATCACAAATTAATTTTGGATCATTTATAAAATGTATCGATATAATCCAAGTGTGTTTTCATAATTTTTATTTTATAATCCATGTTATAAACTAGAGTATTCTTTTAGGTATACCAATACTCCTTTTAACATTCATATTTTTCAATAATCTTACCTTATTAATCAGTTCATCCCAATAACTTCTTATAACATATCTAAAACATATCAATCTAGTCTCAGCCATCTTATCATCAATAGAACCCACTCTATTTTTCTCTTGAACATTTAAATTTTGAGTATCAACCTTCCTACTGTATATAGATGTAAATATTAACATTTTCATTTCTACTATACGTAACTTTTTTGAAGGTGTCCCAATAAAGTTAAATACTCTCTACTATATAATCTATGAGGTATAATAATAATCCTATTAAATTAACCTTTAAATTTTAAATGAATTTTTAAATCCAAACGTACCCAAGAAGTATTTCTTCATTTAATATCATCTATTTGAATAATGTGAGGTACAACTATATTATTATTTCAAAAACACTATATAAGTGAGCCTAAATATAAAAAAAATACAATTTTTGAATAATATGGGCTCTAAATATCACATATATATATCATTAATAAAAATTATTTTTCTCAAACAATACTATTTATATCTTCTCCAATTTCTACAAGGATGGAATAATTAATATTTTGAAGTCTCTATTCAAAAATCTAAATTAAAATGATAAGAAAAATAACTAAATAAGTAGTATAGAAACCAACTCTTCATATTATATAGAGAATAATAAAAATGACATGAAATAACCTATAAATTATAAACATTTTGACACCATTGAAGCCTCCCACTCATTAAAAAACAATTTTATCATTTGAATTTGAGTATTTTGAATAGTCTTGGTAGAATTAGAAAAATATTAACAAAAAATTGTAAAGAAATATTTTTAATGCAATTGTAATTGAATTCTAACATACCACATCTGGAATGATAGTTTTTGTATTAAATATGATATATTTTCTTAATTTAAGAATGTAATAATAACAACCAATGACCTTAATTTATTACAAGTACTAATTATTCATTGATGAAAATAAGTCATTCGTTTTAAAATCTGATTTTATTAGGATATATTATTATATATACTCAAATATTTATCTAGTTATATAAATCCACAAGATTTGTGGGCACATTTTCTATCGTAATACCATAGTTTTGATGATAAATAAACACCACCCTATCATAAAAAAGTATTTTAAAAACATATTATTTGATGTTTATTTTTAAAATATTTAATTTAGCGTTTTATAAATTTCTAAGGGACGTTATATTTTTTTATTAGATATAGATTCATTAAATCAAAAATATATATTTTTTATGTTTAAAATATTTTTGTAATGATCAAAAAATGATACCAAAAAATAAAAATTAATAATATTGAAAAAATTGAAAACATATTATATAATAATAGACTGTAGAGTTTCACACTGGTATTATAAGTATTAAGAAGATATTTATTTTTTTAAACAAATTGCCATAAAATTATTATATTATTAATAAAATTTAATTTTTATTCACTGATGTGTTTCATATTTAAGTAATAAGAGAAAACTGATGAATCAATTTTTTTATTTTCTAGGACATCTGTTTAAATTTCTATGATATAAACACCAATTTAAAATAGAAAAATCATTAAACTATAAATAACCTAGTGGATCAATTTTTTAAAGAAAATATATGAAAAAGTACCTCATGTATACATTAATAATTGATGTTTCCAACCATTATTTATTGATGATTTCATTTCTAGTATCATGTATAATTAGGAAAATAATGCCCACTCCATGAATTTGTTTGTAAAATTCAATGTATTCTAAATTTTTATTTTGGAACATTGTATAAGCACAAACTAGAAATGTTCACAAATATATCAGTTCAATTATTGGGTTAATTGTATTCATGGATGGTTATTTAGATTTATTTTTTGATTTTTTATATTTTCTTAACTCAACCTTCTACTTCCCATTTTTTATCCATTAATAATAACATAACCCAGTTTAGACCTTTTCTTATTAATTTTAAAATGTTTTTTCATATAAAATAAATTATAAAAGAAATACCTCATTATCATTATATGTGTTTATAGGATTAAATGGATATTATATAAAAATTTATAATTGCAATTTTGATAGTTTAAACATAAAGATTATGATGAAAATAGTTAATTACATGACCGACACATGAGATAAAGAAATCCATAATGTCACATGTGTTGGCCAGAGAAATGTAGAAAAAGTTATTGGTGAATTTCACTTCTTCGGAATTAATTAAAATAAATTATAAATATAGATTCAAAACTAATTGAAATTGAATTGATAAACTGAGAAATCATTTGAGAGATAGTTGAAAATTCAATTTGTTTTATTATGATTATATCAAAATAAATTAAGCATGGAAATGATGGAAGAAAATGTATAAATGTGTAAAAATATTTTCTAAATGATGCAATGTGTTAAAGTAAATAGAGAACTAAAAAATTTGAAAACGAGTTTGGATAAAGATACAATTATTCACCGAAATATACAACCCCTAACTCCAGAAATCAATGATATAAATTCCATGATCTTAATAGTGATAAAGTTACTCACACCTCAATTTTTTTTATTTTTGAACACTATTTTTATATTTTCTAGTGCCTAAAGAACTCATCCCTCACTTTTTCAGAGTGACAATTAATTGGTAAAATGATAAATATATTAAAGAGGTTTGATTTAAAAAAATCATAATAATGCCTCTAAAAAATATAGTGTAATTATTATTAAACTTTGAGGGTATGAGATATGATTGAAATGATAAGATCCATTGATAGATTGTGAGTCAATAAAGGGTCTTTGAGAAGATCTAGTAATTTTTTCTTTTCATTCAGGGAATGTTGTTGGGAGAGAGTTGATTATATAGAGCCTCCATTATCCAACATTTATATCTATAAAATAACTTCATAAATCATTAAATATCATCCTAAATATATTAATAAATTGATTATCAACTTAAATAGAGGTTTTACTAACATTAAATGAAGTCCAATTTTATAACAGGTCGAAACACCCAACATCATATCCTACTAAAACAATATTTTCAATTTGATCATTCAAAAATTACCAGTGCCACACCCATGCTCTGGGTGTTTTTTCCCCAAACTCTTCCCGTCAACCACGACTATTTTCTCTAAGACCCCGAATGGTTAATTTTGGCTAGTTTCTCATAAAAATTCAGAAAGAGACTCTTTCACTTCAATAAATTATCTTCTACGGTTTTTCCAACTTGATTCTAAAGACACGATACATGAACGAAGATGTTAGGAAGATGTTCAATTAGACTCAAATTAGTTGAAATTATCACCGAAAATAACAAATATTTTACACGTGATATTAAATATACTAACTAATAGTAACTCAAATAAAATTATTAGCTACATAGATGAGTGTTTATAATCATGAAAACACAATGAGAGAGATATAATTACAACAATTAACTCCATTCAAGAATCACAAACACATAACATAAAAAACATATTAAATGTAAATCAAGAGTTAAACTGATATAAAGACATAAATTTATTTCAAGATATTAAAAATATATTCAATGACATCAAGGATTAAACAAAAAAATAAGGATATATTCATGAATACATCATTGTAAATATATTTTAAAACCCTCTTCATTTATAAAACAATTATCACTATAGTAAAGATCATAAAAAATCTCAAGAAAAATCTACTCCTCTTTTGAAAATAACTTTATATTTTCTGATTAGGATGTTTCTCACCTATTTTAATTGTTAAAAGAAGAAAAATAAGGAGATAAAGGAGAAACCAAAGAAAAATTTAAAATATAGGAGAATATATTCCAGAATAAGTTTGAAAATTTAATGTTAAAACACTTATTAACTTCAAAAATCTCCCTATAATAATAGAGATATTGGGGGGAAAAGTGAAAAAGAAAAATAGATTAAGAAAAAGTGGATAAAATTATAGACTGAAAAAACAATGAAATAGAAATTGAGAAGGGGAAAAGATAAGATAAAAATAATAATTCAAATAAACATTATAAATACCTTTTCCACAACACAAAATTTTTCCAAATATTATTTTATAGTAATTTTCTATTTATTTTGTCGAATGTTCTTGAAACAGTTCTTTGAGAATGATCCAAATTTATGAAGCATTGATCGATTTAATTTTTTTTAAGACGAATAAAAAATATAGTTGGAGAGACAAATATATTAAAAATATTTTTACTCATATTTATTATTCCATTAAGAGTGACAAAAAATGTTTTTATAAAATGTGTTTTTTTAATGATGATTTAATAAAAAAATAAATTTTTAAATATTAATTAATATTTTTAAAATGTAATGAATTTATAATATAGTTTTATTATAAATTTGAACATATGATAAATTTTTCTGAAAATAAAAATGGATATACCTTGAGGAATATTTCATAGTTATAAATAGATCAGCATATATATCAAATGATTGTACAAGTGAAATAAATAGATCCTAACCATTATAAAACAATGATTAAATAATAAAATTAATGTTATTGAAAATATTTACACACATATCTCATGATATCCATAGATAAAATTATCAATTTAAAAATAGAACCATTCTTAATTCAGATTAAATGAATTCAAAATGATCTGGGGCTAAAGAATCAGAGAAAATATAAGTGATTTGATATTCCGTTTGAACGGAATCCAATAATATATCACCTTTCTTGGAAGTGATCTCTTATAAAATTGTGTTTACATTCAATGTTTTTGGTTTAAATGTTATGGATATGATTTTTAGTTATAGTGATGGAATTAGTGTAATCTCATTTAATATTGATGTTGTCAAATGTTAGCCTGAAGTCTAAGAGAGTGTGGTGCATCCATATTATTTAGGTTCAATAACTCCCAATAGTTATGTATTCTACTTCAAATATAGAAATAGAAACAATGTTATTATTCTTAATACTCCGTGAGATAATGGATTTTCCAGGTAGGTTGAAATTTCCACTTGAACCTATCTTATCTAGTTAAATTCCCCTAAAATCATTTTTAAAAAAATATAGTTAATTTAAAATAATTTTTTTTTGTATAAATAGAAGATATTTTTATAGAATTTTTGTAGAAACCTGAAGCTTAACATAAATAGAAATTACATTACATTTTCAGAATACTTAGTACATAACAAAAACACACACACAAGGACCGTAAAAATTTAGTGTCTTTGGATACTCGGAATATAATCTTCTAATAGTGGTGAAAGATCTTCAACATCTCCCATAAAGATATTCTTTTTTTAAAACCTAAATCCTTTCTTTATGTCCTGGGGAAAAGAAAACATAAAAGGGTGAGCTCAAATGCTCAGTAAGGGTAAACAAAAGAAATATCAATCACATCATATTCATAAGAACATATCTTTTGGAAATCTTAACCTGCAAAAGAGATCATAATTTCATAACATGGGATAAATCATAGTATTGAAATGTAATCCAAATAATCATAACTTAAAACAATAAACTTTTTGTCATACACACATAATCATAGAGAATCATTTCTTATTAGTCAAGACTCATTTCCAAGACTATCTTAGTGGACAAAGTCCCTTTCTGAACCGAGTTCACTCCTCGTTTAAGTCCTGTTTTAATGAACCGGTATAACCTACCGTTCCAGCCATGTCTATTTCATGAGATATAAAATCTTTACCCAATACATTGGAGGGAGATATAGGTCCCACCCATCTCACAATGAAATCATTATTACTTGTGCCACAAAATCAGAAACCATACATCATAGCATAACCCATGTAATAAAAATGGGAATCTTAAACATCATGACATCATAAAACAATTCATATAAGATAAAGGATTTCATAAAAATATTTCAATCACAACATAATCAAATCAATGTAATAATAGGGATAGACACAGATTCCTATATTATCTTAGATGGAAAATAATTTTTATAAAACACTTGAACTCCATTCTTGAGAAAAATATCATTTCTGCTTCAAAAACACTTTTCCTTTCTTAACATGTCATAAAATTGTAAACTAAAAGAAGTTGATTAAAAATAAACATGAAAACATGTAAAGGAAGCTTCTAGGAAATAATGTTTTAAAAATCCATTCATGCTGTATAAGTTAAAAAAACATTATTCTAGTATTTTTGTCGGAAAAGTCAAAAAGTACCTCATACGAAAAATGACAAAAGATTCCTTTCATATCCTTTACTGAAAACTCACCGAAGGGTAAAATTGGATTTAAAAAATTTTAGGTGGATGTAAATAATATTACATATTGAGGAAACATGGATGTGGATGATAAAATACACCCCAGTAAATACCAAAGTATAAACAATCTCGGATAAAAATGAGATTGTGATATTTGCCTTACCTTAGGTCTGATTTGCTTCATAAGTGTCCGAACCTACTGTATAATGATTTAAATAATGTCATTGACTTATTACAGAATCATATTCATTGTTATTATATCATATATGGTTCACTTATGACTTTATATTACCTGTTCTTTTGTAAATTCATGTTAATGTAGCATTTTGGGTAAAATCGTCTCATTTGTCATTTGTGTTTTAACTTGTAATTATTCATATTATTACTTAATTCCAGAATATAAAACATGATTTATATATAATATATATTCAGAATATAAATATATATAATGGATCGATAAATGGAATGAAATACACCGTTCATGGAGACGGTAGGCCATACGTACGCATGAATGCTGTTTTTGTTTCCTTATTGAATTGAGTGGAATTAAGTAGATGAAATAAATATATATATATACATAAATCCAGTATCATTATTATGTCATATATTTCATTATTACTTATTATATATACTTTATAATCATTCATGAATGGTAAAAGTGTAGAATGAATCTCGTCGCGTCGTGGAGACGGTAGTCTGTACGTACGCACGAGCGATGATATCGTTCCCATGGTCATGGAATTGTGTTGAAGTGTATGTATAATATTTCAGTATCAATATCACTTTATAATAATTATATATAGTTACTCATTACACCATTATACCCATCCAATTAAGGTGGTGGTGTAAAATAGATTACACCACGGCGTGGAGACGGTATTCCGTACGTACACACGCGCGGTGTTTTCCTTTTTCTGTAGGATGGATAGAAGGTTAATTAGAGTTGTTTCATATTTATAATAACATATCAGTATATAAGAAATTCTGATGTTATTACTTTATCATGAAACAACTAAATAATAAGTAATTGAAGAAGAAAGAAATTGAAAAAGATCGATAATGGATATTACCTCTTTTTGATGCGCCTTCACTTAACCTCCACTTAAAGAACTAAGGATGGTATTTGAAGATAAACAGGACCTCTAGGATGATACTAGGGAAGTGGAGAAGATAGTTTGGCAGGGGTTGGCCGAGCTTGAATGCTCAAATTGGTGTAAGGAGGAGAGGGAGGAGAGCCCTTTTATAAGGGAGGAGAGGGGCACCTTAGGAAAATCTCAAAATATTATTTTATATTAAGGTCAAATTAGGTTTATAATGGTTCAAAAGGGTCTTATTTCGAAGATAAAGTTGGTATGGGTCAAAATACTCTCATACAATAGTATTTAGACAAGTTTAGGTTATTATTTTAACCTTATCAATTAGATTTAACTCTAAGTTAAACAATTTATCTTTTACCGTGTCTTTTTGTTTTCTTAAACTATATGGTTAATAAAATAACCATAACAAGCCAAAATAACCCCAAGTTGTTTATTATTAATATATATATCCTTATCTAAGTCATTTGGCCAAACCGTAGATTTTTAGGAATTAAATAACAATTAATAATATAATATTTGTTTTAAAAACTAATTTATGTCAATTTTGACACTATTTGGTACATGATTTTTATGAAATTTATAACAGAATGATAAGTTCAAACCAAGTTACTTATATCAACAATAACATGTCATATTAACCTATAAAATTAATTTAAGTCATAAAAAGCCTCAAATTACATTTATTTGGGCATTTATAACATCAATTATGTCAATATTTCATTAATAAGACAATTACTGCATCATCTTTGTGTCATAATAAATGATAATTATTTAATCCCTAAAAATTATAAATAAATTTCTATAATGTATATAATTGTATTATCTTTCTTCAGACTATTCATTTTCGAAGTTTCATTAAGTTTATCACTAAATTAAAATTATTATACTTATAAGATTTAAGAAAGTGACATGTTGTCACATTCTTTGGTTTTAATAATAATTAAATTATGTTCATGGAAAAAAGTCCATAAAATGAATCTAATCCGACCCTTAGGTTATATGGGTCTACTTGTAGCCATAAAATAGGATTTTTCCAAGTGTTAGGGTAATTTTATAATCTTATAATTACCCTTAATTACCCGATTTACCTTTAACTATAGTAAATAAAATTTACCGTAGTTACTATTCACAATGCCCAAAAATAAAAAGTAGCTTATTAACATAATTTTGACCCACTGATTCCAAATATGGAATCCATTTTTCAAAATTCAATACAAAAAATATGCAGAAATTAAATTAAAATTAATCCCGTTGTCGAAAGAAAACGGGGTTTTCTTTAAAACATTGCAAAAGATTGAATTGATTTAACCTACGAATTCAAGGTAAAATCAGTGCTAATGACATACATTATATTAAATGGTAAAAATATATTCTATTTATAATTTAAAAACATTCAATATTATAATTTAACCCCATAAGATATTACGATGAAAAAAGTTGTTTTTAATTAAAATATAGTGTGTTTTTACTATTCATTAAAATATGAAAGTTATCGGAAAAATTTCAAAACTTTATCTAATGTAAATTTTTATATCCTAATTCAAAAGAAGAATTTTATTTTGTCAAGTTGAACTTATAAACATGTCAAAAACTAGATTTAAAGTGGGTGCGCCATCAAAAGGCGGATAAACTACATTTTTTGAAAAATACTTATTTTACCCGAAAAATTTATTTTGTTCTTATACCATGTTCTAGAAATGTGTAAGATGAATAATAATATTATAAAATTCAAATTTTAGTTAAAAATATTCATAATGGCTAGTTCATAACAATATTATAATAATATATCGTCTTTTAGTAAAAGCCGGTATTGCGTACAACACATGCTATCGAGGAATGTCGCGATTGCGTGTAATGCAAGCCAAGTCAGGGTTGCGTGTAGTGCACAGCTCCTTTGTTGTTAAGTATAACAGTATCCAACCATATTTTATTTATACATTGAATATATATATATATATACACTCAATGTTGTGTAGAATAACTTCTATCAAACGAACTTGAAATTGTGTGTAACAAGAGCCAAGAAAAGTGTTGCGTATACTGCAAGCTAATACGGTGTTGTGTATAGCGCAAGGTAATCTTGGTGTAGCATACAACACAAGACATTAATGAAATTAAAAGAATATTTTTCACAAAATCTCAGGGTGTTACATTCTACCCCCCTTAAAATGAATTTCTCCCTCGAAATTCACCGGGGTTATAAATGGTTTACTAGTCAAAAGTTTCTTTAATAGAAACCCACATCGTAAAAAGGAATACCAAAACCAATCTTTAAAAACAAAAGTTTTAAACGTAACGGTTACCCAAATAAACTAATCACTGGGTTTCCACATAGGTGAAAATATGGATATGGAAGAGAAATCTAACCATCATGTTCTGACGGAGAGTGGTTGAGAACATGGCTTTGTAAAAGCCAGAACTCACAAAGCCATAAATTTGTGACGATCTAAGGTACCATCTGATTCATCAGATATAAGAGCACTAGGATAACATTTTTGGTTTTCAAGATCATTTCCCTAAAGTTGATGAAATTGGAATTAGAATAAAAACTTTCGTGATTTTGGTATAGTCTCATCGTTGGTCGTTCTTCTTAAAGAAATGAAGTTGAATTTGTCATTCGCAATGTGTTAGCAGATCACGTGATAGAATGATGGGTCATTCCATCTGTCTCAAACAAAAGGTTAGAAAAGTTATCAAAAAAATACATAAGTCTATCTACAGTGAGATTAATCATATATGGTTCCTAAAATGAAATTATACTTCATATATCATACCGCTTAATAAAATAAAACTAGTTTCTACTAACTAGGGACTTCCTATAGGCCAGTGGTAGGTGATAAAGGCCAGTCGCACTTCGGTTGTGGGTTCGATTCCTACGACCTTGTCCGACGCGATGGGATGTCGCCTATCCTGCAGGTTGTCCATTCTCTAAAACTATATTACTATAACATCCCATCAACAATATCAAAAAAGTTTTATCCTTAAACAATACTAACTTTTTGTCCAACATAATCCATTCTGATCTTTAGGCTTATCTAAACTACTTCGGTCCAAGATCATAGTATAAATAAAATGATCACGTGAATGCCATCATTTATCCCCCATATATCATAAGATATATCTTTTTGGTCAAATTACAAACATTTGAATACCTTAATCATGTATTCTCTTAAAGAATGAATATCCATTGAACCTTAGTGAAAACATGAATGCAGTTAAAAGTTAACACTTTCCACATACCAAAATCCTCAAAATTCTATATCCTCAAACCATGATATCACTTAGTCCTTATATCAATCATGAGATCATGAATACTATCAAACATATTAGATTCTCTTTATCCCTTCATTATGTGCATATCATCTGCTTTCCAAAAATATTTCAATCACTTTTCATGGTTACCGATGCCATATTCTTATAGAAAACCACAATGGACCAATACATAGATATTCCAATATACCATAAAAGTACCACAATAACTTTATTCTTGAATACCAATACATAAACACTTCAAACCATCATCTTTAATGATTTTCCTGGAATAAGTCCTTCTTTAATTTAGAAGTAACTTTTTAGGTCAGGGCATTGAGTTGGGTAATGCCCATGTTCTCCACAAATAAGACATTGAACTCCATAACAGTCTATCACTCTATGACCCTTTTCTCCACACAGATAACATATGTCCCTCCATTTGAGGTATTCCTCAAGGTTCTTCTTCCCTTGTTTAGAAATCTCAATCTTCCTTTACTTATGCTCCTCAACATGCGAACATGCATAATAGTTTATCTTCCTCTTCTTTGATGAATTAGGCATACCACTAAATTTCACCATGTTAATCATATATCGCGATGACTGATTCGGCATAATCACAATATCTTTCTCTCTAGGAATTACACAATTTTGTTGCTCATAGTCACCAATTTTTCCATTGGATTCAATGTTAACCAAATTCCTTATGGTTCCCTCCATTAACTAAAACCCAAAAAGAATTCTGTGAGAGGAAAAAATCATACAAGGAAAATAACATAATCAAGGGGGAGTACCTTCAACATCTAACATCCTAGGTTTAATTCTAATATCGTTACCATAATTCTAGGACTATAACCTATACTTATACTTAACCTTAGGGGCATCCCTAGACATACCTTAGAAATATCTCTAGGGATCTCACTAAAGTTCTCGCATCCTAGTTTCCAAAGGTTGACTAAACCTTTCCTCTGATACCAACTGTATAAACCTGAAGCTTAACATACATATAAGTTAAATTACTTTTGTGTAATACTTAGTACATAACAAAAACACACACACAAGGACCGTAAAAGTTTACTGTCTTTGGAAACTCGAAATATAATCTTCTAATCATGGTGAAAGATCTTCAACATCTCCCATAATGATCTTATTTTTTTTAAACCTAAATCTTTTATTTATGTCCTGGGGAAAAGAAAACATAAAAGGGTGAGCTCAAATGCTCAGTAAGGGTAAACAAAAGAAATATCAATCACGTCATATTCATAAGAACGTATCTTTTGGAAATCTTAACCTGCAAAAGAGATCATAATTTCATAACATGGGATAAATCATAGTAGTGAAATGTAATCCCAATAATCATAACATAAAACATTAAACATGGTGGCATACACACATATTCATATAGAATCATTTCTTATTAGTCAAGACTCATTTCCAAGACTATCTTAGTGGACAAAGTCCCTTTCTGAACCGAGTTCACTCCTAGTTTCAGTCTTGTTTCACTGAACCGGTATAACCTACCGTTCCTGCCATGTCTATCTCATGAGATATAAAATTTTTACCCAATGCATTGGAGGGAGATATAGGTCCCACACATCTCACAATGAAATCATTCTTACTTGTTCTACAAAATCATAAACCATACATTATAGCATAACCCATGTAATAAAAATGGGAATCTTAAACATCATGACATCATAAAACAATTCATATAAGATAAAGGATTTCATAAAAATATTTCAATCCCAACATAATCATATCAATGTAATAATAGGGATAGACACAGATTCCTATATTATCTTAGATGGAAAATAATTTTTATAAAACACTTGAACTCCATTCTTGAGGAAAATATCCTTTCTCCTTCAAAAACACTTTTCCTTTCCTAACATGTCGTACAATTCTAAACTAAAAGAAGTTTATTAAAAATAAACTTTAAAACTTGTAAAGTAAGCTTCTTGGAAATAATGTTTTAAAAATCCATTCATTCCATATAAGTTAAAAAAACATTATTCTCGTACTTTTGTCAGAAAAGTCAAAAAGTACCTCGTACGAAAAACGACAAAAGATTCCTTTCATATCCTTTACTAAAAACTCACCGAAGGGTAAAATTGGATTTAAAAAATTGTAGTTGGATGAAAATAATATTACTTATTGAGTAAACATGGATGTGGATGAAAAAATACACCCTAGTAAATACCAAAGTATAAACAATCTCGGATAAAAATGAGATTGTGATATTTCTCTTACCTTAGATCTGATTTTCTTCATAAGTGTCCAAACCTCCTATATAATGATTTACATAATGTCATTTACTTATTAAAGAGTCATATTAATTGTTATTATATCATATATGGTTCACTTATGACTTTATATTACCCGTTCTTTTGTAAATTCATGTTAAAGTAGCGTTTTGGGAAAAATCGTCTCATTTGTCATTCGTGTTTTAACTTGTAATTATTAATATGATTAATTAATTCCAGAATATAAAACATGATTTATATATAATATATATTCAGAATATACATATATATAATGGATCGTTAAATGGAAATAAATACACCGTTCATGGAGACGGTAGGTCGTACGTACGCATGAACGTTGTTTTCGTTTCCTTATTGAATTGAGTGGAATTAAGTAGATGACATAAATATATATATACATAAATCCAGTATCATTATTATGTCATATATTTCATGATTACTTATTATATATACTTTATAATCATTCATGAATGGTTAAAGTGGAGAATGAATCTCATCGCGTCGTGGAGACGGTAGTCCGTACGTACGCACGAGCGATGATATTATTCCCATGGTCGTGGAATTGTGTTGAAGTGTATGTATACTATTTTAGTATCAATATCACTTTATAATAATAATATATAGTTACTCATTACACCATTATACCCATCCAATTAATGTGGTGGTGGAAAATAGATTACAACACGGCGTGGAGACGGTATTCCGTACTTACGCACGCGCGGTGATTTCCTTTTTCTGTAGGATGGATAGAAGGTTAATTAAAGTTGTTTCATATTTATAATAACATATCAGTATATAATAAATACTGATTTTATTACTTTATCATGAAACAGCTAAATAAGAAGAAGTTGAAGAAGAATGAAATTTAAAAAGATCGGTAATGGATATTACCTCTTTTTGACGTGCCTTCACTTAACCTCCACTTAAGGAACTAAGGATGGTCTTTGAAGAAAACCAGGACCTCTAGGATGATACTATGGAAGTGGAGAAGAGATTTTATCAGGGGTTGGCCGAGATTGGATGCTCAAATTAGTGTGAGGAGGAGAGGGAGGAGGTGCCCTTTTATAAGGGGGGAGAGGGGCACCTTTGGAAAATCTCAAAATATTATTTTATATTAAGGACAAATTAGGTTTATAATAGTTCCAAAGGGTATTATTTCGATGATAAAGTGGGTATAGGTCGAAATAATTTCATCCAATAGGATTTATACAAGTTTAGGTTGTTATTTTAACCTTATCAATTAGATTTAACTCTAAGTTAAATAATTTAACTTTTACCGTGTATTTTTTGTTTTCTTACACTATATGGTTAATAAACTTACTATAACAAGCCAAACGAACCCCAAGTTGTTTATTATTAATATATCTATCCTTATCTAAGTCATTTAGCCTAACCTTAGATTTTTAGGAATTAAATAACAATTAATAATATAATATTTGTTTTAAAAACTAATGTATGTCAATTTTGACACTATTTGGTACATGATGATTATGAAATTCATAACATAATTATAAGTTCGAACCAAGTTACTTATATCAACAATAACATGTCATATTGACCTAGAAAATTAATTTATGTCATAAAAAGTCTCAAATTAAATTTATTTGGGCATTTATAACATCAATTATGTCAATATTTCATTAATAAGACAATTACTGCATCATCTTTGTGTCATAATAAATGATAATTATTTAATCCCTAAAAATTCTAAATAAATTCCTATAATGTAGATAATTGTATTATCTTTCTGGAGACTATTCATGTTTGAAGTTTCATGAAGTTTATCACTAAATTAAAATTAGTATACTTATAAGATTTTAGAAAGTGACATGTTGTCACATTCTTTGGTTTTAATAATAATTAAATTATTTTCATGGAAAAAAGTCCATAAAATGAATCTAATCCGACCCTTAGGTTATACGGGTTTACTTTTAGCCATCCAATAGGAGTTTTACAAGTTTTAGGGTAATTTTATAATATTATATTTACCCTTAATTACCCGATTTACCTTTAACTATAGTAAATAAAATTTTCCGTAGTTACTATTCACAATGCCCAAAATTAAAAAGTAGCTTATTAACATAATTTGGACCCACTGATTCAAAATATGGAATCCAGTTTTCCAAATTCAATACACAAAAGATTCAGAAATTAAATTAAAATTAATCCCGTTGTCGAAAGAAAACGGGTTTTTCTTTAAAACATTTCAAAAGATTGAATTGATTTAACCTACGAATTCAAGGTAAAATCATCTCTAATGACATGCATTATATTAAATGGTAAAAATATATTCTATTTATACTTTAAAACCATTCAATATTATAATTTCACCACATAAGATATTACGATGAAAAAAGTTGTTTTTAATTAAAATATAGCATGTTTTTACTATTCATTAAAATATGAAAGTTATCGGAAAAATTTAAAACTTTATCTATTGTAAATTTTTAAATCCTGATTCAAAATAAGAATTTTATTTTGTCAAATTGAACTTATAAACATGTCAAAAAATAGATTTAATGTGGGTGCGCCATCAAAAGTCGGCAAAACTGCATTTTTTGAGAAATACTTATTTTACCCGAAAAATTTATTTTGTTCTTATACCATGTTCTAGAAATGTGTAAGATGAATAATAATGTTATAAAATTCAAAATTTAGTTAACACTATTCATAACGGCTAGTTCATAACAATATTATAATAATATATCGTTATTTAGTAAAACCCGGTATTGCGTACAACCCACGCTATCGAGGAAGGTCGTGATTGCGTGTAATGCAAGCCAAGTCAGGGTTGCGTGTAGTGCACAACTCCTTTGTTGTTAAGTATAACAGTATCCAACCATATTTTATTTATACATTGAATATATATATATATATACACTCAATGTTGCGTAGAATAAATTCTATCAAACGAACTTGAAATTGTGTGTAACAAGAGCCAAGAAAAGTGTTGTGTATACTACAAGCTAATACGGTGTTGTGTATAGCACAAGGTAATCTTGGTGTAGCAGACAACATAAGACATTAATGAAATTAAAGGAATATTTTTCATAAAATCTCGGGGTGTTACAATTTTACATAATGAAAAATCATTTTGAAATTATTACAAATATAATCCTTCATATTTGATTGAAAACAAGAGTAAAAATAAACACTAATCATGATATTAGGTCAGGTCATATTAAGGTAAAGTAGTCTACCAATCCTACGATTATGAAGATATTTTTTTGTTATCTTATCAAATTCATCCAAAATAAGGTTAAAATTTTTACACATGGGAGTGGTAATTTCATTATCATGACCAATGAAAAATAATTATAATATATCATTTGTGTTTTTTCTTTAAAATATTCCATCATTTGTTTCATTAATTTCAAAACATAGAATGAATTTGAGTTCAACCTTAAATAAATTTTCAAAATAATTTTTCATTAAATTATAAAATTTAAAACATATAAAATAATTGGTATGATTGAAAATAACCTCATAAATAAGAATAAAAATCAGTAAAAAAACAATTGAAACTTGTTTTAAAATGATATTTGAATCATATTTTCACATTTTAAAAACATTTGATAAATGATATTTTAAAATATTTTCATACAAATAATGAGGGTGTCATTTTATAACATAATGTTCTTTATTTAATTTTAAAATTTAATTTGGGAGAAGTATATTTTCAAAACAAATTCTTTGTTCTATAAAAAATTCTTTAATAAAACCATTTAAAAAAGAACTTTGGGGATCCATTATAAATGGATTTTAATTGAGATTAGAGGTGATTTTGCACAGGATTATCATATATTCTAACTAAGTGATAGATGAAAAGGATTCACCATAAACTATTATTTATTGATGATTATAACTTTTGGTAACTAAATGTGATTTGTTTCTATTAATATGACCAACATCTTATCGTTTATTTCTAAAAAATATTTTAGATCCTATAATGGGATTATATTTATGTCTTTTTATAGGATTCCATGAATTATTTCAAGTGAATTTATTTCATTACTATTTCATAAAAATTTCTCAATATACATTATTGATGTCATCATTATAGTTTTGAAATTCTCATTTAGAGAAAAAGGAAATGTGTAAAAACTTATTTAAGACTGATCTTTTAGTATGTTTTCTCACATATCCAATGACAGTTTCAAGTGGATGTTCTTTATATTTTTGAAAAAATTTAGTCAAATAATTTTAAGTATATTATCATTATTGTACAACATATTTATTTTGAAAAGATTTATTTAAAACAACATTTTCTATAAAACATGAGAATGATATTTTTGAATATTTTCATCAAAGACTATATAGATTGATTCACCATTATTTTATTCATTTTTTAATATATGTGACAGGTGTATTTCATGATAATTGTTAGAGTTTATAATGTATTGATTTTTAAATTTAAATAAATAATTTTTCTAATTTTGGAATTATTTGACTGTTTTTATGTTTTTTGGTATGGAACAATAAATATAAGAGAAAGGATTGAAAAGGGGGTGAAATAATGATCTAAAAGACACTTTATTCTATGAGTGATTTGAAGTGGAACAACACTAGATTTTTGAGAAATAAGTGTATATGGAAAATGAAGAAAAATAACCACACATCATGTAAGTAATTACACATCATGAGTTATGACAAAGTGTTTGTTGAATAGTTAAAAGTACTTAAATTATTTCATGCATTGAAAGAAAAGAACATATCGTGAATTATAATTACATGGCATGGAATTTTTCAGATAAATATTTTGGAAAAGATTTTTTTGAGACTCATGGAACCTAAAATTTTCGAGATTACAGAACCATAAACTCCTTTACATGACATGAAAGTGTCAACTCACTGAAAAATGAAGACGTCGTGATGGAGGATGTTGTCGTGATTTCCTAAAAATAGAGCCCCCCTGCCACTTCTTTTGAACACTTTAGGACCATATTTGGCTAGCTGAAACCGAGGGATATCTTCTAAACAACAATGTGAAGATACAGAGCCCTTGTTTTCGGCATTTCCTTATTGCATTTCTTCTTTAGGTACCCATGCTATTCGTTCTCGACATGCCTAGCATGAGCGAGTATTTTTCTTTGTGTCGGGTGATGTGATTGTAGGGGGTATTCTATTAGGGATTAGTTTTATTTATTTTTCATATTTTGGATTAATACAACACTATTTACTCAATTCCAATTCTGTTTATTCGGCAATCTCATGTCCATTTCTTTTTAATTGGATAGTTTTATTTCATTTCCTCATTCAATTACCTTAGTTGTGTATGACCATTTTGAAATCTAGGATGGTTTTGTTCAACAATGTTTTTGAGGCACTTAATTTTGTGTTTTTTATTAGTCAATGGCCATTCCAATAGAGAATTCATAGTATTAAGGTTGGATACAAAAAAAAGGATCCCAACAGACCCAATCCCGACACCAAACCCGAATAAATCTATAATCAATTAAATCCTAAGAGAAAAGAACTCAAAATCAAATAACCTGGCATGCCTCTCATCTTGATTTAAAAACCCAATAATTATTGTTATTTTCCTTCTTCCAATAAAACCAAACAATTAAAATTTTACTTTCTTAATTAATTTAGAACATAAAATCCCTCCTTCTGGGTTTGACACTCAAACATAGAATGTACTAAATTTTTACGTTCTTGGTTTTAGTTTTTCAAATTACTACATTTATTCAACCTTGTACGAATAATCAATGCCCAGTGATCTATCAAAATTGCATGACTTTATTGAGTTAAATTTCCCAATAAAGATAACTACTTAATATTTAGAATCTTATTTTTCAAATATTCTTTATGGTGTCTAAAATAAAATGTTTGTAACCAAAAAAAAATAAAAAATATGACCTATGGTTTTTTATTATTCCAAAGTTCATAATGGTTTTTCTTAAGAAAATGTCTTATGAGAACATGATTAATGATATATAACCCATTATTCATGGCCAATATCCAAAAAGAATTTGGAAAATAAATTTCATTTAAAATTATTCTATCAATTTCTTGAATATTTCAATTTCTCATTTATATTTCCATTTTTTAGGGGTTTTTTGGATTACAAAAAGAATAATTAAATGCTTAAAAATAACACAACTCATAAAATTTATTATTATCTAATTTTTAGATGTGATCACTTTATATTAAAATTATTTTATGTCCTTTTCATTTTTATCCTTTCAGAAAACATCTTTAAGGAATTGAAAGAATCAATTTTATGAGTTAAGAAATAGTCTAATGTGAATCTTATAAATTAATAAACAATAACAAAATTGTGGGTTTTTTCTTCTAGAATTTCAATTGGATAAGGGCCAAAAATATTAATATAAATTAATTCATTATCTTATAAATAAAAAATTAACTTTTATAATTAATAGTGGACTTTTGTTGCTTACCATATTGTCAGGATTCAAAAACAATTTCATATTTGAAATGTAATTTGAGAATATCTTAAACTCATTATTTATAGATTATTTAATCAAAAGAATGCGTGATATAGTGATAAATGAATCTATTCAGATTCCACTAATCACAAACTTTATTGCCTCAAAATTTGAACTTTTTTCAAGAAAGATATTTTATATCAGTTGTTTACACATATTGAAATTTGTTTTCACTACATTAGTGTCTTTATTTTAAGTTAAAAATAGTTAAAAAATTCAAAATAGATTTTGGAACAACTATGTTTCAATTGACTAATATTTAGTAAATTATGTCTGGTTACTTTGGAAAATAATAAATTTTTATTATATATGATTTTAAAAACTAATGGCACCTTAACTGATTATCTTACCCCAAGAGTTACCTCCAAAAGTGATTTGACCCCCTTCAACTTTATAAATTTGAATGAATTTGGGTAGATCAAAACACTTGTGTATTGAGAGGCCATTATTTAGATACCAAATGGCTTATTGGGGTTTTATATGAAGGCAAATTTACTATAAAATCAAATTACTAATATTATTTACACCCACATGAACTAGGAACTGATTATATTAGCTAATAATTATTTTGGAATATATATATTTTAAATGATTTTTTATTTTAGAAAAATTAGAAAAAAATGAATTTATTTTAGTCTCCCATATCTTTAATTCTTTCAATAAAATTAATAAATAAGGTGTCCAATTATTTTAGAATAATTTAAAATTTTAGCTTGTAATACACCTTAAACATAAAAAGTTCTTAATTGATTCATAAAGGTGCTTGAATGTTTGGAGAAACCAATACCAACCAATTAAATTCCTTGTCTTTGGGAGACCATTTAAAAAAAAATATTTACTGCTTGTTTGAATTAGAAAATATAACTTTTTAGTCATTAATTGTGGATTTGAGTTTAAAGACAACCAGATACATTTTAACTTTCAACGTTATATCTTCCTTTTCATTTAAGAGAACATACTTTTCTTTTTTTTTGGATTTTATTTTTATTGAACCACCTGATTATATTTATTTTATGATCATTATATAATGAATCAAGAAAATGAAATCTATTTTCAAGTTGACTCTAAGAATATTTTAGGTCTTCATAACTAAGTTAACGGTACGAGAAGTTCAAAAAAGAGGAGGATGATGAATATATAGAGTAATAATATGAGGTGGAAATATGAATATGGGTACTAATATTGAGGTATTCATCAATATGTTCTATATGGAAATTTTTTCTTCACTCACTTGAAGTGGAGTATGAAGCTGAATTTATGAAGTCAACACTTTCACATCATGTTAAATCATTGAATGCCTCCTTAAATTTATTCTTTCTTTATGATTATTTTTAGACACATGTAATTCCTCCTTAATGTGACATTTGTTTTTATATTTGTAGTATGTCACTTTTGGTTCCACATTTTTATTTGAATTTCTGGATTAGTTGGAAAATATCTTTTCATTGAAGTAATTTATCATGTTCTTCGGTAGTTGATTATAGTCTATAACTTCATCTCTATATAGCTCATCATGGGTATCTTTTATGGATGTTTTTTTCATTACTCTTTGACTTCATTTATTTATATATATTATTTTCTCTTAAATTTTATTTCATATTTCATTAATTATTTTATGAGTTCCTCAGCATCCATCTTCAACAAAAAAATTCTTCATGGATGGCTATAACTATGGGAGCCCTGATCCGGGAAAAACAAATAGGATTATATTTGTGATAATGTATGTAAATTTTTCAGGACCAAGGGACTTTATATTGTTGAATATGTTAGTAAACCTAAAAAACATTCGTGTAATAGATTCATTACGGTTCATAAAAAATCATTCCAAATCATGATGATACAAATCTAAACTAGTTTTCTTAAATTTATTTGTGACTTAATGTATGAATACTTATCCTTTATAGATTTATAAAGCTATTTTTTAAATAAAAACATGATTAATCTCATTATGATCATGATTAAAATTTAATCATTCAAATAATGGTATAAAGTCAATGATTCTCAACATTTAAAGGTATATTTTTTCTTCAGATTCATTGATAGATACATACTCATACATTACCATTTTCTAAACAATGTAACTAATACTACAGAGAAAAGTTTCCTGTTGATTTTTCCAATAGGATTTTTTTGTACCATAAAAATTTGAAGCATTTATATATAAATTAGACGACATAAAATAATATATTCATCTTTGAAATCATTTCATATTAGAAAAAAAATTAAATAAAAAATTATAAAAAGAGAGAATCTTGATAAAAACACAATTCAATCATTTGAAACCAATATTTTTTTTTGATGAAATATGGAATGATTGGGGGGAATTACCATTTTAAAAATGTTAAAGAAAACAGTAAAAATATATTGATATCTAAATGATATTAAATTCATACTGAGAAAATTTGTTTTTAGATAGTTGATAAATTTAATATGAGTTCAAAATATAAAATCCTTGTAAATTTCATTTAGAAAAGGTTGAATAATGTATAGAAATTTAGTAATTTAATGATAAATGATGCAATTAGATAATGTAAATTGTTGAAAATCCCAATTGATAACAAGTTCAGATAATGTAAAATCTGAGACCCTATGTCTCCACTACACAACATGAAAGCTCAATGATATAAATCATTTTATCTTAATGGTGATCAAGAAACATTTCCCTAAACATTACGGTTTTCATGCACATGCTTGATCTTCTTTAATAGTGATGTAACACATCCCTGAGATTTGAGGTGTGAAGACCCATTAGAGAAATGATTAATAGTCGAGATAGGTTTTAAATATAAATCCTATTTGAGAGACTGAGAGATAAGAAAGACTCTTTGAAAGGATATAAAAATTGGGCGTTGAACCATTCAGGTAGCAATATTTGGGGACATTCTATTATAGAGAGTTGCCTTGATCATTTACTTATAACTATCAAAAAACTATAAAAAAACCTTTGAATTTTATTAGATATATTTATACTTTTAATATTGGAATAAATATAGCTTTTGACAACATTAAATTATGTCCATGTTCATCACATAACATAACACCCAAAAACATTACTTGGTTCTTAAATCATAGTGATTTTAGCCTTCAAATTTCCAAGCACCACAACATGGATCTGGTGGGTTTGTCTAGGTACTCTTTTTATCCACCACACCTTGGATCACTATGCATTAGAAATTTCCATTTTGGCCTATTTTCTATGAAACATCAATATTAGTCTACTCCACATGAAAGAATTATCATTCAAGTATCCTCCAAACTAATTCTAATCTCTAGAGACATGAAATAATATTTCAAGCAGGTCTTTATACAAACACAAAGGATTTTAAAAAATCATCCGACATGAACATTTTTTCTTGGCATTAAGTTTAATATAATCATTGGAACTTACTTAAATGAAAATTTTAGAAACATATATTTGTTTTGTAATCCAAAAAATGACATGATATGAAGATAGAGGTATACCAACATGATAATTTTGATGTTTTATATTATTTAAAATATAGAATATGATTTTTTATACTATACATCTAAGGTGATGAGTGGGTGTTAATAGTTATACGTCACAATAAATTTCATCAAATGTAATTTTAGTTCAATAAAGGTTTTCGTATCTCTCTAGTTCATATTTAGAAAAACATTCTCTGAAAAAATTGATTACTTTACCTAGGTAAGTACTTCGAGTGGAATGTCTGACCTAAAAGCTAGTGGTGTCCCTTCCTGTTATGGAAGAAGATGTGTTAACTCTTCCCATTGAACCTTTCGAAGATACAGTTTTTAACTTATCCTTACCAACTAACTTTTTTTCTAAAGCATTTATCTATTATGGTATGTTTTTTATTTTCTCATCTATATCCCTCCAATGTATTTTTTTTAATAAGTAAGATTTTGCTGACACATAAGAACATTCACATATAATGAAACCATGATTTTTTATTTTATCCAAGTCAATTAAAAATTTCATTTCATCAGGAACAGTAGATTATAATTCTTATATATATACCAGATAAGAAATATAGAAAAATAAGTAGTCATAGATATGTTAAACTATTTTAATAAATGATAAATTTCTTTTTTTCATACTAGTATATGGTTCCCACACTTTTTATGTGTTTTGATGTGATTTTTTAAACTTTTTTAATAACAGAATCCTGCATTCATAACATATAAAATGGGAAGAAAGGGGTGTGATATTCTTATTCGTTAATATATATATATATAAAGAACATTATTATGTGGTTTTTTAATATAACATATATGTTTTATCGTATATTTAAAATTCATACCACTTTTTTCATATAAATAGTACCTCATTCTTTTCTAATAGGTGAACACTAGATTTTTTGTACATTATTTATTATGTCACTACATTTTTATTTTATAAGTTAGTAGTTATTAATAAAATATATTTATTCATGTAATATCAAAAAAATTAATTACAATGTTCTTTAAACTATCCACCCCCCCAAGATGACCAATTAAATCATCCCAGGTTTCCTGGTTTATAAAGTGGGCATATATAGTTGGACGGTTTAGTTTGACGTTCCCTTCAATATCTCCATGTTGAATGTTCTATAAGAATTTCAAGTACCTGTCAATTTTAATTTCATTATAAAGTTTTCTAATAGAAATAAACATTATAATGGATAATAAAGAGTAATTCAGTATTTTAATATTTAATTTTGTTTAGTAAAATATAGAAATAATATCATAGATTTACCAAAATTTCTTCCTAAATTATTTCATTCATATACAAAAAATGATATATAATGTATTTATATCAATCATCACATACATTTGATTACTAAATTCAATATAATGAATTCAAAATTACTTGTTAGGGATAATAGGTTAAACATATACATTTAACCAACATTTAATTTTATTCCATTACATATCACAATAATAATTTTTGTTAACATTATCACGCTACACCGCTCTTGTAAAATTATAGTTATATCTTCCTTTCCTTCTAAAATTTGATTAATTTTAACATCACTAATTTTTTGTTCCCAGAAATTAGTAGAATTAACAGGTGGAAAAACATTTATGTACACAAATAGTTAAATATTTAATTATTGTGATTGAAATTTAGTATTGAAAACCTAATATTACAAGGTAAAATTTTGTATATACAAAAAAAATTAGATACATTCTACATATTCTTTGAGATTTATTTTCTACTTAAAGGTTATATGGATTTATCTCCTATATCAATTACCCAAATCCCCTTCTTTTGGGACCCTCTAATATACAAGACACAGTCTATATTGACAACACCAATAAATCATGGTTGAATTCCAATTAATTAGTCATACTTAATGGAATTTTCATTTGACCATATTGTTATCATAGATGACAATAGAAACAAATGAGAAATAGTTTATCAGATTTGAGGAAATAACATTATTTTACTTCATGTGATTTCATTATCAGAGGTACATCTTTGTAACCATCCTTTTTGAACAAAATTTCATTAAACCTAATTTTTCTATATTTACTATACTTATGTTATAAACCTATTTACATCAATAAATAGGAACATAAATAATATATAATCCAAATCCCATATTCTCTAAATGATTCCAATTTTGATATGTTCATATATATTGGAACTACATTCTTGGTTCCAAATACAAGCTTCACTTCTTCTATAAGATAAATTGTACTATCTTTCATCATATTAAATTTATACTATTCATTTTTATAGGACATATAATTTTAAATTACATAACAAATATAGGATAATATATTTACACTTGTACCTTTGGAGATCCATCAAATTAGTTCTTAAATGAAATTCATATTTTAAGATAATAACATAAAAATATAGTCTTTAAAACACTCTATAAATAGTTTATTAATTGTATTTGATATCTATATTTCATCCCTTGATGTACTTAAATATGTTGTCGGTAAAATATTAAATTCCTTCATCAATAATAAATCATTTTATAATAAGACCATTTTTATGAAATTGATTTTTTCTATGCCCTTTTAAAATATTAATATAACATTCATTGGATTGATTTCTCCTATAATATATAGGACCTTATAGTCGGATATCTTAAACTAAACGAATCAATATACCAATGAATGATGGTAGAAAGAATATCATCACTTCACATAGTATGACATTAATTTATTTGTTTACATGGTTGGATACTGTACTAGGTCTATAAATTTAATTTATATAGTTTTAAAAAATATGTACAACCTAGTTAATGTGTGTCTGAAATTTTTAGTTAGAATTTAATATAAATCCACAAGCACTAAATATAAAATTAAAATATGAAAATCATGTGATTTTTATAACTTTAATTTCTAATGGTCCATTTATGAAATTATTGATATTTTGTAAATATTGCACTATATAACTTACACCACTAAGGGAGTTGAAATTCTGAAATCTCACTAGCCTAGAAAGTGTTTAAGATTCTATAGAAAGAAAAGTTTCTCTTTGACCCTTAACTAGAACCAAATCCCTCCTTTACCCCATATCAATCTTGTCTAAACAATCCTTAAATCTATAATTTAATTCTCTAGATGAATTTATTAATTTGGAAATAAAACAATCACATAAATTATTTTTCTTGTTAATGAAGACCACAAATTTTTGGATGCACAAATAATACTAAAAAGGTAATTTTAAAAAGTAATCTCTTTTTAAAACCCATTTTTATAAAAAGAATGAAAAGGGTTTACAAAAAGTAGTGAATATATCATTTACTTTCACAAACTATTCATCAATTATTAATATCGATGGAATTGTGCATTATTTAAAATTATCATCGATTGATATTGTATAGAATCAAAATTTATATAATTGGGGTAAAAATTTATGATTTCATTGAATAACATTATTTAAGGAATGTATTAACATAACAGATAATGTAACTTTAGACAAATTTATACATGTTATCAATCCTTTATTTCTATATTCTAACAAATTTCCATAAGTAATAAAATTTTTCATCTTGAACAACATAGATCTCAAAGTAAACACATCATTTCTATGAGTGTCATTGAATGTTAAAACTAAATCACACATAAATTTCAATGATTCTATCAATTATTCATGATTAAAATCAATATCATTAATAGTTATTTTGGTACTTATATATGAAAATAAAGGGAAATGTATGTGTTCTACAAGTATAACTGTGATTGAATGTTTTAATTTTTCTATATAACTAGTTTTGTACTATGAGTTATTCTCTATAAACCAAAAGGATTAATTACTTCTATAGATTAAGCAATCCAGAGGTTTCTTTAATCACTTCCAAATTTAGGATACTCATGATCAATTTTCTTCAATTAAAAAGTTTATGATGATTGATGAATTTCACATCTTTAATTTTTTTAAATGTATTTCAAATCAATTTTCTAATAGTATCCTCACTTCTAAATAGTAGTTTAAACCGTTGAATGATTAGAAATATCGTAAAACATTTAAAGGAATGTATTGGTTTTTCTTATGTTAAGATGCATGACATATAGGGAATTTTTAAATGATTTATGGACCTATGAAAATAATATATTTCCATTTAAACATGAATGATTAATTTTAGAGATCATATCCACTAATTTTTTATAATGATATATTTTTTAAAATGAATCTCATTATCTTCTAGTAACAATTCATTAATGAGAAAATGTAATTTTATAAATAATTTTTTCCTCCATTCATTTCTATATTTTTAATTTTATAGCTTCAGTATGGAAGGAAATGATGTATTTTTAGTACAAAAATCATATAATGGATTCCTTTCATTGATCAATAAATTCATAAATAGCATTGGATATTTTAAAAGTCCATCTTCAATTGTCATTTTATTTCCTTAATATAATCTAGATCACTACTTACAGTTGTAATATTATCAAGAAATCCAGATATAATAGTTTTTTCTTGGTCAATAGATATATTCTGTTCTTCCTAAAGTTTAATTTAAAATTTATAATAATGATTTATTTTATAGTTGGCCAAATTTTATTCCAACTCTTTTGGATAATCCTTCTTTAATATAAATAACATAATCACAAATAAATTTGATAATAATGGCCATTTATATATTTTGTTGCAAACTTGATAAACTCTTCGACCCCATACTTGTAATCATTTTTCATATGATTGACATTCATTTAAAATGTATGAAAATTATGTAGCATTTTAACATAAATAAATTATGTAATATATTACATTATAAAAATTTAAATATAAATCAAAGTATATACATATTGAAGATATTTTAAAAAAAATTGGGTCTAAAGCCTATATATTTTTTAAATAAAGGAAAGAACTGATTTTTTTGGGGTAGAGGAGACCCATTACCTAGCATGTAGTCCCATTGGTCATTAAATCCCATTACACAAACCTGATAGCCCATATTTTTTTCCCCAATTCCCATTTATAAATAGTAATTATATAGTACCTAGGCTCTTACAGTACCAGCTATAGTACCAAAAATACTTTAATTCTGTTATTGCTACAGTTTATCCCCTACTACAGTTCAACTATAGTACTGCTACAATACCTGTGCCTTATGGGTTTTGAAACCCATCCTTGATATATTATTACTATGTTCATACCAATAATCTAAACCCCAACTACAATTTAATACATCCCACTCAATTTAAAAAATATAATGTGATTTAATGGATTATTTCTAAAAAATAGTTGAATACTACAAGTTAATTATTTTAAATGAAATTTAACATAAACCTATGTGATAATTTTTTATTAATACTTGTTGTCTTTGAAAACATTAATTGATATAGTGGGAAAAGTAATTTTTCATAAATTATCTCCTATTCAACTTAATTTTTATATTGAATTTTTAAATTACAAGATGTTATAATTGTTTATTTATATTTGATGAATTTTTTATCTTGGAAAGTTCTTATGTGAATTATATCATCTGATGAAGTATTATTGTTCTTGAATAACTTTTTTTCATTATGTTTTTATTCATGGATTCATGAATATGTGTCTTTAATAATGTTTTTCTGTTTAAGAATTATATGTTACATGAAATTAGTGTTTGATCTTGTGTTCAATTGTTACTTTTATACTTCCATATTTAGATATAAATGAATATAAATTTTATAAAAGAAAAATAAATTATGATCAATAAAATATTTATATGATTGGGTTATGTGCCTTTAATTATTTGTATTCTGTAATATATATATATATATATATATATCTGTGTGTGTCTATGTGTGTGTCTATCTTAGGCCTTGTGTCAAGAATGGAAATTAATATTTGATTCTGATTTCTTTTTTTTCAACTTGATCCCTTTCAGTAAACACAAGTTTTAGTTTGTAAATATAGAATTTATATTATTTGAATATAACATAGTTAATCCTACATTTTTTCACTTTATTGCATTGAAAATTAATACATTTCATTACACTAAAACCGGAATTAATTTTAAGTCATTGAACAACACTGATGATTAGTTAAGAATTATATAAATGATGAGTAATTGATAAGGTTTGACTAAGTAAAAATGAAATATTTTTTCCTTCAATATGATTGGTTTCATTAACTATGTTATTTTTTCTAAACCAATCTTAAAACATTACGAATAGAAATGAATTTTTTTAATTAGTTATTTTGTATAGAATTGTATATAAATAATGATGTACAAATTTATTTTTGTTTTTAGGGAATCCACAACCTTGGGTATTATCTTTCTTACAAAACCTTTATTTTAAACTCATTTCCAGTCAGAACTAAATTTTTTTCATCTATATATTAAAGACCTACATTTTAAAGCATTACTATTTTTTATGTGGGAAACATGAGTGAATCTTAACTTGATATGGAAACATTCCTACAGTATCCATTATTTTTTATTTTCCTGGTTATGTTTCAAATGTATAAAAAACATTTCTTATTGTAACTTTAACTTTTATACTTATATGTCATAAATGGTGTTTATTCCTTGTCTTATCCTTTATTTAGATTGTTAATAGTATGTGTTGGTTATGGTCCACACTATACTAAATACTTTACTCAATCCAATATTACCATGAAAACATCATCAACACATAAAAAAATCACGACTCTTTTTAAATATTATACTTTATTAAATGGTGAATTGAAAAAAATTAAATCCATATGTAACTAAAACCAACATATATCCATCAAACATTATAAAATTAATTTAAAATAAACACCTCTATAAACAATGTACCCAGAAAACACATCTTTAAAAAGAAAAAGAACTCTAAATCAAGAAAATCCTTCCACAATTCTTCTCAAATCCATTATTACATAGCATAAAGAAGTCATTTTAAAAATAGATAACATTTAAATTAAAATAAAAACCTTAAAAAAACCATAAACAACCAAAATAAAATTTTTCTAATAAAAATAATTAAGCATCAACAGAAATTGCACTATGAATTTTTTCACTCTAATAAAAGTTGATTTTTAAAAACACATCAAAACCAAATGTTGATTTATTCCATTAAAACTTTCTCCTTAAAAACGTAATCTACACCAAACTCAAAAGAAAATTTCACATTACAACTCTCCCAACGGAACCAAGAGTTTTTTTATAAAACTTTTTTTAAATTCTTTTATCTAAAACAATGTATAATTAAACACTAAACGACACTAAATTTGGATTATAAATTCATATATACAACACTCTACAATAATTCCTTAAAAACATGAAAACACACTTAATAAATAAGATAAATAATTAATCATCGAGAGAGGGTGGTGCGTTTGAGGTTAGAATCTTTTTACAAGAAGAAAAATCCAAAAAAATCACTAAAACTAAATCAATATGGTAGATGATTTCATACATTATATTTCAGAAGTGGAATCATTTCCAAATTATGGAAGGGGTACAACAAAGTATTACTTCCAATATTATAATAAATAACTAATTATGTAAAAATGAATATTAAAATTAGAGAATTACTTTAAAATAAAAATGAATAAACATAGAAAATAGAAAAAGTAAAAAAAATATTACAAATGGTTAAATAATTTTAATTATATAAATTACAAAAATATAAAGCTGATTCATAATTAAAATAAATATGATTAAATATTAACAATTTCATTTCAATTCAAAAGACTTAAAATAAATTATTAATTATAAATAATTCAATAATAACTAATTAAATATTTTATTTGAAAAAATGTTCAAATAAAAATTAATAAATACTAAAATTAATAAATACTAATTATAAAATTTAAAAATATATTAAAAATTTTAAAGAAACAAAATATTTATAAATAAATATAAAAAATAGATAAATTAAAAAAATATAAATTGAAAAATAATAAAAATGAATAAATTACAGAAAAATATTAAAAATGAATATATATTAAAAATAAATAAATGATAATACATAAATAGATATTAAAAAAGAATATATAAAACTGAATGAATTACTACAATATTAAAAAATATTATAAATAATATTAATAATATAAAATAAAAATATATTATAAATGAATAGATAATAAATATATAAATTAAAAATATATTAAATACATTAAAAAATAATAATATAATGTCAATAAATAAATATTAATAAATTAATAAATTTAAAAAAATAATGAATTATTAAATATTACACATGAATAAATTAAAAATATTTAAAATGAATAAATATTGACAAAATACATTTAAATTCACAATATTTATAATTAATTAAGAATTATATAAATATATATAATAATAATTTTATATATAATATTAATATTATTAGAATTAAAATATTTTAAATAATATTTAGAAATTGATATTAATTAATTGAATAAATAAATTTTCAATATTTTAAAATTTTATACAGATTAATAAATATTTAGATTTCTTAATAAATATGTTTTAATATTAAAAATATTATTTCTAAAATGTTAATACATAATATAGAATTGATTATAAACTATATTTAATATAGTATAAATTTTTTAATACTCAATTGAAAATTATATAAATAAATAATATAATATTTTTTTAAACTACCTGAGAAATCTATAAGTATTAATATTTTTCACAAATTATTATTAATTATAAATTATATTTAAATGTATTTGCAATCTATAATATATACATATATTATTATTACTAATTTAAAACGTATTTATTTTATAGATTTAAAAAATATTTAATTTTTTTAATTACACTTTATCATATTATTATGTATATAAATGAATAAATATCTTTAAATATATGATTAATCCTATAACTATATAATAATTTCCAAAAAATATATATATATACTTACAAAATGATCTAAAATACAAATTAACTCAATATAAATATATGATAGTGATATTAGTGTTCTAAATATTAATTTTTTAAAAAATTACAAAAATTCTAAATATGATTTCATTTTTTAAAATTATTTTAATTAATTGATGTTTCATTTTTTTCAATTACTAGTTTACATAAATGACTATTGTGATTCGCATATAAATAGAGAGAGAGAGAGGGTGTGTGTGTGTGTGTGAGTGCCTTTCTATGGAACCTAAGGACAATTGTGAGTGAGTGGAGGTGAACTCAACATATACATGTTTATATTTAACTATATATAATGAATATACTTATAATTTTATTGTAATTTATATAAAAAATAAACTAAAATTTATCAGTTATATATATGAATTATTATATTAAATAATATTATTATAAAAATATTGATAGCTAAAAAATATATGAACATATATAATATATGTTGTATTATACATAAGATTGTTCATATATAAATGAGTGTGTGTGTGTGTTTGTTTGTTCATATCTAATGAACCCATGGACATGTGTTGATGTGATAGGTGAACTTAAAACATATGATTGTATATTCATATATATACAATATATATAATATAAAATTTATTTTAATTTATATATATAAAAAACAAAACATAAATAGTGTTATATATAAATTCTAATATTAATACATTTTTTTATATAAATATTAATAAATATTTATTATTTAAATATTTTAATATTAATGTTATATATAATACAATTTATTAATAATTATAAAATTATTTAAAATATTATTATTTATAATTTAAAAAATATTATAAATTATATAGATCACACCATCTTGGGTTAAGTCAAGTTGTACATGTCATTTGGCCAATATATGCTTGTGGAAAACTTCCCTGATGCCAAGTCTCTCCACACACAAAATAGTTAGGGAAAGAGAGGGGTATGCGAAAATGGTTCCCATGGAAAATGGATCATAACCTACAATCCTTTTGATTGAGTTGGTGAGATTGGTCTTAAGAGTACCATGCTGATGATTTTGGGGCTTGCGAATCTAGAAAGACAATGGAATTTCATAGGGATATTGAATTTGATCTTCTTTCTAGAAGGGAACATCTCAGTAGTTTTATATGTGTTGGATTATTGAATATTAGAAAGGTGGATACTTCATACTCCTTCCATATATCTCTTAATGAAGACAGTCAAAATCATCATAATTTTCATTTGTTCTAAGAAGCAATTCTAGATTGGATTTTTTACAAAGGAATTTTTTCTCAGGTTATTTCATACCAATAGTCTATTTCTAGGGATATCAAATTTATAAGAACTTGATTATAACAAGGATCATATTTCATGTTGGGAAATATAATGGAGAGTTGTTGATCTGGTAAATAAAGTATCAATGGTTTGGGGATTTAATGAAAATAATTGTATTCTTATAAGGAGAAGATACATTCATTTTCATTTCTTTGTGAATAAATCAAACAGGAGAGCTTGGGGTAATTTATCCATTATGTTGAAGTAAGGTACTCTTTTTTAGGATTCAAATTATCATTCTCATCATTTTGAAATTAAAAATTATCGAGTACAATATTGTATCATGGTTCTTGGTCTTACTTAGATATTATGGAATCAACAAATTTTATTTTATATTTCTTATTCTCTCAGAATATCAATCATGATAGAAAAATCTACTAAATAGAATTGTTTTGATTATTTTGAAAGTATATTGGTTGAATTCAATCTCTCTTCTACATAGATTGATATCGTGATTTCATCAACACCTCATGACACTATTAATATGTGTATTTGATATGAGAGGTTGCCTCATTTTTCTATCATATATATCTATTTTTCATATCAATGAAAAATGTTGAATGGATGTTACCTACTCATTTTTTAATATGAATGGGTATGAAATGAATAACTGATAATGAGTGCATTAGATAAAGGAAGTACAAGTTTAGGTCAAGGATGTTCGATCAAGTGATCCTAATAACATGGTGTGAATATAATTAAAGGGTTATTAATTTAAAGAATAGTGGAATAAAGATATTTCTTTTTCTTGTCAACATTTAATAGGGTATGATGATATTGTGATGAAGCAGGCCTAGAAGTATATTGAATCATCTGGAAAATATAAGATAATTTCTTTCATTAATCATATTAATTCTCTACAACATTTGTCAAGGGTGAGGCTATGAGTTGAGGGGCATAAGGTATATGAAATTTATATGGGTATGGATACACAATAGGTGTTTGGGATTCCTCCAACATCCTATATTTTGTATAAAATTAACATTTATATGAAGTGTAATAGGATTAATGGGTCCCAATATGATACTAAAAATAGTTTTATAGCCTTCAAAGATGTGATATCTAAGGAAATTGATATATAAAGAAAATTTGATACAAAGTATATAGATACTAATCTAGAACAAGGTGTGATGGTGGATGTTGACTTTCAAATAATATAGGATAAAATGTTTGTTACTTCATTATCCCATAAATGGAAAATGAAAATATAAGTTGTTTCACTATGGAAAACGAATTTCATGATGGTGTATAATATAGGTTCTGTGTGGGTTGTGGTTCAAGAAGAAATTAGAACTCTGGGAATGATTTTTCTTGGGTAGAATTTAAAATCCTCACTTGGTCAGTCCGTTGTAGGAACGAGTAATGAAATGATGTTGGTTAAGGTGAATAAATTTCATAATTTATCATTTAGACTAATGAAAAGAGTGCTTCTGATAGTAAGAGTGAAGTTATAAGGTGTGATTTTAAACAAATAGTAGGTGAGTTTGTCCAGAATGAGGTTAATAATATCATCTCTCATGGTAAGAACTAAGTTCACAATACTACATCACGTATGAAAGAATTATCAAATGAAGGTAAATTGAATTCCTAGGAAACTATTAGATATAAAAGGAAACAACATGGATCAGGTGTTCCATCCTATGAAGATTGAAGAGTGGAAAATATTCTAGTATAAGTTTTGAATGGCCATCCTATTAATTTAAACATAAAAGTGAATTCAAATAATGGTAATGTATATAATTGGAAAACAATACCTTGTGTAACGTCCTGACTCAATATCTATTGAAACGTTTCCCCGATGTGGTCAGTCGTAAGGCCTCAAGCGGACCACCCCATATGCCAAAAGCTACTGACTAGTAGTGAGTTTCCAATATTAGTATGGTGGGGAGACTATACCCTCCTGATCAGAGTATCATGGTGTATTAATAATGAATTAATCAATCAACATCAGAAGAAGAATAAATGACTGGTATAAGAGGATAATAGTAATAATCCAATAAAGTACCTTAAACATAATATAAAATTATTCATGCATGTCCATATGATTCCATAATTTGAAAAGTAGTAGGTAATGAATAAGAGATACAAAAAAGAATAAAAATGGATCAAAGGATATCTTCATGATAATACTAAGAACTGGCTCAATCAAGTTATCCTAAACTCTGATAAACATGAATAACAACATGAAATCCGATTCCAAATCTTGATCCTATAATAATGAGGTCTATTTTATTACTCTTGTGTAATGGAATCCTAAATTGAGTGTGAGATATAATCAGTAGGAAACCACCAATGGTGTCTAAAGATATTCAGTCCATGAATATAGAATACAAAAATTACCAGTTATAATAGATAATGTCAGACATAAATAAATAAATGTAAATATATTTGATTAGGTTTCTCAAGGATACCCCAGTATCCATACTTTGTTCAACATAATATATAATACCTATGAACACTTATCATCATGTATGTATATATATATATACATGTTAAACAATCGTTTTCATAGATATACATGCACTGGTGTTGACACACGATAATGTCTAAGTAATCCAAATAAAAGTATCCCAAGGTTCATTTATTTAATTAACAAAATCATCAAACGCATCCTAACCAAGGAAACAAAGACAAGTTAATAAAATTATATCTATTGTATAGGACCAAGGGTAAACCAATGGAATCTTGGTATAAAGAGAGTGTCCAATTCTTTAGAGAAACTCTCATTAGTCTAATAAATAAGAACAAAGACCATAAACTAGTCAATAATAAAAGGAACATATCCATGGAATCCTAGAATAATATTTAAGAGGAAGAGATACCACAAGTCACCTATTACTATAAATAAGAATGATAGAATCCATACATCCAATGAGCCCATCCAAGGTGATCCGTAGACAGGAACCCAAGTTTCTCCCATAGAGTCACATAATGCCATACATTTCTATGTCAACCCTTAGCATTCTATAATATGGAAAACCAAGTATTTCATATGACATCCAACTACCATATGATCCCATCCATTTCCTTCCATATAAATGAAACCAAAGATCCACTCAGAGTGTGTTGAAAACATCCAACCTATGATACTGTCCATGGTGTTGAGTGAAAAGGAATCCCACTTATATCTTGTGGCCTAACATAAAATTATAACCCATGAGGCCTCCCATGATATTTGAAAATGCGAAAAGTTCTATCACTCATGTTACTAATAATATATAACTACCCATGATCATATCCTATGAGTTCCATAATGAGGAACCCGAGTATCCCTCAAGGCATACTTACTTCATTTAATTATTTAAATTTATTCAATAAGTAATACCATGTTAGAAAACATGACATAAAACATTTAAAATGTAATAATTAAATAGAAACATCTACATGCATGTCATCTCATTGGAAAATTATTCATAAATGGGTCCATTATATTTATCAATTAAATTTTTCATTCATTTTCACCATTTTATTAAAGAATATAGGGCACCTCAAAGATAGTTTTATTATTAAATAGGGCTGATATTATCCTTTACATTCAAGTAATTTTAGTTAATTATCCTTTAAAATAGGGTTTATTCATCACACCTAGAAAGGTGATAGAAAGTAAGAAAGAAATATAAATATGGACATTTAAGATTCACCCTATAAGGGTGGTTTAATTACCCAAATAGGATCAGTGGAAACATGCATATAAGAAACACACCCAAAGGGTGATTTGAGTCGATCTGAGCAACCTTCAATAGTGAAAATTTGATACACCATGACTATGTGATTTAAGGTGTGAGGTTCTACATATTTAATTTCACATTTTATGTGGAACACACATAAATTATGGCATACAGGGCATAACAACACATGTTATAAATGATGAGGAATTAATGAAAAATAATATAGACCACTACCATATACCAAGGAAGTCACACTCATCCATTTTTATCCATTAACTCAAGTAAAATCAAGAGAAAATCGAAGATTTTACAAACACCCTAAAATATGGTAGAATGTAATTGCACTGATTTTTCATTCCATATAGGAATGTAAAAAAAACCAAGAGGACTTAAATTAGTTATAAGGGATATCCAATTCATCCAAAAATGATCAATTTTAACATAGGATGGACGATATCTGAGGTACCTTGGAGTGGGGGAGAAGTCACTACTAGGTCGGGCACCCTCCTATTGCCTGAAGAAATTTGGGGCCAAGCCCCTATTAACATTTTTAAAAATTTCATCCTTCATGACTCACAACATGAGTTGGTTTCACTCCATAAATAAAATTCATGAAGTTAACTAAATACATCTTATGAATTCCTCAAGGTAAGCCCCCTCCCAATCGGTATTTCACATACTATATCCTTCGACTGCACACCATGTAACCCAATCATGTTGTGAATGGTATTCAAAATCTGAATGGCGTACGATAGCTACATTAGGTAGCTTGACATTCTCTTTAATCTTTTGATTTTTGTTTTAACCCCAGGGACTTCCACTGAATCATAATCCCTGTCTATAACATTATTTTTGGTCATTCAAACCATCAAAACCTCATTTTGAAACCCAAAAATCAAATTTAACCCTTTATTAATTGAATGTTTCAAATTTATTTTTAAATTTCAATAGGGTGAAAAACAAAGAATGTTACAAATTCCCTACCTTAGAAAATGTCATCTGCAAGAATATTTCCAGGAATAATGATCCATCATCTGACCTACCTCGGTAGTGAAAGTTTATTGAATTGTAGAATTTCATTTTAGATGTCCAATTTAGCTTCAAGCAATACTTTTAAGTGAATGGTGAAAAGGTCATTAAAACTCGATATTATGATCTTATTCCCAAAATGAACATTAAGAGGGTGCTTACTTATAGCATCCTGCCTTTTTATCACATAAACTTTCATTACATTTTACAAAACTGAGGATCTTTAAGGTTTAGTGTCTTGGAAACCAGGAACTTAAAACATGAAAACAAAAAACATTCTTCTTAAACTCTTGAAAGGCTTCTCCTCATGTTTATCCTAGGTTCATTACTGTATATCATAACCTGGGGACATACATCAAAAGAAAGGGTGAACATAAGTCCCAGTAAGGGAAACAAGAGAAACATTTTACATGTGAACTTGAGATACTTCAATAAGGTCATGAAAAGAACTTTAAGGCATGAGAAAGAAATAATGAGATATATCATAATAAAAATAAAATTTTTCATAACATGAAGATGTGGCTACAACATTCAAAATTGAAAATCATTTCGTTTCACCAAGGTCCATCCCCAAGGTGTCATTAAAAATTACCATGGTTATTCACCAAGGTATCAGTCTAAAAAGTCATCTCTAAAGATTAAGTCTTTACCCAATGCATTGGAACGCTATCTAGGCGCACCCTTGACATGTCTTTATTATCTTGTGAGCCACATATATCAATATAAATCATTTCATAAACAACCCATACAGCATAAAAGAAATGGTTTTCATTTCATAGTCATAACGTTTTAAAAACTGCTTTAAAGACATGATCTTTATGTCACTTTAAACCCACAGAAAGGGAAGGTGGGTTTCATGTATGTAAATCTGAAAATTTAAAATAGAACATTTTGATATATATGTGAATACCCCTATAGAAATAAAATCTTTGAGTATTCACTTAATAACATAAAATAATTTTGAGAAAAGTGAGAGGCATTTTCAGACGAAAATTCTCCAGCATAACAGCTACGTTTCGGGGTTTTAGAAAACATTGAAAAGAGAGGGACATGGGTCAAACAATAATAAATGACCCATAAAAAATTATAGGGCCAGAATATAAATGATTTCAGAATATTTTAATGAAATTTTAAATATATACCATATGAAATGAAGAACAAGAAAGGAAGACAAAAAATAAGCTTTCTCTTATGAGAATTCGGTAGCCTAACAGCGTCACTTAAAACTTCCAAAAATGGATTGACGAGATCAAATAGGGTCTCTCATCATTTGAACATAAATGATCAGTATAATAGATAGAGAGATCATACCCCAACATAATAAAAAATAACTTGAAAGACTTGACATGAAAATAGATCTTGAAAACAAGAAGGGTGAAAGAACCCCTTAGAAATTCGGCAGCCTAACGGCGTCACTTAAACATCAACGAAATTGAATTGATGAGATCAAAAAGGGTATCTCATCATATAAACATAAAAGATCTGTATGATATATTTAGAGATCATTCCACAATATAATAAAAAGGAACATGAATGACTTGACAAGAAAATAGATCTTGAAAATGAGAAGGGTGAAATAATCCCTTAAAAATTCGGCAGCCTAACGGCACCACTTAAAACATCAAAATACTGAATTGAAGAGATAAAATAGGGTCTCTCATCATATGAACATAAAATATCAGTATGATAGATTTAGATATCATACCCCAACATAATAAAAAGGAACTTGAAATACTTGACATGGAATTAGAACCTTGAAAAAGGACAAAGGTGAAAGAACCACTAAAAAATTTGGCAGCCTAACGACACCACTTAAAACTTCAAAATACTGAATTGTAGAGATGAAATGGGGTCTTTCATCATATTATCATAAAATATAAGTATGATAAATATAGAGATTATACCACAACATAATAAAAAGGAACTTGAAATAATTTATATGAAAATAGATCTTGGAAAATGAGAAGGGAGAAAGAATTCGTTACAAAAATTTCGGCAGCCTAACGGCGCCACTTAAAACTTTATAAAACGAAATAATGAGAGTAAGAGGGGATCTCTCATTATATGAACATGAAAAGGGAATTAAGATGAGTATAAAAGAACATCCTTCAATATAAGAACATGGACCATAAAAGAAATGGCATAAAATAGATTTCTGGAAAAGAAAGAGAGAGAGGTCGGATCCCTTACCATAAAACGTAACTCTTAAAACTCAAAGGTTGGGACCTTGAGGGATTGGGGGCACCTTGGGAGGACTCTTTGGGAGGTAATGAAACCATAACTTCGTTTGGGGAGAGTGGGGAGTCGAAATGGATGAGAGGATGGCTTGGTATTTATAGGGAAAGTGAGGGGACAAGGCATTAATGGCCAAGGGACACCTCAAAAGTGGTTTTCTCAAAACCATGTGCTATCCAATGATATTTCCGATGAAGTTAGGACACATGGGGACCCCAATACAATACTTCTTCACCTTTGGATGGCCAACCCTTAAAATATCTCATGGAATCATCATGACACAGTTATGATTTCATTAAACATAACGAAACCCTAAAACTGTATTTTTACCATTCACTGAAAATTCAACTTTCTCAGAAAAATCCCAAAATTTCACATTAACCAAATATCAATGTTCTGATTTCAAGAATTAACTCCATTTTATAAAAATAATTTTCTAAATATTTTTAATTTAATTTTTAAATAAATACACTATTCAAAGAAAATTCATTTTTTCAGAAAAAACCCCAAAAATTACCTTAACATAAAATCGATGCTCTGAGTTCAAAAATGAAATCCATTTTATAAAAATATTTTTCTAAATATTTTTAATTTAATTTTTAATTAAAAAAACTCTATTTACCCGAAAAAACTAATACTTGAATAATAATTTATGAAACCTTTATTTAACCATTTTATTGAATCTCATTACTTAATCAAGGTCTCTAAATTATATTAAGAATTTTATTCAAGTGAGATTACTAATCCATTTGGTCACATTACTAATCCAAAGCGTAAAATCACTATTCATAATTTAATATTCATCAAAAATTAAGTTGATCTTATTAGACTCTAAATTTTGTACTGAACATAATTATAGAAGACCATTTTTTGAAAATCATTACACATTTTTAATTATTTAAGGTTTACATAAACATTTTTTAAAATATCCTTTCTCTAAAATTCACCAAAAATATGCATACTATATTTATCTGGACATTTGAAAAGTCATAAAAATTATCATAAGAAGAAATCCCAATTTTTATTTAAAATAAAGGATTGCACAAGGTAGTTATGGTCTCCATAAATATCCCCTTATCATGCCAGCATATGACCTAAGTGTAAGGTGTGCTAAGGTGAGAGAATATGAGGGAGGCTCGGCCAACATCGTATGAGTAGTAATTTCTATCAGGTTGAACTTCTCACGAAGGTGATTCCGTTCAAGCTTCACATGATGAAGTTCGGCTTGGGTTTGGTCCAGAGCAAAGCCCAATGGTGCTAACTACTTACCAAGTTATGTTAGATGGGCTTCGATCGGTCCAAGACTACTGGGTGAGGCCATCAAATCGTCTTTCTATAATAATTAACCAAGATTACTTATATTTAGAGACAATAATCAAAACATTTAGTTTACAGTGGTCATATTGACGAATGGTCATATAACAGTCAAAACCCAACGGTCTCATTTTAATTATACTCATGTTATCAAATGAAACATTTTTGTTGAGTATAAAAATAAAATAAAGTAACACATAAAATTAGGAAACAAGATTTATTCTAAATTTCGGGTCGTTACAATCTTCCCCCCTTAAGAAATTGCGTCCTCGCAATTTTTAAATTTGGGTTTTGAAATTTCATTGAAAGTCCCACATTGTAAAAGGAGTCAGTAAAACTATTACATTAAAAGAATGAAATGGAAGTACAAAGGTCACCCGAGTTGACCCACACTAGGATTCCATGTAGGAAAAAATGGACATGGAGGAGAAAACAAAGGGTCAAGTTCTGAGGGAGAGTGATAGAAAACTTGATTAGGAGAAAGTTAACCATAAGAAAATCCCAAACTTATGATGTGTGTAAACGGTATTTGATTACCTAGTAGGAAATGTAAACCAATAACGTTTTTGTTTTACGTTCCTTTTCATAATTTTGAGGAATTCATTTACTATATAGAACAAAAAGATAAGAGAATATACCTACCTTCATGTAGAGTTTCATCCATTAATAAGTTTCTACCAAAACTAATCATTTCTCCAAACGATGAGCATTCAAAAACACTTGGTCTCATCAAAAGCACAAGAACCATCTTCTAGAGAGTCACATAATCCACAAAAGATTAACTATCTATTTCTTCTATCTTTAAACATTGTCCCAAAAACAAAAAGGGTAAGGCAAAACAAATCTTTAAAAAGAAATAATCCCATAGGAATGGAAACTACTTTTAAATCTTCAAAGTTCCATGGTACTACCCAAAGTTCATCATAGACCATTCCATAAATTATGGTCCTTAAGATTCCTCAAAATAAACCAAAATAATATTGAAACCCAAATACAAGAAGGATTTGATAACATAGTCTTCCAAAATAAACTTCATTGTTCATATCCAAACAACATCAACCACTCCTAACATCTTATCACAAAAGTAGCTAACCTAAACATATTTTACCCAAGATAGGTTAATCATTCCCATAAGTAACCTAAATTACTATAATCCCACCTTAAATTCATTGATTCTTCAAAATATAAGTCATCCTTACTCCTCAATGAAAATACAGTAGTAATCTATTTACCACGATCATATAGGGTCCCCAAAATAGTGAACGTCTTCTAAAATAATAATCATCTTTTAATCCCCTAATCATCTATGTCTTATTAATACGACAATCGTCGCATTTCCTATCACATTTGTTGTTGGGACATGTTATTCCATTTCCCACCATTAACTAAGAAGAGAAAGTATAATTATAGGATTAAATACTTAACCAATAATCATGAAAAGGAACTTAAAGCATATAAGGATAACTTGTAGAAGAAACGTATACCCTAAATTGTGATCCCCTAGGTTTCAAACTAGGTTATCCATGATCATATATTCTTTTGTGAATATTTATTTTATTTTATCTTTGTTCCTTTAATAATGGTTAATAATAAGCTTATGAATTTACCAAAGCATATCCCCCAGGAGTGTCGTAACCAAGAGTGCAGCAAGGCCCGTTTTCGTGTACCAGTTCTCATTCGAGTCTAGCTCAAAGCGGTGTTTTCTGGTTTTACCCCTATGTACAATTGTACCAGAGCCACCTCTACCTGCTCGTATCCAGACTGGGATGTATTTACTTGGCAACCCATTACTCAATACTCACCAGAATACCAGGAATATTTCATATATATAAACTTTTCTATAGGCTTTTTCCTAAAGTTTTCATATCCTAATTTCCACAAATAACTAAACCATACTTTGATACCAACTATAGCATCCTGCCTTTTTATCACATAAACTTTCATTACATTTTACAAAACCAAGGATCTTTAAGGTTTAGTGTCTTAGAAAATAGGAACTTAAAACATGAAAACATAAAACATTCTTCTTAAACACTTGAAAGGCTTCTCCTCATGTTAATCCTAGGTTCATTACTGCATCTCATAACCTGGTGACATACATCAAAAGAAAGGGTGAGCAGAAGTCCCAGTAAGGGAAACAAGAGAAACATTTTACATGTGAAGTTGAGATACTTCAATATGGTCATGAAAATAACATTAAGTCATGAGAATGAAATCATGAGATATATAATAATAAAAATAAAATTTTTCTTAACTTGAATATGTGGCTACAACATTTAATATTGACAATCATTTTGTTTCACCAAGGTCCATCCCTAAGGTGTCATTAAAAATTACCAAGTTTATTCACCAAGGTATCAGTCTAAAAAGTCATCTCTAGAGATAAAGTCTTTACCCAATGCATTGGAGCACTATCTGGGAGCACCCTTGACATGTCTTTATTATCATGTGAGCCACATATATCATCATAAATAATTTCATAAACAACCCATATAGCATAAAATAAATGGGTTTCATTTCGTAATCATAACGTTTTAAAAACTGCTTTAATGACATGATCTTTATGTCACTTTAAACCGACAGAAAGGGAAAGCGTGTTTCATGTATGTAAATACAAGAATTTAAAATAGAACATTTTGGTATATATGTGAATACCCCTGTAGAAATAAAATCATTTAGTCTTCACTTAATAACATAAAATAATTTTGAGAAAAGTGAGAGGCATTTTGAGACGAAAATTCTGCAGCATAACAGCTACGTTTTGGGGTTTTAGAAAACATTGAAAAGAGAGGGGACATGGGTCAAACAATAATAAATGACCCATAAAACAGTAGAGGGCCAGAATATAAAGGATTTCAGAATATTGTAATGAAATTTTAAAGATATACTATATGAAATGAAGAACATGAAAGGAAGACAAAAAAAATAAGATTTCTCTTATGAGAATTCGGCAGCCTAACGGCGTCACTTAAAACATCCAAAAATGGATTGACGAGATCAAATAGGGTGTCTCATCATATGAAAATAAATGATCAGTATGATAGATATAGAGATCATACCCCAACATAATAAAATAGAACATTAAAGACTTGACATGAAAATAGATCGTGAAAACGAGAAGGGTGAAAGAACCCCTTAGAAATTCGGCAGCCTAACGGCGTCACTTAAACATCAATGAAAATGAATTGATGAGATCAAATAGGGTCTCTCATAATATGAACATAATATATCAGTATGATATATTTATATATCATACCCCAACATAATAAAAAGTAACATGAAAGACTTGATAAGAAAATAGATCTTGCAATCGAGAAGGGTGAAATAATCCCTTAAAAATTCGGCAGCCTAACAGCGCCACTTAAAACTTCAAAATACTGAATTGAATAGATAGAATAGGGTCTCTCATCATATGAACATAAAATATCAGTATGATAGATATAGATATCATACCCCAACATAATAAAATAGAACTTGAAAGACTTGACATGGAATTAGAACCTTGAAAAAGGAGAAAGGTGAAAGAACCACTTAAAAATTTGGCAGCCTAACGGCACCACTTAAAACTTCAAAATACTGAATTAAAGAGATAAAATGGGGTCTCTCATCATATTATCATAAAATATCAGTATGATAAATATAGATATCATACCCCAACATAATAAAAAGGAACTTGAAATACTTTACATGAAAATAGATCTTGAAAAATGAGAAGGGAGAAAGAATCTGTTAAAAAATTTCAGCAGCCTAACGGCACCACTTAAAACATCATAAAACGAAATAATGAGAGTAAGAGGGGATATATCATTATATGAACAGTAAATTGGCAGTAAGAGGAGTATAAAAGAACATCCTTTATCATAATAACATGGAGCATAAATGAAATGACATAAAATAGATTTCTTGAAAAGAAAGAGAGAGGTCAGATCCCTTACCTTAAAACGTAACTCTTAAAACTCAAAGCTTGGGACCTTGAAGGCTTGGGGGAACCTTGGGAGGACTCATTGGGAGGAAATGAGACCAGAAATTAGTTGGGGGAGAGTGGGGAGTCGAAATGGATGAGAGGATGGCTTGCTATTTATAGGGAAAGTGAGGGGACAAGGCATTAATGGCCAAGGGACACCTCAAAAGTGGTTTTCTCAAAACCATGTTCTCTCCCATGATATTTCCCATTAAGGTAGGCCAATTGCCCCCCCCCCAATACAATACTTCATCACCTTTGGTCGGCCAACCCTTAAAATATCTCATGGAATCATCATGACACAGTTATGATGTCATTAAACATACCGAAACCCTTAAACTGTATTTTTACTTTTCACTGAAAATTCAACTTTCTTAGAAAAATACCAAGATTTCACATTAACCAAATATCAATGCCCTGATTTCAAAAATGAACTCCATTTTATAAAAATAATTTTTTAAATATTTGTAATTTAATTTTTAAATAAAGACACTATTCACTGAAAATTCATTTTTTCAGAAAAAACCCAAAAAATTAACTTAACATAAAATCGATGCTCTGAGTTCAAAAATGAAATCCATTTTATAAAAATAATTTTCTTAATATTTTTAATTTAATTTTTAATATAAAAAACACTATTCACCTAAAAAAACTAATACTTGAATAATTATTTATGAAACCGTTATTTAACCATTTTATTGAATCTCATTACTTAATCAAGGTGTCTAAATTATATTAAAACTTTCTTCAAGTGAGATTACTAATCCATTTGGTCACATTACTAATCCTAATCATAAAATCACTATTCATAATTTACTATTCATAAAAAATTAATTTGATCTTATTAGACTCTAAATTTCGTACTGAACATAATTGTAGAAGACCATTTTTTGAAAATCATTACAAATTATTAATTATTTAAGGTTTACATAAACATTTTTAAAAATATCCTTTCTCTAAAATTCACCAAAAATATGCATACTATATTTATGTGGACATTTGAAAAGTCATAAACATTATCATAAGAAGAAATCCCAATTTTTATTTAAAACAAAGGATTACACAAGGCAGTTATGGTCTCCTTAAATAACCCCTTATCACGCCAGCATAGGACCTAAGTGTAAGGTGTGCTAAGGTGAGAGAATCTGAGGGAGGCTCGGCCAACATCGCACGAGTAGTAATTTCTATCCGGTTGAACTTCTCGCGAAGGCGATTCCATTATGGCTTCACACGATGAAGTTCATCTTGGGATTGGTCCATAGCAAAGCCCAATGGTGCTACATACTTCCCAAGTTCTGTTAGATGGTCTTCGATCGGTCCAAGACTACTGGGTGAGGCCATCAAATCTTCTTTCTATAATAAATAACCAAGATTACTATATTTATAGACAATAATCAAAACGTTTAGTTTACAGCTGTTATATTGACGAATGGTCATATAATAGTCAAAACCCAACTGTCTCATTTTAATTATACTCATGTTACCAAATGAAACATTTTTGTTGAGTATAAAAATAAAATAAAGTAACACATAAAATTAGGAAACAAGATTTATTCAAAATTTCGGGTCATTACATTACTTGATCCCATCTAACCCAAGTCATAGTCACGTCATTATTTATTTCACCATCCATTACATGGTGCTCACACTATAGGTCCTAACATTTAAAGGCCAAATCTAGGTAATAGTACTCCCACCATCAGAATTTCCCTATGAAAAATTGTTTTATGATTCAAATGATGTTACTGGAATGATTCTAAACTAATGTAATAACCAATTCCTAGTTGACCAAAAATCCACATGGTCATGTTCGCTTGTCCAATAATCCCCGAATGATATTTCACTATACTTGCCTCATCCTAAATATTTGCGTAATTCGGTTCCTCACCGAACATATTCATCAATCTAAAAGGAAACAAATTCATGCCTTTACAGGATGAATATGAAAAAAAATGATCTAAATTTACAACTTGTGAATCAACAATCAAACTTGATGAATTTTATTCAATTCAATCAATCATACTCACTGAATCCTTTAACCAGATTTCAAGGATTTATCCTACCCAAAAATTCATTTATGTTATCATTCCATAGCACGAACATGGGTGTATGCCAGATCCAACAACCTTGAATAGGTACACTATAATTAAAATAAACCAAGGTGGACCGTAAGTGTAAGGTAAACTCAAAATCATCTACTATAGTCTAAGGATTTCATCCATGGTAGTCCATGATTTCTTTCTATAAATGAGACATCGATACATAGGCAATATTCCCACATATCAATAACAATGACTAAGACCAATGGTGGTAACTCACATAGATATTCAATCAGATAGTTCAATGGTCTTTGTGAGTCTATGAAAGGTGTTCCCACTCAGAAACCTAGGTATAAATTAGGACTAACCGTGCCTCTATAAAAAACCACAATTTTAGAGAGAAACACTAAAAGATTCCATCTAATGATAAAACAATGTCCTTAGCATTATTCTTTATCTCCACACATAACTAAAGATTAATTTTTTCACCCAAAAATATGAATAGATAAGGGTAATTTTCATTTCTAAACTAAGAGTGCACTAATTGGTTACCAAAGATTACCCATAAAACCAAATACACTCTTATTATATCCATGAAGAAGTTCCCAACATGGTTTCTAACCAATATTATTCAACTACACATAGGGAAGGATAGTTGAACAACTTCTTAAATGACTTCCCTTAAGAGAGTTTGGCTTTGAATACCAAAACATCATCATTAATCGACCATGATGCCTTTACCACATGGTGAATACTATGATCACTCAAGAAAAACCACAGAATTCCATCCCTAACAAATAGTGTTTTCAATGTTTGTATAAACTTCCAACCATATCATCACTTTCCTTCCTCACAAGAACCAATATATTTTAAAACTCACTTACCCCATGGGCATTGAAAATCATTACTGACCATTTCTATCTGATCATTTATAATTTTTCTCCCACTACTTGGAAGGATATGCTAAGACCCATTTGATGAAATCTTCCCCACGTCAGGAGTGTCCTATAAATAATTTACTGAGAATGGAAACTCATCAAAGGGAACATAATCTATCAACCCCTGATTGTGGGACCTCAATGTGACTCACTAGTTGTTCCGATAAAATAGCAGAAAATAGAGGAAAATAGACTTCTTGAAAGCATTATATATTTGATTTACCCTTATACATACACATTAAAATCCAACTGATTTACGTCAATGTGCACCATAGAATCTAGTGTAAAATACAAATCAACCAAACTATTGGGGTTATTGAACTTTTTTTTACAACAGTATCCCGAACATTGTGATGATTTATATTTCCTTTAACACTTGGGTCACTGTACCTCAGAGAATACCTATGATCAAATCATAACATGTCAACGATTAAATAATTCTCATTGAACTCATATGGTTCATTGAATCTTTTTTTAAACATGTCAGGTAATGCATATATCGACATGTACTATCCCAAGATTTTATAACAGTGAAACTGGGACATTTAACTTCCTTTAATCTGTAGGCCAAATGACACCATGTATAGCTTAAAGGGAATCTGATAATTTGACCGAACCAAAAGTTGACATTTACCTAGGAATTTATAACTAATTGAAACCATGAAATATGTTATTATCATGTCTCAAACAAGGTTTAATTCATCAAACGACCACCCCTTCAACTAGAGTTTCATTATAGAACTAGGTGTCCTACACGGGACAAGTGTCACCCAAACGATAGCTAACTTCAAAAAACACATCACAATAATTAAAAATGAACTATTATTTTAGGTTTCTACCAAGACCAATCTGGAAACTTCCTTTTTTAAATTAGTCATCCAATACTAATACTAGTGTCCCCTCTAAATGGTCACATGGATTTAATATCTATCATCTGGGTTCAAATGATATGAAATAATGTTTACGAGAAATACTCACATAAATGTTCTCAAACAATTAGAAAAGAAACATAAGGATTAACCCTAACATTATTTTTGATCTATAAACACCATATTAAGGTTATATTAAAACAATTAAACTAGTTCAAATTTAATGAAATAAAGTACCAGTCATTTAGAAAAAAAATTTGGTACTTTATTTAGTTACAACGAGATGGTAAAATATAAAAGTTATATTAAAATTTCTTTTTATCATATTTATTTTACTCTAATCGAATCATAAATAATAAAGTTATCACAAAATTTGATTTTATCCATTTTATTTATCTATAAGGTTCTCACAATTTTGATTAGTTAAAGAGAATTTAAATTCCAACTTATAGTGGAAAACCCCATCTAGGCTGTAAATGGAATTTTGATTAGCTAACACGTCATATAAGTACTTATGAAAAGTATATAACATATATTTTTAATTAATTTTATAATGTTAATTCAGAAAGGTGAAACCAAATATTTATATGTAACATTGTTTAAGTGGTTTCTAAAACAATAAATTACCACCCGTATAAGGAATAAATACACCACCATGGGGTTAATTACTAAGTCATATTAAAATAAAGGTGACCAAAAAGGGTCCCTCTAATTATTTTAATATTTAATTACACCATATGTGGATTATTATGGTAATGATTCAACACCATGACCAACCTACTATGGATTATTCTGGTCTGTGAGATAACAATAATAGTTAAATACTGACAAACATGAGTTGATTCATGTAAAAGTTCCTTAGGAAACTATTTCATTTTAATTTTCAACTAAAAAAATTATATTTATACAATAGTATCTAGGAATTTAAATCACATAAATGACCTTCTGATTATATAGGTTACTATTTTTCAATTTACAAATAACCCCAAAAATTATACATTTTGAATTGTATCTGATTTATTTATATCCATTTTGATTCATCCCAGGTAACCATTGGTCCACATATTAGACATGAAATAATTAGTTAGTCGAATAGAATTAAACCATAAATATATATATGAAAACATTACTTATATTGATGTATACATTTTATTTAACCAACCATGTATTGCAATTATAATAAGGCATGCTATAAAAATAGTAAATAGTTACAATTACGATTGGAATCTACGTAAGCTGGAAACACCCAAGAATGGTATATAGGTAAAAATTATAAACATGTATAAATAATCAATGAAATATGTTGTACATGAAATCATTAAAAATAAGTCACAAAATCATGGTATAACACTCAAGGCACACCTCACATCTATCAGGTAGTCATCGAATGCAACCAACATGTCATGGAATATGTTGGGCATGGGAATCTCTAGGTTCAAATAATGATGCAAGGGTTAATACTACCTTTCCATAATAGGCCAATGGGAAAATAAAAAATATGATTACTTCGAAACTAAAAAAAGTATAGTATTCACTCAAACTGAAAAAATAATCAACTATAATAAAGAACAACATCAACTATAATCCCTTTCCTGGCAACTAGGTATTTTCCTCGAGTGTGGGTTTATCACTCCAAAAAATTACTAGTTTCCAAGTGAAGACACATTCTTATTATCATATCAACAAAATTAAAATACTATTACAAAATGGAAAAACACCTATTATAACACTTTGTAATATCCTATCAAAAGACTCATTGAAATGGTTCCCCGAACCAGTTAGTCACATGGCATCAAACACCTCCTCAAATTCTAGAGGCATCCAACTAGTAGTAAGGTAACAATGATGGTATGGTGTGAAGTCCATAACCTCATGTTTAAAGTATCACATCTCTATAATAATTAATAAATCAATAGTTAATGTAAGTAGAATAAATGAAATGTAGTGGAAGAAAATAGTAATTAACTAGTAAAGTGGAAAATAAAAAATATAAACCTATGTATGCATATCCAGATTATGATACAACATAAAAATTAGTAGGTTATGCATAAATGATACCAAATTAAAGAAATAGGCTATGAAGGATATATCCATGAGCATCCTAGGCACTGACTCAATCCTGTGCTCATAGGATCCGATGAATATGATTACCAGTAAGATAACAGAATGCAGATCTGGATCCACAAACATGGTGTCTGTTTGGGAACCCTAGTGCAATGGAAGTCTAAGAAAGGTGTGAGGGATACATGGTAGACTGTAACCAATTGTTTCTAAATCTATTATGTCTATGAATATAATATTCAATAATGAACATGTATAATGAATAAAGTTGTAAATAAAAAAATAAATGTAAATTAGTAATCTTAGGTTATTTAATGACATACTGATGTCTATACCTACTTCAACATAATTTGGAATATATATCCGAACATGCCAACATTTATATATTTTCAATAGTTTTACAATCATTTTTACAGATATACATGCACTGCCATGGACCCCAGAAGAAGCTCGGGGAATCCACATAAAATTATCACAAGGGTCATTTATTTAACTAAATAAATCTCTCAAGGCATCCTAACTATGGGATTATATCCAAGGTAAAAATGTATAATAGTTGCATAAGATTAAGGGTAAAACCATGGTTTAAATGTGTAAAGATAGTCTATAAATACCCTGAGAAACCTTGTGTAGTCAAATAGATCTAAACTAAGACCATCAATCGGTTAAGAACCCAAGGTACACATCCAATGTAACCTAGAAAAATATATAGCATGAAGAGATATCACAAGTCAGATATAATAATAAATTTTCATGATAGAATATGTACATCCAATTATCCCATCTAAAAAATCCATAAAATGGAACTCATGTGTCTCCCATGGAGTCACGTAAGTCCATTAATTTCTAATCCTATCCTTGGTGTTCTATAATAAGGAAGCCCATCTGTCCGTCATAAAATCCAACTACCCTTTAAGCCCTTCCTTGGTTTTCCATTGAAATTAAACCTAAGTATCACATCGAGAATGTGCAAAACATTCACCATATGAGCAAGTTCAAGATTTCCCATGAAAGGGAAACCTTAGTTCCACTCAAGGAAAAACATAAATCTTTAAACTATAATCCCTTCCATGATATTTTAAAATGTGGAAACTAAAATTTTCATAATACCAATAATCTCTAATATCCTATGTTCACGTCCTAGTATTTCCATAATTAGGAACCAGAGTATTTTTTAAGGAATACTTAATTAATTTAATCAATAAAATTATAATAATAAGGAATAACATGTCAGAAAACATGCTATAACACATTTCAAATGTAAGTAAAATATAATACTTGTACAATCTTTTCACATCACTAGTCAAGTATACATAATGGGGACCATGCCCATTTTTAAATTCAATTATCCATTCAATTTCCCTATTTTATTAAAAAGCATAACACACATCATAGGTGGGTGTGTTATTAAATAAGGGAGATCGTATCCTTTTAATTCCTTTAATTTAGGTTAATGATCCTTTACATGATGGTTTATTCAAAACACATAAAAATGAGATCAATACTAAGAAATAATTATATGTATATTCATTTAAGAAACATCGTATGAGGGTGGTTTAATTACCCAAATAGTCATTTTGCAAATGCGAATATAAGAAGTACACCCAAGGGGTTATTTTATTAAAGGTGAGAAATTTATAATGAAGGAAGTTAGATATACCATGTATAAGTGATTTATGGTTTTAGGTCATACCTATTTAATATCACAATTTATGGGAAAAATAAAAATTCAAGCATCGGAGACACATCATTGCATGTTATAAATGATGAGACATTAATGGAAAATCATATATACCACCTCCTTATACTAAGGGGTTTTCACTCATCCATTATTGTCCATTAACATAATTCAATATGAGGCAAAATAAATGATTCTCACAAATACCTTGAAATTAAGGCAAAAGAGGATGCATGGATATATCAATACAACAAGGTAAACAAAAGAAATAAGAAAGAGGACGTGAGAGCATAATAATTGATATCCAACACATCTACGGATTATCAATTCAGAAAATAGATAGAGGATATGTATGGGAACATATGAGAGTGGGAGGATTTTCTATCGAGTCGGGCGCCCTCTAGTTGTCAGAAGAAATAAGGGTTCAAACCCTTGGTGATATTTTTTAAGAAATTCATCCCACATGATTCACAACATGAAAAAGTTTCCAACCTTGAACAAAATTCATGATGTGAACTTGAAAAATGTCTTTAAATCCTAGGGGTTATCCACCTCACAATTCCATTTCATGTATCCATCGTACAAATCCCATGAAGTGCATTCACATTGTGAATGGTGTTTATGACATTAATTTCTTACATCAGCTTCTTCCAGTAGAATGTCCTGCCTATTCTTCTTCCAATGTTTTTCCAAACCCCCATGACTTTCAGTATGATTTCCAAAATTCAGGATAAACCATTCATCAACTAAATATTTCAAATTATTTTAGAGACTTCAGCCTGATCCAAAACATAGTTCATTGCAACTCATAGGCGTCATCATTATTTGAGAGGTTGATAATTGAAAGGCCAGAGTTATTATCACAACATTAATATGTGAATTAAAACATTTTGACCTCAAATGATAATTTCCATTCTTGCAATGGTTTCTTCTAGGCTACTTTTTCTTTGGGATTTATGAGTCATTAATTTTTTAATCTTTTCTTTTTTTCTCATTTTGGAATTTTAACATGTAACACCTATCTTACTTATATCTATCTCATACTGATAAAGTATTTTCATACATAAATATTTCATCTTTTTATATGATTATTTAATACATTAAAAAATACATTCACAAGGAATATAATAGTTTAGTGTCTTCAGAGACTAGGTACACAATCATCTAACTTGGTGAAAAATCCTTAATATCTCCCATAAATATCTTATCCTTTTTTACTCATCACAAACATACCCAACCTAAAAACATTTTTCATAAATTGGGGAAAGGAAACATAAAAAATGGTGATATAAAATGCTCATTAAGGGTAAATAATGAAGATTCATAAGCATTACCTAAGAGTAAGGGTACGAGAACATGAGCATAACTTTTGAAAACCAGGCCCTACATATCAAATATCATAAAAATTAGCCATTAAATAAATATTATAAATTCCTAAGACAATGATAATAAGGAAATTAAATAAAACGATTCACGATATCATAACATAGTTATCATGTAATCTTCTTCATACAATACATTGTGATCATTTAATCAGGATTGTGGATATGATTGTAAACATGGAATCACGTTCACACATGGTATTTTGAACATATATTCAGGACCATGCTTGATATATTGAACATATGATTAGGTTCGCAAATATTAGGATACACCACACGGTAGGGACACAACTACAACCATACTGGAATCCATTTTCTCATACTGGAATGGATTCACTCCACAAACATTCATAGTAATTTGGGTTCACACCCAAGACCATTATAGTGGAAAAAGTAATTCACTGAACTGATTTTTCTCATCATTACAACATGCCTTTCTGAATTGGGTTTACTATTTGTTCAATACCTATCTTACCATATTGAGTTCAATCCCCATTCCATTCATGTATATATATACTAGGTCTACTCCATGTTCTATCCATGTCTATATCATGAGATACCAAACTATGTACCAAAATGAATTGAAAGAAGATATAGGTCCTATCAATCATAGAATCCAAAAAAAGTTATGTATGAGACTATTAGGACCCATCAATAAAATATTACATAATATTGAATTAAATGAATTAATTCACATGGTGGGTCTTTTCAGGTTTATATTTTTAGAGAATTTTCATATAACTATTACAACTCAAAAGATTACAAAGTAGAAACTTCTACTCAGTTTCCTTTTTTCATAAAATAAAATATCTTTAAAAAAAGAGTCATGTTTAGTTCCATGTTTTATATAGCATGACTTTTCCTTGATCCCATCCTTGACCCTATTCATCTTTATATCCTGTGAAAACATTTCAAAACATGGGATGAGCATAAAAATCTCAGTAAGGATTATAAAACAAAGAAAGAAAACATTATTTCATAAATACATAAAAAATATAAACACTTTTACTTATCTCATGAAATCATAAGATTTATGAATAACCCATAGAAATCATAAACCATAAAGGTAACTTGTGGAATCTATAACATTATTACAATGTAGCTATCACAGCTATATAGGGAGTAAATTTGGAATACCCATAATAGTATATTTTCTAAATCTCTTAGGAGAAACATTCACGTTTACCTCCATCACATTACCCAATGCATTAGAGAGATACCTCGGGATCACCCACCCTAGGTTTATCACGGAACCACCCATATACGTAAATAATTATTAAAAACCATAACATGATCATAACATGAAACATAAACATAAAATAAAGATAACATGTCTACATTGCAATAACAATATAACATTTAAATATATTAACATATCCAAACCATTATCAAAACCATTTTCAATACCCAAAATACATAAAATAGGATATGGTATTTATTTTCCTTTTAAAAAACATTATGACTTTGTTAGGAAGCTGAAGATCAAATAAAACTTGTGGCAATAGAAAGGTCGTTGTCACCGCTTATGTTAAAAAGAAACATTATTTTTTTCATTAAGTAAAATTCTTCATAGAAAAAGATTCCCTTTGAATGAAATGAAAATAAATTTTTTCTATAAATCTTATAAAATAATGTTGTGTATTAGAACAAAATATGCCTCAATTACAGGAGATTGAGACGAAGTCCCTTACCTCGGGTCTGACTTGACTCGTTCGTTCATTAATCTCCTGAATAACAAACTAAAGTTAATTTATCCATTTTTAAGAAATTTTTTAATGTTTATTATTGCTTTTATATATCTTATTACCATGTTATAAACATTATGTAATCGTTTATGTTAATAACGTTCGTTTTGTTGATATTTGGTACTTGAGTAAAAAATGAACACCTTATATCTACAAGTTTCCCATGTGGTCAATAATCCATTATATTCAGAATAATATTAATTATTTAGATATCATATATATCATATATATCTAGTATATATATATATATATTTATAACAGTAAATATCATTTGGAAGTAAGAAATGTAATGCACTATTCATGGAGATGGTAAGCCGTTTGTATGCAAAAACGATACTTTCATTTATATTTCTTATTTTAATGGAATTAAAACACAATGATATATATTTATATTATAATTACAGTATAATATAATATATAATATCATTAACTCCATCCTTTATACGTACCACGTATGGTATGAATGAGTCAAATCACTTTGAGGGGGTGGTAGTCTGCATATCCTCAAATGAAATTATCGTGTTTACCCATAATGGAAACCATAAAGGTATGATATAAATGAGAAATACAGAAGAATAAAGAAAACATAAACATAATATATGTCATATATAAATACAATGACATATTAATGGCCACCATGACAGGCATTTGGAGATAATTGAACAATCATTGTTTTGTGAGGCGTTAGTTTGTCATCCATAGAGACAGTGTGTTCTTCACCCATTAAATGGAGGTGTGTGTAAGGGTAGTTAGAATACTTATCAAAAAAACATCCTAGTATATTAAGGATACTATTTTTATTGTAAAATAAATTAATTAAAATATTTTAGGGGTTGGAGAAGTAAAATTAAAGAAACAAAGTTAAGAGAAATTTTTACCTTTAATTTGGGTAACTCCCTTTGGTATGAACCAAAAAGGATTATTGAAGGGCATTATGCCTTAGTTAAGGCTTCTAATAGGAGTCAAGGGATGTAAGGAACTTAATTTGGCCAAGGATGGATGATCCAAAAGGATTTAGAGGTGTGAAGAATTGGTTACATGTGAGAGCTTTTTATATGGGGAGGAGGGGCTCTTTAGGAAAGTGTCATAACATTATTTTATTATATAACGATATTCAGTTTCTAAAGGTCGAAAAATCATTAAAGTCAAAGATAAGATGACTCATGGTAGAAAAAAATTCATCCAATAAAAATTAGACAGGTTTTGGATTTTTTTTATATTTATAGTATAATATATTTAAATCATTTATTAATGAGGTAAACACTTCATCATTATTGTGTCATAAATAATTTAATTTATTCGATTTCTAAAATTATAAAAACAATTACCATGATGTAGGAAATATTTTTATATTTTCAATAAATATTTATAGTAAAAAATATAACTTATATTACACCATGTAAAAATTAATTTAAAAGAGATATTTGTTTATATCATTTTTACCTTTAAATTAGTTAAAATAAAGTGTCATTATCATTTGTAAGTGGATCCATGGAATCCAAAAATCAACCCAAGGATTACCATGGTTAGCCATTACTCATCCAATAAGTTTAGTATGAGTGTTAAGATAATTTGTAATTATTATAATATTTTTTTTACCTTGAATTACCCTATTTACCATTAACCACGGTAAATAAAAGTCAAAAGTTACTATGTACCAAAAAATTATTTTCATATTATTGAACCACATTTTACATATTAATAACAACCATGTATATCGGATTTTCAATGTTAAATTCATAGAAGTGCTAAAATTTCATTTAAATGAAAAATAAGTTTTTTAACTACTACTAAGTGGTTTCACTATTCATCAAGAATTAATGTTTTTTAGAAAAATACCAAAATTCATCCTAAGCTATGTTTGATATTCCGAATTCATAAATGATGTCTATTTTACAAAATTATTAACATAGAATTTGCATTAATTAATATAAAATTAATTTCTATTATCAAAACAAATAGCGTGTTTTTAAGAAACAATAACTATCAAAAGATTGAAACTTGTATATGTCCAATTTCAAAGTAAAATTAATTACAATGACCAAAATTAGATTAAATGGTAAAAATGTTTTCTAATTACACTTCAAAACCAATTAAAAATATTATTTAACTATATAAATAAATTATATTAAAACACAATTTTGAATTAAAATACAATATTTTTCACTATTTATTAAAAATAAACTTTATCAAAATAATTCCAAAAAATTACACGAAGAATATTTTGATGTCCACATTCTAAAGAAGAATTTAATGTGGTCAAATAGAATGTATTAAAGTGACAAAAACTATATTTAAATAGGGTTCTCTGTTAAAAGGTAGTAAATCGACCTTTAAATATAAATTAAGCTTAAAATTAGATTCATTCACATTTTAAGCCTCTAACTTTTATTAGATAATTGTAAATACATTTAACAAAAATTTATAATCATATTTTAGTATATTTGTTTCATTACTACCAATACAATGGCTAAGATTTAACTACCCTTTAAAATAATAATCTTATATTATTAGTGTGCAATGTAAGATTTCAATGAAACCCGTTGTTGCGTATCGGGTACGCTATCGAACATAGAAACCCATTTAATGTAAAATTAATTAATATTTAATTTAAAAATATTAATAAATATGAAAAGGTGTTATTCTTAATTTACCTGGGATGTTACAGAGACAAGATCTTAAACATTGATCATATCATAACCCATGAAATTAAATAGGTATCATAAAATATTCATTATATATAACCTATGGAAAAGTGATAGGTTTCAAACCCAATTTGTTGTAGTATAAGCTCTAAAAATAAGTGGGTTTCATAATCATTTTATCATGTTATAACCCTTGGAAGAGAAATGTGTTTCATAAACATTATGTGATCAAAAAACCATTCATTGATATAATATGAATGGTTTCCTTGGATAATATCCATATTAAGGAATAGTTAATACAAATATATGTCATTTGAGTTGGAAAATTATTTTAAAAAAATATTTAAAACATTTCTTTAAGAAAATATCACTTCATATTTGAAAATTGTTTTCTAAAACATAAAACATATTGAAGAGAATTTCTGTTTAAAATAACTATAAAAAATTATAAAGGAACTTTTGAAAATAATTTAAAACACTTTTTAATACATACAAAATTTTATAAATTATTTTCCTTGAAATTGAGGTTAAAATAACATTTAGAAAAAATTGAAATCATTTTTAGAAATCAATGTTTTACTTGAAAAAATTTCTGATTAAAGAGAGAAATAAATAAGATTTTATTAAAAACTCTTTCTTTATTATATTATGTACCAAAGAGTGTAAAATCATAAAATAACTTGAATATATCATTAATAACTAGATTATAAATAATTAATGATAATTATTGTTTTTTATATCATAAGATTTTTTCATTGGAAGTATAATCATAAAAAATCCTAAAAATGATGAGATTGTAACATAAAATCATTACAACTTAGGTAACATTTATTCAAAATACATATGGAGTAATAACATATAATGGATCTTAAAATATTAAGAGGATAAATAAATTCACAATATAATATGTCATATTGTCTGTATATACACCTCATGAAAGAATATATGTGTACAACACAACAAACTTCTCGAAGAAGAAAAACAGAGACAAACATCTCTTACCAAATTTGATATTTTTTATCGTAAACCCCATGAAAGAGAGTTACTAAAATGAATATATAAATACAAATAATATTAAATATAATAATAATAATAAACACATTCATGGGAATTATATACACTATATAAATGAAACATGTGGTGAATATGGAATTTGTCTCACTGAAATTAAAAGTGAGACAAAAATCTCTTACCTTAAGTTTTGAATTCCTTTATAATCATTCAAACTTCATGTATAATAAATATAAATATGTTAGAAATCTATTGAAAACCACACATATTTATATATGATAACATATATAATTTTCTTAGTACTATTTATAACACATTTATTATAAATTTCATGTCATAGTCATGGTTCCGGAAATAACTACTTTTTTGGAGTATGTTTTGACTTTTTATTATGTCTCCTATTACTTTTATAATGATTTAATCATATCAATATTATAAAATATAATATATTTATTTTTAATAATTGATAAAATCTAGTGACAAGAAATTAAATACACTGTTTATGGAGAAAGTAGTTCATACATATGCCAAAACACCATTTCCATTATCTTATCTTATTGAAGGAAATAAATTTTAATGATATATATATATATATATATTACTATTAATGTATAATTTTTATGTCATATATATCACATATTTTTATTAAATTCATCTTTAGTACATTAAATGTGTATCGTGAATAAATTAAATCACTTCGCGAGGCATTAGTTTACCGTACACATGAACGATGTTATTGAAAAGATGGAAATCTAGATGGTATGTGTGATATAATAATTATTAAGTAATAATTAAATCACAAATAACATATATAAACTATAAATCCATCATTATATTCAACCTTGATAGGTGGTAATGGAAAAAACGAACAACATAAGTGCGTGATGCGGTAGTCCTTCAAACACAAAAATGATGATTTTGTAACCCATTTGAAAAAGTCTGTGTGGTTTTGGGTTTTACCCCTAACATAACAAATTATAATTATATTTAAAATACTAAGGTTATTATATAAGCGCATTGGCCAGAAATTTTATAAAAAAAAAAATTTATGGTTCAATTAAATGTCTTATTATGTATTATGGTTATAGAAAACGCATGAACATACTTTTTTTATTGTATCCTTTTAGATTTAAATGAACACTAAGCATCATAACTATTTTTGATATAGTAATTGAATAGTGATAATATGATTTGTAAAATTATAGGGTTTTGAAAAATAAAATTGACGTAGACTAACGATGTGAGGACCTCAACCCCTCGGATCATGCACTTCAAATCCCATTTATTGGAGCTTCCAATAGAGACAAAATCTCTCTGAATATCCCTTGAACAAGCCCAAGTTGAGATCCAATAACTTAAGAATCAGAGAAAGTTCTTTATGGTAGAATCTCAAGCTCTTCAAATTCATGACTCTACCTATATACATTGAAGCACCCCAAGAAAGTCTCATCATGGTGAACCTTGTCCTGAGAGAATTTTATGGTGTAATATTTGATAATTTATAAGGAAAATAATAAAAATAATATTATTATTTTATATAATAATTAATATTATTATTTTCACATTATATATTATATTTATTCAAAAAATACAAATTGTATTTTCATATAATATTCATATTTAATTAAGGCATTTAGAAATTTATTGACTTTTGGAATAAATATTATTTTAATAATATGTCATTATTAAATAATAATTATTCGATATAAATGACCATATAATTATAATTAAGTTAATTGTAATTTTTATAAGGGTTCAAAAACAATTATTTTTAAAAAACCATGTATTTCTCAATAAGTGTCAATAATAATTTTAAAAGTATAAATTTCACATATTTGGAAAATTATTTCAAGAAAATAAATATTATTTTTATAATAAAAATGTTGAAATTATCCAATGGTGACATTTTCATCATTTTATAAGATATTTAGTTTTTTCGGTGGAATTTAAATATGGTTCAAATATACAGTGTGTATTATGACATAAAAATGACCCAAAATGATGTAATAAATAATATAAATGGTATCAATGGAAAAATAATGGTTTACCCATTAAGATAATGTTATTTTAATTTTATTTAATTAATTTTATAAAGACTTTATGGATCCTAAAAAACCAATAATATTGGGTAATTTTTTAAAATCATTTATTTATAAACTCATATTACTTTCATATCAACACAGGTATTATTTAAATAATTTCTTACATTTTCCTTATAAAATAATTAAACCACCCCTCTTTGGTAGAAACCATATGAAGGTTTGTCATTTTTTTACTTACTTATATAGATTCTAAACACTTAGTGTGAAAAATAATAAATAATTCCCCACTCGAGAAGATCCTCCAAAGCAATTAGAATCACCCTCTCAGGGAAAAGATTTTTCCCTTCATTGTTTTCGAGATACTATTTTATGTTATGCTTCTTAGTTTATATTTTTTATTGTTTGGGTATATTTTGATGCAACCCTATTTAATTCACTTCTATTGTCATGTTATTATATAATCCCTTAATGTTCATTAGTCCCTTGCATGAATCTTTATGAACACCTGATACCTTGCTGAAATTTAGTAAGGGATCTCCCAGTCACCTTTTTGTTCATGAACTATTTCATGTTACGCATCTTAAATTCTATTTTTCATGTTTGTTATATATTTATCCATATACCTATCACTTCCATTATTATTTAAAAAATATGAGACACTCCATTCACTCTCATTACTCCTCCCTAAACATTAATATACATTTATTAACATGCTGAAATTTAGTAAGGAATCCTTTAATTTTCATATTTATCCAAGAATATTCATTATATTATTCCTTTTATCTCAAATTCATAATGTTGGGATATGTCCCCCTGTATCCCCCTTACTATAAATTTAATTTCTAAATGTTTATAGAAAAATTTCTCCCTCATTAATCCCTACTACGAAAATTTATGTTCCTCCATTATGCTGCTGAAATTTCACCATGATTTTCCACACCATTCAAATGTGGTATGAATACCCATACATATTTCCTACCAATGGTTTTAACCTTTATGTACTTATACCTATTTTATTGGTTAATTACTTGAATTTATTTCACAAACCATGATATTAGAATAAAATGTGATGAAATTTGATTCCATGCTATATGATCTATGTGGTACAATTATGTGTGTGAAGGTAATGAATGTGATGAGTGCTAAAAGAATTATATATCACTCCACTAAAATTAAAAAAAATTAGACTAATTTTACATCATTAATGGTATAAGGGAGTTAACCTAATGAATCATGATAATTTTTCCATCATAATGACATGGTAGTTATCCTTGACCTATATTTATAATGTCGTGTTTAAAGTTGTTTCCACATTTAACATATTTCCTTTATGACTATCATGAAATATCATGCCTCATTGGTCATGTTTAGGATTCCCATTACTTTTATGTCTCATTGATATGACTATTTTATAACCTATAAAACTTTTTTCATGTTACTCTTTGTTTATTCCCTTACTTGGATTTATACCTGACCCCTTTCTAACATATGTCCCCAAGTAATCCTATACGGTCATAATTATGGTGGAATAATATAATGATTTTAAATATGTTTTCAATCATTTCTAGGTATTCCCAATTTTTTTTATATGGAATGTAAATAATTCCCAAAGGATCTATAATTCTTGATATTTTGGGTTTTATTATGTTTAATATAATGTAATAAATCATTAATTAATCTGTAATAAATATGAAGGTTTTCATAGTTGGTAAGAAAGAATCATTTATTTATTTTTGTGATTAGTATTAGAAAACTCTACTGAAATTATTAGGGATAATAATATCCCCCTCCCCCCCCCAATTTTGGTAAACCATAGATTATTTTTTTTCTTAGAAAATAATTTGATGTATGGATACTACAAGTAGATCTGGCTCTACCAAAGATTTATGTAGGTGTAAAACCCCTAAACCCCACATTTATCTTGTCCCAGAAAATAACTATTGTATGACAATAGTCCTTGTTTCACTCCTAGTTTGACACTCATGGGGGAAATGCATTAGTAAAATCACAACCACAATATGAACCGTTATTAATGGAATATAGATTTCCATAAGTTTCTATTCTACAATATAGATCATGGATGACATATATTGATTCCTAAATAATTCATAACATATGGAATAATCTTTATTTATAAGTTATTCATTTTATATCACTGGATTCTAGTTTAGCTGTTCAATAGTTTGAAATTAATCATCCAGTAGTCCATTTTTGGAAAAAGTAAATTGTTAGAACCAGAATCAAAATTAGAAAGGTGTGAATATATTTCATATTTCTACATATTCCTTCAAATCATGGATGTATAGTAGAACTTTTTTAAACACAACAACAAATTATGTAAGTAGAACTTTTGGTGAAAATAAAAAATGTGTAAATTATTTCATCCCAATTATGTAACTCCCCCCTATAAATTTTTTTTGATGAACTTCCTAAAGAATAATTTTATTCACCATTTAGTGTAGTTTGATACAATTTTTGGTATAGTTTGTAATTCCCTATACAGATGAAACATAAATTTTCATGAGAATGAAATCATTCACTGTATTATGAATCATTCCATGATTCGATATAAATGCAAGGAGGGGGAATATTATACATCACAAAAAACTGATGCATGGATATTATTTCCCAATGATAAAGTGTTTCTTATTCAAATGATTGACACTAAGGAAAAATCATCCTTGAATACATGTCCATTTTGAGGGAATATGGTGAAGTGTTTCTTGAATAATTTCCTACTCTTCCTCAAAATTGAGAGGTTGAATTTTAAATCGAGCTTAAACCAAGGGTGTTTCCTTATCTAAGAATCTATATAGAATGGATGTTGAATGAACCTGAGGAGCTGAAGATGCAACATTATAATAATCTAGAAAAAGTATAATAAGCCCCAAGTGCTTCAGCTTATGGTGAACCAATCCTCTTCATCAAAAATATGGATGAGACAATATGCCTTTTCAATTATTATAATGAGATCAAAATGATCACAATATAGAACATTTATGCTCTACCAGAGATTTTTGACATGTTCTATCAGCTATGGGGAGCCCAATACTTCCATTATTAGAATCTTTACTCTAGATATTCTAATGTATGGGTGAAGAAGGTTGATACACCCCAAATACCACTTTCCGTTCAAGGTATGAGAACTATGAGTTCATATTAATGCAATTTTGACTCACTAATGTTCCTGAAATGTACATAGAATTGATAAATAGTGTCTTTAGTTATTACCTAGTGAAATGTTTGGTATCTTTTATAGAAAAAATTCAATTTTACGTGAACGGAATTGAAGAGTAAGAGGAGAATCTGAGCACTATGATAATGACCTTTGGAAACGATAATATTTATAAAAAGTAAAAAAAAGGTGAGTTGTGGTTGACAAAATTCTAATTATTGGCAAATAATATCCCATATAATGTGATATCAATAAACCATTTAAAGATAAACTCATCTAAGGATAGCTAAGGCCAATATCCATGATGAAATTCATTAGTTTCTTTAGGATAAGCTAGGTACTATCATCGATTTGTGAAAAAATTCTCACAATATTTAGACCGTCTAACCATGATAACATATAATGGAGTCACGGTTTTTTGGAATGATTGATTTTAAGAGAGTTTAATGGTTTCTAAAAAGATTATTATCACTATACTTTTATTAATACTACCCACAAGTGGCCAACATTTCATGGTGTACAATTATTCTTCAAAGAATGTCTTAGGTTGTGTGTTAATGAAGAATGATGAATTGATAGCCTATACCTTAAGTAAAATGAAGGGTCTCAAAAAGAAATACCCAACACATGATCTAGAGTTGACTAAAGTGATATTTACATTGAAAATTTTGTTGCATTATCTCCTTGGGGAGAAGTTAGAAATATAAACTTTTGATAATATCTTCAAGAAAATTTCATATTCTTTGGGTATCATTATTCGGTTATAAACGATGATTTACCAGGTGTTCTTTCTAATAAAACTCCATATTCTAATACGAGGGGTCGAATTCTTGTTAATACAAAAAGTATTCACTATTGGGAAGTGTTTATTACCTCTTATGGACCCATAATTTATTATCTAGTGGGTTAATAGATTAATATTACAGAAACACCTATGACACAAAATAAAAAATGTATTAATAAATTCATTAGGCCATATGTTCATGAAATTTTATACTTATATGCTTTACCATGGTAACTTGTATCCTTTTATTTACCTATGTAATTTATCATTTAATATTATAATGGAAAAAATATTTGTTAGACAATTTAGGCATAATGATTCTATATATTAAATTTAGTTTGTTAAATAAAAAGTCTATCTGTGCAAAAAATTAGTTTTAACAAAAACGCATGCAATACACAAAACCTATTTTTAACTTTAATCATCGTAATTCATTTTAACTATTTCCACCATTCATTATAGTAAGAAATTAATTTTACCTTAGGAAATATTATAAATTATTCTTATTCAAGAAATTTAGTTTGTTTTTTTCAAGTTCCATTCACTTAAGTGGACAAATTTAATTTAAAATCATTCCCACATATGTGACAACAAAGTCGGTTTTCATAGTGAAAAAGTTCATAAGTATAAATTTTTTATATATCTAATTTCAATATGAAATTTATTCTAATAACCTAAATTGATTCCAAAACTCAAGGTGTTATATATCTTTCATATTAAATTTAAATGGGCAAGGAATTGGGTTTTCAGGCTTCGTACTCTATCATACTCAAATAATTATATAAATGACTATATATTTTGAACAATATAGAAATGTGTAGTCAAATTAACAAATATTATAATTTTATTGTATTTTCATAAAAAATATTATCAATACATTTTTTAACTAAAATATAAATATTAAATTAAATATCAATTGTAATTAAAAAAATTGTTTCTTATTTTTTGTATTTATATTGAATATTTAAAAAAAATTAAAAAAAAACACATAGATATATATATATATAGTATTAAGGATATTATGTTCACTAAAAAAACACACATAGATCTATGTGTGAAAAAAAATAGTTTCATTATAATTACTTTTTTATAAATAAAATTCAAATTTTTAGTTCATTCAACTAAATAAAAGATATTATGTTCACTGAAGTATAAATTTATATTGATAAATATATGTATTCTAACTATATATATAAACTACATTGATATATGTGAAATTGAATAACCAAATGACATTTCTTGTTATATAAAGATATACATTTATTTGTGCATGTCACAAGTATAAAAATTATTTACTACCATCATCATTTTCGTGTCAGTTATTTATAACTAACATGAAAAGCCATGTATTTCTTTATCACATCAGTTATAAAATTTTTGATATGAAAAATCCATGTATGTTTCTTTTAAACGTCGATTATTATATAACTGATATCATAAAGAAAATATTTCATGTTGGTTAGATAATAACCAATGATAAAATTAAATTTTCAGGGATTTATAAAAAATTTTATATAATAAATGACGTTATATACTTTTTATAATCTTTTGAGTAATCAATTTAAATCATTTCATTTTTATTCAATCTCAGGAAAGCAGATTCATTTCTCTTATACAGAATCCCTAACCATCGTTTCTTCAACCGGGTGGATCCCAATATGGGATTTCCATCTTCATAAATCCTCATGTTCTTTCAGTTTCATTGTTCTATATTTCATCTTCTCATCACCTCAAGCCTCACACATCGATCCTATATTTCGTTGTTTCAATGGAATGATGCCCTAACACACATTTTTTTAATTTTTTGGTCTCAAATCTCATATTATCATCCTCATAAACCATTAGGTTTCATTGGACTACATCATTCTGCAATTGAATATTTATCTTCTCGACTCAAATCTTGGATTACTATATTCATATACCTAGTTATCCATTGATTTAAGTTTAATGGTTTAGGGATTGCATTATATCTTAATGATCTATTCTAGATGATAAATTCATGCATTATGTATTAATGTTCTAATGTTTCTACTATATTATAATCCATTTTCACTAAATTGTTTCATGTGTTTTTATAATTCATTGCATATTAAATTTTTACAATGAATCATCCAATGTTTCTTTTTTGGATGATTTTTGAGAATCATTCATTTTTTATGTATACACATCTATGTATATGTATAAATTTAAATTATTTTGATAGATTTATTAGTAACATAAAAATCATAAAATTTAATATATATATATATATATATTCAAAGTTACATATAGTTCAATATACAATATCGTATAATTAGTAAATATGTTTATCAACACTTTTCATGTAATGTGAGCATATTTTTATCTCTATAAATCATATATTAAATATGAAATCTACATATTATGACTTACTGTTAATAAAATGATGAAATTATTGGCGAATAAACAATAATAATATTCAATTTTTTTACCTTTACATATATTTGTTATATTCTGATAAATTTATGTTAGGATTCAACTCTATTTGGACTAATTTAACCATTTGGAATAAATGATAATAGAGAATAATGTGTTGCATATCCCCGGTCGTACTTTAAGTTATGTAGATTTTTAAATTTAAAGGATAATCCCACTATAGAGGTAGTGTTTTTCTATGAAATAATATCAAGGAATTATACATACATCATGAATTATTCACACTAAAATAATTTTTATCCAAATAAATATGGATTTTTATTGTATCAAATAAAATAGACTCAAATATATAAAATGTAGGTAATTATTTTGTTACATATAAATAAAACATGTTTTAAAAGAATAAAAATTACACAAAAGGGTTTAAAAAAAGTTTATAATACAGTCAGAATAAATAATAAATAATATTAATTTTGTGTGTATATATATATGTATGTGTGTGTACTACATTACATATTCAATATTTGTTTTTTCAAACACTACACTATGATTATATTATTTTATGAATTAATGATTATTCTAAAAATATTTGGTCCTTTCATTCAAAATAATGTGTTAAAAAATTTAATGATAATGATTCAAATCAAATTGTAAAATTAACACTAGATTTGGATTCTAGTAAATAATATTCAACTTCAAGTTTCATATAATTTCATTTAGATGAAAGTGAAAAAATGGTCAATGGTATAATTATATTTCCTTTTATAAATTTCTATCATTCATTTTTTTATGAATTACAAACAATATTTAAACTTACATTTTATTATTTTCAATAATTTATAATTATATATCTTAGTGTATTTTTTTTATTTCAAAAATTTTTTTATTTCAAATTATGACATCTTTTATATAAATTTACATTATCTTATATATTATTTTTTTATAATAATTATGATTAAAATTAAATTTCATCTTTAATATTTTTATATTTTTGAAAATTATATTCACAATTAGTGAAAATCATAGAAACATTTTCTGATAAATTATACCAAAATTGTGTCATCATGATTATTATAGAAAAAATATACTATTTTCCCCCTAACTAATTTTTATCACCACTATATTCTCTTAAAAATAAATTCATTTTTTACATTTATATATATAATAATTAGTCAATGTTTGATTACATAACATTAAATAAGTGATGAATATGAAGAAGGTGTAGATTCATTTTTTGGAGTTATCTGAAAAAATGTTCCGAACAATAACATGTTTTTATATCAGTACCCAAAATGTATAGATATGAAAAAGTTGAAGAGGAAAAATATCGAAAATAATTTAATATTTCATGGTTTTAATTAAAGTTAAATCCCTTGGATTTGGCATTGTAAAACTAGGTATAATCTCAGATCTATTGATGAAGATTTTTTCTAAGATGATAACTCTCATCAAATTGAAGAAACGTTTTTTGAAAACAATGCCAAGGAAATTGAGAAAGAATAAAAAAATGAGCATTTATGTGGTGATGTTGAAAACCAATTTTATTTGGGTTGTATGGAATTTATGGTCATATCAACAGTGTTATGATTGATTAACTTGAAAGAGAAATATAGATAGAGTGACAGGAGTTTTACATATTTGACAAAATTGTTGAAAGAAATTATTATTAAGGATAATTATATTCCATATTAAAATTCTAAAGAAAATAAAACATCATTCCCTAAGGTATTAGGATACAACCAAAAAAATCATGTATGAATAAATGCATGATATATTGGAATAAATACAAAGTTACATTAAGGTGTCCCAAATGTGTAATATCTCGGTATAATTTGAAAGAAAAATCACAAGTTGATTTAGAAATTATAAAGACCCATGTGATGGAATTTTGGTATATTTTTATAATTCCTCAATGGAATCATTTTCTTTTCAAATTCACATGATGAAATAAATTTTAGTATATCCTGCAGATGAGTAGATATGTGATGGAATATTTCAGCATCTGGTTGACTTTCTTTAGTGGATGAAAATTAATCAGTAGTTCCCTATATTTGGAAATGAAGTTAGAATTCCCAGACATTGAATGTTCATGGATGGAATGAATCAATCTCAAAGCATTGTATAACACATATTTTGTGGCCTATCTTATTGGTAATTTACAACTTGTCTTCACAGTTTTGTGTTTAATGATCTAGAGAAAAAAAACAACCCATAAATGATATTGTTGTTTTCTTATCACCATTAATTGATGATTTGATAATTTTAATGGAGGATGGTAATAGGGTGTATGATTCTTATAAAAAAATATTTCTAAAGCATACTATGATTTTGTTCACTAAAATAGAATCTCCATCATAGAGAAATTTGTTTAGATAAAATGTTATGGGGTATAAATGTTGTCTAGTTTGTGAACAACATACTTCATATTATCAAATCAATCATGGGAGAAAAAATGTATATAGGGTTCATCAAATTTTTTTTCTATAGATCAATATTATATAAAATTAAAAAATAAAATTCAATTTCACAAAAGAATTTTATATTTATATAAAACCTTTATCCACTAATCAATATTTTCATATGGTTCATAAAAATTGATGTGACGTTAAAAAGGACACATAAATTTGGTAATGATAGTGATATTTGGAATATATGGTCAATATTTATTGAGAAACCAAATTTTAGATATCATGAAGTCAATAAAACATTGATTTCATGCCTGTGGAGAAGAATATATTAGATAACATGATTGTAATATATTTATATATTAAAGGAAATATAAAAGAAGGTTTGAATTCAATATTATACATACTCTCAAAGGGAATACCTTTTGGGTTAGCTCCCACTTATAATGGAAGGAGGAAATTCCAACCCCCGTCTTTTCTTACATTATCCAAGACGGACAAAAGTATCTTTTTAGTGTCTTTATGATATCAATGTTATATGGGGTTATTCATAAAATGTAAAAATTCTCATTTGATTAAATTATTTGAAGTTGAGAGGTATGAAATATCATGATTGTCATATTATGATGCAACAACTCGTGCCAGTTTCATTGTTTGGAATATTTTTCATCTGTGTCCGAATGGTTATCTTGGAGGTGTGTTATTGTTTCAATTCGATTTTAAATATTGTTATTGATCATAATGATCTAAATAATTTAGATTATGAAGTAGTTTCTATTCTTTTTCAATTGTAAATTCATTTTCCTATACCTTTTTTGATATCATTTTTCATTTAGTAGATCCTTTGGTGAGTGAAATAATGCTTATATCTATGTTGTATGTATCCTTTTAAAAGCTATATGAAGATATTAAAGGGGTAAGATAAGAATCCAAATTTACCTGAAGGATCCATTATTGAGAACTATAATTATAATGAGATTTCATATATTTATAAAATATACTTTTCTGCAAGGGAGAACATTGGTTTCCCTGCATCTCACTATGAACGAGTTAATTATAGGGGATTTGGGATGCGTGGCTTAATATTAAAATCATTAAGGGGAGGATAAATCAATAATTTATATTTATTATTATTTAATAAAATAGATGGTGATCAAATATATATAAAATTTCATATCAATGTGTTGAAATAATTTTATCCAAAGAAGAAATATATGTGTATTTTGAATGATCGTAACAAAACATTTTTTCCATGGTTTAAAAAGACCATGCTTAGTAGATCAAATGCATAGAAAACATTGAGATGGATAGTTTATAGTCCAAGTATAAATTTTATAATGAGGTTGATGTATGAAATTAGTGGTTATACATTTCATAGGAAATATCAGGACAAGAAAAGTGTAGTTTCAAATAGTAGTATAATAGTGGTCGTAGAAGAAATTGATTTTTCTCTTTCTAAAGAAAAAAACCCAATCTTAACATCAAGTTCATATTATAGATTCTTTGTAGAAACATGGGAGGTTTTTTATATTAAAATTCATGTTATAGTTTTTAATTGATAATGGTTTATCTGTTAGGATAGTGTCAAACATGATGAATTTATAATGACACTAGTTCATCTGAATAGATTGGAATAAACAGTTTATCCTTTTATTATAAAAATACATGAAAATACAGTTTTCGATGTTCTTGATCAATCTATTATGAAGTGGTATACTATTTTACAAGTAAAATTGAATAGTATGTTTTTTATGATAAACATGACAAAGGTGATGATTTATGTGAGTTCCATAATTCAATGGAAACAAAAATAAATAATATTAATGAGAATACCAAATATTTGATTTTTTCTATAGTGAATTATCTTGATCAATGAATTTAGGAAAATATATTTCTATTCATTCTTAATATTACTGGTAACATATTTTTATTTCTTTATGACTTTTTAAAATTTCATAAAATGTAAGATATTTAAATTTTATTTTATTTATTAAAAAAAAAATTTTATTTATAAAAATATTTATTTTAAATAATAAGTAAAAATGGTATTTTATATTAGTTTAAATTCATCTTATCAAAAAAAATTACCATTATGACATGTATCTATTAATTGATTTTATTGAAAAACAATAAATTTAAATCTAATATCTTAAATAAAAAATTATTATATACGAGTATATTCAGAAAAAAAAATTCAGGTAAACATTATTTATTATGAATGTGAATTTTTTATATTCACACATTGTTTTGTATTTTTTCCCTTTGTTTAAATGTCATTCATTATCACATTAATTTTTTTATAATTTTAGTTAACAATTATAAGTATGAATAAAAAGGTGTTATGTTAAGTTTTCTTTACTTTTTCGTTTGATAAAGTTTAATTTTTTATTTACATTAGTGTATAATAGTTGGATTTCAAAATTTGTGTATTAATGGTTTGTTTAATTGATTTATAAGATAATGACAAGTTAATTATCTAATCCACTAAATACTTCTAGAGATGATCATACTCATACCTCTAAGTAGGAATGTAAACATCCTCTTATTTATGAGCCTCATCTATCTTTATAAGAGACATATACATCCATGGGGTCATAGAAGAGTTGCAGGGTTGGTAAACCTAACAATACAGATTTGAAAAAAAATTCACCAATTCTCGTAACCAGGGGTAGAGGATATCAGTATAATTTGATGATAATTAAATTCAAATGGGTCCATATTCAAAAAAATTCAAGACTTCTACAGTAGTTTTGGATAAATGAAAAGTTAATATTTTAATTTCTGATTGGAGAAGTGTTGACAAAGTGAAAATATCTCCCTTCTAGAAGACAATCTTGGTATGTCAATTTGTTATTATTTTATTTATATATAATAATTTTTATAGTAATATATATATTTTCCCTTTGTATTTGATGAAATATGATATACCAGATACTAGAGGAGTATAAGAAAATGATTACGATTTGATGCTAGGATAAAGATGGATTGTAAGTCAACCATAACATCATATTTCTTTTTTGGGAATATATTACATCGCAATCCTCTTGATATGTATCCATTTATATATGATGATACATGGAAGTTATTTGCTAAAATTAGAATATGAGAAGAATTTTTAAGAAGTTAAATATTGAATTCTAGAAGTTTTGTTATATTAATGATATCTTTATTTTAAATTCATAGTAACCAAAGATATCTCATCCGAATATCCACTCTAGAAATGTATGTCCTCATACATTATCTCAGAGGGGGTATATTTTATTCAAAAAATTATAATATCTGAAAATTTTCAAAAAACTAAGAGCTAGGTATTTAGGGTCTATGAAGGATGACCATCAACTAACCCACCCTAGTTGAGATGAAAAATAGAATAGGGATCAAATGAGAAAAATTGGTGTTATCTTACGGAAGAGTTATGGGTAATAGTTAAGAGGGTTTTAAGTTGTTAACATTATTTATTTATTTATGTTAAATCACTTCTTTATAAATTGTGATTAACTATGTATTTTTTCCAATATTTCATATAGGATTCTCTTATGTAGCAGAGCACACAGGGGGACTTTATAGCGGAGGGTAAGAAGGATAATATAGCTATAATAATGGAAAATCCCAATCACTTGGGTCGTGTATGAGGATAATTTTTAGTTGTATTACTAGAAAAAGAAGTTATATGTTATGAATATTCTTAAATGGATTATATATAGAAAAATAATAAACTTCTGAAGTTGATGTTTTGTATATTCATGTGATGATGAAGGAAAGAATAAGAGCTTCAGTTTAGTCGATGTTTTCAAACATGAAAAGATAGTTTCAGACTATTAATTTTACTCCTCCACCATCAAAAGAGACTCCCACTCCTCCACCTCCACCTACAGACCCCAAACATTCTTCTCTTACTCCAATAACCCCTCATTTATAGCTTCCTAGTTATTTTGAGTTATATTTTTATGATCCCCAGTAACATATTTTTATGGACCTGACACTAGTTTCCCAGAGCTGGTGCCTTATTTGATTACATTGGAATATAAACAAGGAATAAGAATCCTGATGGACTGAGATGTTTAGTATTATTGGAAACAATATGCATACATAATTTCAACATTACAACTTTAAATGAAAAACAATATAGAAACTCTTTAGACAACTTCTATAAATCCTAGGTTATTTCAGCATGTCATTCATAATAAAAATAATCATGAACTGAAAAAACGAAATATTAGAATGGGGTGAGATCAAATCCTCAGTAAGAGTAAGAAATATAGAAGAAGATAACATAATCATTAGATAATGTGAATAATTGACAACACTTTCCTTTAAAAATAAACTCGAACAAAATATGGAAAAAATATGAGCTGAGTAAATATTACCATAATATATCATAATCATGGTTATTATACTAGTAAAATAACCACATGAAAAATCAATAATATATTCATAATGATGGAATTCATAATGTGGGACAACATAACCATACCGTCAAGGCCAATTTCCAAAACCATAAATAATCATTTTGTCTAGGAATTGTGCCAAGACTGTAGTTTCTCATGAGACCAACCGAAGCACCGAGGGGATATAAAGGGACCCAACTTACACTTTCTATGTACAATTCATTCCTAATATAAATAGGTATAAATATATACAACATATACATTTTTATTGAAACTAATATATGAAATGTATATAAAGTTCCTCGAATATTAAGTATACAATCTTACAATTTGGAGTAAATTGGTGAATGGTTTTAAGATAGTACATCCACATAAAAAATAATCATAAACCATTAAATTATATATGGTACATGATATCATGAAATATTAATCCCATTAATACATAAGAATCAACAAGAGAGTCGAAATAGATGAATATACTATTTTGAAATCTTCGAGAAATTCTTAAGATAAAAACCATTTTTCTTTGAAAAGAATAGTCCTTTTGGAAAAATATATATATGAAACCATAAGTGAAGTAAGTTAGTATTTTATTAATAAATTAAGGTATTTTATCAAGATAATGGTTTCCAAAAATATATTATAGGTTGCCCTTGATAATGGGTAAGAATTTTAGAAATTCCCATGAATCGGGATTATCTTTCAGAAACAATTTTGATGGTTCCTTTTGAAACGTGTAACTATCCATAAAATAAGGAAGAATTATAGTTGGTGTACATGTATATAATAATCACACAGAATTTATTAAGATTACATAATAATACATAATAATTTCATTGAGGTAATCAGACAATCCAGGTAACCCCAATGAAAATGGGAGTTTGGGGGGCAAACCCTTACCTTAACTCTGAACATGTTCCACTATTGAAACTAAAATCCTGGAATATGAAATTATTATTTTTATTAAATTATTTCAGAACCTGTTATATATTTATTTATTTTATCAAAATTATCTTTAGTTCGTTTATTTCTTTATTGATAGGTTGTTATATTGATTTTTGTCGTTCTGGAGTGTCCGTTTTCATTGTTTTCATAATTAGTTCACTTGTTTTTATGTAATGGAGTTCATTTTGAATGGTTGTAAATATCCAGAATTGAAATTAAATATTATTTATGAACATCTAGAATTGTTAAGGTTCATTTATATCATTTTTTACTTGTAATGAGGATGAATTGATAGGTGAAATATTAATTACATTCACACAGATTATTTCAGTGGTATTTTGATTATTAGGAACTAGTTTGGTCATACGATTTAATAATATGTACGTATACTAGTTCCTAAATATTAATTAGGTTATAATACTTATTTTTTAGTTTTTATTTACCATAAAAATGGTTTCATTACTAGTAATTAATGACAAATTGATGAATGAAACATCGTTGTCCACGAAGGTTATAAATTGGAACCTCATGGACGTTGATTTCGTTTTTAAAATAAAAGAGAGAGAGAATAAAGATATTGATGATAGTAATTCCATTAACAAGATATAATTCCATTATATAGATGATACTATATTTATCATGGTCATTTTGAGAGACGAGGTTGGGAGAGGACAACAAAAGTAGATACGTTGAAATGAAACTAAATAAAAATAAGGGTGCTTTACCTCTTGAAATAGCCTTCTTGAGAACCTCCTTAAAGAAAGAGATTTTGATATTTTGGAATGAAAAAGAGCTTCCTGGACGTGTGGAGTGACTAGGGAAGGGTATTTCGGAAGAACATTTAAGAGATTCAAGGATTATAGGAGTGAAGAGAAAAAGGAGTGATGGGGGGTTTTATAGTGGATGAGAAGAGGGGTTTCATAATGTTTTAATCAATAGTTTATTAATTTTTCTTAAGAAAAGTAATAGTGATGATTTTATAACCAAAATAATAATAAATTTATGTGAGTTAGAAACAAGTAGTCTTACATCACTTATGATTTCATAAATAGTGTATTTTACTGATAATTTGTAAATATGGTATTTTACAGTATTTCACTATTCTTAAAAAATTCGAGTATTTTAGAAAAAATACAAAAAATTATCTCTAAATATTTTTCGACGTGTAGAATCCAAAAATGAACTCCATTTGTCCAAAATAATTTAATTTTTTTATTAATTTAGTATTTAATTAAAATCATAATTTATACTAAAAATAATCATTTTAAAACATTTATTTACTTATTCCAAAGCATAGGTATATCATACTTCTACTTGAATATTATATATATTCTATCATAGGTAAGGTTAATATTCATTAGGTTATATCACTATTCATAAGGGTTTGTTAATATTTATAAGGGTAGGTTACTATTCACCAAAAAATAAGTTTTTCTTATCAGACTCCAAATAACTTAATGATAGGAACCATGTATGTACGATTTTTAAAATTCACATCACAAAAGTGAAAAATTTACGTTTACAGGTCACATAGAACTGAGTAATTCATTATGTTGTGATTTTGTGTGATTATGAAATATTTATGAGAGAGGAATTTCCATTCAAGAAATATTGGGTCGTTACATTCTCCCCTCATTATAAAAATTTTATCCTCAAAATTCACAAAATCGTTTCATAAAAAGATTCAGGTATGTCTTCAACATAAGCTATTCAGGCTCCCATGTGGATTCCTCTATATTATGGTTCCTCCAAAGAACCATTACCGGATGAGTCATTCGATTTCTCAATACTTGTTCTATGGTATCAAGAATCATGATAGGATCTTCACAATAAGACAGATCAGGCACATGTTTTATTTCTTCATAGGTGAGTACATGTGTTTGGGATGACATGTATTTTCATAATGTTGTTACATTGAACACATTATCAACATTGAAGAGACATGGAAGCATTTCCAAATAGTAATATATGGCTCATATTCGATCCAGAATTTAAAAAGTTCGGATGTAACTAGGACTTAATTTTCCCTTCATACTAAATCCTATAATACCCTTCCATGGAGATACCTTTAAAAACATGTTATCCTTCTTAAAATTCCAAATCCATCCTTCAGTTATCAGTATATCTCTTTTTCATACATTGAGAAATTTTGATATGGGTTTGGAGAATCTTCACATTTTCCATTATTTCTTCAACATGTTCTGGGCCTATGAGATTTCTTTCACCAACATCATCCTAGAAAATTGGTGTACGGCATATCCATCAATACAACACTTCATATGGTGCCATCTGGATACATTAATGGAAGCTATTGTTATAAGAAAATTCTACGAGAGGTAAAAATTGACCCCACATTCCTTGAGAGTCATGTTAACAAGACCTCAACATTTCATCCAATGATTTAATAGTCCATTCTGATTGTCCATCAGTTTTTTGGGTGGTAGGCAGTGCTCAAACAAAGATCAGTATCTAGGGCCTTTTAAATAATCTTACAGAATTGTGATGTTAAATGGGGTTCATGATCAGAATCAATAGATAAGGTTAAACCATGAATTCTTACAACTTTATTAGTATATAGACTTGTTAAATGTTCAAGTGGTAAATCTTCTCCTATAGCAAAAAAATCTTCTTGTTTTATAGGACGGTCAATAATGACCCATATCACATCATTTCTTCTTGAAGTCTTTGGTATCCCCATGAAATATTACATCGTAATATCGTCACATTTCTATATAGGTATATGAAGGTGTTTCATGACTCCCCCAGGATGTTGTCTTCCAGCCTTCATCGGTTGACAAGCCAAACATCTCGACACATAATCAGTAATCTCCCTCTTTATGTTTTCCCACTAAAAATGTTCCTTTAGATCTCTATACATATTTGTGCTACCATGGTGTATAGAGAAATTAGAGCTATCATCATTATCCAACAGTTACCTCTTTAGCTTAGAAATAATGGAAACACAAAGCCTCTTTCAGAATTTAAAAATGTCACCTTCATATATGAAGTCAATCAGCTTCCCATCATTTACATCTTTATATTTATTTTGAAACTCCTCATAATCCACCTAAGAAATTTTTATCCTATCTACTAAAAAAGGTTTGGAAACCATTTGGAAAAGTATTGATGTGTTATCTTCTTTGATAATTCTCATATCCATATTTACTAGATCCATGAACATAGGATCCCTTTCAACTGTCATCTTATTCAGAACTCCATTGTCCTTTTTACTCAAAGTGTCTTCCACACTATTTTCATTCCTTGGGTGTTAGTGTATTGTGAAATCATAATCCTTGAGTGGGTCAATCTCTCTAATTTGTCTCAAGTTGAGTTCTTTTTGTGAAGTGATATATTTCAATCTCTTTTGATAAGTATATATCTCACATTTTTCTCGACAGTGGTAATGTCTTCAAATCATAGGAGAAACGACTACCACTGCTAACTCAAGATCATGAGTTGTATAGTTTTTTATGAATATTTATCTACCTATATGCATATTCAATCAGTCTTTTATTCTATATAAGAAAACAACCATGTCCTTTCTTTGATGCATCGGTAAAGATCACAAATCCACCAGTCCCTGATGGTAGAGTCAAGATTGAAGCATTCACTAATCTTCTCTTCAATTATTTAAATAATTCATCATATTCCTTTGTCCATATGAACAATATCCATTTTTAGGTAAGCTTGGTCATTGGGTTGGCTAAATGGAAAAAGTTCATAATGAAATGTCGACAATAACCTGCTAAACCAATAAAACTATGTACCTCGATTATGTTCATTGCAGTAGGACATTCTGGCACAGCCTTTGTCTTCACAGAATCATTAGATATTCTATACTTAGAGACAGTGTGGCCCAAAATGGAAACTGATAGGAGCCAAAAATTACACTTGATAAACTTTCCATATAATTTATTTCTTCTATGTGTATTTAGAATAGTGCACAAGTGATTTTCATGATCTTCATAACTTTTAGAGTATACCAGGATATCATAAATCAACACCAATAAAAAGTCATCAACATATTCCTTGAAAAATATATTCATTACATCTATGAAAACATATGGTCCATTAGTTAGTTCAAAAGGAATTACTATAAACTCATAATGCTCGTACATGGTTCGAAATGTACTTTTTGGAATGTATTCATTCTTCATAGGAAACTGATGATATCCAGATCAAAGATCAATCATCAAAAAATATTGGGCTCCATGAAGTTGATCAAATAAATCAACCATTCATAGGAGAGGATACTTATTCTTTTTTGTAATAGAATTGATTTTCCCTGTAATCAACACATAACCTCATGGATCCATCTATATTTTTGACAAAGAGGATAGGGGATCCCCAAAGAAAAACACTAGGTCGAATAAATATTTTTTCACTCAATTCCTCTGGTTGATTCTTTAGTTCCACTAACTCCATAGTGCCCATTCTATAATGGGTATTTGATATGGGCCCTGAAATTGGAATTAAGTCCACGGAAAACTCAATTTCCCGCTCTGGATGATGTCCAGGAAAATCCTATATAAATATGTCAACATATTATTTTACAATAGTATGTCCTCTATCTATACATTATTCTCCTCACCCATATTTATTTCATTCCCATTTCCCAAATAATTTAATTCATTTGAGCTACTAGGGGTGGATCTTGATGAGACTCAAATGGTGAGGTTTCTTCTCTAAAAATAAGGGATTATACACCATTCTCAAAAATTGTAACTTATTTCTTCTTACAACAGATCTTTACACCATTATTTGATATCTAATTCATACCAAGAATTATATCATATTCAATCATTGGTATGATAGTAAGGTTATAAACTAAATCATGTTTATGTGTCATGAGGGAGACTAATAAAAATGCCTTTTTTGCAATGATACATCCACTGATAGTTTTGAATTATTACTCATTTATTAAATCAAATTGGATTTGTCTAATTTTCTTGAAAAACTAGGAAGATATAAATGAATGTGGTGATCCAGAATCAAATAAAGAATTGGATAAGTTTTATGAAATGATCAATGTACCTACTAACAGTTTGTTAGGAACATCAATTTTCACAGTTATAACTGGATAAGCTTGGTCTTGCTCCCTTAGCCTTCTTTTGGGAATGATTCCCTGGCGCCCTGGACATTCATGTGCATAATGTCCCGTATCCCTGAAATTGTAGCACTAAACATTGGTATCTTCTTTCTTCCCCTTAAAATCCCAAGACAGGTAGCATTGTTCTCTGAACTTGTAATAGACTCTCATTCCCTTCAGGCAAGTCCCAGGGTGAATCTTCCCATAATCATTGTAGGATAGAAATTCAACTCTTCCCTTCTTACCCATTACTTTATTTCTTTTTCCATAGTTTTCAAAAGCCCTATTTTTCTCTTATTTTCCTTTAATTTCATAAGACTTGGAAAATTACTTTTTTTATATCACTTGAGACTATATCTTCATATGAAGGGAAACTTTGGGAGACTAGAGCCCTTTGGAGGAATGGTTTTAAACCATCAAAGAATCGATCAATTTTTCTTCTTGTATTGAATATGTAGTCTGTAGAATGAATTGAAAACCTTGTAATGTTGGATTCAAACTTGGAAATATTTGCATCCTCCTTCTTCCTCAGATTCAAGAATTTCCTCTCCTTATCTGACCGTTATTCACAAGGGAAGTATTTTTCTAGGATTATTTCTTTAAAATCCCTTCATTCTTTTTATTCTATTTCTTCATCCTATTTTGTGTTTTGGATTAACGGCTACCACTGATCAGAATCTCCCAATAGATGATAAACATCCATTACAACCTTATCTCTTTCGTAACACCCCAAAGAAATAAATATCTTCTCAAAGAAATATATCCACTATTCTTCTATAAATAGGTCTGTAGTCCCATTGAACGATGTAATTTTTTTCACATAAAGAGATCTAGCATAGTTCCTCCACGTGGTGGATCCAGATGCTCCATATGGGTAAGGATATTATTCATAACTTATTTAAGTTTTCTCAGTATAGTTATGAGTTTCTCAGCACTAGTCATAGCACCAGAGCCAACATCATTATCTTGAATCAGATAGAAATTCCTACAGGGGATACACGTATTCATGCAGTTTCTATTACTTCCACTAGGGTCTATCTCTAGATAATGGGATACAATAGATTAGGTTATAGATCATAATGTATAATCACAAATTTACAAAATAAATAGCATAAATTGAAATCCTATGCATGGATAATCCCATATTCACATATATGGTTTTTTAAAGAAAAAAATTACAATTAAATCCTTAATAATGGCTTGTAAAGAAAATATGATTTAGCCTAAGCATATCCCTCGGGAGTGTCAATACCAAGAGTGTAGAAAGACCCATTGTCGTGTGATAGGATACCTCGGGTCATGATTGAAACTCTTTATCAGGGCTTTCACTCCTTAGTACATTTGTGCCAGAGCCACCACTACCTGTTTGTATCCAGATAGGGATTAATTTTCTAAAAAGATCCACATAATCCATTTTTTACCAAAATACCAATATGTTCTTGTATGCTTATCTTTAAAGACTATCTTAGGTATTTGTTCCCTAATCTACGTTTTTTGAATCTTCTTTCTAGGTTTTCATCTAAACTTCATCTGATAAAAACCGTAAAGACCCGACTCGAGTTGCTCAAAGCCAGGGCCTTATTTGATTACAATGGAATATAAAAAAGGAATAAGCATCCTGATGGACCTAGTAGTTTAGTATTATTGTAAACAAGATACATAAATAAGTTCAATATTACAACATGAAATGAAAAACAACATAGAAACTCCTCAGACAAATTCCATAACCCCTAGGTTATTTCGGAATGTGATTCATAATTAAATTCTCCATGACCTGAGAAATTCAAACATAAGATAGGGGTGAGATCAAACACTAAGTAAGAGTAAGCAATACAGTGGAAGATAACATAAATATTAGAAATGGTAAATTATTGAAAACCCATGCCTTTAAAAATAAACTTGAACATAATATGGAAACAATATTAGCTGAGTAAATATTTCCATAATATAACCTAGTCATGGGTATTCTGTTAGTCAAATAACCACATGAAAAATCAATACTATATTCATATGGAGGTAATTCATAATGCGGCACAACATAACAATACCTTCAAGTCCTCGTTCAAAGATGAAAAATAATCATTTTTACTAGGCCTTATGCCAAGACCATAGTTTGTCTCATGAGACCTTCTGATGCAATGAAGAGTTATAGCAGGCCCCACCCAACACTTTCTATTTTCAATGCATTGCTTATATGAATAGGATTAAATATAAACAACAAATAAATTTATATTGAAAATAATATATAAAATATATATATAACATTCCCGGAACATTAAGGATAAATACTAACCATTCGGAGTAAATTGGTGAATGGTTTTAAGATAGTACATCCATAGAAAAAATAATAATAAATCATTAAATTATATATTTCAGATGATACAATGAATTATTAATCCCAAAAATACATAGAAATCAAAAATAGTGTTGAAATATTTTTATAAAAAAATAGGTGAAATATGGTAGTATTTTCATAATAAAATGAGTGATTTTATAAAGAAACTTTTTTCCAAAAAAAAATTATATATTGCCATTTAAAATGGGTAAGATTTGGATAAATTCCCTTGAATCAGACATTTCTTTCCGAAATAATTCAGAAAGTTCCTTTAAAAAAATGTAACTATACATAAAATAAAAAAGGATTATGGTTGGTGTACATATATAGAATACTCAAACAGAATTTATGAGTCGTACATAACAATACATAAAAATTTCATAGAGGTATTTAGATAATCAACGTAACCCAAATGAAAATGGGAGATCAGGTGGGAAACCCTTACCTTAAATATGAACGGGTTACGCTCTTGTAATTTAGATCTTGGAATATGAAATTATACATATTAAAAACCTATTTCAGAACCTATTAGATATATATTTAATTTAATTGAATTATATTTAGTTCATTTATCCCCTTTATTGATAAGTTATTATGATGATTTTCATCATTCCGGAGTGTTCGTTTTCTTTATTTTCATAATTGGTTCACTTGTTTTTAAGTAATGGAGTTCGTGTGGAATTGTTTTAAATTTATAGAATTGAAATTGAATATTATTTATGAACATACATAACTTTTAATGGTCATTTATATCATTTTTTACAAGGAATTAGGTTAAATAATTAGATGAAATATTAATGACATTGACATAGATTATTATTGTGGTATTTTGATTATTATGTACTAGTTTGGTCATACAATTTAATAATATGTATGTATATTGTTTTTGAATATCAATTAGGTTATAATTAATATATTATAGTCGGGTTCAACCATAAAAATTGTTTCATGACATGTAATGAAAGGAAAATTGAAGAATGAAACTTCATCATTCACGAAGGCTATAAATTGGAACCACATGGACGTTGATTTCCTTTATAAAATAAAAGAGAGAGAGTAAGGATATTGATTGTGGTTCATCCATACACATGATATAATTATAGTATATAAGTGATACTAGATTTATCATGGTCATTTTGAGAGAGGGGGTGGGGAGAGGACAACAAAAGAAGTTACATTGAAATGAAACTAAATAAAATGAAGGGTGCTTTATCTCTTGAAATAGCCTTCTGGAGAACATATTTAAGGAAAGGGATTTTGGTCTTTTGGCAAGACCAAGAGCTTCCTGGATGTGGGGAGTGACTAGAGAAATGTATTTTGATATAAATATTATGATAATCAAGTATTAGATGAGTGAAGAGAAGAGGGAGTGATTGGGGTTTTATAGTGGAGGAGAGGAGGGTTTTCATAGTTTTTCAATCATTAGTTTAATAATTTTTTTCAAGACAAGAAATAGTGATAATTAAGTGACCAAGAATAATAATAAATTCATGTGATTTTGAAACAATTGGGATTATATAACTTATGTTGTCATAAATAGTGTAATTAACTGATAATTTATATATATAGTTTTATACAGTATTTCACTATTCTTCAAAAATTATAGTATTTCATAAAAATAAAAAAAATCACCCTAACCATTTTTCGACGTGTAGAATCCAAAAATGAAGTCCATTTTCGAAAAATAGTTTTCTAAATACTATTAATTTTATATTTAATTAAAATCAAAATATATTCTAAAAAAATAGTTTTAAAAAATTTATTTACTTATTCCAAAGCATTGGTATATTGTACATTCACTTGAATATTATTTATATAATATGATAGGTAAGGTTACTATTTATTAGTGTATATCACTATTCATAATGGTATGTTACTATTAATAAGGGTAGGTTATTATTCACCAAAAAATATGTTTTTCTTATCAGACTCCAAATAACATACTAATCACAACTGTGTATGTCAAATTTTCGAAATTGACATCACAAAAGTGACAAACCTATGTTTATGGGTCACATAGAACTGAGTAGTTCATTATGTTTTGATTTCATTTTATTATAACATATTGATAAGAAATGAATTTAAATTGAATAAAATATTGAGTCATTATAATATTTCTGAATATGGGATGGTATTTTATATTGGTGAAACCATTAATCTTCAATAGGTATAGATAGAGAATCATAGTCTCATTTTATAGGATATTGTAGGTAGTTCAGTTTGAATACCATTACCTATAGATGAGATGAGTAAAGCTAGAAAAAGTATCATAAACATTTTATTTTGTCCATCTGGACTTATTTGATATATTATCAATTGTGGTATTTGAATTTTTTATCTTTTATTTCACTTTTCTATTAATTTTATTTATCATATTAATTTTTATATATTTAACTATTTTTTACATGAATACTTTAATGGTAAATAAATTATCTGCATACAATAAAAAATACAAAGTGATAAGACTTCAGATAAAAAATCTATTAGTCATGATAAATTGTCATTATATTAATTTAATTGCATGTTTATGAGAATCAAATTGAAGGGGGTATTTGAGGGTGTGTGATGATTGTGGTGCATTTGAAAATTAAAATCATGGATCATGTAACTGGATATCATTTGGGCATCAATATAATTTATGGTTTTCCATATAATTCTTACCATAAATATTTTCATACATTTAGTTCATTGAAAACATATACTTATGTTTTTTTGTATTAGGAATATTTATAGAATTTATATGGATCCTGAAAAGACATTTCTATTTAGATTTATGGACCCATGTTTTATTTCACCTTTAGTAAGGACAATGACTGATGGACAAAGAATAACTAATATTTTTTAATTATTTTAATATAATGAAATTATTTAGTACCATATGTTTCTTTATCTTTATGAGTTTGAAAAATATGTATCATAAAGTGTTATATATTTATTATTATAATAACCACTAACATTAAATTTTATTTTATATCTATTTCCATTGGATTTTGGGTGTTTTTTGTCCAAGGGACAAGGAACATTACTGGGTATTCTCTTTCCCTGGTGAAGTGTCAAAAAGTTTTATAAGTGTGTTGGACATCTATGATTAAGTTTTTTTAATAATTTTTCATAAAATAATGACCTTTTAATTTATTTTTTCTATTACTTTAAAACAGGGTATGGATTTTTTTTTCAAGAGACCAAAAGAAAGAAGAGAGCTGAGGTCAAATATAAAAAAGAAAAGGTGAATTTTCATTTACAACTACTAAATTTTGGATATATCACTTAAAACTGTTGTTTTGAATTGATTTTTTAAAATATAATTTCATTAAAAAAGAAGTCTAAAAGTAATGTGGGCACAATTTTCTATCATTTATATAAAAAATAATTTCAAATTTGACACTTTTTAACTTCTTGATGGTTATATTTATTTATAAACTTTTCCTTAAAATTTTGATTTTTTGTTTAGAATATATATTAAATGATTCTCTTTTTAATTTTAGTTATCTGATAAATTTTTACCTTATAGATATTAGGATCTAAGGCATTTTGAAATTGTATGATAGAATCATTTAATATGTTTGATTAGATTTTAGTTTATTTTTTTATATATTTTAAACCTAATAGTTTAAATTATAAGTGAGTTTTGATGGTTTTTCTGCTAATTTTTCCTGCTTTTTTATTTTTCTACTAGTGTTTATTATTTTTTCAATTCTTGTCTCTTTTGGAAAGGAATAATGAATTGAAAGTTTTTTAAGAAAATTGGTATTTCATGTTGGTTATCTAATAAACATTGTAAAAAACTAATCTATATTCATTTTTAAAGTAGTTTATCAAATATTAGATGTAAAACAAATGATACTATAATTTATTTACAACATAGGTTCTTATTAACCAATGTCAAAAACATTTTTACAATACCACCTTTAATAATTTTTCATACTAACCGATATTAAAAATATGTGACGTGAAAATTCATTTTTTGCAATTGTGTGTGTGTGTGAATTCATATATTTTAATCTATAATTTTATTATGAACTATATTTACTATATATTTAATAATCATATATATAAGAATATATATTATAAAATGAATAAAATTTTTAAAAAATTTAAACTTAAATATTAAATATATTTTTATATATTTTATTCTATTCGATTTAATTTATTTATATACTTATTTATATAGTTCATTCATCAAATTTTATAATATGTGTGTGTGTATTTGAAATTATATATATATGTCTAAATTAATATAAAAATTATAAATTATTAAATATATATATATATATTATGTCTACATATATATTTATGAAAATAATATTTAAGAATATGTAAAAAATATTGTCCCAATAAATTATGGATTTAAACATACAATAGGGTGTTTGAAATATGGTTTAGAAAAAATAAAATTTTCATTTAACCCTCATGTTTTAAGATGATCAAATTTATGATATAATGATCAAATAAAAAATCAGAGGAAAATAGTGCATTCACCAGAAATATAGACTGTATTAAATGTAGTTGGCATATAATATATTGAATATTTAAATTTTGCAAAAAAATATGATTTTTGAAAAAATATTGTGTGAAATTTGAAAATTATAATCATTGGTAGTTCCTAAATGAATACAATGGTTATTAAAAAATTATAATAGCATAACCTTCCCCCTTCTCATACCTCGGCGCTGCCTTCTCCACCATGATTTTTATTGTCTCATTTCCCCTCTATCCCTCTTCCTCGCTTCTCATGGAATCCCTTTCCCCTGATTCCTTTTTCATAGGATTTCACTGTCGTTGGATATCTATTTTGATCTTCATTTTCAAGGGATTTCTTTCCATTTTAAGGTTATGTCTTCTCTTTTCTTCAGGATTACATTTCATTGTTGGAATGTTTTTCTTCGATCCTCACCATCGATTTGTGTTCCCCAGCTATTTCTTCCTTGCTCTTATCAACAAAACCTTTGTGTCAAACCCCACTTTGGTTTTCCCCGAAGGCATTGTAGTGGTTTGGGACTAAGTTGGTAGTGATTCTCGGTGATTTTTCTGGTTGGCCCATTTGTCGACCTCTTCCCTTACTGCCTTTTTTGTCTAACTGTACTCCCTCTACTTATGGTATGAATGTGTTTCTGGTGGTTTTGGGATGTTGGTGGTGGAGGCGTTTTGTGCCAACGGTGTGTTTCTCCAGTTCGGCTTCAGATGACTGGTGTTCTTTTCGATGGAGATTCTGTTCTTATGTGCAGACTTCTAGAGAAGATGATGTTTCAGATGATGAGTGGTTGTAACGACTTGATGCATGGTGATGCAGATTGTGTTCTTGCAGTTTGGAATGTGTTGGTCATGGTATACTGTGATGCTTTTGGCTGGGTTCTTGTCCCTTTTGATGATTTTTTGTGGCTGTTGTTCGATCTATCATGCATTAATGGTCATCGATGGCGGTGTTCTTGGTTTCATTTGATGGTTTTCTTCTTGATGAGGCTATGTTCGAGGTGACGATGATGGGGGGATGGTGTTGAGGGGATAGGTTATTTGACCAGAGGTTTCACAGAACCCAATGAGTTGACAATGGGTGTGAGTTGAATGCTGGATATTTTACTCTACAATTTTAAATTTTAAATTTGAACTTGAAATATCGATTTGGTCTTTTTTTAACGTTCTTTGATTGGTGTTTTATTTTCATAAATAGAATATTGTATGGTTCCCATTTTTCCCTTAAAAATGGATTTTTTGGAAAGAAAAAAAGATTTGGATTGATCAATAGTATCTCTCTTACACACACTTGAGGTTCTTAGGCCCTATCATTTTGTCCTCTTAATCACTCAATACATATTATTAGTAAAATAAAAATTATAAATTAAATGATAATATCTTTACAAAAGACCTCACAAAATGTATCTCTTTGTATAAAAACTCATAAAAAATCAATGACCTTGATAATAAGATCTCTCAAAAACATGAATGTTTGAATCCTCAAAATCAAATAAAAACATTAAAAATATAATTTTTTATATTCTTCGTATTCCTAATGAGTTTATCTCTTTATATATGATGTTTTAACAAACTTCAATGGTCGAATTTACATAAATCTTAGAGTTAGTTGTAACGTCATCAGTATAAACATCTTCATTCTCTATTGAACATAGAATTTTTCTTCATCTACAGATGATTTATTAGGCACTATAATATTACTCTTAAATCTAATGGATGTATTATAACATGAATTTTTAAATATTTGAATTTTCTTAACATCATTCAAAAAAATTAATTATATAAACATAAATATTATAGTGAATCGTTATTCTTTTAAATTTTCCCTTCTTTTGTAGTAAATTTAATTTTTATCCCCTATTTAAAAAAATACAATAAACCCAAAAATAAGAGAGTTAAATTTTTCTTAATTGTATCCCCTATATGATTTTTAAATAAGAAACAATGAAAAAAATATAATAGAAAGAGAATAATAAAAACTAAAATTAGAAATTAAAAATATTGTTCTCTGAAGAATTGTATAATTATGTGATTTTATTATTTCTTATTCTTCTATAACTATATTAATCTTTAAAAATAATTTTACATTAGTTGATGTAATTAAATTTTTCAAATAAAATTCATTACAATAATGATTTTATATTACACATGATATTATTGTATAAAGAGTTCTATTTGAACACTATTTTATCCACTAGTATTTCAGATATTTCTAGAAATCTCTATATAATGGTAGATCAGTTTACAATTTATCAGATTTTGAACAAAATTTTTTTACCATTAATCAAAATGTGTGTTTTGGTTGCACATGATGCTCTTACTATTTTAGTATATGTAACATTTTTCTTAACAAATGTATTAGTTTAGTTAAATCTAGAAAGGAAACTTCCATTGGGAATCATTTTAGTAAATAATTTAAGTATAAACATAGAAAATTGAGTACCACAGAATCCATGGGGAACTATTCCTTATACAATAATTTGAGACTACCATTGTCCAAAAAAATTATCCTCTACTGTATAGGTAGCCCTAAAATATTTTCAGTGAGATATGTGGTCAGAACATATGTTATGAAAATAATTTATAATAATTAAATTTATAATGTATTTATTCAATATAATAATTAGTTATTTAAAACACTACCCTTATAAAAATTAATTAATGTAAGAAAAAGATAATTTTAAAAAATATTACCTTCTATAAATTTATATTTATCCCCACTTTGATAAAAAATTATAACATTAATTTAAATATCTCTCATGTCATCTTCCAAAAAAAATGGATAATATTCCTCTTTTAATTATGGTTCAAGAACAATTTTAGTCGATATAATAGATCTGTCACTGAAATGAAAAATAAAATCAATTTGATATTTAAGTAAACCAAATGTGTATATAGATAACAAAACAATGACAATTTGTTATCCGACTCACATTGATAATTTTATGAATATTAGGTGATATTTTGAAAAAGAAATGTATTGAAAATAATTTTATGTTGATCATTACCATCATTTACATAATTAATTCAGTTATATTTTCATTTAATGGTTTTGTAAAAATAATAGTAAGCTGTTTTTGGTTTTTATAAAGTTTGTAATTATATCTATATTTATAGTTTCATCCCTATAGAAATGGTGATTTACATATTTATTCCTTCCTCATGGGTGATGTTTTGGGTTATTAAATAATGATATATCTCTTGAATTCTCAAAAAAATTGGACATTTTCTGAAAATAAAAGAAAAATCAATGAGTGTATGTTTCATTCACAACACACGAGCATGAAACTTTTTTGTCGCTATATATTCAGCTTCAATAGTTTATCGTTCTAAAAATTTTATTTCGTTCTACACCCAGAGACTAAAGCCTATCCTAAGAAATAAAATGTGTCCTGAGTACTTTTTATATCTAGTAGATGGCCTCCAAAGTCATTTTATTAGTAACATTTATAAACAAAATCATTTCATGAAGAGTAAAAAAATCTTGTTCTAAAGAACATTTACACTAATTAAAAATGTGTTTTACTTCCTTGAAATGTGATTTTGTTAAGTTAGAGTGAAATATCAAAAATAAATATAATGAAAACAAAAAAATAATTAATTTTTCCTAATATATAGCAAATTTCAGATCATAAATCTATAATGTTTTTGATATATTGTTTTACTAAACTCATCAATTTCAGAATTGATATAAGTCACAATCTAAGTAAATATACATGAATGGTTATCTAAACCAAAATGTTTGAGTAAGTCATTGATATATTTATGCTGATCTAAGATAAGTTCTTTAGGTTTTTGGGATATTTTAACACCATTGAAAAAGTTGAGCTCTCTCATCAAGCTCATTTCAAACTCATTTTTCAGAAGTTCATAAAAACAATCTAAGATAGATTTTTGATATATACCCAGAATAATTTATTCATTATAAATTTTAACAATGACTGTGTCTTAAAAAATATTATATATAGAAAGGTTAGCATCAGAACTTATTTTAATATAATAATTTTGAAATAAATATTTGGTAATTCAATCAAATCAAGATATTGTGGCTTTTTTATGTCAATATGTATCTTTATATTGTTTTAATAAATTTTAAAATTATTTTTTATCTTCTAAACTAGAATTTTTTTTTAATATAAACATTTTATTGATCATATCGGTTAATAAAATCACTTCTAATACCCATTTAATATAAATTAATATTTATTTTTTCTACAAATGATAATAAAATTATGATAGGTTTTAATATTCTTACAGATGAAATTTTTTCCCCATAGTTCGTGTCTTTTTATTGAAAATAACAGTTAGAAAAAATTCTAGATTTATTCTTAACAACAGTTTAATTTTAATCTCTTTAATTTATAAAAACCTATTTTACTTTAACAATTGGTATATCTTTTGATCATTAACCTATGTTCAAAAATGATACCTTTCATATTGATTAAACACTTATTTAATATAAAATATATAATTTTATTTCAGAATTAATTTTCTAAAACTTTAGGTTCAAATTATATTCATAATTTATGATGATCACATTGATTTATCAAGAAAATTATAGTTTAATTGATTGACTTAATAAACAAATAATTCTCTTGGTAGGATAATTCCTTAAAATTTATTTGTTTTTAGGTAATGTGGGAATTTTGTTATAAACAATAAAATATAAATCTTATATTAAATTTAATTTAAGATATGAAAAATAAAATGATTTAACATATGGTACAATTTATACCTGAAGTTATTAATTAACATCCACAAACTAATATAAGTGTTTAAAAAAACATCCTATAGATGTTGAAATTTCAAAGGTTTTGTAAAAACAAAAAGGCCAAGATTCATCATTCATTATATAATCTATTTCATCAAATACATCATTTATTTTATTAAATAAACTATAATAATTACTTGTTACAGAATAACCAATATAGATTCATTCATAATCTTTATGGTCAGATTTATTTAATTTTTCTTTAGTATTAAGATTCAATTCATTACACTCAAGGATTGTGAAGTCAAAAAAAATTCAATTTTTTCTAATACATAACTGAAAATAAGTTTTATTATGAAATTATATCTGTAAAAAAAATATTTATAGTATAACTAGAAGTACTTATATTCTCAGTAAAAAATATCTAATAATTGATTACTAACATTAAAAAAGCTCGGAAAATTTCTTAAATAATTCAATTCCATCATTAAACTAAAACATATTTCTTGAATTCTGGGTGATAAAATATTATAAGTCATACTTTTCATAATAAATTTTATTTCAAAATTTATGTTTACAAACACACCACCATGATCACTCTATAGAGTAACTAATGGTAGGTATTTATCATTTTTAACAATGGTATGAAATACATTAAAATTATTATGATATTTTTATTTTCATGAGGTAAAATGATCCCAAGTAAATTTATTGTAATCATAAAATAATACATAAAATTTTTTTAGTACTTGTTGTATTTGTAAGTCAAAATAAATCCATGCGAATGAACTATAAAGTTTCACGAGTTGAATCTTGACATTTATATTTAAGACTAGACTAAAATAGCCTAAGAAAATAGCAAGGATCACAAAATATGGTTGAGTTAAATTTAATATATGATATATCTATAGCATGTACTTTCCTAGAATGTTTAGATATTGTTTGAATGTTCCAATCTCATTGTATCATATTACAAAAACAATTAACTTCTCTAGAAACACATAAACAAGGTATGTTAAGAAGAATCAAGTCCTCTAGGTAAAGTGTATAAAACTTTTCATTCCTATCTACTAATAAAATTAATGTACCTTATAAACCTTGAATATTACATTTATTATTCCAAAATTTAACATGATAACCATCATTATAAAATTAAATTGTAATAAAAATGTAGTTTTTAAGATTGAAAACATTTGGAATTAAATATTTTAGGAGAAAATAAATATCACCACTGATTACTTTACCCTGTGCATTGTCTCCAAAACTTTTTATCCTCTATTAAATTCATTCAAATCATATAATTTTTAATAGTCACCTTTTATTTGTTGAAAAAATCTAGTATTTAAATACCTTTTTTCTCTTATAATCAAACTCTTTTCTTGAAAAAATTTAAAATTGCGCACTTGATACCCAAACCCACTTGATTCGACTTGTGTTAGAAAAAAGAACTCTATGAACAAATATTTTTCCAAACCGTAAATTATAAAAGACTGGTTGTTCTTAAAAATTAATTCATAGTGAAATAAATTATAATGAAATTTATTTAATTTGTAATACTCTTTCTTGTGACCTCCTATTTCAATGTTGGTGTAGAATGGTGAACTTTTAGGTACAAATAATTTGATTGAATATTTATTTTTTTAGAAGTAAAACCAATAGAATTATAAGTTAAAGTGTGTCTTATTTTTCTAAATAAATATCAAAATATTATCTACCATAAATAAAGATAAAAAAATTATATTTAGGCTAACAATTTTATACTTAACTTAAACAAAAAAATCATTTCATTAATTTTATTATTATCAATTTTCCAAACTATTAAATTTATTATGGAACATTTTCTTGAATCAAATTTAGTTTAATGTTTAAAAATTTAATTGGTAGATTTAAAAATTTATTTATTAGCACTAACAATAATTGATTTAGTAAAAACACCGATACTTTTCAACTCAGTATTTAATTTTTCTATTAGGGTTACACATATTTTCATTTCATAAATATTAGTCAATTATTCCTTATATTTCGATGATTTTACACTTTCATTATCTGGTGTATTTTTATTCCCATAATCTGTTGAATTAAAATAATTATCTTCTAGGTTATAAAAAAATTTTGAATCTAGGGTTAAATTTTTTAAGTATTATATAGTTACCTATGAAATATAGAAATGATTATTTTTCAGAGTGTTTGAATAGAATCCAACTAATTTAAGACTTTTATGTCCACTATCTTCCAATGAACTATCAGTAGATGGGTTATCATCCCTATAACTTCACATGAGTAATGATTTTATGATTTATTTTTAGTTTCATTAAGAATATCTATTGGAATTTCTATATTTCATCTTTTATTTAGGAAAATATTGTCTATTATTATAATCCTTCTTACATTTATATAAAATGAAATTATATTATTCTTTATTTGAATGTATTCCTTTCAATATTTTTATTGAGTATTATTAAAATTTAAATTACCATTATGTTTATTCATACTTCTTGAAATTTGAGAAATTTTATTATCCCTATCATCTGAGCTACTCCAATGTAAATTCTTATATTTTCTTTCTGAAACATGATTTTTAGAAATAGTTATACAAGTATTAATGGCTCTAAATGTATGATTATCATATTTTTAGGGATATTATAATCCATTTTTTCTATTTCTATGCATATTTATTTAGTATACTCTCTTATTACATTATATACCAAATTAATTCATCTAGAAATTGATTACTCATGTGCTTATTGTCATAAATATCTCTCCTCTTGGACTCCCGTTGATCTATAATTATGTTACCAATATTTTCAATATGTTAATCTTCCAATAAGTATTTCTCTCACTAATATTTTATTCTATTTAAAATATCCATAAACTATTTTTTCATTTGTGTTACTATTTCACTAGGTTGTTAATAAAAATCATAATAATATACTCTCAATATAGAGCTCTCACTTTACAAAACATGGGAGTTTATAAAATGAGTGATTTCAAAAAAAATCTATTCACCATTTAAAAATATGATAATTGGATATTGATATTTCTAGACATATAGTATAATAAATAATTTTAAATTTTAATGTTTACCTAACATTTCAAGTTTTTATCATAAGATAATTTAGTAACTTATTTCTTTAAAAAAATAGTACATTATTATCATTAGGAAAATGTTTTCAACCCCAAAATCACTAATATAAAATTTCATATGATAATTCTTGTAATTAGAATTAACTCCATAAAATTTAAGTTTTTTGGTCAGATTTATATCTTCAAATGTTTAAAATGGAGAAACTATCACCAAAAAATAAATATCTCCTCTACCAACATAGTTAGTATAAGGAAACCAAGAAAAAATTCCTTTTTAAAAATTAATTTCAAAAAATAACACCGAGTCAACTAGAGACTAGATATGATAACAAATGATGCCTCATGGATTTATGGTAGTAAAGATACAATATGGTTTGTATTTTAGTTTAATGAAATACAAATTTCATCCAACCCTTGATTTTCAAGATGATCAGGTTTACAAAATAGTGATCAAATCAACCATCAGAGTAAAATTTATCTTAAATTATATATAAAATTTTTATAAAATATGGTTATAACATTGGAAATTGATTGATTTATAAATTTATTAAAATATGATAGTTGAGATACTATTTGGAAAAAATTGAAAATTTTAATCTGTGTGAATTCATAAATAACTGAAATATTACTTAAAAATGAATATGTTATAATTTAAAAAAAAATTGAGTATTGGTTATTAAACCATATAATATATAAAAAAATTAAAACAAAACTTTTAAACCAATGTATAATATAGATATGTAAAATAAATATATGTGATCCCTGACTTTTAATCTATTGTAAGTTATCCTTGATTTTATTACATATTGGATGGTTTGTCTTTATGTCCTTGAAATACCTAAAATAAACATATTAGAACCCACTTTCTTCCACACCCCCAAATTTCATTATCTCCATATTCTTATTATAGTAATCCAATAATATATATAATTATTAAAATAATAATTACAATAAGAAATATAAGAGCTTTATAGGACACCGCAAAAGATGTAACTCATAGTTGAAACACTAAGAAATAATTACAATGATCTGGAGTGAAATCAACAAAGAATATATCAATAAAAAATATTTTATAAATATTTTTTTATTCTTATGAAGCTCTTCGTATAGATAAATTTATAGACGATATTGTATCATGATCCAATAGTTTAATTTCTAAAAATTCTAGAGTCAATTTTAATGGTATTGGTAGCGACTTCTCCATCTACTGGTGAAGTTGACAAGTTTCTTCATCTAGTAATGAGTTGTCAAAAACCAAAATTTTGATATTAAATTTAAATTATGTATTATAGAATTGATTTTTCAATTATCACATTTTCATAAACTTATTAACTAATATGTTTTTTTAGTTACCATAAATTATTTCTTCTCAACACAACAACTTAATCATAAAACTTATAGAAAAATATATATATTTTTTATAAGGATTCATAAAAAAACAAAGTAATTGTTTCAATTAATAAATATTAAATATGTATATATAAAATATATCATAAAATATGACCTTTATAAGTGCTAAAATATACTAATAAAGAGTGCAATTTTATTAGTGCCTAAAAAACTAATAAATGGTTAACTTTATCTAATATAAGAAAAAGACATATATAGGGTACCGTTTTTATAGTAATTTTTTATGTTTAGATTATTATGTTACCTTTATCAGTGGTTTTTTAACATTAGTAAAGTATAGTGCTATAATTTCATAAATTAATAATACTGAATGAATAACTATTCAAGTGCACCCATTGAAATGGTACATCACTCAAATCCCCTTTCAAAATGATACACCACACACCACTTTAGTTTCTATAATGAAACATGATTCATAAAAAGGTTACACAATGAACTAAATGAAATCTTTATTATATATTTTTCATAATTATTTTATATGAATATTCTTTATTTTTTTAGATTCCATCTTTATTGATTTTTTTTAATTTTTTTTCTTAAAGAATGTGATGATCTATATATGTATTTATTATGAGTCTTGACCATTTGAATTTTCAGTTACAAAGATGATGAAACCAACCTCATGAACACCCAACAAGTATCATCTTCAAATTTAAAAAATATTATATTGTTTCAACCACAAAAAAACTATCTTCCAGTTATAATAAGTATGATAACCATGTAAGGGACAGTTCTCTTGAAATTATTCTTAAACCTATAAATTCATTCATGTTTAACTAAGTCTTAAAAATGTTTTATATAAATAAACATCACAAAGTAAACATGTATGATATCCAAATTAATTCTTCAATCATTCTAAAAATATTTCATAAACTCTAGAACTTCAAAAAATAAATAATCACAAGTTGTATTTAACAAAATAAATCTAATTTTTTCTCAAGAAATTAGGGTATTATAAATATTATTTTATAATGGTATAGAATACCATTGAGTATAAGTAACATAACTTTGGTTCATGTTAATTGGTAAATAATTTCAAAAAAAATTCAAAATCATAAAAAATATTGAAATTCAAAGTCAATGGGAGGGCTTCCATATTAACATTCATTTAAAATAATTTCATCAAAATCCAAGTAGAATCCATCAAAATCAACTCAATTGGGTAAAAATAAAATGGGTATTATATTAATCTCAAATTTATATGAGATAAATAATAAAATTCAAAAAAATATTGACGCACAAAAAATTAATAACAAAAAATAATCGTAAAAAAATAGTCAACAGGTTGAAATTACCCCCCCCCCTCAAACTAAAAAACACAATTTTGTAATAATATAATGCATTTAATATCATAAACCTAAAGAGTATAGAAGTAAACAAAAATAATAATTATTGATATTACATGATTATTCAAGTGGTGTTTTGAGAAAATCTCAATTACATTTTTTCTCTACAAACTAAATACAAATTCAATCAACATGGGGAAATTAATTTAAAAATTAAAAAAAATTAAGTGAGATTAAGAAAACAAAAAACTTATCAAATCATTCCACCAAGTGGTCATTGTGTCTATAGTTCCTATATCTTGTCAGGACTCATGGTTATCCCAAACCATATGGTGGGATAGGATTATGTGATGTGAACCACCACATATTCTATCTCTTGATGTTTATTAGTAGACAAAAGAAGTAGTAAACACTAAAATAATAGAAGGAATTTGCAACTCCCATAAAGATAATAAATGGGAGATGAGGGGGGAGTATGTATTTTTTTCCCTATTTTTTCATGTCACCCTCCATATAGAGGGTGTAGGGGCTTCTAAAAATATTAACTCTAGTTCCAATTCTTCACGTTCTCCCTTTATTAAATATTCCATGTACATTGGAATTTTAAAGGGACCCTCATCAAAAATATACAAACCACGCTATATGGGATTATACCCATCATATTTTTTTATTCAATTATAAGTCCAATGAATCTTTATTATGGATTTTGAAAAATAAAAATCATTATAATTTTAAAATGAATACTCTTTGTTTTGTTTCAACCAGTAATTCCCCATGAGAATCTAGTTCTATATGTATTTTCTCTAGAAAAGAAAGTTTATAGTAACCATCCTATTAATATTTTAGGGAAAAAATTTAGAGATTTGAAATATTGGAATCAATTACTCTTCAAATATTTTTGATGTTGGTTCATGTTAACAACCCATTGAATTCATCCCTCATTGAGTGTGGATATAACTAAGATATTTGGGTGTCAAGATTGTTGATGAATACCATTTCTAACTCCAATAATAGTTTTTGTTTTTATTCATGAAACACCTTATGATATCTATCTATAACATTATTAAAGGGTCTCATTTGAGACTATTAGTTTTGTGCATTTGTATTATTTCATTCAAAAATCATCACTGAAGATAAAATTAAATAAACAAAAAAACAAGTAATAGAAAGGATGTGAAAAGATAAAAAAGGGAAAAAATTAAACTCTCCAACAATGATACCAAAATGTGATGTTCAGTGAACTTGTTGAAAGGGAATTTACATACACTATAAATTTATAAACTCCAGGGAATGCAACGTGATATTTAACCAATTGGTCATTTCCTTTGAAAAATTATTTTCTAATCAATTGAATAATTGACATTATTAAAATTGGTTTTTATTTTTAATATTTTAAAACGGATAGAAACCAAGTTTAGAAAATGATGAAAACAGTGAATAAAATTGTAAAGAGTAGAAAAATGAATAAAATGTTGGGATGTGATGTAGGTCAATTGAAAAATCAAGACTAAAGGATTTTTATGAAAAGAATGACTTATCATAGTTAAAACCAGATGATTTATCATAAATATCTCATACAATAGTGTCATTGATTCCCTAAATCACTTGACCGACATCATTCTATTAAATTGAAGTAGGCTACACAATGGAATCTATTCCAATTCAAAGTTGAGCCTTCCATAAAATGAAGTAGAGACTCTTGGATGTCATAGTGTAAATCCACTACACATCTTCATTTACCAAACATATTTTTCAATTTTATTTGTAAATGAAGAGATGTAATAAATTAAAATGAATATGATGAAATAGGTACTGGGAATATGCAGGTCCCCACATCACAATATGAACTATAGATTGAGATCTAAAAATAGGCGATAAATTGAAATATTCAGAAAATATTCCAAACTCAAAAATATAATTTTAATCACACTCCCTCATAATAACATTTATTTTTATTTCTCATTACTATATATTCAAGGTCATAAAAAGGAGGTATAAGAAGTGAAGGGAAAATATATTCAAAAAAGGAATGAAAACACACAACAGTAGAGGAAGAAACACTATATAGAAAATATAAAATTTTAAAAATAGAAAAGATGAAATTTATAATAGAGATAATGTTAAAAATAATTTTTAAATAAAAAAACAACATAAAATATGGAAATAAAACCTATCTACTATAGAATATCATGTAATACTTTTAGGCCACATAACCCCCACTAGGAAATTTTAAACCACCTAAACTAGACCCATACACTGTTAGATTCTTTCTCTTATTATATGATACATAGGTCTCCCCACATCCTAGACAAGTATTTGGTTTGATTTAAATGTGCTTGGATGAAGTTGAGGATATTTCCTCTTTGTAATTTCCTTCGATAAACTTCTTTTTAGTCCATAGACCAAATCAGATATTCCTCACATTAGAAAATAATATATTTACAGTATGCCACACTTCTAATGAGTGAGAGTCGAGTAGAAATGACTATCATCAATGGTTGTCCTAAAACCTATCCAAGTTATTCCAATCCTCCAAGTAAGTGGGATATTCTCATTAAAAGTTTTTTTTTGGGATAGATTTTATTTCTTAGATGATATGATAGTAGATTAGATGGAATACTTCTTTTGTTGGATAATATTCATTTTTAAGGGATTTTTTAGTGATATGTTTAGTAGGAGATCTTTCAATTAAGGCTTTAAAACCACATGGTGGTGGATGATGAGGATTTTTATGTGGGAGTTTTTTTTTATCGGTGTGGATGGTGGGATCTCATATGTTTTATAGAGTCAGTATGAGGAGTTTAGGAACTCGAGTGGAGTTTCATGGAGCTTTGGCTGGCAGATTGAGGATGGCGACCCAACCTAGAGGATGCATGTTCATGGAGGTGGTGATAACTTACCATGTAGGAGTTTACATAAATTTTCAGGAATCGTATGATTATGAATATACATTATGGTGTTAGGAAGATATAAATAACACAAAATAGTGTAACTCTATGGTCATGGGTTTTTGGAATGTATTCCTTTTTATTTTACATATAATATTTTTTTTAATATTATAAAATTTAATTAATGATATTGTAATTATTGTGGATATAACTCTTTTAGAATAAAATTGGTTAATAAATGAAAAGAAAAGCATTGTGGGGATTGAAAATGTATTTGGGATGGCAAAGTATTTAAATACTAAAGGTCAGAATAACATTTAATCTAAATCTTAAGATACCAAAAGTTGTGTCTCTTTATTTCAAATAATGAATCAATAAATGGGATTAAAAATTTATTTTTGATAAATACATATTAGATATTAAAATATCAAAAATAATTTATTCCATTATATTATAGAGCCATATTGAATTTATATCATAGTGTTTTCTCTTCGGGGTTTCATGGAATCCCAGATAATGTTTGGATTATAATTTAGTAACATTAATTTTAGAATACTAAATTATTAAGTATAATTCACTCGCATTACTCAAAACAGAACAATATTCTTCTCTCATATTCAGGTGCTCAAGAAGTAAAGAGATGAAGAGAAACTTCTTTTTCAATGAAATATTCTAAACAAGCTTACAAAAAGTATTTAGGAATTATTCCAAAAAACTAAAAAAGCACATAAAATAATAAATTCACTGGAATTCAAGTTAAAATATGAAGAATATGGTTTCCAAGAATATAAATTTTCATATATTTGGTAATAAGATCATACTCAATCAAGTTCATCTATTATAATTTATCATTAACAAATTTATTTCTCTTTCTATATAAGTATAGGAGGTCTTTCATGTAGGTGTAATTAATAATCAATTTCCCGCCTATGTGTAATTAATTCAGTTGGTTGAATCTCAGGTAATGCTAGTACTATTCTTTGGAACAAAATTGATAATTACTTTGAATAGAATAAAAGTAAATGGAGAGATAATATTTTATTGAATATATATTTTAGTGAAAATTAAATAACATTTAGGGGAAATCATGACATGAAAACACCCTCCAACAAAAGAAGAATAATCATGAATTCAAGAATAAGGTCAGTACTTCAATGAATATATGTGATTGTTTTTTCTATCAATAAGGATGGAATTATGTGGGTAAATTATTTATTCCTAAGTGAAAGAAATATTTTCAAAATATTATCGATGAGGAATATATAGTAAATATGATATCTTAATTTAATCAAACATTAATTTTGAATGAGTGGTTTCTTGATTCAAGAAAAATATTTGAGGTCTATAAGGATGGACTTTTATTTGAATTTTCTAGTTATAATACTCTTACAAAATGTGTACATATTAGGAATAATGAGTGAGTTTTTATAGATGTTAAGGGAGTGGGAATAATAATTTTTATTCAAAAAGATTATTAATCTTCAAAAATTAGTGTTAGTAAAGAAAATTAATATAAACTTATTCACTTTTGAAATATTATATGAAAATTATTTTCTTGTTTCATTCGACTATAACAAGGTTATCTTGTATAAGGGTTTCTTATTTGATAAGAAAGGGTATTCTTGAAATTCTATGTATCAACTCTATAAAAAATAGATTGAATCTTCTACTAATTACCTATTTGAGTATTCAAAATTATGGGATTAAAATCTAGACAACTTTAGTTATAATTATTTTAAGTTAAGGATTTTTTTTAATCTCATTAGTTTTTAAATGAATTATATAAATATGAAACACGTGTGGAGTAAAAATGAATAAGACACAATTTTTTAGTATTGATAGAAATTCGGACTTGTTATATTAAATTTATTATTAAATTTGTGAGATTAACTCTATTGTACATCAATTCAATTCACCCCACACCACATAGGAAAATGGTTTCTCCAATGAAAGAAATGAATCATATATTATTGGAAATGGTGAATTTACTTCTTCATATATCAAAATTTTCCAATTAACTTGTTTGTTGTGTCATTACTTACTACTTGTAATATTCCCAAAAAAATGCCTCACGAAAATTAATGTTTTCTCCTTATGAAATATTAAATTGTAAGATCTAAAAGTTTTTTTATTTTAATGTGTCGGAGTGCTTTTTAAATTATGGGGTTCCTGATCTAAAATGATAAAAATTGTAAATTAGGTATATTAAAGATGTATTTTGTAGATATTATTAGAATAAAAAGGCATATAGAGTTTTTTATTTGAATGATAATGTTAAATTTGATTCTAGATAAATATAATTATTTATGATAAATTTCAAAAATATTGTGTAGAAGTGGAGGATTTTTATATTTCTAGTTCTGTTAGTAAATTATATTTGAACCATGATATAGAGTGTAATTTAAACTCTTAGGTTGAATTTAAAAAGGAGTACCAAAATGGGTAAATAGCAGTATCTTCATTTGGATTTTATATCTCATGATTATTTACTTTATGTTGTCAAAGTGGATTAAAATAATTATATTTTAAATAAACACTAATGTTGAGTCAAAAGTTCTACTTCTTACTTTTCCATTCCATTATTTATTCAAATCAAAATCACTTTTTTAATAGAAAATTTATAAACATGTTTTTCCCAAAGTTTTTTAGAATTTATTTGAAAAAACATTACCATTTACCATAAATAGAAAAAGTTATAAAGTATTATATATATAAACTTTATATTCTTCATTATAATTATCATAATGTGTATGTGTACAATTAATCAGACTCACTATTCTCAGACTAGAATATAGATTTAGACATGTTTATCATACTGAAAATGTATTAACAATCAGACTGATACCGGTACCGATAAAATTGGACTCACACTTATATTGATTTTCATATTTAATTTGATAAGGAAGTTCATTACACTGACTAAAGGTTATAATCAGAATGTGGAAAAAAATTATAATGTAAATAAAACTTTTAACAATGTAATTGTGTTAATATGAAATCAAAAATTCATTTATTCCAGGTCTATATGAGAAGTAAACCACCATCAATCTGAGGTTATTTCCTAAAAAATTAAAAATTTGAAAATTTAATGGATGAATATAAATTCTAGTTCATTTAAAGATATTCGAGCTAGTCGATTACATTTATTAAGGAATTTCTAGAATAATACTTTACATGAACAACTCATTAATAATATTTCTATTTCCTTATAGATTTTTTTGTTCTAAGGAATCCTGGTCAGATTTTCTTATTAAGAAATGTTTTAATTGTAACTTGCATTTGATCATCATAATGAATGAGGGCTTCTAAGGCTTGGAAGATATTAAATCAGATCCAACGGATCTAGGGATTATGGGGATAGTAAGATATATCCAATCATCACTTTGAGGGCTTTTATGGATTTCATGACAAAGTCTTACCAATACTCGTGTTGAGTTATTTCCTTGGTAATTAAATACAGACATTTATATAAGTATAAAATAATGTATACATTTAGTTTGGGTTATATACTACCTTAATATTAAGATAAAAATATATATATTTAAATATATTTAAATTCATTATTTATTTTTTTCTAATATCTTATTATTATTTAAAAAATTTAATTCCATTGTAAAATATCATAGAAAGATAGTAATCAGAATGATTATTCTCTATAATATATTTTATCATGTGAACTCATAATTTTGTAATAACATAATTGGGATAAATTAGATCTATTGTAATTATGATACTCAAATATAATCAGACAATTCGGTGGTTCTGATTTTGTGACTTTGTTAATCAAACTTAGGTCTATGTTCAATAATTTACGTAAAGAGGCTTTGGGTTTTGGTAGTTTAATATTCTTAAACTGGGTTTTTTAAATTAAAACCCACCCCCCATCTTGTAAGTATAGTTATTTGATCATATCATGCAATAAAATAATTAGTATCAGATATGGATTCCATAGCACATATATTTGTTGAGGTTTTACTTTCTTTACATGTTGCAAGTTATTTTAATGTTTTGATATAAAATTTTTGTTTATAAAAAACAATTTACACTAATATGTATCTATGGATAAGTTCTTTTTTTTAATTATGCAAGGTATTAATATTTTTTCAATAGAAAACCTAAATCCGAATAGACCTGTTATCTATGATGGTGTAGATTATAAGTACTAGAGAGATATAAAGAAAACCATTCTTATCAACATCGTGGTTAATGATTTTTTTGGCTTACTATATACTACAAGAATATCGATAAGTAATTTACTTCTTTTACCCATGATGAAAAATTTTAATATATGTTAAACAACAAATTTAGGAATACATTGTTATTTCAATACAAAAAGGCATTTGTAGTCTGATTTATTCTTGTGAAGCTGCCAATAAGAGATGGAAAAATATTTATATCACACATTTTGGTACATATAATGTTTTTGAAATTTAGAGAGAAATTTTAATAGAAAATTATTAGGCCCAATATTTATTAGTATTTTAATTTATTTCTAAGATGCAATTAAGGTTCAAGACTATTATAAATAGGTTACAATCAATTGGTGAGAAAAGTCTTGATGATGAGATCCTTGTTGAGAAAATTATTGATATCATGCCCAATAAGTAGGAATCAAAGAGAAGTATAATTGATGAAATAATAATTTCAAATTATATTAACATCTATGATCTTGTTGTTTTTCCAATGTAGTACGTGGGTAGGTACAAAAAAGTTATAGAAAAATCCAAAAATAAAAAGGTGGTGTTTTGTTTTCTACAACATCAACCTTACCATATAAATATCAATTAGTATATAAATTTGTTAAGTGGTCAAGAAATAAGAATCTAATTGTTCAATAGGATTCATGTGCATATAAACAATCTGAAAAACAAGCTACCGATCATAGACATAAGGATAAATAATATAGTAGGAAAGAAAATAATTCAGTACAGATACAGTAAATGTAATAAAGATAGAAGGGATATGAAAGATGAAGTCACTTTCTATGATTATAAGAAATATATAAACATAAAACTATATTTTCCAAATATGAAGTTTAAATATAGAAAATAAAAGGAATTCATAAAGGAATTCCAAAAGGTATTACAAATCCAGAGAAAATAAGTTCCTAAAAGTTACTGACACATTGAGTGAAAGTGGAGGGTATTATTTTAAATGTGTATATGATAATGAAAATTTAGATCAAATTAGCATAGGTATTTTTTCTAATGTTTTTAAAGTAAATAAATGTTTCATGGGTAAGTAATGAACAATTGAAATATTTACCAATATATCTCTTTATTCTAGTTATCCTGTTCAGAAAGATTCAACATAATTTCATGAACATACTTCTATGACTAATATTAGGGAGTATAGAAATTTAGTTATAATACTAAAATTACAAAATATCTAGATTGAGAAAACATTTTTCAAACTTATCCACTGGTAAATTTTTTTGTTAAAATGTACAAGAAAAAATAGACCTCATATAAATGGTTCTATAATGGGGTTTACATATATAAAAAATTAGTTTTAGTAATAATTTCTTTATTCCTAGAAATTCCCCATTTTTCACTAATTTCAAAGTGTTGGTCATTGGAAAACAATTTTTAATTACAAATGTTCAAACAATATATTTTTACAAAGCCTATTTTTCTGAAGAAAAAAATCTGATTCCTAATTATTTTGTTTTTGACAATACCATAACCAAGAAGTTTTGGGTTATAAAATACAAAAAATTTTGTTCTCAGAAAAAAATGGTAGTAACAAAAACAAAAATAAATGGCAGATTTATATCGGATGTTCTAGGAATATGATTGAAAAAAAAATTCTAGAAGATTATTAATATCAATAGTGAGAATGTAACTTTTAGAGATAACGATCAAAGAGAGAATATCAGAATATGTAACATTTTTCTTCATTGAAAATCCCTCAATTCAAATGCTTTTTTAAATAACATATCCAAAACCTTATAAGCATAATTAAATTATGTGATTAAATTTTCCTTGTGATATTTAAGTATGATAAATCCATAGAATATATTTTCAATGATAAATTTATTATTTCATCTAATTGGTTTGATATTTGTTACACACATAACATAGAAGACCTTAGCAGCCATGAATTTCCTTACCTTAGTTTAATGGAAGATCAAAATAGCTTACGGAATATAACGTTTGATGTTGTAACCATAGAAACATATCTATGTGGACTAAGAAAGTACTTGTTAAGGATCTATTGCAACTTAGTTTTGATACATCAGAAGTCTTTAACTCTTGTCAATATGGTAAGAAACTTAAGTAAATCTTTAAATCTATTAGTGACATAATAACTTAAGATGATTTCTAGTTAGTCCACATAGACTTATTTGGTCCTATAAAAACTATGTGTATTATTATAAAATACTCTCTATATCTCTTAGTCTATGATTAAAAAAAAATTACATATGTATATTTTCTCATGAATAAGTCTGGTGCCTTTTAATATTTTAAAACTTTTGTATCCATTGTTAAAAATGAGAAAAAAATCCCTTGATAACTATTCATAGTGATCATGGTGGAAATATTATAACTTCATAATTTCAACCTTATTATTTTAAAAAGGTATTGAACATAAAATTTCATCACCTAGAACTCCTCAGAAGAATAGATTAGTTTAAAGAAGAAACATAGTTATTCAAGAAATAACTAGAACCATATTGATTGAATAATCAATTTCCAAAATAAATGGTCTTAAACAGTTAGAACATTATTCTATGCTATAAATCAAGTTTCAATTATCCATTCTTTTTTAATAAAACTCAATATGAGTTGTGTCATGGAACAAAACCAAAAGTTTCTTACTTAAAATGTTTTGGTTACAAGTATTCATATTGAAAACAAAAGATAATTTTAATAAATTTTCACAAAAATCTGATGATTGGATATTTTTAGGATATTATACTATTTCTGAGGTTTATATAGTTCTCATTAAAACAAATTTATATTGTTGGTAAAATAGAACATTATATGTTTGATGAAACCGGCCCTTTTTTTCAGACAACCACAACCAGCATCTTTAAATTTTATTTCTAAAACTAATTTTTAACATATTTTAGAAAGTTCTTATCATAAGTATATTACTCAAGAAATTGTTTCTGAAGTTATTCCATGGGATTATTTTATAAATTTTTTGAAATAACATTCTTTTTAGAAATGAAGAATTTTTTAGGTTTCTTATATTCATCCTAGTGAAAGTTTCATTGGTGATATAGATTGACCAGTTAGAACTAGAGGTTCCCTAAGGATTTTGGTTAAATGTATTTCTTTTTATAATGAATAAAAACCTAAGAATCATGGTGAGTATTTAGGTGAAAATGATTGTATTAAGGTTGTTAAAGGCGTTCTCAAGGAATTTGATAGGAACAATGTATATAATTTTGTTGAATGACCTTCAGAAACATCTATAATTAGTGAAAATGGGGTTTTTGGAATAAGTGTGATGAAAATGGAATAATCATTACAAATGAATCTAGACTTGTTACAAAGGCTTAGAATCCACAAGATGAAATATATTACGAAGAAACCTATGCACTGATAGCAATAATTGAAGATTTCTAAAAACTTTTATCCCTTGTAGAAATCATTAATTTCAGCCATTTTTAAATGGACGTAAAGTGGGATTCTCTTAATGGATGTGTTCAAAAGGATTATTATGTTAAACAACCCCTTGTATTTGAAAATTAAAAATATTCAAAACATGTTTATAAGCATAACATATCTTTATAAAGATGTAAATAATCCCCTAGAGCACGGTATGACAGATTAACGAAATTTTAGTTACAGAACAATTTTCATAAAGGACCTGTGAATCCAATTATTATTATCAAAGAAGTTAATAAACCCATTATGACTTTTCAAAGATATTTATGACATTATATTTTGTTAAACAAAAAATCTTTAATATTTTCCTTTTCAGATCTTTTGAAATCAATGTTTGAAATGAGTATGATGGGTGAGTTAACATATTTTCTTAGTATTAAAATTTCAAAGAAACCCTAAATAATATTTATATCTCAACCTAATTATATATAATATATTCTTATGAGATTTGGATTAATAAATAATAAAAGTATAATTACTTCTATTGGTACCTGAAATAATTCATATCTAGATGATAATAGTTAAAAAGTTAATCAAAATATATTTAGAGGAATGATAGGATATTTACTTTACTTAACTACTTGTCTTCTAGATTTAATGTTTTCTATTTTCCAAAATGAAATATATCAAGAATATAAAATGGAATAAAATTCAAAATCTATAAAACTAATTTTTCATTATTAAAATATAACTATGAATTTATGACTTTTCTATTATTCTAGAAATGTTTTGGAATTAAATTTTTTTTCAGATACTGACATTAGTGGAGGTAGAATGGACAGAAAAAGAACCTAGAGAACTTTTCACTTAATAGGTGATTCATTAATATCTAATTCATATATGAAACAACACTCTATAGAACATTCAACTAATTAATTAAAATATATGGTAGTAGGAAGTTGTTGTTCTTAAGTGTTGTGGATAAAACAAACACTCGTTGACTATGAAAAGAGTTTTACAAAAACTCAAATACCTTATGATAATACAAGTTTCATTACAATAAGTAAAACCACATCACATCACTCATGTTTTAGAACCATAGATATAAGAAACCATTTTTTAGGGATCACAAACTTAAAGGAGATATAATTTTACAATTCATCAGAAATCATGATTAACATGGTGGAAATTGTAAAAAGTTTTCCAGATTCAAAATTTATAGTAATGAATTTTACTAATAAAATTATTACATCTCATTTACCTAATAAAATTATCTTAATTATTATTTTGTTTCAAAACTATCATAATCTATTTAGTTTAGAAAATCTAACAATAATAGTTTATTTATAATGATGGATTTATTCACTCTGGAAGGTACTCTTCTATTATTATACAATTTATATTAATTCATTAAATCAGTTCATTAATTATTTTCTTTATACTTTTAGTTTTTTTAAAAACTTTTGATTTGTTTTAAAAAAAATTAAATTTTTTCTTAATTTGATTAATTACCATTCATATAGATTTTTTAAAAAAATATTTTGAGTTAAAAATTCTTAAAATATTAATTCAGATCGATATTAACTTTCAGATAATAATGAGTTCATATTATCCATAGTTCATCATTTAGGAGATGAATCAGAATATTTATGCCTATGAAGGGAGGGCCACCACCCACCCCCCATGTACCACATTGGTTTTTCATAAAATTTTCCCCTATGTTTATGGACACCTAAAAGGCATCATCCCAAAAGATATTCTTTTCATCTTTTTTATCATTCTAAGTATTGATAAAATGGTAAATACTGAGTATTACAACAAATGATTATTATTCAACAAAAGGTTTTTTGAAAGATATTTCTATAAAAAAAGTTCCTCTTTATAGAAGACTATCGATTTTCATGTTTGGGAAACCGTTTTCATTGAAAAATGAGATAAAAACATTGATTTATATTACCCAGAAATAGTTCATCAATATTTTACAAATGTTAAGTATTTCAAGGAATATGGAATAAAAAAAATCTGTTCCTTTGTATGGGAAATGGTAAAATTGTATTATAAGAATGATGTGAGTCTGGTAGGAGTATAATTGGAAAAAGAGACCTAATTTCATTTACAAAGGATGCTTCATAATCTTGAAAATATTGATTAAAAAATGCATAAGATTCATTATTTTCCCATTATAATAAAGTGAAAACGGTTAAAAATGGATTATATAGTGGTCTATCTATTGATAAAAGGGTTTCTTATTTTGATAAAATGGGATAGAGATACATTAAAGTTATCAAACGTTTTTGAATCGGATTTTCTTATAAATACGATAAAGATATATATTATTAAGATCATATTTTTTAATATTTATAACATCAAGTAAGGATTAATCATCTAAATATTCAAAATGATGGTTTTTTTGTTTAAAAAAATCTAAAACATTTATGGTTTTTTTCAAAATTAAAAAAAAATCATATTTGATGAGTGAAAAGATATCTTTTATTAGTCATAAAATGATGAATAGAACGAGGATTATTTTATATGGAATATTTATGATTTTTTTTTTGGGAAATTTGGAGGTACTACATCAAAGGAAGGACCATCATGGAGGCCTGGGTGAAGAAGAAAAATAAATGGAATATAGAAATTTCTCCTCCAAATAAGTGGAAAGGAAAAATCTTCCTGATGATATTTTTAAAGAATAGATGAAAAGAAAAGATAATAAGAATTTAGAGGATCCATTGTTCAGACTCGATCTAAAGGAATAAAAATAATTGAAAACTCATGATTCTAATATATTATAATAAGTAGAAAAGAAAAATCATAAAAAAAATAACATAAGATAATATTTATGAGAATTAATTTAAAAGATTAGAAAGGGCATTAGAGAAAGTTTCTTTACCAACTTCTCAAACTAATCAAGTCAATCTGGGATATGAAGAATGTTTTAAAGAAGTATTTGTTTTATATATTTATGTTCTTTCAGTGGAAAAAATAGAAAAGGAGAAATTTATTAATGAGGTAATATCTCTAGATAAACAATAGAAAATGGAGCTAGTTGGAAAAGGAGTTCTTAGAACTTTGAGATATCTTAAAGAATATCATGAAAAGGAATTAAATGAAAAAGTTTATTAAAATTACGAGGAAGAAAAATAAGTATATGTATTAGAAATATTAGAATAATTAATTGATTACAAATTAATTGAATATGATATTTAGGAAAAGGTAGATAAAAAAAGAGATTAGTAATAAGATGTGAATGAAGAGGTAGATGATATAGAAGAAAAACAACCCCATGGGACTTCATAAAAATCATAATTAGAATCCTCATTATAATTACCATCCAAAATAGATATGGAATGTAAATATGGAGGTTCTAAAGAGGAATCATCATCCTTAGAAGAAGTTGAATCTTCATCAAAAAAAGATAAAGATGATCAAATTTTAAAAACAAAAGTTTCTAACAAATTAAATATTGATGATTTGGATGATACAGAATCATATGATGATAATACATTTTATATATATTGATAAATATGATTCCAAGAAACAGAGGTAGAATGAAAAGGTAGTGTATGTCAGACCATGACAAATAAAACCTCCTATGGTTTTCTAAGAAAAATCATATTTAGAAGGAACAATTTCTTTGGATGTAATTAACTGTGTAATTCTAGTGTTGATGATATTATAATGAATAATTAATTATTTTTCTAGACCAAAATAAAGGAGTCAACTAATTCATGAAATTATTGACCATAAATAGTAGTCAATAAATCTTTTAACAGAGATGGTCATTTCAATCAAAGATGATTTTATAAATTTTTTAATAAATTATTCATACTCATAAAAAGGCATGTAATGATATGGTTAAATAGTATCATCATGTTGGTGTTGATATTTGGATACATGATGAACAATTTGAAGTAATAGTTCATCATTTGGGGGAATTAGAAAATTCATTCCATGAGTTATGTTCTCACATAGCTGAAATAGTTGGGTTTTTCAAATATTTCAAAGATGCCACCGATGAAATAATCAATGATTTTTAATCTATGAAGAAGAAGATCTGAGATATAGATCTTGAGATGACAAGACTACAATCTATTGATGTTAAACTATTCTTTGTCAAATTTTAGAATAAAAATCATTTGGAAGTAGTTAAAAAGATAAGTTCTTTATAAGATAATGTTGACAATATATAGAAGGATCAAAAGGTGTTAAAATTTTGAAATCTTTTTTGAAAACTCTGATAAAGGAATATTAATGTTTTTTTATTCTAAACTCTATTTGTGTCTATTTTTCTAAAAAATTAATGTTTTTCTATAAATGAATTACTCTCTCTTCCAAATCCTATTTTTGTGAGTGTTTTCCCATTCTGATTGGTTTAATGTTATTTAATATATATTTATGTATAATAAGTTAATTCATTTTATTATTTATAATTTTTTTCCCTTCTATAACATTTTTGGAAACTCTATACTTTTCCCCGTTCCTTTATAAGATAAAAAAGGATGAGAATTTTATAAAAGGGGTAGAAAATCTAAAAAGAGGAGAATGTTTTTATTAAAAAGTAATTTATGTTAGTAATGGGAGAAAATGATCATTATGTGAGAATAATTATTAAGGGGGAATCATTCTTAGAGAATATCTTTTCTAATACTCCACTATATTAACAATAGTATGCAAAAAATTTATATACTCAGGGGGTGGGTGGTAAGTTCTTAATGACTAACTGTTAATATAATGTTCTTAATAGAACATAGAAGATATTTTTTTCAAAGTTGTTTTTTTATTTATGTATTGGGGTTTTTTATTTCCACAGATAGATAGATTATTGAGTCATAGGTTCAACTTATTAATTTTCCATTCTTAATTTTTAAAACACCCAACCAATTTTATAAATACTTCTTTACTAAATTTTTATGTACAATGTTTTTTAGAATATTTTTTTAAAGCCACATTACGATTTAACATACTTAGAATATGTTACAAAGTATTACATATGTAAACATAAAATTACTCATTATGATTATCATATTGAGAAGATTCCTATAAATACCAGGTAATTTGAAGAATTTAGAGCTAGTCAATTATATTCTCCCTCAGATTTTCAAAATAATTCTTAGTGCAAATATATCATTCTTATTCTTTGTATTTATTTAGATGGTTTTTTGTTCTATAGAAACCTTTTCATATTGTCTCCTTAATAATTTTTCTAATTTTAACTTCCATCCAATCATCGTAATGATCATGTTATTCTGGGGCTAGGATAAAGGAAGATCTGATCCATCAAATCGAGGGATTACAAGGATAGTAAGATAGATCTGATTATCATATTCAAGCATTCCAGGGATAGTAGGACAGAGACATTCTGATCGTCATATTGAGGGATTTCCTTGGTATGGAGGAACATACATTACTGTAAGAATAAAATATTGGATACCTCTATTATAGGATATATATTACCTTACTGTTATGGTTAATGTATGTCTATATTTTAAATATATTGAAAGTAATTATTCCATTTATATCTATTCTTTTTTTGTAAGATTTTAATTGCACTATGAAATATAATAAAAATATATTCATTGGACTTCACTTTTTTTACAATCTATTTTATCATATTAACACTAATTATGATTATAAGATAGCTCTGATAAATAGTATCCATTTTTATTCTAATACTTTTGTATAATGAATCTATTTTTTTTTGTAATGGTTGTATGAATTGTTTTATTAGATTGAGGGCCCAGTCTGATTATCTAATTAAAATGGCTTTGGGTTTTGTTTAGTAAAAAATTCTTAAACATAGATTTTTAAATTACAATTCCCCCACTCTTGTAAGTATTATTATTTTATCAAATCATATGACCCAACAACTAAATGGTGTTAACCATAAATGATCATCCAAATTCATATGAAGAAACTTTGGATTCTACAGGAATATACTTATGGAAAGGTGGGATAAATTATGAGATAGATTCCATTATGAGAGATTATACATGGATCATTGATTAAATTCTAGAAGGTTCAAATAATATTATATATAATTGGTTGTTTAGAATAAAATATGCTTCTAATAGAATCATTCAAACTTTTGTAGTAAGAATGGATGAAAAAATATTCAATGAAAAGGAGGGTATTTATTATTTTGAGACATATGCTCATGTGGGTTGTATTACATTGTTATAGATTATCTGGTTGTTATGTTATAAATATCACATATGTTTTTACATAATTGATGTTAAAATATCCATTCTAAATGGTGATTTAGATAATGAAAATTAAATGAAATGAACATAGGGATTTATTTTTCAATGAAATGAGAATAATATTTTTTAAATAAGTTAAATATCTATGTGGTCTCAACCATTAAATAAAGTAATGGAATTAAAATTTTTATTATATTATTATTTTCTAAAATATTTAGACATAATAATTTTGATAAATCTATTTTATTGATGTTTTCAATATACTTTAATGTTTTGGGTTGTCTCTATATAGATTATTTTTTAATTTTTTTGTCCCATATGATTTTTACAAGTGATACATAAAGAATATTTATAGTTTGATTATTATGAAGGATCATAGAGTATTTGATTTTATTCATGGAATCAAAATTGGGAAACCTAGTGGGGTGATATTCCATTAGTAATTATAATTAAATTAGTAAAATTTAGAATAAATTCTACCGTATTAATTTCAAAGAAGTAAATACCCCATTTGAATCAACGGTTAAGTTGATTTATAATATAGGAAGAGTGGTTTTAAAATATGAATATGATAATGTGATTGGATCTCTAATATATGTATTTTTTTTTAATATTTATATATCTTCATATGTGTCTAAACTAAGTAGATATACTAGAAATCTACATAAGGACCATTAGAATAGAGTAACCTGGGAATTTGGTTACTTGGAGGAAACTAAATGTCTTGATATTTTTTACATTGGTTAAACATCTATATTTAAATGATACCAAGATGGATGTTGGATTAAAAATGATAGAGATATTAAATTCACCTTAGGTTAGTTATTCTCACTTGGAGGACATTTAGTTTCTTAATATAGCATGAAACAAACATGAATTTCACATTTAACCAAGATGTCAGGAATTATTTCCTAACATCATGTGGAAAAGAGGAAAATTAGGGGAGGTTATTAGATAATAATTTTTGGAATAATTTTATTCTACCAATTTTCATTCATTGTTATTATAAAGAAACACAATCATGAAAATATAGTCTCATGTGTAATAAGAAGTTTAGAAACATCAACTTAAGGTCTGCTTATGTCAAGAAAGAACTACAAAATGGATCCAAAACTATTATATATGTGACATATTATGTGAACATAGTTCATCCCTTTATAGAATCTATATTAAGGGAAATTTTACCATTCCTTAATAATGAAATGGGTCTGAATCCCACTAATTAGTAATTTATTAATAATAACCTAACACTTTTTTATTTTGGTCCTAATTAAGTGTTTAATGAATAAGAAAATATTATTATAGTTATTTTTTAATTTGATAGTTTTTCCTAGAGTAGTATTTTATAAATATAACTTGTTTTTATTTGTGGTTGAAAAGTATCTATTAATGAAACATTAAGACTCTTTGAGCTATGTTAAAATTATAATGGTACCACATTGTATTGTTTTTCTTATATTATTATAAAATCATTGTCATTTATTATTAGATTTAGATTAACTTCTAAGAGCATATTTTAAAGGATAAATCACATGGCCATAATAATGATATAAAATTAGGATTCTACAATTAATGGGAAATTGTTATATATGATACGACATTGGTGGTTTCATAAATATTTGTATTTTAATTCTTAGAAAAAATCAAATATGAAATTACATTGAGAATTATAAACTAATTATGGGTTTAAATTTAAATTAAACCTTATTATTTATAAAAAATTATTACAAATTTCTAGATCTAAGGTATTTTTAATGTGAAACAAAATAGGAAGAGTGTTATATTTTATATATATAATATTTAATTTGATATTATAAAATTTAAAATATTAATTGAGAAAAAAAATTTGGAAAACATATTTGGGATGCTGAGGATAATAATTTTAACGATTCTAAAATCTCTTGGGATGTCAAGGGTTATGAATTTTGAATGAGAAAGGATTGAAGGAAATTTCTTATGGGTCTTGAGATACAAAAGGATGTATTTGTTTACTTTAATGAATATATTAACAAATGGGATGAGACCATAAATTTTATTTTATGTTAACTCTATGTTAAGTATCCCAAATAATGTCATTCATCATAGTTGAGAACCATATGGACATTATATCATGGTTTTTTATTTTTTGTTTTTTGACGAATTCTTGAGTAAATCTAGCTTTCATAGAATAATAAATAATAAATATATTTTTTGGTTATATTCACTCTATTTTGGGTGTTATATGCTACATTCTTTTCTTTTAAAGAATAGTGAGGTGAATCTATAGGTGACATCCATGAATCAAAGAATGCAGAACTCAACGAGGAAGAATGTAACATAAACAATATGTCAACTCAAAAGAAGTTGATATAAATTTTTCCTCACTTTTTAATTTATTCGCACAATATGGAACTTCACCCATTTAATCTTACATGAAATTAGAATTTTCTATTACACCTCACCTCACATTTTCTTTGTAAAGATATTTTATTATTACATGGGCCATTGATCATAAGATTTATTATTATTGTGATATATCTTACACAATATATAATGAATTAATTCAATCCTTTACATAGAAGGGATGACTTTATTTGTATTTGTATAGACTTCTCTTATATATTAAAAACACTCCAATGAACGTATAGGGAAAAAATAAAAAAATTAACATTCAAATTGATGACCTTTTTTTATTTTTGATTAATTATTATAAAATTAAATCCCTTCTAAGTAGTTAAATTGTGATGATATTTAATACTAAAAATAAATAAAATTATGAAAACTAATCAGTCATAAAACTTCATAGTGTTTATGTAATAAAATAGAGAAGTCACAAAATCCATGGGAGGTTTGATGATCTTATATGGATGACAATGGATTTACATTCAAATTTAGTTATAGTGGTTTGATTTATGAAAAAATATTATGATCACATGACATATGTTGAGTGTTGAGGTACATGTTTTGATGATAGGTAAACCACTAGGGTATATTTAAATATCCCATAAAATGTATGAAAATTGTTGTAGAATGAAAAAATGATGGAGTTAAACATATAGGTATCAGGTGGAAATTTTTTAAATATCAAAATATCAATCATAGGTAGTGGTAAACAGGTTGATGTAATAAATATATTACAGGACCAATATTTATAAAAATTGACCCCCAATCTAAAAATGAGTGATTGATAGAATATCATAATGAGAATATTATTCTCAAATTATATAAGGTCTCTGGGAGTTATCATGGTGTTTTTTGTGGATAGATTGTTTTATTAGAGGTTTTTAATTGGTTTTATAATCTATTTGAGCCATGTCTATGAAGGTGGAATCATAATAGTTGATAACAATGACACTATCTAAAATTAAAGAAGAACCACATATCATGGGTGGTGAGATGTAAAAAAACCATACAGTATAACACAATGCGTTTTAGGAATGTAGATATTGTGGTAACTAATATTTTATATATCAATACATGATATAACTACTAATAATGACATCACAATATACCAAATAAACTCTGGTACTATGCTTGTGTTGAATTTTATCCATATAGGATGTCACTAGAGGACAAATTATGACTTGTTGAATGAAATATGCAGTGCGACCACAAAAATGAATTGAATATAACTATTATAAAATGTTTAAAAATATATCTATGATGAAAGATAAGGTCACTTATTATGATTGATGAAGATTCACGAGGCATGAGTGTTTAAAATAATGGGAACAAGCCTTTCTTGGATGATAAAATTTAACATTTCCAATCGTGGTTCAGTCAAACGAAATTTACCTGATAAGTCAAATTCCATGAAAAAGTATCAAGGAGGATAAGTAACATGTTTTAAATGGAGAAAAGGTGATATCATTAAAAGAGATATTTTAATAGAATGTGACGTGGAATATCAGAGATAAAATTAATGGAAAATTAAGAAGAAACCCATATCTAATAATTTATGACCAAGGATATTGTTAGATATGTTTTATTTGATGAAAGATTGTGTAGAGTTCCCTCTAATTGAATTGAATATTTTTTTTCAATCTAGTATCATTAAATTTACCAATAATATGCTTTAATGAAAATTCAGTTATTTATTAGGAAATTGGGACACATATACTAATTGGATATAGTTATGAAAATTAAATTTATATGGAGAATCTGTATACATATATGTTTTTATTATAAATTGGTGTTTTTTGATAAAATTATATTATTTTAAAGCTTCTACATAGACTGAATATCAGCACAACACGGTTTTTAAGCAAGTCATATGTTGTTGGTATGAGAGTACCTATGCTAAGAAAGTTATGATTTAGATGTAGATTGATTTTAGAATAATTCATTGTTCATGGGTGATATATCATATGAATAATACACATTAAAGGATCTTATAGTGAAAAACATTTTTGAAAAATGAAGGAGGACATGGACTTTATATAGATTAGTGGCTAAGATAAGAAAATGATGACCATTGATTTTTTTTAATGAAGATGAGAGTTGTTAGATCCATCTGTAAGATCCAATTTACATCACTATTTTAATCAGAGAATAAGTGGAATAGGATCAAAAATAAATATCAGAGTTCTAAAATGATAGTAGAGTTGATATTGAAGTTAACCTAGTAAAAAAGGAAGCATGGTGCAACCATAGTACAACACAACACAATGGTGAAATATTTCATACTAATACATATATTTTTCTATGATTTTGTGTTATTGTGAGTTATACACAGTAAAAGTAGGTTTTTACCAAAAACATTAATCCACACACTTGTAAGTTAGTGAGTCTTGAAGAGTTGTGACTTTACTAAATTTACAATAGATTAGTGAGTTCCAATATTACTTATGTGTAGTTAGAGAGAGTATGTCATATACTCGGGATTATATAATTTAAGGAAAAATAAGTAAAACTATGTATGTTCCTTCATTTACATACATGTTTTCTAATTTGTGTTGGAATGTGAATAAATGAGCCTAGAGGTACAAATAAAAATCATAATATCAAAATGAGGTAAAAAAGGAACTCATATAACAAATTAATGAAAATCTAAAAAAAATTGAGTAGTTTAATAGGTTTGGTAATTTGGTAACATTTAAATGAGTCAGAACTTGATTACCCTCACCCCGTTGTGGTTCCTAATAGTATTTTCTTATAAAATAACCAACAATTGATATTAGTGATAATGAGATATTTTTAATTTTATTGATCATTAATATATTTTATGTGGTAATAAATTTGTAATTCACCTTAACTATAAAAGAATTTGTAATTCAAATGAAATTTGAATTTTTTTAATGGATATGATGGATTTTTAATCATGGTTCATAATATAATTTTGAATTTATTGAGTGCTTAAATTAACGTCTTTTAAAAAAATTTGATTCCAAGGATGTGACTCGGGTGATCAAGTTATTCTGGGGAATGTTGGGACACCTTTCAAAAGAATTAATGGTTTTTTATATGGTGCATGGTTTTATGTGCATCGATCATGAGAAATCCTATAACACCCTTAGTGTGAGGAGGTTTTCAGTTTAATTTCTATAAAGAATAAATTTATGACACGGTTAGAGAATGATTTTTAGAAATACACTAAAATTAAAGGATAACTCATACAACTTATATGGGAATAGAGGATTAGTGCATGGTTTTCCCATGATTCAAACAAACCATGTGAATTATGGGAGACTGAGATAGAGCCAATTTGAATTATTTATGCATGGTTCGGAAAACCATGTGGCTCAAGCAAGATAGATTACCATGATTAGGTAGATACTATTTCAAAATTGTCATATGTTTTAGAAAATCAAACATCCAAATCATTTAACCAATTAAAAAGAAGATAATTACATTTTTTCGACTGTGGGGTTTAACAGTGATTCCCCTCTTTTTCTCTTCATCCCTCATGTGCACTCCCTAGCTCGGAGGTCCTTCATACCACATTTGATCCTTCTTTATTTGGATTGGTTTTGGGTGTTTTATTCGATGATTAATAGTGATATTAACCCACATCCATCCACAAATTTTCTTTATCTTGGGTTTCTATAATTTTTTTCTACACATGGGATTTTTGAGAAGATTCCACCAAAGCATGATGAAGTCACTCTAAAAAAAGGATTTCATGTATCCCACATAGAATAAACCCCAAGATGAAATAATCCTTCCATAATTCATTAATTCTTCAATGGTAAAACATAATATGAATATTTTTCAATCATTTCATATTTAATTATATTATGTTTCCTATTTATTTTTATAATTCATTATAACATGGGGTATCGACAATAAGGGTGATGAATTGGTTAGTTATGTTAATGTATTGAGATAAATTGATGTTTATGTTAAGATCCAATTAAATTTTTTAATTAATTAGTATGGAATCCCCTTAACCTTAATAAGATTCAAGGGACATGGGAGCCCTTATGCTCTAGCTGGATAACGTGATTATCGATGGTTAAGGCCATGACCTCGACTATTTTCCCTAGATTAAGAATTTTTTCTTGAGGATTGTTATTTAATTAAAGGAAAAAATGTATATAGTGGTCCAATTAGGAGACTTTGACACCTCTTTATAGTGGTGAGTGTACATAGATACCTATGGACTATATGGATTTATATAACTCATGGTGTGACATAGATTTTTTGGGCCTGTAGTGTTGAATAAACATGGGAGACCATCCTCCATATTATTGTATGATTCCAAGGTTGACAACACTTTTACTTATTGGTATGATCAAGAGATAATTCCAAACTAGAATGACCATGGACATCGAGATGGGTCATGAAACATTTTATAAAAACTTTATAGGATGGTGTATCCATATTAAAGCCTTGGGTTAGTGATGTGTTTATGAAGTGGTTGAGTGATAAAGTTTCACTATGTGATGGTTGTTGACTCAATAGACCAGTTTGATTTTGATGTCTCTAAGTGGAGTGTCTATATTTGTTTTGAAATATTGAACACCAGTTATTACCCAATGGACTAACCCTGAGTGTGGGTATGTTACATGGGTACTATCAACTATAGGTGTCATGTGGGACTAAATTTAGTTGGTAAGACTAATGGTGATATGACAATGTATATATATTGGTAGAGAGGTCTAAGGGTTTCACTTTAGGACCCATGTTACTTTGTGAGCTGAGAATGATATGATGTCTAAGGCAAGTTAAGCCTGCAGATGACCACTTATTTCTCTTACTTGATCATTCTTGATTTCCCATGATGATGGGAGCCCTGGGAAGGTGTTTTATTTTATATGTCATTATTCTTAGACTATGGAGGGGTATATGACCATTATTCCTGATTGTGCCTTGGGGATGAACTTATTACCACTGGTTAGAATGTGTGGGATCCATAAGGATAAGTATACCACCCTAGGAAGAATTGTGCTTTATGGGTGACCCAGATATGTTTTCTTCTCTGTATGGTATTGTTCATGAGGTGGTTGATTTATTCCATGTGTATGGGTATATTTCTACTGGTTTGCTAAAACCTTATTCCACAGGGATGGGTATATTACCCCTAGTTGGACTATGTTATATAGTTTCACCAAGATTACCATCGGATTAGAAAGAAGGCGTTATTAGTTGGAACTATCATCATGACATGATCAAAGACACCCCAACATTATCCAAAGATGGTATGATCAATTGGGATCCTTGGACTGAGGATCAATAATGGAATGGTACTTTGTAAATGGGTTGACATGGTCCAAGAGACATGCTCAGAGACATTATGGCTTCAGGATGATGAAGGTATTGCGGATTTTTATATTAAGTTATTCTTAAATAGTTTATTTTTTATGTTAATTGTGTCACAGGAATATGTTAATACATTTTTTATATTTTATGGAGCCTCATTAGTGATTACCTATTTAGTTATGTACTAACACCCTTCTGAAGACTCCACTGCCCTTGTGTATGTGATTAGTCCCTCACTTGGTTGCAGGAATGGGTAGGGGAATAACATAGGTTGGTCAAGTAGGGTATACTGAGAATTTATTCAGTGTTTGGGTTAAAGATATGGCCTAGATAATTAGTGTCCATGCATTTTAATTTTTAAATTTATCTAAATATGTGATGAGTCCAGTTAGCAAACAATCTTTTTGTGTGATTGTATGATTCAATATCACTTTATTATTTTTGATTGCTGTTTATTTATTTTATTGTGTGTACTCAAATGTATGATTTATATTAATGGTCAAATTTTTTATTTATTTTTTGTGATAACATACATTTAACATTGGGTTATTATCCTAGAAGTACCAATTTAGACCCCAATTACTTGTTAGTAGCCACTGGTGTATGGGGAGACGCGTATAATGTCAAATTGTAGTCTCATCTGATAACTATTTAGAGTGACCTTGGATGGAATTTTACAAAGTGGTATCAGAGATGTTTTTATTTCTCTAAGTATTTGATATGTGGTAAAAAAGATACATAAGAATGTGTCAGATCTTGTGAAGAAACCTATAATAGTGCATCAGGAAGGTTATTCCAAGTAGAGTTCAAGGTTACAATGGTAATGTGATTTTTATTCATTTCTTTTATTGTAATGGTTATTTGTTATTTTCACCATGAGTGATACACAGGAAGTTTGAGGTCTATTATTATTTACTATATTTTCGGTTTAAGACCATAGGTAAGAATCCAATTAATTAACATTTGACTCTTGGCCTATATAGGAAATAAACATCTCATGGATCACATTAAGAATTCTAAATTCACATGATATAGGCATAATGATGTGATTATTTCTATGGATAACTAAGGATCAACTGATAACTTGATGATGACTACATAGATTTTGTTTTCCCATATAATAACTTATTGGTATTTCACTATGTTCAACAAACTTATAAATATGATTTACTCTTGGGGAATGTCTTATGGATATTGTAGTGAGGTGAAAAATTTCAATGATGGTGATATACTCCCCTCATCATGGGATGAGTAGAGATCCTATGGGGTTATTAATGAAAATTATATCCTTATAGGTTCACCATGTGAGTATTATTTTATAATAGTTATTGTTATATAAAATGATAGTAACAACATATATAGTGTTTTCACATATATATTGGAATTATATTCTATCTAACCAAACCTCAAGTTTGTATTTATTTAGAAGTGAAATTATAGTTTGATTCCATTATATAGATATATGAATGTGGAAATGTTATAGACCTTGAGAAAGCAGTCCCATTAGAGGAAACTCTATGAGAACCAATGACTTGGTAGGATGAGGGTTGGAATTTGATATTATCATGATCTGAGAACCTTTAGAGGGTGTTAGAAAATGAGGTGTCAAATGCTTATAAAAGTTAAAATCATTTTTTTCCATGAGTTATAACACTATAAGTATTTGTTCTATGTTCTAGGTGGGAGAACCTAGTGAACCATGAGATACCACTCAGTTTTCTATGAGTTGGAGCCTTACAGTGATAGAGGGAAACTCACGAGAGGGTTTATACTAGGTTTTTTTGTTTTTTGAGGTATGACACATGGGTAGGTGATTGGGGTTATTTTTAGGCACTGGAATTTCTATCAAGTGTGATAAAGGCATTTTTATTCTTTAGACCTTTTTAGAATGTACACTTTCATGTACTTAGGGACATAGAATGGAGTTTGATGGTTGTTAGTTCTGTTGTTATCTTGAGGAACTAATGTGTTGAGAAATATGGTTAGTGATTTTAATGCATTTTCCAAGTAATAATGGTGTTTGACTCATGTGATCATGAGATGTATTTTTTTGGTTGGGTTGTACTAGAGCATATTCTCATTCATTTTCAGATGAGATCAAGGTAGTATGCACTGGATATGTGTGGTGATGTTTAGTTTGGAATTGGTGAGTTTCCATGTGATGGCTAAGTACTAATGGAATAAATGACTTTTTTGTCTTGGTTACCTGGGGTTTTTTGTGAAAAAATAAAATGTCCCTCTATGATAGGGGACACAAGGGAAATGGTTCTACTGTGGTTAAATAGTTGATCTGTGAGTTTTTCTTGGGAAATAATGAATGTGTGTCGAAGAGATTAATATTTTTTTATTATTTTGACTTTCTGAGGATTTGCTAAAGGAATTTTTAACAAGATCTACCATATGGGGAATGCATAATTTGTTGTAAGAGAGTGAAACACTAATTATGATATGGTATTAGGAACTAATTTATTTTGTGATGGTTCATAGGTATATGAGGGTTTTTCCATGTCTAGTACCCATATTTAGGGATGGAAATGATGTCGGTTAGGGAATTTATATTTTGATCAAATGATGTGATGATAATGAAACTTCTATTGTGGGGAGCAGGATTCCAGTCATCGGTGTATGAATCTTGGGTTGGAAGGGGCATGGGGATGTGGAGTCAACCATAGAGTTGTCAGGATGGTAGTTTTTTATTGGTGTGGAATAAATACATTTCATATTGATATTCCTCAATGAGTATTGTATTGGAAATCATAGGTGATGGTGAATAATGACCATGAATTTGCATTGTGATCGGGATGGTGTAAACTGAACTATGTGTGTTTTGATTGGAGGTTTTTTAGTTCATCTAATAGGGAATGAATTTGGTTCTTGATGTTTGAGGAATAAAAAATGATATTACATCAATATTCATGTATGGACTTCGATAAGAAGTTTTGGATGATCACAATATTCCACTAGGTATGAGTCCATCATTATAAGGCACCAGCCTTAAACCTTACTTAATCTTGAGTTATTACAAGATTACACATTGAGGATCTTTTCAGGTTTAGAGTTTTAGATAATTAGATCATGAAACTTGCATTACATTCCACATTTAAACAAAGTGGTTACATAAAAGACAGTATTCATTCTTCCCATCAACGGAAACATATTGAAAATAAAACATGGATTCTTTCTTGACACATCCTTGACACTATCATCACATCATGTACCTTTCCCTTGACCTATGAAAAACATTTCAAAAACTTGGGATGAGCATAAAAAGCTCAGTAAGGGTTATAAAAATATGGAAAGGAAACATGAGTTCATATATACAGAAGAATGAAATCATACTTTACCCATAAAACATAGGCACTCTAACATAACTCATCAAACCATGAATAAATCATTGAAAACATAAGACATAAATTTAACTTGAGGTATTCATAACATTCTTACGTAGGGAGTAACCCTCTTGGTTATGTTTGGAATACCCATCATAGTATATTCCCTAAATCTCTTCGGAGAAACCTTAACGTTTCACTCCTTCACGTTACCCAATGCATTGGAGAGCTATATCGGGCTCACCTGCCCTTAGTTTATCATGGAACCACCCGTCTTCATAATAATTCACAAGAACCTCAACATAATCGTATCACATAAAACATGCATAAAGGAAACATAACATTTCTAGATTTCAATCACAAGATATCAATAAAACACATTGATATAAAAACATTATGAAAACCATTTTCAATACCAAAACAAAAGAAAAGTAAAACATGGTATTTATTTTTCTTTTTTAAAAAAAGGTATGGCTTGTAGAGGAAGCCGAAACTCAAATAATGGTCACAGCGGCGGAGAAGTCATTGTCGCTGCATACGTACGACAAAAACATTCCCTTTTGTCGTTTAGTAAACACTTCATATAAAAAATATTCCTTTTGAATAAACGTAAATGTCAAAGGGGTTTATACACCCTATAAAAGAAGGTTGTGTATAAAACAAAATATGCCTAAATGAAATGAGATTTAGACGAAGTCCCATACAAAGATGGTATCCTTGGATTAAGGATAAATCAATTACATAATTATGTGTGATAAACTAATACACCAAATATAAGTGGATATTAAGTGTAAAACAATCAGAGGTTATTCACACATATTCATAGAATGACATATTCAAGGAGTACAAGCTTATCCCAAATAATCAAAATTGGGTTAAGAAGTTCCCTTGCAATAATTAGAAAGCCTAACAGCGTCACTTCAAAATTAAGAAGAAAAAAAAGAGTTGATGAGAGATAAAAATGGTATATCATCACTTGGACATAAAATTTAAATCAATAAAGATATATAAGAACATATCCCAAAATAATTTTATGTGAATTAAAATACATAACAAAATAAGTATTTTAAAAAGAGGAGGGTGAAAGGTTCCCTTACCGACATGGGTATCTTTCGAAACATACGCCCCGTGAAAGAAGGAAAATACATCATTGATGTAAATACTCATAAATGAAAGAATATTACACAATGAGTAAAATAAAGGTCATTACATACACCAATCAAAGGAAATTGTGGCAAATGTAGCATAAATTTCACGGGAATAAAAGTGAGATGAAAAATCCCTTACGAAAACTCAGCAGCCTAACGGCGCCACTTAAAACATCCAAAAATGGATTGATGACATCAAATAGGGTATCTCATCACATTACAATAAAATTTACATCAAGATGAATATGAAAGAACCTCCCCCATCATAACAAATAGGAGCTTAAAAGAAGTGACATAAAGGGGAGTACTTAAAGAGAAAGAGAGAGGTTAGATCTCTTACGAAAATTCGGCAGCCTAACGGCGCCACTCAAAACTTCCAAAATGGATTGATGAAAAAGAATAGGGACTCTAATAATATGAACATAAAAATTACAGTAAGATTAATATAAAATAACATCCCAATAACAAGAAAGATGAGCTTAGAAGGAATGACATAAAAGAGTGTACTTAAAAAGAAAGATAGGAGTAGGATCCCTTACCTCAAGTCCAACTTGTCTTGTTCGTTTCTTTATATTACTGAATAATAAACTTTGGTCAATTAATAATTTCCTAAGTACCTCCATTATATATTATTATTCAGTTCATATCACATATTATAATGTTATAATAATTATTTAATAATGTTAGTTCATATCAGACGTTTTTCCCGATGTTTGGTACATGAGTCAAAAACGAACTTGTTTGAAAAAAGATTGCCCATGTAGTTATAAGTAAATAGTTTCCAGAATAGTATTAATGATTAAAATATCATATATATCCAGTAAATATTCATTTCATACTATTCCATATCATTTGGAGATAAAAAACGAAAAGCACCGTTCATGGAGACGGTAGGCCGTACGTACACATGAACGCTACTTTCATTTTTTGTCATATTAATGGAATTAAAAAAAAATGGGAGAGATATATATATGTTATAATTCCAGAATTATATCCATAATTTTGATGTAATATATTAAATATATATCCATTATATATATGTACTTATAATATTACATAACATTTTGAGATAAGAAATGAAATGTACCATTCATGGAGACGGTAAGCCGTACGTACGCATGAACGCTACTTCCATTTCTATTTCATATTTAATGGAATTAAAACATAATGATACATAATAGTATTTTAATTCCAGTATGGTATCATATATAATATTATTAAATATATCCTTTATACATACCACATATGGTATTAACGAATCAAATCACTTTGAGGGGGCGGTAGTCCGCACTTCCTTAAATGAAGATATCGCGTTTACCCATAATGGAAACCATAAAGGTATGCCCAAAATGAAAAATACAAAAACTTAAGGAAAACATAAACATATTATATATCACATATAAATATAATGTCATATTAATGGCCACCTTTTAAGGTGTTAAAATAATGTTGAACAATCATCATTTCAGGAGGCCGAAATTCTCCATCCACGAACACAGTATGTTCTTTAACCCTTAGATGTATGTGTGTGAAAGTTTAGCTCAAATAATTCTTATAAAAACATCCTAGTATATTGATGATACTTTATTTGTTATAAAAAAAATGAATAAAAAGAGTTTAGGGGGTTGGAGAAGCAAAATAAAACAAAAGGACTCAAGTAAAGACATTACCTTAAAATTGGGTAACTCCCTTTGGTTTGAGCTCAAAGGCTTACTTGGGAAGAATTCTACCCAAAGGGAGGCTTCAAGGAGTAATAGAGGGAATTGTAGAGACAAAATGGGCAGATGTTGGCTGAGCCATAGGCTTTAGGAGTGTGGGTAAGGAGGTAGAGGTGGGGGCCTTCTATAAGAGGAGAGGAGGGGCACTCTTGGAAGGTAAAGAAAAGTCAGTTTATTTTAAAATGGTATTCGGATTTAAGAGGTCCCACATTGATGTGCTTCTAGGATAAGGTGATAAGGGTTATAAATCCACTCATACAATAGGTTTTGGACATGTGTAGGTTTTAGATATTACATTATCTTTCCATTTTATTTAAATCGTTAAACAATGAGGTCATCGCTGCATCATCATGATGTCATAAATAATTTACTTTATTTAATGTCTAAAAATTATAAAAAAAATACTGTTATGTAGGAAATATTTTTATCTTCCCAATGAATATTTATAGTCAAAAATATGACTTGTATAACCCCATGTAAAATTTTTTTAGTAAAACATCTCATGTTTGTGTCATTTTTACTTTAACATTAAATAAAAAGCTATTTATGTCATTTTCCAACCAAAGTGGCTCCATGGGGTCCCCAAGTTGACCCATGGATTGTCTTAGTCGGACATTACAGATCCAATGAGGTTAGGACATGTGTCTAGGTCATTTAATTTTATTAAAACATTATTCTTACCATAAACTACACTAATTACCTCTAATCGCGATTAAAAACTTAATAAGTTACTATTCACCAAAAAATTATTTTTATCCCATTAAACCACATTTTACTTCTTAATGAAAACCATGTATGTCTTATTTTTGAAATTCAAAACACAAAGATGGAAAAATTTCTTTTAAACGGAAAATTCAGTTTTTATAAGTACCACTTAGTGGTTTCACTATTCATCAAAAATTGAAGTTTTTCAGAAAAATCCCAAAAATTCACCCTAATCTATATTTGATATTCCGAATTCAAAAATGAAGTCTATTTTACAAAATTAAAAACATATAAGTCACATTAATTAATTAAATAATTAATTCCCGCTGTCAGATCAAATAGGGTGGTTTTATGAAACAATAAGTATCAAAAGATTGACACTAGTTTAAGTCTGATTTCAAAGTGAAATTAATTACAAAAACCACTATTGTATTTAATGGTAAAAATATATTATAATTTCACTTTAAAAACAATTCAAAAGATAATCTAATTATATAAATAAATTAGATTAAAAAGAGGTTTTGAATTAAAATACAACATTTTACACTATTCATTTAAAAAATGAACTTTATCGGAAAGATACCAAAAATTTACACAAAGTAAATTTTGATGTCGCAATTCTTAAGAAGAGTTTTATTTGTTCCAATAGAATGTATAAGAGTGAACATAACTATATTTAATGACGGTTCGCCATCAAAAGGCGATAAGTGAACCTTTAGTGAAAACCAGGGCATATATGCCTAAAATTGAATTCTTACCGTATTTTAATCGTTTATCTTTTATTGGATAAATGTAAAAACATTTTAAAAACATATATAATCATATTTTAGTTATTTCTATCAATTACTGCAAATACAACGGCTACATGTTAACTACCTTTTAAAATAATATTATTTTATTATTAGAGTGCAACGTAAGATTCCCAAGAAACTCGTTGTTGTGTGTTGGGTACGCCATCGAGCATAACGTCCCATTTAAAGTCATATTAATACTTTATTCACAAATATGGATAAATATGAAAATTCATATTCTTTATTTACCTGGGGTGTTACATACTTCCCCCCTTTGGGGAATTGCATCCTCGCATTTTTTAAAATTGAGCTTAGAAACATCCTTGAATGTCCCACATCGGAATAGGAGTCGGTAAAACAATCACTTTAAAATAAATAAAGATAAGTACAAAGGTCACCCGAGTTAACCCATACTAGGATTCCATGTAGAAAAATATGTACAAGGAGGAAAAAACATAGGGTCATGTTCTGATGGAGAGTGATAGAAAACATGTTTTGGAGAAAGTTAACAATAAGAAAATCACAAACTTGTGATGGGTTAAACGGTGTTGGGTTACCTAGTAGGAAATGTTAATAGACAACATTTTTTCTTTAAGTTACTTTTTATTTAGTAATTTATTCATAGGGAAACATAATCACTTATCATGTTGACTTTCTTCTTTTACACAAACTCATATTTTCTCCAAAAGACGAGTATTTAGAAAGACTTGTTCACATTAAGAGTACTATAATCAACTTCTAGAGAATCACCTAATCCACCAAAGAGAACTATATACATCCCATGTCTTTAGGCTTTAACCAAAACCAAAACCAGAAATGTTAGTACAAGGTCAAATAATCCAGAAAAGGATAACCCATTAAAAAGAAAATCTAGGCTTAATCTCCAAAATTTGTCCAACAAAACCCAAAGTTCAATGAGGACCATCCGATAAACAATTTGTCCATAAAATTCTTCAAAGTAAACCAATATAAGATTGAAACCCAAATATTTGAAGGATTTAGTCACATAGTCTTCCAAATTAAATCGTAACATTTATCTCCAAACAACAACAGTTGCTCCTAAAGTCTCGTATTGAAAAGTAATTAACCTAATCACATATCCTCCATGATAGGTTAATCATTTTCATAAATAACCCAAAATAAACTTACTCTTAATTCATAAAATCATCTAACTAAAAAGAATCAGTCGAACTAACTAGGGACTTCACCTAGTCCAGTGGTAGGTGATAAATACCAGTTGCACTTTGGTTGTGGGTTCGATTCCCGCATCTTTGTCCGATGCGACGGTTTGTCACACGGTCTACGTGTTGTCCTTTTTTCGAAACTATATAATTCTGAAATAATTCCCCAAAAGAGATAAAATCATCAAAAATGATCATAACATATTTTAACCTCAAGTTTATCTCATGCCTTTCATTTTCCAGCATATCATATAATAACCCATAATTACCTCAAAAGTAAGGATCATATAAACTCTAATTGTTACCTTTATAATTATTACCTGAAATTCCACATCGATTGGTCATCTCGTACATGATGCATTATAGAACATACCAAGGTTCAAGTGGTTGATCATGACTCCTTGATAGTTTGTTTAAAACAACCATGAGTTTCCTCGTTGAATCCCTCATTTTATCCAGTATCTTAATCATAGAACCACCACAGTTTCCTTCAAACCTGTTGTCTCTTTGGTTCCTGCTAGATCCATCCATTCACTAAAAATACAAATGTCAGTGTGAGTATATCAACAAAACCATCATGTACTATTGAGGAAGGTAAACACTAAGATATACTTACTCATTCACTTTATCTAAAACTAGTATTCTTTCTAAAATCCTATCCATTATGGTACTGTCACTTATACTTAGAGAATACCCTAACCTCTAAATTTATCTAAATCGACCTTTGATACCAACTATAAGTCCCCAGCCTTAAACCTTACTTAATCTTGAGTTATTACAATATTACACATTGAGTATCTTTTCAGGTTTAGAGTTTTAGAGAATTGGATCATGAAACTTGCATTACATTCCACATTTAAACAAAGTGGTTACATAAAAGACAGTATTCATTCTTCCCATAAAAGGAAACATATTGAAAATAAAATATGGATTCTTTCTTGACACATCCTTGACACTATCATCACATCATGTACCTTTCCCTTGACCTGTGAAAAACATTTCAAAAATGTGGGATGAGCATAAAAAGATCAGTAAGGGTTATAAAAATATGGAAAGGAAACATGAGTTCATATATACATAAGAATGATTTCATTCTTTACCCATAAAACATAGGCACTTTTACATACCTCATCAAACCATGATTAAATCATAGAAAACATAAGACATAAAGGTAACTTGAGGCATTCATAACATTCTTACGTAGGGAGTAACCCTCTTGGTTACGTTTGGAATACCCATCACAGTATATTCCCAAAATCTCTTCAGATAAACCTTAAAGTTTCACTCCTTTGCGTTACCCAATGCATTGGAGAGCTATACCGGGCTCACCCGCCCTTAGTTTATCACGGAACCACCCATCTTCATAATAATTCCCAATAACCTCAACATAATGGTATCACATAAAACATGCATAAAGGAAACAAAACATTTCCAGCTTTCAATCACAAGATATCAATACAACACATTGATATAAAAACATTATGAAAACAATTTTCAATACCAAAACAAAATAAAAGTACAACATGGTATTTATTTTTCTTTTTAAAAAAAGGTATGGCTTGTATAGGAAGTTGAAACTCAAATAATGGTCACATCGGTGGAGAAGTCGTTGTCGCCGCATATGTACGACAAAAACATTCCCTTTTGTCATTTAGTAAACAATTCGTATAAAAAAGATTCCTTTTGAATAAATGTAAAAGTCAAAGGGGTTTATACACCATATAAAAGAAGGTTGTGTATAAAACAAAATATGCCTCAATGAAAGGAGATTGAGACGAAGTCCCATACAAAGATGGTATCCTTGGATTAAGGATAAATAAATTACATAATTATGTGTGACAAACTAATACACCAAATATAAGTGGATATTAAGTGTAAAACAATCCAAGTTTATTCACACATATTCATAGAATGACATATTCAAGGAGTACAAGCTTATCCCAAAGAATCGAAATTGGGTTAAGAAGATCCCTTGTAATAATTAGACAGCCTAACGGCGTCACTTCAAAATTCAGAAAAAAAGAGTTGATGAGAGATAAAAAGGGTATATCATCACTTGGACGTAAAATTTACATCAATAAGGATATAGAAGAACATATCCCAAAATAATATTATGTGAATTAAAAGACATAACAAAATAAGTCTTTTAAAAAGAGGAGGGTGAAAGGTTCCCTTACCGACATGGGTATCTTTCGAAACATATGCCCCGTGAAAGAAGGAATATACATCATTGATGTAAATAATCATAAATGGAATAATATTACACAATTAGTAAAATAATGGTCAGTACATACACCACTCAAAAGAAATTGTGGCAAATGTAGCATAAATCTCATGGGAATAATAGTGAGATGAAAAATCCCTTACGAAAACACGGCAGCCTAACGGCGCCACTTAAAACATCCAAAAATGGATTGATGAGATCAAATAGGGTATCTCATCACATTAAAATAAAATTTAAAACAAGAGGAATATGAAAGAACATCCACCATCATAACAAATAGTAGCTTAAAAGAAGTGACATAAAGGGGGGGTACTTAAAGAGAGAGAGAGTGGTTAGATCTCTGACGAAAATTCAACAGCCTAAGGGCGCCACTCAAAACTTCCAAAATGGATTGATGAGAGAGAATAGGGTCTCTCATCATATGAAAATAAAAATTACAGTAAGTGTAATATAAAAGAACATCCCAATAACAAGAAAGATTAGCTTAGAAGGAATGACATAAAAGAGTATACTTAAAAAGAAAGAGAGGAGTAGGATCCCTTACCTCAAGTCCAACTTGTCTTGTTCTGTTCTTTATATTCCTGAATAATAAACTTTGTTCAATTAATAATTGCCTAAGTACATCCTTTAGAGATTATTATTCAGTTCATATCACATATTATAATTTTATAATAATTATTTAATAATGTTAGTTCATATCAGACGTTTTTGCCGATGTTTGGTACATGAGTCAAAAATGAACTTGTTTGAAAAAAGATTGCCCATGTAGTTATAAGTAAATAATTTTAAAAATAGTATTAATGATTAAAATATCATATATATACAGTAAATATTCATTTCATACTATTCCATATCATTTGGAGATAAAAAATGAAAAGCACCGTTCATGGAGACGGTAGGTCGTACGTACGCATGAACGCTACTTTCATTTTTTGTCATATTAATGGAATTAAAACAAAATGAGAGAGATATATATATGTTATAATTCCAGAATTATATCCATAATTTTGATGTAATATATTACATATATATCCATTATATATATGTACTTATAATATTACATAACATTTTGAGATAAGAAATGAAATGTACCGTTCATGGAGACGGTAAGTCGTACGTACGCATGAACGCTACTTCCATTTCTATTTCATATTTAATGGAATTAAAACATAATGATACATAATAGTATTTTAATTCCAGTATGGTATCATATATAATATTATTAAATATATCCTTTATACGTACCACATATGGTATTAACGAATCAAATCACTTTGAGGGGGCGGTAGTCCGCACTTCCTTAAATGAAGATATCACGTTTACCTATAATGGAAACAATAAAGGTATTCCCAAAATGAAAAATACATAAGATTAAGGAAAACATAAACATATTATATATCACATATAAATATAGTGTCATCTTAATGGCCACCTTTTAAGGTGTTAAAAGAATGTTGAACAATCATCGTTTCGGGAGGCCGAAATTCACCATCCACGGAAACAGTATGTTCTTTAACCATTAGATGTAGGTGTGTGAAAGTGTAGCTCGAATAATTCTTATAAAAACATCCTAGTATATTGATGATACTGGATTTGTTACAAAAGAAATGAATAAAAAGATTTTTGGGTGTTGGAGAAGCAAAATAAAACAAAAGGACTCAAGTGAAGACATTACCTTAAAATTGAGTAACTCCCTTTGGTTTGAGCTCAAAGGCTTCCTTGGGAAGAATTATGCCCAAAGTGAGTCTTCAAGGAGTAATATAGGGAAGTGGAGAGACAAAATGGGCAGAGTTTGGCCAAGCCAAAGGCTTTGGGAGTGTGGGTAAGGAGGTAGAGGTGGGGGCCTTTTATAAAAGGAGAGGAGGGGCACTCTTGGAAGGTAAAGAAAAGTCACTTTATTTTAAAATGGTATTCGGATTCAAGAGGTCCCACATTGTTGTGTTTCGAGGATAAGGTGATAAGGGTTCTAAATCCACTCATCCAATAGGTTTTGGACATGTTTAGGTCTTAGATATTACATTATCTTTCCATTTTATTTAAATCGTTAAATAATGAGGTCATCGTTGTATCATCATGATGTCATAAATAATTTAATTTATTTAATGTCTAAAAATTATAAAAAAACTACTATGATGTAGCAAATATTTTAAGATTTCCAATTAATATTTATAGTCAAAAATTTGACTTTTATTACCCTATGTAAAAATTGTTTTAGTAAAACATCTCATGTTTGTGTCATTTTTACTTTAACATTAAATAAAAAGATATTTATGTCATTTCCCAACCAAAGTGGCTCCATGTGGTCCCCAAGTTCACCCATGGATTCTATTGGTCGTCCATTACCCATCCAATGAGGGTAGGACATGTTTATAGGTCATTTCATTTTATTAATACATTATTCTTACCATAAACTACACTAATTACCTCTAATCGCGATTAAAAACTTAATAAGTTACTATTCCCCAAAAAATTATTTTTATCCCATTGAACCAAATTTTACTTCTTAATGACAACCATGTATGTCGTATTTTTGAAATTCAAAACACAAAGATGGAAAAATTTCATTTAAACGGAAGAATCAGTTTTTATAAGTACCACTTAGTGGTTTCACTATTCATCAAAAATTGAAGTTTTTCAGAAAAATCCCAAAAATTCACCCTAATCTATATTTGATATTCCGAATTCAAAAATGAAGTCTATTTTACAAAATTCAAAACATATAAGTCACATTAATTAATTTAATAATTAATTCCCGCTGTCAGATCCAATAGCGTGTTTTTATGAAACAATAAGTATCAAAAGATTGACACTAGTTTAAGTCTGATTTCAAAGTGAAATTAATTCCAACGACCACTATTGGATTTAATTGTAAAAATATATTCTAATTTCACTTTAAAACCAATTCAAAAGATAATCTAATCATATTAATAAATTAGATTAAAAAGAGGTTTTGAATTAAAATACAACATTTTACACTATTCATTTAAAAAAATGAACTGTATCGGAAAGATACCAAAAATTTACACAAAGTAAATTTTGATGTCCCAATTCTTAAAAAGAGTTTTATTTGGTCCAATAGAATGTATAAGAGTGAACAAAACAATATTTAATGACGGTTCTCCATCAAAAGGCGATAAGTGAACCTTTAGTGAAAACCAGGGCATATACGCCTAAAATTGAATTCTTTCCGTATTTTAAGCCTTTATATTTTATTGGATAAATGTAAAAACATTTTTAAAACATATATAATCATATTTTTGTTATTTCTATCAATTCTCGCCAATACAATGGCTACATGTTAACTACCATTTAAAATAATATTATTTTATTATTAGAGTGCAATGTAAGATTCCCAAGAAACTCGTTGTTGCGTGTTGGGTACGCCATCGAGCATAGCATCCCATTTAAAGTCAAATTAATACTTTATTCACAGATATGGATAAATATAAAAATGTCATCTTCTTTATTTACCTAGGGTGTTACAATCATGATCCTAGAATTTATGATGCAACGGAGGCTGAAGCTAGGTGTTTTAGATTTGGGTCATCATAAGGAGGTTTTATTAGTGGTTCTATAGTTATTTGATTGTGGAAGGCCCAAAAATACATTAGATGTTTCAGTTTGTAAACTAAGAGAGTTTTTGAGAGTTAGCATGAGATTTTCAGGAAATTTTTAGGTGCTCTTGTTGTGCATTGGTTATAGAGGAGAATTATATTTGACCCAGAATCTAGTATTAAGGATGGTTATTAGCTTTTTACCATTAAATTCATGTGTGTTTATGTGTTGTTTATTGGGAATCTCCCCATGTGTGGCATTGGAATGTAGTTATGGGGTTTTATTATAAAATTATTATGGTGTTGGAGAATCATTAGAATTGGTAGTTATGGGTTGAAGCGTTTAGTGGGGAGCATTATAGGCCTAACAATGAATGTGGTGGTGAAGAATTCATGTCAAGATATGGAAATGTTTGGGAAATCATCTTCTTGATGATTCTAAGATGGTTTTCAAGGTTGTCTTCTATTTTATGGTGTTAGGTGCCTTATGATGGAGTTGTGATATAGGGGCATGTGAGTATTCTAGAATAGAATGAGGGAATATAAATAGGAATTGTTCACTAATATAGGTAGGTAAATATTTTTGGATAACTATAATTTCTTCTCACAATGGAAATTTTTTAGGTTGGGGGGTTTTTAATTCCTTGTGATTGTATGAGCATTTGGAATTCAAAGGAATTTTGATTTTTTATTTACTAAAAATACATAATTTACAATCGAGGTTTAGAATCAAATTCTTAAAATTTTTAATTTCATAAATTTATTTTTTTACATGTATTGAGTCATGGGAGGTTTTTTGGGTGATAGGGTGTTTTTGGGAGACTGGGGTTATGTTTTTGATGTTTTGGAGGTTTTGGGATAGGGCAAATGATTTAGGAGAAATAGTTTGAATCCATAATTATGAATATGTTTTCAGTAAATTTTATATGAAACATGGTTTTAAGACCTGATTAATACATAGTTGTAATGAGACTAGGTATATTCAATGAGAAATCATTTGAATTAGCTTGGGCTAGAGGATTGACACATGGTTTGTGGACTCTTACAGAACAATCATGAAAAATATTATAGATCAAGACAATACCAATTTCTATGTTATAGGATGGTTTGAAAATCAATGTGGCCCAACTATGAAAGAGGTGTATTCTTCCATTGATCCTGCTATAGAGTTGGAAAATAGGTTGGAATACTGTGAAACTAAACCACGTGGACCATTGATAAGGGGGGAATTAAAAAAATTTCCCTACAGATTTTATGAGGGTATCCCTTATTTTCCTCTCTATCCATCATGTTCATGCCATATTTGGCTGATCCCTCCTCCATTATTTGTCCCCACTCCATGTTTATTGGTTTCGGGTGTGTTTTCTAGCAATTCAGGTTGATATTCACCGTTCTCTTAACTCATATCATGTTCATCTTAGGTTTATATTTTTTTATGGATTTATTAATTTGTGGATATTGATATTATTCCATAGGATCATGGTGGAATCATCCAAAAATATAATGTATTTCTATTATTCTTTAGAGTGAACATACTAAGATGAAGAATTCATATCTTCCTTCATTAAATCATCAAATGTGCGATGGAAACTAAATCTTTTATAGAATTTATGATTTAAATATATTTTATTTTATATTGATTCGACATTAATTATTGGGCTTATTTTATATAAAAGGGTTAGGGGTATGATAAGAAACATCAAGGTTCTACTGGATGTGGTTATGGTGTGATGAAGGCATTCATTGGGGACTATACATAGTACAGTTTTAGTTAAAATGGATTAAATAGTTATAAGTGATTATAATTATTTAATTGTTATACCTTGGTGTGAATAAATTATTTGGAATATGGTCATTGATAATTTAACTAGTCAAAAATTAGATGAGGATGAGTACTGAGTTTTTAGGTGGTGTAAAATTAAAATGAGGCCTATAAATGAGTTATCCATTCCTGGTACTCATCTTTTGGTTTCATGTTTATTTTTATGATGTATTTTGAAATGGGGTCTCACCCCTAAGGTTGATGACTTGGTTAGCTAATTTAGTGGACTTAGAAAAATGGATTTTTAGGTAAATATCTAATTTAATTTTCTATTTATTCTATATGATATCCCTTGGACCCTAACAAGATCCCAGATCTGTGATTGGAACATGTTCTCAAGATAGGCGTGTGACACCCTGATATTACAATAAGTATTTCTCCTTTAAATAAATATAATGTTTGATAGCTTGTAAATTAAACAATATCAAACTAATATAAACCATAATTATTTTATTAATATAAAATAAGATAATAAAATATTAACACTAAGACGATTTGTGGTTTCAATATGAAATAATATGAATAAAAGTAAAGTTTGATCAAATAACCACTTATATAAAAATACCAAAGTCATAAATTATATTTCATTGTGGTTCGACATGAATATTGTGGCCCTAACTGAAACTATGGATACCATGTAACTAATTAAGAATATAATATACATGATGAGAGAGAGTTAAAAGAATTAATTTTAGCAAAGTATGTAAAGCTATATATAATAATATAATATAACCATTATATAAATGGCCATTCGGTAAAATATTAGTTATATATATTCATTAGATCAAAAAGTCATTGTGAAAATACATTCCTAGGATACCTCACTATGTCCTATAGGTACTGGTTTTATCCTTATTCCATCTTATAGGTATAAACCTATGGAGGTTCTCTGAATAAGAGGTATAGTTCTTAACCAAGTGTTTTATTTTTTATTTTTTATTTTAACTCCTTCAAAAAATCCTAAAAATCGTGATATAATTTCATCATTATAACCCATATTCTAAATTTCCTATATTTCTATGGTGAAAATATTTTTCTTATACTTATCCATCCAATGTAAAATGAAAACATATTTCTTGCATGCATACCGACAATCGTCTTGTGAATACATTGTATTTAATTTTTTTATCACTGTCTATTATGGTTGGAAATAATGATGGATAAAAATTAAATTATTTGATATATATTATATTTATTCCATAATTAGGTTTCTAAAAATATAATTTATCATTTTCCTTCTTACCCTTCAACCTATTGCGGAAATGATAATGTTGCTCGTGCATACATGTGGACCACCACCTTTATGATGCGATGTGATTAATTTTTCTTTTATTCCATACATGGATGAATTTAAATATGTATATAATTAATATAAATTATATTTATATCAAGATAAATATTCTAGATATGATGGAACCATAAACAAGATTCATTGATCATACCTTTTGAATTGAAATATAAATTAAAAATGAATCGTTTAACACATAAAATAATAATCATAATGAAATATTATTAATTAAGGGATGATAAGATGTTATAATATGACCATATAGTATTTTTTATGAATGAATATAATTCTCATATAGATATATTATAAACATAAATTTATGTTTTGGGATTCAGAAATCAATTATAAAGCCAGTCCGACCTGTGGTAAGGGGTTTCTTAACTCAATTTATTTTCATTGGGTTATATTAATTCTCAATTGTCTATTTTATCAAAGGATTATGTGTTTAATTAACTATCAATATTTTATTTTTTATTTTCACTTTTTTATGTGGTTTTTTATTTTTTACACATAATTACTTCATTAAATAACTCTAACAACAATGTTATAATCTTTAAAAAGGTTTCTCATCTAACTATTGTTTCAATGAGACATATATCACATTCATAACATATTTCATTTTTTCTGTGTTTATACATACCATTTGATATTTTTTATCATGAATATATTCATATTCAAGGAATTTAATGTTTTATTCGAGTTATTTCTTTAAAGCATTTTATGATTCCAAAGCTACCAATGCGGAAATCTTATCCTTATTTAAAATTTATTATGTTAAATTATCTATTGGGGAAATTGTATTATATATTAAAACCCATATATTTTCTTCTCCTATGGTTATTTTTGGGGTTTTAAAGTAATATATCTAGTTTTATCTTCTTTTGCAATAAAAAAATAAAATAATGTTATAAAGGAAATATAGCTTTGTTTTTCTATTCTATAGGGATTCCTTTTCATCCATGACTATGTAATTTTGAAAATATATTCAAGATTTATTTTAATATAATCCAATGATTTATTAAATTCATATTTATATATTTTCTAATTTTAATAAAAAAATTAAAAGAAATCTTGTGTCGTTTTCCAAAAAAGGTAGTTTTTACCAAAGGTGTGAACGGAATATTTATTTTAATGTACATTATAATAATGGCATTTAAATATATCATGACTACTCATTTATATGAAGTTTCATTTATATGTTTCCATGGTACCATTCAATGAAAACAAATTCCCAATATTTAGTATTTTTTAAAACTTTTATTAAGTAATTTCAAAATAAAAAAAAATTCCCATAATAAACATTTCTAGTAACCTTTTAGAACTATTTTAATATATATAAAAATCCTTTGATGAATATTATTAATTTTTATTAACACACTATAACAATACCAACCACCTTATTTCTATGTATAGCAAATGATATTGATGTTATATTTTTTGACTTGGGGAAAATATTTACATTATTTATTCTAGTTTTCAAATTTGGATATTTATATTGATTATGTATTGTACTAATTATTCACCTACTTCATGTGATGAATGAATTGGGCTTATTATGTTATAGTTAGGTCCCATTATATCCCCATGATGCATTGGTATATTTCGGGAGTTGAACTAACGTGATTATTTGGTGTATACCAACCAAAATATTTATGATGTATTGGAATAAGTCCCTGAAAATATTATTTTATTGTCCAACATTTTTCATTCAATCATTATGAAATTATTTATTTTTATATATGTGAAAATTTATGTTTTTATGTAATCAACAGATATATTAACCTTTTAGGATAATAGTTATATGTAATAATTGATTTTTTTTACATCTTCCATATTATTCAAGATTTTTAAAATTGTATGATAAATTCTATTGCACACTTTACCTTAATAAAAATATTATTTCAACCATAAATATATTTTATTTCCCCTGGATACAAATAATGGATTTATGAATGATTCTGAAGATCTAATTGAAGAAATAATAAATTTCTCACTAAATTTTTATGTTTTATTTTATGTTCTCGAAATTTTTCTTAGAATTATGTTTGTATCTAGTTTAGAAAGACTACTTTACTCTTTGATCTTTTGATATATGATCCCTCATATCTTGTCAATATGTATTAAGATATCTATATTATCGGGGTTACTTGAGTCATTGTGTTATATTTTTTATTAGTGGATGTTTAGTAGGACCCTTGGGAACTATATTGATGAAATAAATATTTGATAACATAATACTATGATTTATTCTAGATTTATGTACAACTACTGGGTAATATCATGAATCTTTCATAAGTATAGATCATGTTGTTTTCTTAAAAAATGTATTGTGGTCTGAATACTTTATTTCGGATGCAGTTGTAGCACAAATGCACCTAAGTTTAAAAACTATCAATGGGCCTAGTTATATATCCACTTTATCTTCCCTAGTTCGTGATGACTCTTCCTAATAGTACACACCTAGAAATAAACTGCTAGGGGATATTCTTGGGTTAATTAATATTTTATTTATAAAACATTATGATTAATGAGGGGATATAACATATGTAAAACTATGATGTTCCATAGTGATATGGGATAAACTAAAAGTTTTGGGGTTAATAATTCTAAGTTTGGTCATCGGTTTAAAGGTATAGAAACTCCATTAAAGGTTTTATGTCATTTGAGTTCAGGATGATTAAGTATATTATTAGTGATATCTATGGGAATTCAACTCTTTGGTTTAGAATATATTTTATTAAAAAGTTTATTTAAGGAATAATGATTTTATATTCATGGAAAAAAGTTAAAAGGTACTTATAATATTAATGTTTAATATCATATTTGATGTTAATATGGTTAATTGAGATAAATGGTATATTGCATTTTGGGAACATCTATTTTGACATATTGAAAACCATGGGATCAAAAAGGCTATTTTGTGACTAAGTGACAAATTTTATTTTTGAAGAATTGTAGTATATTGAGAACATTATATGATTAAGGTAAATTAAAATATTTTATTCTAAGATGTTATATTATTTGAAAAATAAATTGTGTTCTATCTTTTTTAATAATATATAGCTTAATTGTGTATTTATTGTGGTCAAGGTTATTTAATATAAAGATTATCATATTTTAGATATTTTATGATATGGCATATACAATTTTTATTTATGAATTTTTGATTGATTAATGTCATTTACAATTCAATATTTATTTTATTTTAATAGAATATGTGATTAGATATTTCATATTACTTTGGGTATTCAACATGTTTAAAATATTTTTGAATAGTTTTGAGTTTAGTTACTTATGGAAATATTTATGTTGAAATTTGGGTTTTATAATTTTAGATGTGGATATTAAAATATTATTAACTCATATAAATGTTTATTTTTATTGGTTACTATTCTTTTATCTATAAACATTCTACTTTTAGACATTAGGAATTAATTTTCTTCATTTATGGATCATATAGTCTGTTAAATGTTGATTTTAATACTTCAGGATTGAAAAATCCTTCATTAATATTCATTTCATATATTAAGATATGAAATAGAAATAGAAATCAAAAAAACCTTGAAAATAAAATTCACTTATGTAGTTAAAAAATCGAAGGTGTATATTTTCTTAAAATCTCTAACTTGAGGGTAAAATAATTTCTCAAATATATCAAGACTTATTCAGAATGTAATACCCAACTATAAAGGAACACTTTTAGAAACTCATATATAATTATATTACTTATAGAGGTACATTATTTTATTAAATGAAAAGTTTACTAATATTTACATAAAAATAAAATTTCATGATATAACATATGGTTTTTTTATTAGTATTATAAATACATTCGGGATAGTAAAAATAGAAATTGAGAGGGCATAATTTTGGTAATATGGGGAGAATATATCACAATAATATTTCAATATGTATTTATCCATTAAATGAAAATTATTATTTATAGATTTTGAAACAGGTAACATTAAACTAAACTAACCCAGGATTATTTTATTGAGACAATAATTTACAATAAAGTATAAATACTAATACAATATGAGGTTTCAATATGAAGAAACATCAAGAAAATTAAAACTTGTGTAAAATCACATTTAAATAAAAATACCACAAACATTAGATCATCGCCCTCATGGTTTTCCATGAATATTGTGACCCCAACTACAACTATGAAAACTAAAAAAAATTAGAATATAATATACATGATTAGAGAGAGGTATATGAAAAAATAGTGAATAGTGTAAGGCTAAATATAGGAATGTAATATTACCTTTATGTAGATAGTAATTGTACATATAGCCATTATATATAAATATTAATCATATATATATATATATATATTAGGTATATTTAATTATAATTGGCATATAAAATATTTATAACTAATTAAATTTAATATAATTCACAACACTCATATAATTATTAATTTATGAAATGGATAATACAACTTAATTATTTAAAATTTTATTTCTATGAAAGAGTTTTTATGCGTACTCTATAAAAATATATGTTTCTAAATTGTTGAAATTTAATTTTATGAAATTATTTTCATTTTATAATTTATAATGTTATAATAAACTTAGGGTGATTTTTTATGCTTTTCAAAAATAGTTTACCTTGGGATGAATAGTAACAACATAGTAATTTTTCACAAACTATCACTTTTATGACATTATAATGACATAATAATAATTTGAATGTGTACTAATATTTGGTTACTGATGAAATATATATTAAATAAGTAATTTAATTCATATGGAAATATAATGTTGAACATAGAAATATATGCTTAACATTTTTGGTAATCTACATAATGTTTTTTCTCAAATAATTTTTTTTAGTTTTTCTACTCTAATAATGTATTTAGATAGTTACATTTAGCTTCCATTTGGATTGAAAGAAAAATATGTCTTATTTTATATAAAAAACACAATAAATTCCATTTTAATCAATATTATGATTTATTTTTCTGTAAAATATTTTTTATAATTAAAAGGCATTTTTATGGAAAACTGTTTTTCATCACATTTTGGAAAGTTTATTTTAAAATGATTTCTATCACATATCAAAAATAAATTTGAAAAAAATATATCAATATTTTTAATCATAATTTTAAAATATTTAACTAATAACCATTAATTTTTTCCATTATAAATAGTAACATTGATTAAAAAGTTAGTCCCCGTAGAAAGCGTTAAAACAAATATGATTAGAGTTAAAATTACAAGAAAACTTATCAAAATTATCGAGTATGTAAATATTTTGACCCCATACCATATCCTCTTTGAATATGAGTCATTTTAAATAAATTTACCTTGTGTAAAACATTAATATCTTTTAATCTTTCAAAAAATTACAAATGTTTTTAACTTCCTCACTTATAATAAGACACCACCTATCCCCACTTATGCCTTTTTAATCGACTATTAAGTCAATAAATACCTACCAAAATACATTAAAACATCCCTATAAATTTATTTTATTTTATTTTTTTATAATAATATTATCTTATTATGGATTTAGGAATAAACCTATAGACGTTGTTTGAAGAAGAGGTAAAGCTCTTAATTGAGGGTTTTCTTTTTATTTTTAATTTTACATATATAAATCCTATCATAACCATTGTGATATTATAGAATCAATAAATATCATAAAAGTAAATTTTATTATTTCATATGGTATATACATTTTCATTTAATTTCCCATCTAACAGAAAAATAAAACATCTTTTGTGTGCATGTGTAGCCTACCACCTCACAAAGACGATGTATTTAATTTTTAATCACCATCTCTTATGGGTCGAAATAATGATAGATAAAAATTAAATAATATGTTATATTGTAACACCCCAGGTAAATAAAGAATATGACATTTCATATTTATCCATATTTTTGAATAAAATATTGAAATGACTTTAAATTGGACGCTATGCTCGATGGCGTACCCAACACGCAAAGGAAGCCTTTAGGCTCAAATATAAATAAAGAATATGACATTTCACATCCCTATCCTCATCCTAGAGGATTCCCTTTGGGTATAATCCTTTCAAAGGAAGCCTTTAGGCTCAAATCAAAAGGAGTTACACTTTTAAAGGTAATTCATTCTCTCATGTTCATTTGTTTTATTTTGCTTCTACAACCCCCTAAACTATTTTTATTTACTTATTTTGAAACTACACCAGTATATTCAATATACTAGGATGTTGTTATAATATTTATTCGAGCTACACTCTCACACAACTACATCAAATGGTTAAAGAACATACCGTTTCCGTGGATGGCGAAATTCTGCCTCCCGAAACGATGATTGTTCAATACTCATTTAACACCTTCAAAGGTGGCCATTATGATGTAACTATTTTTATATATGATATATAATATGTTTATGTTTTACTTATACTTCTGTATTTTTCATTTGTGCCTTACCTTTATGGCTTCCATTATGGGTATACGCGATATCTTCATTTTAGGAAGTGCGGACTACCACCCCCTCAAAGTGATGTGATTCGTTAATGCCATACGTGGGACGTATAAGGGATGTATTTAATGTTATTATATATGATGTTATACTGGAATTATTATATAACTCTATATCATTACTATTTCTTTCCATTATGGTATGATATAGAAATGAAAGTAGCGTTCATGCGTACGTACGGTTTACCGTCTCCATGAACGGTGCATTCCATTTCTTATCCCCAAATGTAATGTACTATTATAAGTACATGTATATAATGGATATATTTGATGAATGATACATCTAAATTATGAATATAATTCTTTAATTAAAATATACATACCTCTCATTTAGTTTCAATTCCATTAATATGACAAAGAAATGAAAGTAGCGTTCAAGCGTACGTACGGCTTACCGTCTCCATGAACGATGCATTTCATTTCTTACCTCTAAATGATTATGTAATATTATAAATACATGTATATGATGGATATATATGATATATATGATATCCAAATCAGGAATGTCATTCTGGATATAAAGAACCTTTGACCACACGAACAACATGTAATTGTAAGAAGTCCACTTTCGACTTAAGAACCAAATATCGGCAAAACAAATATTATTAACTTAAATGATTACATAATGTTTATGACATGTTAATAAGTGATATAAAAGGAATAATGAACTTGAAAAAGGTTCTTAAGGAAGTATAAATTAACTCAAGTTTATTATTCAGGAGATTAAAGAACGATCGAGTCAAGTCGGACCCGAGGTAAGGGATCCTACTCCTCTCTTTCTTTTTAAGTGCACTCTTTTATGTCATTCCATTTAAGCTCGTATTTATTCTGATTGGGATGTTATTTTATATTAATCCCACTGTAATTATTATGTTCATATGATGAGAGACCATATTTCTTCTCATCAATCCATTTTGTAAGTTTTAAGTGGCGCCGTTAGGCTGCCGAGTTTTTGTAAGGGATTTTTCATCTCACTTTTATTCCTGTGAGATTTATGCTACATTTGCCACAATTTCATTTGAGTGGTTTATGTACTTCCCATTATTACACTCCTTTTTTAATATAATTCCATTTATGGGTATTTACATATTCATTTTATTAAACTTCTTTAATGGGGTGTACTTTTCGAAAGTTACCCAAGTCGGTAATGGAACCTTTCACCCTCCTCATTTTAAAATACTTCGTTTGTTACGTCTTTTAATTCACATACTATTATGTTGGGATATGTTCTTCTATATCCTGATTGATGTAAATTTTATTTCCAAGTTTTGAGATTCCCTTTTTATCTCTCATCAACTCATTTTCTGAATTTTTGAAGTGACGACGTTAGGCTGTCGAATTTTACCAAGGGAACGTTTTAACCCAATTTCGATTTCCTTGGGTTCAACATGTAGTTATTGAATATGTCATCCTTTGCATATGTGTGAATGTCCTTTTATTGTTTTACACTTAATATCCAATTATATTGGGTGTATTTATATTTTTCACACATAATTTTGATATTGATTTATCCTTAAATTAAGTATACCTTCCTTATAAGGGATTTCATCACATTTTACATCCCTATTGAGACTTCATTGTTGTTATGCACCAATTCACTCTTATATGGTGTATATACTGTCCTTTGGAATATTATATCATGAATCCATTTATTCTCATGATATAATAATTTTCTTATTAAATGTTATTCCTCAATTATTGTATTCAAGTGTCTCTAATTTTGGTAAAAACCCTTTAACCAAAATATCGCTTTAAATGTCTTAATGATTTGTTCTTATTAATATCCATGTTTTCAAAATGGTTTTAGGATTTATTTATATGGATATTAATGAATTAAAATTTTAAAATCTTCAAGGTGGTATGGGACACTTTGATTCAAAAATCTCTTTATTAAATGTTTTAAACGGATTTGGAAATGGTTTTTTTAATGGATTCATTACTTCATTATCCTAAAATGGTATACTGTGATTGAAATGTGGAAATGTTATGTTTACTTTATTCATGTTTTATGTGATATTTTTGTGTTATGGTTCTTGGGCATTGTTATGAAAATGGGTGGTTCCGTGATAAACTATGGGCGGGTGAGCCCGATATAGCTCTCCAATGCATTGGGTAACGTGAAGAAGTGAAACGTTAAGGTTTCTCCGAAGAGATTTAGGGAATATACTATGGTGGGTATTCCAAACGTAACCAAGAGGGTTACTCCCTACGTAAGATTGTTATGAATACCTCAAGTTACCTTTATGTCTTATGTTTTCTATGATTTATTCATGATTTGATATGCCTATGTTTTATGGGTAAAGTGTGATTTCATTCTAATGTATATATGAACTCATGTTTCCTTTCCATATTTTTATAACTCTTACTGAGCTTTTTATGCTCATCCAATGTTTTTGAAATGTTTTTCACAGGTCAAGGGAAAGGTACATGATGTGATGATAGTGTCAAGGACGTGTCAAGAAAGAATCTGTGTTATATTTTAAATATGTTTCTGTTGATAGGAAGAATGAATATTGTCTTTTATGTAACCACTTTGTTTAAATGTGGAATGTAATGCAAGTTTAATGATCTAATTCTCTAAAACTCTAAACCTGAAAAGATCCTCAATGTGTAATCTTGTAATAACTCAAGATTAAGTAAGGTTTAAGGCTGGGGCCTTATAGTTGGTATCAAAGGTCGGTTTAGATAACTTTAGAGGTTAGGGTATTCTCTAAGCACAAGTGACATTACCATAATGGTTAGGATTTCAGAAAGAGTCCTAGTTTTAGATAAAGTGAATGAGTAAGTATATCTTAGTGTTTATCTTCCTCATTAGTACATGATGGTTATGTTGATATACTCACACTGACCTTTTTGGTTTTAGTAAATGGCTGGATCTAGCAGGCACCAAAGAGACAACATGTTTGAAGGAAACTGTAGTGGTTCTCTGATTGAGATACTAGATAAAATGGAGGATTCAATGAGGAAACTCGTGGTTGTTCTAAACCAAATATCAAGGAGTCATGATCAACCACATGAACCTTGGTATGTTCTGTAATGAATCGTGTACGAGATGACTAATCCATGTGGAAGTTCAGGTAATAATTATAAAGGTAACCATTAGAGTTTATATGATCCTTACTTTTGAGGTAATTATGGGTTATTATATGATATGCTGGAAAATGAAAGGCATGAGATAAACTTGAGGTTAAAATATGTTATGATCATTTTTTATGATTTTAACTCTTTTTGGGGAATGATTTAAGAATTATATAGTTTTGGAAAAAGGACAACATGCAGACCGTGTGACAACCCGTCACGTCCGACAAAGCTGCGGGAATCGAACCCACAACCAAAGTGCGACTGGTATTTATCGCCTACCACTGGACTACGTGAAGTCCCTGGTTAGTTTGAACGATTATTTTTAGTTATATGATTTTATGAATTAAGAGTAAGTTTATTTTTGGTTATTTTTGAAAATGATTAACCTATCATGGAGGATATGTGATTAGGTTAATTACTTTTCAAAACGAGACTTTAGGAGCAACTGATATTGTTTGGAGATAAATGTTACGATTTATCTTGGAAGACTATGCGACTAAATCCTTCAAATATTTGGGTTTCAATATTATATTGGTTTACTTTAAAGAATTTTATGGACAAATTGATTATAGAATGGTCCTCGTTGAACTTTGGGTTTTGTTGGACAAATTTTGGAGATTAAAAATAGATTTTCTTTTTAATGGGTTATCCTTTTCTGGATTATCTGACCTTGTACTAACCATTTTGGTTTTGGTTTTGGTTAAAGCCTAAAGACATGGGATGTATATAGTTATCTTTTTTGGATTTGGTGATTCTCTAGAAGTTGATTATAGTACTCTTAATGCGAACAAGTCTCCCTAAATACTCGTCTTTTGAAAAAAAATATGAGTTTGATTAAGGAATCTAGTAAAAGTTTAAAGTCAACATGATAAGTGATTATGTTCCCTTATGAATAAATTCCTCAATAAAAAGTAACATAAAACAAAAATGTTGTCTATTAACTTTTCCTACTGGGGAACCCAACACCGTTTAACCCATCACAAGTTTGTGATTTTCTTATTGTAAACTTTCTCCTAAACATGTTTTCTATCACTCTCCATCAGAACATGACCCTATGTTTTCTCCTCCATTTCCATGTTTTCCTACATGTAATCCTAGTATGGGTTAACTTGGGTGACCTCTGTACTTATCATTCTTTATTTAAAAGTGATTGTTTTACCGACTCTTGTTCCGATGTGGGACTTTCAAGGATGTTTCCAAGCGAAATTTTAAAATTGCGAGGACGCAATTCCCAAAAGGGGGGAAGGATGTAACACCCCAGGTAAATAAAGAATATGACATTTCATATTTATCCATATTTGTGAATAAAATATTGAAATGACTTTAAAGGGGACGCTATGCTCGATGGCGTACCCAACACCCAACAACGAGTTTCTTGGGAATCTTACGTTGCACTCTAATAATAAAATAATATTATTTTAAATGGTAGTTAACATGTAGAAGTTGTATTGGCAGGAATGGATATAAATAACTAAAATATGATTATATATGTTTTTATATGTTTTTACATTTATCCAATAAAAGCTAAAGGCTTAAAATACGGAAAGAATTCAATTTTAGGCGTATATGCCCTAGTTTTCACTAAAGGTTCATTTATCGCCTTTTAATGGAGAACTGTCATTAAATATAGTTTTGATCACTATTATACATTAAATTAGACCAAATAAAACTCTTCTTAAGAATTGGGAAATCAAATTTTACTTTGTGTAATTTTTTGGTATTTTTCCGATAAAGTTCATTTTTTTAGTGAATAGTGTAAAATGTTGTGTTTTAATTCAAAACCTCTTTTTAATATAATTTATTTATATGATTAGATAATATTTTGAATTGGTTTTAAAGTGAAATTAGAAACTATTTTTACCATTAAATCCAATAGTGGTCGTTGGAATTAATTTCACTTTGAAATCAGACTTAAACTAGTGTCAATCTTTTGATACTTATTGTTTCATAAAAACACGCTATTTGCTATGACAACGGGAATTAATTATTAAATTAATTAATGTAACTTATATGATTTGAATTTTTTAAAATATACTTCATTTTTGAATTCGGAATATCAAATATAGCTTAGGTTGAAGTTTTGGTAATTTTCTGAAAAACTCCAATTTTTTATGAATAGTGAAACCACTAAGTGGTAATCAAGCAAACTGATTTTTCAGTTAAATGAAAGTTTACCACTAATGTGTATTTAATTTTGAAATTCCGACATACATGGTTGTCATTAGTATGTAAAATGTGGTTCAATGGGATGGAAAAAAAAATTGGTGAATAGTAACTTTTTTTCATTAATCACGATTAGAGGTAATTAGTGTAATTTAAGGTAAAAATGATATTATAAAAATATGAAAAACCCATGAAACTTGTCCTACCCCTATTGGATGAGCCATGGCCGACCAAGACAACCCATGGGTCCACTTGGAGACCCCATGGAGGAACTTTGGTTGGAAAATGACATTAATATATATTTATTTAATGTAAAAGTAAAAATGACACAAACATGATATGTTTTACTAAAACAATTTTTAAGTGGGGTTATAAAAGTCATATTTTTTATTATAAATAGTAATTGGAAAGCTAAAAAGATTTACTACATCGTAGTATTTGTTTTATAATTTTTAGACATTAAATAAATCAAATTATTTATGACACAATAATGATGCAGTAATGACATCATTATTTGACGATTTAAATAAAATGGAAAGATAATGTAAAATCTATAAACTACACATGTCCAAAACTTATTGGATGGGTGGATTTCTAACCCTTATCACCTTATCCACGAATTATATCAATGTGGGACCTTTAAACCGAAACACATTTTCAAATAAAGTTATATTTCTTACTTTCCAAAAGTGCCCCTCCTCTCCTCTTATAAAAGGCTCCCACCTCTACCTCATTTCACACACTCCTCAAGCCTTTGGCTTGGCCAACCCCTGCCCATTTACTCTCTCCACATCCCTACCCTCATACTACAGGATTCCCTTAGGGAATAATCCTTTCAAAGTAAGCCTTTAGGCTCAAATCAAAAGGAGTTACACTTTTAAAGGTAATTCATTCTCTCATGTTCATTTGTTTTATTTTGCTTATACAACCCCCTAAACTCTTTTTATTTACTTATTTTGTAACAAAACCAGTATATTCAATATACTAGGATGTTGTTATAAGATTTATTCGAGCTAAACTCTCACACAAATACATCAAATGGTTAAATAACATACGGTTTCCGTGGATGGCGAAATTCTGCCTCCCGAAACGATGATTGTTCAATACTCATTTAACACCTTCAAAGGTGGCCATTATGATGTCACTATTTTTATATATGATATATAATATGTTTATGTTTTACTTATACTTCTGTATTTTTCATTTGTGCCTTACCTTTATGGCTTCCATTATGGGTATACGCGATATCTTCATTTTAGGAAGTGTGGACTACCGCCCCCTCAAAGTGATATGATTTGTTAATGCCATACGTGGGACTTATAAGGGATGGATTTAATGTTATTATATATGTTTTTATACTGGAATTATTATATAACTCTATATCATTATTATTTCTTTCCATTAAGGTATGAGATAGAAATGAAAGTAGTGTTCATGCGTACGTACGGCTTACCGTCTCCATGAACGGTGCATTTCATTTCTTATCCCCAAATGTAATGTACTATTATAAGTACATGTATATAATGGATATATTTGATGAATGATACATCTAAATGATGAATATAATTCTGGAATAAAAATATACATACCTCTCATTTAGTTTCAATTCCATTAATATGACAAAGAAATGAAAGTAGCGTTCATGCGTACGTACGGCTTACCGTCTCCATGAACGGTGCATTTCATTTCTTACCTCTAAATGATTATGTAATATTATAAATAAATGTATATTCTGGATATATATGATATATATGATATCCAAATCAGGAATTTCATTCTGGATATAAAGAACCTTTGACCACACGAACAACATGTAATTGTAAGAAGTCCACTTTCGACTTAAGAACCAAATATCGGCAAAACAAATATTATTAACTTAAATGATTACATAATGTTTATGACATGTTAATAAGTGATATAAAAGGAATAATTAACTTGAAAAATGTTCTTAAGGAAGTATAAATTAACTCAAGTTTATTATTCAGGAGATTAAATAACGATCGAGTCAAGTCGGACCCGAGGTAAGGGATCCTACTCCTCTCTTTCTTTTTAAGTGCACTATTTTATGTCATTCCATTTAAGCTCATCTTTCTTCTGATTGGGATGTTATTTTATATTACTCCCACTGTACTTATTATGTTCATATGATGAGAGATCCTATTTCCTCTCATCAATCCATTTTGGAAGTTTTAAGTGGCGCCGTTAGGCTGCCGAGTTTTCGTAAGGGATTTTTCATCTCACTTTTATTCCTGTGAGATTTATGCTACATTTGCCACAATTTCATTTGATTGGTTTATGTACTGCCCATTATTACACTCCTTTTGTAATATAATTCCATTTATGGGTATTTAAATACTCATATTATGACACTTCTTTAATGGGGTGTACTTTTCGAAAGTTACCCAAGTCGGTAATGGAACCTTTCACCCTCCTCATTTTAAAAGACTTTGTTTGTTACGACTTTTAATTCACATACTATTATGTTGGGATATGTTCTTCTATATCCTGATTGATGTAAATTTTATGTCCAAGTGATGAGATTCCCTTTTTATCTCTCATCAACTCATTTTCTGAATTTTTGAAGTGACGCTGTTAGCCTGTCGAATTTTACCAAGGGAACGTTTTAACCCAATTTCGATTTCTTTGGGTTCAACATGTAGTTATTGAATATGTCATCCTTTGAATATGCGTGAATGACCTTTTATTGTTTTACACTTAATATCCAATTATATTGGGTGTATTTATATTTGTCACAAATAATTTTGATATTGATTTATCCTTAATTTAAGGATACCTTCCTTATAAGGGATTTCATCACATTTTACATCCCTATTGAGACTTCATTATTGTTATGCACCAATTCACTCTTATATGGTGTATATACTATCCTTTGGAATATTATATCATGAATCCATTTATTCTAATGATATTATAAAGTTCTGATTAAATGTTATTCCTCAATTATTGTATTCAAGTGTCTCTAATTTTGGTAAAAACACTTTGACCAAAATATCGCTTTAAATGTTTTAATGACTTGTTCTTATTAATATCCATGTTTTCAAAATGTTTTTAAGGATTTATTTATATGGATATTAATGGTATAAAATGTTAAAAGATTCAAGGTGGTATGGGACACTTTGATTCAAAATTCTCCTTATTAAATGTTTTAAATGGTTTTGGAAATGGTTTCTTTTTGTATCGATTCATTATTTCAAAATACTAAAAGGTTATATTGTGATTGAAATATGGAAATGTTTTGTTTCCTTAATGCATGTTTTATGTGATACGTTTATTTTATGGTTGTTGGGAATTGTTATGAAAATGGGTGGTTCCGTGATAAACTAAGGGCGGGTGAGCCCGATATAGCTCTCCAATGCATTGGGTAATGCGAAGGAGTGAAACGTTGAGGTTTCTCTGAAGAGATTTAGGGAATATACTGTGATGGGTATTCCAAACGTAACCAAGAGGGTTACTCCCTACATAAGAATGTTATGAATGCCTCAAGTTACCTTTATATCTTATGTTTTCTATGATTTATTCATGATTTGATATGCCTATGTTTTATGGGTAAAGTGTGATTTCATTCTAATGTATATATGAACTCATGTTTCCTTTCCATATTTTTATAACTCTTACTGAGCTTTTTATGCTCATCCCAAGTTTTTGAAATGTTTTTCAGAGGTCAAGGGAAAGGGACATGATGTGATGATAGTGTCAAGGATGTGTCAAGAAAGAATCCGTGTTATATTTTAAATATGTTTCCGTTGATGGGAAGAATGAAAACTGTCTTTTATGTAACCACTTTGTTTAAATGTGGAATGTAATGCAAGTTTCATGATCTAATTCTCTAAAACTCTAAACCTGAAAAGATCCTCAATGTGTAATCTTGTAATAACTCAAGATTAAGTAAGTTTTAAGGCTGGGGCCTTATATATATATAGTACTTATGATATAAATATGATATTTTAAAATATAATAAATAATTTACCTTATTACTATTCCTATAATTAAAAAGTGATAATGTTGCATGTGTGAACATGTGAACTACCACATCTACAAAGAAAAGTGATTAATTTTTCATATCCCAATTTAATAAATTATTATAAATATTTATTCAATGAATATATATGATACATATATTATTATTAGTATTCTATGTATTTTGGAACTATGATGAAGAGGTAAGGACTGTAACTTCTGAATACAAACATACATGAAAAATTAATCATTTATCTCCCAAAATTAAAATGAAAATGAAATATTATTAATGAATGGGTAATAGAATGTTATAATAAAATAATATATTGTAATAAAATAATATAAAATATATTGTTACATAATTATTTTAAATTTATTTTTTTATACATGAGGTTAAACTCACTTACATAGAAAGTCAAACCTAAAATAAGGGGTTTCTTAACTCAATTATTTTTCATAGGGTTATATCTTATCCATTGTATATTTTATTCCAAGATTATGTATTAAATGTAATATAATTATTTTTTGATATATTTCCACTAATTTTATGTTTATTTAAATTTGTTACACTCAATAAAATTATTTATTAATTCACACTTCAATGTTATGATCTTTGTAAGGGTTTCTCGTATTAGTTTTGTTTCTGTGAGACATATTTATTATTATCTACATGATTAATTTGTGAATTGTTTTTCATATCATTTGATATTTTACGTATTCAATATATTTATATTATAGGTATTTAAATTTTCATTTTATGTAATTTCTTTCATGGGGGTTATAATTCAAATGTTACTAATGTGGTGAGGATATATTTCATAATTTTCACCTTTATATGGGATTCCTAATGATCAAGATTCCATTATAGGGATTATATGATATATTAAAACAATTATATTCTTATATAGTTATTTATGGGGGTTTCTAGTATTATATTCATTTTTACATTACTTGGAACTAAAAAAGAAAAAAAATTAATGCAATTATGGAAACATGATTTTTTCAATTCGGTCAAAACTATTTTTCTTACATGCAAATATTATATTTAGAAAAATTCAAGAATGGTTTTACTATTATAAATTTATTTATTAATGTAATTTTTATCCATTTTTAAATTTTTATAAAATCGTTTAAAATAAATATTATTTCCATTTTTCGAATGAGGTACTTTTTACCCAATGTGTGATGGGAATATTTATTTTAACAAATACATTATGAATAAAGTTTACATCCATCATGACCACTCTATTATTTTAGTATTCCTTTTAAATATTTCATGGATACTTTTAAAAAATACGCGTTTTCTAATATTCTAGAAATTTTTATATTTTAAATTAGTAATTTCAAAATGAAAAGGATATTTTCATCAAAAAATATATAAATGATATTTCAAAATTATTTACATATATGTAAACATAATTTGAGGAATATTACTCTTTATTGGGTATAGAATTTTAGGATTCTATCAAACAAATTAGTATTGATGGATTCTGATCTTAATGTTAAATATTATAATGGGTAAAAAAATTTATATTTCATATACTAGTTTTCATATACGGATGTTTATACTAGTTATGTATTCTATTGATTATTCATAAAATTCCTAAATTGAATTAATTATACTTACTATGTGATGGGAAAGTCCCATTATAGTTCCTTGATGCTTCGATATATTTCTTGAGACATACTGACAAAGGTAGTTTGTGTATTCTAGGCCAATTTCTAATGATGTATTTGTATGAGTTCTTGAGGGTATGTTTATGATATCTTGGAACAAGGCCTTGATGGTAAGATTATGATATATAACATTATGATTTCCATTAGTATGAAGTTAGTTGTTGTTATCCATGTGAATATTTATATTTTTACATCATCCATGGATATATTACTCTCTTATTATATGATTTATACATAATATTTGATTTTTTATCTATTTCATATTATTAATGTCTTATTTTTTATGTGATATATTATGTTATACACGTTCCCTTGAAGAGCATATAAGCTTCAAGTTCATTATACTTTCATTTCCCCATGATACCATGAAAGGATCTATGAATTATTCTAGTAATATACTAAATGAAATAATAATTTTATCCCTACAATTTTATGTTGTATTTAATTTTTTATGGGGTTTTCTTAGACAAAGAGGAAAATACTAATTTATTGAAAAATATAGTTATATTTTTTTTAAATATGGTATATTATTACAATAATTCTCAAAAAATAAAATAAAATAGATGGTAATTCATCCAACCAAGTGAAGTCACTTTTTATTCCGTTTTTTGGAAAGCACATCCTCTACCATGTTAGGTTCCCATTAAGCATGGGTGATGATGATATTTTGTTCAGAATGGATTGAGAGAAAATCCATCAATCGAGAATTGAGTTTCCAAGATAAACGTATCACACCATTCCAAATAGATTGTACAAAACTGGTGGAGTAAATTTCAAGCCAAAGATTTTCCAATCAAGTTATATCAAAATAAACCGCATTTATAATACTTAACATTTCAGCCTCGAGAGATGAGGAGATAAAACAAGTACCATAGAAACATTCCATGTCTGTTCCATTATGGTTACAAAAGATAAAACCATAACCTGATAGAACCGAGTTACCTATTATACCCCCATCAACATTTATTAGGATCTGTACATGAAAATTATCTTACCATAAATCAACGGAGATAGAAGTCGGCTGCTTATAGTTTCTTACAAGGGCATTTCTCTAGAGAACCAATATGTTCTGAACAGAGTTGTTGTAGTGTCCATCTTGGGTGGTGTTGACTTCTTTGGTCATTGTGATGACACACACCATTACAGTGTTAATATAGAAGGGGGACTGCTTGTGAAATATGGAGTTACAACCACTATAGATAAGGATAATTGTTTCATAATCAACTTTCATACACTATTTTTTGAGTTTTTGTGCGAGCTGATCAAATATATAATGTTGTAGAAGATTAGAAATACTAGTGACCGCTGGATGCAAGATTTAAAATATTTCATACAATGCTCCCTAGAGTGATGAGGCTGTGTAGCTTGACCAAAATGTATACGATGCATATTCTCTAAGATAATTATGGAGCCTACACATATAAAATAGAGAAATTTCAAAACACTCCAAGTAATTATCAGTATGTATTCATTAATGTGAAAGACTTCAAATAAGATCTGATATTTATGGTTGGGGGTAAGGAATCTAAAATTAACTAATCTTATGAAAATAATAGAATGAGTCACAAAAATTAGTATAATAAAAAAAAATAGAGCCAAGGATTCCATTCCAGGATGTTTCTAATACCAGAATGTCTCAGTTTAGAGAAAAATAATTATTATTATTCAGCAGGGTGTGAAATTCACCAAGAATCTCCATATTTGAAAGATTTAAGATATAATGTATGGAGACATAAGTTTTTATAAGAAGTTTCTTAGAATCAAAAAGAGAAATAAGATGGGTGATAAACCATTTATCAAGACAAAAATTAAGAGAGTACTCCTAGTAGTAATCCATTTAGAATGAGACATGATATTGGAAGAGAGAGATTTGATGGAAGCCCAAATAGAAGATTCTATATAATAATTTTTTCCCTTTTCAGTATGTTTATAAACCGGGATCTGAGAACAGAAATAGTCATTAAGTCACTATTGAGAAGATTCTTAGGGAATCTAGCTCGAAAATCTTTATTAAATAAATTTTTGTTTTTGATCCCCAGCCCATCATTTTCACGAATCCTGGAAGACTTGACCCATGGAATGGTGACAATTTTAATTTCAAGATTACTACCACTCTAAACATTGTTTCTGATTTAGGAATTCATATTATTTATAATAAATATAGTCCCATTAAAAATCTTAATGGAATGAGGAAATTTATATAAAATGGTGAATTTAACCAAGCAGTTCCCACCAACTATTGAATGATACTTCCCATTCTAGGATGAAATATTTTTCATTGATTTTATCTACAGTATTAAAAAAACAATTTAATTAAGATCTCTCCCAAAATTAATGAACTCTAAAATAATTAATGGCCTCAGATCCATCTTTAATTCCTAGTTATAATAAGATTTTAGAGTTTCTAACAACTCGAATGTCATTCCTAAAATTGATAAAATACTTCTTCCAACTGATAGACTACACCAAGACATCCTCATAGTGAGAGATATCTATCTTGAAATTCTGAATATTTAATTTAAATATTTTCAAAAATAATTATAATGTGATCAATATATAGAAGTCTTATTGTAACAGTAATATTCCTTAAAGCATGAATCAGATCTATCTTACAATTCTCCACAATGTGAGTAAGAATCCTTCTTGAAAAAATTTCATGGTGTCAAAATATTTTTTAAAGTCCATCTTGGGAGAAATACCACCACCTTTGTTTTCTTTCTTTAGTATATTGACACATTCAGAGGCCATGATGATGAAGTCTTGGATTGTTCTACCGTTTACAAAAAAATTGATACCAAGATTCAATTTTATCTTCAATTGTGGAAATTCTATTTTTAATGAGATTGGTAGTAACATTGAAGATAGTTTAGATGAGGGAAATGGGTATGAGAATGTGTTTATGATAATCATTTTCAACATTAATAATATGTGTGAGAAATTGAGCATTAATACCATGAGGTGAGACACTTAGAAAAAATAAATATTTAACCAATATGAAAATATCCCAGTGGATTACATCCCAAAATATCTAAAAAATAGTTATTAAAACCATTAGGTCTGAGATCACTATCAGGTTTTAGACTATAAAATACTTCTATAATATCAAAATCAAGAAGAAATTTGGTTATAAATTTATTATCTTTATCACTAATCATGTCTATAATGATACCATCATCCAGGTGCTTATTGAGCTCAGGTCCATTTAATGGGATTGAAAAATAAGTGAAAATATGATCTGTAAGGGATTCTTGATCATCAATAAAATTTTCACCATAATTCATAAGGTTGAGTGGTATAAAAAAAATTACTCTACCATTAAATATAATTATAAAATTTTGTATATATACCCCCCTCCATTATTCATTTTCATTGAAGGTATCCTTTTTTAGTTTTTCTTTGATAGTGAGAAAAAAATCCGTGTAAAATAATGTTCAATTTCCTACTGAATAGACACTTAAAAATAAGAATTTGTGTACTAATATTGGATATAATTAAGTCTATATTCAAGGGGGGAATATAATTATCAATCATCTTGTAGGTTTACCTACACCAACCCATGATATTATACTTAAAAATCTATAGCTACATGAAAAAATAAAAGGAATCCCTACCACATTAATTAGAATTCTGAAAGTCTAGAACAAGTTTTTAAAAATCAAGATGTGACGTCCATGAAATATTTAATATAAAATATATAATTCGAGTAAAATATATATTAACTATATTGACCAAAATTGTATTGTGATCATATTTTATTCTTATGAGGGAAATAATTTAATTAGTTTCTCTTTTCTCGTTGGTATGGTCATTAGAGAAGGCTGGATCAAGCTTGCTAACAACCATTCTACTATTGTGCCATCAATACGTAGACTCCATTTCTCCAAATAAATTTATTTAAATATTATTTTTTATATAAATAAATTTATTATAGTATCTTCAAGAAATCTTTAAGTGAGAATCATACATCTTTTCACTAGGACACAAGATGTCATAGTAATCAACAAGGATAATCCAAGAGTCATGGTTCTGTGATTGAGGCATTCCATGTTTTTTCAAAGCCTTCCCCTTTATTGATATCTATTATTATCATAAATTAAAAATATAAGATAAGTAAATTAGAGGATTCAAGTTCATAAGTAATAATTTTCTTATCAATTTTCAAGGAAAAACACCACTAAGAGATGAGTAAGAAAAGGTACATAGAGTATCAACATTAACAAAACAAATGCTTCTACAATAATTTTGAAACCTCTATTTTACATACCAACAATCCTCAAGGAAAAACACTTTCTGGGTTTAGAAATTAGAGGAGTTTAGGTTTATGAATATGTATAAATCTGTGTAATTATATGGAAGTATTAGAGTTTTCTAGTCCTTGACAGTATATGAATAAATGATTACTTTCAATGATTCCATGGGGGTAGAAACCCCTTTTTTGTTGCCTCCTGAGTGTTTTTTCCCAGCTAATTTCATTGTTGGTATAGAATTCTTGATGTCTTGAAAAAGAGTGACAATTGAATCTGTATAGACATGAGCTATTGGATGGTATTTATTGTTATTCCCATCAGCATTTGAATATGAGTATTCATTTACATTAGTGCAGTTGTCTGATAGTCTTTAAACAAAATATATATTTTTTATCTTCACATATTCGTCTACATGATTTTTATCAATGTTTTTCATGCTCTTACTGGCATCAAGGGATGCAGAACCATAGTTACTTTGATAATTTGTTGAGTATCAAAAGTTAGGAAGTGTATTTGTTTTATTAGAGTGGTAATCATAAGACATACATCTATACAAAGAACATCCATCATATTAAAATGTGTATGCCTCAATGCAATATTTGTAATGTTTCCAATGATAGGGAATTTGGTGCTAATGGAAATGAATTCAAGCTCTTAGAGGGATACATTTTCAACATCAACATCACCATGAGAGGTAAATTTATATCAATATGATTGGAATTAGGTGTAATCTTTTTGTATCAATTAAAATTTCAAAATCATAACTAGATTCAGTGGAAGTGATAAGATTTAGATTATACTAGTCAATTTCAAGTGACATGATATCATCTTTATCTTATTTTTATTATTCCTCCATATTGATGACCAATGATTTATTATCTTTAGATTTTAAAGAAGAATAAATATTATTCTTCATCACACATTGTCAAGAATCATTTTTATTTGATGGTTCCCCCTTCTTAGGGATAAATTTTATTTATTTATTTATTTATTTTCACTTGTTTCCAAAAAACAATTCATCAAATGTTTGCTTCGACACCTTCTAGACCACCCATCCATTAGTAATATAGTTTCCAAAAATTTTGTATACATCACAAATGAGAGGTTTGTATTCATATTCTACCTTGATTTCAACATTTTGATCATTTTTAATGAAATTAATAACATCTAAAATATTTAAGTCAAGTTTTCCTCAACTTGGATCCCATCTTTGAGACCCATATTCCCATTCAGGAATTGTTGGTAAATTTTCAAAAGAATTACAATATATAAAGTAATTTCATTTAATATCTTTATATTCCAAAAAACACAGTTCAATCCATGGAGTTTGATCCCAACCTAAGTTGTTCAATTTCATTGAGAGAAGGTATTAATTGAGATATTTGAATCCAAGATCATCATAAATCCAAGATTCATTTTTATATTTTTGGTGTTTTGGGGTGATTTAAAATCCTCCTTGCTTCCCATAATTATGTAGAAATATATATTCATCTAATTAATTAGTTTTGAATTTACAAAGCCCCATATTTGAAAAATTCTGGATTTGAGATCTATAATGGACCACGTCTTTCCTTCTTTTGTGTACATAATATGCCCAAGTAAGGAATATTTTCAAATAGTGAGTCTTTTATAAAGAGATTTAGGATCCAAAACTAAATAAAATCCTCCATCATCAATCTTTTTATGAATGGATGGCGTAGGTATCGAATCTTTCAAGATATTAGAGCCTTGTAGTGATTCCATGAATGAGAAACCTTTGTGTTTGAAGAAAGTTGGATTCTGTGAACTCCAATCAACATCTAGGGATGTGAGTAAATATAAAGAAAAAATCAATATAGTTTTACTATTTAGAGCCTTTAAAACTTATTTAAATTGGCGAGTGGCTTAGTGACCCATTTATTATATGGGTTTAGAGTTTCATTGGTATGAATTAGATTATTTTTTCTTGTAGTGTTGACCCAAGGTGAGGGACCCTCCCTCAACATTAGTGATCAAGACTCGATATGTAGTCCTTGGACAAGTTGGACTAGACAATTGAGTGAGATGACCTAGAATGACCATGGAGATAGAGATAGGTCATACCAAATCACTTTAAACCTTAAAAGTATAGTGCAAACTTTTTGAGGCCATGGAACTCTGATTTACATAGGCTGCATGAAATAGATATATTTTAATTGAGTGAAATATATTTTCCCAATAGACAAGTTTAGTTCTACAGACTCAAAGTGGAGTTTATTCATTTATTTTTACTGAGGGGACCCATTGGGTGTCTAATGATAGATTGACCATGCCTGAGGGTAATTCAAATGAGTAGTAGTTATTATAGGTGTTCTATGGGAACTAAGTCACATGGTAATCTAAATGGGGTTGTGAGGTGGTATGTATTTGGAGAGAGATGGATGTGGGGGTAACCCTAAATCCAAAATTACGTTATGATCCAATAAAACCATGGTAGATAAGGGGTTTCAGGCATACTTTTAGCCCCTTTTTTTCTACATGCTCATTATTGATGCCCTTGGATAATGGATGCATCATGCATGTTTTTTTCATTTATAGATCATTTTCTTGGCTATAGGATGGGTATATTATCCTAAAACATGATTGTTCTATTTAAATGGGTATATTATCCCTAGTTTCCTAGACCTATGTACCATAAATATGGGTATATTACCCTCAGTAGGCATCTTCTCTCTAGATAATCCATGGATGGTTATGTTTTCCATCAAATAATATTTTGTGTGAGGTTGTTGATCTATTCTACTTGGAAGGGTATATTACCATAAGAAGTTCATTGATCTACGGTTCACTCAAGATTACATGGGGATCATCTTGTAGTCCTTATTGGTTGGTGTGGTCATCATGAAATTCTGAGAGACAACTCAAAATTGGATTAAGAAATTATGGTCTATCAGGGTCACAAAACTAAAGATTAAGAATGAAAAGTTACTCAATATATAGGTTTGCATTGTCTGTTAAACTTTATTAGAGACATTATGGCATTGTTTTGGAGTAAGTATTATGATTTATAATATTTATTTATTATTCAATAGTTAATTTATTTAATTTTTTCATGTCATATGAAAATATAAACTCATTGTTATTATAGTACGAGACCACATTGGCAGTGACCTACAAGGTTATGTACTCACACCCTAATTGATATTCCATTACACTTGGTTACACATGTAGTATTTTACTTAGTTGTAGGCATAGGTGGGGATTTAGCTCTAGTCAATTGAGCAGGATGGATCTAGCATGTATCTGAAGGTCGAGACGAGGTTATGGCTCAGAGTGGTAATGGATACAAAATGTATTTTACTTCATTTTTTTTATCTTTATATGTTCTCGTCATGGTGGGTGGTTCATTCTTCTTTTATGATTTTAGGCTTCAGAATCATTTCATTAATGATGAATCTTGTTTATTTATTTTCCTCGGTGTACTTTCATGGATTTTTTTATCGATGGTTTATTTTTGGTTATTTGTGTAATATTTCTCACATAAATCCATTATATTTAGTCTCCTGATAGTATCACCATAGACCCTCACTCATATTCAGCAGCCCTTAGAATATGGGGAGGCATGCAAGAGGTCATATGGTTTTCTCGACTAGTTAATTTTAGTGTAATTCAATTAGGGATGTTTCAAGGGTTGTGACAAATTTTATTGATACTAAATCATTGGTAAATATGATTCATTTATTATAAATATGAATATATCAATACTTAGTACATATATATATATATATCTTGTTTGGAAGAATAAATTTATATTATATTTGATAAATCATGATAAAGTTTATATGTTTTTATTATGAAAGGATTTAAGATTAAGGATAGAAGTGTTGTTGTGTGATATGAGATAAATTACTGAGTGATAAAATTTGACAACAAAGTTATGGATTCATTAGATGTTATAGTGATAAATGATTTTTAAAATAATTTCTCACTATAATACATCAAAATAAATGTTAAAAATGTTTTAAGAGTTATAACGATAATTCTTATAATAACCAGAGTTAAAAATTTATTATGTAAAATTAGTAAAAAAATAATATCAGGTAAAAAGATATGAAGTAGAGGAAAAAATTAAGTGTAAGTAAAGGAGGTGTTTTTAGAAATCCTATATATAATAAATATATTGAAAGCGTTTTAAAGAAATGAAAAATTGATGAATAATAATCGAAAGGTACATTTGTAGTGATGAATACTCAATATAAATTGAAAAAGGAAGATTATAGACAGTTATTTTCCTAAAAAAGTATATATAGAGAATAAATTTATAATGTTGATCAGTTAGAGTGTGTTTGTGATAACACATTTAAAATATATTTGGAGAATTTTGGTGTTTATGTTAATCATAAATTGGTCAATAAGACTCCAAAGAATATGATTCAGGATTAAAATAGTGAATATTAGTTATGGAAAAACGAATTTTAAAGACAAATAAAAAATAATAAATAGTTTTTCAAATAATGAAGAATAAAAAATTCTGATAAAATCATGAAAATAATATTTCTAGGGGAGTTGTTGAGTAGGATATCCAATACTCATACATACTTTTTGTAGTGAAGGAAATTAAAGATAAATTCATATTAGAGTTAGATAAAGGACAATTTATTTATTATAAAGAGACTATTTTAAATATAATTATATTATCAAAATTCATGAAAACATGGTATAAGTATGGGAATAAACATTAATAACCTTATGATTTGAATAATTATTTACTTGAAATTAGAGATAAGAGGATAAAGGATTTGGACAAAAAACTGAATGAAATGGAAAAGGGAAAACATGTTCATGAAGATTCTATTTTTAGGATTGAAAAAAAAATATGAGTATAAAATTGATTATATTAAAGGTGATAAGAGTATTATCAATGTTATGTTCTTATGTCATGAAGTCTAAAGATATGGGAAGGGTATTTTCAGTATGATAATAAACACAGTTGATGTTTTCTAAGATGTCAAAAAAATTTAAAGCGTAGTATTACATATCAATGGATATATAATTTGTGAGAATATAGTATTTAATATAATTTACCTTCTAAAAATATTAATTTAATCTTATAATAAATAATGTAAGGGAATTTATGAAAATGAAAATATATCTAAAGAAATAAAGAATGAGTGGAAACTTATAAAAATGGATCTAAAAATATAAATAAGGAACCATTATTGAATATGTAAGATATAAATAAGGATAAATATATGTAATCATGTTTCACATTTATGGGATTCTATTATTATACTAATTTTATAGAATAAAGTCATGGAATTCATCTGAAGCTATGAATATAAAAGATTATCTATATTACCTTACAACAAACCACAATATATAAGGTATAATTATTATTTTAATTAGTTTCCTTATATTAGTCTTGGTTTTATTGATGAATATTATTGTAGATAATAAATAATGTATAATGAAATAACATGAAATAAAATGTTATTAAAGTATATTAAATAGAAAAATAGAATATTTGAGGGGTTTTTCTTCTTCTATGAATAATACTGACATCTAAACAATGATTTTAAAATTTTTGTAAAATATTGAAACAAAAAAATAAAAAATCTCAAATAGTAATTTATATAGAAATATTTAAGGATTTAATGAAAATAATATTAACAAGACTGATCATGTATATATTAATGAAAATTATAGAAATAAACATAAATAATTGAATGAAAGGTAAATGTATTTATAAGATATAGATTTTTTAAATTAGTTAGTGAGGAATATGATTCTGAAGATAACATGATAAATGTTTTACAAGATTATAGCATAAAATATGTTCTTTAGAGACAAAGGAATAAATTATAGAATGTTATAAATTACAAAGAGTCATTATTATAATATGTTAATAATATGAAATAAATGAAAGAAGGTGTTTCAAAGAAACAAAGTAGAATATCTGGTAAGACATTGTACACTAAAGGAAGTTTCCTTACTTATAAAATGATTTTGGATATTAAAAATTGAATTTCATCAATGTTTCACAGGAATGATAAACATTAATAATAAAATAAAAAAATATATTTGTGTACTATTGGATTTATACTAAAGAGTACATCATCAAGTATTAGTGCTTGAATAAATGATGTTTGAATAAGTGAGTTTTCAAATTTCCAATAGATTATGAAGATTATTTAAAATAAAAAATTGATAGTTCATATATATAAATTTTAGGATTATGGTTGGGTGGAATAATAACTTCATGAGATAGATAGATATATGAGGTCAAAAAGAAACTAACATTTGGGAATAGAGTCCCAAATATTTTTCTCACACTAAAAACGGTGTCACATAGTTTTCACTTTGAATTATTTTGATCTAATAAATTATTAATGGAAACTAGAATGAATTTACTTTTTTGATAAAGGGTTGTTTGGTAGTATCAGTTATATTCATTGAATTGAATAACCCCTCATAAAGAATCCTATAAATATGAAAATACAGTAGCATGATAGGGGGTGTAAATTCCATGGATATGTGGAAAACTTATCACTCCCAATGTATTTTATTTTTGTTTTCAAACTGACACACACCTATCATGGGATGTGGAAAAATATACTATTTATAATTTTCTAGTGGAATATAATTGATCAATAGGGTCATCTCACATTAAGATGTTCATAGTTTTTTCACGTACTAATTCTAACTCACTAGTGACTACTTATTTTTAGGATTTATTAATTTCTAAAATATTTTAAAAAATAATTGTAGAGAGATTCAGAATATAAACTAACATGTAATGCAACCAAAATGTGGTAAGAGAATAAATAACATGGCACTAGGTCAGGTTTTGAGATCCTTCGTTTTTCATTATTTTTGTTTAAAATGAATTACAATCATGAAATATCACTCTTGAATTATTATCCTATACTATATTTGTTTTTAAATCTTGAATTCTTAAGAAAAATTGATTGCACCTCCTATTATAATCAATATTGATGACAAACCTCAATCGAGTGTGAGAAATCTTCTCGGAACTGGCTGCATTATATGTTATTTCATCCATTGGGAAGATTATCTCAATCTTATGATGATATTTTTTCAATGTAAGGGAGGGAAAAAATAAATAAAATAAGAAGAGTAAAGTTGTTACACATGTCCAGGTGTACAATCACCAGACCCATACACTTCACCTTCATTCACCACAAATTGATTTAAAATGTATAGAAATATAAATTCGAATTCAGAAAACACCAATCCTCCATCGTGACATTGACTTAGGTCAGTCTTCCATTATTTTATTTAAGAATTCATGGTGTAAGAAGAATTATAATAAAATAAAGATAGTAATAAAATATATAGAGAGAATAGTGGAAGAAATAGAGTGATCAATTGAATGAAAACATAAAAAGTTTACATGAAATAAATTAAACTATAGAAAAAATATTGCAGTAGAAAAATAGAGTGACTTAGAAGCCTCCAAATATGGTCCTCCAATCCATTAGTAGTGGTGAAAATTCTCTTATTTATAGAGGGAGGAATACCCCCTTTTTCTATCATCTAAATATCTTTTATCATTATTTATCTCATCCAATGCATGATTGTATATTTATTTTAAATCTCAAAATATATATTTACACTTTCCAAATTTCATCATAGGCCAATTCGATGGTATATGCAGATATATTGTGGTGTAGACACTATAAATTGTGCATATTTACAACATGAATATAGTGGAACAAACAACCCCAAGGTCTTAGCTTATCTTCTACTAAATTTTTGAAATATTGGCCCTTGGAAAAATGACGTTCCCTATGGCAAAAATCACACCATGGAATAGCCCTTGATTTTAATTTTTTTCTCCTAAAAAAATCTACCATTGTATACATATCCATAGTATAGAAGATCCAAAACATCATATATTTTTCTCTATGTAAACTCGCCCATAAAAACATACTTGTGTTATGTCATAGTGTTTCATCCCTAGTCGCAGCTCCTCATCTCACTCGAAATCATGACACTACAATTTTGTACACCTCAATGGCATATGTTCATCACTAAAGCATAAAACACTAGTACATGGTGTTCCCATAGTAAAGCGTGTTTGCCTAAGAAATAGAGTTCCTCCACCTTTAATCTGGTCTTTAATGTGGCTAGATAGAACTCTTGATGGCATGTATGGTTTTTCATCAAATTGAGCTTCACTGTGGTCATATGAGGGTCAATAATTCATCCATATTAATCATGGGATTCAATATTGGTTATTAAGATGGAAATAAAGCATCATAAGAGTTTTAATTTTCATTATCTATCAATTATAGGTGGCAATAGTATAAATCGAAGATGGCATATTTCAAAGAGGTGTGTTTGAGGACAAGCTGGAAGAAGCGAAGTGGGGAAACACCAGTTTTGTAAGTGGTGAACAGTACCCTTGAAAACACCATCTCACTAAAATGTTTAACTTGAATCAACTCTAATATAAAATGAAATCGGTGGTAGTTATGGATTATATTTCCTACTATAATGACGGGATAATGCTATGACACTCTCTCATATAGATGGTCTGTGTCGACCCATGCAGGCCTATGGGACATATGCCCACACATTATTTTCTCACCTTTGTGTGGATTGGTCCTCCTATTGGCACTTTCTAGTCCCTTTATAATGTAATTTTTGGTCATCCATCCCCTAAAATTCTAGTTACGTGGCTTGTGTCCAATTAGGTTGAGGGTTATTTGAGTTGACCAATTTTTTACCTATAAAATGTTAAATAACCCGGTAAAATTCTACATAAAAATTAAAATTAGAATTTAAAATTAAATTTCAACATTTTACTCTTTTTTAATCATATTAGTTTGAAAAATATATATTAACCATAATAAAAAATTAATTACATAGGTAATTCCATTAAACCACATTAAAAATTATTAAAAAATTCATTTTATAATGATTTTATCATATACCCCCACACATGAACTATGTCTTTCCTTAAGAATTTAATATCAACATTGAATTTACGAGAAATTCATTATTTCCTATATTTAAATATAAAATCCCTAAAACAAAATTTTTATCATTGTAAAAGAAAAATATGAAGTTCCATATAAAATGGAAATATAATTTCACACTCTTCAAATAAACAATAAACTCAATTATATTAATTTTTAATACATGAAATTGGTGTAACTTTTCCTATAATTAATTTAAGATCCTCAATTCCTTATTAATAAACATAGAAAATCATGAACTACCACACACATGAATCATTTCACTCGTCACTCATGATAAAAATTCATGTATAGTTATTTTATTATCACGAGGACATGATCCTTTCCCATAGGCTTGAGAATGAACTAATTTCATCACATTGTAAAGACATAATAAAGATGAAATCATGGGGAATTACAATCAATACTCGGATGAATCTGAGGCTTAAGGTTGGTATGTTTTTTTTCAAAAAATCATTAATTCTCAAAAGAGATTTCTTATCTAATCATAAAGCATGATATCAAAAATTAATAGTTTAGTGAAAATATACCCTTTAATTATTCAACTCTAACTTCCAAAGATAAATGTAATTTTCATGATTAATGATAACATATTGAATGATTTTTACTTTCTTGAATTCCCATTTTTTTATTTTATTTTTTTTACTTGTGCATTGATTTAAAATCACATCCTAAAAGACCACATATGATAAAAATCATCAATATGGTATTAGTGATTTTTTATTTCCCCAAGTCAGAACCCATTTTTTCTTTTTCCTTTTTTCTACAAAGTAAAATAAATAAATAACAAACCTTTATTTATACCCAAAATAGTTTCCCCTACCCTTTTTCTTCTTAATATAGTTCATCCCTTTTACAATGAAATCCCTCATCGCCACACTACATAATTAAAATATCAAGCACAATACAAAGAGGAGGGTAGGAATATATTTAAATGGATTTAAATGTGTCACATTCCAAACAAGTTAATTCATGGTCTATATGAGTTAATTAATAATTTTTGTAAAATGGGGTCTCAATATTAAGGTATAATAAAAAATTCCTCAATCATTTTACTTTTATTTTTATTTAATAATACAATTTATAAGATTCAATTAATGTTATACTAGGTTACATTCCCTAAGACAACTCGATAAAAATACTCAATATAATATATAATGAATATTGTCTATAAATACACTTGGTAATAGAAATTATAATTTTAGAAAATAAATCATTTTATAACTAATAAAAAATATTAATTTACATGAATTTAATTACATCAATGTATACAAAATGGTTGGTAAATTTCATTTACAAGAATTAACCAATTAATAGAATTCATGATTCATCAATTTAATATCCTTGCTTGACATTAATAATTAAATTTTATATCTTACTCGTTCAATCTCATTATCATTGAAATATAAATCATGGAATCAAAGGATTCTTAATAAACTCATATCTCATGGTTTGGTTATGAAAATAAATAATACTAATAATGGCAATGAAAAAAGATTTTATAGCTAATAAAATTATCTACATAACATGGAATTACAGAAAAAAAATATAAGAAAATTTAAAACTAAATAATTGAAAATGAACACACTTTTCTCATGTATCTTCAATTATCTCTTTTCGTTATCATTTTTTCGAGGATAATTTATTCAATGATGGCCCTAAAAAATTAAATAAATCAATTAAAACACTAGGATCATGTCATTGAACATTAGAAACAATAATGAATAGGTTTATTCCAACTCTAATTTCTAATAATGAAATTAGTATTTCCTAGAAATCATGTATGTGGGTAATTCTTGGTTTAATCCCCTAAGTGGGACTTATATTTTTATAATCTCTAGAAGGGAAGTACAAAATTCCATTATAAATTTACTAGTGGATGGATCTTTATAGAATAGAACCAGCACATATGGAGTTTCTCATCAGGCATGTATTCTTTGTTCATGGTGAGGTTTCTATAGATAGAGAACAGTAAATCCAACCCATTCACAATAAGGAATATATTTTATTGTGTGGAAGCATAAATTTGGGATCATCTTCTTTTTTGGTTGCAACTTTTCTAAAAACCTCTTGATTTTCTAGTGCATTCTCCATATGGCTTATAAAAATTGTGTATTCAGAAGTAGATTTAAATTGTAATTTAAATTTAATGTACTTTAATCACATAAAACAAAAATGAAAATTCAACATTTCATGGTGAGAGAAATATTTCTTCATTTCCCTAGTACATTCCACATAGAACTCCTCATGGTATTCCTCTAATGCATGTTCAAAAATATCATAGATCTGCATGTTTTCCTCAGATAGTGGCAGTTCATTTTCTTCACCTTCTGCCAAGAAAAGACATGTATTGTCTAAATCTGTAATTTCAATGTAGTAGGGAGTTATGATGAATTAAGATTGAACGAAATAAAAAATGGCTATGAAATATGATCAACTCTCTGTATTGGTTCATATATAATCTGTTTTTCATTGGTAAGCGCCTCTTAAAGATAGATTTCACTAGACATAGGTGGCTAGTTCGGATCCCGCATCTTTTCTTCATATTAAACCACATATATGGTGTCTTCCTATTCTAATGGTAGAGATATATAAAAAGATATTTTATTTTATAATTTATAAGGAATGGGGAAATCATATCGTACCCCATACCCATTCCATAATTTTTTTTGATTTAGTTGATATTACACACATGCCTCTTCTAGAAAGTATTAATCATCATAAATTCACTCTAGATATTCATGGTTATTTTTTATTCTATTCACAAGATGGTTGTGTTTTTTATACTCTTCAAGGGTGGCCTCAACTTCATATATATCTTCTAAAAATTGGTAAATACAAAGATGGGATCTTTTTTAGCCTCATCAACTGGATGAAACTATAGAGACTAATAGGAGAACTCAGTTAGTTTTCTATACATGGATTCAATTATTGGTTCATTCATGTCCATCCTTAGGCCTATTATAAATTCATGGGATTCTTTCTCTACCCAATTTTTTTTTTAAATAATATATCCTTAAAATGTAAAAATAAAAAGAAAAAAATTAAATTATAGGCTCTTGAGAAATAGTACAATGTCTTGGCACACATTAATTATAGCGTAATAAAAATATATTATTTATAATTTATTAATATAGAACAATAGATAACAAGGCTTATCTCACTTGATAATGGAATATATATTGAGAATATGAACAAACATGAAATGAAGATAGAATTGTGTTATGGAAGAAAGAACCTATCCCATGGTATGGTTTCAGATTTATTCATTATTTGATGTTTTTTGTTTCAAATTTAGTTTGATAATAAAATATTGAAAAATAATTCTATAATTATTCGAGTTTTATTTATTAGTTGTTAAATTTTTAATGCCAAAAAAACATAATTCCACATCCTCATGTAATCAAGGTTGATAACACACCTCAATTCACAGTGTGGCATCTTCTAGGACCTGACTTTTTCGTATTTCATTCCATCCATTGAAAAACTCAACTCCTTGGTTTAAAATTTTTTTATTCAATGTAATTAAGGAAAAAAATATAAATAAAATAAAAAAGTTATTTTAATATATATTTCATTTTAAAAAATCACCAAACCTAAACACTTTACCTTCATTCACACAAATTTTTTTAAAAACATTTAAAAATTAAAATTATAATTCAATAAAAACCTATCCTCTGAGGACTCTAAGTCCTGAGTCAATCTTTCATTATTAAAAGAAAAATATCAATTTGTAAGAATAATTAAATGAATATAAGGGGGAAAATGGGAGAGACTCAAAAAAATGTGTAAAACAGAGTGAATCACTTTGAATAGATGTAGAATGAGTTTATATGAAATAAAATAAATGAAAACAAAAATAAAATTAATGTAGAAAAAAATAAGTTACCCCAAAAACATCACTTAGTGACCCTCTAATCCAATTTTTGTGGTTCCCCCATCTTATTTATAGATGGTTTAATCCCATTTTCTTCTATCATTTAAATATTTATTAATATCATTTATTATAAAAAAATTAATGTATCATTATTTTAAATCTCAAAAAATATTTCAGGGCTTTCCAAATTTAAATTTTGAATAATTATATGGTGTGGAAATATATCTCAGTGTGTATCCTATTTAAATATTTCATGGGAACTCCATGGATATTGTGCAAAAAATCACAATGGTTGTAACTCAATTTCCAGTCAATTTTTAAAATATTCACCACTACTAATAAGTGGTTCTCTCTGGTGTAACATTCACCATGACACAGACTCTTACTATCATTTTTATTATATTTAAAAAAAATTCTTAGATTTTGGAAAAATACACTACATATAACATCCTCCATGGTCAAACACATTCACTTTATAACAGAACCCTTTCATGACAACTTGGGCTATAGTGGTGAGTTGTATCCATGGTCACAACACCTCATATTGAATGAAATCAAGAAAATACATTTTCAGAAACCTCACAGGTGTAATTACATAACCATTAAAAATGACATTTTATATGTTGATCCCATGGTATAACAAGAGTACCTATGGTGTAGGGCTCCTATTCCTTCCATCTGGCCAGCACAATGGTCAAACAGAGCTCCCTGTTGTATGCATGGTTTTATTTTCATCAAATTGAGCTTCCTTGAGAAAATCCAAGAGTCCAAAAGTCTTCCATTTCAACCCTAGGATTAAAAACTGATTCTTATGATGAATATTTATCATTCCAGGAATTGAAGGATACATTAACGGATGTGTATTAGTAGTGGAGAGTGACATCAGAGGTTAAAGATGGAGGATAGGTGTTTCTGATCCCTATGAAGTAGAAGAGAAGTAGGAAGACATGATTTTTATAAGTGGTGAATATAGCCATAGAAACCACCATACCACATCAAATTTAATGGTGGATGAGTTATCATATTTTTTTAAATCAGTTTTAGAAACCTATCTTATCCCCTGTTTTGGTGATAGTCTCTCACTACACTACTCCCTCAAATATGTATCATGTGCCAACTCAATTGGGCATATGGTCCTTGGCCCCCTATGTTGTGTGCTCACCTGTGTGCATCTCAGTACTCCTCCTACCACTTATCAGGACCTCTCTTTTGGTTTTTATGGTTAGCCAACCCTTCATGGGCTAGCTAAGGTGGTTGTAGAACTTTGGGTTCAGGAATAGCATTGTTGTCCCATTTTTTACCAATAAAATGACAAATCACAAGGTCAAATTCTATAAAAAAATAATAATTAATCCTTAAACATTTATTACAACATTTATTTTTGCATATTAGTTTTTAAATTATATTCAAAACATATATTAATTAAATAATTAATTAAAATAGTATTTCCATTAAAAACATTCTAAATTAATAAAAATGTTGAAAACTTTGCTTGCTAAAATGAGTGGATCATTTATAAGGGGTTGGATTATGATATGAGTTCATGAAATGTTGTTACCTGTAAGGGTTTGTTTAATTAAAAGGGTGATAATATAAAATGGGAATATAGTGAAATAATGAATGTTACATAAATGAACAAGACGATTATTTTGAACAATAATGAATTATTGTTTATCATTATTGTTTTCTACACTAATTCATAGCTCAAGTAGATATAGAAGGTATGATATATACTTTCATTATTAGGTTACTTAACACTCTTATTATATAAATAATGAGACATTATTTTTAACATGATGGGTGAATAAAATATTCCAAAACTTTTTTTCATTGAATGCAGATCTAAATGGGAAGAGAGGTATTGGTTGATAACTAAATACAAATATAGGTATTTTTTGAACTTATGAATTTATTTTTCTGGGATTTTTTTTCAATATTGAATATGATATTTGTGGAGGAATTTATTATCAATCCCTAACAAAAATTATTTCATAGGAAGATCGTACACATTATTGATTAGTTAAAGAATGATCCTTTAGCAGAGTTATCCAAAGACCAACATAAGGGAGGATGAGTGTATAGGATATATTAAAGTAATATATTTTATTTCTATATGATTAAGGGATGTGAATTTTATTATATTCTTGAAGATAGTTCAGATAGTTATTAGGATGAAACTATTATATTTAAGTAGTTATATAGTTAATCCAAAAAAATTGGAGTATGTAAGAGTGTATATCTATGAGTATGGATTAACATAGAGATTAAATATTAGTTTTTTCATATATAAATAAAATTTTATGACTGCTGGGTAGATGTTGAGTATGGATGAAAAAGTTGTTAAGGTGGAAAAACTATTAATATCATTTTTAATAACAAGGACAATGTAAGTAGATAGTTGTATCTCAATTGAATGATATAATCAAACATGGAGGCATAAAGTAGAAATATCACACATGATGATAGATCAATTAGAGTTATAATTATATATAGTGATTAAAAAACATAAATAATAATTTATAAGTAATTTCACTAAAAAAATTATAAGGATTGATTGATTATTTTTCATGATGATAATTTTATTTTTATAAGTTATAAGGTCTTAGGGACTAGTTTTTAAATGTTTATATGGTTTAAGAATTTATTTGGGAAGTAAAAGTTCCCAAATTTTGAGTTATATATTATACCTAGATATTTTTTAGGAATTATTAGCACTAGATATTTGATAATTATTCAATCGTTGATAAAATTAATGATCATATATCTGTGTTAAAAATGTGTAGATAAAAAGTTCTTTTATTTTCTCCATCATCTACTGTAGTGTGACTCAATATGAACAACACATTCTACTATCCATGAAAATAAATTATAAATAAATTTACATTATAACAAATTAAAATTAAAAATATATTCGAATTATAAACATTTAAAAATAAACTATTCTTATGTATAATTTATTAAAAACAACTATAATTTCTAATAAACTATAAAAAAATTACTTATATGTGATCAGGTGGCCATGTATTCTACTACCCTTGGGAACCTATATGATCCCATATTTTTCTATATATGTTTCTCTTTATGTTTCTTGTTAAAAATCATTGCTTTTGGTTTTTTTTATGAGAATTTGGTAATCGAGCCCTTCCACCTATTTAAGTTAGTGTTTTGGAGGAGTTTAGAGGGAAATGAGACGGTAAGATGAAGTCCACCTATAGGAACTATTCATGTCAAGAAATGTTATTTCTTGGTGTGAATGATTCGGTGGAGACCCCATAAGATTCATCAAATTTGTCAATCATACTTGGAATACCCCATTAAATTCATTCAGGTAATGAGATAAAATTAAGAATATGAACTCGTTTTTTTAGGATTTTAAGAAAAGGAAATGGGTTTTTCAGCATATGTGTACATATTAGGATTCACAACATGAATTCCACATTCCCATAGGGAATTAGGTAGTCCATTAGTTTTCCTTAAATATGAATGTACATAATTTCCCTTAATAGTTACTCTCCGTTATCATTTATTTTAGTCCACTATGAGGATATTCTAGTAGTTCTCATCGATCTAAAGAAAAATTACATTAGTTTTTAGTATTCCAAACCTAAATATTGAATGTATGAATCCTGATTCTTCTTCACCATATTGCTCCCTTATTTTTAACATTTAGAGAACACCAATTTAATACTTCTAACCCCATATCTAGATTTAATGTTTTTTGTAGATATATTCACTTGGTATTTATTTATGGAAAGAAAGAGAACATTTAAACATTTTTTATTGAGGAAATTCTTCATCCTATAAACTTTTTAGGTAGCTGGTATGTGTCATCTCCCCAAGACTTGATGATTTTTCATGTATGTATGACATAAGAAACCTTGTCATCACACTATGTTCATGGCCTAATATGAGTGATATTCATATGAATTTGATAAATCACATGACTAGACCTCCCATAGATCCCCTTTCGGATATTTACTTTGATACCAAAGATGATATCACCTAATAGGTCCGCCAACCATTGAACTTATGATTAATTTGGATGGCTAATGTGGTATTTGGATTCACTTACATTTGGTATGACATGGTAGGTGGGTCATTTTAATGAATTTGAATAATATGAATTGAAAAGATGGATTGGAAATTAAATGGATTACACATGATAAATAGGTATATTCTAGGTATAATGGAGAGAAAATATTTGAGGGTCTTACTTGAGGCTCGAAAAGGGATTGTAAAATTAATGATGATAATTGGTAATTTGGATCAAAGGAAAAAATGGATCCTAATTAGAAACATGAATAAATCACCAATGTGGCCTCTAATGATATATTTGATATTGATGGTGCATGACTATGTGTTTTTTCGTGGAATATTTTTTTTGACTTACAGTTATGTTAAAATACAAACATTGATTGTTCCCGGTTGTGTAGTAAGGTGTATAGGGATTATTCTCAATTATTATAAATTGATTATAGTGATTGTGTTATGTTTTTATGTAATGTTGATAGGGATTTTTCTGGTTATATTATGACACTTATAGGGCTTGTTCCTGATTAGGATGTATTGTTTGTAGGGATTTTTCCTTATTTTACGTTTATGCTTTGTGGGTTATACCATGGGTTATAACTATGGTTGGAACATTTCTATGATTCTTTTAAAGGTAATCCGGCCTCATGATAAAGCAGGGATTTAAAACCCTAATTGCAACCCTTGATATTATGGTCCGATAGAGATATATGATGTTCAGTTTTGATTTATGAATTAATATTTTTGTTATAGTCCTATTTTATACACTATTTTTGTATGCTTTATATGTTTAGAAACTTTGGGGGTTAGCCTACAAATTTGTACTTAAACCATATTTGGATTCCATTTGGTACATGTGAAGATTTTAGGGATATAAGTATGGACAGGAGAAAGTGATCCTATGTTCACTGGTTTCTTGCCGGATGAGTTATATCTTAGAGATATAACCAACACAGGGTTTGGGACTATGTATTTTAGAGTCTTATTTAGTGAACCTATGTATTATTTTATTTTTATATATTTCAGGGTTTCATTTAGTTATATTCACCATGTCATTACAAGGTATATATTCTTATTTTGGTAGCTCTATTATTTCTTATTATTCTTTATCGGTTTCGTGTTTGAGGATTTCCATGATTTCTGTTTTTTTTTATACTCTGTTCCTTGGGGTATAGTCTCCCCACTATGTTCTTTACACACTAATTTCTAGTTATCAGCCTCTTCTATAGGTAATCATGCCTTAGTTCAAGTATCAACCCTACTCGACCACATGATGGAGTACCAAAATAGGGATTTTATAAAGTTGTATAAAAGGACGATTTTTGTAACAACCCAAAAAAAATTAATGGAAATTCCCTTATTGTAAAATTTTAATATATTATAAATATCAAACAACACATATAGAACCCAATAAAAACTTTATTCACAAAAATGAATAATGAAATAAGTGGTATTTATAGAAGTTGAGGAACCCATACCAATGGAATGGAAACTTGAACCTTATAATTATAATGCGAAAATTATTAATAGTAATCTAGATAATATAATAGTAACCTTACCTATAAAATTATAACTAAAATTCAATAATTTTATAAATTAAAATATGATATAATTATATCATTATATAAGTAATTAAATGTTTTAAAAATAACAACATAATTATTGGTATTTTTGTCAAAGGTAAATTTTTATATAAAATTTCATAATCAATATAATGATTTCAAATAAAATTTATTTTTATGAAATATATTGAAAAATTAATATTTTGTTTTCTTATTATTATGTGATAGTATCATAAGATCTTAATTAATTTTTCATAGTGTCATAAAATTAATTATAATATTAAAATTTTTATTTTTCATATAAATGATTATTTTGATTAAAAATTAAATTTCTCATATTTAGAATATTATTTTAATATAATAGATTCCATTTTTTTAATCTACACATCAAATAATGATTGGGATTAATTTTTGGTATTTTTCTAAAAAAATAGTTCTTGGTGATTAGTGAAATATGGTAATTTGTAGTATTTTATATTTTAAGATAAATACAAAAATATTTGAGTCATGGATGATGTAATAACCCACTAGTTCAAACGCACATGCACTAGTTACAGTACTTAGTCATAAAAATCAACATTATTGATAGTCTTGATCAAAAATAGTAAAGTAATGAATAGAATAATCAAAAACACCCCTCTCCTCCCACTACAAAACCCACCCCTCACTACCCCTTCTCTTAAAACCTTTTATAATCTAGAGCAAGCTAATATTATTCTCATTTAATCTCCCAAGCCTCTACCCCACATTTTGGTCTTTTTTATCTCACCAAAAGACCATTTTTATGTGCCTTAATGAGGTTCTCAAGGTGGGGTTAAAAATAAGTAAAATTCCTCACAATTCCCTTTTAAATTCTTTCTTTATTCTACTTCATCTTTTTCCTATACTATCCAATGTGACATGATAAGTCCAGTATCATAAAAACAAAAACATCATCCATGATGGGTCGATTCACAACCTTCTTGGATGATGATTTTTAATTTTCTATTACCACCTTCATGGATGGTTGTAAAACCATTATAATTCCAATTATATTGTTTTTATTCCATTCGATTTGAGCTCCCATTATTAAACTCAAGGGAACCAATCCTAAAATCAGGAATCGAAGGCTATCTGATTGATGAAATTGAATCTCATATCTCATCAAAATTCCATAAAAGAAGTAAATAAAATTATAATAAATCAATTAGCTGTTGAAGATTTCATAAATTAATTAATTAGTAGATCTAAATTGATTATCCTGGAAATTAAGAGTGAGTGTAGAACACTTCTAGACATAAGGTAAGGGATTCTTTATGAACCTTCATTTTCATTTAATGTTATCATTCCTCTCTATTTACCACAATGTAATTATAAATTATTATTATTAACTCTTCCTATATGTTGGGTGTATGTTCAAAATATGGGTATGTAGCTCAATTAATCTTTTATTGGTGGGTAAATAAAAGTTTTATAAGGTTACCTTCTCAATTCAACCCGATAATCGTGGATGATTATAGAGAACTTTTCAATTTTTTAACCATTTTAAATTACCATTAATAATCAGTTTTAAGCCACATTTATTTTTATTGAATTCATTATTTTACTATGAAAAACTATCTTTCCTTATTTTTGGTTTACTTTGTTCTTCATAAATATTCTTCAACATTTTCCCTTAGATAACACTAAAGTAGATCATTTCTAATGTTTCATAAAAACACGTTTTAAAAGTTTTGACTTTAGTTGGACAACATTTATCATGATGTAGTCTTATTTTCCCTTATAAATGTACAACTATTAATTAAACCAATTATTTATTATACACAATTTTGATATGATCTTTGGTTATTCATTATGAAAAGTTTAGGAAGCCCAATTCCTTCAATGGGAAAACCTTATGGTATATTCTTCATGTAGAACACATATGCATAAATATATTATTGTGAGTGGGACTAGATAGTGCTCCAATGAATTGGGTTCTCTTTAGTCTCATGAGATTCCATGTTGGGGTTGGGAGTAAATCTAATTCCTTTATGGAACTATGTCAACCATGTGATGTAGTCTTCGAAGTTATCCTTGACTCATGTCCATGTCCGGTCGTATGTTGCTACCACTTTCAAATGATGCCATGGTCACATGACCACATGATCTACATGTTATGATTTAACATTTTTATTCATGTTCCCTAACATTTTATGAAATCATATTTTTTCTTATAAACTGTTTGTTATGTTTTATTCATATTTTTATTCCCTTACTAAGATTTTTTGCTCATCCCTTTATTCATGTATTTCCCAGGTAATATTATACATATAAAAGAGATCAATTAAAGTTAGTATATCATTATGTATATTAAATAAAATATGTTTTTATTTTGTATTAATTATTTCTAATTATGTACCTAATCTTCCCAATAAACTAGAATTTCTGATTTATGGTTTTTATTTGATTTCTAATTATGCTTAAAAACATGTAATAATATGTGTAAAGGGATAGGGTCATTGTAGTTGGTATCATAAGACGAATAAGTTATTTTTTTGGATTATGATTAGAAAACATTAGTAAGAATCCTAGGAAAAATTATATCAACATGTATAACCCAGATTAAAATATAGTGAATCACATGTTATGATATACCTTTAATTTATAAGTTTTTCCTTTTATGTTTAATTTTTAATTTTTTTATATTCTTATTGGATAATTATTGAATCCATTTATATTGTTATTTCATTTTATTATTTAATGGAGGGAAATAAGAGAACCCATTCAAAAAATCAATGTGATAGGAAATGTAACCTTTTATTTAATGAAATGAAAAATCTGATGAGAACAGGTGCTCAAAACATCAATACAGTACTAGCACAACTTTTTGATGTTATAAATAATAACCTGAATCATGTGGAACATCCCCATTCTCCTAACAAAGATAAATTTTTGGTCTAATCTTTTATGTAACAAATTTATCCTATATATATTGTGTATTTTGATCCCCTTATCATAGAATAAAGAACTAACTCCATTAAGAAGATATTCTATGTCTTCCAGTGCTTAGAAGAATAGAAAGATGTGATGGAAATCTATCAATCTGGTAGATAAGAAGTTAATTGGTGTACATTGATCAAAAAAACAATGTCAAAGGAGGGTATTGATTCTATGGATTGGGTTGCATTCAAGAAAATATTTTTCATAAGTATTTTCCCCTAACTCTCTAAATTAATATGGAAAGTGGGTTCCTTAGGATGAAGAAAAATTAAGATGAGTCTATTAGTTTTTATGAGGAAAAATTTAAAAATATTTCATGACATGAATTCATCTTTATCATGAACACTGAAAGCAAGGTGGGTGGATTCTTTAGTGGAATAAAGTTGGGTCTATGAAAATAATTGGCGATTTGAGACATTGAAAATTATGAGAAGATTGTTTATTATGCCCTCAAGGTTGAAATAGAGATAGAAGACTCTGAATGGACTCATGGGACCAAAGATAAAAAGAATAAAATAGAGTTTAATATCGGGTATCAATAGATGAATTCCATGATGGAATTAAAACCCCACATCCCATGTGTCAAAATTGTGGGAAGAATATTCCTTGAAACTGCCTAAAGAGAACTGAAAGATACTAAATATGTTGAAGAGAGGAGAATCTAGAAAATAATATCTATATTGATATGAATAATCCCACAAATTTAGAGGAAAATGGAAGTTTCAAGTCAACACTTGGCCTATAGTGTAGTGTTTAAACTAAAATGAACATGGTCATTATGCGATCCATTTCCCTAATCCAAGAGTTTTTAGAGGAAATAAACAATAACAACCTCAAAGAAAATAAGGAAGGGAATAAGCTATCACTACTGCTAATGTGGAACCCAAAAATGAAGTGGTGATTGGTATTCTAGATATTCATTCAATAATAGAAAACATACTATTTGATTCTGGTTCTATTCATTCTTTCATATCTTTCAAATTATGTATAACTATTCAAAAACACCTATGAAATATGGAGGATGAGTTATATTTAAAAATATCAAATGGAAAAATTATTGCATCCAAAATATATAACTATTACCATGTAAATTTTGTGGACTGAACCTCCAAGAAATTGTTTTCTTACGTCCTTTGGTGGAGGTTGATTCTATTTTGGGCATGGATTGGTGATCATTATAGAAATACAACATCAAATTTTGTGAATGGTTGATCACTTTTCACATCTTGATACATCCTAAAATTCTACATAAGTGTAAGGATGCGGATGAATCTCCTTCAGAATCATCATCTCAAATATGGATATTATTTCCTTATAATAAAACATATCTAGATTAAATGATTGAGAAAAATGGGAGAATCATGATCAAAGACTTGTACGTTTTTAGGGACTACACTGATGTGTTTTATAGAAAATTACTTGGTCTTCCTCATTACTAGGAGGTTGAGTTATAAATTTAACCTATCCGTGTATCTCCATATATATATCAATGAAACTGTATAGAATGGCCCTTATTGAGTTGGGGGGAAAAGAAGCTGTAACAAGAGAATCTGGATAATAGTTTTATAAACCTGAGTGCTTTACCATAGAGTGTCCCATTCCTCTTCATCAAGAATAATGATGGATCAATTCACTTATGCATTAATTATCATGAAATCATCAAAATGATTATAAAGAAAAAGTATCCCCTACCATAGATGGATTAATTTTTCAATCAACTATGTAGGGCCAAGTATTTCTCTAAGGTGGGCCTTTGGTTGGTACATCACCAATTAAAGGTAAATAAGGATGATATTCCCAATACTACCTTTTGAATGAGGTATGGGTAGTATGAGTTCATATTGATCCTCATTGGAATATCTAATTATCCATCACTTTTTATGGACTTAATGAATATAGTATTTAGAGATTACATCAAAAAAAATATAGTGGTCTTTATCAATGATATTCAGATATACTCTAAAATAAAGGAGGAGCATGAGGAGAGTTTGAATATTATGCTAAAGACATTGAATATAGATAAAATTTATGAAATATATAGAAAGTTTGAGATTTAGATAGAGGATGTAATATTCATGGGGACTGTTATCACTAGAATAATAATATTTGTGGACCCTTCCAATAAAAAGGTAATCAAAGAGTGGCCCAGTTAAATATCTATAATAGAGATCCATAGTTCCTTGTTAATTTTGGGTGTTACTGACCATTTTTGATTAGCTTATTCTTATTTTCAGACCCATTAACCAATATTACTCAGAAGGGAGTGAAGATTTTTCTATACAATTTAATGTGAAGACCGCTTCAAAGAGTTGAAAATTTGACTTATCACTACACAAGTACTCACACTTCTGAAAAGTGGGGAACACTTTGTGGTAAACAATGATGCCTCAAATGAAAAATTATTTAGTGTAATGATGAAAAATGAAAAATTGATAGACTATGACTCAAGTTAGTTGAAAAATCATGTGTAAAATTATCTTATGCTTGATCTAGAGTTGTCAGATGTGTTCTCTACATTAAAAATATGGCTATATTATCTCTATGGGGAGAATTTTTACATATATATTGATCATAAGAGCCTCAAATATATATTAAAAAAAGTATCTTAATATACACCATAAAAGTATGGTTAGATATCATCATGGATTACTGCTCCTCAATACACTACCATCTAGGTATGAAAAATAATGTGGCAGATGCTCTAAGTATGAAGGATCTTATAACATTATCAATGATGATAGTTGAGAAGGAACAAGTATTATTATATTTTCAAAGGATGTACATTGAGAATTTTTAAAGAAAGAACACCATAAATCCTTTCTCAAATTATTTCTCAAGCATCACTCATGGATAAAATAAAGGATTCTCAAAGAAATGATGTGGAAATTCAGAAAATAACGTTGTAAGCTACCAAAAATGGGAAATCCACAAAACTCAAAATTTATTTAGAATGAGCTATAAGATTTGGTTCGCAATTATGTGTTTCATCTAATACATAGATAAAGAAAGTTATTTTGAATGACGCAGATAGATTAACCTTATATATTCACTTAGGGATCACGAAGATGTATTGATATGTTTGGTTGCAATATTGTTGGGATAATAAAAAGAAGAATATTGTTATATATACATAAATGTACCTAGTATGTCAGCAGGTGAAGGATAAAAGGAAAAATTATAAGGGAATGATGAAACTGATACCCATGCCAATATGGAAATTTTATACCATCACCATATACGTTTTCACTATACATCCAATGAAATCCATAGGAAACAATTCTATATGGGTTGTTTTGGGACATCATTCAAAGACAACTCACTTTATTATAATTCGATAGGACCTCTTACTCGAAAAACTTGCATAGATAGACATCAAATAAGTGGTGAGGTTTTATAGAGTACAAAATTCAATTATATTCGATCGAGATATGATATTTATCTCCATGTTCTGAAAATTTTTCCAAATTTTTCTAAACACTGATCTGAACTTCAATATGCCCTATCATCCTTAAATTGATGGCCAATTGGAGTGGACTTTTCAGACACTAGAAGATATATTGATAGCATGTTCTATAGACATAAAAGGAGGATGGGACCACCATCTTCCTCTGGTTGAGTTCTCATACAATAATAGTTTCCACTCAATCATCCAACTGGCTCAATATAAAGCCCTTTTTGAGAAAATATACAAAACACTAACATATTATGATGACGCCAGTGATGGTAAGCTTCAAGGACCAAAAATAGACGAAGAAAAGGTAGAAAAGGTGAAAACCATTCATTAGCACATCAGGTCAACCCAAAGTAGAAAGAATATCTATGTAGAGATTCATTAATATGACCTATATTATTAGGTTAGAGACAAGGTATTCCTTTGAATATCTTCATATAAAATTATCATTATATTTTAGTATAAATAAAAGATGATTCCCATGTACATAGGCCATTTCGAGATTCATGATCATGTTAGAATGTTGGACTATCGATTAGAACTTCCACCTACCATGTCTCATGTACACGATGTATTTCACATATCCCTCTTTAGTATGTACATACTAGATCCCTCACATGTACTAATTTTGAAGGTGGTATAATAAAAGAATGACCTCTCGTAGAAAAATAAGATGATGAATATCATAAATAGTAAAGATAATGTTCTACGCAATAAGAATACACACCATTTTAAAGTACCATGGAGGATCTGTATGTACGAAGAGGTGACATAGGAACCAGAGGAAGAAATTATGGAGAAGTACCCCAACTAGTTTTAAACTTTGTATGTGAATCAAAATTCTAAGGGTGAAATTTCTTAAGGGGGAGAATGTAGCAACCCCAAATTTTATCAATGGAAATTATCTTATTATTGTTATTTTATATAGTATAAATCTCAAAAATCACATATAGAACCCAATAAAAACATTATTGTCTTAAATGAATAATGAAATAAGTGTTATTCCTAGAAACTAAGGAACCTATACCAATGGAATAGTACCTTGACAATATGAAAAGTAATGTGACCATTAGGTTTGTAAATTTGGCCAATATAAGAGTAGCCTCACCTATAAAATCATAAATAAAATTCAAGTATCTTATAAATGAAAATATGATATAATTATATCATGATATATGTAAATAAATGTTCTGAAATGATAAATTAAGTGTTTTTATTTTTTTGTAAAACATAAATATTTATTTTAAATTTTATATTTAATATAATGATTTAAAATAAAATTTATTTTCATGAAATAGATTAATAAATTAATTTCTTGTTTTCTTATTATTATAATATAATTTTATGATCCCTTAATTAAATTTTCAAAGTGTCATAAAATCGGTTATAATATTAAAATTGTTTTTTTTTTGCTAATAAATGATGATCTTAATTAAAAATTAAATTTCTCATACGTTGAAAATTATTTTAATAAAATGGATTCTATTTATGAAATCTACATGTTGAAAAATGGTTGGATTTAATTTTTTGTACTTTTCCAAAATAGTTAATTTTTTTGTGAATAATGAAATATGGTAATATAAGTTATTTTACATTTTGATAAAAATATATTAATTTTTGAGTCATTGAAGATTTAATCACTCATTAGTTAAATATGACATGCACTATTTAATTTAATTTGTCAAAATAATGAACACTATTGATAGTTATAAGCTAAAATAATTAACTATTAAATAAAATAATCAAAAACACCTCTCACCTATTAATATAAAAACCACCCATCAACACCTGTTGTCATCACACCATATAATCTTTTATGATTAATAATATTCTTCCCAATTCCTTTACCAAACCATTAACCCAAATTGGGGTCTGATCGGTCTCACAAAAAGACAATTTCTATGTTCCATAAGGAGGATTTCAAGGAGATGTTATTCAAAATGTAAAATCCTCTACCATTCCCTTTTAAATTATATCTTTATACTACCTCATTCGTTTATATAATATAAAAAGAGAAATGATTACTCTAGTATAACACACATAAAATAATTTTATTTTTTTAATGGGATACCATTCATCAAATCTTTTCTCTTCCCTTTTTTATCATGAAAATGTAAACATCATCTCTGGTGTTGCGATTCCCCACCTTCCTAAGCAGTGCTTTTTTATTTTATATTATCACCTTCATGGTTGGCCATAGAATCATTATAATGGATAAAAAATATTTTAAAATGTATATTAAACATTTCGTATTCATGTTTTAATATGAATGTTCATGTGGGTTATGTTTCACCATTTTCATATGATGAATGCATTGGAATTTGTAATTGACGGGTCGGAAGATGTTTAATGAAATCCCTATGGGTTGGGGACTGGTTAATGAAATCCTTTTGATGCATCGGTAGTTCACATAAGAGAAACATGTTTGGGTTTTGATTGATATATTACCCATTTATGGTCCTCACATCAGGCCTTGATGGTATGGTTATGATGTATAGAATTATTCATTACCTAATTATAAAATGAGTTATTGATATTACATATGATTATTCAGCTAGTATAATATCCATGTGAATGTTTAACAGTTATTATTATATTTATTATTTCCATATTATGATCAAAATTGTGTTTATAAGTATAGTGTTTATTTTTATATCTTTCTTTAAAAGTTTAAACTTATTTATGATAGCTTCCACTATAATGTGTACCCTTACTGAGTATATAAGCCTACCCCTTTCATATGTTTCATTTTTATCTAGGATGAAAATATGTATCTTATGACAGACCTACTTGGATATTATAATGGATATGAGTGTTTTTATAGGAGATACAATGTTTTTTTTAATTTCATGATATATTGTAAAACTTGTGTTTGTATATAGTTTTTTCAAAACTACTAAATTTTTAGGTACTTTAGGATGTGTTTCCTTGTATAATGTACCAATGTGATAAAAAAAGGCAACAACTCTGGGTAATTGGGGTTACAATGTTTACATAGAGTGTGTACTCGGTGGAAGATTTCACACTCAATGTTTGGTTAAGTGTGTACCTATAGGGAAGATTTCACAGTTAGGGTTTGGTGGCATGTCTCCAGAGGGCAGAATATTTCAGACTTGGGACTTGGTTAAGTGTGTCCCCAGGGGGGTAAGATTCCACACATGGGGATTTTGTGGAATGTTTCCCCAGGGAAGGATATTTAACATTCATGGATTGATGGACTATGTCCAAAGGTGGTATGATTTCATACTAAGCATTCATGGGATTAAACCTCATAGAGGTGCCCTACATACCCGGTCAGTAAGTAAGGATCAAAACACACATAGTTTGATAACATAGTTTAAAGTTGTATTGCAAGACTAGTCCATGTAGTTTAACATTATGTGGTAAGGATTCATTTGTCATAGAAGTATCATCAACAATTGTGGGTGTAGGGATTACACATAGACGTTATGGATTTGGGATAATTAGGTATGTGATGGAATAAATGGGACTTATTCATGGGATCTTCTTGGTACTACTAAGGGGTATGGTCGGTATGATTGGGGCTTTCAAGTGGAAGTTTCTTGGGGGGTCGTAGGATCATAAATGATGTGGCTAGGGATTATCTGTGGGAGATACCTAAGTGATTCTATAGGGATTTCCTGGCCTGATTGGGGATATACACGGAATCTTCTTGGGTACTATTATGCTATAGAATTGGTATGATTGGGACTTATGTGTGGAAGTCACTAGAGAGCTCTTATGTTGAAATGTTTGTATGATTGGGGATTATGTGTAGAATTTTTCCAATGCATCTAGGATTATTAATAATATGGTTAGGTAATATGTGTGGGAGATTCCATAGTACTAATAAGAGATGTGATGATGTGGTTGGGGCATTAGAATGAGAGTTTCCCAGGTGCTACCATGGGGAAATGTTATTATAATTTTTGTCTTTTGCGAGGATGTTTCCTAGGTGATGAAATATTGCATTATTGGTATGTTTTTAGATTATGTATAGATTATTAATAGGTTATGATAGGATCATCGATAATGTTTTTAAGACATATACAATGGAGATTAACTAATGATTATAGAAGTAGTGGTGGTGGGGTTGGGGCTTACATGTAGAAGCTGCATGGATACTAGGGTATCATCTCATGTGCAATACATGAGGCATATTATTATTCTCCCATGATTCATCCCAAACTTATCACATAGTGAAACATATGTTTATTTAATAGGGTAAGGTTGTAGTTTAACATCATGTGAAGGGATGTGTTATGTGGGGATTATGTATTAGGATTCCATTCCTTTGTACTCATGTCTAGTCATGGTGGAATCTCAACCTACAAATGGGTTAGAGTAACATGATTAGGTGCCACACCTTATAAGGAGGACAATATTTGATTTTTAGTGTTCATCTCATTATCGTTACATCAATTGTCTTATACTTGATAGATAAGGCATCTCGTTTTTTTCATAGGAGGCATCCAATTCTCAGAATATAGGGTATACTACATTTTAATGTCATGTAGTGTTGAATAAGGGATACTATAATAAAATGATAATAGAAGAAGGGATATTTAAAAAATGTACTTAAAATTTAGACAAGGGAAGAATCTAATTCTATGAGGCCATCTCACTAGAAATTTATAAATTATATCAAGTATAAAAATTTGAAGGTGATTGATACACTATTGCTAAATTAAAATCATTCATAGATCATGGTGATCAAACCTATTTTTCTTAGAGGAGTAGTGATACATATAATTGATTGAGAGACGTGAGTTCTCTATTTAGAAGGGTTATATACCAAGGGGATAGTGTGTATTCTCTAAAAATTAAAAACACTTATTGTACATAGTTATTTAGGTAAATGGGAACATCTCCATATTATTCTAGTTAGATTTGATTAGTTTGGGTGAACTAAGTAAAACTTAATATGTATCTTTTTTAACAATTATTATTTTTTGGGAGGGAGAAAGGGGTTACTATAAAAAATGAAAAATATTGTTGTATGGGGTCATTTTGAAAAGATTGACATACCAAGATTCACCCCCATGGTATTTACCAAGCTTGAGGCTAAAATTTATATTTAAAAATACCCCTTCTAGGATTCTAGTTTATGGATGGAATATAATATATTTTATAAATTTACAAATTTAATAACCATAATTTATGTCAATACTTTGTTTTTTTCACTACAAAAAAAATTATCTAAATAATTAATTTGTTTTCATAAATTTTTTAATAGTGAAATATTTTTATATTTACCCCAATACTTATCCAATGGTAGAAATATATAGGCTTATTGTGCACAATAGTTGTATTCATGCCATATTTGTTATGAAAAATAAACATCACCATGTCATAAACAAATGATTATTAAAACATAATATAAAAAATATATTTCGATGTATATTTTTAAAATGATAGTTTTACTCTATGAAAAACTCATAATGGGTATCATGTGTAACCAATTATTGGAAATCCATGTTGAGTGGATCCTCTCCAATTTATTTTTACTTTTTTAATTTACAAAACCCTCTCAATATTTTGATTTTTTATTATTATATTTTATTTATTAATTGATAATATTTATTATTTATTTATTATTTTATACATGTATTATTATGTTGGAACTCTCACTTTTATGATGAGAATTTAACAAAGTGAAAATAGATTCTTAATTATTCATTCAGATAAACATTATATTTTTAAAATATGGAATGGTATCAACATTTCCCTTTAACCCTATACTATCAATGAACGTTATTTTTCATAACCCACATATTTTATAATAAAAAATCATATTTTGATACCAATATTTAGAATGAAATTTTTGAATGAACCTCAAGTTTGGAACCATTCATCTGTAATGAAACTCTGGTTTGGAACCATAAATATGGACAATACTTAATTTTTTTATCTTCAAATTGATCATATCCCCTAAGTCATTTTCAATTTGATATATTATATGGACTCAAGAGGTTATCAGGAATCACTAAAATATGGACTAAAATTTTATAAATATTATATTATATTTATTATTTTATTATCACTTGTTGAATGTATCACTAGGAATTATATAATATATTTGTGAACTTAAATATACTAAATCCTAGAGTTTTTATCTTCTAATCCTAAGAATTTACAATTTTATTGTCTCTCTATATTTTTATTGTAACATGATATGAAGGCCTCATAATTGAGTGATTATTGTTTTTATTGATAGTTAATATGTTTTCCATCATTTAATTAAACAATGAATAAATTTGAATTGAAGTTTTGTATGACCATAAAACAACTGAGAAGGGGGTTGAATCAGTTGTTATATTTTTACAAATTTCTGGCATTAAGAAACTTAACCCATGAAATTCATTAGAGTTATTCCTTTATAAAATTTTATTAAACTCACATGAATGAAAAAAGAATAAAATTAATCAAATCACACATGATTTAAAAGGCTCGGCCTTAGTTTGAGAACATATATCATTTCCAGGGCCACCTATTAATGGATAAGGTGTTGTACCTTTCTTAGAATTCTCATGCAATGATTTTTTCCAAGATCATACATTATTTCATCAGGCTAACAGTTTATGATTTACTATAAATATTGTATTAAATGATTGTTTTATCCAAACTATGTTTGAACCTTCTTCAAAAATGGGTCACCCAAATATTACTTTAATGTTATATCCTAAAAAATCCATTTATAATCCTCAAAAAAAAGTCACTCAATGTGGACTCATCATTTCATTGAGAGTTATACAATATAACACCAGAATCTCAACTCAATTTCAAATATTCAATTTATTTATCAAAATAAATATCAATTACATTACGATTTTATACCATATATAAGTAGAGGAAACATAATGTATTTTCACTTCATCCATAACAACAATAATAAGTTATATTTTAACAACATTATTATCCATGTACTATAAGTGATACTTTGTTACACCAAAAGGATTCATTCATTATTTATATAGTGAAAGATGGAAGTTTATCAGCTCATTCTCAAATTCAAGATACTCATAATTAATTTTCTTCTACAAAAGAGAATCTTTTGGGTGATGAATATTTCCATCCTAAATTTTTATATCTATATTCCTTTTCAATTACCTTAAAACATCACCACTTCCATAAAGGTATGTTGACCCTAGACTAATTGGAATGCGCAATATAGATATTGAAGGGATTGGTTCATCGTTATTGTATTGAGACTCACCACACATTGGGAATTTTTTAAGCGATTCATATTTAATAAAAAATAGCATATAGTAATTTGAAGTGTATATATTCATTCAATGATCAAAACCATTAAATATAACATCAATTTAGAATGATAAGGTCAACAAATTAGATTATTGTCTTTTAGTAACATATCATTAATGAGATAAAGTATTTCTATAATGTTGGGTGTTATTCCAACCTTTTTTAACTTAAAAATTATATATATTTAGTATTACTTATAATGTTTTATATTTTGGATCCCCAGTATACAATGGAATATTTGCATGTCTATTTAACTTCTAAAATATCTCATCCAAATTAGGACGGTAGTCATCAACTACTATTTTCAATTCCTCAATATTATATCCATCACTTTATAAAGTTATACTCATATCAGATGATCTATAAACTATAGTATTATCTTAGTCATCGGTTATATTCAATTTTTCCATGTATTTAGTCTATAATTTATAATTTTGATCTGTTCTCTAATAAATGATGTGTTGTTCCAACTCATCTAGAAAATTTTTCATGAATAACAGAAATGTAAACAAGAAAAAATGATTTTAGAAGGCAATTTCGTTGATTTGTTGCAAACTTGATGAATTATTTAACCCCATCATTTTCCTCTTCTATCATGCAATTGCCCTTCATACATTATTAATTCAAATTAATCCTATTTGTTTCAACAATATTATATTTATAATAAAATAAAATTAGGTTATATATATATATATTACTTTGTACATTCATAAATTATATAAATTATAACTTTAATATATATAATTATAAAGTATAGTACACATATATGGGAGATATTTAGTAATTCCCACATGATTAAAAAAATTAATGGTACATTAATAGATTTTTTTTCAAAAATATTTTGATAATTCATGTTAAAATAATTAAATAGAATTTTACTTGATCCTACGTGATGAATTTTTTCTTATACCTTATTTCTTAAAACTATTGATTTAACTCCTTGTAAAAAGTTGGTTATTGGTAAAAAAAAATTTATTAATTTTAATTCTTAATCTGAATAATTAAATTCCACAATTTTATTACTATTTGTTTGTATTTTTAGGTTATTATACCCCTGAATATTAATATATGAATTTCATCATTTTTTAATGTACTATTTTCCAAGAGTAACTTGTTTATATTTTGTGTTTATTCTTGTTTTTTTAATAATGTTCATTAGGCATGTATTCTTGTTTTGGAATTCTATTTTATATGATATTATATTTTTTTTAGTGTTATTTAATTTATTACATCCTTCCACTTGTAGATATTCAAGATTAGAAATGTTATAAATCTATGAATGTCTTTAATAAACGCATATGAAAGTTTTTTACATGATTTTTTTAGGTACCTTGTCTATATTTTAAATAAGCTGAACAAATTTTTTACATGTATTAATCCATGGGTCAAAAACAAAAATTCATATTTTATTCATATTTATTTTCAGTTATATTTATTCCTTTTAGTAAATCTATGTTTACTTTGTGAAGATAAAATTTTAATGACATAGATATTCCTTGGTAAATCATGATTTTTTTACTTTTCTGTGCATTACAGAGTAATTAATTTGTATGCAGTGACCTAGAGCGAGGGGAATTCCCAATCCCCTTGAGTTGCAAACTAGCACCTAGAATTGTAAAAAGTGAATGTGGGAATGAATTTTCCACATACATCATGGAAGAAAGATACACAAGTCAGTATGCATAAAAGGAAAAACTGTATAGGGAGAACTAGTAGAAGAAAAATAGGCATAAATGGCCCAAATTACTATATTAAAGTACTAAAAAATAGGATAAAAATACAAGTACCAATGGACACAACCCACCAAGACAAAGGATCAATAGTTACTACCACCTCTAAATGGCTCAATACCCTTTCCAGAACCCAGAATAATATAATCTACAAACACCTAAAGTCAAAGGTAGTGTGTGAGCTAAAATTCAAGTTGGGTCTCACCAATGATTACATAAAATATTCCAACATTTAATTAACCAAATCAATTTTTTAATTTTAAATAAACTGGCATAAAATTTCAAAAAAATAATTAAAATAGTACATTCTTTACATTTCCAATGATGGAAAATAATTTAAATTAATTAATTTCTAAACATTTTATATAAAATAATTTATATAATTAAATAAGGAATGTGTAAAAATTTTACCATAAATATTAGAATATATACATTTAAAATAAAAACAAGTGAGAAACATGTTCATCTTACAAAATGTATTACAATTCCAGGATATGGGACTCCATTACACTCAAATAGTTGTCACAAAAATATGTGTACACACATCCCTTTTCCACGGGTCAAAAAGGACTCATCACCATCCCATTAGGGATGTGACTATAACATATAGATTTTTCATATTGTAAATCATAGAGGGATATCCTAAACAACTCACTAAATAACAATGGTTTCATGTTCTCTAATAACAAACAATTATGGGAAATGTATTTTAAGACTGTTTAAAATAAAATGCATCCCATTATCCCATTTCAAATGTGGAAATTTCCTATTTAAAAACCAAAATATATTTTTAATCAAAACATCTCTTTTACATGATAAAACCAATGGGTTTTTATCAAAACCATTGTAATATATTTTCTCCAATACCAATTTGATGTAAATTTTACCAAATCAATTTCATAATTCAAAATACATAATTAAATTAAATAATTCTATACAACCAAATTTCTTCTAATTTAACAACACACCATAATCTAATGGAATTTGGGGTTTTCCCAAATTTTATGATAAATCCAATTTCAAATCAGAAACCCCCAATTAAAAGGAATTGGAATTTAAATCAATAAATTTCAATAAATTTCAATAAATTATATTTAAATCAAAAAACTTATTTCAAATCAATAAATTTAGTGTTAATCAAATTTTCTAATCAAAACAAAACATGTTACCTTAGTATCATGGGATCACAGAACACCATGTATAAAATATTAAACTCCAATGAAGAACATCGATTATGAAAATATTATAATGACACCTAGATTAAGGATCAAAAAAAGTGTGGATTAGATCCCCCAAAAACTTGGAGATCTATAAAACCATAGAGAAGATAAGAGAGAGTGGTAGAAAGTGTACGAGAAGAGGAATCCTACTGGGTGGAGATCGAACGTCATTATCTAAACTTTGATATGCTTTTATATGGGTATCGAGCGGCCAAAATCACCTCTCAATAGCTCCCAAGAAATGAGAAAATGATTGGTGGTTGAATAGGTCAATAATAAACCAAAAATGGAGGTTTCAAGATGACTAAAAAAATTTGGATTCAAAAAACACAAACTCATGGTTAGTAGGTTAAGGCCATATTGTTAAAAAAATAATTTTCCCTAATATTCCACACTAAATTGTAAGGTGTATTGTTTTTACTTGGTGGGCATAGATTTTTTCAAACTATACCCCATCCAGGAAAAACCCCACAATATGGGTTTCCACATTTTCCCCAGTGAGGGTGCATAGTTTTGAAAAACCAAGCGCCAACCATGTACAACCTAGAAACATTCAAAATTTTCCAAATTTTCACCTCAATCATCACCAAACGAAACCCAAAAAAGGTATTTTCAAAATAGGGGTTATGGAATACCTGAAAATAGTAACTAGATGTTACAAAACATATTTTAAATTATTAATTATTTATTTATAAAATTATCTAATTATTATACAATTATTAATTATATAATTATAATTTCAAATTTTATAAATATCATATAATTATATTATTACAATTTACATAATAAAAAATTAAATAATTAAACATTTATATAATTATATAATAAATTATTATATAATTATAAAGTTATATAACTGTTTAATTACTAATTATAATTATATAATAACTATTTATTATAAAATCAATAATTATATAGTTACATAATTATATATTTAATAATTATGAATATATAATTTCTAATGTTGTATGGGTGGTTCCTGAGTGCTTAATACCATATAATAATGCATCAAAAACGCAAGTTCATATATGGGTCAGAGAGAATTTTTGTATGTAATGTTTTGGGGTAATGTGGTAGTGGAATTAATCTTCTTTAATGGAATTTTAGGCTACAAATTCGCCTCCATGACACTAGACCTCTAGGCCATCATTAGCAGGAAATAGATGAACTTGAGAGACCAGATGTATAGCTCAACAAAATAGGCATCACTACTATAAAACACACCTTTAAAGGAAATTGTAATTGTCATCGCTATAACAAAACACTGATAAATAGCATATTTATTTGTGCTTTATTTAGCGCTGATAAATTTAATCTTTTAACAACTTGTCTTTTTTAGTACTGATCAAAGAAAAAATTTACCATCGCTTTCTTTTTAGCACCGATAAATGTATTCTTTATCGCCGTGTTATTTTTAAAGTTGATAAAGGGTATCCTTTATCAGTACTGTATTTTTAGCACTGATACAGGGTATACTTTATCAACACTTTAATTTTATCACTGATATAGGGTATCCTTTATAAATGCTTTATTATTAGGGCTTATTTATAATTATATAAATAAAATAAAATAATTAAATAAATTTAAAATAAAAATTGTTTTTATTAAAAAAATATTGCAAATTTTATTAATTAAATAATTATTGATAAAAATGATAAGATTGATTATATATTATTAATTATTAAATTTTTTATTAATTAGATAAATATAATAATTAATGTTATTAAATTTTATATATTAAATATGTTGATATATATTAATATTTATAAATATGATTTATATATTACAAAATATTTATAAGCATTACAATAAATAGTCATATGGTTATTGAATAATGGTTTATAAATAAAAATTAATATGAATTAAAAATATTGACTATAATTGCATAGTACTCGACATATAATTGAATTTCATTTGATTTTTAAATTTAACATAGATCAAATGTGTGTTACATTGATTTTATAAATAAAAAATTAATGTATTTGCATATACATTGCACAGACACCAAACTATTCAATTTTTCAATATTCTTAAAGTGTAATTATTATTAATTTATTCAATTTCACTCAATTTAACATAGATGCATGAACTTAAAAAGTGTTATTCATTAATAATGTTAAAAATATATTTGTATAAAATATTTATAAATAAATATATTTACAATTGTATAGTCACTATATTTATACAATTATATATTTATAATTATAAATAAATAAATATTTTTTAAAATTATTTATAAAATTATAAATAAATAATTATATATATTTACATAATTATTAAATTTATTATAAATTTACTTAAATAAATAATATATTTACTATAATTATATTTATATATATTTATTAAATATATATGTATAATTATATAAATATATATAATTATATAAATAATAATTAAAAAAAATATTTCTATGATTAGATATAAAAAATTATAAAATTATAAAAAATATATTTAAAAATGAATATATTTACTATATTTATATATATATTTATTTATTTATTTATTTATTAAGTAATTATAATTTTAAACAATTTTTTAATATATATTTATAGTTGTAAATCCTTTAATAGCGATTCATTAAAAAGCATTAATAAAGGAATCTTTATCAACATGGATAAAGTGATGATAATGATGAGGATTTATCACCACTAAATAAAGTGCTGATAAAATTATGATTTATCAGTGCTCTAACTTTAGTGCTGATAAATATTGGTTTTATCAGTGCTTTTTTAGAAAAAATAAATATTCTATTTATCAGCACTTATATTATAAGCACTGATAAAAGTTTCATGATCTATTTTAAAAACCCTAAAAATTTGTGAACTCATCATGATATCAAGAGATTTTCACAAAATCCACCCACTACTGATTTTTTTCAACTCTCGTCGCTCCAATTGCCTGAAAATATGATCTAAGATTCGGTTATTGATTGTGGTTGTGATGCAGGTGGGGTTTCACGTCAATTTACAGCAATTTCTCATCCCGAGGTAGGTGGTTATATTCCCTAACAATTTTAGATTATTTAATTATCTTCCTTGGTTAATTTTTTCATTCTCTATAACTTATTGTGGTGGTGAAAACACGCTTTGGAAATTCTTTGACATTCATTTGGGTTGAAAATAAATTTTCTAAAGATAAATTATTATGTTTCTATATAGTCTTTATTGTAAAAAATAAGTGGAAGTGTTCAATTAATTTTTTGAGAAGTGAGAAATGTGTTTTTGTGGCTGCCTAAGTTGTGCGTGGGTTGAAAAATTATTTTTGATAGGAAATAAATCATTTTGGGTATGTTAGTATTATTGTGCACTTTTGAGTATGAGTTGTGAAGTGTTTAAATAATAAATATTTTTTTTAGAAATGAAATGTGAGATGTGGAAATGGTTTATTTAATGGTGTGATATATGTGAAATGTGTTTTAAAAGGGTTTTGTGTGCTTTGTCTTGGGTTTGGGTTTTGTAACAGAAAATTGCTATGTTGTGTTTGTATGTTTTAGTTTGGTTTTCTCTGGAAGGGTTTTATGGGTTGTTTGAAAGGTAAAAGTCTTTTTTCTTCAAAGCCACATAAATGTATATAGGCTTGGAAGTATATTCTTAAAGTAAATTAAAATAATTTTCCATTTTGAACATGTTATACCATTTCTTTAAATTTGAATTGTAAATTGTTTTAAAGGATGAAAGACATGTGTTGAAAATTATTTCAGGTTGTGTAATAATTTGTAAAAAAATGACTTGTTATGGAATTGGTTGCAAATTGTTATAAAATCTATTTTCGTTAATTGAAAGTGTTCTATATATTAGTTAATAGATTTATTTTATTATATAAGTGTTGTAATTTGTACTCAATGCATTTATACAGAGCATTTCATTTTAAATAAAGTATTTTCATATGAAATTGGGTGTGTTTATGTAAAGCCTTGTGGTGCCTTTGGGGGTTATTTTAGAAAAAAAATCAATAAATTATAATCATACATAATAGGTGTGAGGCATGTTTATGAAATGATTTTGTGTGCATATGTTTTCAAAGGGATTTGGGTGTGTAAGTAGTGGCTCAGAATGAGTACTTTGTTTGGCATGACTTGTGTTTGTAAATGTGTTTTGTTAGTGACTCGTGAATTTGAAACTTGATTGAGCACAAATAAATGGGAATCTTGGGTAGATGGGTAACAATATTGTTTTGTGTTAGGGAATCTTTTTGTTTTCACAATAAAATCATTTTCCATATAATTAATTTATTGTTTCATATTTATGTTTAATTCATTTAAATTTATTATTACTCACATAATAATTATTTTCTTATATAAGTGAATTCATTTGTTCGAGTTGCGGTTCTCTATCTGACATTTATGCTACCTCTCCCCTAAAATATTTTCACCCATGTAGTGGTGTATTTATCACATTCTTCCAAGTTACCTCCACTTCCTTTGAAGGAAGATAAATGACGTTACCTATTCTCAATCACAGAGGTATTATTGATGTTAACAAAGGCAAATCATTCTCCATAGAATTAATGTATTGTTTTATATTTATGTTTCATTCATTTCCATTTTGTATTACCCATATAATTATGTTTTTCTTATATAGCAGGATTATTTTGCTCGAGTTGGGGTGCTCTTTCTAACATTCATGCTTCTTCTCCCTTAAAATATTTTCACCCATGCAGTGATGCATTTATCACTTTGTTTCATGTTACCTCCAATTCCTTTGTAAGAATCGAAATGAATCTCCATCTTCTTAATCACAAATGTAATCTTGATGTTTGTACAGTAAAATTATTGTCCATATAATTAATTTATTGGTTCATATTTATGTTTAATTTATTAATTCTTGTTATTATTCACTTAATAATAGTTTTCTTATATAGTTTGATTCTTTTTGTCAAGTTTATGTGGTTTTTTCAAAGATACTCATGTAGTGTTGGTAGTTTGATGAAAAAATTCAATGGAAATTGTGGTAACATTTATAGTTAGTATTTTTTTAATGTATGTAATAATTTTTATTTATGTAATTATACAAAAAATGTTTGAAATTTATATAATATAATGTTTTTTCTTGTATTTGTGTTTTAAATTTTATTTCATTTAAAATATGTATTAGGAGTTGTTTTTGTTGATATATATGGTGTGTTTTTGGGGTTTATGGTGCTTTTAGTGCTACAATGTGTTGTAATAGAACCCTATAGGTGTGCTACAATGTGCTATTATAGCATATTATAGTATAGATTTTTATCAATGCTTCTACAGCATGGATAAAAAAATATTTTAGAAGCACTTTAAGAAGCGCAGATAAATGTTTTTTTATCAAAACTTTCTAAAACACTGATAATGGTGACATTTATAAGTGCTGATAAAAGTATTTGGCTTTTAACATCCCTCACATAAACAATACTTTTCTATCACTGATAATGGCAATTTCTAGTACTATTAAATTCTTGTTTTATAGTAGTACATGCAGTGAAAAAATAGAGATATACAACCATCATTGGGTGAACGGCCTCAAAGTAGGGGTGGGAATGTTTTTGATAATCAACCAACCATGTATCCATATAAATATAAAATGTAGGAGTAGTGGGTACCATGCCATTTTATTATCAATAATGTCAGACCAATCAGATGGTGTGTCTTAATAGGTAAGCAATACAGTGGGTTATCATATTGGCATCACTAAGAAGGTAGCTCGAAAGAGATATGGTTGTGATAGAACCTTTCATTTATCCCTCTACTCAGACAGATCATTAATGTGAAATGAAAGTGTTCCCTTACCCATTGCGTGAAAGGTCATCAGGATGTAATGATTCTTAGAGGGGGTGACACATTATTCACAATGATAATATAACGTGAAGACTACTGATAGTAGTGTGGTGAGGCATTATACTATTGACTTGAAAAATGTAGGTTAGTCATTCAAAGGAGAACCCATATATTAGTCCTTCAGTCTGTTACGCCTTTGTTTCCACGTATTATTATAGACATTTTTAATCTACGAATTTAGGGATATATTATAATAAAATAAGTCAAGTGGGTGCTTCTCATTATTTGTAGGGAGGGATGAGACATCACCCATTACGGTGCTTGGGTGCTTTTTTTTAGTTTCTTGTAATTCCATTTACTATAGATAATAGTTATTGATTAAAATTATATAATTACTAACTACTAATTATAATTAGTAATTAATAATTATATGTTTTTAATTAGTCATTATAAAATTATAATTTTTAATTTTTAATTATTAATTTTATAATTTTTCATTTATTTATAATAATTTATTTATTTATTTATATTATTTTGAGGGGATATAAGGAAACAAACATGCACTTACACACAAGTAAAAGTTGTTTCTAGTCCCATACTCCCTCCCCCCATAGGTATTAATTATATCCCAACTATCCTAGTACACAATTCATATCTTAAAGACCCAATTTAAAACAGTCATTTTCAATTCCTATCATGACAACCCAAAGACTCAATTTATTAGCGTGAATGCCTTATATTTTTGACCTATAGTTCTCTATTCATGGCCAAATTAAACTGCCATATATTCTTTTTTTCCACCATCATTTGTACCCCCATTCCTCATTTAAAAGACCTGATGCCCACAATGTTCCAATCACACCATAAAACCCAATATACCACATCGATGTACCCACCATATCAAGCACAGTACACCGCAAATCCCACATTGCTTCATCCTTGCATGTGATTTCCCATGTTCCATTCACTCCCATTACAGAATGAGTCTTAAAACTCCACATCAATTTTATATAATCTACCACCCATTACCCATTGTATGATGATGACATGGCAAGAGGCCATCGACCCCATATGGGTTCCTTCATCGTCCATAGCTACGTGTTGACCACTTGTATTTGGCATGAACTCATTCTAATTATATAGTCACTTTTACAATAATGATTTTAATTTATTATATCATCTGAATTCAACCTTCCATGTCATCATCCCAATATCAAATCCAAATTGGACTTCATATATCAGATCCATGTCGACCTATAACACCAACCTAGAATTTTAAAGTCCCACCTTCATTAGTGGCTAAGAACGATTGTCACCAATCCAATACTGCATACTATTCACAATTATGTAGCCTACATTTGAAATTTGGTAATATATATATTGATTAAATTCATAAATTCCTCACTCCCCATGGAGTCTCCTATTATCAGGGTCATTTCTACTTCCAAAGTCGTCATTTCACCTAAATTTTTCCTAAAATTATAACCGACAACCAAAACCAAAGGTGTGGAAGACCGAGCCCAGAAAACATTGAAGCATGCACTCATTAGAACCCTTAACATTATATCTCTACATAGATAACTCTCATTAACATTCTTCCTATAACACCCCATGATTCCATTGTACATTTCCATTGAAATAATGCAATAGCTTCTGTTGTACGCAACTTGGAGTTTTAACACACCAAGACCAATCAAACTAGTCGTAATGAAATTTAATACCCAATTTTTAATATTTTATAAATTTCATTATTCAAAATTCATTTCTTTTTTGAATTATAAATATCAAAATTATCTTAGGGTGAATTTTTTTTATTTTTCTGAAAAATTTTAATTTTTGATGAATAGTGAAAAACATTGCGTTATTGATTAAAACTGACTTTTTATTTCAATAATTAGTTTTTTATTTAAATTCATATTAGGTAAAAATAGATAAATAATACCTATTTATGTTCAATGTAATTCATTCTAGTCATTTTATAAAAATATAAGATATATAAAATTTTATTGAACTTCTTACCGTCTCTTACCCACCTTCTAGGCGCATTTGAAAATTTTCATAAAACGTAATTTTACCACTTCTATGAATTTAATTTAAAAAGTAAAATAGACACTTTTTACATCATTAAGTGAAATGTGGTTCAATAAAATGAAAATATTTTCTGTTGAATAGTAACTTTTTACTTGTTTACCACTGTTAAAAGTAAATAGGGTAATTAAAGGAAAATATGATATTATTATTACCCTAAAACATGTCTTAATTATATTGGATATGTGTATTTCAAACAAAAACAACCTTTTTAATAAAATATGATACTTTAGGTTCACTTGTATTAGATTAGGACATTTATTATTATTTTATTTAAAGAAGAGTTAAAAGTGTTAAATTCAAAGTTTAATAACTAAACCATTTTTAATATAGGTTTATACATAAGATAAATTCGACTATAAAAATTAATTATAAAGATAAAACTATTTCCAACATGATGGTATTTTATTTATAATTTTTAGAAATTAAATAATTAAATTTATTTATGACACAATGATGATGTGGTATTTAACAAATTAATTAAATATTTAAATAATTTATATTATAAATATCCAAATAAATGTAAATTTTGACTTATGATAAATTGAACTCATTTTATAGGCTAATATAACATGTTTGGGTTTATCATATATATTTTGTTCGAAGAGATAAAGTTGTTATGACTTTCACAAAAAACAAAATACCAAATAGTGTTAAAATTGACATAAATGAGTTTTTAAAACAAATACTATATTATTAATTGATATAATATTCCTAAAAAATAAGGATCAGAAAAAGGACATATGTAATGTTAGAAATATTAATAATTAACTACTTGGGTTTCTCTTGGACTTTTATTGTAATTTTATTAACCATTTATTGGATTTTACAAAAATACATGGTAAAAGTAAAATTATTTAACTCAGAGTTAAATATAAATGATAAGGTTGATATGGTGACCTAAACATGTCTAAAACCTATTGGTTGAGATATTTTCGACACATACACACATTAGCCTCTAAATAAATCATTTTTGAGCCATTATAAACCGAATATGATTGTATTATAAAATAATATTTCAAGCTTTTCTTAAAGTGACCATCACCTCTATTATAAAGGGGTACTTCACCTTCTCTCAAAATCACACCACCAAAGCCATTTGGATCAGCCAAACCTGGACCATATATACTCCCAACTACCCTCAATTATTCCTAGTGGCCTTTGATCATAAATCCAACCTAGATAACCTTTTTGATCAACTCAAAAGGAAACGCCAGAAGAAGAAGTAATAATTTCACCACCTTTTTAAAAAGTTCGTTTCTTCTTCCACTTATTATTTCTTTATTGTTTTCATACCAAAATAATAACTCCAAAAATTTATTCATACTATGATGTTTTTATAAATATGGTACAACCATATTTATTATACTATCCATCATATGAATGACATGTAACCATACGTGCGTACATACGGCTTACCGTCTCCACATCGTGTTGTAGTTTGTTATTCAAACACTTCATTATTTTGATGGGTTTAATAATGATTGTAACTAATTTAAATAATAAATATAACATGATAATGATTATGAATATATTATATACCATCCAATTACATACGATTTTATGATCAATATAATGATAGTGTCGCTTGTGCGTACGTACAGATTACCGTCTCCACGAACTCGATGATATCATTCTCCATCATAATCATTTAAGAATAATATTAATTTTATGATTAAAAATAATCATTATATATGAATCAAATACATCTTATCTATATCAAACATTACTTACATAATAAAACATATAAATTAATTCGAATCAGTTAACACCTGAAATAATGATACTACTAAAATATTATTAACAAAAAATATTATAAGATCTTATATGATATCATATTTAGGTATGTGGTTCTTGAATAATTTTGAAAACAATTATTTAACTATTATATATGATTTTAACATACCCTCTTCCAAGAAAAATTACAAGGTAAGGGTTAATTCTATATTCTTTTTACTTATTTGAGGTTGATAATATATAAGTATCTACTAGAATCTCTTTATCATCCACTTCTGTGTTTCTTAAAAATTTATATCAAAACATTTTTATTGTTTTCTAGATTATGGGTTAAATTTATTTATACCATTGTTTGTAATTTTTTAAAAAAATTATAAATTAATCTTTTTTTCATTTTTCATACAAGGTGTTTTATGACCTTTTCGACAAAATTAGGGAAATAAAGTTTTTCTTAACTTATACGGTGAGTACAGATATTTTCTGCCATTATAAAATCATTGAAGCTGACCTTACAACATTATAAGAATATTTTCAAAATAAATTTTTTCATTTATTGTTAGGTGACTTTTAAATTATGTCAAAATAGAAAGCGATATTTCTCTCAAATAGATTTGATTTCATCTATGTCAACATCCTTTGATGGATTTTACACTTGTTTGAAGTTGATTTATTATTATACAAATCTTATATATTATATTTAAGGTTTTCTAATATGTGGGACTATGGATTTTTTATTTTTATACCATTCGTGGTTTATGGATAAAGTATTGACTTTTTGTATGCAAGTTTTAATACGAATGTTTATATTATGTTTCAACCTTTTCATATGAGGAGGGCATTAGACTTAAAAAGTGATGGGTGGAGCCCACTATAGCTCCTCAATTCATCAGTTGGAATCATGAGACAAACTAGTGTCTTGGCACAAGGCCTTGACAAAATCATATTTGTAGTCTTCGCGGGAGGCCTTGACTATGTGGTTATGAAGTCAGGCACTATACATTCCATCATTATGAAATTGGCTATTGATATCACATGTGATTATTCAACTAGTGTAATATCCATGTGAATAAGAAAATGGTGTTATTTGATTTATCTTTTCCATATTATGCTGATGTTTATGTTTAAAAGGCTTGTGTTTTAGTCTTATACATTTCCTTAAATGTTTATGCTTATTTGTGAAAGTTTCAGCTACATTTTTATCCTTACTAAGCATCTGAGATCACCCCTTTCTATGTTTTGTTTTTCCTAGGATGCAAAAAAGTATATTATGAATAACCTACAGGGATAGTATAAGTTATATGAATGTGGTCAATGGAGACAATGTTTTTATTGTTTTTCATTTTATAATGTAATGTGTAACTTATGAATGTATCTTGTACTTCCAAGGCTACTAAACTAATCGGTCTTTTGAGACTTGATCTTTTGTGATCATGCCAATGTTATGTAATAATGCACCGACTCTTGGTAACTAGGGTCGAGGCATTAAACTTCCCTGAAATAAAATCATCCTAAATGTGGAACTATTTGGTATAGGTATTAGGATTTGATCTTGGTCGCTGTGAGAAGTACAGCCACAGTTGAGTAGAACTAACAAGAAATCATGGAAAAATAATTAGTAATTACAAATTGTAATTATATAATTTGAAATTTATAATTGTTTTTTAGTTAATATATAATTTTTATTTATAATTGTCATATAAATGATGAGGGTCAAGTGCTCAATATATTATATTTAGGTACTTACCTGAGTGGTAAAGTCACCATGTGATCCTACGTGAAACCCTAATTTAAAATTAGAATGAAGTGAATTTTTTTCTAGCATTATAGACGTGATATAATAGTAATTTAAGAAATATATCAATATTATAACACACTAATAGTAAAAATACTATATTGAGGTGCACTATTGGTGGTATTATTCATCCTAAATAGGTTTTCAGGCCAAAAAATGGGCCTTTAGTACACATAGCCTATGAACCATCAAAAAACATCATGTCATAGGGCCTTTGAGACATAAATTATCTTAGTTGGAGTGTAGTTAGTGTAGGTCTAGTGTGTCGAAATATAGGGAGTCTAATGAGGGTACAATGGTGGTGCAATCGATCACTAGTAGTAGAAAATATCTATAATGATAACCCAATAAGTCAATGTAGGTAATAGAGGGGTTTTGTACATGGAGAGCTAGAAGGGATGATTGATAGGCTTGTAGAAGAATAAATTTTAATATATACCTTTTTCCACTAGACCTTCAGGCCATGTAATTATATGTCCTTTGTGACTGTAGGAATTAAGTTAACTTAAAATGGTTCCCCCTTAATGTGGTTAAAAACATGGATAATCAAGAAATAAAATAAAAATATAATTAGAGTAGATATCAGGATATTAATACCATGGAGATTAGTGATTTCTACTTTTTTTGGAATTGAATTGGGATTTACATATTGATTTGTTGGCTCGGGGGACTTTGTTCGGCATGGCCTCATTTATCGATTCTTCAATAAGAACTATAGTTGATTATTTATAGCCTTTGGGTAGATCTCTCAAAGTGGATGGGGTTTTGTTTTGTAATTTCCCTTCAATGAAGGACAGAATTCATGAATTTGTGATTAATCCATTAAATATCACACATATCATTTCTAATAGACTATTTTCTCCGAAATATTTAAACTTTATTGATTTATAATTATTATAAAAAATTTCGTACCTAATGGTACTATGATGTGGGGGGTAGATGGAATATTTCCTCCTATTTCTTTATTTTATAGATTTACGGATTGGGAATTTATTTTAATGGGGAGAGTTTTATAAAAAATGGTTTCCCATCCAAAGATTTAAAATGATGGGCATTGGGATTTGGTTCTCTTATTCTAAAAGTTGGTTTGATTTTCGTTTTTTAATGATACTCTAGATTTAATCCATTTTCTATAAATAATACTATAACTCAATATTTGGATCGGGTATAAGGTATGGGATAGATCCTTTGGCTTAATAATATATTTTATGATATTTCTTTAGTTGTTTGAGTGATTATCAAATTAAATAGGGCCACTAAGGAGGCAATATTTGTTTATTTTTATAGATTATTTATTGATGTATGCCTAAATTCCACCATAATTGATATGTTCTTCCATTATACTATGGTTGTAGACCTTAATCTAAATATATTTTAAGATCATTTTCCAACATTTTTTTTCAATTATAATCTTATTAGGCATCATCATGAGAAATTTTTCAAATAAGTTGAATGTAACTATTGTTCTCAAAAGTGGAATAGATTTGAGAACATATATATAAAGAACATGAGATTAGTAAGTAAGTCTGTTTTAATTAATACTAATACTCATATAGTATTGATTAATCCAAACATGGAAAGTAATACAGGGGGAGTCCAATGTTTTTGGATTGATATTGGTTGATAATGAAATATAGGGGCCTTGGGACTTGAATGTTTTGGATAAAAACCAATTGGTAAAATTAATTATGTTCTTTTGAGGGATGTTGTAAATTTTGATAAATCAATTTGACAAAAAAAATTAGTTATTTGATTAATATAATGATCTTAGAAAATAGGTTCTTATTACTAACAATGATGAGTTGTATGATGTTTTAATTGGCCCGATCAAACTTGTAGAATCATAATGTCAAAAGGTAGTTATATTCTAGTTTAATTTTATTCCAAAAATTGGGTATCCTAAGGGTATGATTATTAGTGAATATAGAGATTCTTTTGTGATGATTTAGATGAGGCACATTAGATGATTACTACTCCACCAGTCATGAGCATTGGGTAGAAATTTTCATGGAGCCAGAAAAGGGAAACTCTCATACTACGGGTTCATCTCAACATATATTACAATATACTTATTCACTTTTTTATCATATTAAGGGATCCCCATTATGTCCATATTTTCTTAAACATATCGAAGATGAGGGGGTTCTCATATATAAAATTTTACAAAGAATTATTCTAATAAATTGGATTTATTCAAAGGTATCAAGCCATTGGTTAATGTTGAGGAGTTTTAAATAATCCTCTCAAAGAAGGAAAATTCCAGGATGGATTACAATCAATGGGATCTAAATATAGAATATAAGAAGGACTGTGGAATTATTGGAAATGAATATTGCTGTGACTGTGGGATGCTTGCCCATACTACTCGGGAAAGGGATAACTATAAGTATGTGGAAGATATGCTTAGAACATTGGACTATGGAAACAACATGTGCATGACCTCTAAATGGAGAATTGTATTTCACCCTCAAGGTTCCAGAAGTTAGAGATCCCATCACAATATGATCCTTAATTCCTAAGCTATGTATTTGTTGAATTATGGTATCCCTCACTAGCATTTTCATTTTGATTTTTTTTAATTTTCTAGACTTCGGTACCTTTTCAATGTCAACAATTATCCCTCATCTTGTATTTTTTCATCTTTTTAAAAAATGTAAAAGAATCCGTAGCATTTATTCTTTACATATTGTAATAATTTGTAATTATAATAAATAACTAGTAATTAGTAGTAAGTAATTATAATTATTAATTAGTATATGTAATTGGTAATTTTAATTATTCATTATTAATTATTAATTATTAATTATTAATTAATAAATGTAAATCTTAAATAGTAATTAGTAATTATAATTCGTAATAAATAATTATTAAGAGGCAATAAGAAATTATAATTAGTAATAATTGATTTGAAATTAGTGATTATAGATTAGTAATTACTAGACCCTGGCTTGAATGCCATAGATTTTTTTAATTATCATAATAAACAAACATATATATTGGGTTGGTAGGGAAACCATAAATGACCAGAAGGCTTAGAGGCAAAATTTCATTGAAGGATCCATGAACAAAATACCTATACGCACACGTTCTTTGAAAATCATCCAAAATACCCTATAATGGAACAACAACTCCTTACATTCTTATCATTCAATGATAACACATCTCATAAAATTAATTTTTGTGGTTCTCAATCGTTAACCCATATAGGGACATTAAAAATGGTGCAATCTTGTTCAGTATAATGATATCACTTCTGTGTTTAAGAACCTTTGTATTTTCTTCGTTGTATAATCTTTCACTCCATCAAACTTAATGATGCCCCCATACAAATCCCATAGGTCCATTATTAATTGATGAGATTCCCAATTTACCAAAACCTCATATAGATTATCTAAAATCCCAATTGAAATGAATAGTATATTTATTATTATTCAATAAGAATGTCCTTGGAACTATAGACTTGGTCCTATAGCACATTTAATGGTCTTTCATGCCACATGTCCTTCAGGAAATCAAATTTTAATAGTCAAAGTGGTTGTTTTACTGTCTTAGTAAGGCAAGATGAGGCATTCCACTCTTAGCTACCTTTGGTATATGCGTGTGGTTATTGTTTTTTAATCTTATATACCAAAATAATGACAATAATAATTTCTAATTAATTATTATAATTACAAAATACTAATTATTATTTAAAATTTACTAATAAAAAATTATTAGTTACTAATTAATGATTACTAATTATGACTTCTAAACAACAATTCTTATTACTAATTAATCATTATATAATTAATAATTACTAAATAATAAAAAGGAATATAAAATATGGATTTATAACCCTAAATCCATGGAACCAAAAATATTATTAAGAAAAATACACATTCCTGGTATAAGGGGGTACAAGGAACACTAACCAGTGACAGTTAATTAATAATTAATAATTAATAATGATATAAAACTAACCAGTGAGTATAATTTTATATTTTCTAATTACTAATTACTAATTTTATAGTACTAATTATATAACTAATAATTACTAATTAGTAATTAAAAATAGTAATAAAAGTAGTAACTATAATATTTAAATAGTAATTATATAATTATATAGGTGTATAATTATATAATTGGTAATTATATAATGATTATTTAAATTTATAATTATATAATTTCATTGTATAGAAACTATATCATCTCATCACATAGCTTAAACTTCCTATTGTATCCCATCCCCAGAAAGTTGGATAAATAACCTTAGGTCTTATCTTTCATCGTGTCGTTCCACTAGGTAAAATTTACTCACATTCTCAGGCAGAGTAGAGTGGATTATTTAGTTATTGGTGCGTAATTAGTAATTATATAATTATTTATTTATATATTTAAAAGTTTTTAAAATTTATGTAATATAAATACATATCAATACGATTGTACATTTATATAACAATTAATAATATATATATGTCGCAGGTCCTTCTAGTTCAAAGGATATTGATATCTCAAAGGATGATCTTATGGATTTTCATATTTAAGGATAGAATTCAAGTAATCTAAAGGAGTCATGAAACACTTCCAAATTTGGAAACATTGATTTTTTTGAGGTTTTTATTCTAAATAAACTTCTCAAAATATCACAAATAATGGAGACATAGCTTTTGTTGAAGCATATATAGGAATTCTCACTGAAAGATTGAATGATTATAGGAATTTAATTATAGATCACCTATCTTTTCGAGAGAAAGAAGCTGGCTTGAATCTTTTTGAAATAAGGTCTCACCTAATTCATTTATGGGGACTTTACAACTAGATTATTACATCCAAAGGAAGAGGATACTTTCACATTGTATTATTATATATATCAATTAATTCAAGAACATAAGGATATGGGATTTTTAATATGAGAATTGACATTACTATGATTCAATAATTGGATCCACTTTTTAGTACCCTGAATATTAAGAACTACTCTACTCAAATTTGGATAATAATTCCGGTATTTATATAGTCTTTTTTTAACCGTCAAGTATTATTTGAAGTTACCTCTATATTTTGAGTAAAAAATATGACTTTTATGGAAACCAAAAAGGACAAGTATGTACATTTTAATCATTTTCTTATGGAGTTCGATCTCATATCCCCAATTATCAAGATAGGTGTATTAAATTTTGATAATAACTTATTTGATCTTCTTATTGATTATAAAAGGTTCCAAGATTTTTTCAAAGGCTGCAACAATATTGGGAAATCATATAATAAATTGAATAGGAAATAAGTTTGTAACTCTTGTAGAATGAAGGGTCATGACAGAGATCGTTGTAGAAAATAGAAGAATTAGGGACCTATCCTATGTGGAGTGCATGATTAGAAACATATAAATCTGATATTATAGTATTATATGAAATATTCACATTGTATATGTGAATCTCATGAAGGTACAAAATATCTATATATGGTTATAAAAAACTAGAAAATTATAGTTCATTATGGTCATATACATAAAAATATGGAAATAAATATAATCATTAGAAGGAATATAAGGGTGTCCTAAATTTTGGATTGTTCATAGCTGGGAAGTGATAATATTTGATCCTCCAGGGGAAAATAGGGATGATCATAAAGTACATATTGACTCTTGTCACTATGATATTGAGACTGAGATGGATACCTCTAACATTTAGAAGAAATTTTATAAAAACTATGATGATAGAAAATTCCAAAAAAATCCTGGAGACACTTTCTCAACAGATAATTTTTATAAAAATAAATCTTATGGGGAATTTGAGACACTTGTGCATTTATAAAGAAAAAATGGGCAGGTGCATCAAATAAACCCATGATGTGTGATAAGGTGACTTGTGATAGGCAACTGGATGGTGAATAAATGTTGTTGGATCCACTGAATGGGTTTCAATTCGGTTGTAATTTCATGATGTATTCTATTTTATGATCTCCATTACCGATCTCTCTAATCCTAATATAAGAGGCCTTTTAATTTTGGTTCATAGTAATGCTCCATATCCTATAAATGTTCTACTGGATGAATAATCCTCTAGTGGTGTTGTATCCACTTGGGATTCTATGTATAATATGAATCATGATGTTAAGGAATAATGGTATGGAATTAATAAAGGTGATAATTGTCTACAGTGTTCTCTTTTATAACTGAAATACGGCATCTACTTTGTGTTGTTATGGATATATCTTTTGACATTGAGGTTATCAACAAGGTGTATAATGGGAAGGTTGAGCAGTCTAGTATGGTAATAGTTTCAACCCATCCTATCAATTGATTGTATGAGGATGATTCTATTAAAAAGTATTTAGTAGGAGGTGAAGACATTGAGTCACTAGAGAGACTTACCCTTGGTGATATATTTAGTGGTTTTTCTTGTCAACAGCATAAGAAATTTCATAACATAAGACATGATTTTGTTTTAATACTAGATTTCATCAGCAATATTAGGTTTTACAAGCATTATCTTGAGTTCCTTGAGAATTTTTTTAAAAAAATATTAGTTATTATATCATTTTAATCAATTTGATTTAGGAAATAAATCTCCTGGAATGGGATTATCTATTTTTAAGGATAATTTCAAATAGTATTTTCTATCCATGTAGGGAGGGTTTCATTAGGGCGATGAAAAAAAAAATTCTACCCTTCTAGTCTTCTTTCTTCTGTCCAAGCAGGTAACCATACATGAAGAGTCTATGAAGGGGTAGAATCGAGATGTTGCAGACCCTTTAGGGTTAAAGATGTGGGATTCAAATTTATATATAATGACCCAAATATTATAAATGAGATTTTTTTTCTTAAATAAATGTGTGTTATATTATATAAAATGATACACATACAACACATAGAAAAAAAATTATATAATTAATGGATATAATTATATTATTTAGAAATTAAACCGCTAAAAAGGTAAAATATAATAATAATAATAATAATAAGTTATTAATAGAAATATAAGAAAAGGACAATAAGGACCATTCCAATCTACTAAAATTATCACCCCCTTTAATAACACTACAGAAAAGAAAGAAAATATTAGTAAACCAATCAACATTATAGAAAATTAAAATATAAAACCTTGTGAGGAATTGTGTTGAATTATGTATTAAGGAATGAAGAGTTATTTATAAGAGGCAATGTGTCTATTTCAATTATAAGCTAATCATTTAGAATAGTAACTTGGATGTCAGGAATAGAAAACTAAATGTTATAAAAGTAATTTCAACTCAAAATAAAAAAAATTTATATAATTATTATTTATAATTATAAATTTAATAAAATATAATTTTTATAATTCAAAAAAAAATAAATATAATGATTAAAAACTCAAGAAAATATTTGCTCGTGTTTAATAAACTGTATTTAATGTTCATTGTAAAAATAAAACAAATAATGTTGATAATTATAATTTAATATGATAGAAAATGATATTTATAAAATGAATTTAATTTTTATAATCATCATGTTGAAATTTTCCAAGCGTGAGTTTTTGATAATTTTTTGTGAAAGATTAATTTTCACGGGAAAATTAAAAATAATTTTTTCAAATATTTCATTTTTTTACATCATGATGATGTAATGATGAATTAAGAAAAGTTTAATTTTTTATTTCAATCGAAAATATATTTAATCATTTAAATGGGTCATTTAAAAATCATCAAAATCATTTCCGAACATAAAAATTATTTTCCAAAGTCTAAAGTCAAAATTATTCTTTAAAATAATAATTTTCACTTTTTCAACTTTACTTTTTTTTAAAAACTAGTGAATTCGGTTTATAAAGTTGTTTAATGTCCTAAAACCATTTTATTTTATTTATATGTTATTCAAAATGACAAAAATATTTTTATTACAAGGTTTACCTTAGATATAGAATTTTATTCAATATTTTAACTCTAAAATACCCCTCTACTCATGTATAAATAACCTCTCACACCTCCATTCGAAAAAAACTCATACCTTACTTTCCAAAGATAAAAAACTACATAAATACCATATTTAAATCCCAATATCATCCTTATGGATGTTCAGGAGAAATCAAACTCCATGATTTAAAGAAGTTAAGAGTCGTAGAAATGTCCTCATTTGCGGTTAAAAAACATTTAATGGGACAATGTTCAATGTGGAGGTGCGATATATATATTATCTGATTTTATTAAAAATAATATTTTTATAAGACATTAACAGGACAAAGATAATTTTATAATACTCCTCATTTGCGGTTAACAAACATTTAATGGGACATTGTTCAATGTGGAGGTGCGATATATATATTATATGATTTTATTCTTTTATTTTTTTTCCTTTTTCTAATTTCATATACTCCTTTTAATTACTAGTCCAAAAATTATTAAATGTTATTGAATATTATTATAAAATTATCTTTAACATGTTAATTTCTTAGAAAAATATTATTTTTAATAAAATCATATAATATATATATCGCACCTCTACATTGAACAGTGTCCCATTAAATGTTTGTTAACCGCAAATGATAACATTTCTAGTTATGTTGATATCACCAGACTTATAAATGATTTAAATATTTTATATATTATATATAAATGTTTTATTACATGTAATATATGTTCTTATTATTATTTTTACTTATGTATACATATCCTTGAACAAAAATAGTGAAATAAAAACAAGACATGATATTTTAAATAAAAATATGACATCAAAACATTTACCATTTAAAATGGTAATTAAGTAATAGAATCCAATGAATATAATTGATCACCAGTAAAAAAGTGAATATAATTAACTTCGGTTTCCATTTTTTAATCAACCTATATCTATTTTTCAAAAGGTAGAGAAATGATTAAATAAATCGGGATTTAAGGTAAGGGTGTTCTTAAACCCAATTCCTTCTTTAGGGTTATATTCTCTTTCAAATTATTCTAAGTATAGATGTTACTCTATTGTTATTAAAGATTGTTTCAAAATTATTTCCCTTTTCTTTCTGGGTATATAGATGTTTTTATCCTACTTAAATCTTTTCTAATCCAATTACTATGTTTTTTTTTTGAAAAGGACCATGTTTTATCAAACAACTATTTTACTCATATTGAGTTATTTTTTATTTAATGAAAAATAATCTTTTTAACCATAATATGATTTTACATATGAATTTGGAAACCACAAAGATTATTCCTTAAAATATGATTTGTGAAACTCTTATGAGACTCATTCCTTTCAATCAGTTTATTTTGTGACAATCGTTGTTATATGTTCCCTTTCCATGTGGCATTAAGGATTTTGAGCACTTTATAATGTTAAATGGGATACTATAATTTTATATCCCTAAAATTAATTACTTTAAGTGACATATCTCATGAGACTGTGTGTATTATACATGAAAATGATGTTATATTTTTTTCTCAATTATGATACCATGATTTATGTGCATATGTTAGTTGTGAAAATGGTTCTATATTTTTTCACAACTGTGTGTGGTATTTAAACATTGTATTATGATATTTAATTTTTATTCTTATTCCAAAATACATGACTTTATCAAAATTTTGACACATGATTATAATGATGAACCTTCATATATGATATGATGATGTTGATCAAGCTCACCCATGTACTATTGATTCATGTCCCTTATTCCTCCCATTATATTCCACCTTTTACTAGGATTTTATCTCACCCCTTTATTTCATGTATATCCTCATATGAATACATGTACTAAGAATAAATGATAGCTTTTCGTGGATAAATTAGATGGATTTAAATAATGTTTAATTTTTATTATGTACAAGTGATGTGTGATCCTAATTTTTCCATGATAATAAGACATTTGATCCTTGAAAGTATTACTATAACATTATTTATCACAAAAATAATGTAATAGTAATGTAAAAAAATTTGGATAACTATATTTGGTTTCAGATATATCATTCAGTTAATTTCAAAATTAAGACGAGAAAATGATAGTGAAAGCCCAAGGATAAATATAGGTATAGGTAAACATCCTATGTTTTGATAAAGTATAAGAGTTCATGGTTTCCATGAAATAAATTCCATGTATAGATACTAAAATTGGATGTGGATCTAGTAGAGATGTACCTAGGAGTAATAACCCTTAAAATGGAGGATTGGGTATTAACTCGATCATCACCTGGTGCACAATAAAGAGGTCTTATTGCACACCTGGGTTCACACTCTCAAGGTATACAATTTTTTAATCACAATATCAGTATAGACTATTATAATTGACATATAACTAAATAAATATAATTATTAACGTTATAAAAGGATTAAACTACATGATACAAGAAGCATCACTTGAGAAAAAAAATATAAACATAGGTATTGAATAATAAATGTAGACACCCGACCCCAAAAATCTTAAAGCCGGTGTTTTGCTACCATTATATTGGCATATGATACAAGTAAATAATTTATCAAATGACAGAACAGTTTAGTATTCTTGGTACACAAAATATATAAATTGTCTAATTTTCCAAATGAATACACTAATTACAAAATATTTTTTGCTATTCTAGGATAATAACTTTATTCCATCTTTTCTATCCTTGCATACCTTTCCTAGCACAATTCAGGGATTCCTGGGGAAGGAAGTATAATAAGGGTGAGTTCAAATTCTTATTAAGTGTAATGTACAATATAATCAATAATAAATAAATTATAATAGTCAATATAGAAAGGTAATAATTAAAGACACATCCCATATAATCAATATACTACAATGGAAGTGTGTAAACAATATGGAAAAGAAAATAACCAAAAACACATTCCATGTAATTAATAACTAAGAAGGAAGTGTGTAAATAATATGGAAAGGTCAATAACTGAAAAAATGTCATTAAATCAATAAACTACAAATAAAATGCATCTATAGTTTTTACCATAGTGAAAATATCATGAATTATAAATAACTGAATCTAAATTAAGGAAGTTCTTAATTATTTGACATCATGTATGAGGAATAATAAAACTTATACCATCAATACCTTTAATAATAATGATAAAATATTTGGGTAGAAACCTATTTATTGTTCTTAGAAACAAACTTGAAGGGGTTTTCACTAAATAATTTCCTCTCATGAGACTATCGATGAATTGAGGTGCTTAATTTAAATGGTCCCCAATCCAAAAAGTTTGAATTAACCAGCCCCTATCTTATATATCATGCAATGATTGGTCCCTAACCTATATAGTTCATGTACAAAGTATAACTTATATAGTGAAATAATAAATTTAATTAATTGACAACGTTCCTTATCGAATATCCATTTTGAATAATAGATACAGATTTATTAATATTTCCCTAGATAATGAAACAACTATCAAATTAAGAACCATACGTAAAAATGATATACAGTTTAGGAGATAAACATATCCATTATAAATATTACAGATAATTAGGGTAAATTCAATGGTCAATGATCATAAAAAATTGAATATTTCAAAGGGACTAAAAGGAATCAAGGTAGTGAATGTCAATACTATCCTTGGTAAAAGAAATAATAAATCATCCAAAGGAAGAATAAAGGTGGTATAAACATGACATATCCCAAGTGGTTTAAAAAAAGGGTTTTTGTTGTTGATGAATGAAAATACTATAAAATAGATTTTAATAACATTCTTAAAAAAATTCTTTTTATTCCGAAAGAAACATTTTAAAAAATCATTTTCTTTGAAATTAAAATTTTAAAAACATTTTATTTAGAAATTAACCATTTATAAATAAAAAATTAATCTTTAAATAAATGATATAGGGTAATTATTTACATGTCAAACAAGGTAAAAATATAATTCTTTATGTAAGGTAAAAGTTTAAAAAAGTTCCTTGTTCAGAAAGCAACAATAAGATTCCATTGAACATAATTTAAAAGACAAAAATGATAAAAATGTATTTAATAAATAATTTTCTATAGGTTAAAATAATTTTTCAAAAAATTTTATAGAGTAGGGTTTTTAGAATAATATAGTTTTTCTAACTAAAGAGAGAAATGAAGTTGGGTTTTCATAAAAATATTTTATAAAACATTTTGAGTTCAATCCAGTGGTAAAATGGTTCTATAACGTGTAAAATATCTTGAATATCCATATGAGAAGGAAATGAAAGGATTTTTTAAATAATTATTCATCAATTTTTTCTTATGGAGATTCAAGCATTAACAATCCCATATAAAAATAGACTGTGATGTAAACCCTTAGAAAGACCATAATTTTAATGTGAGAATAAATCAATTAGTAAATTATGTGTTTCAAATTCAAATTCACATAAAAAAAATTATTACAATAATATATTGAAAACAATTATTACACACATAATATTATAATATCAAAAATAACAAAGAAATAATATAACCAAATGAAAATGAATCGGTTTATTAAATTTCATACCACATGGTAGCTTTTAACTCAAATCACCTTAGAAGAAATAATTAAAGTTGAAACTAAAAATACAATGAATATAAAACAATTCATGATATAATATATCAAAATGGTCTGTATATACACCACACAAAATATTTAAGTGGTGAACATGATATTTTTCACATGATGTAAAAAGTGATATGAAAATCTATTTTCTAATATTTCCTTTTCATGTGAACCTAATTTTAACTCATGTATATTGTTTTAAATAATATTATAAATCTATACCATAACCATAAATATATTAATAATATCATATATAATCTTCTTAAAATATCTTAATACCCATTTGAAAATAAACATTCATCATTTTCACTATTTCATGTATTAATTGTCTAGTTTTCCGAGTATGTTTTGACTTGTTATTTGTTTTTCTTGTTACTTAGATCATGATTTAATCATATGAATACTAAAAAACATGATTTATATCTACTATATATTCATTATTTAGTTATTTATTTATTAATATCCATAATATTTGTAGATAATAAATGAAATGCACTATTTACGGACCTGGCAGATTGTACGTATGCACGAACGGTACATCCATATCTTTTATGTTAAAAAATAATGAAAAGTAAAAGATATATATGTATATTATAGACCTATTATAATATATATATATATCAAATATTTTAAATATTTTTATTAAAATAATCATTTATATATTTTATGTATAGTGTGAAAAAATCACATCGCTTTGAGGAGGCGGCAGTCTACACGTCCACAAACTATATTATCATATTTACACAAAATGGAATACATAAGGGTATGTGCTATGTAAAAATTAAAGAAGAATAAATAAATTATAAATATCATATATATATATATAGTGTTTCCATAATAATTCTCACTGTGAGATGTGGTAATGGAATAATGAATAATCATGGTTTCATGAGGCGGTTGTCTGCCGTACACAAGAATGGTAAGTTCATTACCCATTAGATGGAAGTGTATGAAATTTTAGGTTTAACACTTAATATAAAAACATATAAGTATATATATTATAATTAGGATATTATTTAACCATGGAATAAGAATATTTTAGGGTTGTAGAATTAAAATAATATAAAAGAGCTTGGGGAAGTTTGTTGTCTCTTATTCAGGTAACTCATTTTGGTTTTCACTGAAGGCATTACTTGGATGAATTTATTCTCAACATGAGGCTTATAGGTTTAGGTTATAAATATTTTGAACTTATTTGAGAAGATTTTTGTATATCAAAATGGATTTATAGTTATGAATAAGTGAGAGGGATGATTTTCTTTTTATAGTCAGGGAGGAGTGGCATTCTTGTAAATATAAAGAGGTAAACACTATTGAGATGTATCCCTTACATTATGTCCATAAAATAGTGAATAAAATTTGATCTAATGTATTATATCATTGAAATATTTCCATTTTATGGATTTTTTACACGTTTATAAATCATTTTAGGACCTATGTTTAAGGTTTTGTCCCTTGTTAAGCTAATGTTTCTCTTAATTGCTATAATTAATTTTAATCACTTTCACTAATATTTTTGGAAAAAAATTATTTTTAACTTATTTGAAATTATAAATCATTATGATTGAAAACTTGGAATACATATTTCTAAATTCCAATCACATAAGTGAAAAAATTAATTTAAATTTAATCCTACAGATGGGATGAAAAAGTGGGTTTTTAAAGTAAAAATGTTCAAAAGTTTAAGATGTGTTTATGTCTAATTTCAATGATACATTGATACCAATAACCTAAATCGGATTATACTTTTTATATTGATATAATTTGACTTTAGAAAAATTAAAATATAATTTAACCATATAAATAAATTAAACAAATGATTAGTTTTAAATTAAAATTTTGTATTATTCACATTTCATCAAAAAATGAAACTTCTCAGAAAAATACCAAAAAATCACCCTAAGCTAATTTTTATGGTTCTATTTAAAAAATGATGTTTATTTTGACATATAAATTTTTTAAAATTCCACAGTTTATATTTAAAGTATGTTTTTCATTATAAGGCGGTAATATTACCTTTAGAAAAATATAGGTGTTTATACGTAATATTGGGTTTGCCCTTATCTTATAACTATAAAATATATTAGACAAATGTAAGAACATATTACTAGATAAATAATATATATATATATATATTATCATAATTTATTTAATATTATTCATAACTTCTAATTTAATAGCCTGTTTAGATTATATTATATTTTATAATAATATTTTATTAACATATTATTGTGTGGTGAAACTAGATCATGCATGTAAAGAAAGTCATCAAAAAAACTCTTTTTTTCATGTGATTCATGCTCACTCAGTAACATGTACATTTAAATAAATATCATAGATAGATTTTATTTGAAATAGTCAATATATTGAAATGTTTTAGGATATTATATTCCCTTATGTGGTTGGTGTTGTGTGTCATACACATTATCGAATACAATATAATTCATTTAGAATTTGAGGGCATTACATTCTCCCAGCCTTTAAAATATTGTGTCCAAAACATTTAAACATGACCTTGGTAATATTGTTTTTGATACTTCTTATGTTGAAATCCGACATCAGAAAAAGAGTTCATAAAACATTCTCTAGAAAAGATAGAATGGGAAGTACAAAGTTCACATGGCCTAACATATAACTAGGTATCTAAGTGGGAGAACATTAGTGGAATGTAGAGAAATATACCTAAAAATATCAAAAATATTTATAGGGATCGATTGAGGCCATCAATCACAAATAAGATAATGATCAATGGTACATTGATGATCTCAAAGCCATAAATCCATGATGATTAAAAAGGTCATTAGTTAAATAAAAATTAAGGTATTTAGATAAAAAAATTGATCATTTTTCTAATGTTGTATAATTATTTTACTTTCTAAGAATATAAATAAATTTACATGATACGTTTCAATTTCATATGAACAATTCCTCCATTTGGTTGTGTTTCAATCAAATTATAATTCATCCCTAACTCTATGTTATCGATATCCTAGAATTAAACCCCTTTTTTAAGCCCTAAAATATTCTTTTGACGAATCTTAATACCCATAAAACTATTCATTATATTTGTCTCTATCTATTTTTCAAAACCAATATGGTTAATATATTAATCTATAAACCAAAACGTAACATCAATGTTTAATAATTAACATTTATTTTTCATAGCTTAAAGCAATGACATATTAACTAGGACCTCACATAGGCCAGTGGTAGGAGAGAGAAACTTATTTTCCATCAATCATGGGTTCAAGCCCCACCTCCTTATAGGTTTTCCTTTTTCGAAAACCATAAAATTTCAAAAATAAATATGTTGTAAATACTTGAAATTTAATCATTAAATTGACTTTCAACCAATGTTTTCAATACAACCCTAATATATAAATACTTTATCCATTTATTTCCACGTATGTCCTTTCTCGATATAGGGCTTATCCTTTAGAAGAGGTAATTGACTCAGTTAATGCTCAGGTTCCCCACATTTAAATTAATAAATAATAAATAGATCCTTAGGATGAGTTTTATTTCCTACCATTGTACTCTTCATTCTTCCTCAGAAATTATTCTTATTCTGTCCTTTTTTCGACCAATAAATCCTTTACCTTTCCATTGAGACACTTTCCTTGGTTCCTTCTTCCACATTTCATATGTGATGGAAATCCAACATTTTTATCTACATGGTCTCCACCACTTGAGCCCTTAGAAAACCCAATCCTTCTCTTATTTGGTGAGTTTGTAAGTTGGTTATGGTATATGTTTTTAATCATACTTCAGAAAAACTAATTATCCATTAACATGATATCATTCACTCATATAATCACCCCATTCAGTTACTCATTGTCACCACCATTTCCGTAAAGTTCAATGTTAATTTTTCTTCATCAAGTTTTAGTCATTTACTAAAAAAATAGTCTGAGTAACAATCGTCATAGTGAGAAAACCCATATAATCATTTTTGTCGTATCTAAATCATGACACTATATTTTTAATCTAATAAAAATCATATTTAAAATAGGTATTTCATTCTCATTATCTATAAAAATACATCATTATTATTTACAAAGAAAATATGAATTATACTAAGTATATCTTGTGGGAGTGTCGAACTATGAGTATTGTAAGTTCCATTGTTTTGTACTAGGTTACACTTGATTTAGGCCTAATTTACCTTTTTTAAGTTGTCACCCCAAGGTATATATGTTCCAAAACCATGTCCATTTGTAGTATCTAGAAAAATAATGTATTGCTAAGAAAACCACATAATATATATCAAACTGATAATTTTATATGTTTTTATATACTTATATTTAAATTCTACCTTTGGTTTATGCTCTATAATCTATATTTTCTTGAGCCTTTTTCACAAGGTTGTTACATGACATTCTATAATACCAACTATAGTGACCTGAAACCAGAAAGACTGGAACTGGGGTCGTGCTACAATTACATTGGAAAAAGATACAAGTAAAGGACATCCCAAAGGACCAAATAGTTTAGTAGTATTGGTAAGATAGATAGATACTTGAGTCTTATTTTAAAAATGAATACACTAATTACAACATAATTTTCTTCCTTTTCAAGAATAATAAATTTATTCCATCAAAAATATCTTTTCGTATCTTTATTAGTTCACTTTAGGGAATCCTAGGGATAATAAACATAATAAAGGTTAGATCATGTACTCAGTAAGGGAAAAGTGAAAAGGAATAAATAATGAATCATTAAGAATAGTAAATATAGAAAGGTAATAGTGTCAGACGCATTCCATGTAATTAATAAATTGAGAAGGAAGTGTGTAATCAATATGACATGGTAAATACTTGAAAACATGTTCCATGTAATAAATAACTATCAAGGAAGTGTGTAAATAATATTTTAAGGTAAATAACTAAAAACACATTCCATTAAATTAATAAACTGAGAATAAAATACATTCATAGATTTTTTCATATGGAAAATATCATGGGTGATAAATAGAAAAATCAAAATGAAGGATGCTATTAATTATTGGACATCATGTATGAGACACATGAAAACCTATACTATAATGACCTTTCACAACATGGTTTATATTTATGGGAATAAACCCATTTATTTTGCTTGAAAACAAACTCAGAGGGTTTATCACCAACTAATTTCATCTCATGAGACTACAGATGCATCGAGGGACTTACATTAAATGGTCCCCAACCTCTAGGGATTGCATTAATTAGGCCCCAAACCATGGGTACTTCATTAACTGATCCCAAACCTATATAGAACATATCCAAATCATTCCACATATAGTGAAATAATCAATTTAATTATTGAAGAATGTTCCATATAAAATATCCATATTGAATCAGGGATACAAATTTATCAATATTTCCACAAATATTCAAATAAATATAAAAGTGAACATCATATATAAAAATGATATATTTTTTAGGCAATAAACATATCCATGATAAATAATATCGATAATTAGGGAAAATTTAGTGTTTAATGATCATAAGAAATTAAATATTTTAATGGGACTAAAATAAATCAAGATACTAAATGTGAATACTACCCCTGGTAAAGTAAATCATAAACTATCCAAATGAAGAATAAGTATGGTATCAATACAACATTTCCCATTTCGTTTTAAAATAATTGGGTTTTTTTATGAATTAAAATACAATAAAATTATCTTTCAAAATAATTGTTCGGTAAATTTTAATTGTATTATGAAAAATATTTTGAAAAATATTTTTCATTCAAAAAAAAATTTGAATTTTTTTTTGAAAAAAATAACATTCTAAATTTAAAAAGTTTTATTCAAAGAAATGATGGTGGGTAATTTTTTACATGTTGTATAGGGTAAAAACATTCCTTTTTTAATGTAAAAGGTTAGAAAAGTTCCTTATTCAGAAAGAGACAAAAAAATTACTTTGAAACCCTTTGTAAAATAAAAATGGTTCAAAATTTATTTAATAACTTATTTTGGAATGTTTAAAAACTTTTTAGAAAATATTTTTATAAAATATAGATTTTAGAAGAAAACAAGTTCTCCAACTAAAGAGAGAAATGAAGTTGAATTTCTTAAAGACATTTTGAGTGCCAATCAATCAATGAATAGATTATGTGTGTCACATTTAAATCCTCATAAAAATTTTAAATAAAATAATGTATAGTAATAAATTATTACACACATAATATTATAATATTAATGATAATGAGGAAGTAATATAACCTAATGACAAGGAATTGGGTTATGAAATTATTTACCACTTGGTAACTTTTAACTCAAATCCCCTTAGAATAAATATTTCAAATTAAAACTCAAAATAAAAAGATGATATAGTAAATCATTATATAATATATCAAAATGGGTAGTATATATAACATAGAAAATAAGTGGTGAATATAACACTTATCTCATGAGTGTAAAAAGTCAGATGAAAAATCATTAACATGCGTTTATTTTTCTGGTGAAAATTATTTAAATATTGGTATAGTAGTTTAAATAATGTTATTAACATATAAAATAACCATAATTATATTCATAATATCATATATTATCTTTTTATAATATCTTATTACCCATTTTTTAATAATCATTCATTATTTTAACTATTTTGGGTGTTAGTCATCTAGTTTTTCGAGTACGTTTTGACTTGTTATTTGTTGTTACTTTTAATTAGATCATGATTTCACCATATAAATAATTTAAAACATTATTTATATATAATATATATTCAATATAAAGTTATTTAGGATAATCCATAATATTTGGACATAATAAATGAAATACATTTTCATAGAGACAGTAGGTCATACGTATGCATGAATGCTGCTATAAATTTTTTCCGTATTAAAAGAAGTTAAAGAAATTGATATATATTTATGTTATAATAAAAATATAATATCTATGTTATATATTTCACGTATTTATTTCAAAATCATCTTTAATACATTCTATGTATAGTGTGAATGAATCGCATTGCTTTGAGGAGGTGGTAGTCCACAAATGATGTTATTGTATTTACACAGAATTGACAGCATAAGGGTATGTGTTATATAAAAATTAAATAAACATAAATAAATTATAAGTATCATATATATCATATATAAACCTAATTTCCATCATAATTTCCACCACCATAGGTTGTAATGGAATAAAAACAATCATTATTTCGTGAGGTGATAGTTTGTCGTACACACGAACGGTAAGTTCTTTATCTATTAGATGAAAGTGTGTTAATTATAGTTAAAACCCCTAATATATTAACATATAAGAAATATATGATCATTATTTTTTTATTTATTCATGGAATAATATTATTTTAGTGGGTTATGAATGAAAATAAAACAAAAGATCTTGAGGAAGGATTTTACCACTTATTCAGGTAACTCCTTCTGATTTACACCATATAGATTCCATGGATGTATTTATTCAAAAAAGTGAGGATTCTAGGATGAGGTTAGGGATTTGGGAGATTATTTGAGAAACTTTTTGGGGAGAAAATAGTTCTTGAGATGTTTGAATAAGTGGTATGGGTGAGTGCCTTTTTATAGTAGAGGATTCGTATTTTTGTAAATATAAAAAGGTAAACACTATTCAGAGGTCTCCCTTAGATAATTTGAATCCAATAATGAACCAAATTATATAAAAGGGATTAAATTTTATAAATATTTCCATTTAATGTATTTTGGACATTTCCTTAGTCATCATAGCCTTTAATTTTATGGTTTAGTCCTTTGGTAAGCTAGTTTTTCTATTAACCGTTGTATTTAATTTTAATCACTTTCACTAATATTTTGGTAAAAATAAGTTTTATTTATTTTAAATTATAAATTAATATGATTCTGAATATGGAATCCATTTTTCAAAATTTTAAACAAATAAGTAGAATAAATTAATTTAAATATAATCCCCTAGACCTGGCGACAAATGCGGATTTTTAAAGAAAAATGTCAAAAAGTTTTATAAGTGTTTATATAAAATTTCAATGATAAATTGATTAAAATGGAATAAATTAGTATAATTTTTGTATAATTCATATAATCTTAATTTAATGAAATTTATAATATATTTTTCCCTTTAAAATAAATCAGACGAAAAATTAGTTTTGAATTAGAATTTAGTATTTTTCACTGTTAATCAAAAAATGAATCTTTTCAAAAAATCCAAAAAATTAATCCAAAGATAATTTTTATGTTCCAATTTCAAAAATAAAGTTTAATTTTAAATATAAAGGTTATAAAATTCCAAAATTTATATTTAAAATAAGTTCTCTATTAAAAAGATATAAATTTGTCTTCAGAAAAATACTGGTTTTTATACACAATATTGGGTTTGCTCTTATCTTATGACTATAAAATGTATTGGGTGGATGTAATAACATTTGGTTGGATATAATATATATATAAACATATATTCTAATAAATTTGTTAATACTAGTCATAACATCCAATTTATTGGCTAGGTTATATCTTATTATTAGAAATAATAATATTTTAATAACAAAATGGTGTTTTGTAGAACTCAGTCTTGCGTGTAATGAAATTCATCAAAGAAACCTATTTTTTCTTGTAAGTAATGCTAACTCAATATCACATGAATTTAACTCTACATCATATAATGGTTTTATTTATTCTAATAAATTTAATATAAAGTCTTGAGATATTATATTCCCTTATGTTCTTGGTGTTTCATGTCATACACACTATCTAATACAATGTTCTTAATTTACAATTTTGGGGTGTTATAATATATATATTTATGATTAATTTTTTCATACTAATAAATTATTTATTCATGCTTTATTGACTTATTCTTTTTCAAAACATTTCTATTTTAGAAAATGGTGGGAATTGAGAGAAACTAGACCAATATTCTATGTGAGGGATAATGCAATGATAGTCTAAATAATATTCCCAATGATATGGGAGGTGGATTTAAAAATATCATGGTGATATATACCCAGATATATTAGGCTATGAATAATAACATAAAAAATGTGGAATTCCCACCTTCACCGAAGAAGGAGAAACTGGACATTGTGTTCTTTAGGCAGCAACAGCCACTGATGTTTAATGAATCTTCCAATCCACTTGTCATAGAATAGTGGGTAAAATCAATGGTGAAGTTCTTTTACATGCTCAACTTTTCTAATCTCCACTATACTCCTCATATCAATGGTTAGTTTTGATAAATAATATAAAGTAATAAATTTTAAGCAGAAGAAATATAGAGGGATGATTTTGAGTAATTATTTATTAATAAGTATTTCCCATAAACTCTTCAAACAAATATATTGGATAATTACAACAGTTTGAGGGAAATGAGGTTAAATCTATCACAAATTAAGAGTAAAATTTCACAATTATTAAAATATGCACCTTGGGTTTCTTGATTAATAGTGATAGAAAAGTATATATATTTTTAGTGGTTTAAAAACACGCCTTTTAAAGGATCTAGGTATCCTAGGCTTTTGGAGTTGTGAATAAGTACTTTGATTTACTATCAAATAGGAGATGGAGTTTATAGAATTGTCCCATGGACATGCATATGAGTAGAGAAGAATGGAATTTCAAGATATTGGATCAAATTAAAAATTAGGAATGATGATCGAACCACCCACAAGTAAAATAATGTTGGAAGAATCGTCATGGTAATTAACATAATGTGACAAGGAAGTTCTTCAAATTTTGTATCTAAGGCCATCGTGATCATAAATTTTGAAGAGACATGAAGAAGCTATCCAACGTGACGGAGTAAATGAAGGAAACTCCCAATGCACCACCAATGGTTCAATTAATATAATATAAGGAGAATGGGAACTATGAAAACTAGAGAACTAAACCATGTTCCATTCAGGTTAATCAACTTCATTGACCACCCTATATAAAAGAGAAATAGAAATTTTAATCCATCACTACCACTAAAGATGAACATGATAATAAATTCAAAAAAAATACTTCATATTCACTCTAGAATGGAAAAAAAGTCTATGATAGTTACAAACATTCCATTATATCCTAAAATTCTTTTAGAACTATTCAATCACAACCCCAAAACCATAAAACATAGATATCCATAACAACACATTATGTTGTGCTCATTGCAACCTCAGTGTTGGGATTTCACATGTTAGCATAAATGGTAAGATTATTCTAGTGAATCTCATAATTCTTTATTTTTTGGAATTTGATATAATACATAGAATGTATTGGCTCTCATTATATATAGTTCACATCAAATTTTATGTAAATGAATCATCTTTCTATATTTTGATAAATTTATGTTCATGTACAAATGAAAGGAAGATCATAAATATCATTTGGAAATCCCTCAATAGTGTGTGTTTTGATAACTAGTGGAGAATAATATATTTCCCAAATGGTTTTGTCAAATGATGATACCATCCTTGAAGAAATTTTCATTTTAAGGGAATATACTGATATATTTCCAAAAGAGTTACCTGACCATCCCCTAGATTGTGTGGTATAGTTCTTAATAAATCTTATACCTGGAGCCAATTCTATCTCCAAATAACCATATAGGATAGAGCAGATCAAACTGTAGGAGTTAAATAAATATTAGATAGAGAATATGGATACAAAATTCATATTACCTAGTACATTACCATGGGTTGTGATAGTGCACTTTTTTATGAAAAATGATAGATTAATGTGGCCATGTATTGATTATCAATACCTAAAAATATAACCATAAATAAAAAGTATCCCCTGCCTTGGATTGATGACTTATTTATCAAATGTGAGGAGCACAATACTTCTAAAAGGTGGATATTTCTTCTTGATATCATCAACTAAAGTTAAATAAATAAGATATTGAGAATATAGTATTCCATAAAGGTATTGTAATTTAAAGTTCACAGTTAATCCCTTCGGACTTATAAATTTCCATGAAATATTCACGGATTTGATGAATATAGTCTTTATTTAATACCTTGAAAATTTCTTGGAATTTTTTATTCATGATATCATCATCTACTACAAGATTAAGGAGAAACATGAATAGAATCTAATGATTGTGTTGTTGACATTGAGAAAGCATAAAATGTATGCGAATTTTATCAACTATGTCTTTTGGGTGAAAAAATTCCCATTCTTAGAAAATGTGATCACAAGTTAGGTATTTTCATTAGACCCTTCAAAGATAGAGGTAATTTAGGAATGGACTAAACCCTCAAGTGTCCTAAAAATATAAATTTTTCATGTCTTATTTAGGTACTACCAGTGTTTTTTGATAAATTAAACAAGATATTCTAGTCTACTAATTATGTTATGATGGTAATGGGTAATGTATGTCTAGATGTATGAATATGATGGAATATTTATATAACTCAATAATATCCTAATCACTACCCATGTACTCACACTACCATCAAGTGGATAAGGTTTTGGTATATATACTGATACTTTAAAAAAATATTTGGTCATGTACTCATGAAAAATGATAAACCAATATCATGTTCAACATGATAGTTAAATATACATGAGCATAATTACTCAATACAAGATCTAGAGTGAGAAGCCTTAAAATTTTACTTGATAACTTAGAGGAACTACCTCTATAGTAGGAAGTGTGACATATATATTTATTATTGGATTCTAAATTATATATTCACATAGAAGGAGTTGAACATGTTTCAATGAATATTGTAAAATCTGATTGAGAACTATGATTTCCCTATTCATATCCATCTTTGAAATGTGAACAAGGTACCTAATTCTCTTAGTATAAAATAACATACTACTATATCGATGATGATGATTGAGAAAGACCCAATCTTCATGGATAATAAAAGTATGAATATATGAATCATAACGATAGATAATGCATCATAACATTCCCAAATGATCGATCAACTATCTATCTAAGAGAATATAAAGGAGGTATAAATGGATGGTATAGATCTTTTAAACACGGTTGAAGATATAAAGGAGTAGAAGCTTCAGGAATTTTACATCAACGAAGATGTTTTCTTTTTGTTTGGAACTACAATTTTCATTCCAACATCACCTAATATAAATAAAGATCTATTGGATAATTCACATTGATCACCTTTATTCATCCATCCAAGAATTACCAAGATGTATCGTGATCTTCGAGAGCACTTTTGGTGGGACAATATGAATAAAGAGATTATTCAGTACACCTAAAAGTGTTTTGAATGTTGAAAAAATTAAATTATAGTGAAATAAGTCTAATGGGGTGATGAAGTAAATTCTATACCCACATGGAAATGAGAGAACATCACCATTGACTGTGTCACATATCTCCTAAAAACCTCCCAAGGAAGAAATACAATATGTTTTTTGGTGGACCAAATCCCAAAGACATTCCACTTCATCACTATTCAATATGATATCTCACTTGAACAACTTTTAAAGATAAATGTAAAGGAAGTTGTAAGGCTAGATGGGGAATCTCTTTTGATCATCTCTTATTGAGATACAAGGTTCACTTTTAAATTCAAGATAAGTCTTAAACATGCTCTAAATACTAAATTCAATTTCATTATGGCTTATCACCTCAAAACCAATAACCAATCAAAAAGTTCCATTCATTCTATTATGGAAATTATTAGACCCTACTCAAGGAAATTTAAAGTTTTATGGAATAACAATATCTCATTAATTGAGTTCAAATACAACCACAGCCTAAAATCGAGTATTAAAATGTATCCATATGAATCTCTATATAGTAAATTATGTAAAATTTATACTTTTTGGGATTAATTATGTGAATGAAACATACTTTGACCATATCTTATGTTATAGAAGATAGAGAAGGTTCATTTCATCTAATAATATATAAAATATAAATAGATTCAGAAGATGTGATATGAAAATAACTGTCAAACTTACCTATAGGTTAAAGTTAGAGAAATAAATTTCCTTCTAATATCACCATGGAATAGAGTTGTGCAGTTTGGAAGGAAAGGGAATCTTAGCCCTACTTACATTGTCCCCTTTGAGATCCTTGGTTTCATAGTATAAGTGTCCTATTGGCTTGAAATTCCACCAAACATGGCTCAGGTTCCTGATGTGCTCTATGTACCTCTCCTGAGGAAGAATATACTTTATCCCTTAAATGTACTAAATGTTGAGATGGTATAATATGATCATGGACTCTATTATGAAGATAAATCTATCGAGTATTTAAACCATAGTAAAAAAATTATTCAAAAATAAAATTAAGTTTGGCAATGTGTTGCAGTGGAAAAATAAATATGTAGAGGTTATAAGGGAACTAGATGAAATGAAGAAACCTAAGTACCCACATCTATTCTCAACTTTTAATATGAGTTAAAATTTAAGGTACAGAATTTCTATATGGGGAGAGAAGATAATGACCAATACCTTATAAATTATATATCCTTTCTAAATAAATGTGTGTTATATTATATATCTTTATACCCATAAAGAACATAGTAAAACTAAAAACTCAATATTTCATTAATGGAGATATCTATATTAGTTAGTAACTAATAAAATGAAAATTGAAAATTTTATAATGGGATAAAAATATTTAAAAAATTGTTTAATAGGAGAATTTTGATAATTCCAATCTACTAGAATTATCACCCCCCCCCCCTCCAAAAAACAACACAATAGAAAAGAAAAAATATATTAGTAAACCAATAAACATCACATAATGGAAAATATAGAACTTTGGGTTGAATTATAGTGAATAATGTTTTAAGGAATGAAGAGGTATTTATTCAAAGAAATGTAATTGTCAAAATAGTTCCTCACCATTGGGAATAGTAATCTGACCATTGGGAATAGCAACCAGACCGTTGGAATAGTAATTTTGCCTCAAAAAATAATATTTTATCACATAAATAAAATTTATAATTATTATTGTAATATATTATAAATATTATAATGCAATGAAATAAATATCTAAAATAAAAACTCAAATAAACTATAAGCACATTTTTAATAAGCTTTATTTTAATGTCTTTCCAAAAAAATCAAAAAGAAATATGTTGATAAATATAATTAGCTATGGTATAAAATTATTTTGATGAATTTAATTTCATTATTTAAAAATGAAATCTAAATTTTTCAACGGTGACTTTTTTATAATTTTTTATGAAACCATCATTTTTATGTGAGTAATAAAAATACAGTTTTCAAATACCACATATATTATAACAAAATAAAGATATAATAAAGACTAAATATATTTTCAATTGTATATCAGATCCCAAAATAAATTTAATTAGATAAATTAATTATTTAAAAATAATAATCTTAAGTTTCCAACCTAAAAATTATTTTCTAATGTCTAAAGTCAAAGTATTCTATTAACAAAAAAACAAGTATTTTTTACAATGATCCTTTTTAATACACCAGGGAATTAGTTTTTTAAGTGTTTTAAATACATAAAACAATTTTACTTTAATTATATTTGATTCATAATTTAAAAAATATAACTATTACAATGTTTACCTTGGATATAGGATTTTATTATATTTTTCAACCCTAAAATACACTTCTCCTCAAGTGTAAATCACCCCTCACTCCTCCCTTAGAAACCCAATCCTACCTCACATACCCAAACCAAATATACTCCCAAATCCCCTATATTATTAATATTATAATCATTAGGGACATTATGGGACAAAATAACTCCAATATTTCAAGAATTTAAGGGCCCTAGAAAACGGACAATTTTTAAAAAATATATAACGCCATTTCTCCCTTTTATTTTGTTTTCCTTTTATAATTTCATATCCTAGTTTTCTTTTATAATCTAACCATTATTAAAATAATCAAAAAATATGTTCAAATTATACATATGTTGTAAATTTTATATAAAAATATTATTTTTAATGTAATCTCGAAATATATTTCTCTCACCTTCCCTTTGGATAATGTCCTTTTAACGGCCAGTTAACCACCAATGAGGATGTTTATAATGATTTTATTGGCACAATTAATATGGATTATTATAATATATATATATATACATGTATTATAATCTTTTATAATTAGTTTTACTAATTTTTAAATGGTCTTGAACAAAAATATTGATATCAAAACAAGTTATTATATAAAAAATAAAATATGATTCCAAAACTTTTCTCATTTAATAATAGTAATTAATAAATGTAATACATTTATTATAATTTATTAATAGGGAAAAAGTGAAAATAATTGACATCTGGTCCCATGTTTTAATAATCCTTATTCTATTATCCAGGAGGCAAAAAAGTCATGAAATAAAGCTGGATTTGGGTGGGGATTCTCAAACCCATTTCCTTATTTTTGGGTTATCTTATCCATCACATTATTCTTAGTATGGATATTCCTATATTTTCCTTAAAGTATAATTTTAAAATTATTACTATTTTATGTCTTGGGAAATATAGGTTTTAACCTTGTTGAATGTACTTTTACGCAAATTGAAAATATTTTGCCAAAATAACTTTATTTTTTAAAACAACTCTTTAACTCTTATTGAGTTATTTCTTATTAAATTAAAAATGATAATTTATTACAAAACATAACATCCATTATTAAATTGGGAATAAAAAATTTTATTCCCTAAAGTATGATTTTTGACACCCGTATAGAACCCTTTCTTTTACATGAGTTTATTTCATGACTATGATTGTAATATAATCTATTTCCATGTGGCATGCTAGATTGTGATCACTTTATGATTTTATGGGTGGACCCAGAATGATATAGTCCTATAATGATTTATAATATATGATATATCTTATGTGGTTATGATTGTTATGTGTGAATATGATGCTACATTTTTTCATAATTATGATGTTTTGATTTTAGTGAATATGTTACGTGCGAACATTGTTCTAGATTTGTTCACAACTATGTGTGGTATTTGAACACTATGTTATTATGTTTCAATATTTTTCATATTTAATATTTCATGACTCTATCGAACATTTACCAGATGATTATGATGATAATTCTATGCTTATGATATTATAATGTCGATTATTCTCACCATTTATTGTTGATTCATGTCATTTATTCCTCCAGTAGTATTCCTCTTCTTACTAGGATATTAGATCACCCCTTCTTCAACATATATTCTTGGGTGATTACATTTACTTAGTGGAACATGATATATTTTAGGAGGTTAAATAATAAGGATTTATATAATATTAAGGTTTTATTTTATATAAGTAGTATATGAGCCTAATTTCTCTAATATACTAAACCTTTTAATCCTTATATGTATTAATATTATGTTTTTTATCATGAAAATGATGTAATAGTCATGTTTTTATGTTGTTTGTTATTTTATAGGTTAGAAATAATGTAAATTCCTCTAATTAATCTGGATCTTATCTAGATGAGAAGGAATAGACATCATAGGAATTCCAAATCGCCTCGTGACAGAATCATCAATGGAGGAGAGAGTGACAGCCGTAAAAGTGGGGTGGACCTCAGAACAAAGGAAGTCTCCCTAAAAATGGTACATGGTAGTTTTTATGTCTCTAGATAGGTATCTTTAGGTTGTCTTGGGTGTAATTCTTATTCCACAAATCTTGTACTTTTGAAAAATTGTGACCTAAGGGTACTCTTATGTTTTTTTACTTGTTTTCATTAGAAAATTTTTTATGGAAATTGATTTGAGATTTTCAAATCCATAGTTCGGTCTATAATTGAATTAATATTAAATATATAACTAATATTATGTATATAATTAATATCATATATATATATGATAATATATACATTATAAAATTAGAAATTTATTGTATACCATTTATATTGAAATATAATTTCTAATATCTATTTATTTTTATTTTAATATCTATTCATTTTGAATATTTTTATAATTTATTTAATTAATATTAATATTTCATTTTTTTTAATTTTTTTTAATTTTTTTATTAATTCGTTTTATTTTTATTAATTCATTTTCATTTTGAATATTTTTATAACATCAAGATACTCAATTACCACTGGCACATCATTAATCTAAACAGTTCCTTTATTTTCAACAATATGTGCAAGGTAAAATTCATTTCCATCTTTTACTAGTTTCTCAACATTCTGATATGTTATCAAAATCAACGGTTCATTCTTGTACACAAACTGAAAATCCTTCTGAAAAGAAACCATTTTAGCTCTGCAGTCAATCTTAGCATGATAAACATAAATCCAATCCATTCCCAAAATAACATCAAACTCTACTAGAGGCAAAACAATAAGGTTTGATGGTATATTCTTTCCACACACAAGGATAATAAGGTTCTTATAATTCTTTGTTGTCTCAACATTCCCTCTGGGTGTTTTTACCATAAGTTCAGGGTTCATATCTTGAGATGGAATTTCCAATTTACAAGAAAACTTATCAGAAATGAAAGAATGTGTAGACCTTGAATCAAACAACATATTGGCATAATCTGAACAAACAAACAGTGTACCTGATACTACTTCATTCAATGGCCCAACATCTTCTGAAGTTGTTGCAAAGGATTTCACCACCCCTTTCTGCTTGTAGTCTGGCTACTTTCCCCGAGTCGAGTTCTTCATTAGACACTCATTTGCATAATGACCCATTTCATTACACTTAAAACATCTTACCACTGGCATTTCATTGCCTGCTTGATCATCTTCCTTACAGTTACGAGCAATATAACCAGACTTACCACACCAAAAGCACTTACCAGACTTGGATAAAAATTCTCCAGGATTCATTTTACAAAACTTCTCACATGATGGATATTTGGTTTTCTTACCTCCTTGTTTCTTTGATGAATTCTTCCCCTTTGTCTGCCAACTGGAACTCTTATTCTGTTGTTTGTCATAGAACACCTGATCATCGGCAAACTCCATTTCCACCTTCTCCTCACATCGAACAAGTTTTCCATAACTTTTGAACTCACGAGAAGCTAAAGCCCTTAGATACTTTGGCTTTAAGCCTGAGTAAAAATGGTTTATTTTACTATCAAGATCTCATATGAAGTTTGGAGCATACCTTGCCAATCGAGTGAACATTGCTTCATAAGAAGCCACTGAATCATCCTCCTGCCTCAATTCTAGGAACTTTTTCCCATCCTATGATGAACCACCTTAGGAAAATATTTCTCAAGAAGCATACCTTTGAATTCGTCCCAGTGAAGATCCTCAATCTCATCACTATACCTGGTATTTTTCACCATCGACCAACACTGATCAGCTTCACCTTCAAAATGGTAAACAACAAGACTAACCTTTTGATGTTCTGAACACCCCATGACATCAAAAATCTTCTCCAGTGCTTTAATCCACACTTCAGCTTGCACGGGGTCAGATGATCCTCTGAATGATGGGGGATGTTTCCTCATGAAATGTTCCACCACTGAAATGTTCCTCTACGGTTGATCTGGCTGATCTCGTGCATGGATACCACCACCATTTATAGCCTGAGTCAAATGTACCATCACTACAAGAAACTGTTCAGTTCCGATTTCGACCATCTCAGGTTGTTGATTTGGAAGTTTTTCTTCCTCCTGATGTCGTCCCAACATAGCTGCTTTGTTTCCTCTGCAAAAAACTATTCTAAACACAGAAATATCTTAGGCAAAACAACATGGTAATCTTTAAATGCTATATCATTTTAGTCATACCATAAATTAACTTATAATTTAACAAATTTCTAACTCCTAAATTTGTCTAAACCGACCTTTGATACCAACTATAAGGCCCCGGCCTTAAACATCTCTTAATATTGAATTAAATGAATAATTCACATTGAGGATCTTTTCAGGTTTAGAGTTTTAGATAATTAGTACATAACGGTTACATTTCAAAAGGTTACAAAGTAGACACTTCTACTAAGTTTCCATAGAATAAAAAAACTCTTAAAAAAACATGTCTAGTTCCATGTTTTATATAGCATGACTTTCCCTTGGTCCTATCCTTGACCATATTCCACATTATGTCCTGTGAAAAACATTTCAAAAAAAACTTGTGGTGAGCATAAAAATCTCATTAAGGGATACACAAAGAATGAAAACTGTTAGTTTTTCAAACAACAAGTAAACCATGTATACTTTATCAAAGTAATACCTTCACCTTCATGAAGTAGTAAAAACTCTTCACTGAATAAAATATCATTACTTACCCTTTGGTAACCAAAGGATTACCATAAAACCCATATAAAGAACACATAACAAATAAAGGTAACTTGGGACATAAACATACTTAAGTGGAATAACTATACGATCGACTTCCACACATATCACTTAATGGAATAGCCATACTGCCAACTTCCATACATACTTAATGGAATAGCCATACAGCCGACTTCCATACCCAATGCATTGGAGCTTATAATGTAACCACCCATCCTGGTATTCACGGTACCACCCATTATATAGTTTATCACGTAACCACCCATCAAATGTCCAAGTACCATTATAAAAATCATAAGACATAAAACAAATATAATGGAAAGAAAACATTTCCACACTTTGATCACAATATATCACTTAAATATATTGACATAACAAATCCATTATAAAAAACCATTTTCAATACCAAAATACATAAAACAGTATATGGTATTTATTTCATTTTAAAAAAAAACATTACGGCTTGTTCAGGAAGCCAAAGAATAAATAATACTCGTGGTGACGGAAAAGGTCGTTGTCACCTTGTACGTTAAAAGAAACATTCATTTTTGTTGTTTTGTAAAATGCTTCATAGAAAAAGATTTCTTTTGTATAAAAGTAAAATTCAAAGGTTTTTATGCACCATATAAAAGAAAGTTGTGTATAAAATGAAATATGCCTCAATGAAAGGAGATTGAGATGAAGTCCCTTACCTCGGGTCCGACTTGACTCGATCGTTCTTTAACATCCAGAATAATAAACATGAGTTAATTTATACTTGCTTAAGAGCCTTTTTCAAGCTTATTATTCCTTTTATATTACTTATTTTCATGTTATAAACATTATGTAATAATTAAGTTAATAATGTTTGTTTTGTCGATATTTGGTTCTTAAGTCGAAAGTGGACTTCTTACAATTACATGTTGTTCATGTGGTCTATGGTTGTTTATATCCAGAATGACATTCCTGATTTTGATATCATATATATCATATATATCTAGCATATACATGTATTTATAATATCACATAATCATTTAGAGGTAAGAAATGAAATGCACCGTTCATGGAGACGGTAAGCCGTACGTACGCATGAACGCTACTTTCATTTCTATGTCATATTAATGGAATTAAAAATAAATGAGAGGTATGTATATTTTAATTACAGAATTATATTCATAATTTATATGTATCATTAATCATATATATCCATTATATACATGTACTTATAATAGTACATTACATTTGGGGATAAGATATGAAATGCACCGTTCATGGAGACGGTAAGCCGTACGTACGCATGAACGCTACTTTCATTTATATATCATACTTTAATGGAAAGAAATAATAATTATATAGAGTTATATTATAATTACATTATAACATCATATATAATAACTTTAAATCCATCCTTTATACGTCCCACATATGGCATTAACGAATCACATCACTTTGAGGGGGCGGTAGTCCGCACTTCCTAAAATGAAATTTTCGTGTTTACCCATAATGAAAACCAAAAAGGTATACCACAAATGAAAATTAAAGAAGAATAAGGAAAACATAAACATAATATATGTCAAATATAAATATAGTGACATCTTAATGTCCACCATTAAAGGTGTTTAAAAGAATATTGAACAATCATCGTTTCGTGAGGCAGAAATTCGCCAACCACAGAAACAGTATGTTCTTTAACCATTAGATGTAGATGTGTGTAAGTGTAGCTAGAAATATTCTTATAAAAACATCCTAGTATATTTAATATACTGGATTTGTTACAAAATAAATGAATAAAAATAGTTTAGGAGGTTGGAGAAGCAAAATAAAACAAAAGAGCACAAGTGAAGACATCACCATAAAATCGGGTAACTCTCTTAGATTTGAGCTCAAAGGCTTCCCTGAGAAGACTTCTTCCCAATGTGAGGCATCAAGGAGTAATAGAGGGATGTGGAGAGACAAAATGGTCAGGGTTTGTCCGAGCCAAAGGCTTTGGAAGTGTGGGTAAGGAGGTATAGGTGGGGGCCTTTTATAAGAGGAGAGGAGGCGCACTATTGGAAAGTAAGGAAATGTTACTTTATTATAGAATGCGTTTCGGATTTTAATGGTCCCACATTTATTTGTTTCGAGGATAAGGTGATAAGGGTTCTAAATCCACCCATACAGTAGGTTTTTTACATGTGTAGGTCTTAGATTTTACATTTTCTTTCCATTTTATTTAAATCGTTAAATAATGAGGTAATCGTTGCATCATCATGGTGTCATAAATAATTTAATTTATTTAATGTCTAAAAATTATAAAAAAAATACTATGATGTAGGATATATTTTTACCATTCCAATTAATATTTATAGTCAAAAATCTTATTTGTATAACCCCATGTAAAAAATTTTTTAGTAAAAAAACTCATGTTTGTGTCATTTTTACTTTAACATTAAATAAAAAGTTATTTATGTCATTTCCCAACCAAAGTGGCTCCATGGGGTCCCCAAGTTGACCCATGGATTGTCTTGGTCGTCCATGACACATCCAATGAGGGTATGACATGTTTCAAGCTCATCTCATATTATTAAAACATTATTTTTACCTTAAACTACACTAATTACCTCTAATCGCGATTAAAAACTTAATAAGTTACTATTCACCAAATAATTATTTTAATCTCATTAAACCACATTTTACATCCTAATGACAACCATGTGTGTCGTATTTTTTAAGTTAAAAATATATAGGTGGTAAAATTTCATTTAAACGAAAAAATTCAGTTTTTTAATACCACTTAGTGGTTTCACTATTCATCAAAAATTGAAGTTTTTCAGAAAAATACCAAAACTTCACCCTAAGATATATTTGATATTCCGAATTAAAAAAGTAATTCCACTTTACAAAATTCAAAACATATAAGTTGCATTAGTTAATTTAATAATTAATTCCCGATGTCAGAGCAAATAGCGTGTTTTTATAAAAAAAATAAGTATCAAAAGATTGACACTAGTTTATGTCTGATTTCAAAGTGAAATTAATTCCAACAACCACTATTGGATTTAATGGTAAAAATATATTCTAATTTCACTTTAAAACCAATTCAAATGATAATCTAATCATATAAATAAATTATATTAAAAGGTAGTTTTGAATTAAAATACAACATTTTACACAATTTATTAAAAAAATGAACTTTATCAGAAAAATACCAAAAATTTACACAAAGTAAATTTTGATGTCCCAATTCTAAAGAAGAGTTTTATTTGGTCCAATAGAATGTATAATAGTGAACAAAACTATATTTAATGACGGTTTTCCATGAAAAGGCGATAAGTGAACCTTTAGTGAAAACTTGGGAATATACGCCTAAAATTGAATTCTTTCCGTATTTTAAGCCTTTATCTTTTATTAGATAAAAGTAAAAACATTTAAAAAACATATATAATCATATTTTAGTTATTTCTATCCATTCCCGCCAATACAACAGCTATGTGTTAACTACCATTTAAAATAATATTATTTTATTACTAGTGTGCAACGTAAGATTTCAATGATACTCTTTGTTGCGTATCGGGGACGCTATCGAACATAGAAACCCCTTTAAAGTAAAATTAATATTTAATTCCTAAATTTTAATAAATATGAAAATTCTTTATTCTTTATTTACCTGGGATGTTACATCCTTCCCCCCTTTTGGGAATTGCGTCCTTGCAATTTTATTCACTTATCAAAATAAGTGGGGGTATTTATACCTCATAGAATTTACAGATTCTCATGTTGCCTGTTCAACCATATGGTTTTTCCACAAAAACTTTACCTGGTGGATTACCTTATTTCGCAACACTTTCTCTCTTCAGTCAAGAATCTGGACTGGTTGTTCTTCATAAGAGAGATTCTCTTCCAACTGAACTACCTCTGGGCTCAAAACATGAGATGAGTCTGGCATATACTTCCTCAACATTCAAACATGAAAACATTGTGTACCTGAGATAAACTCGAAGGTAAATCCACTCGGTAAGCAACTGATCCAACTTTCTCCAGAATTTCATATAGTCCAATGAACCTTCGACTCAGCTTTCCTTTCATACCAAATCGCATCACACTGTTCCATGGAGAAACCTTGAAAAAACATGATCACCTGTCTCGAAAGATAGATCTTTCCTCCAGTTATCCGCATAACTTTTCTGCCTGCTCTGAGCTATTTTCATGTGTTTCTGAATCAACTGAACTTTTTTTACCATCTCTTCTACCAATTCTGATCCCATCAGCTTCCTTTCACCTACTTCATCCCAAAAAGCTGGAGTTCGACACCGCTTCCCATATAATGCCTCAAATGGTTCCATATGTATATTGGAATGAAAACTGTTATTATAAGAAAACTCAAACAAAGAAAGATATTGGTCCCAACTTCCCTGATAATCCATTGAACAAGCTTGTAGCATATCCTCCAAGGTCTGAATTATTCGTTCTGACTGCCCATCTGATTGCGGATGAAAAGTTGTACCAAAATTTAATTCAGTACCCAATGACTTCTGAAGGCCTTTCCAAAAGTTAGAAGTAAACCTGGGATCACGGTCAGATACAATAGAGAGAGGAAATCCATGTAACCTGGCTATCTCTTTAAGATACAAACGGGAAAGTTGATCTAAGGAATAATTATCTCGTATGGCAAGTAAATGAGCAGATTTAGTCAAGCGATCAACAATAACCCAGATTGCATTATTACCTCGAGATGTCTTCAGCAATCCCACAACGAAGTCCACGGATATATTCTCCCATTTCCACTCTGGAACTGGTAAAGGCTGAAGCATCCCTTTCGGTAATTGCCGCTCTACTTTAACCTGCTGACAAGTCAAACACTTCACAGTAAAATTAGCAATATCTCTTTTCATTCCATCCCACCAGTAATACTCCCGCAGATCCATGTACATCTTAGTACTGCCAGGATGAACGGAAAATGGGGAACTATGAGCCTCACATAACAACTCATTCTTCAACTGTGAATCACCAGGGACACATAATCTCTTCTCAACCCTCAAAACACAATCATTATCAATGTTGAATTCAGGAAACATACCCTTCTGAACCAGCTCTACCTTTTTATGCAACTCACTGTCTTCCCTATGTGATTACTTAATTCTGTCTGATAGGGGTGATTTCACTGATACCTGAAACAAAACAGAAGAACTTCCTGCACCAACAACATCTATGCCAAAGTTCATCAAATCAAAAACCAAAGGATCTTGTTCCAAATGTAGCATGGTTAATGAAGCATTACTTTTTAGACTCAAAGCATCGACCACTTTGTTTTCTTTTCCCGGATGGTAATGAATTGTACAATCATAATCCTTGATTAATTCCATCCATCTCCTCTGCCTCATGTTCAATTCTTTCTGAGTGAATATATACTTTAAACTTTTGTGATCAGTATATATTTCACATTTTACTCCATACAAATGATGCCTCCAAATTTTTAAAGCGAAAACAACAGTAGCTAATTCCAAATCATGTGTAGGGTAATTTACCTCATGAGTTTTCAACTGACGTGAAGCATAAGCAATTACCTGATCATTCTGCATAAAGACACAGCCAAGTCCCTTCAACAAAGCATCATTGTATATAAAAAACTCACTATTCCTGGAAGGAAGTTCCAAAACTGGACCATTCACAAATCATCTTTTCAACTCCTAAAAACAATCATCACATTCTTTTGTCCAGATGACCTTAACACCCTTCTGAGTTAGCTTAGTCATTGGACTAGATAATCATGAAAAATTTTCAACAAACCTTCGGTAGTAACCTGACAAACCAAGAAAACTATGGATCTCGGTTACATCTGTGGGTCTTGGCCATTCTTCAACACCTTTTTTTTATCAGGATCAACAGTTATCCCATCTTCAGAAATAATATAAACAAGGAAAGAAATTTGTTGCAACCAAAACTCACATTTGCTGAAATTTCCCATACAATTTCTTTTCTTTTAAGGTTTTCAAAATAACCCTTAAATGTCTTTCATGATCCTATTTACTTTTAGAAAACACCAAAATATCATCAATGAAAACAACCACAAACTTATCCAAGAACTCATGGAAAATTATATTCATAAGTTCCATGAATACAACAGGTGAATTGGTTAACCCAAAAGGCATAACTACACATTCGTAATGGCCATATCTAGTACGGAACGCAATCTTCGGAACATCTACTTCTTTTAATTTCAACTGATGGTACCCCGACCTCAAGTCAATCTTCGAAAAATACTGAGCTCCCTGGAGCTGATCAAACAAATCATCGATATGAGGCAAAGGATACTTGTTCCTAACAGTAATATTATTCAAGGCCCTTTAATCAATGCAAAGTCTCATTGAGCCATATTTCTTTTTAACAAACAAGACAGGAGCACCCCATGGTGATGTGCTAGGTCGAATGAAATATTTATCTAATAACTTCTGCAATTGTTTCTTTAACTCTAAAAGTTCAACTTGATCCATTCAATAAGGGGGTTTTGAAATTGGCTTAGAATCAAGAACTAAGTCAACAGTAAATTCAACTTCCCGATCATGAATAATACCAGGAAACTCATCCGGAAAAACATCAAGATACTCAGTTACCACTGGCACATCATTAATCTGACCAGTTCCTTTATTTTCAACAATATGTGCAAGGTAAAATTCATTTCCATCTTTTACTATTTTCTCAACATTCTGATATGTTATCAAAATCAACGGTTCATTCTTGTACACAAACTGAAAATCCTTCTAAAAAGAAACCATTTTAGATCTGCAGTCAATCTTAGCATGATAAACATAAAGCCAATCCATGCCCAAAATAACATCAAACTCTACTAGAGGCAAAACATTAAGGTCTGCTGGTAGATTCTTTCCACACACAAGGATAAGAAGGTTCTTATAATTCTTTTTTGTCTCAACGTTCCCTCTGGGTGTTTTTACCATAAGTTCAGGGTTCATATCTTGAGATGGAATTTCCAATTTACTAGAAAACTTCTCAGAAATGAAAGAATGTGTAGACCTTGAATCAAACAACATATTGGCATAATATGAACAAACAAACAGTGTACCTGATACTACTTCATTCGATGGCCCAACATCTGCTGAAGTTGTTGCAAAGGATTTCACCACCCCTTTCTGCTTGTAGTCTGGCTACTTTCCCCGAGTCGAGTTCTTCGTTAGACACTCATTTGCATAATGACCCATTTCATTACACATAAAACATCTTACCATTGGCATTTCATTGCCTGCTTGATCATCTTCCTTACAGTTACGAGCAATATGACCAGACTTACCACACCGAAAGAACTTACCAGACTTGGATAAAAATTCTCCAGGATTCATTTTACCACACTTCTCACATGATGGATATTTGGTTTTCTTACCTCCTTGCTTCTTTGATGAATTATTCCCCTTTTTCTGCCAACTGGACCTCTTATTCTGTTGTTTTTCATAGAACACCTGATCATCGACAAACTCCATTTCCACCTTCTCCGCACATCGAACAAGTTTTTCATAACTTTTGAACTCACGAGAAGCTAAAGCCCTTAGATACTTTTGCTTTAAGCCTGAGTAAAAATGGTTTATTTTACTATCAAGATCTCGTATGAAGTTTGGAGCATAACTTGCCAATCTAGTGAATTTTGCTTTATAAGAATCCATTGAATCATCCACCTGATTCAATTCTAGGAACGTTTTTCCATCCAAAGACGAACCACCTTAGGAAAATATTTCTCAAGAAACATACCTTTGAATTCGTCCCAGTGAAGATCCTCAATCTCATCACTATACCTGATATTTTTCACCATCGAACAAAACTGATCAGCTTCACCTTCAAAACAGTAAACAGCAAGACTAACCTTTTGATGTTCTGAACACCCCATGACATCAAAAATATTCTCCAGTTATTTAATCCACCCTTCAGCTTGCACGGGGTCAGATGATCCTCTGAATGATGGGGGATGTTGCCTCATGAAATGTTCCACCACTGAAATGTTCTTCTACGGTTGATCTGGCTGATCTCGTGCATGGATACCACCACCATTTATAGCCTGAGTCAAATGTGCCATCACTACAAGAAACTGCTCAATTCCGATTTAGACCATCTCAGGTTGCTGATTTGGAAGGTTGTCTTCCTCCTGATGTCGTCCCAACATAGCTTCTTTGTTTCCTCTGTGGAAAACCATTCTGAACAAAGAAATATCTTAGGTGAAACAACATGGTAATATTTAAATGCTATATCATTTCAGTCATACCATAAATTAACTAATAATTTAACAATTTTCTAACTCCTAAACTTGTCTAAACCGACCTTTGATACCAACTATAAGGCCCCGGCCTTAAACATCTCTTAATATTGAATTAAATGAATAATTCACATTGAGGATCTTTTCAGGTTTAGAGTTTTAGAGAATTAGTACATAACGGTTACATATCAAAAGGTTACAAAGTATACACTTCTACTAAGTTTCCCTAGAATAAAAAAAACTCTTAAAAAACATGTCTAGTTCCATGTTTTATATAGCATGACTTTCCCTTGGTCCCATCCTTGACCCTATTCTACATTATGTCCTGTGAAAAACATTTAAAAAAAACTTGTGGTGAACATAAAAAGCTCATTAAGGGATACACAAAGAATGAAAATTGTTAGTTTTTCAAACATCAAGTAAACCATGTATACTTTATCAAAGTAATACCTTCACCTTCATGAAGTAGTAAAAACGCTTCACTGAATAAAATATCATTACTTACCCTTTTGTAACCAAAGGATTACCATAAAACCCATATAAAGAACACATAACAAATAAAGGTAACTTGGAACATAAACATACTTAAGTGGAATAACCATACGATCTACTTCCACACATATCACTTAATAGAATAGCCATACGGCCAACTTCCATACATACTTAATGGAATAGCCATACGGCTGACTTCCATTCCCAATGCATTGGACGTTATAATGTAACCACCCATCTTGGTATTCACGGCACCACCCGTTATATGGCTTATCACGTAACCACCCATCAAATGTCCAAGTACCATTATAAAAATCATAAGACATAAAACAAATATAATGGAAAGAAAAAATTTCCACACTTTGATCACAATATATCACTTAAATATATTGACATAACAAATCCATTATAAAAAAAATTCATTACCAAAATACATAAAATAGTATATGTTATTTATTTCATTTTAAAAAAAACATTACGGCTTGTTCAGGAAGCCAAAGAACAAATAATACTCGCGGGGAAGGAAAAGGTCGTTGTCACCGCGTACGTTAAAAGAAACATTCTTTTTTGTCATTTTGTAAAATGCTTCATAGAAAAAGATTTTTTTGTATAAAAGTAAAAGTCAAAGGTTTTTATACACCATATAAAAGAAAGTTGTGTATAAAACGAAATATGCCTCAATGAAAGGAGATTGAGACGAAGTCCCTTACCTCGGGTCCGACTTGACTCGATCGTTCTTTAACGTCCTGAATAATAAACATGAGTTAATTTCTACTTGCTTAAGAACCTTTTTAATTCTTATTATTCCTTTTATATCACTTATTTCCATGTTATAAACATTATGTAATCATTAAGTTAATAATGTTTGTTTTGTCGATATTTGGTTCTTAAGTCGAAAGTGGACTTCTTACAATTACATGTTGTTCGTGTGGTCAAAGGTTCTTTATATCCAGAATGACATTCCTGATTTGGATATCATATATATCTATAATATACATGTATTTATAATATCACATAATTATTTAGAGGTAAGAAATGAAATGCACCGTTCATGGAGACGGTAAGCCGTACGTACGCATGAATGCTACTTTCATTTCTATGTCATATTAATGGAATTAAAACTAAATGAGAGGTATGTATATTTTAATTCCAGAATTATATTTATCATTTAGATGTATCATTCATCATATATATCCATTATATACATGTACTTATAATAGTACATTACATTTGGGGATAAGAAATGAAATGCACCGTTCATGGAGACGGTAAGCCGTACGTACGCATGAACGCTACTTTAATTTCTATATCATACTTTAATGTAAAGAAATAATAATGATATAGAGGTATATTATAATTCCAGTATAACATCATATATAATAACTTTAAATCCTTCCTTTATACGTCTCACATATGTTATTAACGAATCACATCACTTTGAGGGGGCGGTAGTCTGCACTTCCTAAAATGAAATTATCGTGTTTACCCACAATGGAAACCATAAAGGTATACCACAAATGAAAAATAAAGAATCATAAGGAAAACATAAACATAATATATATATCATATATAAATAGAGTTACATCTTAATGTCCACCATTAAAGGTGTTTAAAAGAAGATTGAACAATCATCGTTTCGTGAGGCAGAAATTCACCAACCACAGAAACAGTATGTTCTTTAACCATTAGATGTAGATGTGTGTAAGTGTAGCTCAAAAGCGTCTTATAACAACATCCTATTATATTGAAGATACTAGAGTTGTTACAAAAGTAATGAATAAAAATATTTTAGGGGGTTGGAGAAGAAAAATAAATCAAAAGAACACAAGTGAAGACATCACCTTAAAATCGGGTGACTCCCATAGATTTGAGCTCAAAGGCTCCCTTGGGAAGACTTATGACCAAATTGAGGCTTCAAGGAGTAATAGAGGGATGTGGAGAGACAAAATGGGCAGGGTTTGGCCAAGCCAAAGGCTTTGAAAGTGTGGGTAAGGAGGTAGAGGTGGGGGCCTTTTATAAGAGGAGAGGAGGCGCACTATTGGAAAGTAAGGAAATGTTACTTTATTATAGAATGAGTTTCGGATTTTAATGGTCCCACATTGATTTGTTTCGAGTATAAGGTGATTAGTGTTCAAAATCCACCCATACAATAGGTTTTTTACATTTTTAGGTCTTATATTTTACATTATCTTTCCATTTTATTTAAACCGTTAAATAATGAGGTAATCGCTCCATCATCATGGTGTCATAAATAATTTAATTTATTTAATGTATAAAAATTATAAAAAAAATACTATGATGTAAGAACTCTTTTTACCTTTCCATTTAATATTTATAGTCAAAAATATGATTTGTATAACCCCATGTTAAAATTTTTTTAGTAAAACAACTCCTGTTTGTGTCATTTTTACTTTAACATTAAATAAAAAGTTATTTATGTCATTTCCCAACCAAAGTGGCTCCATGGGGTCCCTGAGTTGACCCATGGATTGTCTTGGTCGTCCATGACACATCCAATGAGGGTAGGACAAGTTTCAAGCTCATCTCATATTATTCAAACATTATTTTTACCTTAAACTACACTAATTACCTCTAATCACGATTAAAAACTTAATAAGTTACTATTCACCAAAGTGATATTAATTCCAACGACCACTATTGGATTAAATGGTAAAAATATATTCTAATTAAACTCTAAAAACAATTAAAAATATAATCTAATCGTATAAATAAATTATATTAAAAAGAGTTTTTGAATTAAAATACAACATTTTACACTATTCATTAAAAAATGAACTTTATCGGAAATATACCAAAAAATTGCACAAAGTAAATTTTGATGTCACGATTCTAAAGAAGAGTTTTATTTGGTCCAATAGAATATATAAGAGTGAACAAAACTATATTTAATGACGGTTCTCCATCAAAAGGCGATAAGTGAACCTTTAGTGAAAACTTGGGCATATATGCCTAAAATTGAATTCTTTCCGTATTTTAAGCCTTTATCATTTATTAGATAAAAGTAAAAACATTTAAAAAACATATATAATCATATTTTAGTTATTTCTATCCATTCTCACCAATAAAATATCAATGAGTTAACTACCATTTAAAATAATATTATTTTATTACTAGTGTGCAATGTAAGATTTCAATGAAACTCTTTTTTGTGTATCGGGTACGCAATCGAACGTAGAAACACCTTTAAAGTAAAATTAATATTTAATTAGTAAATATTAATAAATATGAAAATTCTTTATTTTTTATTTACCAGGGATGTTACAAATAATAGTGTTCCTTTTATCATTGTTTTTATATTTGATAAAATGTGGTGTTGTATTTTCATAATGTTGTTGTAATGCTTCTTTAGGAATTTATTGGATATATCTTGTTAAATTACACAATACCAAAGTCACTAGAAATAGAATATCTTAGAATTTAAGAAGACATATTTTTTTGGGTGGCAAAATGTGTATGCCTCAATGTTCCAAAAAAATTGAATGAATCTATGTGTCATTAGAGGTGACACTGACAATTGAAATCCAAAATCCAATAAATAATAATGACATATTAATACTAAAAAAAATGCAAAGTGCCATGTTCTTATTGAATATTATGCACAATGTTCATCATGTGTAGAGACTTAGTGAGCCTTACTGATTATGACATGATGAGAAGTCATGGTAATTGAATAGAACACTACTATCCTAACAATAAACAATTAATATCGATAAGAATGAATGATGTTTATAATTTTTATTAGTAAATTAATGTGAGGTGTTTGAACAAAAACAAAAGGGAACCAGTCTATTATAAATAGAATATATGATATCACTAAGTGTGATTCTGTCAAAAATAGTTTCATTACAATTATTAAACCATGACATTGTGTAAATAAAGATTGTAAAAATGTTTCAACTAATAATGATCTGATATCTCTAAAGGTGTTATTTTCATGGAATAAAATATTGGATATCGACGGTAGTGATAATGGAAGAAATATTAATAAACCAACATATAATTATTTATCACTAAGGATATTTTTATACAAGTTATATTTAAGGAATAATATTATATAAGAATCCACTATTGAATTAAAAATTCATAGTTGATCTAGAAACATCCGGTTTGTTATGAAGAGGCTATGAAGAAGATCAATTCAATAATGAGGAAAATAGGATTTTTGTTTAATAATCATTAAATTATGAAAAAAAAACCTATTGAAGAATATTTATACTTGTCAAATTATATTAAAATAAAAGTTTTGTAAACAAATTAGACAAGTGTTAAGTATAAAAAGAGACAAAATATCAAAGGATTCTGATCTTTTAGTATAATATATATAGTTAGTAGGATAATAGATGAGTTAAAAATGTGATGATATAGATGTAGAAGAATTATATAATACTTCAGTACATGTATGTGACATGAAATATTATGAATACATGTGTAAGGATCCAAAAGCCAAGATTTGTTTAGAATAAGGATGGATGTTAATGATTTTATGTGGAATAGTGTATGAGAGGATAATATGATGGTTATTGAATATATATATATATATAAATATATGAAGATAGATTAAATTCATCTTAAATATCTTGATTGACTCGCAATATGAGTGAGAATTTAATGGGAAGATTAGGTACACTATATATCACAGGCCATAAATGATATTTGAGGGTAATATTGAAACTGATATAGTGAACGAAGTAATAAGGAGAATCCATAGTTGAGTTCCATATAAGGGTGACCCTTCTTTTACTAAAAAATATATTTTTGTATGAGTATGTATAATAGTGAGTTATATACATTGTAAGTGGGATTTTTCTACTATGGAATTGATTTACATACTTGTAACATAGTTATCTTGGGAGAGGAGTTACCTTATAAAACATGTAATGGATCGGTGAGGTCTATTATTATTAGTGGGGTATTATAGTGAGATTCATATATTCCTTTGATTATCTCATTAAAGGTAAACAAAGTAAAATTCTATGTCTGGAATAATTTACATATCAATTTGTGTGGGTGTGTTGGAATGTGAATAAATGAGAATTAATGAGAAAATTTAAATCAGAATTTGAACATGAGGTATAATAGTGACCACTATAAGACATGGGTCAGTATCTGATCATGTTTTAAGTGGTTTAGTTATTTAAGAAATTATGATATTATTATTTTATTCACACCCAAATTCACCCCCTCAAGATGTATCATAATAAATTATAGTATGCTACCCTACAAAATATATAATATTTTTCTTAAACTTTTTAACATGATATCTTAAGAAGATATAATAGAGAAATGAAAGAATAAGAGCTTCAGACAAGGAGTGTTATCACTATGGAATCTAAGGATATATATGATTTGGATACTAGATACCATTTAATATATTTGTTTCATTAAATAAATGAGTATCTAATGCATTAAGATGTTAGTATAAAATCTATAAAATAATAATAGTTTATTATAAGACTAGTAACACATACAATTAATATTATAAAATCTCAATAAATACTAATTTCCTTTATAACTCAATAATATCAATTTAAAATACCTTAAGATGTATCATTTAATAATTCATATACATATCAAATGATATATAATGTGGTATAACTTATAAATAAAAAAATGTACAAAAATAATATTAACATAGATGATATACATGTTTTTATAATATAATAAATTATAAAATTAGTGTGAATGTTAAAAAATATCCATCCTACAAGTAGATGTTGTTGCAACAATATTGTAAAAATTACATTCCTAGAAAATTTAATTTTAGAGTTTTAGAATATTCAAAAACATAACCTTTACTAATATATAATAATAACTACTCTTTGACACCCTATAAATATCCATTTCTTCTATAATGTTGGTTCTATAAACATTTCATTTTCTTCTTTCTAGTCTAACATCAATAACATGGATTTTTACTTTGAGATAATTCTCACTAATTCCTTAAATCTATAAAAATTATTAAAAAACGTGGAATGATAATATAAATCTCATTAGGGAGTAAGAAAACACTAAAAACATGTAAAGTCAAAAATACAATAGTACATTTAATGTTTAATATATTTTATGTCATTAACATATAAAGATTCATATACCTCATCTTAGATCAAATAATTATATTAAATTATTAAATCAGTAGGTTAATAACTTCATCACTCATACTAATGGAATCCAAATATAATCAAAAATAACAGTCACATGCAAGAATAGTGAAAATACAGTAATCATTAAAGTATTTTAGAATATCATATTCATGTCACCTATAATCAATCATAATCACCTATAATGGAATATCTTATTCAGTTAATTCAAGGATAATATCTACAAAGAATATATAATTATCTAATTCATTATGTGTTATATAATTTCAGTCCAACCCATCATAATTTACAATTTTAAAGAGTCATACCATTATAAAAACACATATGATCTTACATTTCAATATATAAGTATCAACATCAAAGTTAACACAAGAAAAGAAAATAGTATAATATAATTGTTTAACTAATTCTATATTAAAAGGAGAATGAATGATACTTATAGAATAATTAAGAATAAATGTATTGGGATAATACATTTCAGGGGTTTCCACCCCTAGAAACCCCTAAAAGGCAAGAAATGAATATAAGAGTGAACCATAAATCCTGTCTCTAATATGTAACGAGGTAGTGACTGGCATAAATAGTATAAATCACACAATGGGAGGAATTACCCTCATAAATTCCTATAATATAATAAGAAACTCCAGAATAAACACCATAGTATAAAATAAAACCAATATCCCACAATATATTTGAATTTTATACAAAAAAACTAAAAATGAAAGTTTGAAAACAAACTAATAGGAGTCAACTCTAACCATAGCTCCAATATTTGAGCTAGCAAGATCCATATTGATTAGAAAACTCACCCTAGAAACCTTAATGTGTGTGTGTGTGGACATATAGGGGTGATAGTACATGTGTACTCAATAGGATCATCCTCAATATCTCTCATGAAAATATAGAATAAGCATGTTAATTCTTAGGTGAATAAATAGAAAAAGCAATAAGAACCTACTGATAAATTATTACCCAACCTCACCAAGGCTACCTCACCAAATATTATCACCTATTAGAATAAAATAATAATGAATAATGTAGAAAAATTGGTATCCCACACCATTTCTCCGTTATTTTTTCCCTTACACCCTAATGGAAAACCTCTTAACACTCTCATCCCTTTAATATCATCATAACCATGTCAATAATATACATAATAAGTCACATATGATTGGTCTTGCACTACAACCCAACCTACCTCAAAATATGTAGGGTATAACTCTCATGATATTAATAATTTCAGTTATACTATAACCATAACCATATCCATATACCAGATATTCATATCTCAACCTCACAACACTTCTTATAATTGTAGGTTATTATGAAAATAAATGACATTAACCTCATTTATGTCTTCTACCATGCATGACCCCCATTGTAGACCACATAATCAACACATAAATCATAATTTCAAATGATATCCATCAACTCGATACCATTTTAATAATAGTGAGTAATGGATAGTAAGTATTCATGCATTTATTCCCTCACTAAACTAGATGTTTTTTTTAAAACACTCGTAACCCAAAACCATTGGGTGTCAATAAGAATATTCAACTTGGGTGGGTGTGTATATTAAATGAAAATAAAATATTAGTATGATAAAGAAAAAAAATAAAAATCTAGTAGGTTAACACCAAAATTTCCCCATCACACCACACAATCATCATCATAATTCATAATCCTTTCATGAACAAATGTGGTCAGCTCTACCTCATCAATCTTCCCAATTCCCTTGGAAAAATAACCCCAATAAGAATTCATGTTGTCCCATTTTATTAATGTAATAATTCAATACCATGTTTATTATCTTCCATCAAATTACATTCATTTTTAAATTATATTCAATATTTAATGATAAACCATTCCCATCCACTACCAGGAAAATTACATCAATTTCAGGCATCCAAATTTTAATAATAGCCATTGTGTATTCAATTTCAACCATACCCATTTCTAAATTTTTAATTATCAGTAAAATTATATCACCACTTAAGAATAAATTATACAAATCCCACATCATAGAAATAGCCAACACATCAATAACCACACACCTCAATCTAAAATTCTCCACTACGGTCCAATAACCACACATCAACAATAATCTCCTCTCATGCCAACATATCGCAACCTCGTTTCCCAAATCATGCTAATATCAATATCAAATTAAACTCCACTATCCTAGATATACAATTTATCATAACAACATAAGGCATATTATAATCATACAATAAAAACAATTCACCAACAACTACCATAATTATTTTTTTAAAAGCATGCTTTCATATTAATTCAACATCTCTCACATGACTATTAACATAATAGTTTCTTTATTTCAAAAAACAAATTCATTTCCATATTTAAATTATTTTCATATTATGAAATGATATTCCAAAAGTTAATTCATGGAAACAACACAAAATTCTCAAAAGTAATAACAATTCTGAGTATCAACAACAACAAAAACAATTTTATGAGAAATATTATATAAAATATATAACCACTTAGGAATGACCCAATACCCTATAATTTTTCATAGTAAAATTCATTAACATTATTAATAAAATTTATAATATCCAAAAAATAAATTAAATATAATGATAGTTCCTTATTATACCCAAAAATAAATATATTTCTTGAATCTCCTACCTCAATTGAAGCTTCACCATCACTATGCAAGGACAAGGTGTGTAAGAGGTAATCATCGAGATGGAATCATGAAAGGAATCCCCTAAAATAAGAAATAAAATAATACCCATCAAAACCATTACTCAAAACCCACAAAACCAACCCCCAAGCAGCTACCATATCTTTCTAAGATAAAAAATAATGAGAATCCCAAAAGGAAAGAAAGGGAAATCATCCCATATTGATACTAGTTAATATCCTAAATCCAAGGGATTAATCCTAACAAGTTAAGCTCAAAAAAATCCCTGTATGTTCTTCTATTCACTCAAGACTTGAGGTTATTTGAATGAAATATATGTAATTTGGAGGTACTGCAAAATTTATACAAGATCTACAAAACTATACCTTCGTGACGGGATAGACCATAGTCACAATCTAATATGTTAAATTCTATCAAACCACAAAAAATAAAATTATAGATTATCTATCTCTCAATATTCAATAATCAATCCAAATATTTAAGCTTAAATGACTTGGGAAGGTTTATTTTATTACATAAGTAGCACAAAATGACATCACTAAGGACAAAACCACCAAAACTTAGGCTCTAACTCTTCAGACTATGAAACAAATTACCATACCAGGAAGCTTGAATATAGAAAATATCACAAACTCTCCCAAAAACTCATCACTTCATTAACCAAAACCATATGGAATAACTATAAAAAATTTAAAAGGATATTTTAGATGTTTTATCAATATGTACTTTATTTTTATTTAAAATTTTTCCTCTTCAAATACCTCATATCGTGAAATATCCTATGCACTAGGAAACACCAATAATAGATTTATTATTATACTATATCCAATCATTTATTCTATTAATCATATGGTTACACCATGACCTAACTATCCCGATATAAAATATGACTCTAATAGCACCTATCTCCCTCCAATCTCCTCCCAACACCTCAAACACCCAAAAGAGAAAAGGTAATAAGATGTAAAGTTCAATGAATTATATAAAAATATTATATAGAAAGTTTTTATATAAAATTAGAGATATATTTATAGGAAATATAAATTTAATGATTAGAAAATATTAAAGGAAAGTATTATGAAACCCCTTACTTCCTTCTGTTATACTTCTATGTAATTTTCCATCATAAAAATAAATTATAATCTGTTATAATTTATTATAACATTAAAATAAGATTATTAACTAATAAAATATATTTATTTTAATTCATCTAATATCATATATGAATCTAAATTTTAAGTTTTAATCCCTTTATTCATAGTAGATGAGGCTTGATAGTCTTGGTGGTTCAAAATTTCACTTATTTGAAATTTGGTGTCATCATGGTTTAAGAGTTCAAATTTTCATTTGAAATGAATTTTATGGATATATATTATTTGTATTCATGGTTTTATTTATTAATTTGTAAAATTATATCATCAATATATTATTTACTAACAACTTAATGTTTTTGAAATTTAATATCTATAATTTTAAACTTATATGCAATTATTTGTCACGCATGTAGTGATGATGCCAAGTCAGGATGAACATATATACATATATACATAGAATAATCCACCACATACCATGATTTTATAAAATGGGAATTAAATTAATTAAAAAGAAAAAATAAAAATAAAAATAAGAATTATTAAAATTTATTTGTGGAGGCATAATTATCCAGCTATTATATGTGGTTATATAAGCATATATCAATCTTCAAAAACAATTTTGATACCATGTGGATTTAATATAAAGGTAAATAAATATAAATTACCCATAAACAAATGTCATATCCTATATAGATTTTTCTTATAAAATTAAATAAACTAAAATAAAAAATATAAGAGAGAATGAAATGAAATTATAAGTTATATATAATAGAGTTATTATTTTCAACGTTTTATATATAAAAAGTAAAAAATAGTGGAATAATCCTTTTTTACCCATCATTTACATTAAAAATATATATTATACTTTCTGAAATATAAGAATAAAAAGAATAATATAATTGAAAAATAAATCTAAATCATTCCTTCATTCGTATTTAAAAATAGAAACATTGATTGAGTTATTAAGTTGATTAATGATTTTTGAATAGTGTGCGGAATAAAAATAAAAAAAATAGAGATAATATAGAGATATTAAATGAGATTAAAACATTAATAAATAGAATATTTTTGGGAGATAGAGATAAATACTTAATTATAGAGTTCTTAGGGGTTTTTATTATAATATTTGTAACAACCTTAAGCTCGTACATTCAGATCTGATATTAAAAATATAAACATTAAATTTCTAGATTTGATACTGATGAATGTGACCCACTTTTTTCATCAATAAATCCTAACATCAAAAGATTTATGAGATCACTTATTTACCCAAGGACCTTTTATGTTTATAATTTTAAAAAATTAGGAGAAAATATTACATTAATAGTATCCATAACATCAAATGAGTATCATTCCCACTATATACATCGTCTCATATTCCTTATTAATTCATCGTCATCTTTTATATGAAAAATTTATAAAAATAATTCATTTAACATCTTTCTTGATAACCTAGGGAAAATGAAACATAAAAATGGTGAGCTCAAATGCTCTAAAAGGGTAAACATAAGCATTAACAAGTGAATTTCTATAGAAAGAACAAGAAAAGTATAAGGGTATAATGACATAATCAAAGTGTGTGATCATATCATAAGAGAATTCATACCCATCAATACTCATATTATCAAATCTGAAACATTTAATAATAAATTAATAATTTCAAGAGTCATAGTATTCAATAATCATGAACCATGTGTCACACCTCATGGTTTAAAAAATAAATATAGAATGCAATTTGCCTCTTATATGTTTTTAATTTCAAGAAATGGTTATCTAGAGTTGGGTTCAGTAAGTCATTTGGAGTCTGATAAAACAAACTTGATTTTTGGTGAATAGTAACAGACCCTTATGCATAGTAATATGAATAGTAATATGACCCTTATGAATAGTAAATAATATTATTATTTTATTTTATTAAATAAATATGATAATGGGATCTTAATTAATTTTTCAGTGTCACATAAAACTAATTGCACTACAAGATTGTTATTTTTTGAATTAACTATGACCGTATTTAAAAATTAAATTAATAATATTTATAAAATTATTTTTGAAAAATGGATTTCACTTTTTAATTATACATGTTGAAAAATGGTAGGGTCAATTTTTTTGACTTTTCTGAAATTCTTGAATTTTTTATGAATAGTGAAATACCGTAAAATATTGTAAAATACCGTATATTCAATTTATCAATTAAATACACTATTTATGACATCATAAGTTATGTAAGGCCACTTGATTCGAACTCACATGATATTATTAATATTAGGGGTCACATGAAACAATACTATTGGTTGTCTTGATGGAAATAATAAAATAATGAAATTAAATATTCAAAATTTACTCCTCTCCTCCACTATAAAAACCCCCACCACTACCTCTTCTCTTCACTCCTCTAAGCCTTGAATATCTTCATAGTTCTACCCAAATACCCTTCCGTAGTCACTACCCATGACCAGGAATCTCTTGTTCTTTCCAAAAGACCAAAACCCCTCCCTTAATGAGTTTTTCAAGAAGGTTATTTCAAGAGGTAAAGTGCCCTTCTTTTTCTTTTGGTTTCATTTCAATTTATCTTCTTTTTCTATCCTCTACTCACATAATCTATCCAAATGATCATGATAAATCTATTAAAATCTATATACTTGATTTATATCATGTGAATGGAAGAACCATCAGAAATATTCTTACTCCCTCCCTTTTATTTTTATAAATGAAATCGACGTCCATGAGGTTCTGATTTATAACCTTCATGGACAATGAAGTTTTGTTCCTCAATTTATTCTTCATTACTGGTCATGAAACCATATTCATGGTTGAAATATACTATAATATAGTAGTTATAAACTAATTAATATTCAATAACTAGAATATGTACATATAATTAATCTATATGACAAAACTAGTTCATAATATTCCAAATACCGCCGAATAATTGAAGCGGTTGTCATCTAATGATTCTTCCTCATTACATGCAACAAAATGATATAAATTACCATCATAAATTATTTATGATCATTAATAATATATAATTCCAATACAGGATATTTGTAACCATTCCATATGAACTTCATTACATAAGAACAAATGAACCGAATATGAAAATAAAGGAAACAAACACTCTAGAACGACAAAATTCAATACAATAACTTATAAATAATGTCATAAATGAACTAACCAGAATTATGGTAAACTAAATACATGTCTAATAGTTTATAAAATAAGTTATTAACATGTATAATTTAATATTATAGGAGATTAATTACAAGAGGGGATCCCGTTTGGAGTTAAGTTACGGGTTTTTTCACCCAAACATCCATTTTCATTCGGGATACATTCATTGTCTAATTACCTCATTGAAATTCGTATGTGTTGTTATGTACTAATCATATATTCTGAGTTAGTATCATATATATGTTTACAAACCATAATCCTTCCTTATTTTATGGATATTTACACGTTTTAAAAGGGACCTTCAAAATTGATTCAAAAATACAATCCCAAATCAAGGGAATTTCTCAAATTCTTACCTATTTTCCATGGCACTTTATAATCTATTTTTGAAAACCATTATCTTTATAAAATCACTCATTTTATTATTAAAATACTATCTTACTTCACTTCTGGTTTTATAAAATGATTTTTCCAAATGAACTCTTCTTTTCAAAATAAAAGAGTATTTATCTCCAGAATTGCTTAATAATTTTATAAGAGTGTTTTCATCTAATTAAACACTCTTGTTGATTCCATGGTATTATTGGGTTTAATCATTTATGAAGTCATCTACCATATTTGATTTAATTTTTTATTACTAACTCTAATTTGGATGATCTATCCTAAACCATTCACTATATTATTATGAATGGTTAGTGTTTTATGTTTAATGATTGGGGAAAGATAGTTACATTTCATATGATAGTTTCAATATGAATGTATATGTTGTTAGTGTTTATCCCTGCTCATATGAGGAATGCATTGGACTTATTATGTGATGTGTGGGGCCTACTATATCCCCTTGATGCATCGTTAGGTCTGATGAGACAATTAGTCGTGTAATTGGTCGAGGCCTTTCCCAATGTGATATGGATTTTGGCCGAGGCCTTAATCATTAGACGTCTTGGTCGAGGCCATGAAAAAATGTTTCAGAATGTCCGGCATATGAACTTCCCTCATTATGAAGCTTGTAATTGAATTTTAATGTGGTTATTTTACTAGTATAATACCCATGATTATGTTTTATTATGGCATTATTTACTCAGCTCATATTCCTGCCATAATGTGTTCAAGTTTATTATTAAAGGCATGTGTTTTCAATTATTCACCATTTCTAATGTTTATATTATCTTCTGTTGTATTTCTTACTCTTACTAAGCATTTGATCTCACCCCATTATTATGTTTCATTTTCTCAAGACATGAAGAAGTAATTTATGAATGACATGCCAACATAATCTAGGAGACGTGATTACTCTAGTGGAATAAATTAGTGTTGTTTTTCATTTCCATATGTAAAGTTGAAATTATGTATGTATAATTTTTCCAATAATACTAAACTACTTGGTCATTCGGGATTCATATTCCTTGTATGTGTTCCAACATAATCAAATAAGGCACCAAATCCGGGCAACTGGGTTCGGGTCCTTACAGTTGGTATCAAGAGAAGTTTAGTAGAATACTTGAAAACTAGATTTAGAAAACGTAGAATTAGGGAAGAGTCCCTAAGTTTGTCTTTGAGTATATACATACAATAATGTCCTGGTATTTTGGTAAGGAATGGATTATGTGGATCTTTCAAGCAATACATCCCTGTCTGGATACAAGCAGGTAGAGGCGGCTCTAGCACAGATGTATCTAGGGGTAAAACCTGAAAACACTGCTTTGAGATATACTTGAATAGGAACTACTGCATGAAAACGGGCCTTGCTATACTCTTGGTTAGGACACTCCTGGGGGATATGCTTAGGATAATTCACATTTTCTTTATAAGCCATTATGAAGGATTGAAATGTAAAATATTCCTCAAAGAAACCATTTGTGTGAATATGGGATTAGCCATGCGTAGGATCTCAATTTTTCTGAGTATTTTGAAGTTAAGATTATACATTATGATTCATATCCTAATATAGTGTATTCCATTATCTAGATATGGTTCCTAGTGGATGGAATGGAAATTACACGAATGCACGTGTCCCCTGTAGGTATTTTCCTCCGTCGCAAGATAATGATATTAGCTATAGTGCTGTGATTGGTGCGGATAAACTCATAACTATACTGGGACAACTTACAGAGGTTATGAATAATAACCTTACCTGTATGGAGCATCTGGATCCACTGCGTGGAGGAGCCATTCTACATCGCTTTATGCGACATCATCCTTCCTCATTCAATGGGACTACAAACCGATTTATAGCAGAGCAGTGGATATATTCCCTTGAGAAGATATTTCTCACCTTGGTATGTAATGAACGAGAGAAGGTTATCATGGCAGTCTATCATCTATCAGGAGATGCAGATCAGTGGTGGTCCTTAATCCAAAACACAAAAGAGTAGAAAGATATAGAAGAGATGGAATGGATATATTTTAAAGAAATATTCTTAGAAAAATATTTCCCTCGTGAGTAGTGAGTATATATGGAAAGACAATTCTTGAATTTCAGGCAGAAGGAAGGTGATAATGTTTTAAGGTACGAAGCTAACTTCACAAGATTAGCAAGACATGTTGTAGACTACATACGAAATCCACGGAGAAAAATTGATCAATTGTTTGATGGCCTAAAGCCATTCCTTCAGCAGGCACTGGTCTCCCAAATTTTTTCATTATATGAGGATATAGTTTCATGTTCCATCATAACAGAAAAAATTCTCAAAGTCTTATGACTTTAAGGGAAAGAAAGAAAAGAAGAGGGATAATAAAAACCCTGGGAAAGGAAATAAGGAAATGGGGAAGAAGGGAAGAGTTGAATTTCTACCATGTGACAATTGTGGAAGGAAACACCCTGGTGTATGCTTAAAAGGAAAAGGAGTATGCTACAAATGAGGTCAGAAAGGCTATCTTGCTGGTGATTGAAAAGGGAAGAAGGAAGCCAATGATGTTCAATGCTATAGTTTTCAGGAGAAGGGACAATATTCTAATGATTTTCCAAAATGTCAAAGAAATATACAACAAAGAAGGCCAAGGGATCAGGGATAATCTTATACAATCACAACTGCAGAGGTTGAAGTTCCTAATGATGTGGTGGCAGGTACTTTATTTGTTTCCTCAAGTTTAGCCAATGCTTTATTTGATTCTGGATCATTGCATTGTTTTATATCTTCATAGTTTTCTAATAAAATTAGATATTTTCAATTTGATTTAACAATAGAGTTATAAGTAAAAACTCCTAAGGGAAGTATCATTGCTCCAATGTTCTATGAATCAGTTCCCATTAGAGCATATAAATGTTCTTTATCTTATAATCTCATCGGCATACTAATGATTTAATTTTATATAATCCTCTGAATGGATTGGCTCTCGGACCATGATGGAAAAATTTATTTTAAGAAGAATGAGATTACGATTTTTGATAATGATGATAAAGACCACCTTATCTTTAGAGCAGAATTTTCATCAACTGATTCTTATCTAGATCCACCCCCATTAGCTCAACTAAATTAAATTATTGGGGAGGAAGAGAATTAAATAATTGTGGGTGAGGAAAGGATTGTTCAAATAGAGGGCGTACCTATTGTGAGAGAATATTTTGATGTGTTTCCAAAAGATTTACCTGGACATCCTCCAAAACAATAAATTGAGTTTTCCATTGAGCTAATTCCTAGTTCAAGGCCCATATCGAAGACCCCTTATAGAATGGCCACTGTGGAATTAGTTGAACTAAAGAAATAACTTGATTAATTGAGTAATAAGTGATCTATTGGCCCTAGTGTGTCTCTGTGGGGAGCCCATGTCCTTTTTATTAAGAAAAAAATATTGATCAATGAGGTTATGTATCGACTATAGGGAGATCAATGTTATAACAATAAAAAACAATTATCCCCTACCTTTCATTGATGATTTATTTTACCAACTACATGGAGATCAATACTATTCAAATATTGACCTTCGTCCTGGATATCATCAGTTGAGTGTAAAGAAGGAAGATATTCCCAAAACAACATTTCGAACCAGGTACGGGCATTACAAGTTTATAGTAATGCCTTTTGGATTAACTAATGAACCCTATGTCTTAATGGATCTAATGAACAGAGTTTTCAAGGAATATCTTGATGATTTTGTAGTGGTATATATTGATGATATATTGGTATACTCCAAAATCCCCGAAGATCATGAAAATCACTTGGGTGTTTTCCTGAAGACTCTTAAAAGACATGAATTATATGGGATGTTTAGAAAGTGTGAATTCTGGCTTCAGGAGATTTCTTTTCTTGGCCATATTGTCTCCAAGGATGGAATCCTAGTTGATCCTGAAATGACAAAAGAAATTCAGGATTGGCCCACGCGAACAAACATAACTGAGGTATGCAGTTTTATTGGATAAGTAGGTTATTATCGGCGTTTCGTGTAGAATTTTGCCAGACTGGCTAACCCGCTAATGATGCTCCCATGTAAAGAGGTTAAATTTGTCTAGAAAAATGATTATAAAGAATGTTTCAAAGAACTGAAGATAAGATTAGTCAGTGCTCTTATATTGACTCTACCATCGGAGAATGATGGGTTTGTTATTTATAATGATTCTTCAAAGAAAGGACTTTTTTGTGTCCTTATAAAAAATGATAGGGTTATTTATTATGCATCATGGAAGCTAAAAATTCATGATCAAAACTATCCTAATCATGATCTTGAGTTATCTGCTGTAATATTTTCTTTGAAGATATGGTGACATTATCTCTATGATGACAAATGTGATATTTATACTGATCACAAGAGTTTGAAGAATATTTTATCACAGAAAGAACTCAGCATGAAGCAAAGGAGATGGATTTAAATACTCAAGAATTATGATTGCATGATACACTACCACCCGGGGAAGGCAAATAAGGTGGAAGATGTATTGATCAGAAAGGATCATGGAGTTTTGAACAAGATGAGAGTTGAAAGGGATCCTATTTTCATGGATCTATTTAAGATGCATATGGGAATAACCATGGAAGGTGAAACATCAATTCATTTTCAAATGGATTCCAAACCATCCTTACTAAAAAGGATAAAAAGTTCTCAAACTGATGATGAGGAGTTTCAAAAGAAGATTAAAGCTGAGAATGATGGGAGATTGAGTGACTTCGTATATGAAAATTAAATTTTGAAATTTGGGAAGAGACTTTGTGTTCCCGATATACTTGATCTAAAAAGGGAATTGTTGGATGATTCTCATAGTTCCAACTTCTCTATACACCCTGGTAGTACTAAGATGTATTGAGATTTGAAGGAACATTTTTGGTGGGACAACATGAAGAGGGAGATTGCTGATTTTGTGTCAAGATGTATGGTTTGTCAATAAGTGAAAGATGGAAGAAAACAACCTGGAGGAGTATTGTAACCTCTTCCCATACCTGAGTAGAAATGGGATAATATCATGATACACTTTGTCATGGGACTACCAAAGACTCCTAGAAGGAACGATGAAATATGGGGCATTGTTGATCGTCTTACCAATTCAGCACATTTTCATGCAATAAGAGAAGATCTACCACTTGAATGTATAGCAAGGCTATATGTTAATGAAGTTGTGAGACTTCATGTAGTACCCCTATCTATTATTTCTAATCGTGATCCATGTTTTACATCAAGATTCTGGAAAAGTCTTCAGAAGGCCCTAGATACTGATCTTCGTTTGAGCACTGCCTACCACCCACAAACTGATGGACAATCGGAACGGACAATTAAAACATTGTAAGAGATGTTTAGGTCTTGTTCACTTGATTTTCAAGGCATGTGGGATCATTATATACCCCTTGTAGAATTTTCCTATAACAATATATTCGATTCAAGTATACAGATGGCACCCTATAAAGAATTATATGGTAGGTGATGTCGTACACCAACTTGTTGGGATGATGTTGGTGAAACAAAGCTCATTGGCCTAGAACATGTTTAACAAACAATGGAAAAGGTGAAGATTATCCAGAACCATATCAAAATAGCTCAAAGTAGGCAAAAGATCTATGCTGATAATTGAAGGAAGGATTTGGAGTTTCAAGAAGGTGATCACATTTTCTTAAAGGTATCTCCATGGAAGGGTAATATAAGATTCGGTAAGAAGGGAAAGTTATGTCCTAGGTACATCGGACCTTTTGGAATTATGGACCGAATTGGAGCCGTAGCTTACTGTTTGGCAATGCCGCCAAGTCTCTCCAAGGTTCACAATGTGTTCGACATGTCAATGTTAAGAAATTTCATGCCAGAACCAACACATGTAATCACTTATGAAGAAGTAGAACTTGAGCCTGATCTATCTTACTTTGAAGATCCTATCAAGATTCTTGATACTAGAGAACAAGTATTGAGAAATCGGACGACTCGTCTTGTGATGGTTCTATGGAGGAACCATAAGATGGAGGAAGCAACATGGGAGCCTGAGGAGCTTATGTTAAAGACATACCTGAATCCTTTAAGGTAATATTCTATGAATTTTGAGGACGAAATTTTTGTATGGAGGGGAGAATGTAACACCAAAAGGTTTTGAAAATAAATATATAATGCAATTTTTCCACTTCTATGTTTTGAATTTGAAGAAATAGTTATCTGGAGTTGTGTTCAGTAAGTCATTTGGAATCTGATAGAACAAACTTAATTCTTGGTGAATAGTAACATACCCTTATGAATACTAATATGACCCTTATGAATAGTAAATAATATTATTATTTTATTTTCTTAAGGCACTATGATAATGGGATCTTAATTAATTTTTCAATGTCACATAAACTAATTGCACTTTAAGATTGTTATTTTTCGAATTAACTATGACCTTATTTAAAAATTAAATTAATAATATTTAGAAAATTATTTTTGAAAAATGGATTTATCCTTTTAATTCTACACGTCGAGAAATGTTAGGGGTGAATTTTTGGGACTTTTCCGAAATTTTTGAATTTTTGATAAATAGTGAAATATAGTAAAATATCGTATTTTCAATTTTTCAGTTAAATACACTATTGATGACATCATAAGTGATTTAAGGCCACTTTATTAGAACTCACATGATATTATTACTATTAGGGGTCACATGAAACAATATTATTGGTTGTCTTGATGGAAATAATAAAACAATGAAATTAAATATTCAAAATTTACTCCTCTCATCCACTATAAAAATCCCCCACCACTACCTATTTTCATCACTCCTCTAAGCCTGAAAGCTCCTAAAATTTATCCACAAATACCCTTCCCTGGCCACTCCCCACGACCAGGAATCTCTTGGTCTTTCCAAAATACCAAAACCCCTTCCCTTAAAGAGTTTTTCATGGAGGTTATTTCAAGAGGTAAAGTAACCTTCTTTTTCTTTTGGTTTCATTTCAATTTATCTTCTTTTTCTATCATCTCCTCACCTCCTCTATCCAAATGATCATGATAAATCTATTAACATCTATATACTATATTTATATCATGTGAATGGAAGAACCATCATAAATATTCTTACTCCCTCCCCTTTATTTTTATGAACGAAATCGAAGTCCATGAGGTTCGGATTTATAACCTTTGTGGACGACTAAGTTTAATTCTTCAATTTATTCTTCATTACTAGTCATGAAACCATATTCATGGTTGAACCAGACTATAATATATGTGTTATGACCTAGGTAATATTCAGGAACCAGAATATGAACATATAATTAATCTATATGACAAAATTAGTTCATAATATTCCAAATATTGTCGAATAATCGAAGTGGTTGTCATCTAAAGATTCATCCTCGTTCCATGAAAAAAAATGAATGAAATGACCATAATAAATTAATTATGATCATTAATAATATATAATTTAAATCCTTGAGATTTATAACCATTCCACATTAACTTCATTACTTAAAAAAATGAACCAAATATGAAAATAAAGGAAACGAACACTCCAGAATGACGAAATTCAATACAGTAACATATCAATAAATACATAAATGAAATAACCAGAATTATGGTAAATTAAATACATGCCTAATAGGTTCTTAAATAAGTTATTAAAAAGTATAATTTTATATTCCAGAAGCTTAAGTACAAGAGGGGAACACGTTTGTAGTTAAGGTGAGGGTTTTTCCACCCGGACATCCATTTTCATTCGGGGTACATTCATTGTCTAATTAACTCAATTAAATTCTTAAGTATTGTTATGTACTCATAATATATTCTGTTTTATTATCATAAATATGTTTAAAATCCATAATCCTTCCTTATTTTATGGATAGTTACATGTTTTAAAAGAAACCTTCAAAATTGTTTCAAAAATACAAGCCTGATTCAAGGGAATTTATCAATTACTTACCTATTTTCTAGGGAACTTTATAATATATTTTTGACAACGATTATATTTATAAAATCACTCATTTAATTATTAAAATACTATCTTACTTCACTTCTGGTTTTATGCAAATATTTTACCAAAAGAACTCTTCTTTTCAAAATAAAAGATTATTTATCTCCAGAATTGCTTAATTATTTTATAAGAGTGTTTCATCTAATTCAACACTCTTGTTGATTACATGGTATTATTGGGTTTAATAATTTATGACATCATCTACCATATTTGATTTAATGTTTTATGACTAACTCTATTTTGGATGATCTATCCTAAAATCATTCACCATATTATTCTGAATGGTTAGGGTTTTATGTTTAATGATTGGGGAAAGATAATTACATTTCATATGATAATTTCAATATGAATGTATATGTTGTTTAAGTTTATCCCTGCTCATATGAGGAATTAATTGGACTTCTTATGTGATGGTTGGGGCCTGCTATAGCCCCTCTATGCATCGGTAGGTCTCATGAGACAACTAGACGTGGAATTGGCCGAGGCCTTTCCCAATGTGATATGGATTTTGGTCGAGGCCTTAATCATTAGACGTTTTGTCCAAGGCAATGACAAAATGTTTCTGAATGTTTGGAATATGAACTTCCCTCATTATGAAGCTAGTAATTGAATGTTCATGTGGTTATTTGACTAGTATAATACCCATGATTATATTTTATTATGTCATTATTTACTCAGCTCATATTCCTGCCATAATGTGTTCAAGTTTATTATTAAAGGCATGTGTTTTCAATTATTCACCATGTCTAATGTTTATATTATCTTCCACTGTATTGCTTAATCTTACTGAGCGTTTGAGCTCACCCCTTTCTTATGTTTCATTTTCCCAGGACATGAAGAAGTAATTTATGAATGACTTGCAAGTATAATCTAGGAGACGTGTTGAATCTAGTGGAATAAATTAGTGTTGTTTTTCATTTCCATATATAAAGTTTAACTTATGTATATATCTTGTTTCCAATAATATTAAACTAATTGGTCCTTCGGGATTCATATTCCTTGTAATGTAATCAAATAAGGCACCAACTTTGGGCAACTGGGGTCGGGTCCTTACACCATGTGATATAAATATTAATCAAATAAATCATTATAACCCAAGAAATAATAAAAAACATGTTTTAATCTTGGAACATTATATTCATTTAACAATTACAAAATACTTATAAATATAGTTACTATAGGTTCTACTTCCATACCCAATAAATTAGAGTGCTATCTGGCTTCATCCATCGTATAAGTTATATCGGGTTTACATATGAGCTAAAATGGGAATATACCAATATCTTAAAGAATTTACAATATTGAAAACATGAATAATGTATTTAAAGCTTTAATTACATCTTAAAACTCGTAAAAAAAATTATTATTCATTTCATAACTTTATTAAAAAAATGAATAAAAACTACTTCCATGAAAATCCTTTTGAAATAATAATAATATTTCCTAAGAAAAAATGAATATGGTATCATCCCAAAATATACTCAATTGATCATAAATAACATCCACGGGTTTTAACATTGAGGAATAGAAATTCCATTAGAAGACCATTAAAATCATTCTTGAGGAAAATAAACTTTTCACTTTGATGATTAATTTTAAAAACTAAAAATTAAAAATATAATAAAAAACACTTTTCTTTGAAATAACCTTATAAACATTAAAGGTAATATTAAAACAAAAAACATTTCATGATAGTGAGAGAAATCGTTCATATTGTAAATGTTAAAAATAAACATTCTTTTTAAACATTTTGTTAAGGGAGTCAATAGAGAATCATTTTCAAAAAATTTAAAAACTAATTTTAATATATTCTAAAATAAAATTAAAAGATCCTATAAAAAAATTTGGAATTAAGTTATTTCTAGAAAATAATGTTTTTGAAAAAAAAATAGAAAACATAGATATTAAAGGGAAATATTCTCAATTCAAAATAAGTACAAGATCATTATCACTTATAAAAATTCATGGATTTTCATTAATAAATAATGGAGAAAATGAAAACTAAACGTATAAAACACATTCATAGCTAGAGGATAATAAAATAGATGTATTTCAATAAAATAAAAAATTATGATTCACTCAAAATTAGCCTTGAATATAAACAATCCATAAAAGAAAGAATATTTTAAAATAAATACTTTTCCACTTTATTAATTTTTCAATCAAAATACGCAAGAAATAATAACTTAAAAATAAATGTTAAATATCATGAACATAATTAGATTCATTATATAACTTGTCAAAGGGTAAATATATACATATCAAGATATAATATAGGTTCATATCAAAAACATATGTCCCAAAGAATGGATTTTGGGATTATTAACCCTTACAAATATCATATCATTGAATAAAGAGTTAATAAATGGATATATTATGTGAGAAAAATGTAAATCTAAAAAATATATAAATATAACATAATATGTTTATAGATCATGTCACAAATATTCATACCATATCAAGGATAATTAGAATGCAATATAACCCAATGAATTGAAATTGAGTTATGAATCCCCTTACCACTTGGTAACATTCATATAAAATAACCTTGATTGAAATAATTCAAATTGAAACATAAGATACCATGATGTATGGAGGATTCATGGTAAAACATGTAAAATGTAATTATATACACCACATAAAATAAATTATATTAATAACAGTAAATATGCCTCAATGAATGAAAATTGAGATGAAATATATTATTGCTTTGGTAATCTATGGATCAAAACATCATAAACGAGAGAACAACATATGGATTTTTAAATACCAATAATTTGAAGGAAAATAATCAGATAAGAAATTCAAGGGTATTATATACATCACATAATATAAATAAGTGGTGCATTCAAAATATGTCTCATAAAAATAAAAGTGAGACAAAAACCCTTACCTCGAGTCCACACTTTCCATGTATGTCCTTTAAATAATATATAATAAAATCATATAAATTATTTTGTATAATAATAACCTTTTAATGGATTAATATATTATACTTAAATAATTTTTTTATTTTTTAATAAAATTTTTAATTAATTAATTATTAAATTTAGCATAGAGTGTTTTAAGGATGTTCGATTCATTATTTCAATATAACTTCGGGGTGTTGATCATGGTCAAAGCGGTAATTAGTAAAAAAAATAAATAATCATAATCATTAAATATTTATAATTATTTTATATAAATTATATTTTTAAAACCAACCTTGAAAAATGGTTATGAAAAATGAACTGTGTTGTAATCATAGAGATGGTAGGTCATATATATGCATGAGAAATGTTTCCATTATTCAATTATCATCATTGAAATAAGATAACTATTATTTTAGTATTCTATAACAATAATAATATAATAAATATCATATTATTTCTTTAAATATACTTATATATATCATTCATGTGATGTGGTGATGAAAAAAGTATCACATCGCAACATGGAGGTGGTTGTCCACACGTATACATGAAAGAAGTTATCAATTTTTTTTGAATGTTATGTTAAAAATTAAATGATATATTATCATTTAATAATGATAAATATGTCATAAATAAAACATATAAACCAAAATTCCATAATTATAAACATTTTTTAGATGTGATGATGGAAAATAAATTACATCGGTTCGCGTGGTGATAGTCCATCATACACATGAAGGGTGGTTTCATATATAATTTTATAGAATAGGTGATGGGTTTAGGTTAATAAATTATCATAATAACATCAAAATATCTATAATATAGTGATTTTATTACATCAAAAATATTGATAAGTGTTTTAATGAGCTGGTAAAATAAATAAAATAAGACACTCGGTTAGGATTGATACCTCTTCTTTAGAAAACTTCTTTAGGTTTGCACCAAAATACTTCCTATGAGGGTTTTATAATCAAACCAAGTATTATTGGATATAGGGAGTAATGTAATTAATGTATTTTGGTAGTTATTAGATACAACAATTCTTTAAATTGTGAAGTGTAGAGGATAGGCGGTGTGCTTTTATAGGTGGGGGAGAGAACACACTTGGAATTTTTAAAAGAATATGTTATACCCACACTTTACACATGCCAGAATGCCCCAAAATGGACTTTACATAAGAATCAGATGAGATAAAGTCACAATATGTATATAAAATACATTTTATAAGTGTTATTATATCTATTTAACAATTTTCTTTTTCGGTTAATCCCTCAGTAACATTGTTTTATCCTTAATAGGGGTAAACAAAATTAACTATTTTCAATATTCATTATAAAAAAATATTTTAAATTTATTATATAATATAAATTATTATAATTATAAATATGGTATCCATTTTATAAAATTAAATTTAAATAAGTGGTAGAATTTAATTTAAAATAAAACATACATACTTGATAATAAATTAGTTTTTTAAGAAAATTGTTTTTCAAGCATAAGATGACCATATATTAACTTTATGACTAGTAATAATAATTATATGAATTTAAATTAGTATTTACTGATATATAATATATGGATTTAATTAGAATCATTCCAAATTATGGTTTAATTTGATTAATTATAATGGATAAATATTATGCACCTTAAAATAGATTTCTAATAAATACGTTTTTAAGCGCAAAAATAAACTTATAAAAAATCCAATATAAATATGATTAAAATATAATTAATTATTTTAAATATTACTAATGAATAATTATTTTACATTAAATAAAATTCAAATAAAAAATATTCTTTTAAATTAATTAATTTATTGAAAAGAAATGAAACATTTAAAAAAATCAGTATTTTTCTATATTCACTAAAAAATAAATATTTTATTAAAAGTACTAAAATTCCACCTGAAGTATATTTTTATATGATGATTTAATAAATGAGTTACTTTTATCAAATAAATTTTTTAGAATTTATAGAAATGAATTAGAATATTTTTTCCAAAAAATCAATAAAAACATTTTTGAAGAAAAAATGTTTTTTAAAGAATAAAATGACTTACTAAAAATTAAATGATTATTTACTAATAATTTATAAATATATTTATATAAAGTAAGAACTATATATATATCATAAATCTTTTAATCATATTCATTCCTTCTAATTTGAATCCTAGATTATAATGGAAATATAAAAATAATATTATGTCATTTGTTTGGGCTTGATGTTGCATATTGTATTCATTATCAAACATAGTTTGTCTTTTTAGTCACGGATAGTCTCATATTCCGACTGTTAAATTGTGACCTCTCAGTTTGATCTTTATCTTAGTAATAAATGGTTTGAAATTTGAAAATAATTCTTCTGAAAACCCAGATCCTAAAAAGGATTAATAAGACTTCCTCTTAGTAACAAATTAAAATATTAAGGTCATCTTGAATAACACGTCACTACCATTCTAAAGAGGATAACATTGGTGAGACGTGAAGAAATTGATATGGAATAAAACTATAATTTCTATATAATGATAGAGAGTGATATATATCATTTATCACAAAAAATTAAATGATCATGAGAAATTCAACTGTTATAAAACAATTAACCAAATAGATGAAAAAAAGACCGTCAATTTTATAATAAATGATGGTAATATTATAATATTTTTGTCTCAAGATTATTTTCCAAGAGTTGTGTAATTCATTTACCACCTATACAAGAAAAATAATGAAATATATGTACTTTATGAGTAGAATTTTATCCTTATATTGATTTGACCGACCAGGTCCCACTTTGATGGTAGAAAGATGGGCTTCGACAACCCCAATTATACCTTCATAGGCTAAGGGGTGGAGAAAATCATTGAGAAGACACAACATAAATGGTAGGCATTTTCCTAGTGTATGTGTATGCATACACCCAACTATATACATGAAATTTTGTAGAAGAATATAATGAAAAAACTATAACTTATAGAGATAATCCATGCATGTAATAAACTATACAAAATATATCTAATTATAGAAAACTAAAACCACAATGTCAACTGGAAAAATACCCACCCTACCAGAAATTATGTTTTAATCTAAAAACTATAATAAAGTAATATTAGAAATCTTGGCTCTTGATCTCCTAACTCGACCACTATATATTGTCTATGCACATGAGTATCCAATTCTCACCCAAAATCCACAACAATATCTCTACTATCTGTATAAGTCAAGACACATGTGATAAAATCTCATGTATGGGTGAGTATATACAAACCCAATATGATGCCCCAAAAATTGATGGGTAATAATAGATATATATTATAGAAGTAGTAAACTCAACCCAAAGCAATAAGGAAAGGAAACCCAACATCAAATATATATAAATATATACATATATATTCTCATAAAATAAACATAGGAGATATAGAATGGGGATATCCATCTCACATACCTAGACAGGTCTATGATCTTACCAAAATCTCCCAAAAGGGGTCATATTTCATGCACAACATCTCTTGTATCCATCAAGGTAACTATTGGGAGGAACGACACCTTGGAACGGTCCTGCATAGTTGAGGGTGCATAATTTTCAATAGAGGACCCATGATCTTGTGAATTAGCAAGGTGCCACTCAGTAAGTAGAGGACCCACACCCTATTATTTTATGGGGTGACACTCAAAATGTAGAGGACCCATTCTCTAGTCTGTTAGGGTGTTCTATTCAGTAGGTAGAGGACCCACTCCCAAGTTTTTCAAGGGGTTCCACTCAGTAGGTAGAGTACTATCAACCTATTCTATCTAGGGGTGCCATAGAACCAGTGAAAGAAGTATGGTGGACCCACTTCATAATGAAATAGTGGGTTTCCAACCCCTAACACACTCTAATGATCTTTCCAAATCACAATCATTGTAAATTTCCAGGTAAATAAGTTTCATGATTAGAAAATTACACATCTTATCTCAAAATCCACTATAAAGGATACCACCGTGTTCTATGTGGAAAAATTCTCATGATAGGATAATCATGGCCTAAAATAAAAGTCCAGACAAAGTACATATGGCAGCTGGAGGTTTATCATAGGGGGTACATGGCATGTATGTTATCTACACAACATGTGGTCCCATTTAACTTCCTGGAAATGTTCTTAAATAGACATGACTGAGAGGAAAATTCACCTTACATGACATCTAAGGCTCCCATGTGGCATTTATCAACCACTAGGGTGTACTTGTGTGCTCATAGTCATGTATATGTTCAAAGCGGCTTGTCATGTACCCAGATGTGTACACGGCTATGCATGGGTACCGACACATTCTTGTGTACTCCCAGAGTACACGACGTGTCCTCCCACATGGGGTCCAAGCCGTGTATAGCTATAAAATGTATCAGTTTCCTAGGATGGGTCACATGGTGTGTGGGCCCGACCACACAGTGTGTGATCCTTAACTCTGCCTGAAATCTGGGCGATGTAAATAAGCTGGCTATAAACCTTGTTTTTTTCAAGTTATATGGATTTTAGTCGATAATGTTCTAGATTATAAGGACCCGACCTTAAAACCATGCATAATCTTGAATTAAATGAAAAATTCACATTGAGGATCTTTTCAGGTTTAGTGTTTTAGAGATTTAGGCCATAAATATTACATCTCAAAATATTACAGAGTAGACAGTTCTATACGGTTCCCATTTTTTTTACAAAACATGAACTCTTGAAAAAAAGAGTCATGTCTAGTTCCATGTTTAAGATAGCATGAATTCTCCTTGATCCCATCCTTTACCCTATTCCACATTATGTACTGTGAAAAACATTTCAAAAACATGGGATGAGCACAAAAATCTCAGTAAGGGATACACAAAGAAGTAAAACTGTTAGTTTTTCAAAACAAGAAGTAGCAAATAAAATTCACTGAATAAAGGATCATTACTTACCCTTTTGTAACCAAAATATTACTATAAAAACCATATAAAGAACACATAAAATATAAAGGTAACTTGGGACATAAACATACATAAATGGAATAACCATACGGTCGAATTCCACACATATCACTAAATGGAATAGCCATATGGCCAACTTCCATACCCAATGCATTAGAGGTTATAATGTAACAACCAAACCTGGTATTCACGGAACCACCCATCCTTTGGTTTATCACATAACCACCCATCAAAATGTCCAAGTACCACTGTAAAATCATAATACATACAACAAATATAAAGGAAAGAAAACATTTCCACATTTCAACCACAATATATCACTTAAATATATTGACATAACAAATCCATTTTCAAAACCATTTTCAATACCAAAAATACATAAAAGGGTATATGGTATTTATTTTATTTTTAAAAATAGTACGGCTTGTTAAGGAATCCAAAGATAAAATAATACTCGTGGTGGCAGAAAAGGTCGTTGTCATGGCGTACGTTAAAGGAAACATTATTTTTTTTTGTTCAGCAAAACGCTTCGTAGAAAAATATTCCCTTTGAATGAAATGAAATGTCCAGGGTTTTTATACACCGTATAAAATAGAGGGCATGTATAAAACTAAAAATGCCTCAATGAAAGGAGATTGAGACGAAGTCCCTTACCTCGTGTCCGACTTGACTCGATCATTGTTTAATCTCCTGAATAATAAACTAAAGTTAATTTCTACTTGCTTAAAAACCTTTTTCAAGTTTATTATTTCTTTTATATAACTTATTTCCATGTTTTAAACATTATGTAACCATTTAAGTTAATAACGTTTGTTTTGTCGATATTTGGCACCTGAGTCAAAAATAGACTTCTTATAATTACATGTTGTTCATGTGGTCAATGGTTCATTATATACAAAATGACATTCATGATTTGGATATCATATATATCATATATATCTAGCATATACATGTATTTATAATATTACTTAACATTTGGAGGTAAAAAATGAAATGCACCGTTCATGGAGACGGTAAGCTGTATGTACGCATGAACGCTACTTTCATTTCTATTTCTTATTTTAATGAAAATAAAACATAATGATACAAAGGTATATTATAATTCAAGTATAATATCATATATAATATCATTAAAAACATCTTTTATACATCCCACATAAGGCATTAACGAATCACATCACTTTTAGGGGGTGGTAGTCTGCACTTCCTCAAATCAGATTATCGTATTTACCCACTATGGAAACCATAAAGGCGTTCTATAAATAGAAAATACAAAAGCATAAAGAAAAAATAAACATAATATATATCATATATAAATACTGTGCCATAATAATTTTCACCATGATAGGAGGTAAGAGGTAATTGAACAATCAACGTTTCGTGAGGCGTTAGTTTTCCATCAAGAGAAACATTATGTTCTTCACCCATTAGATGGAGGTGTGTGTAAGTATAGTTCGAATCCTTCTCATAACAACATCCTAGTATATTGAGGATACTGGTGTTCTTACAAAAGAAAGGAATAAAAATAGTTTAGCTTTGGACAAGTAAAATAATAGAAAACAATTTAAGAGAGTCGGCATTAATTGATTTAAAAATTAATTCCTATTGTTAAAACAAATAGCGTGTTTTTAAGAAACAATAACTATCAAAATATTGATACTTGTTTATGTCCAATTTCAATGTGAAATAAATTCCAATTACCAAAACTATATTAAACAGAAAAAATATATTTCAATTTCACTTTAAAACCAAATAAAAAGATAATCTGACAATATAAATAAATTAGTTTCAAAGGCACTTTTGAATTAAAATACAGAATTTTTTACTATTCATTAAAAAATAAACTTTATCAGAAAAATACAAAAAAATAACCAAAGTAAAATTTGTTGTCCCCATTCTAAAGAATCATTTTAATTGATCATATAAAATGTATTAAAGGGACCAAAACTAGATTTAAAAGGGGTTATCCATTAAAAGGCAGTAAATCGGCCTTTTAATGTAAATTATGCTTAAAATTAGATTCATTCATATTTTAAGCCTCTAACGTTTTATTGGATAATGTAAATACATTTAACAAACATGTATAATCATATTGTATTTAGTTTCATTCATTCCCTCCAATAAAAAATCTAGGAGTTAACTACAATTTAAAATAATAATATTATATTATTACTTTGCAACGTAAGATTCCAAAGAAACCCATTGTTGCGTATCAGGTATGCTTTCCAACATAGCAACCCTTTTAAAGTAAAATTAATATTTAATTCAAAAATATTAATAAATATGAAATATGTCTTATTCTTCATTTACTTGGGATATTACATCCTTCCACCCTTTTGGAAATTGCGCCCTCGCAATTTTTATTCACAAATAAAAATAAGTGGGGGTATTTATCCGTCATAGCATTTTCAGATTCCCACATTGCCTCTTCAACCATATGGTTTTTCAACAAAACCTTTACCTGATAAATTACCTTATTCCGCAACACCTGCTCTCTATGGTCATGAATCTGAACTGGTTGTTCTTCATAAGAGAGATTCTATTCCAACTAAACTACCTCTGGGCTCAAAACATGAGATGGATCTAGCATATACTTTCTCAACATCGAAACATGAAAAACATTGTGTACCTGGGATAAACATGGAGGTAAAGCCACTTTATTCACAACTGATCCCACTTTCTTCAAAATTTCATAAGGTCCAATGAACCTCAGACTCAACTTTCCCTTCTTACCAAAACGCATCACACTTTTCCATGGAGAGACTTTGAGAAAGACATGATCACCTACCTCAAAAGAAAGATCCTTCCTCCTGTTATCAGCATGACTTTTCTGTCTGCTCTGAGTTGTTCTCATGTGCTTCTGAATAAACTAAACTTTCTCTGCCATCTCTTCTACAAATTATGGTCCCATCAGCTTCCTTTCACCTACTTCATCCCAAAATGCTGGAGTTCGACAACGCTTTCCATATAATGCCTCAAATGGAGCCATCTGTATACTGGAATGAAAACTGTTATTATATTAAAATTCAACCAAAGAAAGATGTTGGTCCAAACTTCCCTGATAATTCATCGAACAATCTCATAACATATCTTCCAATGTCTAAATTGTTCATTTTGACTGCCCATCTGATTGAGGATGAAAAGCTGTACTAAAATTTAATTCCGTACTCAATTACTTCTGAAGGCCTTTCAAAAAGTTAGAAGTGAACCTGGGATCACAATCAGATACAATGGAGAGGGGAACTCCATGCCACCTAACTATCTCTTTAACATACAACCGAGAAAGTTGATCTAAAGACAAAGTATCTCAAATAGGATGTAAATGACCAGATTTAGTCAATCGATCAACTATAACCCAGATTGCATTATTACCTCGAGATGTATTTGGTAATCCCACAACGAAGTCCATGGATATATTTTCCAATTTCCACTCTGGCACCAGTAGATGCTGAAGCATTCCTTTTGGTAATTATTGCTCTACTTTAACCTGCTGACTAGTCAAACACTTCACAGTAAAATCAGAAATATTTATTTTCATTCCATCCCACCAGTAATACTTCGGAAGATCTTTGTACATCTTAGTACTTCCAGGATGAAATGAAAACGGGGAACTATGAGCTTCACATAACAACTCATTCATCAACTTTGAATCACAAGGTGCACATAATCTCTTTCCAAATCTAAAAACACAATCGTTATCAGTGTTAAATTCCGGAAACGTACCCTTATGAACCAACTCTACCTTTTTCTACAACACATTGTCTTCTTTCTGCGCTTTCTTTATTTTGTATGATAGAGATGATCTCACTGACACCTGAAACAAAATAGAATAATTTTCTGCACCAATAACTTATATGCCAAAGTTCATCAAATCAAAAACCAAAGGATATCATTCCAAACATAACATGGTTAAATAAGTATTAATTTTTCAACTCAAGGCATCAGCCACTTTATTTTCTTTTCCCAGATGGTAAAGGATCATGCAATCATAATACTTGATTAATTCCAACCATCTACTTTGTCTCATGTTCAATTTTTTCTGAGTGAATATAGACTTCAAACTTTTGTGATCAGTATATATTTCAAACTTCACTCTATACAAATTATGCCTCCAAATTTTTAAAGAAAAAACAACAGCAGCTAATTCCAAATCATGTGTAGGGTATTTTAACTCATGTGGTTTCAACTGATGTGAATCATAAGAAATTACCTGATCATTTTTCAGTAGGAAACAACCGAGTCCTTTCAACGAAGCATCACTGTAGATAACAAACTCTCCATTTCTGGAATCCAGTTCCAAAATTGGAGCATTCACCAATCTTTTTTTCAATTTCTGAAAACAATCATCAGATTTTTTTGTCCAGATGAACTTAACACTTTTTCGAGTTAACTTAGTCATTAGACTATATTACCGTGCCAAATTTCCGACAATCCTCTGGTAATAACCTTCCAAACCAAGAAAACATTGAATCTTGGTTATATTTGTGGGTCTTGGCCATTCTTCAACAACTTTTGTTTTAGCAGGATCAACAGTTATACCATTTTTTGAAACAATGTGACCAAGGAAAGAAATTTTTTGTAACCAAAACTCACACTTTCTGAATTTCCCAAATAGTTAATTTTCTTTTATGGTTTTCAAGACAATCCTTAAATGACTTTCATGTTCCTCTTTACTTTTGGAATAAACCAAAATATCATCAATGAACACAACCACAAACTTATCCAAGAACTCACGGAAAATTCTATTCATAAGATCCATGAATACAGCAGGTGCATTGGTTAACCCAAAAGTCATGACTACAAATTCATAATGGCCAATACTAGTATGAAACGTGGTCTTTGGAACATCTTCTTCCTTTACTCTCAACTGATGGTACCCCGACCTCAAGTCAGTCTTCGAAAAACACTGAGCTCCTTAGAGCTGATAAAAAAAATCACCAATATGAGGCAAAGGATACTTATTCTTAACAGTGATTTTATTCAATGCTCTATAATCAAGGAAAAGTCTCATTGAACCATCTTTCCTTTTAACAAACAAAACAGGAGAAACACATGGTGATGTACTAGGTCGAATGAAACCTTTATCTAATAACTCCTGCAATTTCTTCTTTAACTCTAAAAGTTCAATTTGAGCCATTCGATAAGGGGGTTTTGAAATTGGCTTAGCATTAGGAACTAAGTCAACAGTAAATTCAACTTCCCGATCAGGTATAATACCAGGAAACTCATCAAGAAAAACATCAAGGTACTCATTTACCACTAGTACATCATTAATTTGAACAGTTCCTTTGTTTTCAACAATATTTGAAAGGTAACATTAATTTCCATCTTTTACTAGTTTCTTAGCTTCCTGATATGTTATCAAAAGCAAGGGTTCATTTTTGTATACAAACTGAAAATTATTCAGAAAATAAACCTCTTTAGCTCTGCAGTCAATCTTAGCATGATAAACAGAAGGCCAATCCATTCCCAAAATAATATCAAACTCTACTAGAGGTAAAACAATAAGGTTTACAGGTAGATTCTTTCTGCACACAAGGACAGGAATGTTCTTATGTTTTCTTTTTGTCTCAACATTTCCTCCAGGTGTTTTTACCATAAGTTATGTATTCATATCTTGATATGGAATTCTCAATTTACTAGAAAACTTTTCAAAAATGAAAGAGTGTGTAGACCCTGAATCAAACAACACATTGGTATAATCTGAACAAGCAAACAGTATACTTGATACTACTTCGTTTGATGGACCAACATCTACTGAAGTAGTTTCAAAGGATTTCACCACCCCTTTCTTCTTGTAGTCTGGCTTCTTTCCCTCAGTTTATTTCTTCTCTGGACACTCGTTTGCGTAATGACCCATTTTATTACACTTAAAACATCTTACTGATGGCTTTTCATTGCCTACTTGATCATCTTCCTTACAGTTACGAGCAATATGACCAGACTTACCACACTGGAAGCACTTTCCCGACTTTGATAAACATTCTCCAAGATTATTTTTACCACACTTCTCACAAGATGGATATTTAGTTTTCTTACCTCTAGGCTTCTTTGAGTAATTGTTCCCTTTTGCCTGCCAACTGGACCTCTTATTTTGTTGTTTGTCAAAGAACACTTGATCATCAGAAAACTCCATTTCCACCTTCTCTGCAGATAAAACAAGTTTTTCATAACTTTTGAACTCACGAGAGGCTAAGGCTCTTCGATATCGTGGCTTCGGTCCTGAGTAAAATCGATTTATCTTACTATCAAGATCTCAGATGAAATTTGGTGCATACCTTTCCAGTCGAGTGATCTTTTCTTCATAAGCAGCCCCTGAGTCATCCTCCTACCTCAATTCCAGGAATTTTTTCTCCATCCTAAGACGAACTGCCTTAGGAAAATATTTCACAAGAAACATTCCTTTGAATTCATCCCACATGAGAGCATCAATCTCTTCACTATCCCTGATATTTTTCACCATCGAACACCACTGATCATCTTCACCTTCAAAACGCTAAACATCAAGACTAACCTTTTGATGTTCTGAACAACCCATGAAATCAAAAATATTCTCCAATGTTTTAATCCACCCTTCAGCTAGAACAGGGTCAGATGATCCTCTGAATGATGGGGGATGTTGCCTTATGAAATGATCCACTACTGACATGTTCCTATGTTGTTGATCTAGCTGATCTCATTCATGAATACCACCACCATTTATATCCAGATTCAACTGTGCCATCACTGCAACAAATTGTTCAGTTCTGATTCTGACAATCTCAGGTTGCTGATTTGGAAGTTTGTCTTCCTCCTGATGTCGTCCCAACATAGATGCCTTATTTCCTCTGTATAAAACCATTATGAACATAGAAATATCTTAGGCAAAGCAACATGGTATTCTTAAAATGATATATAATTTCAATATTAACATAAATTACTTTAAGGACATTAATTTAACAATAGCTAACTCCTAAAGTTATCTAAAAAAAACTATCATGCCAACTATAAGGACCTACCCTTAAAACCATACATAATCTTGAATTAAATGAATAATTCACATTGAGCATCGTTTTAGGTTTAGAGATTTAGAGAGTTAGGCCATAAATATTACATCTCAAAATATTACAGAGTAGACACTTCTACACAGTTCCCATTTTTTTTACAAAACATGAACTCTTGAAAAAAAAGAGTCATGTCTAGTTTCATGTTTAAGATAGAAAGACTTCTCCTTGATCCCATCCTTTACCATATTCCACATTATGTCCTGTGAATAACATTTCAAAAACTTGGGATGAGCACAAAAATCTTAATAAGGCATACACAAAGAAGTAAAACTGTTAGTTTTTCAAAACAACAAGTAAACCATGAATACTTTAACATAAGTAATACTTTTCATCTTTATGGACTAGTAAATACTCTTCGCTGAATAAAGGATCATTACTTACCCTTTCATAACCAAAATATTACTATAAAACCAATATAAATAACACATAACATATAAAGGTAACTTGGTACATAAACATACATAAATGGAATAACCATACGGTCGACTTCTACACATATCACTAAATGGAATAGCCATACGGTCAACTTCTATACCCAATGCATTGGAGGTTATAACATAACCACCAGTCCTGGTATTCATGGCACCACCCGTCATTTGTTTTATCACATAACCACCCATTAAATTTTCAATTACCATTATAAAATCATAAAACATAAAACAAATATAAAGGAAAGAAAACATTTCCACATTTCAATAAGAATATGTCACTTAAATATATTGACATAAAAAATCTATTTTCAAAACCATTTTCAATACCAAAAATACATAAAAGAGTATATGGTATTTATTTTCTTTTTAAAAACATTATGGCTTGTTGAGGAATCCAAAGATAAAATAATACTCACGGCGGAGGAAAACGTCATTGTCACCGCGTATGTTAAGAGAAAAAATCTTTTTTTTGTTTAGTAAAATGCTTCATAGAAAAATATTCCCTTTGAATGAAATGAAAATTCAAGGGTTTTTATACACTGTATAAAATAAAGGCATGTGTAAAACTAAAAATGCCTCAATGAAAAGAGATTGAGACGAAGTCCCTTACCTCATGTCTAACTTGACTCGATCGTTCTTTAATCTCCTGAATAATAAACTAAAGTTAATTTCTACTTACTTAAGAACATTTTTCAAGTTTATTATTACTTTTATATCACTTATTACCATGTTATAAACATTATGTAACCATTTAAGTTAATAACGTTTTTTTTGTCGATATTTGGCACTTGATTCAAAAATAAACTTCTTATAATTACATGTTGTTCATGTGTTCAATGGTTCATTATATAAAAAATTAAATTCATGATTTGGATATCATATATATCATATATATCCATCATATACATGTATTTATAATAGTACTTAACATGTGGAGGTAAGAAATTAAATGCACTCTTCATGGAGACGGTAAGCCGTACGTACACATGAATGCTACTTTCATTTTTATTTCTTATTTTAATGAAAATAAAACATATTCATACAAAGTTATATTATAATTCCAGTATAATATCATATATAATATCATTAACAACATCCTTTATACATCCCAAATAAGTCATTAACTAATCACATCACTTTGAGGGGGCGGTAGTCCTCACTTCCTCAAATGAGATTATCGTATTTACCCACTATGGAAACCATAGAGGTGTGATATAAATGGAAAATACATAAGAATAAAGTAAAAATAAAAATAATATATATCATATATAAATATAGTGTCATCATAATTTCCACCATGAGAGGCGATAAGAGGTAATTGAACAATCATCGTTTCGTGAGGCGTTAGTTTTCCATCCAGAGAAACATTATGTTTTCCACCCATTAGATGGAGGTCTTTGTAAGTGTATTTAGAATCCATCTCATAACAACATCCTATTATATTTATTATACTTTTTTTGTTACAAAATAAAGTAATAAAAAGAGTTTAGGGGTTGGAGAAGTAAAATAAAAGAAAACAATTTAAGAGAAATTGTTACCTTTAATTAGGGAAACTCCATTTGGTTTGATCCAAAGGACTTCTAGAAGTGTCTTCTGCCTAAGTTAAGGCTTCTAGGGTGAGGATAGGGATGTAGAGAGAATAATTGGGCAGTTTTTGGACGATCCAAATGGCTGGAGAGATGTGTGGAATTGGTTAAAAATGGTCTCCTTTTATAAGGGGGAGGAGGGTCTCTTTAGGAAAGTGTGAAAGTATTATTTTATAATATAATGATATTCGGTTTCTAATGGTCAAAAAATAATTATAGTCTAAGATAAGATGATTCATGGTTGAAATAAAATCATCCAATCAGAATTGGACATGTTTTCCATAATATTTTAATCATTATAATCTTATTTATTTAAATAATTTATTAATGAGGTAAACACTGCATCATTATTATGTCATAAATAATTTAATTTATTTGTTGTATAAGAATTATAAAAAAAATACCATGATGTAGGAAATATTTTTATCTTTCCAATGAATATTTATAGTCAAAAATATTCCTTATATAACACCATATTAAAATTAGTTACTAAAAAAATTTGTTTATGTCTATTTTGCCTTTACATTAAATTAATTAGTTTAAATTGTCATTATCACTCCCATATGGCTCAAAGGGGTCCCAAAATCGACCCAAAGATACCCATGGTCGTTAATGACTCAACCAATAAGGTTTGGACAAATTTTAAGGTAATTTTGAATTATTATAATATTCTTTTAACCTTAAATTTCCTTATTTACCTTTAACCGCAGTAAATAAAAGTCAAAAGTTTCTATTCACCAAATATTATTTTTATCTTAATGAACCACATTTTATTTCTTGATAACAACTATGTATGTCGGGTTTTTGAAATTCAATTCACAGAAGTGGTAAAATTTCCTTTAAATGAAAAAGACAGTTTTTTTAACTACCACTAAGTGGTGTCACTATTCATCAAAAATTGAAATTTTTCTGAAAAATACCAAAAAATTAGCCTAAGTATTATTTGATATTCCGAATTAAAAATTGATGTCTATTTTTTCAAATTCAAAACATAGAAGCACCATTAATTAATTTAAAAATTAATTCCTTTTGTTAAAACAAATAGCGTGTTTTCAAGAAACAATAACTATCAAAAGATTGATACTTGTTTATGTCCAATTTCAATGTCAAATTAATTCCAATGACACAAATTGGATTAAATGGTAAAAATATATTACAATTTCACTTTAAAACCAGCTAAAAAGATAATCTAACCATATAAATAAATTAGATTAAAAGGCACTTTTGAATTAAAATACAGTATTTTTCACTATTCATTAAAAAATGAACTTTATCAGAAAAATACCAAAAAATTACCCAAAGTAAAATTTGATGTCCCCATTCTAAAAAAGGATTTTACTTGGTCATATAGAATGTATCAAAGTGACCAAAACTAGTTTTAAAAAGTGTTCTCCATTAAAAGGCGGTAAATCGGCCTTTTAATGTAACTTATGCTTAAAATTAGATTCATTCATATTTTAAGCCTCTAAATTTTTATAGGATATTGTAAATACATTTAACAAACATTTATAATCATATTGTAGTTATTTTCATTCATTCTCTCCAATAAAATGGCTAAGATTTAACTACAATTTAAAATAATAATATTATATTACTGGTTTGCAACGTAAGATTCCAAAGAAACCCATTGTTGCGTATCGGGTACGCTATCGAACATAGCAACCATTTTAAAGTAAAATTAATATTTAATTCACAAATATTGATAAATATTAAATATGTCTTATTCTTCATTTACTTGGGTTGTTATATAGATTCTAAAACATATTTCATCAGTATTGAAGATCTATTCTTTATTCCACAATACCCATCTGTTGACCATCCAAAATCAATCATATTTTCATATCGCCATTTATTTCTACCCAATGGTGGTAAAAAATGAGAAATTTGTCATATGCATGAATCTCACACACCATCTGCCACTCAATCCCATTTCCTTTCTAGATCCCAAATTCATAGAGTGTTATTTTGAACCTATGATCCATCCATATCCATCCTTATTTCTCTAATACATTCATCATACATGCATATTTCATGAATCCTGGGGTTTGATCATGCTTTATCCCACCCCAGAAAAGTCAAACCATGACCTCATAGGGAAACATTAAACAATGTGAAGAATAGAGAAGGATAAATCACATAAACATGGTGAATCAATCATTATCCAATTGTTCTTCAACAATGATCATAGATGAATGATTACCAGGGGTGATAACATGTGTAATAGGGAAGAATTGTATTTCACCAGTATAATAAATAATTTGTGGGGATAATGCAATGAAAAATTATCGCATGTCAAAATAAAATGAAATCCATTATCAATATTTTAATAAAAATGGAATAAAACATAATTTATGAACCCTAACTCGATTATGGATCAATAATTGGTGAATAATGTGTTTTACAGTGGTGAGGATGAACCACTGTGTTAGTTTTCTATTGATCCACCTTGATCCATTAATTGTTCGGTGTCTGATTTTGATTCACCAATAAGGAACGCTCTGAACCTCCTCTCATATCTTGCAAGCATTATAAGACAAACCATTAAAAAATCATAATAAGATGGTATTTATATAAGATTTTAATTAGTCCATTTAATAGAAATATTACTTATTTATTTTAATTTAAAGAACCATCCAATGGTTTCCTTAACTACATGTATGGAGCTGGACCACATTAGGCAATGCCTAGGGTAATCCTCACATCCCAAAATCAATTGTGGTCCACAATTCTGATATGAGGCTCTACTCATGTGATATCCTGTTATTTCTGGAAAAAAATCCAGCATGATATTAATATTTTTTATATTTTTTAATATCAATTTCTAGCACATAGGGGCTCTAAATGTCACTCAATCTTAGTGTTTGGATCTAAAAATATTCCTTAATATATTTCAAAATTATACAAGGTAGAAAAATGTCACCACATTATTCAACATTTAAGTATTTTCGTCTTTGAGAATCATAAACTAAACAAAAAACTCGGGATATTGAGCCTACATATGGCTCTACATCTCCTAGAATCTCCATGTATGATCTCATGTTTCCATAGAATACGAACCAAAGGAATGGTCCATCCTTTCATAATCCTCTCCTATTGATCCTGGATCCCCACTGGGTACTCCATAAAGGTGGTTCCATCCTCAATTTCCCACTTTTCCTAGTTAATAACATGCGTATGATCATGCATTTATCACCTCAGCTACGGACCATGAAATATTTCATGCACCTTCTCTAACTATAAGGGCAAGGCTATCTGGAAAGCAGCCTTTTCATCCCTCAACATGAGCTTCAATATCCTGATGAAACATAGGGATAACATTCCACCATAGCCAAATCTTTTTAATCCTCGTCATGGGGACACACTCAGGATAACATGGTCTCCCTACTCAAACCCCAAGGGCCTATGATGTCGATAAGTATAAGATTTCGGTTAGATTTGGTCTTTCCACATATGATCATGGTTCAACTGGACATTCACCATCATTTTCAACATCATGTCTAGCCCAACATGAAATGGCTTACTAATCTCAATCCAATATAAGGGTGACCTAAAGGTCTTCTGTACAGGGCCTCAAAAGGTTAAATGCTGATCGTAGAGTGGTAGCTATTATTATAAGAAAACTCTAGAAATGGAAAGTAATCCACCCAACTCCAGCTAATGTTTAACACATAGTCTATCAGTATATCCTCTAACACTAAGATATTGTTCTCTATCTACCCATCTATTTGGGGGTGAAACATCATACTCATCCATAGTTGTATCCTGAATTCTTCATGTAGGCCCCTCCAAAATTGTGATGTAAAATATGCATCATAATCATATAAAATATTTGGTGGTACCTTAATGAATTCAAATGATATCCCTTCCATAAAACATTTCTAGACACTCCCCCAAACTCAACTCCCGAATGGTAAGGAAGTGTGACGACATCATGAGTCATTCAACTATCACCCAGATAGCATCATGGATCTCACTATCTAAGGCATCCCTATCACAAAGACCATGGATATTTAATCCCATTTCTAATTCAAAATCTCAAGAGGCTATTTTAAACCTGCCTAAACCTAGTTCTCATCATTCACCAAAAAATATGTGAGACACTGTGATAAAAACTCAGACACACTCCATCTCATGATAGCACACAAAAACTACCATTTAAGGTCCCCACACATCTTCCCTACACCAAGATGTACAGCCAAAGGAGAAGAGAGAAACTCCCTTATCACCTCCTCTCATATCATTACCAGAACCATCGATCATCCTATGAAAATGATAACATGATTCCATCCTTCAGAAAATCCATTTGTTAAAATATCCTAAGGATATCTTATCATGAAGAACCTCACAGTCGATGTATCCTAACAGAGCCTCCATCACACACTAGAGAAGCATAGTATTCAACACTATTAATTGAAGAATTTTTATTCCCCTCTCCTCCATGAGGGTTAGTTTTAAGGAATCCAACTACTCAGGTGCCTCCTTCACCAAAAGAAATATAACTTCCTACTAAGGGAATATTACACCATGTTAACCTTTCTAATGGTATAGACTATCTCGTAGTCATAGTTGTAAAAAAATTCGACTAGAATCCATGCCTCAGGTTCATATATCTATATTGAAATTTATACCTAAGGATATTATGGTCTATGTAAACAAAAAAACTCTCCCAAAAGACAATGCATCCATATCCTGAGAGAAAATACTAATGCTACCAACTCCAGGTTATGAGTCACATAGTTATTCTAAAGGGGTCTCAACTAGATTGACCTATATGCGATCAATTCCTTCTTATGTATCAACACACTTATAATTCCATCTCTATAGGAATCATAATACACTATATATTCCACACCCTCCTCTTATAGTCTCAATATAGGGGCACTGTTCAACCTAAATCTCTATTACTCAAAGCCTCTCTAACATTTTCTGGTCCAGGTAAATGGATTCCCTTTCTATGTCAGGGCAGTCAAAGGGGAGTCAATCCTTGATAATTCCACCATGAACCTATTATAGTACCATGAAAATACTAGGAAATTCCTCACCTCTAACATTCTCTTGGGTGTCTCCAAAAAATCTTCATCAATCTTCACAAGGTATACATGTAATGCTTGATTAGATATGACACTCCCTATATATTGAATCTCATGGAACCTAAAATAAAAATTTGAGATAATAACCTAAATTTAGTGATCCTAGGGTAACTCTAGGAACAACCACTAGTGATCTTCATTCTCCTACTCTGATGCATAGTGGATGAGTATGTCATTAATGAAGACAAAAACAACTTGGTCCAATTAGGTATGGAAGATATATTTAATTAATAAAATGAATATGGTAGGGGAATTTTTTATGCTGGAATGCATCACTAGGAAATCATAGTGTCTATAGTGACATCTGAACGCAAGTATTAGAAAATAAACCTTGAAAAACCTCAATTAGTGGTAGCTAGACCTGAGATTGATCTTTGATAACCAACTCACACCTCATAACTATTTAATTAGGTCATAAATCCTCAATAGGGGTTTTTTCTTAATCATTTCCTATTTCAGGTGATAAAAATTCACCCAAAGATTTATGCTCCCATCTTCCTTTTTCAAAAACAAATCTGGATATTCTTGGGTTAATAGACTAGGTGAAATAAAAACCTTTTCTTAAGTGTCCTCCTACTACACCATAAAATCCCAAAGATCTATAGGGTCCATTTCATATTCTTCATAATATGTTTTTATGGTCCAATGGTGAAATTTAATGAAGAATTATACCTACAACATCAAATTTAGTCATAGAATGTCCATGAGGAAGAAGTCTATAAAGTCCTCCATAATTGAAGGAATTTATATTCCTAAATATCCCACTACACTGAGGGATAAAATACTTCAATAATGGATTGTGGGTTGTATCCTTCTTTTCTCAAGGCCCACTCACTCAACCATAGGACCTATCTCACTAGTAAAGAAGAATCTCATCCCATGTGTTCGAAGGTATTTGACCCACCCATGATGACATTTCATTTATTCTATAAAGGTCATAAATCGGTCTATGTTCAAGATGACATCATAAGGTTTCATAATAAATATCAATTGATCCCATGTGAAACTATCAGCACACAAAAATATATCACACTACTAACATATAAGTGATATCAAATAATATCAGACAATTTGAAAATCTAGAAAATGCAGCTGACATAAGGTCTCAATGGGGAGCTCTAGCTCTCACATAAGGGATACAAAAATGAAGGAATGACTCTCACATATGTCTAAAAGTTCTATATAAAGTGTAGATTAAAAACATAACATACCACGTATATTCTTCTGAAATACTAGGCTATAAACCTCTATGGCATATAGCTACCTACAGCCCCATCTTCTAGCTCCCTGATAGTCGCATGGGACACCTATTTGTGGTGGTGGAAATAAATCATAGGTTCACCCTATACTAGAAGATCCTCCACCTAGAGCTCCACCTGATCATTTTTCAAATGTGACTCCCTAGGACCCACCCTAGCAATGCATGGTAGAACCTTTATCACAAATATACCTCTATTTTTGTAGTCCATACATGACCTTCCTTCCCTCCTTAACATCATTGTTCTGGAAATCACATGTCAAGTGACCTCACTCATCACATGAATTTTATCACCCCTCTCCAGACTATCTTGGTCCTCTATGCAAACCATGTGTTGCATATCCACATAACTGAGACCAACCATAGGAAGATATCAAATTATAAGATCATGTAGAATGGTTTCATCTAACTACTGATGATGACTCAGCCCCATGATGCCCACTCCCAAATCTAGATGCATAGTGACCCTCAGATAAGAATATCTCTTTCACCATCACCTTCTCTAGCACTCTAGTATAGGTGGGAATGCACGGGGGGACACACAGAAACATATATCTCTAAATATATCCTACTTTAACTTCTATTATTGTATGTAACCATCTCACACCATGTTGAGGGGGTACCATGTAAGGTCAGTAGACATCATAGCATACTCAACAACTAACATAATACCATACTACAGCTCCAGTAACTCCCAAATCAGAACTAAGTGCAATAACAGGGGACACTAATCCCCACAAAATAGTTTTTGGATGTTTGACAATGACAGTATCATCTCATCATTGGTCTATGTAACCAAACTCCACCAATTCACATATACTATATGGAAAAGAATATATTCTAGCGTAACCATCTGATATTTTAGGGTCCTCATTTTCCCAAATTATCATAACACCAAATCAATTCAATCCTCTACTACCTTAGGATCTCACTCACTACAGAACCTCAGAAGCCTCTGGTATTGAAAATCATGTTCTGTGATTATCCTAAATGAATTATCATTCTACCTTACTGGTATAATTTACATTGGGACAAGAACGGGCATTTCTACCTGCCCTCCAAGAAGAAAGTTCTCATGATATACCAACTTAATTGAGGCCTCATCACTCCTCAGGTCATCATCATGAAACTAAATCAGCAACCTAGATAGATATCATTACAAAAGAATAATAAAAGTGACCAAAAATTACTATGGTTTGATGGATATAAATATTTATAGGGTGATAACTCAAGAAGGTTAGTTAAAGGACTCAATCATATATAATTAATGTACTAAGTTCCCTATAACTAATTTCTCAGTATATCAATTTGAAAAGCCTATAGTCATAGACATAGTAAATTGATGCTTCAGCCTCCACACAAACAACAGGTTCCCTATCTAGAAATCCACACTCGTGACACTTTACAGTATTTCACTAAGTCCAAAAAATCCTCATAAGGGGAAAACTCCAAACACTATCCCAATGAATGAACTGATTCAATACCATTCTGTAATGACCCGACCAAACGAGCCTTCCGGGATAGTAGAAATTTTGGCTGACACAACACCAAGCCTACCTCTATGGCAAGGGATTGGGGACAAGAACCTAAAAGGAAGAACATAAATGGGAGGCCTTTTCTAATTATACATGTATTCATGCATTCAACCATCACCAGGTAAAAGTTTATGAGATTATAAATAAAAGGTTTTAACATTTAGAGATAAACCATGCGTGAAAAAAACTCTAGGGAATACATCAATGTAACATAGAATGAAACCAAAGTGTAAAGTGGAGAAATACATGCCAAACCAGAAATGAAGTCTCAGTCTAAAAACAAATGGAATAAAGTAAGATGAGAGATCTTGGGTCCTAATCTCCATGATCAACCATCGCACGTGGTATTTGCATTTGAGTATCCCATTTTCCTTCAAAATAACCATTGAACTATCCATCATATTCATAACACAAACACATGTGTAAAATCCAACATAGTGGATAATATATACATACTCAGTAAGAATATCCAGAAACCAAATGGGAGAAAAGAGAGATATGATATAAGTAGTCAGAATAACCTAAAAAAAGAGTGAAACAAATCCCAACATATATATATATGTGTGTGTGTGTGATTCTAAAAATAACCTAGATGACATAGAAAGGGTATCTACATCTCACAACCCAACTCAAGTCGACCAGTCTACCAAAAGATACAAATATTAGATATCTCATACCCCAAACATCTCATGTATCCTTCAAGGTAACTATATGTATTACCCACACACCTCCACTACGATACATATTAAGGGGGTCAAAATATCCAATATAGTTTGAATTCCCTAGTGCATTAGGGGGTTCCACTCAGTAGGTATAAGACCCATACCCTAATACACCAGGGGGTTACTACTTAGTATTTATAGAAACCATGCCCTAGTCGATCAAAGAATACCAAAAAGCAGGTAGATGACACATGCCCTTGTCCCTCACGGGGTTCCACTCAGTAGGTAGAGAACCCACTCCCTAGTCTGTTAGTGGGTTCCACTCAGCTAGTAGAGGACCAACACCCTATTCTATCCGGAGAGCACCACTCATCCCATGTATATAGTATGGCGACCCACTCTCTAATGAAATAGGGGGATTTTAAACTCAGAATCTCCCTAATGATCCCACCTGATCACTTCCATCATCAAGCATCACTTAAAGAAGCATCACACTCAGAAAATCCCATATCATATCTCCAAATACACTATGAATTATACCATAATGTTCTATGTGGAAAAATACTCATGATAGGCTACTCATAGGCTAAAATATGTATCCTAATAAATTAGATAAACAAGGGGTAATTTTCTCATAGTGGGTACATGGTGGGTATGTGGTCCCACACTGTTGTCTGACCATGTTTACCTATGGACATAGCTAGGAGTCCATGTCACTTTAAATGGCTTATAAGATGACCACATGGCATGTCTCATCCACTAGATTTTTACCTATGTGCTCTTAGATGTTCCTATATTTTTTGGGTCGCTCCTTATACTATGTCAAATCATGTACCAAGCAATATACCTGGTCATTCCCAAGTACCGACACATACTCATGTACTCCAACTCTACATGGTATGTCCTCCCATATGGGTTCTAGGATTTATAAATCTAGCACATTGATTAGCTGAAAAGGGAGGCTCATGTGACATGTGGGTCGAGACACAAATAATGTGATACTTAATTCTATATGTAACCCTAGTTCCACAACTAAGGGGGTAACACAACATGTGTTCTTCTGTGTTATACAATGTATAGTAAGGAATTTCTAAGATTCCCAACATTATTCCATGATAATTCTAGATTAATACTCTCCATCATGATCTAAATCAGTTAATTGGCCTAAATCAAGGGGATTTCCCTCTTTTCATCGATTCTAATCCTCTAGTGTCTAGAAATCAGAAATTAGTCATTTGCAAGATGCATGCACACCATCAGCCACTCGATCTCATCACCACTCTGAATAGAAATTTGATGAAGAATGACACACAACCTATTATCCATGCTAATCATCCCTAGATATTTTAATATCTAAATCATACATTCATTTGACATTAATTCATGGTTTCAATCACTCTCTAACCCACCCCAAATAATTTCTATCACAACCCCATTGGAAAATTTTGAAGAACATGAATAAAATAGTATAATGAAGCACTTAAAAAGTTGAATCAATACTTAGACCAGATATATTGGAAAATTATTATAAATTAGGGATTATTATGTGTGATAACATTTCAATAAGGGAAGAATGATACTAGACCAATATAATAAATTATTTGTGGGGCAAATGCGAAGAAAAAGGTTCCCAAATCAAAATAAATTAAAATATATGATTAAAAATTAAATAAAAAGGGTAATAAATCACGATTTATAATACCTACCATGATTATGGATAAATATTTGGTGAATAAGTCATTCCCTAGTGATGAGGATGATCTAATGTGTTCGCTGCCTATTAATCCTTATCGATTTGGTCATTATTTATCAGCCGATTTTTATTCTCCAATGAGAAACTCTCTAAGCCTCCTCATAGATATAGAAAGGTTTATTTGGATAGACCTTGAAAGTCATTGTAAGTTGGAATTTATATATTATTTTAATTAGTTAATTAAAAAAAACAAATAAATTATTTATTTATTTTAACTGAATGCACCTACCAACAGATGCCACAACCAGACATCCAATAATAAGCAACCTTATGTCATGCCTATGGTAAACCCATCATACTAGAATCAACCATGTTATCATATTTTTTATTTTAAGATATTATCAAGATATTCCCTATTATTTATAGACAAAATTTCATACAAGATATTAATATAGTTAATATTTTTATAATATCCATTATGGGCTCATCAGGCCTTTAAATCTTGTGTTGTCTCACCACTAGGATCCAAAAATATTCTTTAATATATTTCAAAGTCTTATAAAAAAATAGGTTCACTAAAATTATTTAATAAATTTCCACCAAAATAACATCTTTTCTTTCAATAGTGGGTATTCAAGATGAATTTTTCATGCGTTATGCACTCAAATAAACTTATAATAAATAACATGATCCTTAAGAGGATAACCATATATTCCTCCTATATTTAGACATTAACCACAATCAGAATGGTTAGAACTTGGTAATATGTTTCATAAAATGAATAAACATTTATATGAATAAAAAATAATATAATTTTTAAAATTAAATAATAATACCTGAACATTAATCTAAATAATTCCATAAATAAATATCCTCAAAATTCATCAAATATTTTAAACAAATATTGAAACCCAAATATTAAAATTATTTGATCACATACTCTTCCAATTTAAATATAACATTTATCTCCAAATAATACAGATCACTCTTAATGTATCATACCCAAAATGTATATCCCCCAATCATATAATCACTAATAAATGTTAATCATTTTCATAAATAACCTAAATCATCATAAATCCACATTAAAATCATATTTTCTTCCAAAATTTAATTCAACCTATATTCTTCAATTAAAATCTCATAATTATCCATTTTCACTAGTCATATAATGTTCCAAAAAATAATGAAATCTTTTGTTAGTAACATAGTCACAAAATCTTTCTTAAATACCATGTTTATCTATATAATATGTTCCCAAATGTTAACAACCCATAATTACCTCATCATCAAAGATAAGATAAACTTTAAAGGTCACCAACACCGTTAAACTTATGTCCCCAAAATTAATGGTATTATTCATCAAATAATACTTCACATTAAACATTAGGGTTTCACGTACCTCAACCTAATAAAACATCTCCAGAAATATCATTAATCACTTAAAAGTTTCATTACTTAAAACCTCAAAAGTAGTTTCTAAAACATTGAACTTATAATTAACCATAGTGTTATAAACCCATGATTGAATCCATAACTCTTAAGATAATGTGACATGGAAACAAAATAATCTCAAAAGTTATGTAATAACTTATATGATACTAACTATAACAACCTTGAACCCACACATTTTGATCTGGTACTTATAATAGAAACTTTACATATTTTCTATTGATGTGGATGAATGTGACCCAATATTTTCCTATCCAAAATTTACAACATCAAATGATGTATTGTATCACTTACATACTAAAAGACGTTTTATTCTTAGATTTTTAGATAATTATGAAAAACTATTACATAAAAAATATCCATAGGTTCAAAAGATTAGATTTCTCACTCTACTAATCTTTTAATATTTCACATTAATTCAACTTCATGATATATATAAAACTATTATAGACACTATTCATATAACATCATACTTGATAACTTGGGGAAAAGGAAACATATAAAGGGTGATATAAAATTCTCTTCAAGGGTAAATATAAAAATAAACAAGTGAATGTAATCAGTAAGAATAAAATGAGTTTAAGGTTATGATGAAATAATAAAAGTGCATGAGAGTATAATAAGAGAATTGATCACCATAAATACTTGGATCATCAAACATGAACCATAGATTAAGGCTTTAACATAGACACGAATCATTGGTTTCAATAATTATGAGTCATGTAATGTCAATATTGATTCAAGGAATCATTAAAACCCAAATAAGAAAAAAAATATCTGTTTATATCTTGAAACATTATATTCATCGAATCCTTACAGGACCCTTACTAATAGAATAACCATATTGTCAAATTTCATACCCAATGAATTGAAGTGTTATATGGGTGCACCCATTATATAAGCTATATCAGGCTCACCCAATAGCTATAATCCCGATCAACCTATTATATAAACAATGTACAAGAACCAAAACATGAATAAAGTTCATAGATCTTTCATTTCATGAAAAGAATCATAAAGACAGCCATTACTCATTACAAAACTTGATTAACCTGTAGAATAAAAATGGGTTCCATGATAATCTCTTAGAAACAATAATAATTGATTAATCTAATGAATGAGGATGGTATAAATAAAAAACATCCCCAATTGAGTATAATTAACATCTAGGGTTATATAAATTTATGAATTTAAATTAAGTTAAAAGATCACTAAAAACATTCTTTAGGAAAATAACCTTTTCACTTTTAAAATTAGTATTAAAAACTTAAAACTCACAAAATTTTGCAAAAAAACTTTTTAATAAAAAATAAATTGTAAAATTATAAAGGAAACATGGAAAAAATTAACTTTCATAATTTTGGTAAAATCCATTCATGTTGTAAAAATTAAAAACAAATAAATCATTCCAAACATTTTGTCAAGGGAGTCAAAAGTGACTCACTTGAAAAATTCAAAGAAATTTCCTTCTAATTTTTTTTAAAGAATTAAATGATAATTTAAAATATCTTTATAAAACTATTTATACTTAGAAAAAAACATTTCTTAAATCATTTTATAGAACATATATATGAAAGATAAAATTCATGATCTAAAAGAGGGTACAATATGAGTATCATTTACAAAAAAAATCTTTAATGTTTCATTAATCAATAAGAACAAAAATAAAAACATAAAATGTAAACCAAATTCAAAACCATATGAGTGTAATTGAACAATTTTCTAGAAAAAAATAACAAATTATTCCATATAATGAAACCATGAATATAAAAAATCCAGAAAAGAAAGGATATTGTAACATAAATTCTTTCACACATTTTTAATTTTTCAATCATAAGCCCTATGAAAAAATAAATTATAATTAAAAATTAAATATCATAAACATAAGTATATAGAGGATATAAAATGTAAATGGGGAGTTATATTCACCTAATAAAATAATATTAGATAATATCATAAACATATGTCCCAAAAAAGGAAGTTGGGATGATTAACCATTACAAAGATTACATCGATGAATTGAGAGTTAATCAATGGAGAGATTATGTGTAATAAATGTAAATGAAAAAAAACAAGTGAAAACAAAATAAAATACAATTATATTTCTTGTAAAATGTAATCATACAATATCAAATATAATAAAGAAGTAATATTACCCAATGAAAGGAAATTTATTTAGGATACCGCTTAACGCTTGGTAACTTTCATATCAAATACCCAGGGAAAAATATTTAAAATTGAAACTTAAAATACCTTGAAGTATATGGGATTAATTATATAACATATAAAATGTCATTTTACACATTTTAAAAACACAATTTGGGGCATAAAAATAAATATGCTCTCAATAAAGGGAAATTGAGAAGAAATACCTTACTATTTTGGTATTCTCGGGATAAAAAACTCATGAAAGAGAGAAACTAATCTGGATTTTTAAATAACAATAATCTTTATAAAATTAATCATATAATACATTCATGGGAATTATATACACCACACAATATAAATTATTTGTCCATATAGAATATGTCTTATAGAAATAAAAGTGAGATGAGAAAGCCATACATTGAGACAAAACATTCAATATATGTCCTTTAAATCCTATATAATAAAATCAGTATTATTTTATGAATTATTAATAAAATTTAAATGTTTTAAAAACTTATACATAAATAAATCAATTCTATGTTGGGTGGTTTGAGTACATTTAGTTCATTGTTTCGAAATGGATTCAATACATTAACCATGGTCAAAGAAGTCATTTTTACATTGTATCCATAATTATAATAATGAAATAATATTAATTTTTATAAATAAATTATATTTTTTAATCCAACCATGAATAATTTTTATAAAAAATGAACAACATTACAATCATAAAGACAGTTGGTCATACATACACTTGAGAAACATTTTTATATTTCGATGATCATTACAGGAAAAAGTTAAGTATTGTTTTATATTTCCATAATGATCATAAAATAATGAATATCATATTATTTTTCAAAATAATATTTTATATATAATTCATGTTATGTGGTGATAAAAAATAATTGTATCTCTTCATCGAGACGGTATTCCACACATATGCACAAACGAGATTATCATTTTTCAGTTAGTGGAGAGGAAAAAATTAAAGGATATATTATCCTTCTATAATGATAAATATGTCATGAATATAATATATAAAAAATAGTTCCAAAATTATAAATATCCATTAGATACAATTATTGAAAATTAATTACATCAGTTTGTGAGGTGGTAGTCTGTCGTACACATGAATGATGGTTTTGTTTCGTATTTGGTAGAAGATAAGATGAATGTTGGTTATTACATTAACATAATAACATATATGTACGTGGTATAAACTTATGTTATTATATTATCATGATTTCAAAATGTTTTAAGGATGTGGAGCAATAAATAAAACAAAACACTCAGTTAAGAATGATACCTCTTCTTGGGAAGACCTTTTTAGGTTTGCAGCAACATTCTTCCTATGATAGTTTTATAGTTAAAATATTTTTGGGTGTTGTGAGGGAAGTGGTGAAGTTACTTTTTTTATGAATATTGCAACCTAAAATTCTTTCTAAGTGATAAGTGTATAGGATAGTGTGGCCTTTTATAAGTGGGGGAGAGGAAACACTTGGATATTTTGAAAGGAAAATGTTATACCCACATTTTATATATTCCAAAATGATCTAAAATAGACCATTATCAATACATATATGATATAAAGAATAAATATGGTGATAAAATACATTTTATATAAGTATTTATATTATTTTAACTTCTAAATTTTTAGGTTAAACTCACCCAGCCCTTGGTAAACCCATTTTAACAATAACCACAGTAAAAGACTTTAACTATTTTCACTACTCACTATGACCAAAAAATATTTTGACCACATAATATAATTTAAATTATTAAAATTTAAATTATGGGATCCATTTTATCAAATTAAATTCCCAATGTTTCATGATTTAATTTAAAATAAAACCTTCATATCCAATGAAAACGTGTTTTTTCAAGAAACATTTTTTCATGGACAAAATGATCATATATTAACTTTGTGACTAGTAATAATTATTATATGAAATTAAATTAAGATTTATATATCTAATATATAAAATTATTTTAAATAATTATTAATTTTTTGGTTATTTTAATTAAATATAAGGTATAATCATTATTCACATTAATATAGTTTTAAAAAAATGTGTTTTCAATCCTTAAAATAAACATATATTAAAATATAGTATAAAGATGATTCCAAATTATTCAATTTAATAAAATATAAAAAATGAATTATTATTTCATTTTAAATAAAAAAAATTAGGAATGTTAAATTAATTTAATTTATAAAAAAAATGACAGTTTTATAAAAATTACTACTTTTATGTATTCACTAAAAATCAATATTTTCCAAAAAAATATAAAAACATATCTCTAACATAATTTTGAAATAAGTATTTAAAAAATTATATAATTTTATAAAATCCATTTTATAAAATTTATAGAATCTAATTATAATATTTTCCCACAAAATAATCATTTTCATAGAAAAAATATTTTTGGATGAACAAAATGGCAAACGTAAAATTTAGTGATTATTTACTAAGAATTTATTGATACATTTATATTGTGTGGGACCTATATATATATATTATAAATTATTTAATCATATTCATTTCTCTGGTCTTAAATATTAGGTAATAATGGTAATATAATAATAAAAATATATTATCACTTGTTTGGGCTTGGTATTGTTGGCTCTATATGCTATCCAAAATGGTTGTCTTTTCTAAAACAATTTTGCTGTTACAATTAGAGTTTTGAAATATCAGTAAAATATTGAAATTTGTGTAATACAATTTACATTATTGATTAAATTTTATATTTATCTCTTAAAACCTAGTATGGACTTATCCATTCTCAATATTATCAATTTGCAACACTTAAAGAACCTTTTTCTTACTTTTCCTTTATTCTTCAAGGAATACATTAACATTTCAAGATTATTTGGATAATTGTATTGAAATATGAATTGATTTTTATGAATTGAATTATATTAAATTATTATTTTATTTTATTTTACTATTTAAATCTTTCTTTTTCTCTAAAAAATTTCATATCATTATAGATAAAATTTTAATAATATGTATTGTAATTATATTTGAACTATTACTTTTTCTAAAAAAAGGTGTAAAAATATTTTACTCTATCTCAAAAAAAATGAATTCATTTATTGACATTATAAAATCAATATTTAAGCTATATTAAGTACAACAACATGTTATATACCCATATCAATTTATTCATAACTTTCAAGACATATATTTAATAATGGTTTGTAAAGATTAATTTTAACTTAAACTCCTATTTTTTAAAATCAACTTTTTTACTCAACCTCTAATCAAATTGAATTCATATATTTAATTTTTCAAAAATATTGATTTATATCTCAAATATTCTAACAATTCCATATATTTATTAATTATTATAAATCACTATAGATACTTATAAAATGATGAGTATTAAAATTCAATTTAGTCTGAAAATATAATTTTCTAAATAAATTCAATTAAAAATATTTTAATAAACTTATAAATAAATTGAATTTGAACATTTAGTTTATAAAACAATTCAATAAAGCTTAAAACCATTAAGTCAACTAAAAGTATAATTTATAATATTCTAACGTCATTTTTATTTGAAATTTATATTATTCACAATTATGATATTTAACATCTTTAGGGGGTTGGGGATAGTGTTGTTAAAATTATTTGGGCTGGGATACAACCAAAAGAAGTCATATTTGAGGATAATTATGATCATAAAAGCCTATTATCCATCATGAATTTAGGCTTAGATTTGGAATCTTTGAATTATTCTCATGTAAATAATGTAAATAATGATACTTCAAATAACTAAAAGTTAGGGATTCATGATGAATAAACAAAAAATCCAAGGTATTCATTATAAGTAAATGCATGGATATATTAGTTACTTCCATTTCATTAGGTCTGAAGGTGCAATCTACGATTTCATCCTCCATGGAAAATGATCAGTGACTTAGGGATGGGAATACATCCAAGGAGAAATCTAAAAATATTTAGACTAACATGATTCAAACATCTTATGGAATACTTCAAAATAGAGAAGGGAATGTCGATATTAAGGTCAGTTCATAGCCTAGAATATGGGGAAATGATTTAATTAATGGTGAATTTTTATTCTTTATTCATTTTTGGTTGTGTTGGTTTCATGTTTTTTATGCATGGGAGTTGGATCTTATCCTAAATGAATATAAATCTCACTATTTACGGAACAACTTGATCGGTATGAAGATGATCAAGGATGTTTATAGGAAAGATTATGATTGCTCGTAATGGTCAGTTGTTTTTATGGGTTCATAAGATAATAATTTTCATCTTTTATATTGTTTTTTAGTGGTGATAAGATAAATTTCAGTATCTTTTAACCACTATAATGGTGAGTGCGCCTGTGTTTTTTTAATGAAATTTCTAGGGCCATGGGTTTTCTTCTCAAAATCCATGGATCCTTTCATTTATCACCATAATGTTATATATCAATATAAATCCATGAATATAAATATATTTATATATTAAATAAATTATTTAAACATATAAAAAATATAACATTATTATGAGAAACATTACTTATCCTTAAAAAACATTATTTAATTTAAGGATTAAAAATATTTATTTTCAATATAAAATGATTATCTAATTGGTCATATTAAATTTCCTAAATTGATTATATAATTGGTATCATACCTATATTTTTAGAGACCATGTGATGAAAACCCTAATAATTATATAGTTGTTAACACTAAAAGCCAAATAACAGATGCCCTGAATAGTAAAAAAATGGTGAAATTAACATTTTAGTTTCTTATCTAAAACACTTCATACATCTATAAAATTATTCATTTTATTAAATCATTTATTTAAAAATAATAATAATATTTAAATTTTTTCATTCTTTTTATAATTATGCTTGATGCAATGATTCTCATGGGAGATACCAAGGAAATATGTTTCAAGATTATAGTGTTTTATTTAATTGTTTCTATTATCCTATTGTACTTGTATTAATATTATAAAAAAAATTCATTCTTATTTTATAATGTTATCTTATAATTAAATAAAATAATATTCATTTATTTCGATTTTACACTCAAGTTATATTTATAATGAAATGAATTATATTATGAAAAAAAAATAATTTAGGAAAATAAAATACATACTAATATTCAGGTTATAACATCCACCCCCCTTAAATATATTGATTTCTAAAAAATTGTATTCATTTTAAAAACAAATATAAAAAATTATACTTTCATATGTTCTTATATAAACTCTTCATACAAATTATTCCTTCATAAATCCTCATAAAATATTATTGTCTTACTATATAATAATTTCTCATTATCATCAAAAATTTCAACTACTATAGTAAATTCAATGTTCATAATATAAAACAAAATATTTTATATTAAAGATATTTTAATTCTTTTATAGAATGAAATTCATTCCTTAAAAAGTATCCCTACTTTTATTTTTGATAGTTTCACCATCTATGTACAATGAGGGCTCATGAAGTGAAGTAACACACTAAACCTTTTCAAAAACATTTTCTTCTCTTGTCTAAATATAATTAGTATAATTATATGAAAATTGATACTAACAAAAATATAGTTTTAAAAACGTTTCATTTTTTATCTAAAGTTTTGAAAAATCAAAATGAACTTGGTTTTTATAACATAATATGATAGGATCTTATTTGAATATTTCAAAACATTGTTCATTTAATATAACTGTAAAATTTTTAAAACTAAAAAATAAAAAAATGAAAATATACGCTATTTTAAGATCTCCTTTCTTGGAAGATTTTTCCAAATTATTAATTTCCTGGTATAAATATGATATTATAAAAATTTGGTGAATTCCCTGATGATAATTTATAAGTCTAGTGAGATGAAAAAGATAATATTTTAAAATTTGAACAAAACCATTAAATGTTCCCTCAAAATTTTGAGGTAAAAAAGAATTGTTTTATATATCATATTGTTGTTTCAAAGTTATTTGAATATTCTAATATGTACTAAAATAACATGAATAAATTTATAATATAATTATTATAACTAAATAATTTTTAAGGGAGATGAATGAAGTGAAATATATTTTTCGATCCATTTGGGGAAAAATCAGCATACAAATTTTAAAAAAAAAAATATTTAATTTGTCGATAAAATTTTTGAATAAACAATATAATAAGAAAAACTAATTTTTAAAACCAAATAAAATATCATGTAAAATTTATCCTAAAAATAACTATGAATATTTATTATTATAATAATGTATACTATAATCATAAAGTTATCATAAACCTTATCTCTTATATTCTATGGCAAGATACAAATCCCTATGGATTTGAAACATTAATCACCATATGTCTAAACATTCTATATTATTTACACCCATTTGAATTATGTTAATCAAACTATATACTAAATACTAATGTTATCTAAACCCATCTCTAATTCAAAATATTAAGTCCTGAACATAATCATCCCATAATTGCATATTTTTATAAAAATATTACACCACTCAAAATCCCATACCCATTTAGTCAAAAATTTTATATGATTGTGAAATATAAAGTTTAACAATAAATTACAAGAATCAAACTTTTTGTCACACCCCGACTGCGGATACCCTTATCTTACTCTTTTCTTGGTCTCGGTCTGAATTTTTTTTAACGTTTATTTGTGTTGAAGGGTTTCGTGCCAGTGCGCGGTCATCGCATCATTAGCGGTGACCGTGCGGTTGGCCCGGGTGACTACGTGTTCGCCCGACGTTTAAATTTGAGAATTTTATGTTGTCATTTTATTATTATTATTATTTATTATTTTATCATTATTATTATAAAGTTTATTTATTATTATTGTTATAAAGTTTTATTAATATTATTATTATAAATTTTTATTATTGTGAAGATTATATTTTATTCTTTTATTTAGTCTTCTATTATTATTATTATGGTTATTATTACAATTATTATAAGGTTATTACAATTATTATTATTATTATTATTATTATTATTATTATTATTATCATTATTATTATTGATTATGTATATATATATATATAGTTTTTTTTGTTTAACCCCCCCCCAACCCTAATTCCTATTCCTGTAGCCGCCACCCCATCCCCCGTTTTCCTCTGTCTCTCCTTTACCGCACCGAGCAGCACCCCAGCGCCATGCCGCCCCGGCCGCGCTCTCCCTGTTCCAGCGCTCCCCTCTCAGCCCGCCCTCCGGCTTCCGTCCCGGCTTCCCCACGCCGCACCTCCTCCTTCCTCTCAGCCGCACCCAGCCACCGCCCCGGCCGCTCCTCTTCCCTGCTCACCGTCCCGACTCGCCCAGCCCCGCTCCCCTCGTGCCGACCGCCGCACCCGCGTGACCCGGAGCCCCACCTCCGTCCGGCTCCCGAATCCCCTGCGCGTTGCGCCGTCCCGGACCTCCTCCGGCAAACAGTCCCGGCGCACCCCCCAGCCCTCCGCTGCGGCGCCCGAGCCCTTGCCCTCCTGCGTGCGTGGCCTCACAGCCCCCTCGTCGCTGGCATCCCGGCGTTCCCCCCCCCCATGTCCAAGCCTCGCTTCCCGTCTCGCTGCACCCGCCGGAGCCCCAGCCTCATCCCGGCTTCTCCGGCCTCCCCTCCATCAGCGCCGACCCACTGCCCCGCCTCCCGGCGTCCTGAGTCTTGCACCAGCCGCGACGGCCCTCTCCCTTCCCTCTCCCTCTCTCGCCCCACCGGCGCCCCAGCCTCACACCGGCTCCGTTCCGGCGAACAGCCCTCCGCGCGACCCCTCCGGCCTCCGCCCAGGCTGCCGCCGCTGCACCCTGTCCGCTCCCCGACCTCGCCCTTGCCAGAACCGGCCGCCCCTGCCCTCGGACTCACCCCCTGTTTCGGCTGGCCCGCGCTACCTCCCTCCGCCGCACCAGCAGCGCCGGCTCGCTGCCCCGCGTGGCACCCGCACCCCCTATTTCGGTTCCCCCTCCGAACCTTGTAAGTTTTGGTTTTGCTTTTTTTTTATTATTGTTTTAATCTTACTTATTTACGTTTTTCTATATATATAATGTTTTAATATCTTTATATTATTATTATTATGTTAATATTTTTCTATTATTATTATTATTGGTATTATTACATTGTGTTATTATTTTCATCATTATATTATGTTATTTATTATTATTATTATTATTATTATATTATGTTAATTATTATTATTATGTTAATAATATTGCATTATTCTTATTATTATTATATACTATTATCATTATGATTATGTTAACAATATCAATATTATTATTATATTATTATTGTTATTATGATTATGTTAATATTATAATTATGCTTATTATATTATTATTTATATTATTATTTTTGTTATTATTATATTATGGTTATGTTATTATTATTATTATCATTATATTATTATTATTGTGATTATATTATTCTTATATAATTATTATGTTAATATTATTCTATTTATATTATTATATTTCTAAATCATTATTATTATTATTATACTATTATATTATTATTGTGCTAAATTATTATTGTTATTATTTTTGTATGTGTTATTTAACTATATATTGTTTAATTGCTTATTTGTTTATTCATTAATTGACTAATTAATTTATTCATTTATTTACTTATCTATTTATTTATTTATTTATTTATTTATTTTCCTTTTTATTCCATCTTGGTGTTTTTATTTACTTAGAATTAATCCTTTTTCTGTTGCGGGTTGAGTAACATGTACCTTTTCACTGTTCAGCGTACACAGTTAGTCCGCAAGGATCCGTTCTACTTTCCGTTGGGGTTCCGTCGCGTCCGCTCCTTGTTTGAGGTAGGTGAATTCAACTGTTTCCTTTCCGAGGTACCTTGCTGATGCTTTAATTGTTTTAAATAAATTTTATTCCATGATTCGCGTGTTTATGATATCCTTGCGCGGCTTATTTTGATGTTTTAAAAGTCTATAGTTTTTGTTCGAAAGTTAAGTTTGAAGCAATTATATTTTATGCCAAGGTAGTTGTGCACTAGATATTGTCCTGCACTTTTTATTGTTTATATAGTGCACCTGTTTAGGCATTTCCAGCTAACGTGGAACTAAATGCTTATGTTCTCTTATGTTATCATTGGTTGTCTTGAGCGGTGTTTTCTTTTTGTAAAGAAAGAATCATTATTGGATCTTATTATCCTGTGCTGGTTCGTTTTATGAAATTTAGTATTATTTGGAAATGTTGTCGTGCCCCTTTACAGGCTGGACGCACCATTGGATGTTGACACATCCATGGGTGCACCTGGTGCACACATGGATGTGCCCTCAAATGAAGATGGTGTTTGAAATTGTTACCATTTATTTTTATTTTTATTTTTATTTATTTTTATTTTCTCGAGATCTTGACTTTTCTAAATGGTTCTTGGTTACAAAATGTTTTCGCCTCTTTTTGAGACACATCGAACTTGTTTTAAAAGAAATATACGAAGATATTCCCGTTTGGCCCTTTACTTAATACAAAAACAGTGTTTTGAGTTATTTAAAATGATACTGTGAAATATTCATGTAAAGATGTTTGTTTTTGAAAAACCAAGTGCTCGCTTGACAACTCCAGGTATTTTATAAAGTTGTTTTGATAATCAAATGACGTGAAGGCCCAGTTGGCGCTTTATTGAATGTGAAGTGATTATACATATAGATATATACATATACGTACTTGTGAGGGCATCTCTACAGGGGGACTTCCCTTCGAGGGTTGTCGTGTAGCGATGTCCGTGTAAGGGGTTGGCAAGTGCAGTGAGATGAGTCACGCGTGCGTGGGCCTCCCACTTACACAGTGTTACTAAAACCACCATGGGTTCCTGGGCGTCTTGTAGATTATCGAGTGACGGTTGCTTGCTAACCCTGATTAGACGGGTTGGTACCCCCTGGAGTTGTAGACAGGCCAGGAGGGATGTGCCACTGGTTGGCTATTAGGGCGGCCAGTTGGTTATTGACTATGGAGTACCACGCCGGCAGGTAGTCTGAACCCGAGTACGTCCAGGGGTTTTCTAGGGATGTTTAGGATCACCCATGGTTACTTGTTCACCTTGATTGTTTACTTTCAGTTATTCTTTACAGCTTATAGTGTTACTTGTGTCCTTTTGCACTACTATCATCTTGCATTGCTTGGTCACTTTCTATTTCACTGATTTACTTTCAGCCTGTACTGTTTACCTGTTCCTTTTTAGCACAGTCATAGTATCATCTGTATTTGGTTTTGTTTATAAAAACATGAAATGGTTTTGAAAGTGATTTATAGTGTGCTTTGGGTTTTTCAAATGGGGAAAACATGTTGTTTATTTTTAAATGTGAAAAATCTATTTTATAATTGTATTTTTCAAACCTGTGTCAACGGATTGCTTGGGAAAGGAAACTTTTGGATTCAGTGGTTTACTTTGGCTTACCTACTGGGCATTTTTAATGCTCACGCCTATATTATCATTTCAGTTGCTGGTCTTCCCTTGCTCAGGTCTTCTGTTTTGAGTCGCTCAATGTTGGAGCGAGGTTGCTCTCTAGTTGGGTGGTGACCTGAGAGGTCACATGGAGGTACGTGGTCGTGTGGCTTTTATTTCTTTTCCGTTGTTAGTGTTTATTTGTTCTATTCTATTTACTTTTGTTTGGGCTCAAATCGTTCCCACCTGCTAAATTTTGATGCCCGGCACTTGTTGTCATCCCGGGGGGATCGGGAACGCCCCTCGGGACTTGCCGCGGACCGGCTCGGGTGACCGGTTCAGGGTCGACCTGGGCTGGTTCGTGAAAAAATGGTATCAGAGGTGGTTCTTGTTATTTGGGTTGTCTGGTAGAAGGAGATTAGGACTGTCGGAACTCGAGGGGTATGTACGGGAAGAGCATCGTGAACTCTCGCTCGCACTGATCCTCGAGTTACCAGGGGTAGTTCGGGAATTGTGTCCTTGTCTTTCCTGGTTTGTCTTGGATTGAGAGATGATAATGGAGGCAAGCCGACGTTACATCGTAATTTCACATGGAGTAGTGACCCATGTGGAGTTCGAGTACGTGGTTTGAATTCCTCCTAGTGGTCGACGCTGACTTGGGACATGGCCCACTACCATGTCGCCAGGTTGAGTGTGACTACTAGTCCCTCATTTCAGTGATTGATGCAAATTTGGTTGCTGCTTTCGTTTTGGTTTGTGTGAGTGCATTGTTGGAAATGAAAAAGGTTTTTGAAAAATTGGATTGGTTCCTTTTAAAGGACTTTAAATATATGAAATGGGTTTTAAAACTGAAATCTCTTGATTTGGAAATCTGTTGTTTTCTCGGAACTGGTTAAAAATGATTTTGGTTGAAACCTCAGGTCCTCCTTATGGACATTTGCACATGTGTGGGAATGTATGGAAAGAGATGTGTATTGGTGCGAGTATTATTGGACAGTGGATGAAGACATGTGCAACGATTCATGGGATTACCTGGGTGTGTATTTGAAATTAAAGGCTTGACCTTGTTTTCTAAATTGGTTTTAAAGGGGAAACGGTTTTGGAAAGTTTTGGTTTGAAAGTGGATTGGTTTTGGGAAGTGATCTTGAAAAAGGGTGGTTTTGAAATCAAAAATGAAAAGGGAATTTTAAAGAGGAGATTTTATTTTGGGTTGTGTTGTATTTGATTGGTCCTTGTGCTGACTGTTTTTGATGAAGGCGCTTTTATTGATGTTGCTTCGATTTGATGTGGGTTTTGGCTTTGTGTTTTATATGTCGCTCAGGAAATGCCGCCCAGAAAGGTCCCTAAGGATTCTGATGGGTCATGCCCAGTTTTTGGTCCTCCTCAGACTTTGCCTATTCTCCATGGTGATCAGGGTCCGTTAGAAGCAGTGAAATGGCTCGAGGGAGTGGAGCGTGTCTTTAGAATATTGGGAACTCCCGATAATGTTAAGGTTCGTGCAATTATGAATTTGTTCGAGGGTCCATCTCTAGACCAGTGGAAGGTGGTTTCCCCACTATCGACGCAAGTTGAAATGACGTGGGATGTCTTTAGAATAGTTTTCATCCAATGGTTTGTACCTGAGGAAGTGAAGCTGGAGAAAAAGAGGGAACTTGTACATATTCAACAAGGCCAACAGACGGTGAGGGCATATGTTGACCATTTCAAGAAACTGATTCCCTTTTCTCCAGAGGTAGCGTCGCATGAGCTCATGAAGGTCTCTCTTTTCTCTGGGGGTCTTCGTCCAGAGATCAAGAAGAGAGTCCTCCCTTATAAAGACCTTTGTTTCGAGAAGCTGGTGGAGGAAGCTTTCTTGGCTGAGTTGGTTTCCGGTGTGCGAGTGGCTACTACTTCAGCATCCCCTGTTGTTGTTCATAAGAGTTCCCCCTCTGGTGAGGAAAAGGCGCCAGAGATACCTGTTCCTAATGAGTTATCCCCTTTGGTCCCAGCTTCCAGTTCATCAGATCGTTCGATGGTATGCTTTCAGTGTGGTCATTTCGGGCATTTAAAGTCAACTTGTCGCAACCCTCTGAAGACGTGTCATCGCTGTGGTTGTCTGGGTCATCTGGAGAAGTTTTGCAAGAAGCGTCGCTTGAAGAGGAAGTTGTGATGAGAGAATGTCAGTACCTGACTGTGAGGCAGAAGATGCTTCAGCCATCAGAGCCCCAGCCACAAGTTTCGGGGTGAAGCTCGCGCACAGTCAGGAGTCCCCAGGGGTGTGAAGCCTTGGTCCAGGTTTTGTGTTCCGTGTTAGGAGTGGAACAATCAAGACCTTTTAGTACTTGTTTTTATACTGTTAAGTTTTGACGTTGTTGTATGTTCATTGTTTTACCATGGGGTTATCATGGACTTGTTCTATTATAATCCAAGTAGCCTGGTTTATGTAAATGTGTTGTTTTTCTAAAAAGTGACAATGGACTTGTTCTATGATAAATCTATGTGGACTTGTCGTGGGAATGTAATATTCGAAATCGTGTATCCTTCTTAAAAGTGTGTTTGACTCTGCTATGAGTTGACCTCGTTTTAGTTATGTTGTCGATGTGGTTATGTTTTGTGGACTTCGGTGGATCATGTCTCCAATTTGATGTTGGTTAAATGTTTTTCTATGGGTTTTCCCTGGTGTTGAAGTTGTTGACTCTGGTCGAGGATTTAATGTCTTGACGGAAGTGTTGTTCTAATCGTGCTATAAGAGTTGGTTTGAATTGTTTGGGAGTTCCCGCGTCGACCCCCCCTTTTTCCCAGGGTTTCTATTTAGGTGGTCAACTTTCCTGCACAAGTTGAGCTCTTGTGGTGGGGAGAACCCCTTCGCGTTCTCCCCTCAATCTCGGACCCCATTTTTCTCTTGAATCGGTCGGGTGTGACCTGTGCTGAGTAAGGTCATCCCCAAGGTTCTGAGTTCTCTCTGGTTCCTTTAGTTCCGTTTGGGGCAAGGACCTGAATCTTGACTGACTTGTGGCTTGGTGACTTTCTGGGGGCAGAAAGTGTCTGTGGTGGGGAGAATTGTCACACCCCGACTGCGGATACCCTTATCTTACTCTTTTCTTGGTCTCGGTCTGAATTTTTTTTAACGTTTATTTGTGTTGAAGGGTTTCGCGCCAGTGCGCGGTCATCGCATCGTTAGCGGTGACCGTGCGGTTGGCCCGGGTGACTACGTGTTCGCCCGACGTTTAAATTTGAGAATTTTATGTTGTCATTTTATTATTATTTTTATTTATTATTTTATAATTATTATTATAAAGTTTATTTATTATTATTGTTATAAAGTTTTATTAATATTATTATTATAAATTTTTATTATTGTGAAGATTAGATTTTATTCTTTTATTTAGTCTTCTATTATTATTATTATGGTTATTATTACAATTATTATAAGGTTATTACAATTATTATTATTATTATTATTATTATTATTATTATTATCATTATTATTATTGATTATGTATATATATATATATATAGTTTTTTATGTTTAACCCCCCCAAACCCTAATTCCTATTCCCGTAGCCGCCACCCCATCCCTTGTTTTCCTCTGTCTCTCCTTTACCGCACCGAGCAGCACCCCAGCGCCGCGCCGCCCCGGCCACGCTCTCCCTGTTCCAGCGCTCCCCTCTCAGCCCGCCCTCCGGCTTCCGTCCCGGCTTCCCCGCGCCGCACCTCCTCCTTCCTCTCAGCCGCACCCAGCCACCGCCCCGGCCGCTCCTCTTCCCTGCTCGCCGTCCCGACTCGCCCAGCCCCGCTCCCCTCGTGCTGACCGCCGCACCCGCGTGACCCCGAGCCCCACCTCCGTCCGGCTCCCGAATCCCCTGCGCGCTGCGCCGTCCCGGACCTCCTCCGGCAAACAGTCCCGGCGCACCCCCCAGCCCTCCGCTGCGGCGCCCGAGCCCTTGCCCTCCTGCGTGCGTGGCCTCGCATCCCCCTCATCGCTGGCATCCCGGCATTCCCCCCCCCCCTGTCCAAGCCTCGCTTCCCGTCTCGCTGCACCCGCCGGAGCCCCAGCCTCATCCCGGCTTCTCCGGCCTCCCCTCCATCAGCGCCGACCCACTGCCCCGCCTCCCGGCGTCCTGAGTCTTGCACCAGCCGCGACGGCCCTCTCCCTTCCCTCTCCCTTCCCTCTCCCTCTCTCGCCCCACCGGTGCCCCAGCCTCACACCGGCTCCGTTCCGGCGAACAGCCCTCCGCGCGACCCCTCCGGCCTCCGCCCAGGCTGCCGCTGTTGCACCCTGTCCGCTCCCCGACCTCGCCCTCGCCAGAACCGGCCGCCCCTGCCCTCGGACTCACCCCCTGTTTCGGCTGGCCCGCGCTACCTCCCTCCGCCGCACCAGCAGCGCCGGCTCGCTGCCCCGCGTGACACCCACACCCCCTGTTTCGGTTCCCCCTCCGAGCCTTGTAAGTTTTTGGTTTTGCTTTTTTTTTATTATTGTTTTAATCTTACTTATTTACGTTTTTCTATATATATAACGTTTTAATATCTTTATATTATTATTATTATGTTAATATTTTTCTATTATTATTATTATTGGTATTATTACATTGTGTTATTATTTTCATCATTATATTATGTTATTTATTATTATTAATATTATTATTATTATATTATGTTAATTATTATTATTATGTTAATAATATTGCATTATTCTTATTATTATTATATACTATTATCATTATGATTATGTTAACAATATCAATATTATTATTATATTATTATTGTTATTATGATTATGTTAATATTATAATTATGCTTATTATATTATTATTTTTATTTTTATTTTTATTTTTATTATATTATGGTTATGTTATTATTATTATCATTATATTATTATTATTGTGATTATATTATTCTTATATAATTATTATGTTAATATTATTCTATTTATATTATTATATTTCTAAATCATTATTATTATTATTATACTATTATATTATTATTGTGCTAAATTATTATTGTTATTATTTTTGTATGTGTTATTTAACTATATATTGTTTAATTGCTTATTTGTTTATTCATTAATTGACTAATTAATTTATTCATTTATTTACTTATTTATTTATTTATTTATTTATTTATTTATTTTCCTTTTTATTCCATCTTGGTGTTTTTATTTACTTAGAATTAATCCTTTTTCTGTTGCGGGTTGAGTAACATGTACCTTTTCACTGTTCAGCGTACGCAGTTAGTCCGCAAGGATCCGTTCTACTTTCCGTTGGGGTTCCGTCGCGTCCGCTCCTTGTTTGAGGTAGGCGAATTCAACTGTTTCTTTTCCGAGGTACCCTGCTGATGCTTGAATTGTTTTAAATAAATTTTATTCCATGATTCGCGTGTTTATGATATCCTTGCGCGGCTTATTTTGATGTTTTAAAAGTCTATAGTTTTTGTTCGAAAGTTAAGATTGAAGCAATTATATTTTATGCCAAGGTAGTTGTGCACTAGATATTGTACTGCACTTTTTATTGTTTATATAGTGCACCTGTTTAGGAATTTCCAGCTAACGTGGAACTAAATGCTTATGTTCTCTTATGTTATCATTGGTTGTCTTGAGCGGTGTTTTCTTTTTGTAAAGAAAGAATCATTATTGGATCTTATTATCCTGTGCTGGTTCGTTTTATGAAATTTAGTATTATTTGGAAATGTTGTCGTGCCCCTTTACAGGCTGGACGCACCATTGGATGTTGACACATCCATGGGTGCACCTGGTGCACACATGGATGTGCCCTCAAATGAAGATGGTGTTTGAAATTGTTACCATTTATTTTTATTTTTATTTTTATTTATTTTTATTTTCTCGAGATCTTGACTTTTCTAAATGGTTCTTGGTTACAAAATGTTTTCGCCTCTTTTTGAGACACATCGAACTTGTTTTAAAAGAAATATACGAAGATATTCCCGTTTGGCCCTTTACTTAATACAAAAACAGTGTTGTGGGTTATTTAAAATGATACTGTGAAATATTCATGTAAAGCTGTTTGTTTTTGAAAAACCAAGTGCTCGCTTGACAACTCCAGGTATTTTATAAAGTTGTTTTGGTAATCAAATGACGTGAAGGCCCGGTTGGCGCTTTATTGAATGTGAAGTGATTATACATATAGATATATACATATACGTTCTTGTGAGGGCATCTCTACAGGGGGACTTCCCTTCGAGGGTTGTCGTGTAGCGATGTCCGTGTAAGGGGTTGGCAAGTGCGGTGAGATGAGTCACGCGTGCGTGGGCCTCCCACTTACACAGTGTTACTAAAACCACCATGGGTTCCTGGGCGTCTTGTAGATTATCGAGTGACGGTTGCTTGCTAACCCTGATTAGACGGGTTGGTACCCCCTGGAGTTGTAGACAGGCCAGGAGGGATGTGCCACTGGTTGGCTATTAGGGCGGCCAGTTGGTTATTGACTATGGAGTACCACGCCGGCAGGTAGTCTGAACCCGAGTACGTCCAGGGGTTTTCTAGGGATGTTTAGGATCACCCATGGTTACTTGTTCACCTTGATTGTTTACTTTCAGTTATTCTTTACAGCTTATAGTGTTACTTGTGTCCTTTTGCACTACTATCATCTTGCATTGCTTGGTCACTTTCTATTTCACTGATTTACTTTCAGCCTGTACTGTTTACCTGTTCCTTTTTAGCACAGTCATAGTATCATCTGTATTTGGTTTTGTTTATAAAAACATGAAATGGTTTTGAAAGTGATTTATAGTGTGCTTTGGGTTTTTCAAATGGGGAAAACATGTTGTTTATTTTTAAATGTGAAAAATCTATTTTATAATTGTATTTTTCAAACCTGTGTCAACGGATTGCTTGGGAAAGGAAACTTTTGGATTCAGTGGTTTACTTTGGCTTACCTACTGGGCATTTTTAATGCTCACGCCTATATTATCATTTCAGTTGTAGGTCTTCCCTTGCTCAGGTCTTCTGTTTTGAGTCGCTCAGTGTTGGAGCGAGGTTGCTCTCTAGTTGGGTGGTGACCTGAGAGGTCACATGGAGGTACGTGGTCGTGTGGCTTTTATTTCTTTTCCGTTGTTAGTGTTTATTTGTTCTATTCTATTTACTTTTGTTTGGGCTCAAATCGTTCCCACCTGCTAAATTTTGATGCCCGACACTTGTTGCCATCCCGGGGGGATCGGGAACGCCCCTCGGGACTTGCCGCGGACCGGCTCGGGTGACCGGTTCAGGGTCGACCCGGGCTGGTTCGTGACAAAATGGTATCAGAGGTGGTTCTTATTATTTGGGTTGTCTGGTAGAAGGAGATTAGGACTGTCGGAACTCGAGGGGTATGTACGGGAAGAGCGTCGCGAACTCTCGCTCGCACTGATCCTCGAGTTACCAGGGGTAGTTCGGGAATTGTGTCCTTGTCTTTCCTGGTTTGTCTTGGATTGAGAGATGATAATGGAGGCAAGACGACGTTACATCGTAATTTCACATGGAGTAGTGACCCATGTGGAGTTCGAGTACGTGGTTTGAATTCCTCCTAGTGGTCGACGCTGACTTGGGACATGGCCCACTACCATGTCGCCAGGTTGAGTGTGACTACTAGTCCCTCATTTCAGTGATTGATGCAAATTTGGTTGCTGCTTTCGTTTTGGTTTGTGTGAGTGCATTGTTGGAAATGAAAAAGGTTTTTGAAAAATTGGATTGGTTCCTTTTAAAGGACTTTAAATATATGAAATGAGTTTTAAAACTGAAATCTCTTGATTTGGAAATCTGTTGTTTTCTCAGAACTGGTTAAAAATGATTTTGGTTGAAACCTCAGGTCCTCCTTATGGACGTTTGCACATGTGTGGGAATGTATGGAAAGAGATGCGTATTGGTGCGAGTATTATTGGACAGTGGATGAAGACATGTGCAACGATTCATGGGATTACCTGGGTGTGTATTTGAAATTAAAGGCTTGACCTTGTTTTCTAAATTGGTTTTAAAGGGGAAACGGTTTTGGAAAGTTTTGGTTTGAAAGTGGATTGGTTTTGGGAAGTGATCTTGAAAAAGGGTGGTTTTGAAATCAAAAATGAAAAGGGAATTTTAAAGAGGAGATTTTATTTTGGGTTGTGTTGTATTTGATTGGTCCTTGTGCTGACTGTTTTTGATGAAGGCGCTTTTATTGATGTTGCTTCGATTTGATGTGGGTTTTGGCTTTGTGTTTTATATGTCGCTCAGGAAATGCCGCCCAGAAAGGTCCCTAAGGATTCTGATGGGTCATGCCCAGTTTTTGGTCCTCCTCAGACTTTGCCTATTCTCCATGGTGATCAGGGTCCGTTAGAAGCAGTGAAATGGCTCGAGGGAGTGGAGCGTGTCTTTAGAATATTGGGAACTCCCGATAATGTTAAGGTTCGTGCAATTATGAATTTGTTCGAGGGTCCAGCTCTAGACCAGTGGAAGGTGGTTGCCCCACCATCGACGCAAGTTGAAATGACGTGGGATGTCTTTAGAATAGTTTTCATCCAATGGTTTGTACCTGAGGAAGTGAAGCTGGAGAAAAAGAGGGAACTTGTACATATTCAACAAGGCCAACAGACGGTGAGGGCATATGTTGACCATTTCAAGAAACTGATTACCTTTTCTCCAGAGGTAGCGTCGCATGAGCTCATGAAGGTCTCTCTTTTCTCTGGGGGTCTTCGTCCAGAGATCAAGAAGAGAGTCCTCCCTTATAAAGACCTTTGTTTCGAGAAGCTGGTGGAGGAAGCTTTCTTGGCTGAGTTGGTTTCCGGTGTGCGAGTGGCTACAACTTCAGCGTCCCCTGTTGTTGTTCATAAGAGTTCCCCCTCTGGTGAGGAAAAGGCGCCGGAGATACCTGTTCCTAATGAGTTATCCCCTTTGGTCCCAGCTTCCAGTTCATCAGATCGTTCGATGGTATGCTTTCAATGTGGTCGTTTCGGGCATTTAAAGTCGACTTGTCGCAACCCTCCGAAGACGTGTCATCGCTGTGGTTGTCTGGGTCATCTGGAGAAGTTTTGCAAGAAGCGTCGCTTGAAGAGGAAGTTGTGATGAGAGAATGTCAGTACCTGACTGTGAGGCAGAAGATGCTTCAGCCATCAGAGCCCCAGCCACAAGTTTCGGGGTGAAGCTCGCGCACAGTCAGGAGTCCCCAGGGGTGTGAAGCCTTGGTCCAGGTTTTGTGTTCCGTGTTAGGAGTGGAACAATCAAGACCTTTTAGTACTTGTTTTTCTACTGTTAAGTTTTGACGTTGTTGTATGTTCATTGTTTTACCATGGGGTTATCATGGACTTGTTCTATTATAATCCAAGTAGCCTGGTTTATTTAAATGTGTTGTTTTTCTAAAAAGTGACAATGGACTTGTTCTATGATAAATCTATGTGGACTTGTCGTGCGAATGTAATATTCGAAATCATGTATCCTTCTTAAAAGTGTGTTTGACTCTGCTGTGAGTTGACCTCGTTTTAGTTATGTTGTCGATGTGGTTATTTTTTTGTGGACTTCGGTGGATCATGTCTCCAATTTGATGTTGGTTAAATGTTTTTCTATGGGTTTTCCCTGGTGTTGAAGTTGTTGACTCTGGTCGAGGATTTAATGTCTTGACGGAAGTGTTGTTCTAATCGTGCTATAAGAGTTGGTTTGAATTGTTTGGGAGTTCCCGCGTCGACCCCCCCTTTTTCCCAGGGTTTCTATTTAGGTGGTCAACTTTCCTGCACAAGTTGAGCTCTTGTGGTGGGGAGAACCCCTTCGCGTTCTCCCCTCAATCTCGGACCCCATTTTTCTCTTGAATCGGTCGGGTGTGACCTGTGCTGAGTAAGGTCATCCCCAAGGTTCTGAGTTCTCTCTGGTTCCTTTAGTTCCGTTTGGGGCAAGGACCTGAATCTTGACTGACTTGTGGCTTGGTGACTTTCTGGGGGAAGAAAGTGTCTGTGGTGGGGAGAATTGTCACACCCCGACTGCGGATACCCTTATCTTACTCTTTTCTTGGTCTCGGTCTGAATTTTTTTTAACGTTTATTTGTGTTGAAAGGGTTTCACGCCAGTGCGCGGTCATCGCATCGTTAGCGGTGACCGTGCGGTTGGCCCGGGTGACTACGTGTTCGCCCGACGTTTAAATTTGAGAATTTTATGTTGTCATTTTATTATTATTTTTATTTATTATTTTATAATTATTATTATAAAGTTTATTTATTATTATTGTTATAAAGTTTTATTAATATTATTATTATAAATTTTTATTATTGTGAAGATTAGATTTTATTCTTTTATTTAGTCTTCTATTATTATTATTATGGTTATTATTACAATTATTATAAGGTTATTACAATTATTATTATTATTATTATTATTATTATCATTATTATTATTGATTATGTATATATATATATAGTTTTTTTTGTTTAACCCCCCCAAACCCTAATTCCTATTCCCGTAGCCGCCACCCCATCCCTTGTTTTCCTCTGTCTCTCCTTTACCGCACCGAGCAGCTCCCCAGCGCCGCGCCGCCCCGGCCACGCTCTCCCTGTTCCAGCGCTCCCTTCTCAGCCCGCCCTCCGGCTTCCGTCCCGGCTTCCCCGCGCCGCACCTCTTCCTTCCTCTCAGCCGCACCCAGCCACCGCCCCGGCCGCTCCTCTTCCCTGCTCGCTGTCCCGACTCGCCCAGCCCCGCTCCCCTCGTGCCGACCGCCGCACCCGCGTGACCCCGAGCCCCACCTCCGTCCGGCTCCCGAATCCCCTGCGCGTTGCGCCGTCCCGGACCTCCTCCGGCAAACAGTCCCGGCGCACTCCCCAACCCTCCGCTGCGGCGCCCGAGCCCTTGCCCTCCTGCGTGCGTGGCCTCGCAGCCCCCTCGTCGCTGGCATCCCGGCGTTCCCCCCCCCCCTGTCCAAGCCTCGCTTCCCGTCTCGCTGCACCCGCCGGAGCCCCAGCCTCATCCCGGCTTCTCCGGCCTCCCCTCCATCAGCGCCGACCCACTGCCCCGCCTCCCGGCGTCCTGAGTCTTGCACCAGCCGCGACGGCCCTCTCCCTTCCCTCTCCCTTCCCTCTCCCTCTCTCGCCCCACCGGTGCCCCAGCCTCACACCGGCTCCGTTCCGGCGAACAGCCCTCCGCGCGACCCCTCCGGCCTCCGCCCAGGCTGCCGCTGCTGCACCCTGTCCGCTCCCCGACCTCGCCCTCGCCAGAACCGGCCGCCCCTGCCCTCGGACTCACCCCCTGTTTCGGCTGGCCCGCGCTACCTCCCTCCGCCGCACCAGCAGCGCCGGCTCGCTGCCCCGCGTGACACCCACACCCCCTGTTTCGGTTCCCCCTCCGAGCCTTGTAAGTTTTTGGTTTTGCTTTTTTTTTATTATTGTTTTAATCTTACTTATTTACGTTTTTCTATATATATAACGTTTTAATATCTTTATATTATTATTATTATGTTAATATTTTTCTATTATTATTATTATTGGTATTATTACATTGTGTTATTATTTTCATCATTATATTATGTTATTTATTATTATTAATATTAATATTATTATATTATGTTAATTATTATTATTATGTTAATAATATTGCATTATTCTTATTATTATTATATACTATTATCATTATGATTATGTTAACAATATCAATATTATTATTATATTATTATTGTTATTATGATTATGTTAATATTATAATTATGCTTATTATATTATTATTTATATTATTATTTTTATTATTATTATATTATGGTTATGTTATTATTATTATCATTATATTATTATTATTGTGATTATATTATTCTTATATAATTATTATGTTAATATTATTCTATTTATATTATTATATTTCTAAATCATTATTATTATTATTATACTATTATATTATTATTGTGCTAAATTATTATTGTTATTATTTTTGTATGTGTTATTTAACTATATATTGTTTAATTGCTTATTTGTTTATTCATTAATTGACTAATTAATTTATTCATTTATTTACTTATTTATTTATTTATTTATTTATTTATTTATTTTCATTTTTATTCCATCTTGGTGTTTTTATTTACTTAGAATTAATCCTTTTTCTGTTGCGGGTTGAGTAACATGTACCTTTTCACTGTTCAGCGTACGCAGTTAGTCCGCAAGGATCCGTTCTACTTTCCGTTGGGGTTCCGTCGCGTCCACTCCTTGTTTGAGGTAGGCGAATTCAACTGTTTCCTTTCCGAGGTACCCTGCTGATGCTTGAATTGTTTTAAATAAATTTTATTCCATGATTCCCGTGTTTATGAAATCCTTGCGCGGCTTATTTTGATGTTTTAAAAGTCTATAGTTTTTGTTCGAAAGTTAAGTTTGAAGCAATTATATTTTATGCCAAGGTAGTTGTGCACTAGATATTGTCCTGCACTTTTTATTGTTTATATAGTGCACCTGTTTAGGCATTTCCAGCTAACGTGGAACTAAATGCTTATGTTCTCTTATGTTATCATTGGTTGTCTTGAGCGGTGTTTTCTTTTTGTAAAGAAAGAATCATTATTGGATCTTATTATCCTGTGCTGGTTCGTTTTATGAAATTTAGTATTATTTGGAAATGTTGTCGTGCCCCTTTACAGGCTGGACGCACCATTGGATGTTGACACATCCATGGGTGCACCTGGTGCACACATGGATGTGCCCTCAAATGAAGATGGTGTTTGAAATTGTTACCATTTATTTTTATTTTTATTTTTATTTATTTTTATTTTCTCGAGATCTTGACTTTTCTAAATGGTTCTTGGTTACAAAATGTTTTCGCCTCTTTTTGAGACACATCGAACTTGTTTTAAAAGAAATATACGAAGATATTCCCGTTTGGCCCTTTACTTAATACAAAAACAGTGTTGTGAGTTATTTAAAATGATACTGTGAAATATTCATGTAAAGCTGTTTGTTTTTGAAAAACCAAGTGCTCGCTTGACAACTCCAGGTATTTTATAAAGTTGTTTTGATAATCAAATGACGAGAAGGCCCGGTTGGCGCTTTATTGAATGTGAAGTGATTATACATATAGATATATACATATAAGTTCTTGTGAGGGCATCTCTACAGGGGGACTTCCCTTCGAGGGTTGTCGTGTAGCGATGTCCGTGTAAGGGGTTGGCAAGTGCGGTGATATGAGTCACGCGTGCGTGGGCCTCCCACTTACACAGTGTTACTAAAACCACCATGGGTTCCTGGGCGTCTTGTAGATTATCGAGTGACGGTTGCTTGCTAACCTTGATTAGACGGGTTGGTACCCCCTGGAGTTGTAGACAGGCCAGGAGGGATGTGCCACTGGTTGGCTATTAGGGCGGCCAGTTGGTTATTGACTGTGGAGTACCACGCCGGCAGGTAGTCTGAACCCGAGTACGTCCAGGGGTTTTCTAGGGATGTTTAGGATCACCCATGGTTACTTGTTCACCTTGATTGTTTACTTTCAGTTATTCTTTACAGCTTATAGTGTTACTTGTGTCCTTTTGCACTACTATCATCTTGCATTGCTTGGTCACTTTCTATTTCACTGATTTACTTTCAGCCTGTACTGTTTACCTGTTCCTTTTTAGCACAGTCATAGTATCATCTGTATTTGGTTTTGTTTATAAAAACATGAAATGGTTTTGAAAGTGATTTATAGTGTGCTTTGGGTTTTTCAAATGGGGAAAACATGTTGTTTATTTTTAAATGTGAAAAATCTATTTTATAATTGTATTTTTCAAACCTGTGTCAACGGATTGCTTGGGAAAGGAAACTTTTGGATTCAGTGGTTTACTTTGGCTTACCTACTGGGCATTTTTAATGCTCACGCCTATATTATCATTTTAGTTGCAGGTCTTCCCTTGCTCAGGTCTTCTGTTTTGAGTCGCTCAGTGTTGGAGCGAGGTTGCTCTCTAGTTGGGTGGTGACCTGAGAGGTCACATGGAGGTACGTGGTTGTGTGGCTTTTATTTCTTTTCCGTTGTTAGTGTTTATTTGTTCTATTCTATTTACTTTTGTTTGGGCTCAAATCGTTCCCACCTGCTAAATTTTGATGCCCGGCACTTGTTGCCATCCTGGGGGGATCGGGAACGCCCCTCGGGACTTGCCGCGGACCGGCTCGGGTGACCGGTTCAGGGTCGACCCGGGCTGGTTCGTGACAAAATGGTATCAGAGGTGGTTCTTGTTATTTGGGTTTTCTGGTAGAAGGAGATTAGGACTGTCGGAACTCGAGGGGTATGTACGGGAAGAGCGTCGCGAACTCTCGCTCGCACTGATCCTCGAGTTACCAGGGGTAGTTCGGGAATTGTGTCCTTGTCTTTCCTGGTTTGTCTTGGATTGAGAGATGATAATGGAGGCAAGCCGACGTTACATCGTAATTTCACATGGAGTAGTGAACCATGTGGAGTTCGAGTACGTGGTTTGAATTCCTCCTAGTGGTCGACGCTGACTTGGGACATGGCCCACTACCATGTCGCCAGGTTGAGTGTGACTACTAGTCCCTCATTTCAGTGATTGATGCAAATTTGGTTGCTGCTTTCGTTTTGGTTTGTGTGAGTGCATTGTTGGAAATGAAAAAGGTTTTTGAAAAATTGGATTGGTTCCTTTTAAAGGACTTTAAATATATGAAATGAGTTTTAAAACTGAAATCTCTTGATTTGGAAATCTGTTGTTTTCTCGGAACTGGTTAAAAATGATTTTGGTTGAAACCTCAGGTCCTCCTTATGGACGTTTGCACGTGTGTGGGAATGTATGGAAAGAGATGCGTATTGGTGCGAGTATTATTGGACAGTGGATGAAGACATGTGCAACGATTCATGGGATTACCTGGGTGTGTATTTGAAATTAAAGGCTTGACCTTGTTTTCTAAATTGGTTTTAAAGGGGAAACGGTTTTGGAAAGTTTTGGTTTGAAAGTGGATTGGTTTTGGGAAGTGATCTTGAAAAAGGGTGGTTTTGAAATCAAAAATGAAAAGGGAATTTTAAAGAGGAGATTTTATTTTGGGTTGTGTTGTATTTGATTGGTCCTTGTGCTGACTGTTTTTGATGAAGGCGCTTTTATTGATGTTGCTTCGATTTGATGTGGGTTTTGGCTTTTTGTTTTATATGTCGCTCAGGAAATGCCGCCCAGAAAGGTCCCTAAGGATTCTGATGGGTCATGCCCAGTTTTTGGTCCTCCTCAGACTTTGCCTATTCTCCATGGTGATCAGGGTCCGTTAGAAGCAGTGAAATGGCTCGAGGGAGTGGAGCGTGTCTTTAGAATATTGGGAACTCCCGATAATGTTAAGGTTCGTGCAATTATGAATTTGTTCGAGGGTCCAGCTCTAGACCAGTGGAAGGTGGTTGCCCCACCATCGACGCAAGTTGAAATGACGTGGGATGTCTTTATAATAGTTTTCATCCAATGGTTTGTACCTGAGGAAGTGAAGCTGGAGAAAAAGAGGGAACTTGTACATATTCAACAAGGCCAACAGACGGTGAGGGCATATGTTGACCATTTCAAGAAACTGATTCCCTTTTCTCCAGAGGTAGCGTCGCATGAGCTCATGAAGGTCTCTCTTTTCTCTGGGGGTCTTCGTCCAGAGATCAAGAAGAGAGTCCTCCCTTATAAAGACCTTTGTTTCGAGAAGCTGGTGGAGGAAGCTTTCTTGGCTGAGTTGGTTTCCGGTGTGCGAGTGGCTACTACTTCAGCGTCCCCTGTTGTTGTTCATAAGAGTTCCCCCTCTGGTGAGGAAAAGGCGCCAGAGATACCTGTTCCTAATGAGTTATCCCCTTTGGTCCCAGATTCCAGTTCATCAGATCGTTCGATGGTATGCTTTCAGTGTGGTCGTTTCGGGCATTTAAAGTCGACTTGTCGCAACCCTCCGAAGACGTGTCATCGCTGTGGTTGTCTGGGTCATCTGGAGAAGTTTTGCAAGAAGCGTCGCTTGAAGAGGAAGTTGTGATGAGAGAATGTCAGTACCTGACTGTGAGGCAGAAGATGCTTCAGCCATCAGAGCCCCAGCCACAAGTTTCGGGGTGAAGCTCGCGCACAGTCAGGAGTCCCCAGGGGTGTGAAGCCTTGGTCCAGGTTTTGTGTTCCGTGTTAGGAGTGGAACAATCAAGACCTTTTAGTAACTTGTTTTTCTACTGTTAAGTTTTGACGTTGTCGTATGTTCATTGTTTTACCATGGGGTTATCATGGACTTGTTCTATTATAATCCAAGTAGCCTGGTTTATGTAAATGTGTTGTTTTTCTAAAAAGTGACAATGGACTTGTTCTATGATAAATCTATGTGGACTTGTCGTGGGAATGTAATATTCGAAATCGTGTATCCTTCTTAAAAGTGTGTTTGACTCTGCTGTGAGTTGACCTCGTTTTAGTTATGTTGTCGATGTGGTTATGTTTTGTGGACTTCGGTGGATCATGTCTCCAATTTGATGTTGGTTAAATGTTTTTCTATGGGTTTTCCCTGGTGTTGAAGTTGTTGACTCTGGTCGAGGATTTAATGTCTTGACGGAAGTGTTGTTCTAATCGTGCTATAAGAGTTGGTTTGAATTGTTTGGGAGTTCCCGCGTCGACCCCCCTTTTTCCCAGGGTTTCTATTTAGGTGGTCAACTTTCCTGCACAAGTTGAGCTCTTGTGGTGGGGAGAACCCCTTCGCGTTCTCCCCTCAATCTCGGACCCCATTTTTCTCTTGAATCGGTCGGGTGTGACCTATGCTGAGTAAGGTCATCCCCAAGGTTCTGAGTTCTCTCTGGTTCCTTTAGTTCCGTTTGGGGCAAGGACCTGAATCTTGACTGACTTGTGGCTTGGTGACTTTCTGGGGGCAGAAAGTGTCTGTGGTGGGGAGAATTGTCACACCCCGACTGCGGATACCCTTATCTTACACTTTTCTTGGTCTCGGTCTGAATTTTTTTTAACGTTTATTTGTGTTGAAGGGTTTCGCGCCAGTGCGCGGTCATCACATCGTTAGCGGTGACCGTGCGGTTGGCCCGGGTGACTACGTGTTCGCCCGACGTTTAAATTTGAGAATTTTATGTTGTCATTTTATTATTATTTTTATTTATTATTTTATAATTATTATTATAAAGTTTATTTATTATTATTGTTATAAAGTTTTATTAATATTATTATTATAAATTTTTATTATTGTGAAGATTAGATTTTATTCTTTTATTTAGTCTTCTATTATTATTATTATGGTTATTATTACAATTATTATAAGGTTATTACAATTATTATTATTATTATTATTATTATTATCATTATTATTATTGATTATGTATATATATATATATATATAGTTTTTTTGTTTAACCCCCCCAAACCCAAATTCCTATTCCCGTAGCCGCCACCCCATCCCTTGTTTTCCTCTGTCTCTCCTTTACCGCACCGAGCAGCGCCCCAGCGCCGCGCCGCCCCGGCCACGGTCTCCCTGTTCCAGCGCTCCCCTCTCAGCCCGCCCTCCGGCTTCCGTCCTGGCTTCCCCGCGCCGCACCTCCTCCTTCCTCTCAGCCGCACCCAGCCACCGCCCCGGCCGCTCCTCTTCCCTGCTCGTCGTCCCGACTCGCCCAGCCCCGCTCCCCTCGTGCCGACCGCCGCACCCGCGTGACCCCGAGCCCCACCTCCGTCCGGCTCCCGAATCCCCTGCGCGCTGCGCCGTCCCGGACCTCCTCCGGCAAACAGTCCCGGCGCACTCCCCAGCCCTCCGCTGCGGCGCCCGAGCCCTTGCCCTCTTGCGTGCGTGGCCTCGCAGCCCCCTCGTCGCTGGCATCCCGGCGTTCCCCCCCCCCCCCTGTCCAAGCCTCTCTTCCCGTCTCGCTGCACCCGCCGGAGCCCCAGCCTCATCCCGGCTTCTCCGGCCTCCCCTCCTTCAGCGCCGACCCACTGCCCCGCCTCCCGGCGTCCTGAGTCCTGCACCAGCCGCGACGGCCCTCTCCCTTCCCTCTCCCTTCCCTCTCCCTCTCTCGCCCCACCGGTGCCCCAGCCTCACACCGGCTCCGTTCCGGCGAACAGCCCTCCGCGCGACCCCTCCGGCCTCCGCCCAGGCTGCCGCTGCTGCACCCTGTCCGCTCCCCGACCTCGCCCTCGCCAGAACCGGCCGCCCCTGCCCTCGGACTCACCCCCTGTTTCGGTTGGCCCGCGCTACCTCCCTCCGCCGCACCAGCAGCGCCGGCTCGCTGCCCCGCGTGACACCCACACCCCCTGTTTCGGTTCCCCCTCCGAGCCTTGTAAGTTTTTGGTTTTTCTTTTTTTTTATTATTGTTTTAATCTTACTTATTTACGTTTTTCTATATATATAACGTTTTAATATCTTTATATTATTATTATTATGTTAATATTTTTCTATTATTATTATTATTGGTATTATTACATTGTGTTATTATTTTCATCATTATATTATGTTATTTATTATTATTAATATTATTATTATTATATTATGTTAATTATTATTATTATGTTAATAATATTGCATTATTCTTATTATTATTATATACTATTATCATTATGATTATGTTAACAATATCAATATTATTATTATATTATTATTGTTATTATGATTATGTTAATATTATAATTATGCTTATTATATTATTATTTATATTATTATTTTTATTATTATTATATTATGGTTATGTTATTATTATTATCATTATATTATTATTATTGTGATTATATTATTCTTATATAATTATTATGTTAATATTATTCTATTTATATTATTATATTTCTAAATCATTATTATTATTATTATACTATTATATTATTATTGTGCTAAATTATTATTGTTATTATTTTTGTATGTGTTATTTAACTATATATTGTTTAATTGCTTATTTGTTTATTCATTAATTGACTAATTAATTTATTCATTTATTTACTTATTTATTTATTTATTTATTTATTTATTTATTTTCCTTTTTATTCCATCTTGGTGTTTTTATTTACTTAGAATTAATCCTTTTTCTGTTGCGGGTTGAGTAACATGTACCTTTTCACTGTTCAGCGTACGCAGTTAGTCCGCAAGGATCCGTTCTACTTTCCGTTGGGGTTCCGTCGCGTCCGCTCCTTGTTTGAGGTAGGCGAATTCAACTGTTTCCTTTCCGAGGTACCCTGATGATGCTTGAATTGTTTTAAATAAATTTTATTCCATGATTCGCGTGTTTATGATATCCTTGCGCGGCTTATTTTGATGTTTTAAAAGTCTATAGTTTTTGTTCGAAAGTTAAGTTTGAAGCAATTATATTTTATGCCAAGGTAGTTGTGCACTAGATATTGTCCTGCACTTTTTATTGTTTATATAGTGCACCTGTTTAGGCATTTCCAGCTAACGTGGAACTAAATGCTTATGTTCTCTTATGTTATCATTGGTTGTCTTGAGCGGTGTTTTCTTTTTGTAAAGAAAGAATCATTATTGGATCTTATTATCCTGTGCTGGTTCGTTTTATGAAATTTAGTATTATTTGGAAATGTTGTCGTGCCCCTTTACAGGCTGGACGCACCATTGGATGTTGACACATCCATGGGTGCACCTGGTGCACACATGGATGTGCCCTCAAATGAAGATGGTGTTTGAAATTGTTACCATTTATTTTTATTTTTATTTTTATTTATTTTTATTTTCTCGAGATCTTGACTTTTCTAAATGGTTCTTGGTTACAAAATGTTTTCGCCTCTTTTTGAGACACATCAAACTTGTTTTAAAAGAAATATACGAAGATATTCCCGTTTGGCCCTTTACTTAATACAAAAACAGTGTTGTGAGTTATTTAAAATGATACTGTGAAATATTCATGTAAAGCTGTTTGTTTTTGAAAAACCAAGTGCTCGCTTGACAACTCCAGGTATTTTATAAAGTTGTTTTGATAATCAAATGACGTGAAGGCCCGGTTGGCGCTTTATTGAATGTGAAGTGATTATACATATAGATATATACATATACGTACTTGTGAGGGCATATCTACAGGGGGACTTCCCTTCGAGGGTTGTCGTGTAGCGATGTCCGTGTAAGGGGTTGGCAAGTGCGGTGAGATGAGTCACGCGTACGTGGGCCTCCCACTTACACAGTGTTACTAAAACCACCATGAGTTCCTGGGCGTCTTGTAGATTATCGAGTGACGGTTGCTTGCTAACCCTGATTAGACGGGTTGGTACCCCCTGGAGTTGTAGACAGGCCAGGAGGGATGTGCCACTGGTTGGCTATTAGGGCGGCCAGTTGGTTATTGACTATGGAGTACCACGCCGGCAGGTAGTCTGAACCCGAGTACGTCCAGGGGTTTTCTAGGGATGTTTAGGATCACCCATGGTTACTTGTTCACCTTGATTGTTTACTTTCAGTTATTCTTTACAGCTTATAGTGTTACTTGTGTCCTTTTGCACTACTATCATCTTGCATTGCTTGGTCACTTTCTATTTCACTGATTTACTTTCAGCCTGTACTGTTTACCTGTTCCTTTTTAGCACAATCATAGTATCATCTGTATTTGGTTTTGTTTATAAAAACATGAAATGGTTTTAAAAGTGATTTATAGTGTGCTTTGGGTTTTTCAAATGGGGAAAACATGTTGTTTATTTTTAAATGTGAAAAATCTATTTTATAATTGTATTTTTCAAACCTGTGTCAACGGATTGCTTGGGAAAGGAAACTTTTGGATTCAGTGGTTTACTTTGGCTTACCTACTGGGCATTTTTAATGCTCACGCCTATATTATCATTTCAGTTGCAGGTCTTCCCTTGCTCAGGTCTTCTGTTTTGAGTCGCTCAGTGTTGGAGCGAGGTTGCTCTCTAGTTGGGTGGTGACCTGAGAGGTCACATGGAGGTACGTGGTCGTGTGGCTTTTATTTCTTTTCCGTTGTTAGTGTTTATTTGTTCTATTCTATTTACTTTTGTTTGGGCTCAAATCGTTCCCACCTGCTAAATTTTGATGCCCGGCACTTGTTGCCATCCCGGGGGGATCGGGAACGCCCCTCGGGACTTGCCGCGGACCGGCTCGGGTGACCGGTTCAGGGTCGACCCGGGCTGGTTCGTGACAAAATGGTATCAGAGGTGGTTCTTGTTATTTGGGTTGTCTGGTAGAAGGAGATTAGGACTGTCGGAACTCGAGGGGTATGTACGGGAAGAGCGTCGTGAACTCTCGCTCGCACTGATCCTCGAGTTACCAGGGGTAGTTCGGGAATTGTGTCCTTGTCTTTCCTGGTTTGTCTTGGATTGAGAGATGATAATGGAGGCAAGCCGACGTTACATCGTAATTTCACATGGAGTAGTGACCCATGTGGAGTTCGAGTACGTGGTTTGAATTCCTCCTAGTGGTCGACGCTGACTTGGGACATGGCCCACTACCATGTCGCCAGGTTGAGTGTGACTACTAGTCCCTCATTTCAGTGATTGATGCAAATTTGGTTGCTGCTTTCGTTTTGGTTTGTGTGAGTGCATTGTTGGAAATGAAAAAGGTTTTTGAAAAATTGGATTGGTTCCTTTTAAAGGACTTTAAATATATGAAATGAGTTTTAAAACTGAAATCTCTTCATTTGGAAATCTGTTGTTTTCTCGGAACTGGTTAAAAATGATTTTGGTTGAAACCTCAGGTCCTCCTTATGGACGTTTTCACATGTGTGGGAATGTATGGAAAGAGATGCGTATTGGTGCGAGTATTATTGGACAGTGGATGAAGACATGTGCAACGATTCATGGGATTACCTGGGTGTGTATTTGAAATTAAAGGCTTGACCTTGTTTTCTAAATTGGTTTTAAAGGGGAAACGGTTTTGGAAAGTTTTGGTTTGAAAGTGGATTGGTTTTGGGAAGTGATCTTGAAAAAGGGTGGTTTTGAAATCAAAAATGAAAAGGGAATTTTAAAGAGGAGATTTTATTTTGGGTTGTGTTGTATTTGATTGGTCCTTGTGCTGACTGTTTTTGATGAAGGCGCTTTTATTGATGTTGCTTCGATTTGATGTGGGTTTTGGCTTTTTGTTTTATATGTCGCTCAGGAAATGCCGCCCAGAAAGGTCCCTAAGGATTCTGATGGGTCATGCCCAGTTTTTGGTCCTCCTCAGACTTTGCCTATTCTCCATGGTGATCAGGGTCCGTTAGAAGCAGTGAAATGGCTCGAGGGAGTGGAGCATGTCTTTAGAATATTGGGAACTCCCGATAATGTTAAGGTTCGTGCAATTATGAATTTGTTCGAGGGTCCAGCTCTAGACCAGTGGAAGGTGGTTGCCCCACCATCGACGCAAGTTGAAATGACGTGGGATGTCTTTAGAATAGTTTTCATCCAATGGTTTGTACCTGAGGAAGTGAAGCTGGAGAAAAAGAGGGAACTTGTACATATTCAACAAGGCCAACAGACGGTGAGGGCATATGTTGACCATTTCAAGAAACTGATTCCCTTTTCTCCAGAGGTAGCGTCGCATGAGCTCATGAAGGTCTCTCTTTTCTCTGGGGGTCTTCGTCCAGAGATCAAGAAGAGAGTCATCCCTTATAAAGACCTTTGTTTCGAGAAGCTGGTGGAGGAAGCTTTCTTGGCTGAGTTGGTTTCCGGTGTGCGAGTGGCTACTACTTCAGCGTCCCCTGTTGTTGTTCATAAGAGTTCCCCCTCTGGTGAGGAAAAGGCGCCAGAGATACCTGTTCCTAATGAGTTATCCCCTTTGGTCCCAGCTTCCAGTTCATCAGATCGTTCGATGGTATGCTTTCAGTGTGGTCGTTTCGGGCATTTAAAGTCGACTTGTCGCAACCCTCCGAAGACGTGTCATCGCTGTGGTTGTCTGGGTCATCTGGAGAAGTTTTGCAAGAAGCGTCGCTTGAAGAGGAAGTTGTGATGAGAGAATGTCAGTACCTGACTGTGAGGCAGAAGATGCTTCAGCCATCAGATCCCCAGCCACAAGTTTCGGGGTGAAGCTCGCGCACAGTCAGGAGTCCCCAGGGGTGTGAAGCCTTGGTCCAGGTTTTGTGTTCCGTGTTAGGAGTGGAACAATCAAGACCTTTTAGTACTTGTTTTTCTACTGTTAAGTTTTGACGTTGTTGTATGTTCATTGTTTTACCATGGGGTTATCATGGACTTGTTCTATTATAATCCAAGTAGCCTGGTTTATGTAAATGTGTTGTTTTTCTAAAAAGTGACAATGGACTTGTTCTATGATAAATCTATGTGGACTTGTCGTGGGAATGTAATATTCGAAATCGTGTATCCTTCTTAAAAGTGTGTTTGACTCTGCTGTGAGTTGACCTCGTTTTAGTTATGTTGTCGATGTGGTTATGTTTTGTGGACTTCGGTGGATCATGTCTCCAATTTGATGTTGGTTAAATGTTTTTCTATGGGTTTTCCCTGGTGTTGAAGTTGTTGACTCTGGTCGAGGATTTAATGTCTTGACGGAAGTGTTGTTCTAATCGTGCTATAAGAGTTGGTTTGAATTGTTTGGGAGTTCCCGCGTCGACCCCCCCTTTTTCCCAGGGTTTCTATTTAGGTGGTCAACTTTCCTGCACAAGTTGTGCTCTTGTGGTGGGGAGAACCCCTTCGCGTTCTCCCCTCAATCTCGGACCCCATTTTTCTATTGAATCGGTCGGGTGTGACCTGTGCTGAGTAAGGTCATCCCCAAGGTTCTGAGTTCTCTCTGGTTCCTTTAGTTCCGTTTGGGGCAAGGACCTGAATCTTGACTGACTTGTGGCTTGGTGACTTTCTGGGGGCAGAAAGTGTCTGTGGTGGGGAGAATTGTCACACCCCGACTGCGGATACCCTTATCTTACTCTTTTCTTGGTCTCGGTCTGAATTTTTTTTAACGTTTATTTGTGTTGAAGGGTTTCGCGCCAGTGCGCGGTCATCGCATCGTTAGCGGTGACCGTGCGGTTGGCCCGGGTGACTACGTGTTCGCCCGACGTTTAAATTTGAGAATTTTATGTTGTCATTTTATTATTATTTTTATTTATTATTTTATAATTATTATTATAAAGTTTATTTATTATTATTGTTATAAAGTTTTATTAATATTATTATTATAAATTTTTATTATTGTGAAGATTAGATTTTATTCTTTTATTTAGTCTTCTATTATTATTATTATGGTTATTATTACAATTATTATAAGGTTATTACAATTATTATTATTATTATTATTATTATTATTATTATCATTATTATTATTGATTATGTATATATATATATATAGTTTTTTTTGTTTAACCCCCCCAAACCCTAATTCCTATTCCCGTAGCCACCACCCCATCCCCTGTTTTCCTCTGTCTCTCCTTTACCGCACCGAGCAGCACCCCAGCGCCGCGCCGCCCCGGCCACGCTCTCCCCGTTCCAGCGCTCCCCTCTCAGCCCGCCCTCCGGCTTCCGTCCCGGCTTCCCCGCGCCGCACCTCCTCCTTCCTCTCAGCCGCACCCAGCCACCGCCCCGGCCGCTCCTCTTCCCTGCTCGCCGTCCCGACTCGCCCAGCCCCGCTCCCCTCGTGCCGACCGCCGCACCCGCGTGACCCCGAGCCCCACCTCCGTCCGGCTCCCGAATCCCCTGCGCACTGCGCCGTCCCGGACCTCCTCCGGAAAACAGTACCGGCGCACCCCCCAGCCCTCCGCTGCGGTGCCCGAGCCCTTGCCCTCCTGCGTGCGTTGCCTCGCAGCCCCCTCGTCGCTGGCATCCCGGCGTTCCCCCCCCCCCCCCCCCTGTCCAAGCCTCGCTTCCCGTCTCGCTGCACCCGCCGGAGCCCCAGCCTCATCCCGGCTTCTCCGGCCTCCCCTCCATCAGCGCCGACCCACTGCCCCGCCTCCCGGCGTCCTGAGTCTTGCACCAGCCGCGACGGCCCTCTCCCTTCCCTCTCCCTTCCCTCTCCCTCTCTCGCCCCACCGGTGCCCCAGCCTCACACCGGCTCCGTTCCGGCGAACAGCCCTCCGCGCGACCCCTCCGGCCTCCGCCCAGGCTGCCGCTGTTGCACCCTGTACGCTCCCCGACCTCGCCCTCGCCAGAACCGGCCGCCCCTGCCCTCGGACTCACCCCCTGTTTCGGCTGGCCCGCGCTACCTCCCTCCGCCGCACCAGCAGCGCCGGCTCGCTGCCCCGCGTGACACCCACACCCCCTGTTTCGGTTCCCCCTCCGAGCCTTGTAAGTTTTTGGTTTTGCTTTTTTTTTATTATTGTTTTAATCTTACTTATTTACGTTTTTCTATATATATAACATTTTAATATCTTTATATTATTATTATTATGTTAATATTTTTCTATTATTATTATTATTGGTATTATTACATTGTGTTATTATTTTCATCATTATATTATGTTATTTATTATTATTATTATTATTATTATATTATGTTAATTATTATTATTATGTTAATAATATTGCATTATTCTTATTATTATTATATACTATTATCATTATGATTATGTTAACAATATCAATATTATTATTATATTATTATTGTTATTATGATTATGTTAATATTATAATTATGCTTATTATATTATTATTTTTATTATTATTTTTATTATTATTATATTATGGTTATGTTATTATTATTATCATTATATTATTATTATTGTGATTATATTATTCTTATATAATTATTATGTTAATATTATTCTATTTATATTATTATATTTCTAAATCATTATTATTATTATTATACTATTATATTATTATTGTGCTAAATTATTATTGTTATTATTTTTGTATGTGTTATTTAACTATATATTGTTTAATTGCTTATTTGTTTATTCATTAATTGACTAATTAATTTATTCATTTATTTACTTATTTATTTATTTATTTATTTATTTATTTATTTTCCTTTTTATTCCATCTTGGTGTTTTTATTTACTTAGAATTAATCCTTTTTCTGTTGCGGGTTGAGTAACATGTACCTTTTCACTGTTCAGCGTACGCAGTTAGTCCGCAAGGATCCGTTCTACTTTCCGTTGGGCTTCCGTCGCGTCCGCTCCTTGTTTGAGGTAGGCGAATTCAACTGTTTCCTTTCCGAGGTACCCTGCTGATGCTTGAATTGTTTTAAATAAATTTTATTCCATGATTCGCGTGTTTATGATATCCTTGCGCGGCTTATTTTGATGTTTTAAAGGTCTATAGTTTTTGTTCGAAAGTTAAGTTTGAAGCAATTATATTTTATGCCGAGGTAGTTGTGCACTAGATATTGTCCTGCACTTTTTATTGTTTATATAGTGCACCTGTTTAGGCATTTCCAGCTAACGTGGAACTAAATGCTTATGTTCTCTTATGTTATCATTGGTTGTCTTGAGCGGTGTTTTCTTTTTGTAAAGAAAGAATCATTATTGGATCTTATTATCCTGTGCTGGTTCATTTTATGAAATTTAGTATTATTTGGAAATGTTGTCGTGCCCCTTTACAGGCTGGACGCACCATTGGATGTTGACACATCCATGGGTGCACCTGGTGCACACATGGATGTGCCCTCAAATGAAGATGGTGTTTGAAATTGTTACCATTTATTTTTATTTTTATTTTTATTTATTTTTATTTTCTCGAGATCTTGACTTTTCTAAATGGTTCTTGGTTACAAAATGTTTTCGACTCTTTTTGAGACACATCGAACTTGTTTTAAAAGAAATATACGAAGATATGCCCGTTTGGCCCTTTACTTAATACAAAAACAGTTTTTTGAGTTATATAAAATGATACTGTGAAATATTCGTGTAAAGCTGTTTGTTTTTGAAAAACCAAGTGCTCGCTTGACAACTCCAGGTATTTTATAAAGTTGTTTTGATAATCAAATGACGTGAAGGCCCGGTTGGCACTTTATTGAATGTGAAGTGATTATACATATAGATATATACATATACGTACTTGTGAGGGCATCTCTACAGGGGGACTTCCCTTCGAGGGTTGTCGTGTAGCGATGTCCGTGTAAGGGGTTGGCAAGTGCAGTGAGATGAGTCACGCGTGCGTGGGCCTCCCACTTACACAGTGTTACTAAAACCACCATGGGTTCCTGGGCGTCTTGTAGATTATCGAGTGACGGTTGCTTGCTAACCCTGATTAGACGGGTTGGTACCCCCTGGAGTTGTAGACAGGCCAGGAGGGATGTGCCACTGGTTGGCTATTAGGGCGGCCAGTTGGTTATTGACTATGGAGTACCACGCCGGCAGGTAGTCTGAACCCGAGTACGTCCAGGGGTTTTCTAGGGATGTTTAGGATCACCCATGGTTACTTGTTCACCTTGATTGTTTACTTTCAGTTATTCTTTACAGCTTATAGTGTTACTTGTGTCCTTTTGCACTACTATCATCTTGCATTGCTTGCTCACTTTCTGTTTCACTGATTTACATTCAGCCTGTACTGTTTACTTGTTCCTTTTTAGCACAGTCATAGTATCATCTGTATTTGGTTTTGTTTATAAAAACATTAAATGGTTTTGAAAGTGATTTATAGTGTGCTTTGGGTTTTTCAAATGTGGAAAACATGTTGTTTATTTTTAAATGTCAAAAATCTATTTTATAATTGTATTTTTCAAACCTGTGTCAACGGATTGCTTGGGAAAGGAAACTTTTGGATTCAGTGGTTTACTTTGGCTTACCTACTGGGCATTTTTAATGCTCACGCCTATATTATCATTTCAGTTTCAGGTCTTCCCTTGCTCAGGTCTTCTGTTTTGAGTCGCTCAGTGTTGGAGCGAGGTTGCTCTCTAGTTGGGTGGTGACCTGAGAGGTCACATGGAGGTACGTGGTCGTGTGGCTTTTATCTCTTTTCCGTTGTTAGTGTTTATTTGTTCTGTTCTATTTACTTTTGTTTGGGCTCAAATCGTTCCCACCTGCTAAATTTGGATGCCCGGCTCTTGTTGCCATCCCGGGGGGATCGGGAACGCCCCTTGGGACTTGCCACGGACCGGCTCGGGTGACCGGTTCAGGGTCGACCCGGGCTGGTTCGTGACACTTTTACACTTTAAATGTCCACTTATTTCATAAAACATGTTTTATAATCATTACATTTTTATTTTTCATGGATAATTTCCATAACTTGAATTTTGACTTCGATATATTTCCCAATCATCCATTAACCCATTAAAAATAATTAGAAAATGTATAATAAAAATATAAATAATATTAATGGGTAAGTAAATATTATAAACTAATTTTTTCATTAAATAATTGAAACTCAAGAATTTCATTATAGTTTTGTCAATAACATAGATGGATACATTGAACTAGTGTATGATCATAGACTTATATTCACACATGTCATGTTGGAACTATTATAAGGGATTGAAGAACACTCTCCTAGTAAGGATACTCCCTCTCCTAGGGTTTTCATATGATCTACTCATGGTGGTTTAAAATATTCTTCCTTTTCTCGACACTTTAGACACCATGGTTTGGGATTTAATGGAGGACGTTTTGAATTAGGTTCATTCAAAATATATTCACTAATGCCTCTTCTTTCTCCCGCCACTTGATCGTGGTCGATTTCTCATCATCACCAAGAGTTTCAAGCTACCACTCCCCTTTTGTATAATTTGTCTTAGAGATCTTTATTCTTGTAGTTTTAGTGGTGATGAAGCCATCGCTGGTTTTGAGCCAATTTTTAATTCACTTCATTTTATTTTAGTTCGGTATTATTCTAGATATGGTAATTTTAGCCATTTTTTCAGTGTTGCGAACCTCATGGATAAGGATTTTGGGTGGTCACTGACATCATGGGTTTATGAAGACCTAGGGTACAGTGTGGGATTTGATTAAACAAGGGGTAGCGGGATCTTATTGGTTGGTGACGTGGGATCGTGATGGTAACTGGTTGTAGATATATACTTGATTCATCCATCTCTAGTGGAAATGATATAAATAACATTGAATTTGGTGAATATCTAGACAATGATTATGTTCTGGAGTCCTTTCTGGAATTCATTTTTGTAGGAGTGATTCATGTGGTTACTATGTTGTTTCTTTAATGGTTTTGGGATTGTTTCTTTGATGAGCTATATATGTCATTGTGTTTACTAGATTGTGTCTTATTACATTTATTAAGAGGTACACCGCCTTCTATGTTTTGTCTTATGGAGAACCTCGAAAGCGGGATGAGTTTTTTGAAACCCATCAATTAGTCATTTATCCTTATATTTTTATGGAAGGATAAGAACACTTCTAATGATCATTTGAACAATTTTTTTAGTTTTATTTTTTAGATTATATTGTTGATAGTAAAGTATTTCCCTCAAAATTATATTTGGTTGGGTGGATCGAAAGAGAGATAGGTGTGTTGGAATCAGTCATCTGATCCTACCTACATGTTAGTGTGATATGGGGGGACACTCTTCCATATTGTATTAGACCATCATAGTGCAAAAACCTTATATGGGTAAAACATCATCATCAAATGATTTCGTAAGGGCATTGTCGGGTAGGGGTCGATGATTCTTTTATTAGCTCTTTCCATGATTTAGGCTTCCTATTGAACACACGGGGCTATAATAGGGACTTTGAGACATGTTACTTAATAAATTTATGATTCTGGGCCAACATTACATGTAATGGGTTCCCTCTTTATCTATTTTGTGAAAGGGTTCCTCTTTTTTCTATTTAACAAAGTGGGAATAACACTTAACCTATTTAAAATCCCCAATATTCACATTTGAGAACAAAAAAAATGATAAACTCTTCACTCATATCGATTGAATTCAAATTGAATAACAAATAAAAAACATATAAAATCAGGAAGTAAATAGATTAATGATAGAGGTTTCTTTAAATATATATTATTCATATAACTTGTAACAACTCATAATCACCCATAATGGGATAGGCAATCTAGTTAATTCTAACATAACTTCTACAAATAATAAATCATTACCCAATTCATTAGGTATATATATGATTATGGTAGCACAAACCATTCTATACAATTCCTAAGTTTAATATCATTGAAAAAATGAATATTTTATTTAAATAGAAGAATCATAAGAATCAATGTTAACCCAGAAAAAGAAAATGAATGAAATAGAATGGCTTAACTAATTCCCTATTTAAAGGAAAATAAAAAACAATAAAGAATTATAGTAGAATAACATTGGTATACTTATTCGAATATGAGATACAAGATCTATAAAAAATATTATATTTTTATTTTTAGAGAAATATAAAGAGAATAATTATAAGACAGTATAAGAGTGTATTAAGAAACCCCTAACTTCCTTCTATGATGCTTTTGTGTGACCTTTTTATCATATAAAAAATATAACATGTCATAATTAGATATAAAATTAAAAATAATTTTATAATATAATCTCATATAATTATTTTCATTCATTTAATATCATATTTAATATAAATGTTAAGTTTCATTTCCTTAATGTTTACAATTACTAAATATTTCTAGTCATGGTAGTTCAAAATTTAACCTTTATGAAAATTGGTGTAGTCATATTTTAAGAGTTAAAATTTAAATTTAAAATGAATTATATAGATTTTTAATATCCATTTCTATGATATCATTTCTTTATTAATAAAATTAAATCATCATCAATTTTTATTAACAATTTATTTTTTTAAAAAAAATCATATTATTAATGGTAAAGATGTGTGTATGTAAATGTCTCACTTATTATAAACATACCTATCCAGGAGAACAATATACTCATATAGACATATTATTGTGCCAAAAATATTGATTTACTACCAATGGGGTTTTATTTGAATAGAAATAAAAAACAAAAAATGAATAAATTAATAAAATTATTATATTGTGACTTAATCAACCACTTTTATATATAGTTATATAAGAATATATCAATTATAAGATACAATTATGATACCATGTGGATTTAAAAAAGGTTAAATGAATATTAATACCTTATATAATTATAATATCTCTCCAAAAATTGTATTATAAAAAAAATTAAATAAATTATAATTAAAAAAGGAAAATAGAATATAAAATTATACATAATTTATTGTTATGTATATTTGAGTTATTATTTATGTTTTTTTCTTTAAAGAAAGAAAAATTAAGGATTTAATATTATTTTTTGCCATCATAAACATTTTAAATGTAGTTTATCTTTACTATATAGAATAATAAATGGAATAATATAATTAAAAAATAAAGGTAAATCATAACTTCATTGATCATCGAAAATACCTACTTTGATCAATTCATTGTGTTGATAAATAACTATGTTGGATTTAAAAGAGTATAAACAGAGAAATTTGAAGATTATATGAATATAATAAATATTATAAAATAATTATCAAATGAACGGTTAGATAAAAGATTTTAAATCTTCTCTTTATAGATTTTTTCAAGGAGAAACTTATAATTCGAATTTAAAAATAACAGAAAGATTATGGAATTAAAGATATACCATTTACCTTATTTTTTGATCAAAAAAATTATCTATTAAAACTAAATAAACCCTGATCAATTCCCAATCTTATCACTTTGAAACACTTAATTCATTAATTATTACTTTATCTCTGTTATGCAAGCAATGTTTCTTCATTGCATATGCATTTTGGATAATTATCTTGAAATATGAATAAATCTTTATTATGTTAATATTAATTATTTAATATTTATGTAATTTTAACTGGTATAAAATTTTCCATTTGTTTCTCAAATATTTCATATAATTCTTGAAAAAAAATTAAAATATGTACTATTATTTCATTTGAACAAAAACTATTATTTTATAGAAGAGTTTAATTGTTTTACTCTAACTAAAACCAATTAAAATTCATATAATGAGGTCAAAAAATAAATTTTTTAACCTGTTATATACACTAATATATTTCATATCCTTCCGAGGTGATGTATAACTATATATAAAAATATTAAATAATGGGTTGAAAAGTTCAATTTGAACATGAACTCTTATTTTTTTAAAAGGAATACAAACATATAACTGAACAAATAATGAAAAATAATTCTATATTTACCTTTAAAAACTATATTTTTATATCTAAAATATATTAAAATATTCAATGCATTTCATATTTTTTCTAAAATATTTCACATACTTGTAAAATAGTGAGTATTAAAATTTAATTTGAGTTCAAACACTTATTTTTTTTAAATGAATTCAAAATAAAATATGTTACTCAACATATAACCAAATTGAATTTTACTATTTTATTTCAAAATAAATTATTTAAATATTTAAAATTAAAAATGGAATCAATAAGATTTTAACATGATTTTTCAACATAAACTATAATTATACAACGCTTTTAATATTTATGGTCGAACAATATTATTTATATTTTATTAACAAAATAATTTGAAATAATTTTTAACATGATTATTAAATAAATGAAATTCATTTTATTAAAAATAAATATATATTTAACAAATTTTATTATCTTTAAATAAAAACTCTTAATAGATTAAAAGAATATTTTTTCCATAGAAATATTTGTTTATTTTCAAAAAAAGGAACCACATTCTTTTTTCATACCATTCCATAATAATTTATAATATTATTGAAATAATAGGCGTCATTATAAGTCCATGAATATCAATATATATATTTTTAAAAAATAATTTTAACATATAAAAAAATCAAAATGAGAAACAATATTTATTCTAATATATTTTAAACTATGATGTAATTGTAATAATTTTTAATTAAAAATGAGTATCTAAATGATCATATAATTTTTATCTAATATATTATATAATAGTTATTTTACATCTATTTTTGAAGATTTTATAACAGAAACCACAATAGTTATATAATGGCCACCACCAACAGTCATATAAAGGATACTCCAGTGGTCATATAATGATCGCATTTCACTTTTCTATCTCAAAATATACATATCTATACTGGTATATTATCATTATTTTTATTCCCTCATTTATTCAAAAAAATTATCTTATTTATAATTTCTTTATTCCTTCTAAAATGATAATCAGTGGAATGATTCTCATAAAGAATAATATTTCAGGCTTGCAGCCTTTTAATTTAGTTGTTTTTATTGTCCCATTATACTAATATTAATATTATGGAATGTTTTCATCCTTTATTTATATTTTTTTATAAAGTATAAAATAATACTTCATTATTACTCATGATATAAAGGATTATGACATGGTCGGCATTAACCACATGTATCTCTATACATTTATACCATCCATCACCCATATATATCGTCATATACCCCATGTATACTAATACATTCCATTTTTATATGTCATTGAATATAGTTATAAGGCATGGAACATGATAATATCTTATAATATAACTCACCAATTTTGGATTTTCTATGTAAATTGATCAAATTATATGAAAAAATATCAATACATTCATCCAGGTAGATTATAACATCTAACATCAATCAACTAAGCATGGACACACATTTCTCATCATTAATTGGTCAAAATAGAGAATATAATACATTTTATATAATATTAAATTCATTATTTGGTAATGAAATACCTATAATGTACTCCACCACCCTATGATTAGTTCATTTTCATGAATAATGAAAGATGAGTATTAAAATATTACAATTCACATATAGGAAACCTTTTCAACCTCATGTTCTTGGGATTATTGTGATGTATGCACCCTATGTGTACCAAGGACATATAGATATTACATTATAATTATTACTATTAAAGTTGATCAATCTAAACAAGAAGCCTTACTTATGTCTCATAAAAGAACTCAGTATCCTCTAACAATCCCCAACTCATCTTATATATTATCACAACCAAATACCTTTTTTGATGATATTTAACTAATAATAATTCGTAATTTTATATACAATGGGTTATTATCCAATCATATATCTAGTTATGAATTCGATATATAGGAATAATTGATAATTTTAAAATTTTAATCATTTTAAAAAATATGATAAATCATATAAAAAAGATTTGTATCATATCAATAGATTTACGAACATAAAAATAACATTAAAATTAGATATGAACTAAATGTGGCATAAAACAATATTTCATATAGTGTTTGACATAGTTTAAACATGATTCATTAATCATTTAAGAGTTTTGTAAGTGAAAAACGCTTTTGATATTTAAGGTATTTCACTAAGAAAAGTTATAACACAACCCTTTAATAAACTAAAAATCTATTTGGAAATTTTAAAAGAATTTTTATTAGTGACTCTATTATTTAATTAATATGTTTTATATAAGTATCTTTGCATAATTTTTTTGTACCCAACTATTTCCCACTCAATTCGTTCATAAATCTCATTTGTTCTTCCATTATTCTTTATACATAATATTTATTAGCATAATTTGAATTCTAAGGGGGGATTTATGATTAATAATTGCGCTTAAATAGTTATAATATTACTTAATGAGGGAATATTAATTTGGGTGTTGATAATGTATCTTTATCAAATATATTTTTGAGGAAATTAGGCATTAATAGAGGTATTTTCTTTATATTTTATTCAATTTTTAATTTTTTTATATCTTATTCTAGAAACTTTTTGGGTATTTTTTATAATTTTTAAGTTATATTAAATTTATAATAAATTCGTCAATATATCAAAGCCATTATAATTATTTCTAACATAATTTTATAAATTGTATAAGATAGTTAATTTTTATAATGAACTGATATGTTGTATTATAAAATATGTGATATTATATTACATGAAATTATTTTATAGTCTTATCCTTGGTTAAGAAAATTCATTTATGTATTTATCTTATGTAAAAAAAACTTTATGTCCTACTTGAGAGGTCTAGGAGAGATGATATTTTAAGGAGATTGAATTAGTAAATTTTGGTCTTGGGTTTTTAACTTTCCTTTACTAATAATATTATTACTTTTTTGGTAAATTAATGCTCAAAAATTACAATCTATATTATTATTTTTGAAGTTTATTGAGTTTTCATATGATTAAAAGTTTAATTTTAGAAATTTATGACTTATATTAGTTCTAATATTTTAGAAGATGTTAGGAATGAGGTAAAATATTTGTTTAATGTTCACAAATTTTGTTATCATGATCATTATTTGGATATTCCACTAATAATTTCTAGATTAGATGTTATATTTCTAATTATGTTAATGATAATATGGAAAAGTATTTACATGTGGGGAAATGTATATTATTTTATATGGAAGGAAATGGTGTGCTGACTATTATGGTAGACTTAGAAAAGATTATTTTATCTATGATTTTTATGAATATTACTTAGAATTTATGTAATTTAATGAATTTATTAGTCTTTAATATTTTGGGGGGTGAATAATAAAGTAAAATAAAGATTAATTTAGTTAATAAGGAAGCTTTTTTGTATAGATAATGATCATTGGGTTGTTATTTTTAGGGGCCCTAATTTCTTTAATCTAGCATTATTACCTAAGAAAATATATAGATTGATTCATGATCGATATTCATTATGGTTTCATGTTTTGAAAGGTAGATATTTTATTAATCGTAATTTTTTATCAGCTAATTTTTGGGTGAGATCATTATATATTTAGTATGAATTTATGGAGTAGAAACTTATTTTAAAGAGGTTCATAAGATATCATGTTAGTATAGGGAATAATATTCATATTTGGAAGGATGATTGGATTTATATATCATGGAATTTTAATTTTTTCCCTTTTATTGATGTTTTTTATAGATTATAAGTTTCTATTAATTTTTGTTTAGGGTGTTACCAAGAAAATAAAGATATTATACGATACCTTTTATTCTATATTAGATAGGAACTATTAATAAAAAATTAACATTTTTGAATAACTTTAATTATATTATCTTTGTTTTAAATTTTACTTGTTATTTCTTAGTTAGTTGTACTTACATGATAGTGAAGTATATTAGGAGTATTGATATGGGTATAAGAGATATTCCTTCCACTATTTTCTATTTTAAATCATATTTCAATAACCATTAGGGTTTTAATATTTATAGTGAAGGAAAATCTTATTATTGGTATTTTTCACATGTCATTTGAATATTTATTGTATCATTATGGTGTAACGTCCATGGTTTGTCTATCAAGAATAAATTAGCTATAATTTATACTTTGTCTTTAGTTTAGATTCTATTAGATTTAATAGGATTATTAAATTTTAAATAGACCATCTTGATTGTTTTTTTATATGAAGATAATCTTAGAAAGAAACCAAACTAATCCTAACTCTCAGGTCCACTAAATGTAAAACGGTATAATCCTCTTATGGAGTGTAAAATTGAAAAAAAAAGACTCCACTGTTGAGACTAGAAGGATATTTTTTCCTTTTTGTAGATATTTATTATTGGGATTGAGACTATCATTATTTTAGGTGTCATTATTGATAAATAATATAAATACCATTTAACCTAAATTTTACTAATATATTTATATTGTATAGATTTATATTACCACTAAAAATTTAGAGATAGAGTGGTCGAGGAGAGAACCAAAGGAGATAGAGTTTCTTTATTTTATATATAATGATGATGAATCTATATATGGTATCATTATTTCAACCCTTTTAGTTTAATTTTTTCTATTAAATTAGGATTAAAGTTGCAAATTATATTGATATCTATATTTTTAAAACTTGTATGATTATCATATATCATCACTTTCAAATTGATAATATGGATATAGAAGAATAATAATATAAATAAATAAAATAAAAAATAAAAAATATATCATAGAGAGAAGTTATATTATCAAAAAATATATTTATTTTGAATTAGGTATTTATTGAATTTAGATAAAAATATCTTGATACTTATTCTTATTACTGATTTTTTAATAATTGTGAATTAATATAATAAATTCAATTCAAGGATCATGATATCTCAAAGATATAATATTTAGATTTAAAAAATATTTCTTTAATTCTATGGTATTTTTTATTAAATTAGGTTAGTCCCTAATAGATCTTGAATAATCTAGTTAAGATGAAAATAATGAACATGGAATCTTAAAAATCCAACACATGGATTAAGATATATCATAGAGGTAATTATTTTGTTTTAAAATTTATCTCTTCAATTGGATAGCCCTAGTTTTTTAATTAGGTCAAAACATTTTAGAAAATTATTCACTTTGTTTAAAATAATCCAATGGTTTTAAAAATTATGTTATATAATGCATAGATTTTTATAAAATTTAGAAGAAAAAAATTAAGGATTGATTGATAATTTTGAATTAACTTTCTATTTTAGATGATTCATTGTTTAAAATATGTATATTTCAGAATATATTAAAGTAATGCACTTAGTGTCATTGGAATTACATTGAGTGAGTTTACAATTTCAGAGAAAAGAAAGAAATATGTTTGCATCATTTTAACCTTATCTCTTTGGTTTGACATAAAAAATGAATAAATTTTGGGAAACTAAAGCCATATTTGGAATATTTGAATGATAAAAAAGTTTTTTTATGTTTTTTTTCATAAATCTCCTTCACTCTACAAGTTTTAAGTCACACTTGATGGTGGATGGAAACTCTGATGGAAGCAATAAATAGGTAGTATAGCAATAAAATTAATTTGATCTATGATTATATGGAAGTGGAAGGGAAATATGGGATTTTTTTCTATTGGTATGTGACTGACATGGGGCAAGGATTTTGTAGTATGGGACAATATGATCAATAAATTAGATAGTTGAAGTGGAAAAGAGTTGGGATTCATGGGGACATGGCTCGGATGGGTTGAGACAATTCAATCATTTTATTTAATGATTATGATAAAAATAAAGGATGACACAGTGGAGTCTTGGAGTATCATTATGGGGTTCTACCACATGGGACCCCTTCTCATAAAGCCGATACATTTGAGGTGTTTTAAGGCCTTTGAAGTATGGGATTTTTAACCCATAAATTTCATTAGACTCCTCTCAAAACCCCAGTCCTAGATGATCTATGTTTCCATGATTTTGAAAATCATTTATTGGTCAATTAAACTAATGGTGAAAAATAAATTATAAAAATAATTTTTATTAGAAAATAATAATTTGGTGTTTTAACAAAAAAAATTATGAGTGTGATACTCTCATTCATCAAAAAACTGATTTAATGAAAAGATAAACTTAAATTTGATCGAGTAAATCACAAATATGTGGTTAAAACTATTTAATGATTCAAATAAAAAAAATTTATATTAATGAATATTAATGTATTTATTGATATTAATTGAATATTTAATGTAAATAATGTAATGATATGTTATGGGGAATAATTTTGGAACTTGGATAATGAGGGAGAAAATTTTCCCACTTAATCATAGAGGAGTGATAATATAAAGTATATTTGGATTTTTTTAATGAATTGATTAATGGTTTTCACTTATTTTGAACATGATTGAAGAACATTAAAAAAGTTTTTCAGTTTTTTAATAGCTGTTTGATACATTTGGAATCTATTTGAGAATGGTTGGAGGTAGTTAAAGAACATTTGGAGGTATGATTCTTTCCAAACTGAAAAATTGAAAATTTACCAAGCATGAGGCTTTAAGCAGTAAAGATAAGGCTTAGTAGGATGAGAGTAAGATATTTTCCCTGAACATAAGACTTTATTTCTAAGTTTATGACTTCAAGAATGGTCATAATTATTTAATGTAAGACTTCATTTATATGCCCATGTCTTTGGGAATGTAAGCTTTTTCCATAATGGAGAATCTTATTTTATTGAAAAAAAACATTTTTTTGCATGAATTACATTAATCTCATTAATATAAAACTTCTATAAAAAGTGAAATTATATTATTTGGATTGGTGAAACTTCAATATTCCATGATTTTGATATTCTATACAAAAATAACCTAAAAATGTATGAACTAGTCATCAATGCATAAAAACTCAAATATAAATGTGATACATGTTGATTCATTTGAGATTTTGAAATTTGATGACAATTTTTTTATCTTTTTTTAGTTAAAAGATATTTAATAAAAAAATTATTGTGTTACTCAATTGTATGGTTAAAAATAAGAAACTCCAGATGTTAAATTTAGAAATATATAATAAGGATATTGTATTGATATTATGAAAAAAATCATATGTTTCTCAAGAAATGATGAATGATGAGCTATTTAGTTAGGTTTGTAAAATAAAATATGTGAAATATTAATTCATTCATGAGATATTTAAAATAAATTGGATTTGTGAGGGTAATAAAATTTAGTCAAGAAGTGACGACTAAAGAAGGTGAGTTTTTCATATTGTGTTCTTGAATCATGAGTAGGAAAAAGTAGTTACACTGGATATCTGCATGAAATGGACTTTTTATCATTTTATTAAAATCCAAATAAAAACATACTTCATATAATTTACATTATCAGGCTGAGAAAATAAGTTGCTGGGAAACCAAAAATGGGAATTCTATGAAGATGTTTTTGGTTGGAAAGCTTAAAATATTCAAGGTTTTAATTTTATTGATAATAAATTTGAAAGTATCTATTTAATGTTATTAAATGGAATCATTTTTGAGAAAATTAATATAATGAATCTTAAATAGTATTTAACTAAGAAAATAGATAAATAAATAAGTCAAAATAAGTGTTATGAGAATAAGTTGAAGAGATTCGACTAGGAGAGTGTGAGTACCTAAAATTATGGTAGTATTCATCCAAATATTTGGTTTTTGACAACTTCACAATGTTTTGTTTTTATAAGTAAATAAGAATAAGAAGTCTTTATACATCATATATTCATAAAGTGGGTATCTATTCTTGATTATTTATAAAGGTTCAATGGGGGAGATCAAATTCTCATATTTCTAAGGAAACTGACCTTTCAAGAAGATATATCTCAACCTCATTGAAATGTTTTTTATAAAGTTAGTGTGAAGTTACAATGTTCAGTGTGACATGAGATAGGAATAGTGTGAATATATTCCCTCAATATAATCTTTTTATTTTTTTTATGATTATAGAGAAAAATATATGGTTGGGAGTGAAACTAACCATGAAAAGAGGTATGTTACCTGGGAAGGGGATAAACCATGTTAAAAATTTATGTGATCATTATTTCATTATTTTATACATACATGATTGAAATTGATGTTGTCAATGGGAGTAAAATTAATTTTTAAATTTTATAGGGGTGATTATAAAAAAGAAGAAAATTTAAAAATTGGTCTCTACTAATTCACCCAACCCCCTTCTCAATATAGTAATCAAATTCAAGGAACTTCAATTTGTATCAATGCGAGGTTACCTCTTTTTGATTCACTAAAGTACTTAAAATAGATAATCTAAATTTATTGAACAGTAAGAACTACTACAAAGTAGGCCTTTAATATCACTATAAATGGCTTTTATCAGCACTAGATAAGCACTGACTACCTAAAAAAGATTAAAAGCCCTGGTCATTTACGAGTGCTAAAAAATTGCTCATAAAGGGGTCCATCATCTACCCTAAAAAAAGTTCTCATAAATGCGTCTTTTATTAAAGAATTTAGAAGCACTGAAAAAGAACCACATTTATCAGCACTTTTATTTAGCACCGCTAAAGGCCTTATTTATTAGTGCTTATAGAAGAATTGATAAAGGGTTATACGGTAGTTTGTAGTAACAGCACACTGCAGCACTGGTGCAATGTGCTGTAAGAGTACAACGTAGCACCATAAACACACTAATATTAAAAAACAAGTACCAATATATAATTTATATTAAACAAAATTTTCAAAAAAAATAAAATAAAATACACTATATTATAGACATTTCAAACATAGGTTCATACAATTACATAAATTCAAATTATAACAAACATTCAAAAACATTAATGTTCCATTGTATTTTAATTCTAACCCTGAATCATGTTATTGAAAATCAAACCACCCCTTCTTTAAAAAATAATGCATCTATGTAAAAAATTAATTATTAAGTTAATAATATTATAAAGAAATAAATTAATCTAATGTGTTAATTTTAGTAAAATTGATGTCATTTTTATACAAAAAGACTTACTTGGAGTCATACCAGTCACATAATATGATCAATTTAGGTTTGGATGATTCAAATATATCTCAAATGACTTTTGGATTTTTTTATATATTATCAAAACAATCTGAATTTGTTTTCTCAGTTTTGAGTACGCTGGTTGTCTTTTTTACTGAAATGTCATTTTAAAATGGAAACATGCACTTTGACTCATTATGATCACATCATGTATCAGTTTTATGTGAAACCAATTCTATAACATCAAAAATGACTTATGAATCATTTTCCAAAATTATCAAGAAAATTTGAACACGTTTGATCAATTTTCAGTGAGTGACACTTTTTTGAACTAAAATTTCGATTTTAAACTGACAACGAAAAATTTGTGTCATATTGGCCCCATCATATATCGGATTGAGGTTTGTCTCATTCCTATACATCAAAAATGACTTATGGTTCGTTTTAGTAAAGTACACAAACATTTTGATTGGTTTTTCTCAGTTTTGTGTAAGTTAGTGGTCCATTTTACTAAAATTGATGTCAATTTTAATAAACATACGCAATTTGAGTCATGTTGGTCGCATTGTGGGTCTGATTGAGATTGGATAATTCATAAACAACTCAAATGACTTATGAATCATTTTCCTAAAGTATAAAAAAAATATGAATGCATTTTCTTGGTTTTGAGTATGTAAATTATCTTTTTTACAAAAAAATCATTTTAAACTCAAAATATACACATTGACTCGTTCTGATCACATAATTTATCGGTTTGGTGTGAGACCAAATACTACATGTCACAAATGACTTATAAATAATTTTATTAAATTATCAAAAAAAAATAAGCATGTTTTATCATTTTTTAATGATTCGCCCTTTTCGAACTAAAATACTGATTTTAAACGGATAACAGAGACTTTGAGTAATATTAGGCACATCATGTAGAGTATAGAGGTTTGGTTGATCCCTACACATGAAAAATGACTTATGCATGGTTTTTTTAAAGTATCAAAACAAAATGAATTCTTTTTCTCTATTTTTAATAGGTTAGTTGTCCATTTTACTAAAATTAATGTCAATTTTAAATAAAAAGATGTACTTGGAGTCATGTTGGTCACACCTTGTGTCGGATTAAGGTGTGGTTGATTCCTACACATCCCAAATTACTTATAGAACTTTTTCCTAAAGTATTAAAAAATCTGAATTTTTTTCTCATTTTTGAGTACATCACATGTATTTTTTACCAAAATGTCATTTTAAAATTAAAACACTTACTTTGACTCATACTAGTTGCATTGTATATTAATTTGATGTGAGATCTTTTAATACACATCACAAATGACTTATAAATCAATTTAGAAAATTATCAAGGAAATATGAGTGCATTTTATTGGTTTTTAGTGAGTCAAATATTTTGAACTAAAATGTTGATTTTAAACTGATAATGAGCACATTGAGTCATATCAAGAACATCGTGTATTTTATTGAGGTGCAGATGATTCCTAAAAATCACAAATGAATTATAGATAATTTTTATAAAGTATTTTAAAAATTTTGATTTTTTTTTCAGTTTTCAATTTTTCAATTGTCTTTTTTACTGAAAATTATTTAAATTTTAAATAAAAGGACGCACTTGGACTCATACCAGTCACACCATTCCTCATATTAAGGTTTGGATAATTCCAACACATTTCAAATGACTTATGAATAATTTTCCTAAAGTATAAAAACAATATGAATGAGTAGTTAAAAATTAAATTTATAATATTTTAATTCATTAGAGAACATATAATATTTTGAGGGAAAACATAGTATATTAAAAAACACATTTACCTTCTCATTGAGCTCTCTTTATTTTTTTAAATGTTTTAGGGATTTTCCTACTCTATAGAGAATCCAGATACACTTTTTGTAGTCCCCTATAATGTATAAAGCATTGCCTATATTGGTACTGACATGAATTGACTGTCATTTCCCAATGAAAGGGTCATCCTCAATTGAATTTTTATTTAACCCAACATTTTTCTAGCCGCTAGTAGGAAAATCGACCAATTTTTCTTTATTAGATTATAAAAATAAAATATTTTCACTTATTTTGATACCATTATGAATATATTTTTCCCCTTTCCACACTAAAATTCATCTTCCCAAATCTCATTTCATAAAATTTCACTCCACTAATATTGTCAATCCATTTTAAATGGAAAATTGGAACTTGAAATGTTGTATAATACAACTTGTATATCTATTCCTTAATGCCAAAATATGACATATTTATATAAATTGGATTTCTATCCTTAGATCTAGAAATGTGTATCACTTTATTAACAAGCTTTAAAGCACTTTTTTGCATCATATTATATTCATTGTGTTATTTTTTATAGAATGTATAACCGTTGATTACAAAACTAGTATTGGATATAAAATTTACATCTGGTCCCCTGGCTAGCCATTGATGTTGTTTGGTAATTGAATTTATATTTTCAAATAAATCCTTATAAATTTGATCTTATAACCATCCAATAAACTATTGATTATGTGTATGTTATATCCATCAACCATCCCTTGATGGATTCAAATCTATAATAATTTCTTTGTGGGCTTCAATGTATGGATCAATATCTTCACTATTATGTAAAATGTAAAGGTGTGGTTTATTTTTCTCTTTCAAGTCATTTGTGAAAATATTTCTTCTAACAATCCATACACACATTATTTATTCACTATGACAATAATTTGGAAGATCGATGTTATCAACATCTGATAGGTAATTGGTATAGAATTTAAGAGCTTCTTCAACAATATATTGATCTACGTTACAAACTTAGGGCTGACTTAGATTCTTGACATACCCTTCAAAAATATTCATAAACCATTCAATGTGGTATATCCATCTATAATGGATAGGACCACATACTTGAACCTCTCTAACTATGTGAACCATCAGGTGGACCATTATATCAAATAATGATAGTGGGAAGAACATCTCTAATTCAAATAATATGACTACAATCACCCTATTCATGATGGTAAACTTCACCAGTTCTATAAATTTAAAACATATGGATTTGAAAAAGATATTGATTCGGGTTAACATATGTCGTACATTTTTAGGTAGAATACAATAAAAAGAAACATTCATTATATATTTCATCAAAACATTAATGTTGTGTAATTATTTTTATTGTAACTTTAAATTAGTCATTTACATGAAATTCTTGATATTTTATGAATACCATTGTCAAACTTTTACACTATTAAGGAAAAGGAAAAATTTCAATTTTTCTTATCTAGATAGAGTTTAAGCAATTGGAGGAAAAAAATTCTTCCTTTTACCCTTTAATAATGCCAACTCTTCCTTTATCCCCATTCCAATAAAGTACAACCTAGCCTTGATTCAATATTTCTTTTTTTTCAAGAACATTAATAATGTTCCAATAACACTATAAAATATGTTTTTTTCTTCATGCATGAAATCAATAAAATGTATGAAATACAATTTTGTGGGGTGCTAGACCTTCCTATGCCAATGTTGTGTGTGGTACGATGGCTAAACCTACTACCAAATGGAATGTATTTGCTATTGTCGGTTTTCCTGGGGAAATTGTTGCAGCCGTTTTCACTTTTCCCCTATCCACATCTTGTAGAATGGGGGCTCGAGCTGAATCAGATTCACCTGTGGTTTCCCATAATCATCTTGATACCCTTGCGGATGACATTCAGCCGATACGAAAACCCAAAAAGTGAGTACAAGAAAGAAAGTTGTCCAAACTTGATGTTTCCTCGAAGGCCTTTGGTAGGCAGGAGGTGACAGGAAGGTTAGGTTGGATGCGCACTCAATCCTTTAGTCACCAATCTAGTTTTGTGTTGGAGGATTCATCTCTCGACTCTAAGAGGGAGCAGGATGCTTTCTAAGGTATGTATGAGGATGATTTTTGGTTGTAACTTTCATTGGTTTCCCACTTTTTACATAAAAGTGTTTCTATAATAAAAAAGTTAATTTTCAGTATGAAATAAAAACAATTCCAATACAATAATTTAACTAAAATTGATCTCTCATTCTAACTTGATTTTTTATGGTTTTTCAAAAATGGTTCACCAAAAAACAGTGTCAATATCTTTTACTTTATTGTATAGTTGATCTCCTATTACTGGATATAGTTTTTTACCTTGATTGATATTCCCATCAAATGTTTTCATCCAGGATTGGTATTTTTGTTTTTATGATGAAAATTTCAGATGTCTTAAAAACACATTCTTTGAGGAATGTTTCAACAGAACTGAGTATGTGCATTTTTCAAAAAGGGGACACCCCAACATTCCTTTAATTCTATATCCTAACACATTTCCATAAGTGGAAAGTAATTTATCATCCCATACAATATTGCCCTTAATGTGAATTATTCACTCCTATGATCAGCATACATTGTATCACTCGTATCCCACATCCATTTAAGATCATCAATAAATGGACCCAAATAGACATCAATATCATTTCTAGGTTTCTTTGGTTCATACAGAGAGATAGAAGACATGATGTATTTGTGCTTCATGCATAACCATGGAAGAAAGTTATAATTTACCAATATGATGGGACATGTATTGTGAGTACTACTATACACCAAATGGATTTATTCCATATGTAGATAACACAAGACAATAGTTTCTCATCGCATTTCCAAATTCAATATACTCATAATAAAATTTATTATACTGAGGAGAATCTGTTGGATGGATAGGTTCCCATATTTAATTATTTTATCAACATGACATTTCAATTTTATTGTGGTTTACTAACATCTATATAGTCTTCTAAAATTTGAAATGATTGGAAAGAACCATACATATTTCGAAGGACATGATTCATTTTTCTTGTATCGATCTACACCACACATAGTGAATTATATTAGTTATTCATGGTCCTTGACAAATAATATAAAATCATTTGGAAAATAATTTATTTTTTTAGAGATCATTCCCATTAAACGTAAAATTATTTTAGTGTCATATGTTCGGTATGGTAATTCATTTTCTTCTGGTAGAATATCATTAAATAGATCAATTAGTTCTATAAATTTTGTGTCACTAAATTTTCTTCCAGCTTTAAAATTATAAAATTTCAATACAGCTGACATTGTTTTTTATTTACTACAATCGGTATATAGTGGTTTTCTGGAATAGCTATTTAAATCATCAAAAATCTTTGGACAATCATTATAGTCATATTCAATTTCTATTTTCATTTCTTTCATTTGATCTTTGTCATCGTTTACATTGGTATTCATATCAAATGATCCATAAACCATAGTATCATCCTAATTGGTTTCCATATTTAGTTTTTTCCCATATTTAGTCTAAAATTTGTAGCTCGGATCTATTCCATGACATGTAAAATATTCTTCCAACTTTTTCAGACTAATATTTCTTGAATAACGAAAATGTCAACATAGAGAGAGGATTTGAGAATGGTCATATAAATGATCCCTTATAAACTTGATGAACTCTTTAACTCCATGTTCATAATCTTTTGTAAATGATTAGTGTACATCCATTTTCAATTAATATCGATCCTATCAGGTTCATAAAAGATTAATTGTGTACAATAAATAAATAAATAGACATTAGATATTCATTATCAATTGTGAAAGTTATAAATAATTCTAATAAGGTAACCTCAACATTTTATTTTTTTCAATTAATTTTAGTTTGTTGAAGAAAATGGGTAATTCAATTTAAGAAAATAATTACTCCACTAGAAATTTATATCTTATAAATTCATTCAAAGGTGAAAGTTATAGACAACATTCATCCTCATCAACTCATCTTCCAAACATTTATCATTGAATTTTATTGTTTGAAACACATCCTCTATATCTTGTGGACATGAGCATATATTACCTAGAATACTTTATATTGTAGTCAACCATGTGATGACTAATTCTCATAGTAGTACAAGCAACATAAAAGATATGGGGGATTATTTTCAAGAAAAAAATTGCAATAATAACTTTTTTGGATATGAAGGTCATGAGGATGATAGTTGTCTACAAAATAAATGGAGGATAAGTCTTAAGCAAAAAATTTTAATAAAAACTATTATTTGAAACACATCAAGTCTTTCTTAATTCCCTTAAACAAATGAAAATATAATATAGGCAATTAATGAATAATAATAATCCTAAATATGATAAACAAGAATAATAAAATATCATTCAATAAACTAGAAGATATAAAATTGAGTTGATAAAACATTTTAATAAATAAAGATTACTTTCATATACATGGTTTGTAATCATAGATTCCTGGGGGTGGAACCAATACATGTGTACCTAAAATGATGAATACCTAAAGAAAATTGAGTACATAGAATTTGATAACTTGTTCTATTTTTTGGAACAAGTGATGTAGAAAAATAAGGAATTATTTCATTTATAATTAATGGTATATAAAATATTTGAAAACATATAAAGACTCTTAAGATATCATACCACTGCACCAACACATCCCAATGATTATTAATAGGTTGTCACATCAAATTTACCAATATAAAGGATCCTAAAAAATCAATCTTAAACACATTAACCCATCCATGAGATTCTAAGGAGGTCCATAAAGAAGTTGGAATACAGAAATAATACACATTAAAAAGATATATCACAAACAATGGAGAAAAACACACCAAACCTTACAATGTATATCCCATGCACACTAGTCCCTACCGAGATGGAACAACTCCCATGAGGACACATTTTCAATGTGGAATACCCTTAATTCACTCAAAATTCTATGTAGAATCATAAAATTAATAGATATATAAAACATCACTCCCCATAAAAAATTCTCTAATACATAAATACTAAAATAACTAGTCAGTTTAATACACTAAGAAGAAGTCTTATAGGCTTCCCAAAGACCATCATGGAAATTGATACATAAAAAATTATATAGACGATAGAAAATGGGATCGAACTTCGATCATATGGTCAATTCCACTATTTATCAAAAAATAATAAAGCATGATTCATCCAAACTTTCACATAAATTAAATAGTATCACATAAATCCCCTATATTAATTCATAGTTGCAATTGATAATGAAAGATATGCTCGTATGGTCTGTGAATGAAGCTGGGAAGGCTAATAGTATAGGTGTTTTACACTCTAAAAATTCAACGCATCAAAATTGACAATCTCCACGAACAAATATCCAAAATGGCTAAATCACCAAATTTATAGTTGAAAAAAAAACTTCCACCATAGCTAGAACCATTGATGTTTCTCACCCTAAGTTCCCTAAGAGAAAGTAGATAAAGACTTACATTCGAGAGAAAGTGGAGAAAGACTTACATTCAAGCCCTAGATTCCTTCAACCGTTGAATTGTTCAAGACTTGAATTTTAGCCTTGGATTTGTTTGAACCTTGATTATATATTTGATTCATCGAGGAGGAGAACTAGTAGAGGGTGGATTCTATGGAAGTATTTTGATATCACAGTGGGTTGGTATCTAGTTAGGGGTTTTAAATAGATCGAGACCCTTTTATTAGCAATGATAAAGGATTTATAATTATAATTATCAATAAAAAACTACTAACATATGTGTGTGTGTGTGTGTCTATATAATAAATATATATAAATATAAATATAGTAAATATATTTTTTATTTAAATATATTTGATATAATTTTATAATTAATTAAAAATATAATTATTTATTTATAATTATATAAAAAAATTTAAAAATAATAATTACATCATTCTATATTTATATAATTATATATATATTTATATAATTATATATATATTTAATAAATTTATATAAATATAAATATATTGAATATCTTCATTATTTAAATAAATTTATTATATATTTAATAATTATTTAAATATATATAATCATTTATTTATAATTATATAAATACTTTTGAAAATATTTATTTATTTATAATTATAAATATATAGTTGTATAAATATTATATATGTACATTTATAAATATATTTATTTATAAATATTTTTTTACAATTATTTTTTTAACATTATTAGTGAATATCTAATTTTAAGTGCATGCATGCTAAAAATAAGGGAAATTGGATTGATTAAAATAAGTAAACATTAATGATGTTGAAAAAATTGATATGTTTTGTGTGTGTAATTTTTAAAAAAAAATGCATTAATTGTGTATATTTGACATAAATATAACACACATTTGATCTATATTAAATTGAAAAATCAAACAAAATTCAATTATATGTCCATTACTCTATGCAATTAGTGAGTATTTTTTATTCATATTAATTTTTTATTATAACCCATTATTTACTAAATGTATAGATATTTAATATAAATCACATTAATATTTTGTAATACCTAAATAATATTTATATACATTCATATATATATATATATATTTAATATATAATATTTATTAACATTTTCAATAATTATCTAATTAATAAAATGTTTACCATTTTTCAAAATTTACTTATTTTTAATTTTTATTTGTTTAATTTTCATTTTTCGTATATCTATATATTACATACTATTTATTAGTATATATAATTTATATATAGTATAATCAATTTATTCATTTTTATACATAATTATTTAATTAATAATTTTTGTAATAATTTTTTTAATAAACCCCATTTTTATTTTTTATTTATTTGATTATTTCATTTTGTTTATTCAGACATTTATATGAGATAAAAAAGATATAATAAAGTATTCCTTTGTGATCACTAAAAGATAGTGCTGATAAAGGGTACCCTTTATGAGTTCTAAAAATAAATCACTGCTAAAGGGTACATTTTATCAGCACTAAAAAAGCACTGGTAAAGTATTAAATTTATCAGTGCTTTCTTTTGTGATAATAAAGATGGAATTTATCAACACTTTTAACTAGTGCCAATAAATACTAGCACTATTAAAGACCATTTTTTAGTTGTGAGGGGTGTTCAAACATTTTATGGTAAAAAACTTCATTATTAGAAGAAAAAATGTTACTATATCTTCTTTTTCTGAGCTTGGGAGTTCGATATGCTCCTCTCTTTGGTATTCTAGCCATTTTAAGAAACTATTTAATGAATATGACTAATAAAATATATATAGAATAATATAAAACCATAAAATTCTATTCTTATGTCCTTTTTAGAAAATTTATACACAAAATCTATGGAAAAACAAATATAAAAATAAATCCTTATTAAGCTTTAAAATAACTATACAAGAAATGTGAAATTTAAATAGCCTAAATTAATAAATTGGGGAAGAAAGTTTTAAGATAGCAAGATGGATGAAAAATAATACATATATGACTATTTCACTCAGGTAAATAAAACTATCAATAATATGTAAGGATTTGAAGAAAAACATAAAAAATCAACAATTTTCAATAGGTACGTCCATAATTTTCCCTGTAGGAATTATCATAAGATTTCAACTCTATAATATTGAGAGGGTAGTTCCTTGGATAGACAACATAACATATTTATAAATTATATAATTAAAAAAATAAAACCTTCAAGAAAATGGTAAAATATTAAATATAATTTAATGCCACGAGAAAGTTCCAAATTAAATAATATGTTGACAACTCAAATTCAAGTGGCTCTGAAAATGAGCAAGGTGATGGGGACATTAAAAGAGTCATTTATATTATCTCAAACAAATTATAGGAGGGAAAAGCAATGGTAAAGTAAAATATCACCTTTAATGTAATAAATATAATGGAAAAGAACAATTTTACATTAGTTTCCCCATGAATGAGGAATCATATTATAAATCTGAAGATTATGAGAAACCCTAAAAAAATAAATGGAAAAAATATTTAATGGAATTATCCAATGTTGGAGAAAATGATAAAAAAATGTAGGTGATATAATACATACTATGATCAAAGAAGAATAAGTTGTTCCCTCATCCAATAGTGAATATAAAATAGATTTTGGTGAGAAATTTACCAACTAAATTTATCATGTTGGAAAAGGGTTTGACACTTTATGCAGTTATAAATATGATTTAGAACTAACTATGTTTGAATGTATGTTAAAGGATTATCTTGAATCTTTTTCTGAGCAAAACATCATGATCAAAATAGAAAAGAAAATTTTGGGGAAAGAAAAAAATTTGATGATTAAAGAAAATAAAGAGTTTGAAAATAAACAGTCATCTCTCATTGATGAAGTTAAAAAAACTTAGTTTGAGAATATATGAAAATGATAAAGTGATAAAGGATCATCAATTAAAATTAACTTCAAAAGAACAATAATTTTCAAAGACACAATATAAGTATCTTGAAGATATGAATTCCTTAAATAAGTTAATAGATAATATTAAAAACTCTACTTAATTCAAGGATGCATCCTCTAAATAAGCTGATAGAACTTGTCTAAAATTGAGGTTACATCAGTACCTAATAAATTTATTTATAATATTGATCTTTCAAACATTGTAGGTTATAACTCAAATTATATTCAATCATGTTCCAATAAAAAAGAGAATAAATACTGACCCACTTTAGCTGAACAATGGAGAATATGGGAATTTATTCTTCATGTAAACATAACCAAATCCATACTAAAATTCATGGTAAGGAAAAAAATCTAGATATTTCTATAGGGATAATTTTTATAAGCCCAAAAGATTAAGGTGTTAAGGTTTTTTTGGGTGTTGGGGAGTGGTTGGTCACAAACCTATGCTTGCTTGTATAACTTTTCATTTCCTGGGATGAGATAGGAAGTAAGGGTAAACAAATCCTACTAAGATAATAGAAGATATAGGAAGGATCCTAAAAAGATTAAGAATATTAAAATTCTAGAAACCGGGAACCAATATGAATTACCAGAACAGTTGTATGGAATATATAACCAAAAATTTCATATAGAAGGAAAATATAAGACAGGTTTTCTAGGTTATCTGCCTCTTATTGAAGAAAATAAGAGTGTATAGGTGGGTAATTGAAATAATTTCTTGCAAAACAATCAGGAAGAAAAAATCTTAGATAATTAAAAGTGGGTTTTCTTCCTCATTTGGGATTTTTTTCTAGAAAAATAAAATATATTGGATTTTCTCAAATTAAAAATAAAATGTAAAAATACGATGATATTTTTTATGTGGAAGGACTAAAGCACAATTTTTTTATTCTTAGAAAACTATGTGATAATTGTTATGAATTGATTTTCATGAATGACTCATGTCTTATCGGTAGATCAAAAATTTAAAAAAACACTCAAGGAAATAGAACAAGTATAAACTAGTTTTTAATTGGTGATCCAACCAAAACATATTACATAGGTGTGAGTAATGAGAACATGTTGTGACACTGGAGGCTTGTTCATCTTGGACAAAAAATCTAGGCAGGATTATAAACAATTTAGTTTAGATAAATCTTTTAAAGATAAACAAAAATGATGAAATTGTTTTTGGAACATTCGAAAAGAGTATCTTTTTCACAAAAATATCACACATAAAAAAGTTGATATTCCATCTAGAGTGACATTGGAGTTAATTCGTACATATCATTATGGTCCAATGTGGTAAATATACACTCAAGTTGATCATTACTTCATTATATTCATATATTATTACACTCTAATAGAAAATTTTCTTTTAATAAAGCTTAAATATGAGGATATTAAGTTGATCAAAATGTATATAAGGAAAGTTCAAAAGGAATTATATTTGTGTATTAATAATTTATGGTCCAATAATGGTAAAGAATACACATTAATTTTACTTTATAACTACCTTTAAAACATGAAATGGAACCTCAATATAGGACACCATATTCATCTCAATAAAAGGGTAATTAACAAAAAAAATTAAACATATTGTAAATGGGTAGAAATAGGCTTGCTGAAAATAAAATTTTAAATTAATTCTAGATCGAATTTTTGTACTAGTATACACATTCAGAATATATATCTTTCAAGACCAATGACATGTGTTACACTATATGAAATTTTGTACCATATTTAGACTATAGTAAGATACTTCATTGTTTATAATAGTTCATGATATATATAAAAATTATAGGTAGGAAGTTGGAAAATTTTGAAGAAAAAGCAGACGAGGGTGTCCTTAAGGGTTTTGTATCAAGTTTAAATTGATATGGTTGATGGGAAAAAAGCTTTCAAAAATGGTTGAGATTTTGGATGTGAAAATTTATTAAATTATAGGAAAAGTGGGTAATCATTGAAAGTAGGTTTCAAGACTTTTTTGTAAGATAGATAGTGGCTGTTAGAAATTACAGCAGATATAGTGGTTGAAATCACACCAAAAACAGCTTGTGTTGACTTATAAAATACCAATAATGATGAGTATGTTAATTTTGGCATCTAAATTATATTTAAAATACTATAAAAATATTTGGAAAATAAAATGAAATTGGAAATTAGAATAAACTAGTTCAGACATAAAGAATACTAATAGTTGAGAATAATGTAGCTCTTATATCACAAGATAAACTAAAAATAGTAGATGAAGCTATTTAACATGAAGTGTGGGTTCAAGATAATAACTAATAGCTCAATCATATTGATAATATATCCACATGGGAGCTTGTTCCTAGACTAATAGTTAAAAATATAATTGGTGCAAATGGGTTTTTAGAAAAAAATGAATAAGAAAGTGGAATTCATAAGGAACAAAGAAATTAGATTTTTTAAATGTAATTCACAACTATATGGAAGTTATTTTAAAGAATAATTTACTTCAATATCAAAACATGAAACTATAAAATGATTTTGGTAGTGGATTCTCATAAACACTACAAATACTATTATATGGATATGAAGTTATAAGATCTTAACTGTGAAATTAAAAAATTATTTGTTCATACATGAGATGAATTCAGTATTGATCATGATAGTATTAAGTTTTATAGACTTAAGAAATGATTATGTAGCATAGAATAGGCTATGAGAGCTCGGTACTCAGAACATTATAATTTCTTGGGAAAATGGGATTTTCTAAACGCATTATTGACTGAAATTTGTAAAAAAATGATATTTTCTCAGGTACCATGACTGTAATTGTGTGTGTAGATGATAAAATTTTTACATGAAACAAAAAATGCTTTTGTGAGGACATTTTTATATAGTTTCAGGATAGGTTTAAAATTTCTATATTGGGTGAGTTCAATAATTTTTTAATATTAAATATTGAGTATAAATCTAAATATATCTTTATATCCTAAGAGAGATATCTTGTAGTAATATTAGATATGTTTTGGAATGAATGAGGCTTGGGATCTTTCCACTCCTAATTCTTTAGTTATAAAATTAAGAAAAGATTAATAAGGGAACAAAGTTTATAATAAGTAATTCATAAGTGTAGATGGTAGATTTTTATATTTGAAAACATCAAGACTATACATTGAATATGTCATGAATTTGTGTGCTCAATATCAAATTAAACCAAGAGAATCACACATTCTGTTTGTATAGTAGATTTTGAGGTATGTAACAAGTACATCGGATTATAGATGGATTTAGAGATGTGGTACAAATCTGGACTCGCTTAATTAAACTTATACTGACTGGGAAGGTGATTATACTGATATTTGCCCACTTTAAGTGGTGTTATCTTTAATAGAGATGGTTGTGTGAGCTGGTATAGTAAGAAACTATATGTAGTGATTTTTTGTATAGCAGAATCTGAATATGTGGTCATTGTACATGAAGTTACACAAGATTTATGGATATAGATAAAATAGAGTGATTTTACAGTTTCATTTAAAAAACCATTAATAATTCTATAATATTATTGGATTATTATCAATCTCTCAAAAAAATTAGTCCAAAATTCTCAATCGAATTGAATTGAAATTTGATATCACTATTTCAAAGAGAAGTTAGATAAAGGTGAGATGAAACTTGAATATTTTCACAAAAGAGAAGATGGTCGATATCTTAACAAAATTTATAAAAATAGATTGGTTTGTGGAGTTAATATTGAATCTATATGTTTAGTATTCACCCCATGATTAAGTATTTTTGGAACTCACTCCCCAAATAGATATTGGATTTTGTTGACAAAGGTGGAGAAATAATGTCGTGATTCAATGAAATAGGGGGACTAATCACTATCATGTCATATAAAACTATGTTTATTTCATAATTGGGAATCATGTTGGAAATGAGAATGGATGCATGATATAAGGGCTGTATTTCATGAATGGGAGTTTATATATATCATTTGAATGAATTTTCTTGACACTAATGGATGAAATTATCTAAAAATTATACCCTTATTTGATTTTGTGGTGAAAATCACTTCTCATATGATATAGTCTTTGATATGACAACTTGTATAATGAATCTTGAAAAAGTGTGAGCATATCTTATATTATATTAATGAGTTAATAAATGTTTCTAAAGAATGAAAATGGGGATATTAAAGTACCTTTAGATTTTTTAATGAAGTGATTAATGGTTTGAATTTGATTTCAAAATGATTGTAGAACATGAAAGAGGTATTTGAGGTTGTTGATATGTTCCTAAGTTGTTTCAAGTTTTTTTGAGAATGTTTTGAGTCATTTTAAAGAATTTGTGATGTTGTTTAAAAAAATTTAAGTTCTTATCCAATCTGAGAAATTAACAAATTTTTTATCATAAGGCTTTGAGCACTGATCGTGAGGATTAAGAGGTTTAGAATATGACTTATTCACTAAATATAATACATCATGTCAAAGAAAAATTCATTGAGTCGAAATACAAGTATTATATGTGAAACTTCATGTATGGTAATAATTCTTTAAGATAATAATCCTATTACATGAACTAAATTCTTCTTATATTGAACATAAGACTTTACTAAGAATGTCAATTTGATCTACCCATTGTAAGGCTTTTATGCTTAGTGAAATTATGAGTTTCTTCTGGGTGAAAATATGATATACTAGAATTTAAATATTATGATGAAAAAAACACAAATATTCAAGAAGTAATTTTTAATGTGAAAAATATCACATCTAAAATATCATTTAATCGTATTCATGTGAGATTTTAAATTTTGTTACCACTATTCATATCTTCTTCATCAACATTTTATATTTTTCAAATCAAATAGAATATATTTTCAATATAATTAATAAAAATCTATAATATCTCATAGTGATTTCCTTAATAATTCACAACCAAACCAAGTAGAATTTTTCTTATGATCTCAAGAATATTACATCTTATTATTTAACTTCTTAACTTCACTAGTATTCAAAAACTACCTTTTAACATGTTTTATTCTCATTTAATCCCAATCAAAAAAAATTATAATTAATTTTTACAATACTCTTGGGATAATTTTTCTCAAATTAAATCTATAAAATCATATTATAAATCAATTTTCACAACTATATAAAAACATAAATTAATGAAATTTTTTATCATGGATCATATTCTTGTGCTGTGAAAGTCTTTGAAATTTCCAAAGTTATTTTTCTGTTTAAATCCTCACAGTACATCATTGTGTTACCATCTTCTCTAAAGTCTGAAGATTATATTCTTAGTCACTTTATTTAATCACAATATTATTTATGAAGTTTAAATCAATAAAGATCTTCACTATAATTGAATAATTACATTTCCCACAAAATTATTTATTCTATAATTTCTACATCTTCATAAATTTCACTATTGGAATCTTACCCATCTCTTTGTTACCCTTTTTATAAGAGTAAGTTATAGATATAAGACATAGTGAGTCACTTTTACACTTAGAAATTTTAGTTAGCAATTTATTTTTCATAGTTTTTAGTGAATCTTATAAAGTCTTTGAAGTTTCTATAATTAATCAATTTTCTACATTAAATGATGTTTCATAAGATTAAATTACTCTTATAAAATTTCCATATAATTCTTAAATTTTCAACAAGATTATTACATGTTCATTCCTTTATAAATTTTTAACTCTATGATGACTCTTATGATCAGTAAAATGACTCTTTGAAAACTCTTATAATATTTCAGATGGGTATTATGTTTTTCATCATGACTTATATGGAATTTTTGAATTACTCTTATGAAATTATAAATAGATAAATTTTAGATATCTCCTCAGGATGAATATTATGAAATCATGGGATCAAACTTAAGGTCTCCTAAATTTTTCACTTTTGACTTTTAAAAAAGTCCAGATGGATTATACAATCTTCATCATGACTATTACAAGGAATGGTATAAGCTCTATGGGACTTTTAAAATAATTTTTTTTCTCCAATGTTATCGTTATGAAATCAATGAGTTGAATCATATGAAATTCTCATTCCTTTTTTATTTTACATCAAACTATTATAGACAAATATTATGATTATAGGGTTCCTCAAAGACATTTATATTTCATCGTCCACCTTATATTTTAAACACATAACTTTTAGTCTTCTAAAATCTATAATTTTCCTAACAAACAAAGTAGTTTCTCAATAATCACATTATCATTTATAGATTTAAATAAAACTTCTCCAATTCATCACAAAAGATATATTCTTCACTAATTTTAGCATAATTAATGCTTGTTTTGTTGCATCCCCAACCTGATTATCCACCTGAACAGTGTTATCATGTCGGGTGCCACCGGCCTTAGGCACACCTCCCAAATTCCAAAGTATACCGACTAGTAGTGATGGTATAAAGAGTAAATTGGGGAGGATATAACCTTAGGGAAAGTTATAATGTTGGTTTGAGTACATATATATATAACATGCAGTGGAATAGATAAGCCTCATAAGACTCAAACCAGATCTTCCAATAGTGGTAGCAGAGTCAATATTTATAAATAGTGGAAGAAATATAATCAGAAATAGTGTAAAATAAATAAACATGATAGTGTACCACATTTAGCACAAAACTAAAACAACCAATCATATCTAAATAGTCCATACATATCAATATACCTAAGAGGGTATCCAATAGATGTACAATAGTAACTGCATACATATAAGCATGATGGTATAGAAAAAGTAAACTAAAAAATTAACTCCATTAAAGTAAACACCTCAATTTACTTTATAATATACCATGAAAAATAGCCCTATGATCCAGCTCCTAAGGTAGATCATTTACATGAATGAAACATCATAAAGAATGATTACTTTCCAAAGGGACTGTGTTGGGTGTGGCGATGTGTCTTAGTAGGATACCACCCAAGTGTGCATACCCAACATGAGTGTTTTTGTAGAAGTGAATTATAATAAATGAAATTAAATAATTATCACAATGCATACAAAAAAAAAGATACTTTGGTTCTCAACAGCTACCCGGAAGATGTCACCTACCTCGACCAACACTATAATATTGGTAGAGGAGAGGATCATTGGCCATGGCCCAAGGAATACCGTCAACTCACACATCCTAGGTGAACCCTCTGGTTTCACCTCTATTAAGTAACATGGAACCATATTACACCTGATACCTCATGTCTCAAATAAATCCTTAATGTCCCAAAGGCATTTCCACACAAAACAATCAGGTTCCTCAGACCCCTACTCGAAATCACTAGTTGGCTCTGAGACCAATATCTGAAGTCATAGAAATATCTTTCCTCAAATAAAATCATTATCAACTCATAGCATGTCATCTCAAAAAACATCAATATCTATTCTCCTAAAAAATTTCAATCCTACGGGCTCAATATGGTGAGCCTTCATCCCCCAATGGATATCCTCATCACTATCAACTGAAGGCTCCTCACCTACCTTGTGGGTTTCTACAGTAATAACCCCCAAAAAATTTCATTCACACTACCATGGTGGTATTGCCACTCAATTGGTCAAAACCAACACATCACTAAGCCCTCATGTGTGCACATTACACCTATCACCACTTTGGCCATCACTAGTGAGTAGAAATCACAAAATTAAATACCTAATCCACGTCAAACTAGCATATCATGCCCCTATGACCATGTTGATCAAGTATAATAGTCGTTCCATCTAATATCATGGGCTATTCACAAACTTATGGCTACAACTCCTTAATCTGATGTACATGACACCCAACGGATGGTCAACACCACCCAAATAACTCGGGCTTAGCCCAACCAGATAATCAATGCGGCCTCAATCCTAATGGCTTAGCCACCTCAATTCCTTTGGCCTATCCCATCAAAATCCCATGAGTCTCAAAATTACATCATAAGAATAATATATAAATAATTCACTTCAAGAAATAAATTCAATTTAATATGATTGAATTGTGTGATTTAAACAAACATAATAATTTAATGAACTGGAATTATTCAATTCCAACATACCTCATGTGTATATAATTCACTATAAAATTAAATAAACAATTTATTAAAGATGAATTGAGCAACTAGAAACCAAAAAAATCTATTTGATATAAATAATCCACCCAACCAAACAACCCAAGGGGCGACGACCTCTAACCCAGCCTTGCTTGAAAGAATCAGCCTAGGGAATGCCTAAGGGAATCCCTTAAGGTAAAAGATCAATTTAATATGAAACAAATAGGACTTTATAAATTACCCATATTCATGCTAAAATACACCATACAAATCATCTGAAAAAACACAAAGAAAGGTACTCACCACAAACCTTGTACTCGTAGACGTAGGAACGTCCGATATTAATCTCTAACTCAAATATTTTTGGAAGAAATAGAAAATTTCATCAAATGCTCTAAAAATAGGGTAAATGGATCTGATATAATTAGCACTTTTAGAGGTTACAAAATGAAAGAGAATATGTGGTTATATTATCCTTACCGAGGGGGTTCCAACATACCCAACAGAACTGAAAACGGATCAAATATAGAAGAGATGGACCAAAATCTTTGGGAGGAAGAAAATGGATCCTCCCATGCTGCTATGAATGACCAAGAAGGGATAAATAAGGCTAAATAATAGAAATAGTTGAGGAGGGAAAAATTGGAAATTCATCTCTTTAAAGGTTCGCATGGTTTTCAAAATCATGTGAAAACCAGGTGGGCTACAGTGCATAGGCATTGCCTAAGTGGAAGTACCCATGCATCTTACCACACTGTTTGCACTAACCATGTAAAAATAATGTTTTAGACTTATGAAAATATTGTATATGAAGATGCAAGACCATGAACCATCCCATATAGTTTACCCAAACTATATGGTAGTTCAAACTGGGTCACACGATTAGCTGAAAGGGGCCACACGATTTACCATAAATCATGCACCCTCACCTATAACTCCAAAACACATCTTTGGGCCTTTGATTCTTCTAAAACTCCTTCTGAGCACCCAAGGAACTCTCCAAGACTCTAATACTATCCAAAAACATCATATAAAGCTGATGTAACTCTCATAATTTGATTCCAATCATTGAAAAATAAAACAACACTCCCACTAATTTAAAAATAGAAAAAGGGAGGGGTTTTTTACCCGACTCGAAAACCTGGGGTGATACAATATCCCCCACCTTAACATATCTCATCCTAGAGCTATCAAAAACCCCAAAATTAGAACCAAACATACTCATCCTAGTAAAAACAACCCAGACTACCCCGATCTCAAGGGTATAGGTCAACCACCTCAAGGGGGGCTCCCACCCTAAGAGTGACCTACCCCAATCTCATCTTGACCAAAACTTAAGAAATTCACTTGTTAATTGACCATATCCCAGACTCAAAAGTCCCCCTATGATGCATTATCACTCCTATACATCATCAGGTTCTCATGTTCCATAAAAGACTCCCATTAGAATCTTGGACTACATCGGTGCTTGGATTTTTCTCATGCCACCTAAGGAAAAAAAAGGTCCCACATCACAGAATATTCTCAAATAAATCATGGTGCCTCTCACCTCAATCAAGTACCACACTGTCATGGTTCCTAGATGTTTATACACCTCATGTAAGAACATCTTCCAATTCCCCAATACCAAGAACCTCGGTAAACATTCATTTTTCGATGGTCATGTGTAAATCATGATGCCTCACACATCATACATATATATAAGTCATCTAATATGATGCCAAAATACTAACCAGTATCTGGTTATTTCATATATGAAGCTCATGAACCTAATGCACCAAAAATAGACTTGCCTCAATAGGCCATCCCAAAGTAAAACCAATGTACCAGAATATTACCATGGCATAAGTCTAATTATCATCTGCTCACCAGCCTACTAAGCCCTTGGAAACTCTACCAAATACACCTAGTATGAATCTTGATTACCTGATGTCTAACCTACATATAGTGCTACACCAGCCACAATCCACTAACCCCAATGATGGGTCCCACTATCTTTTCCATGACCACCATGTGTAGTTGTACCTCAGCTTCCCTCACATGGTACCTATATTAAACTGATCTATGAGCCCGGTATCATCCCCAATCCCTAACTGTTGGCTATTTGAGAAGGATTACTATAGAACCTATCGAGATGATTGTCCTATTTACATGCTTGCAACTCCTTTGGATACTTTTCATGCTGATTATGGACATTTCCTAGCTTCCCACACTGAAAGAAAACTGTCGATGACCCACTATGAAGTAGTCTAGTTGAGTCCTTAGCCAGACTACCCTACTGAAACTCATCTTGACCTTACTTCATAATATCCGAAGTGTCACCACTAAGATCACCTAAATATTTTTACCATATTGAGTTTGACATATACGTTAGTTTTCCCTTGGATATGAGTGTATGGTTCGCTACCTCAGAGAATGAGGAAAACTTAATGATTTTTACCTTCTCTCAAGTGGTGTGCTATAAACCATCCTTAAATCACCTCACTCTTAAGGTTTCATCACTTTCTATGTCAGGTGAAAAGAGAGACAACTCAGTGAATGTCACTACATATTCTAGGAGAGACAAGTTAGCCTACTGAAGGATCAAGAACTCCTTAGCTCTTTCTACCCTTAGCGCCTTCGGGAAAAAATGCTTGAGGAACCTAGCCTCGAAGTCCTTCCAGGATATTACCTCAGGTATACTAGCCTAAACATGAACATCCTTCCAGTTTTTAGCTGGTCCTCAGAGCATGTAGGTTATCAGCATGACCATGCACCCTAGAGGAAACTCTAGTTGTGCAAAGATAATCTATATACACTCAATCTAGTTCTCAACTACTTGTAGACCACCCTCACCCTGAAAAAGTGGTGGGTGATGTGACTTTAACTCTTGAGTAAGATAATCCATGGAAGGATATACTCCCTAAGAACCCTAGTTGATACCCTAGATAACTTTTACAAGACTCGTCTAGAGATTCTAATCAAGACATAGCCAAAAATCAGTGAAATATGGTGGATTCCCCGCCTACACTAGAACCTGTACCTGATCCTGAGCCTTCTCTGGAGCTTATACCTTCTCTCCTTGACCCATAGGGGTCTGAACCTACTCATGATCTAATAAAACCTTGTTATTTTATGTCTGCTACTTCATCAGATCCATCTAATTATCAACTCACTGAATACCATCAAATGGTCTGACAGCCGAAAACATATATATATAATGTAGATATTGAAATCAATAAAAGAAAATACATCAACTCACTACCATTACACTTTACTACCACAACAATTCCCCATGTAATTCTGACCTCATGGAATACTTACCTAAGGTTAATAGAGTCAGGTATCAATATATACCATGGGTAATGCCCTTCCTAACAAACAATGTTTCCTCAAACTGATGACCTCATCCCCCAACCTGATGATCAACATCACCTCATACCATAGTACATGCCTAATCTTATAAGAGCCAGACCCATTTCACATAACATAGGCATATATATATATATATATATATATATATATATATGCATCTCATATAATATGGCATAAGTAATTTAACATATAACCAATAAATTAAACTTAGGCACATTCTTATTCAAAATTTAAAAAATATTAATATGTGCCTAAAAATCATAAACATGTATACATATCAAACACACCTTATCATACATGTCCCTAGTCTACATTTCATCCCTTACATTAGCATGTCAAGCGCCACATATCATAATAGATAACATCACATTCCAATTAAGATATCTAAGGTGTAAATTGAATAAAATGTAAAATGAGAAAAATGACACAACAATTACCACCCATAGTAACTTGGTTCATCCCCTATACATGGGGTTTTAGGCACCCAACCATGAGTTCTAAACCCTATTATGACAACACGTTTTCTATATTCTTCCATTTCCAAAAATAGTAAGAATAGAAAAAAGAAAAATTAATCTTGATCTCATTAGTATACATCCAAGTACTACTATTAAATCCAAATCAAGAACTGTTCTGATACCACAAGTAGCATAATCAACTTGATTAGCCACCCAAAAAAGTGTTAACGAGCCTGGTGCCACTGGAATTATGCACACCTCCCCAAACACCAAAGGTTGCTGACTAGAAGAAATAGTGAAAAGATTAAATTTTGGATACTATACCCTTAGGTAAATATATAATACTAGTCTGAGTAAATATATATAACATGCAGAAAAATAAATAAGGCTCAACTGACACAAACCAAACCCACCAATGGTGGAATCACATTCAATATTAATAAATAAAGGAAGAAATATAATCAGAAATAGTGGAAAATAAATAATCATTCTAGTAGTCCACTTGTATCACAAAAGTAAAACAATCATGCATATCCAACCATGTCATACATATCAATATACAAAATAGGGTCGCAATTGGCTGACCAACAGTAACTACATAAATATAACCATGATGATACACAAAATTAAACTAAAATAGGAACTCCAGCAAAGTCCAGACCGCAATGAACTTTCCAATATCCCATGAAAAAAAGATCTATGATCTATCTTTTAAGGTTGATCCTTTGCCTAAATACATCTTCATAAAGTATACATGCATCCCAAAGGGCCCATGTAGGGTGATAGAACGTGTCTCATTAGGATACCACCCAAGTGAGCATACCCAACATGTGTGTTTCAATATAATTTAATTATAATAAATTAAATTAAAGAAGTTTCACAATGCATATAATAAACAAAAGATTCCATAGTTCTCAACAGCCACTAGGAAGATATCACCTAGCTCGAACAATGCCAAAATATAGGTAGATGAGAGGATCCTTGGACCATTGCATAAGGTATCCTCAAGAGTCCCATATGCAAGTTAAGCCTTAGGGTCCCCCTCAATCAAGTTACACAGCACCACATGCCACTTGAAACATCGTGTCTCAAATAAATCACGAATGTCTCGAAGGCACATTCACACAAAACCATCTAGTCCCTCTAACCCCTTATCGAAAGTAATCATTAGATAAAAGACTGAAATCCAGAGGCACAGTGATATCTATCCTAAAATAAAATCATTGTCATCTCATAGCATAATGTTCTGATAAATAGTTATATTCGTTGTCCCAAAAATATTACAGGCCCATGGCCTCAATATGGAGAGCCTTCATCCCCCAACCGATATCTTAATCACTATAAATCAAATTCTTATCACATTCCACATGAATTTATATAGAAATCACCCCAAATCCAAATTCTTAAGCTACACTACCGGGGGACTCTACCCACTCAAGTTGTTAAAACCACCTCATCAATGAGTCCTCTGGTGTGCATATGACTCCTATCACTGCTTTGGCCATCACAAGTGAGAATCAATCACCAAATTAAATACCTGAGCCATATCCAATTGATTCCACAGGCACCTATGACTGTGTCACTCAACTCCAAGGGCTATTCTATCTAATATCACAGGCCATTCCCCAACCTAGAGGCCTCACCACCTCAATCCCACATCCATGAAATCCAACCAATGTTCAACACCACCCAAGTAACCCGGGCCTAGCCCAACCTGACGATCAACACGGCCTCAATCCTGATGGACTAGCCACCTCAATTTCTTGGGCCAATCCCATCATGACCCCATGGTTATCAATATTACAACACAAAAATCATCTATAAATAGTTCATTTCAAGTAAGAAATTCAATTTAAAAGGATTGTATTTTGATATCTAAACAAACATAACAATACTGTGAAATTTAATTGTTCAATTCCAAAATATTTTAAGTGTATATAATTTACTATAAAATAAAATTAAAAATCAATGAAATTTAATTCAAAAACAAGAAACCAAAAACAATTCCATTTTATATAAATAATTCCCCCCGAACGAAACTACATAAGGAGGGGCAGCCTCTAACCTGATCTCTCTAGTATGAATCAGGCTCGGGAATTCCTAAAGGAATCCCATAATGCCAATGATCAATTTCATATTAAAAAAAGTGGTCTCTCTCAATTACCCACTAGATTTATAAAAGAAGCCTCCCAAACTGTCTACAAGAAACACAAATAATGGTATGCACCACCTACCATGGAATTGTAGATATAGGCATATCCAATATTAAGCTCTAACTCGAAGATGTTTGGAAGAAATCGACAATTCAGTCAAATTCCCTAAAAATAGGGTAAAACAGCTTAGATGTAATAAGTGCTTGAGGAGGAAAAAAAGAAAAATTAAAGAGAAGTTAGGGTGAAGTTAGCCTTACCAAAGCATTTCCAATGCACCCAATGGATCTGAAAACAGATCAACGGCTGAATATATCGATCAAATCCCTTAGAGGAAGAAAATGAAGTACCCCAAGATGATAAGTGTGACCAAGAAGAGAGAAAGAAGTGGAAATAAGAGAAATATGAGCAGAGAGAAAAACTATAAATTCGCCTATTTAAAGTTCATCATGGTTATCTCACATGGTTTTCCAAACCGTTTACAAACTATGCAGGCTATAGTGCATAGGTATAGCCTAAGTGGAAGTACAAATGCGTCTTACCACATGGTTTTCAATAACCGTATGAAACCCTTGAGGTATCCCTCTATAATTACTATAGATGAGACTACAATTCCATTCACCATCCAGCACAGTTTACTCAAATGGTGTGGCAGTTCAAAACTAGGTTTCATGGTTAACTAGGAGAGGCCGCACGGTTTACCCTAAACTATGCACCTTAACCTCCAACTCCAAAATAGGCCTTTGGGCCACCGGTGCTCTCTAAAATCCTTCTGAAAACCCAAGGAACTCTCTAAGCCTCTAACCCATCCAAAAACATAAAATAAAGATTATGGAACTCTTAGTATTTGATTCTGATCATTGAAAAAGAAAACGCACCCCCACTAATTCAAAAAAAATAAAAATAGAGAGGTTTTTTACCCAAGATGTTACTCATTAAACCCTTAAATGGTAAATTTATATTCTATTCAGCTAATTCATTCTTTAATAGTAACACATAGAGATGTTTCCCCAACTGAATAATCAAGATCCATAAAAACTATTTTATATAGCGTTATTTATATTCCATCAGAACTTTTCCATAATTCCCATGAAAATCATCTCTAAAATAATTAGATATTAAATCCATTTCATTAAATATGAATATATATGTTCTCTAAGATAGAAGTAGTCATTTACAGTTTTCAAGGGTAGTATCTTTATCATCTTAATTAGGTTTTTCTAGCATCACCCAACTTTATCACACCTTGACATTCCTTTATATAACTATATTGACAAAAAAAATTAGGATCTCTTTATCCATTTGGATTTTTATCCCCCTTATTGATTATAATTGAATAAGTAATAATTTAAGGGAAGGTCTTTACATATCATCTTCATGTCTCTTCCATGATTTGAAGTCGCATTTTATCTTATTTGATCTGTCCCTTTCTTGAGATATACCACTTGAGATAAATACTTAAATTATTTTCTTAAAAGAAGGATAATATCGTGTTTCTCTTATAAATGAGCTATAAAATAATCAAATTAAATTTTATATGATCAATTTTAGGTATCGAATATTATATTGAATAATATTAACCACAAATATATCCTTAAATTCTCCAAAATGTGATATGAACTCTAAATTCACTTATTAAGGGATATATATATATGGATTTTCAAGAAATTATACGAACCAATAATCATGTTCAATAAACACATAGGAACATTAGAGTGAATGGTATATTACTCCACCTTTTTATGTTTTGAAACCACTCTCTCTTATTATTTAAATTTAACACAATCCAGAATAGGATTGGAAAAGTCATCATCAAACAAAAACTTTATCTTTTATAAATTCTATCAATATTTCTAGATTTGACCTTTAGATAAAAAAACTCTACTAGAATCATTTTTATTAGATCCACCTTAATGGATACTCCTGATAGGGTTTTCCATGGATATTTTTCATCAAGAATTAACTCCAAGTATACTATTTTGATACAAGTAATTTTTTTGTGAGGAGGCGACTTGATATCAACTAAAACTCTCCATGATGGATACAACATTTTTGTATAAGTTTCACACCATTTATTTAGTTCTTATTTTTAAAACTTCTCCATTAATTATATAAACAATATAGTATAAATAAACAAGTATAGTAATAGTGTAAGACTCCATTAGCTACTTAATATAAACACGGAAATCCTTTTCATTACAACTATAAAATGGTGAAAACTCTTAATTATAACACTTCATTTTATTTTACAAATCTAAACCTCTTTGGTCAGTATGGTCTTCTTTATCTCTGCATATTTTTTCTTAGATTTAATAAGCTTCTCCAATTGAGTAGAAAAATAAATTTCATTAATGTGCTATTTCAAACTTCGTATAAAATTTCAACTATTCTAGTCATATTGAAAATAATTCCATATGAACATGATTTAACTTTTTTTCCATGTAATACCTTTTTATAGTATCATTTTTGGTACAAGGATTCGTTAGTGATTTTTTTAACATTCAATGAATCCCTTTTTGCCTTTAAAAGTTTCCATAAATTTTTTAAATATATTCTTCGAAAATTTTCACTTTGTACACATATTTTTAAAGTCATATGGGTATTCCTTTTTATAAAACCTATCATGAGGTTTAAATTCATCATCTTGGATTTCTTACGCTAAACAATTCATGTTATTACTATCTGGTATTGATTCATTATTTTATTCTATCATATTTTCTTTTTCATTTAACTTCATGGATAGTTTATATTGAACCATGATGTTCCCTTTACTACTATAATATAATCATATATTCTTTGTTAATGAGTCTTCATTTTCATGTTTCTTCTTGGTAGTTATTTTCTCATCCATCTTTATTTTTTTTTACCCCATGGTAGACTTGTATATTTTCCACACATAGTTCCTTTTCTCTTTAGTTATTTTTTTTACAGCATATAAATTGTAGATAGATACATAATTTTATATGAAATTTGATTCAATCTAGTATATTTCATCTTTAATTAAGCTCTTACCCCCCGCCCCCTCAATCCTAAACTTAATTTAAAATATCTTTTTTTAGAAAACACTACTCTTCTGTTGAAATTATTTTATAGAGGTGTTCACCATACTCTTACTAACATTGATGATTGATGATGTGTTATCTTTATTATCATTTTATCTACCCAATTTTTTCTAGAATTTTAATATATACCTTCACTAATAGATGAAACTATATTATTAAAAACAAAATAAACTAGACTATGGGTTAACATTTTCCAAGATCTTATAACATATGTGTCATTGGATGATCTTAATCTTTTTTTCCACATTCATAAGTCTTTTTAGATATAAAATATTTTAAAAATTACTTATGACAACATATATTATTTCAGTATATTTTGAAGATATAGATTTATTGTTTTATAGATCTATTACCTTAAAGTCAAAAATAATACCTTTCACATTAAGAATTTACTTCTGTTCTTTAAGTGGTTTCACCATATTTTAGCATTCTATATTTTTCTTTTGAAACTTTTCTTTATGCATCATACCCATATTCCATAAGAAAATTCTAGGATCATTTATCCTTATTTATTTTATCTCAAATTATGTATTTCTAAAATCCATGTTTTCTTTATAACTTTATTATAATTCATGAATATCCTATTAACTTGTTTGTTTTATTTCATATTTCTCATTGATTGATTTTTTTCAATTTCTATTTAGGTAGGGGATATTTTTCATGAAAGTGGTTTCTTTATAATTACTTTCAATGTATGAATCTAATATTCACTAATTTTTCTTATCTCATCTTTCTTTTTTATTTATCTTTTAAAATTATTCTTTAGTTAGGGGATTTTTTTCTAGAAATCACAACCCAATTTTTTATTAGGGATTCATATTTTTATGAGAGAATTTAATTTTTAAAATTATATTAAAAATGTTTTTTCACTGCTTCAGTATCTTTCATTAGATATGATTAATAATTAAATAATTACATTATAAAATTAGTTATGTATGTGAAACACTCAATAATAAATTTGTTCAGGTATTTCCTATCTCACAGTAAAGTAATTTTGTAGATTTAATACATTTTTTCCCTGACATAATGAACATGAACCATTTTAATGACCAAAAAAATTATTTGAAATAATAAAACATTGATTACCTCTCTATAGTGGTGGTAAATCATCTTTACCTTATTATTTAATTCATATCTTCTTATCATATCATCTCTTCCTATTTTATAAATTCATAGTTGGATCTTAAATTTCAATATTAAGAAAGATGGAAACCAAATTTCTTATATAAGGCTCATATGAATTTTATTTTAACATGAACATAATATTCTTAAAACAAATAACACTCAAACTAAAAATAGATCCAAATAGTTGGTACCTAGTTTTATTTTATACTAATTAAAGTGCATAGGAATGGTTATAGTCACCTGATAGGGGGAATAGGTTGAATCAGGTGTGACTGAATTTTATTGAATTATTTTTTACTTAAAACACCCTCCAAAAATTCAAACCCCTATTACATGTTAGTATAAAAATTGACTAATTTATGTATTACTAAACATAAAAGTACCACATGAAATTAATAATTAAAATAATGTCAAACACATGGTGATTTTAAATGGTTTTGTCACAGTGTGGAAAATATACTCCTAACTGTATTTTGTTTCAATATGAATCACATTTTTTATAATATTTATTCAAGTGTAGAAATGGGAATATTATCATAATATTAAAATATATTTTAACTACACTACATAAGTGATATGATATCATCTTAGACCTTTGGTAATGTTCAAAACCCACATTTTAATTCACCATATTACATAGGTGCTTCTATCTATTGACAGGATTAACAAATTATATTTCCTCCCACCAGTTTTCAATACAACCTCTAAAGATCTTGAAAAATATCACTGATCATATAATGATATTGTTTCACTAAATAATTAGTTCTCCTTCCTTAATAGTCTTATAAAGCCTAAAGATGATCAATACAAGTGTATAAAAATTAGTATTTGTGAGTTACTAAGAAACCATACCTTATGTACTATCTATTTCACTTACCTTCCCCAATTCAAACAAAACATTATCTATTCTTTAGTTTATAGGCAATTCACATTTCATTCTTCCATAGTATTATTCAAGTTCTTCAATATAAATCATAAATAGTTGTAGTTGTTTCATATTTTCCATAAAATCTTCTGTAACACCCTGATATTTTTTGAAATTATTTTTTCAAATAGGTTTGACATTTTCTAGATTTTTAGTGACATTAAACACTTATTTTTTCTTGATTTACAAGTAACATTGGTTTTATCTTTCATTACACACAATTCTAATTTTTTCTTGTGTTATAAATAACGCCGAGTTTAAATGAAATGTGTCATATAATTAAAATATTTTTATTTAAAATGATAGTTATCACCAAGTCATTTAAATGAATGGTATGAATAAGATTAAATAAATAATTTTTACACATGTATATATAATGAGATATTTTTTGACCAATTAATTATAAATTAAAATAAAAACTATGTAAAAATATAGGAAACCACTTTCTGAAAAACTATTATTTTATAAAAAAATGTGTTTAACCTCAAAAAAACCTCTTATGGTGAATTATTTTAATGAAATATATATTTTATATATTCAATGAACTATATAAAAATAATCTAATTTTTTTCTAAACAAGAAATAATAATAAATTTAATTTTACACTGAAAAATAATATTTCTATAAAAACACTTTTGTCGCCATTTTATCACATATTTATTTTAAAAAAAACATTTTTTAAATTTTATAAAACGTATTTGGTAAAATTATACATCATTTTTTAAATTAGAATATCAGAATTATCTAAGGGCGAATTTTTGGGATTTCCCTAAAAAGCATTATTTTCTGAAGAATAAAGAAAAATACTGAATTTTAATTTAAAAGTTACTTTCCATTTAATTTATTTATAAAGTTAAATTATAATTTAAAATGGTTTTATAGTATACTTAGTTCAATTATACATATATTAATCTTAATTTGGTCATTGGAATCAATTTCATACTGAAATTAGATATAGTGATTTTGTAATCTTTTTAGCATTTTCACTTTAAAACCAAGCTTTATTGTCGCAACTCTATGATTCATTTTATATTAAATTTATCCAATTCTGTTGATTTAATTTGGAAAAATGGGTTACATATTTAGAATCATCATTATTTTTGTTGTCCAATATTTTCACATTAAATATTGACCACAATGATTAGTGAAGAATATTAAAAATTAATTATTGTGACTAAGGTAAAAAAGTGAGTTTACCAAGGGTTAAAATTAATATATATGAAGTAAAATGACCTACCAACTAGTAAAAACCTATTATATGGAGATATATATTACCCTTACCACCTTATGCTCTTTTGTTATTAGTAATTGGGACACTTTTTCATGAAAGTTTCCTATATTATTATAACAGTTTGAGGGAGGAGGATACAAAAAAATAAACAAGACTGATGAAACCAACAAGTAATCTGGGAGACTCAAACCTACTACCTCTAAAGATACCCCTAAAAGTCATAACCACTATGATATTCGCTTTGGAGCATCTCCTGTATAATAATATTCATAAATAAAGAGGCAAAAAGGAAACATCCTTGAATTTAATATCTATAAATCTTTAGGGAATGGAAAAACATCATATGTCAAGTTATAAATTTTATTTTCAAAGATAAATGATTTTTAATCGTACTGATATATTTTATTTTATTATAGATGAATTAATTACTTTTGACACGTAAAAATGCCAATATAGGAATTATTTAGTTATAAATAAATAAAATAAAAGATACCAAAAAATTTAAAAGTGAATTAAATTGAATTAATTATTGTATTCAATTAATATTGTAGATTAGTATACCATTTTATATGGGTTTTAAAAAAATAGGTCTTAATTCCATCATTTTCATTATATTTCATTAATTCAATTGAAATGAATAGTCTCAAAATTAACATTAATGTTAGTTAATAATAAATGATAATTTATTAAATGATTTAAAATTATAAAAAAACTTATATTTTAACAAGTTATTTTTAAATGTTAATAAATATTTAATATGTTACATTAATAAACCAATTATTATTTTATAATGGATATATTTAAAACTAAATAGAAAAAACCTCATTAGCATGGTTAACCTTAAAGTGTTATTTTCCGTGTTACGTGTGTTTGTTTGAATTTTATACACACATAGGATTTTTAGTTAATAAATTTAATATCATATCTAAAATTAGTAGGTATAAATTAAATAATAAATATCATTTTAATTTTATTATTAAAGGTTAAACTACCTAGATAAATAAAAAGATAAAATTTACCATTGTAAAAAACTAGAAGAGTAAAATTGGGAATACATAAAGAATAAAAAATAACAATATAAAAATGTGTTTCTTTTTTATTGGAGATGTTTCTGGAAAAAATAAACCCCAACCCCAATTATTATTTAATTTTTTCAAATTAGTTAAGGCAGACCTACCAATAGTGAATACTTTTGGGTATTTACAAAAAAAAATTCACTCCACCTCAACTATAAAAGGGGACTCAATCCCCTCTTTTATTCACACATATAAATCCATTTGGCTCGACCAAAACCAAATAAAATAACTTAAAAAAAATTTTACCCTCATCTTATAATCCTTATGTTTTTAATAAATACAAAATAATATGTTTCTGGTGCAAACCTAGGAAAGATACACAAAGAAGATGTAATGTTCATCAATGACTATTTTTTGTTTTATTTCTTCCTACATCCCATTCAGTTTTTATTATATAATTATTATATAATAAACTAAGTATAATATATATACTTAGATATTTTTATGTTAATGTTATGAATTACAACCATATTCACTTCCATCAAATGGGCTATGAAATCATTGTTTGTGTGTATTACGGACTACCGCCCCACTAACAGATGTCGTTTGTTTCCCCATTACTACCTATCATGGTTTGAAATAATGATTTATTTGTTATTTATATATTATATTTATGATATTTATGATATTATTATGATTATATAATTTAACATATAAAAAATACCTTCATGCTTCCTATTTTTTGGCAATATGAGAATATATTTTGTGTGTGCAGTGAACTACCGCCTCACAAAGTGATATGATTCATTCACTCTTTACAAGGAGTGAATTAAAGATGTTTTAAATGGAAATATTTTATATAATTGATATAAAAATGTTTATTTTTTGATAATATATCATTTAATGTTCTTTTATTTCAATCCAACAAGGAAATGGAAACATCATTCACGTGTACAAACAGCCTACCATTTCCATGAAAGGTGTATTTCATTTTTCTATCACGAAATTTTATGGGTTACTATAAATATAAATAAATATATTATGTATTATATTTATATTATGTTTTATATTATTGATATTATGAAATAATTATATAATTAATAGGGCAAAAAATATTACAAATCAAAACTTATACGAAAAACAAAGCAGTTATTACACAAAACAAAACTTTAACATAGAATTTTTAATAAAATGGTAATGAAAGGTCATAAGAAAATCGTATATTGTATGAAATTTATTAATATGGTTTTCTAATAGATTTATAATAAACTTTGATTTATTATATATTAATTTATAAATAGTATAATAGAATTCAAGACTTAAGTCAATGGATTTTTGTCTCACTTTTCACATTCATGAGACACAAGCCATATTCACCACCCATTTTTAATGTGGTGTATATAATACCCATGAATTTATATTATTATTATTATATTTAAAAATATTTTGGTTTACATATCTATTTTATTATCTCTCTTTCTTGCGGTTTATGGTTCCAATGTTAAAAAATCAATAAGGGATTTTGTCTCAATTTTCATTCTTTGAGACATAAGTTATGTTATGCACATTTCTTCTTCTATAAGGTTTCTATAATTACCCTTTAAAATTTTATATCATGATTATTATTATTTTCAGGATATTTTAAGTCTCACTTAATTTTATTCTTTCATGGGGCTTACGATTCAATGTTACCAAATTTGGAAGAGTTGTAGGTTGTAAACTTATCGTTTATCAAGATTGTTTGTGATAATGCTTACAATAATAAAATATTATAATATATATCTCATTAAACTCATGAATTTTATTATAAACTAGTTTTTACATGAGAATACATGTTTTCCCTTCATTTTCCACTCTTTATATACTCAAGAGTTCAGAATAATGATTTTATATAAAACATTTTTTCATTAAAAACCCATTTTTCTTTTAAGACCATTTTTTCAAAAAATGTTTTATATTTAAAAAAAAATTTTACAAATAAGAAAATATATTTTCCTCAAAAATGTTTTGAATTAATTAAAAATATTTCTTTATAATATTTCAAGGTTTTTTTCAAATAAAAGGTTTCCAAATGTGTTATGTTTTAAAAATAATTTTTCAATGAAGAAATGATATTTTAGTCAATAAATGTTTCAAATGGTCTCTAAAAATTATTTTACCTCAAATATAACATTTTTTTGTGTTATATTTGCCTTATTGTGGATATGATCTTAGTATAATATTCATACTCTTTTTATGAATGGTTTACGTTTTTATGTCATGAAGTTTATGTTCCACTAGTCATACCAAGAAGAAATTATAATGAAACCCACTTCCTTTTCTGGATTATTATATGATGAAATGATTATTAATACTATCTATTTTCTATAGGTTTATGATAGATTACAACATGAATTAGGCTAATTCGGGTGATCTTGGATCATGATCTCTTTAGGTGTAGTGAATTTTTTGAATTTCTAACTTTGAATAGGGAATCTTATGTTTTTGGTTCACATCTGGTCTATAGGTTATCGCTCAACCTCAAAAAGATTTTCAAAATCAAATAAAAAATTAATTTTCAGTCATTATGTGATTATTAGGACCTATATATCCCTCAATTCATTGGGTAAAGATTTATCTCTCGTGAGATAGATAGGAATAGAATAAGAAGTAAACCTGGTTTAGTAAGATATGGCTGGAATGGGAAGTGAACCCTCTATAATTAGATGGGACTAGATTGGGTAGTGAACCAAATTTAGTAAGGTACTTTGTCCGCTATGATTGTATTGGGAGTTAACCATGACTACTATAATGTTACGTATATACATATCTTTCATGCCTATAATATTATTCATAAACCTGATTACATGTTCACATTATTATGTGTGGACCTATCATTCAATTCTATAATGTTATGCATAGACCTATTTACATGTCCATAAGTTTATAAGAGGTCCTGATTTCATGTACTTAATTTAATGAGTGAAACTATTTCTATTTATACATCTTCAAGATTTTATAATCTTATATGTATGACACAAATTTTGGTCTTATGACAATGTTATTCCCTCATAGCTCACGTTCTATAATTCTCTTTTGATTTGTGTCTTATGAACATAAAATATTTATACTATGACATGTGTTTGTGATATATTATAGGTTGGGTATGAACATCATAATATTTTTTCCTGATCACATACACTTTTTCTTATCTTATGATTTTTTATGTTCAAATATTTATATATATTATGTTTACCCTTACAGAACATCTGAGATATACCTTTCCTATGTTTCCTTCCCCATATTGTGAAGAAAGTGTTAGGTAGGGTGTCTCTAAGAGGAGTATTATATGAGAAGATCTTTGTGGGAAACATTGAATATCATTCACTATATTAGAATATTGTGTTCCAAGTTTCCAAAGGCACTAAACTATTATAGTCCTCAGGCATGTTTGTGTGTAATGTATTGAATATTCTTCTAAAAAGGTGTAATATTCATGTATGAAAATCCTAGGTCTCTATATTGAGATCCCAAGGGATATTTCTAATGATATGTATAGGTATGTCTCTAAGGATAAGTATAAGGATAATTCCAAGTTCAAGAAAATGTAAAAAAAAATTGTAAAGGATATAGCAAGTGGTTTTCAAGAAATTACATCCTTGTCTCGATACTATAGGTGTATGTGGCTCTGGAACCGATTTACCTGGGGTTAAAATCCCTATAAACACAATATTAAGCTAGACTCAATCAAGAATTAGTGCATGAAAATAGGCCTTGATGAAAACCTAGTTTGAAACTTCTGGGGGATATGATTAGAAAATTCACAAACTCTTTATGAACCATTATAAAAGATTTACAAATATAATGACTCTAAATAACCAAGGATAAACTTATGGTGTCATAGATTAAAGAAGAAGATTTAATGATTTATACAACCTATAAGTTATATTCAATATTATTTGGTTTTCCATTATGATTAGAGTTTCTAACACTAATCTGTTTGGTTTATGTAAATGTAGGAAACCATAAGAATCTAGGTTAATAATGAATGTGATGGAAATTTTTCTGATGAGTATTCAAATGGTATGATGACTAGATTGATAGATGTCAGGATTATTCTTAATCAGTTATTATGTAACATGATATAAAATGATTTCCTTACCCAACTCTCAAACTCACCAAATAAGAGAAGGATATAATTCATTGAGAGTTTAGGAAGTAGAGACCATGGAGGAAAGAAGATTCAATTCCCTATATTACAAGAATGTGGGAGCAAGCACTCAATGGAATGTCTCAAATTGATGAGAATATGTTTTGAGTGAGGAAAATAAGGACACAAAGCAAATAATTGTAGAGGAAAAAGTATAATATTAGTTAACACAATGGATGGGAATATTATTCACCATAAGATATAATTTAAAATTGAGTAATTTAAATTTATAAAGTATAAGAATTATGAAAACTGATGTCCTAAGGTTAAATCTTGTGAATAAATCATCAAGTTTGTATGAGTAATGGTTATATTGATGATGATGAAGATACTATAAATGATATATGAAAGGAAAGAGGTATTAAATAATATGATGATGAATCCTAGTTAATATTTTTATAAGGAAGTGGTATGATTGAAGTTATTTTTTATTTGGATTCAAGAATTATGAAATATAATAGGATTGTATAGTATAAGGTTTTTGTTAAGGATTTGAAAGAATTTTTTGAATGATGTTGATTACCAATAATATTTATTTAATAGAAAGGATATATTTTATAGAATACATATGATTAAGGGAAGGTATCCATTGATATGTTCTAAGTGTTGAGAATATGGTGTTTAGTTTGGATAATGATATGTTGGATAAGAATTAAGCAAATTGGAGAGCACTAGTTACCATAGAATAGATTATTTGAGAAATTATTTTTTCAAATATATTTGATATTTTACATATTTTTTGTGACATGAGACATTGATTTTGTCTTGATTTATAAGTATCACTGAGTTTATACTTCATTACATGTAACACTAAGTTCGGATTCTGCTACAAAAAACATCGAGTTTAAATGAAATGTACCATGCAATTAAAATATTTTTATTTATTATGATAGTTATAACCTAGCCATTGGAATGTACGGTGTCAATAAGATTAACTAAATATGGTTTACACATGTATATATATAGAAATATTTTGTGAAAAAATTAACTATAATTTAAAATAAAAACTATTTGGAAATAAAGGAAATCTATTTTTGAAAAACTATATTTTTATGGAAAATAATGTGTTCTCCCTAAATAAAATAAAAAATCACTTTTTATGAATTATTTTAATAAAATTTATATACTATATATCCAATCAAAAATTTAACATTCATATTATTTTTTATATAAGAGATAAGAATAAATGAAATTTCATGCTTAAGAATAGTATTTCCTTAAAATGCAGTTTTGTCGCCTTCTAATGAAGTACATATTTTAAAACAACATTTTTTTACTTTTAAAAATTAATTTCATAAAATAAAAATAATATTTGATATCATAATATCATAATTATCTTATGGTGAATTTTTTGGATTTTTCTCAAAAGTTTCGTTTTTTTACGAATAGTGAAGAATATTGATTTTAATTAAAAACTACCTTTTAATTTAATTTGTTTATAAAGTTAAATTATATTTTAAATTGGTTTTAAATTAGATTTAGTTAAATTATATGACTATTTATCCAAATTATTTCATTTAAATCAATTTGAAATTGAAATTGGATATAACAACTTTGTAAACATAGAAACATTTCCATATTAAAAACTTGATTTCTCGTCACGACTACATGAATAATTTTAAATTGAATTCTGCCAATTTTGTGAATTGAATATTGAAAAAAGATTATTTTTTTTAATAATTCAAATTTTTGTTTTCTAAAATTTTCATCCTTATTTTTTACCATAATTTCTAGTGCAAACATTTAAAATTAATTACCGCGATTATGATAAAAAACAAGTTTACCTATGGTTAAACTTAGTAGATAAGGGTTAAATGACCTGAAATCTTCTCCAACACTCCTTTTATGGCCATATACATACCCTTAAAACCTTAGGCTATATTTGTATTTTTATCTTGTTACATGTTTCCATAAAATTGACCTATATAGTGAGTTAAGTAAAGAAAATGACAAAAATGGAACCTTCCTTGCCTTTAATATATATAAAGCTTTGGGATAGAGAAAAATCATTTATTTGGATATAAATTTTATTTTTAAATATAAATATTTCTTATCATGATAATTTATTTTAATTTTTTAGAGATTAAATAATCACTTTAAACTTTTATGAAAAAGTAATGCATGAATTATGTTTTCATAAATAAATAAAATAAATGATACTAAAAATATTAAAAGTCAATAAAAATGAATGAATTATCATATTCCATTAATTTTTTATATTATTATATAATTTTAAATAGTTCTTAAAATAATATATCTAGATTTAATCATTGTCTTGATGTTTATTTATTTTAAATTAAATAAATAATGTCAAAATTGACAATAATGGTATATTATAATAAATGATAATTTATTAAAAGATTTAAAATTTAAAAAAAATCTTATCTTCATCCAAGTAATTTTTAAATGTTAATAAATATAAAATATGTTTCATTAATGGGCCATTTTTTCTTTTATAATGGCTATATTGACCTCTAAAAAGTAAAAACTCTATTAGCACAGTTAAGGTTAAAATGGTATTTTTCCACATTACATGAGTTTGTATTAATTTTACACAAACATCGATTTTTTATTTAATAAATAGGATTTAATTTCTTGAATAAGTAGGTATAAATTATCTTATAATGTTTATTTTAATTTTATTCTTAAAGCAAAAATTGCCTAGGTAAATAAAAAGATACATGTTAATGTCGTAAAAAATAAAAGGGTAGAATTGAGTATACATAAAGACAAACAAATAACATGATAAAATTGTGTTTATTTTTGTATGTTTGAGGTTTTTATCGACCAAATAATTCATACCCCGATTATTATTCAATTTTGGAGGCACATGAGGTAAGGAGACCTCCTAATAGTGAATATGTTTGGGTATTTAAAAAAACACCACTCTTCCACAAATATAAAAGGGAACTCACTCACCTCACTTATTCACACATATTAGGCCATTTAGATTGAACAAAACCACACTAAATAACTTCTAAACTTACCTAACCAAATCCTAGAAGCCTTAGTTTTTTCTTCCACCCATTAAATTAATATTATATAAGTATTATATAATGAACTCATTATCTTCCATATATTGAAATTTTTTATATTAAGGTAACTACCTTCAACCATCTCCACTTCCATCAAATGGGTTACAAAATCATTGTTCATGTGTACGGTGGACTACCACCTTGCAAACTGGTGTCGTTCATTTCCCAATTAGCAACTCTCATGGTTTAACATAATGATGGATTTATTATTTATATGTTATATTTATGATATTTATGATGTTATTATTATTCATTAATTTATTATATCATTCATACCTTCATACTCTCCATTTGGTTGGAATATAATGACATCATTTGTGTGTACGGTGGACTACTGTCAAGCATAGCAATGTGATATGTTCAAGATTTACATGGAATGAATTAAAGATGATTTTAATGAAAATATTTTATATGTTTTACATTAAAATGATTCTATAATGATTATAAATCATTTAATATTCTCTCCATAAATCTAAAAAATTAATGGGAACAGTGTTCATGAATTTCTATATCCTTCTGTCTTCGTGAATGGTGTATTTAATTTTTTTATCACTAATTTTTTTGATTAATATAAATATATATATACTGAATATATATGATATTCATATTATGTTAAAAATTATGGATATTATTAAATCATGATATAAGTAAAGGGGCCAAAAATATAAAAAATAAAAACTTATATGAAAAACCAAGAAATTATTAACTGAAACGTAACTTTAACTTGGAATTGTTAACAAATGGGTAATAAAAATCATAATAAATTCATATATTGTATTAAATATATTAATATTGTTATTTAATATATTTATAATTCACTTATTTTTATTATACAACATTTTTGAATCAGAAAAATGGAATTCAAAACATAGGGAAAGGGATTTCCATCTCACTTTTTTACATTCTTGAGATACATGGCATATTTACCACTAATTTATTTTATGTGGTGTATATACTATCCATGAAAGTATATTATTATTATTATCTTTAAAAATATTGGGGTTTACATATCCATTTTTTTATATCTCTTTTATTGGGTTTATGGTTCAAAAGTTAACAAACCAAAAAAATATTTTTATCTCAATTTTCATTCATTGAGACATAAGTAATGTTATGAACCTATCTTCTTATATAAAGTGTATATAATGCCCCATTTTACATGTTATAACATGAATACACTTATTTTCAGGATATTTTAAGTTTCATTTAATTTTATTCATTCATGGATCTAACGATTCAAAGTTACCAAATTGGAAAGAGTTTTATGTTGTAATCTCATCATTTATCAGGATTATTTATGGTTATAATTAAATTGATGAAATATAATTATATATCTCTCAATAATCTCTTGAATTTTATTATCCTATGGTTATTTCATTGGAATACATGTTTTCCTTTATTTTTTTATATTTATGTACTCAAGAGTTCAGAAGAATGATTTTAAGAAAAATCATTTTTTCAACTGAATACCATTTTTCTTCAAAACCCATGTTTTCTAAAAAAATAAAAATGTTTTTTTAAAATAATTATGAAAAAATGAATAATTATATTTACATAAATTAATGTTTAAAATTATTTATAAAAAATTATTTATAAATCTTATTTTATAATTTTTTAATGTTGTTTTTAAGGAAAAGGTTTTCAAAATGTTTTATGATTTAAAAAACATTTTTCTACTCATAAAGGATATTTTCAACAAGAAATGTATTGAATGATCCTAAAAATTAATTTCCATTGAATAATAAATTTTTTCGTGTTACCTATTCCTTACTAGGGATATTATCCAAGGATATCATTCATATTGTTTCTCTATATGGTTTATGTTTTTTTCATGATGTTTATGAAATGCATTTCTCTTCGAAGGGTTATACCATGATGAAATTGTTATGAAATATACTTCCTTTCCTAGGTTATTCTATAATGAAATTATTATTAAACTTTTCTATTTTCCATAGGTTATGATATGATGATATTTTTATGATACCCATTTAATTTCTTGGGTTATTATATGATGGATATTTTCTATCTAGTGGAATACATAAATATGGTTTTAATTATGTGATGGTTGGGAAATATATATCCCTCTAGTGAATTAGATAAATATTTATGTCTCATTAGATAAAAAGTATATAATGGTAAGTTAACCAAACTCAATAAAATAAGGATGGAATGGGAAGTGAACCTGAATCAGTAAAACTAGACGGGAATGTGGAGTGAACACAATTCATTAATGGACATTGTCTCCTATGATGGTCTTGGGAGTAAACCTTAACTACTATGATTTTATGAATGGACTTGTATTTCATGTACAAAGTGTTATGTTTGAACCTAAATGCATGTTCAAAATGTTATGTGTGAACCTGATTGGATGATCAAAATTTTATGCATGGACATGTATTTCAGGTCTATAATGTTATGTGTGGACCTAGTTGCTTGTCTATAAGTTGATCTGAGGTCCTGATTTCATATACTTAACTAAATGAGTAAAAATATTTCTATTTAAACATGTTCACAATTTTATAATATGATATGTATTCCAATAATCTATGTCTTATTCCAATGTTATGATCTCATGGATCATGTTCTTTGATTATATTATTATTTATATCTTTTTAAATTTCCAATATTTATTCCAGGACTCATTTTTATGATCTATTATAAGTTGGGTATGAACATCATAATATTTTTTTATAATCACATACCCTTATTCTGATATTTTTTATCTATATGATAAAATAATGATATCTCTTATGTTTACCATTACTGAGCATCTGAGCTCACCATTTCTTATATTTCCTTCTCCAAGTTACAAAGAAAGGTTTAGGTAGGGTATGCCTAAAAAGAGTATTATGTGATAAGATCTTTGTGGAAAACATTGAAAATTATTCACCAAATTAGATGATTGTGTTCCAAGTTTCTAAAGGCGCTAAAATATTACATTCCTTGAGAATGTGTTTGTGTATTGTATTGAATATTCATCTAAAAATATGTAATATCCATATATTAAAATCGTGGTTCGCTACATCTTCCCTTCTTCTTATTCTTCTACTAAGGCAAACTAGATAAGCTTCATAGAAATTTCATCATATTCTTCTTGTCCCTCAATACTCAGAGAGTTATTCTTTTTTATATAATTATTGGGTTCCCTTCAATTCTTCACTCGTATATTTCTTCTTGATTTTCGTTTTATATTTCCCAAATCACACATAATATATTATCTATATAAATAATATATAAAATCCTTCAATATCATAGGTGATATATTCAATAGTTCATAACTTAACTATATGGTATTTTTTCCATGACCCCAAGAATATTCCTTCCTATTATTTGACTATATATATGCACTAGTATTCAAAGAATACTTTTTAACACATTTCTATTTCATTTGTTCCCAACTATAAAAATCATAATTAATTTAGATAAAAGGATTAGGATAATTATTCTCAAATTAAATCCAAAAATACCCATAATAATTTAATATCTAAAATGATAAAAATTATATATTATAATAATATATTATATCATGTATCATCTACTTGAATAATGATATACTATAAAATTCCTATAATATTTTTCACCATATATTTTACTACCAAGAGTACTTCACGGCATGATCTTCTTCTCCATGGTTTGAAGGTCATCTTATGAGTCACATTATTGAATCACAATTTAATTTTTGATGTTTAAATAATTTATGATCTCAATTAGAATTGATTGATAATATTTTCATCAGAATTATTAATTTTGGAATTTATACATGTGCAAAAAAATAACTAAATGATGGTCGCCTATATTTATCTATGTCACCTTTTTCATAAGAGTAAGTTACTCTTATGCAACACAATGAGTCTCTTTTACATTTCCAAATTTTTAGTCATCTCCCTATTTTTTCTAAGAGTTAATTACTCTTAAAAAAACTATAAAGTTCCATGATTTTTTTGATTTTCCACTTCAAATGTTTTTTTGTAAGAGTAAATTAACTATACCAAATTTCAAGATAAATCTTATGGAAAGACACTTAATCATTCTTTCCATTGAAATTTTTTTTCTCTCTGACGACTACTACACCCGATAAAATGAAACATAAGAATATCTTAAATAATATTAAACCTTAGATAAGACTCTCACTTTTTATCATGAGTCTTATATAATTATTAAATTACTATTACAAAATGAGACTTAGCCAATTTTCAAATATCTTTTCCGGATGCCTCTTATGAAATCCTAAGATGGCTCTTATATTCTCATACATTTTTCTATTTTTAATTCTTATGAAATTCTAGAAGAATATTATGTTCTTTATCATGACTCTTAAGTGATACATTATATATTGTCTGGGATATTGGGAAATCTTATTTTTTTTATAAAGTTATACTTATGAAATCATTATGATGGATCTTACAAAATTATCATGCCTATTTAATTTTATATTCATCTATTCTAGTGACCCTTACGATTATATGGTGACTCAAGTACTATTGCATTTCTTTAGACACTATATATTTTGGACTTTTGTCTTCCAATATCTTAACTTATGGAATTATAAGATCTGCAATTTATAGAACACACCCAATAGTCTCAATTACTTCATTATCATTTCTAACTTGAAATAAGAATTACATAATTCATCACACAAGAGTTATTCTTCAATGAATCTAGAATACATCATGCTTACTAACCCATGATGGTTTCTCAATATTCCTTCCAAAATTTTCTCTCTTTAATCATAACTCTATAATTTGTTTCCTTTTCCATCACATTAAAATTTATGAAAACATTTATAGATAGTTCTATCAACATTCCACCAGTACTTTTCTTAAACCACCATGAAGATCATCTTTATAATTATCAAATATAAAAGATAATTCCTTATATCTAATTATCAATGTTCTTCAAGAGAGTGTCATCTCTTTTCCATTATCAAGGGAAGCATCTTAACCATCTTTGTTGGGCTCTTCCTCCATCACCCAACTTTAGCACACATTAACTTTCCTTTACACAACCATATTGATAAAAAATTTAAGTTTCATTTATAATAATCCATTTGGGTTCGTTATTAATCCCTACGAGATAGGGTGAAATTCTTCTATATATAAGACTAGTTGTAATACCTATGATATTTTTTAAGGTATAAAAATTTATTATATATTGGTCTTATATTTTGAGTTGAGTTGAGGTCACAATTTGAAATTTTTTGAGATTTTTTCCAAGGATATAGTAAGTTATATGGGTAGAATGAACAACATCTCTACTCGTGCACCTTACTCATACAATAGGAATTAATTTTTAAATTTTAACTTTTTTAAAAATGTATTCTCTTGGATGCCTTCCTCATTTTTCTTCCCCATACCAACAGTAACCTCCATGATTCACAAATCATTATCGTACTTAGGATATCCACTTCTTGGTCAATTTTTCCCCTGAATCAATATCGAAGTAAAATAAAAACTCTATGTAGGTGACTTTGTTCCCTTTACATCATAATATTCTTCCACCTTTCTCCGTCTTCCTCTTCTCCCATATAAATGGGGGCCTCAAGTTTTCAAAACCCAAGGGATTTATGTGTGGTTATTAATAATATGGGAACAATTTTTTTGGTGATTTAATATTCATTTAATTTTTGAAAAATAATAATTTATTGTGGAATAAATCATTTTATAATATGTAAACATATTTAAATTTCTTTAAATTTTGAACAACGAATTATTATTCTATTTTAAAAGAATTTTGAGTAGTATTAAGTTTATGTTGATTTTATATTTTTAATATAATATCATCTATGTTAGTTTCTTTTTAAATGGAAGAATCATAATAGTGTACCTATCTATCTCTCATAGTATTTTCATGATCACTAGTACAGTTTTTTTTTATAATGTTTTAATTAGAGTGAATTTCAGTCTTATATGTTGAATTTTAGTTAGGTTTTTTACAAAATAATGATATTAAATTCATTTAAAAGGCAATTTGATGATCTTTTTAAAGGCTTAGAATTGTTATTTATCATGTTTTGAGATCATGTAATGAAGTTAGAAATTATTTTGAAGGCCATGGAAGGAAGATCGGTAGGCCATGTTAGAAGACAATGGGATGAAGGCTACATTGGTCGGATAGTGTAGGGAATCATCCAGTTAGATCCATATAGATAGATAATTATTCCTCTAGGAATTCCACATTCCAAATGTTGATCAATCCAGAGATGTAGAAATTTTATAGAAGGCCATTATCCACCCATAGGACAATAGCATCTATACAGTGGGGAATTTAGCAAATATATTTACTCAAGGTGTACCACTGGTCAACTGGTGGATGCTATTGGGTAGTGGGTGGTGTCAAGATAGAGAATCTGGGGGTGCATATATTATGGTAAAAATTCAGAAAAAAGTATCCTTATTCAAATTCAATGAATCTAAATAATTTTAGAAGGTTCCTAGTCCTATTGAAGCCTATAAATAGGTCTACTTTGTGTCTTGGAAGATCAACCTTGACTACCTCTTTCTACTTGGTTAATGAAAATCCCTTCTTTTAATTCAATCCTTGATCAATTTTACATGCAAAAGGTTAATCTCTAGTGGGATAAACCTAATATAAAATATCTTTCAAGATCCAATATCAATTATTCATCAATCTCATAGACTCTCATCTCTTTATATCTCAATCTCTCTTCACTATTGTAATAAATCCATTCAAGAGCTTTAGGGTGATGGTTTATAATAGGTTTGCACTAATACATCCTCAATTCTTCTCATCTCCTTGTACAATGGATTCTCACTAAAGTAAAAGTTATGGATAGGTTCCTTGTCTACCAATGGAGCTCATGAGAATGCTCATAACCATATATATAGGTGATAGGTTTCTTGATCAACACCAAGATTAAGAGATAAATAACACAAACCTCTCAACCCGAGGGGATGAGACATAGGGGCTCACACAATGCTATTTATGAACTACATTATAAAATCTTGTGTTATCACCCTTTTAATTTAGGCATTTCATAATTTAACTATGATAATCATAAATGTGTAAATTTTATACATTCGTTTTTTGGTGCATAATCACTCAATTCATATTGAAATTAATATTTTAATACATTTCAAAATTATTTCTTTATCATATTAATACCTTTTAGTTTTGATTTAATAATTTTCATTAATTTTTAAAAGGGAAATTCACCCCCCCTCCCCCTCCTTATAGATTTATCTCACCAAAATTTCTAAATATAAATGGTTATAAAAATATTGGTTTAATTTTCTTCTTGTAAGGTGTTGGAAAAATTAGCTCAACTAAATTCTCAAAATTTTCAATAAGATTTCTTTCATGGGAGGTAGGGAATGAGACCTTGGAATTTATCAAATATTTAACCATTAAATAAATATATAGTTAATTTTATAATTATATTTATATTTCATGGTTTAAGATATAGTCTCGAATTATTCAAAACTTTATAAGTGAGTTCTTTGGGTTCTTGGGATGAATCTTATTTGAATATTAGTATAACGTGAAGTAGGTAATATGTGACATGAATATAATTATTTAAATACACTCATGGGAAAAGATTATTTCCTTGAATTTTTTATCAAGTTTACATGAAACACTCCCAAAAACCTATTTATTAAATTATGATGATAATGTATAAAGACCTAGAAATAAAAAACCACATTCCCTTGGTTCTCCCAAAGATGTCAACTTTATGAAACCTATTTTTAAAAAGTGATATTTTTGTTAATTGAATTTCATTACATTATTTTATTCATGATAATAAACTTGTATTGTTACACATCAATATTATAAATTGTAAATTCCTTTAAGACCTGGTATGCTTGATAGTGAATGATACACACGACATTGAACCACAACAAACCACATAATAGTATATAGCCATTAAAATGTATCCATATAATTGGTGGTTAAAAAATAGATATAACCAAATGTTAAAATATATTTATAAAAAAAAATAAAGTTCATTATCGATGTTAAGGCATTGATAAATTAAATTAGTTTAAATAAATAACTAATAAGATTGATTTATTCTTTAAAATGCAATATTACTAAAAATTGAATTTTTATGTGTATTTTTTAAAAAACTAAATAATTTATAGAGAAAATATATTTTTAAAATTAATAATATATTAACAACTATTTTTTATTATTTTATAAGAAATTATAATAATTACATTCAATGTTTTAAAAATTGTTATTTTCAAATAAAAACAATTTTCTATAATTTTTTTTATTTAACAAATAAATTAAAAAATATTATAATTTGAATTTCATAAAATTAAATTATTTTTTATATTCAATATATAAATATTTTCTTAAGTTGAATTTTTTGTCTTTTTCAAAAATATTTGATTATTAGGTGAATAGTGGAAATGGAGTTTTTACCAAAACTATAACTTTTATGAATTTATGAATATATAAGAAAGAAATAAAAATTTATTAAAACTTTTATTTGATAAAATATATTTTTATGGATTAATTAAATAAATTTTTAAATACCATTATGAATTTCCAAAACCTATTTTAAACATTTTATGAACATAATTAATATTTATCAATAAAATAAATTGTTTTTGGATTTTCGTTTAATTAAATATATTTTTTATAAAATTCAATTTGGGATTTATATGAAATCTACATTAACGTTTTTATAATAAACCTACTTTTATCATGAAAATAAAAAACAATGATAATGTTTTCCTATAAATAAATTTTAATCTTAAAATTACACTTTTTCTAAAAATAGGTTTTTATATGTTACCTGCACTAATGTTAAAATTGAGTTTTCCTATCCATAGAAATTTTATCGGATAAATTATTTTTAATATTTATAATCATAAGTTTCAATTAAATCATTAAGTTACATTTTATTTTTATACATTAAAATTAAATTTCCAATAAATAAACTAGTTACCACAATAAAACAAAAAATGGTAAAATTGAGAATTCTAAGAGTAAAGGACTTAAAATGATAAAAACATGCATTGAAATGAATTGTTTTGGGATAATAGACTTTATCTCATACCCCACTCAATCATTTCCCATTTTTTATACACTTTACATGTGAAAAAATATGATTTCTTTAAATTAAGTTGAAATATTTAGAAAAAATTCATTCTTACCATTTATAAAAGGGGTCTCTCACCACACCTTTAATACCAGAAAAAAAATTCGGTTTCATCTTGTAAATATACCCATATTAATTTAATAAAAATCATAAATCATACCCTTAAGGTTTTTTTACAAGATATTATCCTAATCCATCCCTTTCCAAGGAGTCCTCCATGGTATATCCCAAGTCCCTAACATAAGCATTATTTTTCCATAATTACTTTTATTTTTATATATTGATTTTAGAAATCTATTTTTATCATTAGTATATAATTGAATGGGTATTTTTAGAAATATAATTTTATTATGATAAGGTAATTATTATTAACCAACCTTATCTTTTCTCTTAAGTAAAACAAAAACAACATTTCTACATGTGTGCGGGCTACCACCTCTATGAAATGTTATGTTTCATTTTCATTAAGAAACTTACGTGGGTGGTCTTAAGGTTGAATTTAATAAATAATCATGATATTTATAAAATATTTTATATTCTTATGTGATAAAACATGTTATACATTTATATCATTGTTTGGAAAATGATATCATTAACCATGCACACATTCGAACTACTGCCACCATAGAAAGATTGTTTTTGGTTTTTTTTTCATCACTTCCTTTCATGTATGGTAATTATAATGAGTTAAATGAATAAATATGGTTTTCATTAAATTATAAATGTTTTTTAAAGATAGATTGTTCAACCCATTAACAATATAAGTAATAAACAATAGTAGTAAATCCAACCATCCAAAAGAGTTCTCAAAGAGAAAAAGTGATTTATTCATACTATATAATAACATCATATAGTATTTATTATTATTTTAATTATTTATATTTATAAATAATAACACTAATAAAAACTAAATAAGTTCATTATTATTTTTCTATAATTATATTAAAACTAAATCATGTCATAATAATTTATTAATTATGTTATGTTCATGTGTGGGTCGGTTTAACCACTTACTAGAACAATGTTAAACAATTATGTCATAGAAGACTTTTTGGATTTTATTTCTAGTAATATATGATAAATATAGTTTGAAAATTATTATTTCTAGAATTTTAAAATTAATATTAAACTCATTAGTTAAGATACTCATGGACAGTCATGAAAAATCACTAAAATATGCTCATTTTTTATTTCATATTTAATGATCATAACTGAAACTCAAATATAATGGGATTATAACTTTTGAAATTTTCAAATCATTAATTATATTACATTTATTATCTCATAATGATAAATTTTGGTATAATAATGAATAATAACACACCTATTGTGAAACTAGTTTAAAATGATCATGATTACTCACAATTGATATCAAAAATAGGAAAGAACAAACTAATATAATTACAGAGAATAATTATCAATGAATTTTATAAAAAGATATATATTTGAAAATTTTTATTAAATTTGTGAACAATATAGTTATTTTTTATACATAAGAGGTTAATTTACATTTCAACTAAGTAGTAATTAAGGTAAGGGTTTATTCTAAATCAAATTTTTTCAACTTTGTTATAAACTATATGATTGAAACTCCATTTTTACATAATTGATTTATCCTACCTACTGAATACTTGGTATTATTTTTCATCTATATTTTATGTGGTTTTGAAATTATTCCATAAAACATCAGTATCAAATGATTCTTACGTCAATGATTATTTTACTTGTAAGGGTTTATCTTCTCATATTTTCACCCCTTAAAATATATTATCTTATTATAAACTTTTTTTTATTTAGAATTGTGTATTACTAACCGTTCAGAAATTTGTATCTTGATACTCTAATTATTCATGATATTTAAATTTTCATTTTCAATCATATCCTTCAATGGGTTTTGATTCTAAATTTACTAATGTTGTAAGGGGTTTCTTATCTCAACTTTTTTTACTGAGTTATATTTCTTATCATACACAATATTTTTGAAATATTGAATCTAATTCCCCTTTAATAATTTTTATCATGATCTTATAATTTTTCATGGAATTTAATCTTTCATTTGAAATCAATCCATAAGGTGTTTTGATTCAAAATATTCTAAAGTCATAAGTGTTATTTCTATCTTCATTCAATTCCATGAGACATGTTTGAAATTTAACCTAATATTTTTTTATAGTGTATTAAATAACCTATTGACTTCAATTAAAATTAATATCTTTCATTTAAATATATTTTAATATCATGATATTCCTTTCTTATTCTTTTTATTCTTATCTTACCACTTTCAAAAGATTTTTTAAATATCAATTTTTCTTCATTAATATATGATTCATATTCACCACCTTTTTCTTTTTCTGGTGTATATATTTGTTTTAGATTTACATATAAATCCTATAATACTATTTTTTGTGTTATTAGTCTCATGGAAATTCATCCCTGCCTTTTTCTTTTCAAATCCACATATGTTACAATTATGAATTTTTATCCAATGTCTTTCCATTATAAACACACTATATTTTCTTATTTTGGTTGAAGGGTATTCACATAAATGTTTTAGGTTTATTGATTGGTGAAATTTTTAACTTAATTGTATACCATTTTCTTCATACGGTGTTAGTTTTAGGGATTATTATATAGAAATCTAATATATTTATTGATTGGGGGAATATTGAAAATCCACATACATGTTATTTCATTATGGATATTTATTGATTAATAAAAAATGTTGGTTATATATTATATAATGTATTCATTACATCATATCATTAATACATTGGACTTAATTAGTGATGGGTGGGTCCTAGTATAGAGAGCCCATTTATGCATCGAAGTGTGTCATGAGGAAAAACTAGATTTGGTTATTTTGGTGTATACAAACACATAAAAAAAATATTTCCTAAACACATTACCTTGATTGTAAAATCATGATTTCTAAGATCATGATATATTGGCTTAGGGAATATAATTATTTTTTCATCCTTATGCATTTCATCTATAAGGAACTTTTTATTGTTGTCCATGTGTTTATTGATATATCAACCATAGATATGTTATGCTCTTAGTTTTGTTATTTTTGTTTTATTTGGATTATCTAGTCTTGCAATAGTATATACAGTTGTCTTGTAAACACTTATTATTTTTCATCGTTACCTCCTATATTCACCATTATTGAAAATTTAACATCACCCCTTATTATTTTCTCATTTAAACTGGTTATGATAGAATGTATTACCTGTGATGTGTCTAATGGAATATATTTTATGGACAATTTTTTGGGAGATGTTGAAGACTTATTAAGGATTATGTAGTTTCTTATATAGTTGAAAAAATTCATTTTATGATATATGAAAGGGATTCTTTAGTTAAATGTTTTTCCTAACTCTCTAAAACTCTAAACATAAAATTTATTTAGAATATATGTGACTCAATATTTATTAGTGATATTTTAATTATAGATGTTTATAATTGGATCACTTAGTTTCATTTCAATGATGGTATGTAAATAATGTGTATATTCACACTAGATTCCCAAAGTGTGGGTCTAGGGTTCCAAATTTGTATCAAAAGAGGGTTTAGATAACTTTATAGATTAAGATGTTATTGGTTGAAGATAATTTAAGAGTTATAAACTTTCTAAAGTGTTGATAAATTAAGGTTTATTAGAATTAAAAATATATGGCACCCAATTTATATTAGTTGAGGAAAAATTTAATATTTTATATTGTGATGGGATTTGGATAAGATAACTTTGGTGAAAAAAGTATGGACAAATCTAAGGGATAAGTCTATATATAGGATAAAATCATGAAGTTTTGTTAAGGTAGATATTGTGTGGATTTCCTATAAATAACATCTATATCTGGATACTAAAAGTGGATGTTGTATTTTACAAAGATATACCTATGGGAGATAAACATGAAAATGGTGTGTTGGTTATTCAATAAATCATCAATTGATGCCCAAATAAGTGTCTTAACTTCACAACTAGTTTGAAACTCCTAGGAGATATAAATTGTTCAATCACATTTACTTTATAATCCTTTATAAAGTATTAATTATGTTAAAGAATTAGGTTAAGAAATATTAGAGAGTTTAACCAACCAACTCGGGTCAACATGACACGTCACCCAAGATGACCCGCCATAAAGTGAGTATCGATACATAAACCAAAACATGTCTCCTGAGTAAATAAACAGATATAAATAAACAGAGTAAAATTCAAATTTAAAGTACACAACCATGATACATAAAAGGAAAATCTAAAATTCTAAACTTGAAATCATAAAACAAAATCCCTTCCTCTATGTGACTAACCATCACCACCAACCCATCTCACTAAGAAGGAGATAGAGACCAAGAGAATACACTGAACTACATTAGGATCTTCCCTTTACCTATGTCTTGAAAAACCATATATTCATTTTCCTAAAAGAATATGCAATGTGTGAGTCAAGTTTCTTGTAAGATACCATCATGAATCAATAAAAATTATATCAATATAAAAAAATTAGTTCTATATTTAAAATAAAATAATTTTATAAAAACAATTCAATTGAAATAAATTTTTTAAAACATCATTTTCTTTCATTTAAATCATTTTATATTAAAATAAATAAGTAATATGGAAAATAGAAAAGAAGAAAAGGGAATTCCCGAGAGTGTATTTTTTAACCCTCCACACTCGAGAACCCCCCTCTCTATGAATAGATATTCTAAAGAATCCCCAGCCAGAGAGAAGTCGTTGTCAGCCGAGATGACATTGCATCCCACGGGGTAACACCTTGATCAGCGATGGTTTGACATAGCAATCCGTCAGCCAGGTGAAGTGCGCCCATTCTGCCCACTCGGTGAGACACCGGGTGACCCAGCAGGACGAGTGGTACATGGGAGGTGGAAATTCCCCCAAGAGCGGGCTCCCAAGAATCAAACCCCAGACCTCACTGAACATCGTTGCTATGGACCTCAACCCTGCACCACTACAGCACCACCTCTATGGTGAGTAATATAAATAATACATGAAACATAGTATGGTCGGACTAATTAAAATCATATGTATAAATACCATAAGAGAAACATTTGAGGAATCAATATGGAATTATACCATCATGTATATAACTAAGAACAAGTGGGATATATCTGACTATAATATGTACTCAAATATGTGAAGGAACACTAAGATAAAAATAATATAAATCCTACAAATATCAAGTCATTACACAATCTATTGATATCATAACAACAACCCCAAGTTGTGCCACACTCACTAATGATTTCATATGTCCATAACCTAATTCCCCCAAGGTTTAAAATATGATATATTTGTAAAAAATTGAAAAAAAAATATCCCCAAAATTTTATAAAACATTTTAATAGAAAATCATCAACACCCCCATGCTTGAAAATACATTTTTAAGTAAAAGTAATCATTGATGAATTTCATTGGACACATGAATTTCATAAACTATTTTTAAAAAAAGAACTCCTTTAAAACTCACTTTTCCATGCCATCCAAGATGAATTTCAAAAACAAATACATCTTTGATATCGAATCAATCAGTTTCAAAGACTAATCCAAATAAATTTTTAAGAAAAAAAAAGTGATTCATGGGTTAGACCAATGGTATAGATACACATACCTCACCAATAGAGGAGAACTAGTGGCCATTTATAATAGATATTGGAAACAAGGAGATCGTATCCTTATAAACATAAAAACCATTAGAAACATCTGTAACTCCTCATAAAAACAAATAGATTTTTTAATCATAACTTTATAGGTTTATAATAGAATAAGGGGGAATGATATCAAGGAGAGATCATGTAAGAGAGGAGATCGGATCAAAAACATAAATTAGCATGAATATATCCACAAATAATAAAGGTAAATCACTATTTATGCAATGATAGATCTCTCTAGAGTATTGGGAAGAGGTTAGGTCAAGATAAAGAGAGATTATGAAAGGATTATACTTAAAAACATCCAAGGTAATTAATGAAAATTACAATTTTAAGAAGTTTGGATCTTGTTTCATGTTTAGGCAACATAGTTTAAGAAATCATGTGCCAACCATGTGGTTGTTTCCCATTGAAAATTGAGGGGCACAGTTTCATAGGGACAGCGAAATAGTTAGAAAAATTGTTCTCAAGCCCTTTTTTATCCCCTAGATCAAATCACATACACGCATATGGTTTTTTTGAAGACTTTTATGGTTTAAAAAATCATATTCGAATCATGATAAATTTTATTGTAACTCACAATTCCCTATCGCATGGTTATTATTAACCATGCACCTAAACTGTGCACCTGGCCTACTTTCCATAAAACTCTAAATTTTACCACCCCTGACTCCCAAATAACATTATAACTACACAAAGGATAAACCAAGATCAAAATAAATCATACTTTTGATTTGGAGGGAATCAAAATTCTCTCCACCGTAAAAGTTTTATGCCCCATAAAAAGCTCAAGGTTTTGGACTCACAAAATGAGAAGTCCAGTGTAAGAACCCGTATCTTCATTTCAGGTACGATTTCCCTTTTCTCGAGTTTTTAAGAAAAATGTAGTTTCTGGAAAATTTCAAAGTACACGTCGTGTACTTTCTGAGTACACTTCATGTGCTCCTCTCCGGCTCGAAGTCATGTGTTTGTCATGCCCGGGACACACACACGGTGTGTAGGGGTGATGTGGAGGCCGATTTTGGTAGACTACAAAAAACCCCACTACACGCCATGTACTTTAAAAATACAGGCCATGTACTTTTATTTTTTTACTAAATGAACAGGGGTCGCGCCTAATTGCTATATTAAATTTTTTCTAGGTTTAGTTCATCCGAGAGCAACCTATACAGCCAGATCTTCCATGAACCCCCGCTTCTCGGTCTGTTCTCTGATTCGAGCACGGTTGATTGTGTTGGAAGCGTAGGGGTGATTTCTTTATTCTGATTAAGCCTTGTTTTCCAATTATTCCCCTTTATCAAGTTATCTAAGATTGAACGTTTTGTGTTTTTTCTCATATCTACGACGTTCTACTGGAATTATCCATCGTGGTTCAAGTATATAGATATCCTAGGATCGAGGTAGGTGGTTTGTGCCTTACCGTTCAAAGTCTCTGAGTTTTATGTGTGAATTTTCACCAATACTCGTGAATTGGGTATTGCGTGTTCACCTTTTTTCCTTTGTTGTTTTCCTGCATTGCTTGTATGCTTGTGTAGAGGTAAATTGACCATGTTAGAGGATAATTGTTGTTCTTGGATGTATTTTCCTTGCTTCATTTTTCTTATGACTTTTGGGTCTTGTTTGTCTTTGGCTGATGCATCTGTTTCATGCCTTGTGGTTATAGGTTGAATTGAAACTCAAGATATTCTTGTTTCCTTGTAGACCATTTAGGTAAGTATCTCTATAGGTGTACTTTGTCCTCGTATCATTATTATGCACTGACTGGCACGGGGATGAGAGAACCTGGTGCTATAGACTATAAGGGATAGACCGAGTGAGCTTCCCAGAGAGTCATAGATATTACATACTACAGAGGGGATGGACCGAGTGAGATCCCAGAGAGTCTTGGATTTTATAGACTACAGGAGGATAGACCGAGTGAGATTCCTCATAGAGTCTTACCTTTTTTGAATCTGTTTAAGAACCTTCCCAGGCTCTAGGAGGAATTTACCGAGTGAGCTTCCTCAGAGAGTCTGTGGTATACCTGAGGCTATATGAGTAATTGATTGAGATAGCTTCCTCAGAGAGTCTCTAGACCTTGGGGCTAAGAGGGTCATACCGCGTGATCTTCCTCAAGAGGGTCCCTGACTACCATAGACTTTAAGGGGAATTGACTGAGTGAGCTTCCCCAGAGAGTCTCATTAATTTGTATGACCAATCCAGAGGGGTTAGGCTGAGTTCACTGCCCAGAGGTCTGTGGTAATTCTTGGATAGGACCAGAGGGGATGCCTGTGAGTACTTCCCAGAGGTTTTATGGATTTTATCTCTTTGTTCTATCATTTGGTTGTTGATTGATTGCTGCTATGTATCATCATGTTTTACTGCTTATTGTTTACTGCCTACTACTTTGTTGTTGTGGTTTACTGCTTAGTGTACTTTTACTTTCCATATACTCACGGACTGTTAGGAATAGATCTTCAGGTGGTTGCCTACTGGGATTCTATCTCACACCCTGTTTGGGACATGTTTTTGGGCCCAAGAAGACTATGTTGTTGTAGGTATAGACAAGGTTAAGCGCCCTTCGACTTATGGAACTTGATTCCTTGGAGCAGGAGAGCATGGGACCGAGCTTTGGCTCGCGATGCTGAGGAGTTGTTTACTTTTATTTTGTATTTTCATTAGTAATGTGGTGTTTTAGAATTGTGACTTATTTGGATGATTTCCTAGAGTTATATCTTGCATCATTCCATATATGCATATTTGTTCCAGTTTGTTGATTTAGTCTTCTGTTGTTATTATTGTTGGTTATTTACTGCTTCTGCTATTGTATGTTATTTTTCTCTTCTTCTGTTGTGTACTCTTCCAATGAGGGCATATTTTCTCCACTATCACACCCAAGGCCCTCACTGCTAGTCGGAAGCCTCTGTCGTTTGGGTAAATGTTCTTGAGGCCATGTGACCAACTGGGTACGGGGCCCCTCTATGTGGCTTCCGGAACCGGGATGTTACAAAGTGGTATCAGATGATTCTTTTCTCTTGCATCACTATTTGGAGACTTATCCAGGGAAAGTACGGATTTGGTACTTGGTAATAAGATGTGCCCGGGAGTAGCTAACCCGTGTACAGGGAAAAGCCATACTACCTTATTTATTGTTGTTTTCTGGTTTTGAGATTTTTCAGTTGATACGATTTCACCCAGAGTGATTCATATGCTTTGTACTATTATTTTTTTGATATTACGGTTCTATTTCTATCACAAACTGATGAGATGAGGGTATGCCATCTCATGCATCTTATAGGAACTTTTAGAAATTACATGTCATGCATTATTTCCATGCCATTTAGGGTGCATTAGAGATTGCATGTTGTTGTGATATACGTTGTGTAGATTATGAATGCTGTTGTGATAGATGCTTGATAGAATCTATGATTCTTGTTAGAGAATTGTTTGTATTGTACCTTGTTTAAATGAACACCAATTTTTGATTCTTTAGGTGTTATGGGCCCTCTTGAATCGGAAATTGGTGGATCATGATCCTACTTTCTCTTGTACATGACTGTAGGGAATGCCAAGATTTGATTCGTGGGGAGTATGGGTCCTTCCGGATCGGAATTTGGCACCTCTTTACCTTGTTTTCCATGTTTCTGGGTTTCTATAAAGTTTCTGAGCTACTGCCCAGAAAAACCCAGAATACACGGTGCGTACTTTCTGGTTACACGCTGTGTAGTTTTTAGGCTATGTTACTGACTGTGTGTGCAGGAACACAGTGTTATGAAAATAACTTCTGGAATACGCCATGTATGGTATGTAAACGTTGTGTAGTGTAGAACCTTCTACCTGGCCATGTCACTAACAACACGGGTCGGGGAATCTCGAGTAGAACACGTTGTGTTGTAAAGGAACATGTCGTGTAGTTCTGTCCAAGTACCCAGCTATGTCATGAACAACACGGGTCGGCGTGACCTTCTCCTAGACACGCCATGTTGCATTTGGAACATGCCGTGTAGTCTTGCCCAGGTACCCGGTCGTGTCACGAACAACACGGGACGGTGTCACCTTCTTCTACACACGCCATGTTTGTTCGGAACACGCCGTGTAAAGGCCATACATGTAGACGGTAGTGTATCCAACAACACGGGCCACCGATTTAGTGTTTAGTACATGTCGTGTCCTTAGAGAACACGGCATGTAGTCTGAGGTTAGTTTGAACCATGTGGGTTATCCGTGTAAGGAGACTCAAGAAGGGGAATAGTTTTCAAGTACATGACGTGTGTTGGGTCAACACGCCGTGTATTTTGAGGTGTTACACGACCTGTAGGGCAGGGGTACACACCCATGTTAATGGCTTAAGTAGACACGTCATGTAGTTTTTATACACGTCATGTAGTCGTGTTTTATAAACTTGTGTGTTTTTCTTCCCATGTTCCTATTTTGTACTCTTGTGTTCCATGTCCTTGTTTTTCTGATCAAAGGTATACTTTTGATCTTTCAGATCTATGCCTCCGAGATGTCCTCCGGTTGTACGTCTGTCGTCAGGTAGTGATCAGATGCCAGATATGGCTGATCAGGGACTTCCTGCCAATCCTCCAGTTGAGACAGCCTTGGCACCGACTGTCATACCCATTGTAAGCGCTGAGGCATAGTTCCGGGAGGACTTTCTAAGGATGATGCAGACCTTCCCGAGAGCGTCGTCTCCTGCCCTGTCGATGGATGAGTTGCTGCGGGTTTTCCCATAGCAACATCCTCCAACTTTTTCAGGGGATGTAGGACCTCAGGCTGCAGATTCGTGGCTAGAGGCCACACTAACCATCTTCAATCACCTATAGATCCCTACGGGGAAAATGGTAAAGTTGGATACTTATATGCTTCGGTACACCGCCAAGAGGTTGTGGGAGTTGGTCTCACGATCAGGGCTTCAGCAGGATATGTCTTGGGACGAGTTTTGACGCACCTTCTATGACTACTTCTATCCAGAGACCTTGAGGGCTGATCAATACCGGGAGTTCATGAGTCTGTAGCAGGGTACTCACTCTGTTATGGAGTACTCATCTCGCTTCACTTAGATGTAGCGTTTCACACCGATCCCAGCAGGTGATGAGTTATTCCTTCCTAGGAAGTTCGAGGATGGTCTCAGGAAGGAGATCTATTACCAGGTGAATATCTTCCAATTGACTTTGATATCCTCCATCTTCAACCATGCACTGATCACTGAGCGCAATCTGAGAGATTTTGGAGCAGTGAGCCTGGGCGGTTTGGTATCTAGAGCTGGTGTTCCTCCTACGGACAGTAGGAAGTGTTTCAGAGAGTCTTTTCAAGAAGATCAAGGTTCATGGGATGTGTCTTATGGAAACCGGGTTGTATGCTACCAGTGTGGTAGGAGTGGGAATACTAGGCCTTAGTGCCAGAGGGATCTGATGGAGTTCCGGTCTTGTGGAAAGATGGTCCATCTTCAGTATTTCTATCACATCTTCTCACCTTCAGCTAGTGGTAAGGGTTCCTCTATGACCCCTCATTTTGGATATGCTTCACCAGTGTCCCACCAGTCAGGGAACTAGAGTTATTCTATCCATTCAGGCTGAGGTGGAGGTCGTGTCCATGGTTGTCAGCCACCATGTCATCAGTGACAGTAGAGTGGATCAGCTCAGAGCAATCAGCTATGGGCGCAGGGCCGTGGTGCAGGCCAGTCTTTCGCCATGGAGCAGACCTATCAGGATCAGGATCCTAGCCCTTCTACAGTTCGAGGTACGATCTTAGTAGCCTCAGATTTATCTTCAGTTCTTTTCGATACTGGTGCTTCCCATAGCTTTATCTCTATTGCTGTCGTGGAGAGCCTTGGGCTTTGTATCATTTTGTCTGCTGACTTGTTGACTCTTGACACATCGTTGGGAATGAGTAAATCTAGCATACGTCAGTGCAAAGAGTTAACTCTTGAGGTTGCGGGGTTTCATTTCTCATGGGACCTCTATGTCCTAGAAATGATGGGCTATGACGTCATTCTCGGTATGGACTGGTTGGTTCCCTTCTAGGAAATCGTTGATTGATATCGCCGCAGGGTGAGTTTCATATCACTAGACGGCGGATCCTTCCTTCATAGAGGTGAGTGGGATGTCCAAGTGGGTAGAGCTGGACCAAAGCATCATGGGCTAGGGGAAGTTACAGCCCATATTGACAATCTATATCTGGATTACTAGGGGAATTCACAGTTAGACTTTCCTCCAGTGGTGGATCATTTTAGGGATTTCTTTCCAGAATACTTTTCAGGTTTGCCTCCAGAGCATGAGTTAGACTTCTCGATTGAGCTCATGCCAAGATCGGCACTGGTGTCCATTACTCCTTATAGGATGGCTACACCTGAGTTACAAGAGCTCAAGAAGAAGTTGGAGGAGTTGCGGGAAAAGGGTTTCATCCAACCCAGTACCTCTCCTTGGGGTTCGTCTGTCCTGTTTGTGAAAAAGGCAGACGGTACCCTTCGCAATTGTGTGGATTATCGGAAGCTGAACTAGTTGACGGTCAAGAACCGATATCCCTTGCTGAGGATTGATGACCTCTTTGATTGGCTTCGAGGAGCCCGGGTGTTCTCAAAGATTGACTTGAGGTCCGGTTATCATCAGTTGCACATTAGACCATCAGATATACCTCTGACATCTTTCAGGAGTAGGTATGGTCTTTACGAGTATACAGTCATTCTGTTTGGTCTTACGAACGCGCATGCAGTCTTTATGGCACTGATGAACCGAGTGTTCCATCCGTACTTGGAATCCTTTTTCGTGGTCTTCGTGGACGATATCTTGGTTTACTCTCACACTCGACACGACCATGACACATATCTTGAGATCATTCTGAGTACACTGAGAGAGCATCGGCTGTATGCTAAACTCTTGAAGTGCCATTTTTGGATGGATCATATTCACTTCCTGGGTCATGTTATCTCAGAGACAGAAGTGTCAGGGGACCCAGAGAAAGTGAGAGCTATAGTTTTCTGGGAGCATCCGAAGAACGTCTTTGAGGTGTAGAGTTTCCTAGGGATGGATAGATACTACAGATGCTTCATTCAGGACTTTTCACACCTAGTGGCACCATTGACAGGTCTGACCAAGAAGGGGGTGAATTTTATATGGTAAGATTCTTGTGAGTCAACCTTTTAGAAGCTGAAAGGGAGGTTGACGTCAGCACTGATACTAGTCTTTCCAGAGCCGGGAAAGGGCTACACTGTTTACTGTGATGCTTCAGGTATCGGGCTGGGAGCTGTGCTCATGCAGGGAGATGGAGTCATGGCGTACAGGTCTCGGAAGTTGAGGCCACACAAGAGGAATTACCCTACGCATGATCTAGAGTTGGCAGTAGTTGTTCATGCCTTACGTTGTTGGAGACACTATCTTCTGGGAGAGAACTTTGTGGTTTTCACCGACCACAAGAGTCTCAAGTACATCTTCACTCAGTGTGATCTGAATCTGAGACAGTGTAGGTGGGTCGAGTATCTTCAGTACTTTGAGTTCGATCTTTCCTATATGCCGGGAAAGGGCAATGCAGTGGCAGATATGTTGAGTAGACGAACCCAGATTTAGGAAGTTTAGGAGGCCATCAGTGAGTGGCAGCTTATGGATCTGTTCTCTAAGATGCATCTGGAGGTGCACGATAGGCAGGGACAGACCGTCCTATCTTCTGTGGTTGTTACCTCTTCACTTCTTGATCGGGTACGAATGAGGAAGCTATTAGATTTAGAGGCCTTAGTCCTGCCGGAGAGTGTGTCAGGAGGGGACCCTCTTCCTGGATGGATAGTGGGCGAGGATGAGATCTTGTGTTTATAGGGACACGTATGGGTACCAGCAGACATTCACGAGGAACTGATGAGGGATTTCCATTCCTCAGTTTGGTAAGTTCATTTTGGTATCACCAAGATGTATCGGGATCTTCATCGCCAGTACTGGTGGCCAGGTATGAAGAGAGACATTTTTGGTTTCTTCATGAGATATTCTACTTTTCAGCAGGTTAAAGCAGAGAATCAGTGACCAGAAGGGCTTTTATAGCAGTTACCCATCCTGGAATAGAAGTGGAACGATGTCACAATGGACTTTGTGACCGGGTTTCCGAGGTCAGCTCGGGGAAGTGATGTTGTTTGGGTTGTTGTTCACAGGCTTACGAAGGTAGCACACTTCTTGACGATCAAGGAAACCATTAGTGTTGATGATCTGGGACAACTTTACATCCGAGAGATTGTACGTATACATGGAGTTCCACACTCCATTATTTCAGACAGGGATGCGCGCTTTACCTCTCTGTTCTGGAAGGGACTTCAGAAAGATTTGGGTATACAGGTACTTTTGAGTACAGCATACCATCCCCAAACTGATGGTCTGTCCGAGTGCACGATCTAGGTGCTTGAGGATATGCTCCGAGCTTGCATTTTAGACTTCGGTGGTTCTTGGGAAAAGAATATACCTCTTGTGGAATTTTCTTACAACAATAGTATTCAGGCGACCATTCAGATGGCACTATATGAGGCTCTATACGGTAGGCCATGTCGGTCACCCTTATTCTGGCTAGAGGCAGGAGACGCATCTTTTCTAGGACCTCGCCTTGTTCAAGAGACCTCAGAGCAGATAAAGTTGATTCATAAGAGGATGGCTACAGCACAGTCTCGACAGATGTCTTATGCTGATCAGAGGAGACAACCTTTAGATTTCGAGGTCGGGGATCAGGTTTTCCTGCGTGTCGCACTGAGGTTGGGACACAAGAGGATTCGGAGATAGGGTAAGCTTTCACTACGGTACGTCGGTCCATTTGAGGTTTTGGAGAGATTTGGGCCAGTTTCCTATCGGTTGCAGCTACCTCAGAGGTACCAGGCCATGCACGACATCTTCCACGTCTCTCAGCTCCGTCGTTACTTTTCAAACCCGTCTCATGTCTTTCAGCCCGAGGAGGTTGAGCTCAAAGAGAATGCTCCGTTTGAAGAGCATCCTATTCGGATTGTCGATCACAGTACGAAGGTTCTCTGAGGCCGATCTATTCCTCTGTTACGAGTTTTATGGCAGCACGAGCGAGTAGAGGATGAGACTTGGGAGAGGGAGGCCAAGGTTAGATCGTAGTGGCCGGAGCTGTTCGAGGTTTCTTCTTCTACGCCCATCTAGGGAAATTTGAGGATGAATTTCTTTAAGGGTGAAGTTTGTAAGAACTCGGATCTTCATTTCAGGTACCCTTTTCCTTTCTGGAGTTTTTAAGAAAAATGGAGTTTCTGGAAAGTTTCGAAGTACACGCCGTGTAATTTCTGAGTACACATCGTGTACTCCTCTCTGGATCGAAGCCGTGTGCTGGCCATGCCTAGGCCACACACACAGTGTGTAGGGGTGACGTGGAGGTCGATTTTTTCCGAGTATGGAAAAACCCACTACACGCCGTGTAATTTAAAAATACATGCCGTGTACTTTTATTTTTTTACTAAACAAACCGGGTCGCGCCTAATCGCCATATTCACCTTCTTCTAGGTCGGGTTCGTCCGAGAGAGACCTGTACAGCCGGATCTTCCCTGAGCCCTGGCTTCTTCGTCTATTCACCGATTCAAGCACGGTTGATTGCGTTGGAAGGAAAGTGGTGAGTTATTCTTTCTACTTGAGCCTTGTTTTCCAATTCTTCCTCTTTCTCATGTTATCTAATGTTGAATGTTTTGTGTGTTTTATCAGATCTATGACGTTTTAGGGGGAATTAGCTATCATAGTTCAAGTATATCGATCTCCTAGGTTCTAGGTAGGTGGTTTGTGCCTTACCATTCAAAGTCTTTGAGTTTTATGTGCGAATTTTCACGAATACCCATGAACGGGGTATTGTGTGTTCACCTTTTGTCCCTTGTTGTTTTTCCGCCTTGTTTGTATGATTATGTAGAGGTAAATTGACCATGTTAGAGGATAATTGTTTTTCTTGGATGTATTTTCCTTTCTTCATTCTACTTATGACCTTTGAGTCTTGTTTTCCTTTGGCGGATGCATCAGTTTCATGCCTTGTGGTTATAGGTTGATGTAAAACTCATGATATGCTTGTTGCCTTGTAAATCGTTTATCTAAGTAGATCTATAGGTGTACTTTGGTTATCCAAGTAGCTCTATAGGTGTACTTTGGCCTTATAGCATTATTATGAACTGACTGGCACGGGGCTGAGAGAACCTAGTGCTATAGACTATAAGGGATAGACTGAGTGAGCTTCCCAGAGAGTCTTAGATATTTCATAATACAGAGGGGATGGACCGAGTGAGCTCTTAGAGAGTCTTTGATTTTATATAATATAAGAGGATAGACCGAGTGATCTTCCTGAAAGAGTCTTACCTTGTTTGAATCTCTTTAAGAACCTTCCTAGGCTAGAGGAGGAATTGACCGAGTGAGCTTCCTCAGAGAGTCTGTGGTATACCCGAGGCTATAGAAGGAATTGACTGAGATAGCTTCCTCAGAGAGTCTCTAGACCTTGGGGCTAAGAGGGTTAGACCACATTATCTTCCTCAAGAGAGTACCTAACTACCCTATACTATAATGGGAATTGGATGAGTGAGCTTCCCCAATGAGTCTCATAAATTTGTATGACCAAGCCATAGGGGTTAGGCTAAGTGCACTGCCCAGAGGGTTGTGGTACTTCTTGGATAGGACCAGAGGGGATGGATGTGATTACTTTCCAGAGGGTTTATGACTTTTAGCTATTTGTTCTGCTGTTTGGTTGTGGATTGATTGCTGCTATGTATCATCCTGTTTTACCACTTACTATTTACTGCCTACTGCTTTTGCTGTTGTTGTTTACTGCTTAGTGTGCTTTTACCTTCCATATACTCACTGACTGTTAGGCACAGACTTCAGGTGGTTTCCTACTGGGATTCTATCTCACACCCTGTTTGGGCCATGTTTTTGGGTCCAATCAGACTATGTTGTTGCAGTTATAGACAAGGGAAAGCGCCCTTCGACTTCTGAATATTGATTGCTTGGAGCAGGAGAGCATGGGACCGAGCTTTGGCTCGGGATGCTGAGGAGATGTTTACATCTCTTTTTTATTTGCATCGGTACTATGGTGTTTTAGCATTGTGACTTGTTTGGCTGCTTTCCTAGAGTTATATCTCACATCATTCTATATATGCATATTTGTTCCAGTTTGTTGATTTAGTCTTCTGCTGTTATTATTGTTGGTTATTTACTACTTCCGCTATTGTATGTTATTTTTTTCTTCTTCTGGTGTGTACTCTGCTAATGAGGTCATAGTTTCCCCACTATCACACCCAAGGCCCTCACTGCTAGTCGAAAACCTCTCGCATTTGGGTAAATGCGCTTGAGGCCATGTGACCAACCGGGTACTGGGCGCCTCTTGGTGGCTTCCGGAACGGGGACGTTACATCCAAGAATTCATAATCATTCATTCCCTCTCCCATGTATTGTGGCTATTTTTTTACACTATAATAGTACATGGACCAAAGAAATTAGTTTTTCATATTACCTTATCTTTTAGATTCATAATTTCAACTATCTATCCAACCAAAGTTGTGTCAGGATCAAGAGAAATATCTTCCAATTAAACCACATGGGAAGGACCTAGTTGATACCTCCTCATCTATGAGACATAAAAAATTTAATGAATTCATATCTAATGATATGAAATTTCCAACCAGTAATACACCTTTCCAATATTTTGAAATACCTCGAAAGTGCTAACAAACCTTAGTGCCAACTTTCCCTTCTTACCCAATCGGAAGTGTCCCAAGTGAGGTGAAACTTTGAGAAAGGCCAGATCACCAACCTAAAACTCTGAAGAGTAATGATGAGGGTCTTAATAGGATTTTAAATGACTTTTATTAGTCATTAACCTCTTCTGGATCAATTATACATTTTCAATCATCTTTTGAAAATGGCTTATCCCAAGTAAAGTTCATTCTCCCATTTCCTCTGAGTACAAAAGAAATCAACATGGATGCCCATAAAATTCTTTAAAAGGTTATATTTGAATAAAATCCTTATAAATATTGTTATAGGAAAATTAATCCAAAAGAATATGATTTTCCCATGAACCACAAAATTTAAGCATGCATGCCCTGATCAGATCCCCAAAAATAGAAATGTCTTGCTTAGTTTTCTCATCCATATGATGGTGATATGTTGTGCTTAATTTCATCTGGGTTCCCATAACCTCTTGAAAAAATTTCTAAAACCTATATATAAATTGAGGGCCTTTTTCAGAAACAACCCTAGTAGGAACTCTATAGAGCTTCATGGTTTCTCTGACATACAAGTGTCTAAGTTCCTTCTTCTTCACTGTCTCTTTAATATGAAAGAAATAATATGATTTCAAATTATGATCAATGATCACTCAAATTCAGGCTATTCATATAAGACTTTGTGGTAACCCAACAATGATTTATATTAATATCGCATCCCACTTCAACACCAAAAATTGGTAAAGGATACAATAAACTAGTAGATCTATGGTGCTCCACCTTAATCTTTTGAAAATTATAGAATTGTGAAATGATCTCTTCAATTGAACACATTATTCCCATATACCAATAATAATTCTATATCATGATATATATTTTTAATCTCGATGTGTATATACCAATAATAGAAGTACCTATTATCCAACAATTCCTTCCTAAGAGATATCAAAGTGACCAACCTATCTCTGAAACAAAAAACATCAGTAGAATATTGAGACCAAACTTCAGAGGACTCCCCACCATAAATTATTTTTCTAGAACACTATAAATTAGTGTATGATACCTATTAAAGTTAAAGATAATCATAAAATTATGAGTCATAATTAAAAAAATCTAAGAACACCTTTCCACTAGACACTTCCACTTTCAAGATTATATCAATAGACAAACTCATTAGAGACCACTCCTCCACTGATTCCTTCAGGTCTTGAGTCATTATCTTCCTACATAAAGAATCAGAGACCACATTCCCTTTTATATTAGTATAATAAATATCAAAATTAAAAGTCTGAAGATTCTCAACCCAGCATCATTGTTACAAGTTGATATCCATCTTAGTAAAAATATACTAATTGCTCTAATGATCGTAATATACAATATACCTCTCCCCAAAGATATAGTCACACCATGTTTTGAGATTTTTTATCACAATTTCAAACTCTATTTCAGGGTTATAATAGATCTTTTCATGATAGAATAATTATAAAGGTTCATAGTCCACCACATGTTTCCTCAATATCAAAACATATCACAATACAATAACTAAAGCGTCAAAGAAACAATCATACCCTAAAACTAGTTTTGAAATAATTATAATATTTGTATATGTTAACCTCACATTTAGTTCCTATAAATATCTATGAAATATTTTACTCAACTCAAACCTAATACCCTTATGGGTTAAATATATCATTGGAGATGGGAGATTGGAGAATCCTGAACAAACCACCTGTAATAAGTGACTAAAGCCAAGAATCTCTAAATTTCAAACACATTTCTATATTCCTCCCATGACATCATATCCTGAATATTTTTAGGATCTAATGATACCCTCCTTTCAAATATAACATAGCCCAGAATCATTACTTCTTAGATCCAAAATTCATATTTAGAAATATTTCCATATAGATGATGCCCATTCTAGATTCCAAGGATGATATCCAAATAATCTTTATGTTCCTCCTATAACTTTGAGAACCATAATATCATCGACAAAAATTAAACAAAAAATATTCCAAGAACCAATTAAATATATGGTTTATCAATACCATAAATATTGTAGGAGTGTTAGTAAGGCTGAATTGAATAACCAGAAACCTGAAATTCTTATATTGGATTCTAAATTTTATCTTAGTTATATCCTCTTCTTAGACTCTTAACTGATGGTATATGAATCACATGTCAATCTTAGAAAACCATTCGGCTACCCTGGGTTTATTAATTAGAACACTAAAACTATTAAAGGTTGTTTGTTCTTAAAAGGCAGTATATTTAGTTTATGATAGTCAATATAAAGCTAGAGACTTCCATATACCTTCTCTTCAAATAGAACTATCAAAAGGAAAGATGAAATACTATGAATAATAAATCCATTTTCCACAATATTTTCAATTTGAATAATAATATCCTTTAAATATGAAGGTTTCATTTGATACAACGGCATGGGAATGGGTATAATTCCATGAAGCAGGTTAATAGTGAACTTAACCTCTCACTAAGGTGGTAATCTATAAAATCATTAGGGGAAGACCTTATTATATGAACTCACCAATACTTGAAGTGGACTACTCAAAATATGATCAATGATATCAAGAATAATCTCTAATAATATTCATGAGATCATTCCATCAATATGAACAGTAGGCTCTCCTCTCCCTGATCAAGGATCTCACTCATCCTAAAAGATATGAGAGGATTCATTGGAAGATATAAATTGAACACGACCATAATAATAATCAATATGGGACTTAACACTAATCATAAAATCCATGTATGTGATAAGTTTTAAGATATCAATATCAATAACTAGGAAGTCTAATGCAACATTGGGGTAAGAAATTGTCACCTGAAACTTAGGAATTTTAAAAAAATGTTCAGTCCTCTTTCGCAAGGAAGTGGAAAGGTCCAACATGAATGACATTTGCTCTGAGCATAATCCTAGAATGTTAATAAACTTATATGATATAAAATAATGATATGAACTTGTATAAAACAAATCTATAACAATAGTGGATCAAATGATCATTGTACCTCCCTTAATAGTCGACCCTACTTTTGATTACTCTAGTGTAACTCTACTTCATAAATAATCCTGGTCTCAACTCATATATGATCTTTCATCACTGTGGAATAATCCCCCATTGAATGAGAATGATATCCACCACCCTTTCATTCATCAAAATGAACTTTAAATCCATTTGAAAGATTGGATACATCGTTGTGAAATTCTTCTACAAAAAATATTCATAATATGGGGTTTTCCACAATGATGAAATAGAATAGAAAATTCTATATAGTTATACTTGGTATGACCAGGCCACTGGAACTAATAGAAATATACTTGATGTTGTCCTGTAGAATCCCTAGAAACTAGTCTTAGTGAAAACTAAGCACCCTCACCCTTCCTTTTCTTGATATATGATACACTTTGGCTACCTTCTATAGGAACTAAACCTCCACTGAAACCTATTTTCCTAACTATTTCTATAAAATTTACATCTTCTTTATTAACCGCCTTAGTAAAGTTCATAAGGAATAGGATAATCATCACCAATATTATATCCATCCTTAAATGTATCTCAAGCCTTTGATCTTTGAGGTAGTCATTTAAAACAATATTGGGTGATAAGTGAACCAACTCGAGAAAATGAGTGGCATACCCTATAACTAAATGATACCCTTGGTTAAATATCATAAATCTCATGTCTTCACCAATAGATATATTTTTTCAAAAAATTCATGGTTAAATACCTTATTTAAAGAAAACTTGGTGAGGTATGTGTGTATCCTAGAATGTATTATGGATTCCCACAATTTTCTTCCCAACCCATCAAGCCTGTAACTGGAAAACCCAACCTTAGATTCTTACAAAGTTTCTAGAAAGTAGAATATCTTATAAATATATTTGAGTTACTCTTCGGATTCATGGGGTCCCTTGTCACCATAGAATATAGGTTGATTCTTCTTGGTAAATTTTGAGCTATGATCCACTACTCGTTCTTGGTTTCCAACACCCGACTAACCTAGAGTATGGATTATGTAGACAACTAATTCCACCAATTAGCGTCCTACTATAGGGATATCCTTTGGAACTTTTCTTTCTTCTTCCTCTCCAAGATCTAGAATATCACTTCTAGGATTCAATTTCTAATAAACCCAAAAAACTACATCTAATTAGCATAGTAGAAAATATCCAAATCAAAAGATGAAATTCAATAATACATATTAAATTATTAAAACAAGAGAATTTAAAGTGAACATGGATTCCACAATTAAGAGACAAAAACATTCCTAAAGAACAAGTGATCAAAATAAACCCCAAACCAGGTTCACTTATATTACATCAAAAATCAAGCTCAAACTTGATGAAAATTCATTACACCCCTGATAACTTGTGTTCGGTCATCCAAGAGAGATGTCCAAGGACCCTCCCTCACTTACTACATGAATTATAATAGTCATAAATCCTATCAACCATAGACCCTAAACCAAACCAAAGAATTCTCATCACACTTATTGATAGGTAATGGCTCTTATTATATTTTTTTAATGAACTAACATGGGTTGTAACGTCCCTGACTCCAATAACTCCGAGCCTGTATAACAAATTTTAAATTGGAATTATATTTAAGTAACTGCATCCTGAAGGACTGAATAGTTTATAAGTATTGGTAAACTAGATACATACTTTAAATTTAAATTATTATTGAAAACATAAAATACACAAAGTGTTTTATTTGAGAACATCATTATTACTCATAGTGTATACTTGTTTTATCAATCAAAAAACACTTCCTTGTATCCTGGGGAAAATAATACATAAGAAATGGGTGTGATTATTTTCTCTGTAGGGGTAAGAGTACAATGGAATATATCATGAATATATAAGCATAATCAATATGGAAAATCAAATAACTGAAATTTGTTCCATTTAATCAATAAACTAAGCATAATATGGAATAAATAAATGATAACCAAATAAATTTGTATTAATAATTACATAAACTCGAAACTTATCAATGGATATTATAACTAATCAAATAATCACATGGGAATAACTGATCTCACAATGAGTGAATGCAAGATTCATACATCATAAACACACTTTCAAGACCTTTAAAAATATAGTTTAAATCAATTGATAAAAAACCATCTAATTTGGACAACTAAATTGTCTCATGAGATATGAAGATACATCAAGGGCCTATCTATAATCGGGCCCCACCCATCACTTACATATTCCAATGCATTCCTCATATGAAAGGATTGAAACATAATCAATATAAACATTTATATTAAATAAAAAACATAATAAATGTTAATACTTACCCCAATCAAATAAAAAAAATCTTAAATCATCCAGAATAAAAAGGTGAATGATAATAAAATTATACATCCTTAGTCTAACTGATCATAACCCATAAAAATAAATAATAAGAAAGATTTCAATCCAATATATAAATAATGGATCATATGTAAAATAATTTTTTGATGTCGTTGATGAATTTAAATACCATAAAAATTTCATTAAAAATATTCTTGGGGAAAAATATCATTTACACTTTGAAAATAAAATTTTCATACAAAATCCTCAAAAAACATTTAAAAAATAATTTTCATTAAAAATAACCTTGGAAAAAATAGAAAATAATCTTTAAAACATTGAGTAGCCATGATGATAGAAATTTTCATTCATGTCGTACATGTTTTTTGATGTCCGCCAAATGATCATTAGAAAATTCAAAAAAGAAGAAATACCTAGATATGGGTATTATTTTCCCAAAAAAATAAAATGAACGAGAAGGTGGTCAATACTCACAAATCATGTAAGCCTCTAAGAGACATTCCATAGTTTGACCATCATAATGTCGCCTGAAGTAACCATGTGCAGCGCATAGACAATGAAAGATATCTCCTAGTCCCTTAAACAATCCCATCTACTCTCACCAAGGCACCTTAGACAACTAGTGGTCACATAGTGGTAGTTGGAGGAGCTCCCCCAAGTCATGCGGTTTTTAAACTGGTGGGTTCTAGGAACCCATTCAAAAATACTTCAAAAAAATAGGAAAATGTCTAAAAGGGAGAGGCCTCTTATGGCCATAAAACCCACATGATGGATCACTGATGGGGAGAATGGTTGTCCTTGGAAACATTCATTCAAACTCATGAGACACCAGAGCCTCTATAAAATAAAACAAAGAAAATGAAAAGGGGAGGAGGATGGAGCCACTCATGGTCATAAACATTATTCGACATGCATGAAAGACATTACAATACCCCAACAACATGTCTGCCTCATCTCACGAAATAACAACAGCACATCATCCTCATCACACGAAGAGCCTCGTTTATGTCCAAAAATCCTCCCATTCCCCTTTTCCTTCCAAAGTAAAAATTAATATAAATATCCCTAAAATGATCATTCATCTTCATATAACCTTTATTGGTCTAGCGATGCATCACCAAGAGGTAAATTATTTTTCTATAAAATTACTCGTGTAAACTCACATGACTCCAAAACTTTTTAAAATAAACAATGGAAATAAAAAATAACATGAGGAAAGATCCTCTCACAGCCATAAAACCCTTATGATACACTAAGGTAGTCCACAACTCAGTCTCATGATCCCCTTTGAAAAATCAGCCTAATCTCGTGATGGCCCCCTGACAAGCCATCCTTGTCTCATGGAAATTCCTAGAAAAGTCACACAAGGTCGCGTGAATTCCATTTCAGCATGATCCATCATCTCACGAAGGCACTTCGGCATGTCAATATGACAATATAGAAGTCCTTTGGCATGACTACATGATTCAAAAATCCCACATTAATTAGAAATAATCTAATAAATGAGGAGTTGACAGGATGGACTTGTGGTTGATGAAAATCAGGAAATGCCCACTGAGTGATCCATAGTAGAAACTCGTGAAGATACATGATGTAGAATCCCTTCTTAGACTTGATACTAGACTCATGCGATATACTCCACACAAAGCGGAAAACAATTGGGGTGTAGAGTCCTATAAATCCCCCACCCAAGCATGAAAAATGCACCACCACTACTCTCTAGATGAGAAGTTGGACCTTTTTCATCCAATTGCTAGAATATATTTCTCAGAGCAGTGTATCTCGCAACTAGAAAGCTTTCTATTTTGTATGATAGAGGAAAACATCTAGAGTAATCATGAAATATGAATAGGCACTTTGCATGATCACTAATAGATCACCCAAAGGACTTATAGTAGGACATGGGGAGGGAATCCCACACACCCACCAGATCACATGAGACATAAAACAAGACAACACTAAACAAATATAATGCATTCACAATATAAAGTATATAACATGTACTAAAATATAGGACACTTAAGCAAAGAACATATACATGAACCTCATATGCTTCACATAAACCACCTAGGACATGCGACATCATGAGAACATGTCACCAAGATCACATGAAGTTCCTTTGGTATACTAGTTGGTTCATGTCTAGTCCTCAAGAAATGTTAGATCAAGTCAAATGGTTCCCCCTAGGCATGCCACCCAAGTCTCACAAAACCCTCTGGGAATTCCATTCAATCCTCACGATGTCCTTCAGATGTGTAACTGAAATCATATGGAAGCACCATTTCATGTTATCTAAGCCTCGTGGTAGCACTTTAGTATGTCAATTGTCTCTCTTGATGCCCTTCAGACACACCATCGAGGTCTCATGAAGCCCTCCATACATGTCAACCAGGACATGTGACACCCTCTGAGACATGTCACACTAACTCTCATGATTCCCTCCTAGTGTTTCAACCAGCTCTTGTGATGACACCAGGGAAAGTCTATTAGATCATGCGACACTATCTAGAAAAATTATATAGGTCATGTGATAGCATCTAGGATCAACCTTATAGGTCTTATGATGTCCTCTAGAAAAGTAAGCCTTGGTCATGCAACAACCCTCATACATGCCATCTAGTTCGTGTGAAGTCCTCCGAACAAGTCAACTGGATGATAAAATTGTATTTGGACATGTCAGGAAGACAAGCTTTAACATGTCAAGCAGTCAATCAAGGCATGAAGAGAGGAAAATCAACACATGTTAATAAGGAAAGTAAAAAAATTCAGTAAGGGAAACCTAGGATTTAATGACCATGGCCATCCAAAGTGTATAAGAATCAATTATAAGGGCAATGCCAGTTTGTAAGCCCCAATCAAGGGGACTAAGAAGACTCTAATTCCTTCTATAACTAGATTATGTAGGACACATACCCATGGTTCAAGATCTATATTAATCTTCCAAGGGTGTTCCCATTTCATAATTCCCATATCTAAAAGTAATTACATTGATTACCTTCCATACCATCTTTCTCACAATGAGCATGTCTCACGTGGGCTTAGGGAAATGCAATAGTCATATCATCTACACAATAAAACACTAAAAATTCAATGGAAATTATAGTATGTAAGCCTCAATAAGTGGAATTATATAATCCTCCCTTATATAAGGGAATCTACCTTAGGTCCAGTCCTAATGGTGTTATTGAAATATGAGGACTCTAATTCTTGCTATAACCAGGATACATAGGATGCCTTCCTAAGGCACAAGCCCGAGCATAAAAAAGCATCCACATAAATGTGGGTCTCATCATGTCAATGAAATTTTAACCATCAGGACCTAATCATTCCCATGGGATAATCACTCTACATAATCCCTCAATAGACTAAGAAATCAACTAAACTACGAGGACATTGGTTTCTGCCATTATCAAAATATGTAGGACACCTATTTGAGGCCTGAGCACCATATTAAACATCTCAAGGGAAGCCCCAGCCCATAATAATTGCATCTATATGTAGTGAAACTAATAAATTATTATCCCTTGTTTATCATACCAACTATGGATCTCATGGGCTTAGGTAGTTACAATAGTCATGTCATTCACGTCATGAATCTCCACCAACTAGGGAAATCTCATCTTGTAATCACTAATGAGTGGAATGATATAAAACTCTCATATATAAGGACATATACCATGGGTTCAGTCCCAAGGGTACAAATGAACTATGAGAACTCTGATTCCTATAATAACTAGGATGCATATGATGCCTTTCAAAGTCCTAAGCTCAAATAGGCACCCACTTCATTGTAAGTCATCCCATGTCTCTGAAATCTCAACCATCGAGACTCAATTATTCCCATGGGATGATCATTCAAACTCATTATTTAGTGGAATGAGAAGCCAAATGAACCGCAATGACTCTGATTTTCACCATAATCAGGATACAAGGATGTCTCCCAAGGATTCAAGCATGAATATCTAGTTCCCTAGATCACTTGTGTAATTCTTTTGAATACAAAATTAAACTAAACAAGTATAATGAAATATGTAGGTTTTGATAACTTCAATAACTAGGATATGTGTTACACCTCATAATGGATCAATCCCTTCCTTAGAATATTAGTCATATCCCTATCTTGACATAAATTTTAAATCTTCTGGTTGTCTTTAGCAAATAAGTAGTTGTTCATTACTAGGAAATGGATAAATAACATCTTATAAATATATATGGACTCATATATGATATCCCTATCTTATTTGAAAATACATAGTTAACCTATAATAATTATTTTAGGGAAACTGGTTTCTTATCATAATTATGAATAGATTTGTGAATATATATTAAATTTATAAGAGAGTCCTGGAGAAGCTTCCCCCCAAAATGGTTGGATGATCCCATCCTCCCATCCTATCTACCAATTTGAGTCACCAAGTTCTATTAGGCCTGAAACTCCAGGTGGTTTTCTGACTTTGAAAAGTTGGTCCATACCCAGTTATGTATGGGGGGACGGTTGGGCGTTTCCATTAAATAGTGACAACGGTAACCTGATGTTAATGATTTTTCATGATATAAACCCCCCACAACTAATCATTGGCATAATATGGACCTGCCTCAACAAGGCTCCCCAGTTTCACTATTTTCCTCAATTAGGGAAAAATGTTGAACCCAATGTGAATCTCTAAAATAAAAAAATGATTGATTTATTATCCATAAATCCATTGTTTTGTACACTATATGTGAAAAAGAATAGAAAATTCAAGTGAAACTCTTAAATAACAAAATGATTAGAAAATCATGCATCATTACAGTTTTTCACATATCCTACACAAACAAATTTGATAAGCCTAAAACAAATATTATTGTTCATCCTTCATAATCTGGGTTCTCATGAGATAAGTCCATCCTTACTTTGACAAGTCCAAGAGAACAAAATGGATGGATCGGTAATGAAAGGAAAATTGTGTTAACGATGCATATGTGATTGTGCATATCATGCCTATGATATTTCACTAATTAGTAGCTTTGTTCCTTGTTTTTTTCATGAATATGGGAACTACTCTCATTAATATCACCCTGATCTGAGATAATGACTTCTTCATCTAGATATATCTTCGGTAAATCACCTACATTTGCTACCCCTATGGGTCTCAAAATGATCTCACCTACCCAACATATCCTACATTAGGTAGTGAACACAATAGTTTGGGGATACCATCAATGTGGTTTAATACCAACCCTAGAAGCCACCAGAAAAGGTATACAAGTACAGAAACCAATGAGTCTCTATTACCTAGGTAAAGATGCAACTAATCTAGTGGCCCTCATCATTACATCCATCATCTTTGAAAGCTTGTCCATGAAGCATGATAATTTCCATGTTCAATATATGATGAAGGGGGTCCATGGATTCAAATACGCATCCCTTCTGATTTAGGTACTGTTGAGGAGGGCACTTTCCAACCTCTATTTCCAGCACCATCTCACCAGTACCCAACAGTCACCTGTTTTAGGTACCACATGACACGGTTCCACCTCTGACACCCATGTTTGGGAAGCAAGGAAGACACATTGGGAAAGTAAGGCACTAGATAACCAAGTGTGGTCTCATATCCCCACTCCCACTGATAAAGTCTACTCACATGTTCTAGAAGTAGCCAGTGAGCGGGCTCATATTCCTACTTACTCAGAATAGGTCTGTGGGAATTTTTTGTAGTAGGCATGGGGAAGTCATATATCCCAACCCCCATGCATAAAGACCATCAGCATATTCTAGTGGAACATGTATTATATAAGTATAAGAATATCCCCATTTTAATAGAATATATCTTCCATTATATATCGGGGATGGGAAATTTGTAGGCTTACTTCCCTACACACACTTTCCTAAAATGCTAATGCATTTTAGCAACAACTGAAGAACTTTGTCATAATATTACATAACTGGTATAGATACAAGGACATGTGCATATTCATATCCCTAGAGTCTGGAAAGCTCAACACTCGGATCATTATGAAAAAATGTAGGCTCTAGAGAAAGTGCACATTCTTGTTCCTATCTATGATGATTATCGGCATATTCCAATAAAAGACGACGCATCGGACTAAGATCATACTCTTGTTCCAACTGGGGATCACTAGGTTAGAGTGGCGCATGCCTTGGGATAGGGGCACGTGCCTATCAAAAAAATTGATCAACATATTACAAAGTCCTAGGATAAAGCTCAAATCATTATTTTGGCTGAGGATTACCATGTGAGAGGGGAACAAGCCTCAGGATAGGCTCATATTACTATCGAAGAAGTCTAGTGGAAAACTCTAAATGCCCAAGATTGGTCATATATTCCCATTATGGCTGAGGCTAACCAAGTGGGAATTTCATAAGAATTTGGATAGTCTCATATTCCAGTCAATGAATTCACTTGACATACTCTAGAAGATCATGAAATCCAGACACATATTCCTACATCCACTGATGACCAACTACACCAGCATCATTTAGAGGCAATATGGGAAGAGGTTCATATCCATTCTCCCTTTATAGAGTTTCATCAGTATATTTCATTGAGTAATTCATTTTTGTACTAAGATAATATTCCTATTCCAACTAAGGCTCACCAAGTAAGAGTGGAACATACCTTAGGGAAGGCTCATATCCCTATTATAAAAGATCAGCAGCATATCCCAAAGGCCCAAAATTGGGAACATACTCCTATCCTGACTAAGGCTCATTAATGGTAATGGAACATTTTTAAGGACATTATTATATATCTATCAATAATGAGATAGCTCATTAGAAAATTCTTGAAACGTATCGACAGTGGGAGAATATTCCCGTAGCACCAGAAAGTTATAAGAATGTTCTAGAAATCTTCATAGAGTAGGCTCATATCCCTAAACAATTATAAAAGGCAAGTTGGAATATCTCATCCATGATGTAGATCAAGACCCATATTCCTTATATTCTTAATTACAGTGCCCTTGGGATCATTTGATACATATTCCAAACACCACAAGGGTTTTCCAACTATTCAAATGAAGCAAAATAAGATCATTGAAATGATAGTTTTTCAAGTGGTAGTATAGAGGTAGATCATACAAATTGTACCCTAATATCCACCATGGTCAACCTCCCTATAGAAATATCTATCATGAAAATTTAAATCATCCCCTTTCCCAAACACCTTCATATAGATAGGTGTTAAAAACTTTGAAGCCTTCATATAGAGAGGTTCTCAAAACATCGGGTTCAACTATATATGGTTCCCCATCAACTTCCAAAAGCACTTCACTCTAGTCAATAGGAAACCATTAAAAGAATCTATTTCAGTCTGACCAAATGGAGGTGTTTAAGTATAATAAAGAGAAGGAAGATATTGACATATGGAGAGAGTTATCTGAAAACAACTTCCCCATCATATTCTATCCCCTCTCCACTTCTAACTATGAGATCCCAAATGATCTATAAAATGATTGTATGCCTTCTATATGATAAAATATGAGTTCTACCAATTAGTTACTAAGGGATCGACATCTACCTTATCTAGGATATGAGTCTCACCTTTAGAAAATCAGGATACTCAATTTTCAGAAAGACCTGGTTACTATATCCATAGCTCGAGATCCAAAACTAGAAAAGAACAATGAAATTCCACAACATGCTTTCCATAATTACATCAGAGGCCTTTGGAAACTAATCTCAAAAGACACATCACACATCTATATCCAAGGATGCAGAGAGTATAGAGCATTACACTTCACTACACCCCTAAGACAATAGAACCACTTAGACTCAACATCCATTAATTTTATATCCTCTAGAGAAATCAGAGGATCGGGTAATGCTCAGGTCAATTGATCACTAAATCATAATTCCCCTACTTCAAAAAATTCTTAGACATTACGAACAGAGGGACTGGATAGCCAAAAATTATTTAAACTGATCCCATTGAAGTAATTGGAATTAATTTCAAACATGAATAACAAAGTTACTATCATCCATAAAACTTTCTATCAATAATGTTTCTCATCATGAGATATCGTTGCACTCATATCATATGTGATTATATTTATGATGCATCAAATGGGCCACAATAGTAGCTTCTATATCATCCATATAGGAGTGGACCCATCCCACTAGTCTAGGGGAATATCTACCACCACCTCCACCTCTCAGATAGTCAGTTCCATAGAGGATCATAGACATTTCCTCGGTAGTTTCAAACAAACCCCAGTCCTTGGCCTGAGGGAATTTATATATCAATCACCATCACCGAGTTCATCATCCCCTAAGTGGTTAATGGGGACATCAACGATGATTCCAGGTCATCCCCCACCCCACTGAGCTAGTGGGATTTATATCTCAATGTTCGTCCTAGAAATCATCAAATCCCCAACTGGAATAATTGGATACTCAATAAACATTCCAATCAATGGAAATTGCAGCCCTGAATAACCCCATACCATAAGGCTGGAGAAATTTTTACCATCATCATCATCAAAAATAAAATTAGTCTTCTTCAGGTTGGGAGGATGAGATTAATGGTCAGCATCCCACCCATTCCTACCACCATAAGAAAATCCTTTGTTATTCATGTCCCATTTGGAAACCACGACAAAAGACTCCCTCAAGTTCATTATTCATAGTTGAGAATGGGAGTAGCATACGAGAAAGGCGATTAGACCCTATCGGGGTTGCAAGAAAAAATGGACCAATATGGACAAGGGTTCAAATAATGACTCTAATAAAGGCAATGGAGAATAATCCAATTGCATTGAATGTAATGGAATAATAAAAATTTCTCTATATGATTTTTTTGAGTGTTGTCACTTTTAGTATGGAAGGTTTTGATAACCAAATCAAAAATTCAAAGGTTTGAAACATGGAAAACATACCCTGAGAAGAGGGTGATCTTGATGCATCAAATGAGGCTGCACGGATCTAGAACCAGTGAAGGATCCAAAATCAGGCACCTCCAATTAAGGATCTTCCACCTCCACAGTGGAACCCTGCCAAATAAAAATAGAAAAGGTGTGCCCACATCCCAATCACCACACATAAGAGTTGTGGTTCCTCCCATAGAGAAACAATTTTCATAATATGAGAGTGAGATAAAAACTTTCTAAAAACTCAATGAGGATCTACTCAGGAGAAATATACCTACTAGTTCTCATCTTTAGGATGATTCAAATATCCCACCTCCCTTAAGATTTATTCCTCCAACAAAAGGGGCATCTAATTATCATATCATTTCCAAATCTAGGCAGCTAGTCTACATAGATGAGAAAGTCAAAAATGGTCATGGATACCCATTTATGCAGTAAAAACCACTCACTCTCTAGGTAAATCATTCAGTCTTAGGGTGAATCAATAATATATGGGAGATGAATGTGGGTAAACCTCATTGACCCCCAACAACTTTTTATAGATGTGATGTGGATCAAAAAGCAGTACCCCCAAAGTTACTTAACATTATCAAGTCTATATCTACTTGAATGGAATCCATAGAAGAGAGACGTGTAACTATGAAGCCAAAAAGGAAGCCATATCCTGAGTGGGTGGATAACACTTTTCCTCCACCAAATTTTTTCAATCCAAACTTCTCAAACTTTGATGGTATAGGTGATCCTAAATAGTATCTCACACACTTCAAACCCTGATGTAGGCTGATGATGGGCCCCTGAGAATAACAGGAGGCAACAAATATGAGATGTTTTTTGAAGACTCTGATAGGCCCAGCCTTTTTTTGGTACAATAGCTTTCTAGTAGGATGGGAAGACCTTCTTCATCAGTTTCTTTATTAGTTCATCTCCACACTAAGGAAGATGACAATTTTCTACCTAAATAACTAAAAGAAATGTTAAAATGGGAGAGTTTCTAACTTCATAGCTATGTGTAAGGGCTTAGCCTATTCACTCAGCATCCCTCTCTCATAGGAATGATTTATGGAGATGTGGGATGAAAATCTCTAGGATGAGCTACAGATGCTTATGATCCCAATGAATTATCCAGGTGGGTTCTATGACTTCACAGAAATGGAACAACATCTTAAAGATGCCATTCAGAAAACCTGATACAAATCTAATCTCATGCCCTCAGCATAGGGTAAAAGGCTAGGAAATGAAGAACATGAAGCTTTCACTTTCAATCTAGTAGCAGTGCCTATCCAAGCACCCAAGTAAGTCTCTAATAACTCGGGGCCTTCTATTCAGTAGTGACTACCAAATGATCTCCATAGTCTAGAAGCATAGAGAAATCAGAGTCACCTAGTATTTTAGAAATGGATTAATAAATCATACTCCTCCTGAAATGAAAAATTCCCCAATTATTTTTCATCATACATAGACAATACCTTTCTCAGGATTCTATAGTCTAGGAAGTCTGATGACGTCAACCTCACTGATTATCTCCATTATTACCCTTTTCAAAGAATGTTGGATCATAATTTTAAGACTCCAGAGCTCCCTTAGAGGGGAGGGGTGAATCAGGGTGTCAAATTTTTCTTTTAAATTGACGTATCATGTTCTCTTGTTGGTAGGAAATAATTAAACATGTATGATGGAATCATTCAGCAATCAAACAATCAAAAGTAAATATACAACATAGTAATTTTAATTGGTTACCCACTAAGTTATAGTCCAAGGAGCATACACCCACGGTGTGTCAGTTGTACCAAATTCCACTAATCTTCACTAGTTTTAGAGTAAAAAAGTTTAGATAGAGTCACTCTGTGACAGGCACACTACCTTTATAAGGTTTTAGGGATAGCACACTGCATCCCTCAGGACAATTTTTTTGACTCCCCCTAGATTACTATCTTGGGTGAAGTCTTACTCAGATTATTGACTTGAAGGTATCTTCAACATATTTTCATTGAAGTCTTTTTATATTTCTAGCATGATACGCTTCTTACATCAAAGTCCTAAATTGATGCACTTGAAAGCACTGATCAAACAAACTGGATGTTCAACACTTTCAAGAAGCACACACTGGCACTTGTGCACAACACCTACTCATGTGTGCAATATTTTTATTGGTGTGCAAGATAAATTTCATTAAAACATTATTTTTCACACAACCCTTATATTTTTCATAGCTACACCACAAGTTTCACTTGGTCTTTAAATAATAAAGGAATAATTTTCATGCAATATTTACTATGAGTAAGTATTTTGTGCACAACTCTTTCACAAGGAAGAGACATTGTATCTTCATTGGAAAAAGTTCTAAGTATTTATTGGGGGTATATGCCTATTTATAGGCCTCTATGACTGTGTACACAAGATTATGACATGGATTCCTCTGTGAATGTAAGATTCTCTCTTAGCATACAAACCCATTTTTGATGTCACATTGGGCACGTAAGGCTCTTTCATGAAACCTCATCTTTCATACACATTTTAATTCATTCACATGATTTTTTTCCTTTCCCTTATTTCAATAAAGTGATCTTGAAACATACCTTGCATGCAACATTTCATACCACCTTCAATATTGCACACAACTTACTTTTCCAAAAACACCTTCATCCATTTTCCAATTTTTAGACACAAAAAATTGGAAAAAATGAGAGATAATGCCACATTTTATATTATTGACTACTTCATATATAATAACCCTTTCCTTGAAACCTCCTTAATCATCCATGTGAGTATTGACAACACACAAACCATAATCTATTTCTAGAAAAGACCATCCTTGCTTCCAATAATAATATCTAAGACTGCTTCATTTTCAAAAACATCTTTCAAGGCATGGTCGATTCTGGATAGGTGTTATTAGATAAATCCTCAAAAAAGGTGGCCTACATTACAGTTTCCCAATCATAATAAGAGGTTGGTTTTAAGAAATTATTGTCCAAGAGTTCATGGAAGTTTGACAACTGGATGAAATAGAAAACAGTTGACCAATCCCATGCCACCCTGTGGGAACAACGGTGCAGGCCCACAATAGATCCACCACCTAAGGAAGTAACATTAGATACACCTTCCAAGGGTAGTTTCATCCACCATAAGCTGGAAGATATAGAAGAGGAAGATTCATACACATCCCAAAATCAAGCTCTAACTCTTGAAAATTTCTTCCCTACAACATCTGAAGCATGAGCACCGCCCCAGCAAATAGAATCCTCATCAGACGAAGAGCTCATCTTTGGTTCTGTAAATGTGATACAATTTAAAGACCCATTCTATAATAATGATTATGCCTCAGAATTTGAGTTTCCTATATATATCTAATTAATGGGAGGCATCATGCATAGGAACTGATTATACATGGGACAACATGGGTGTGGTTAGACCCAATATTTTGGTCTCATCCTCACAAAGGATATATAGGTATTTGAGACTCCTAAGCATGCACTCTAGTGATCCTAGAAAATACATGAAGGTGTGTTAAAACGTTCTATTGTTTGTACCCACCCAATTGTCCTACATGACCACTTAGTGGGGGATGATTATCTAATCATCCCAGCGAACAGGGGAGGCTGGAATGACTCACTCCATTGGAAGAAGATTCTCCCACAACCTTTGCACAAGAATCAAGATCATATACATTAAATAACTCAGTTCATGAGCCACATGTCTAGAAGAAACACCATATTAGGAAACACCGACCTCTATCACAAAAGTACTAAATTATAAAGCAACTGGTGATTGACCCATCCAAGCTTTCAAAACTAGATGTGCTACGTCTTTTAAAAGATCTAAGAGAGGCACTCATTAAATCTCTCCAACACCCATAGTAATTTTATATATAATTCATTAAATACATGTTCTATTTAATAGAGACCATGTTAGTAGAATTCCATGTCGACATCCCATTCATAGAGCATGATCAAGAGGAAGTCATTTAGGGGAACATCTGAACCCTATATATTTCAGGAATACTTGATAATGTAAATATATTAATGGATTTGATTGACAATGGATTAGGAATCAATATAAACCCAATTTGAATGCTCTAATATTTGAGATATATTGAAGGGGACATTTCTCCCACAAGGCTAACTGTTTAAGGGTATGATAATAAAGAGAAGACCTCTCGGGGTGATCAAACTCAAAACTCAATTTGTGGAGCTCAAATATGCAGCCAAGTTTATGGTTATCCAATAGAAATCTACATAAAATATCTTTCTTAGAAGTCCATATCTCCATAACCACATGGTAGTACCTTCAACATTCCATTAATATCTAAAATACCCCATAAATGGAAAGGTCAGCATACTACATGGTGATAGTTCCCCCTTTGAGACCTATGAAGCCACATATGTTGAAGCAAGCTTATATAAAAAGATAGGAAAACAACCAATGATTGTTGATGATACACAGGTTGCAACTTCTAACAGATTAGAGATAGCTCCTACAAACCACTATAGAATTCTAGAAAATGATTATGTTCTCCCCATAAAACTAGTTGAGGTAATAGACATTGTTGAAGGGATTCAAGCTCCCCCTATCCCTAATGATAGTGTCAAAATCAATAAGATCTAGAATCTTTCTACAATGACTCAGATGGTAGGGGATGATAATGTCTCTTCTAATAGCCTCCCCTACCTTGATAATGATGAAGAAGCCCCCAGATTACTGATATCAAATAAATGTTCCTCCATGGAATCATAAGTGGAAGAAGGTGAGGATGACCTCAGGAATGCCCCTCCTGATTTAAAGGAAGTTCTCTCCACCAATATCGATGAGCTCAAACATTTAAATCTTGAAATAGAAGAAGAACGATAGCCTATTCATATTATTTCCTCTATGACACTCGAAATAATAGAGCTATATATAACATTTCTCAAGAAAATTAGATATGTGTTTTGTGGAACTATACATAAATTCTCGGACTGATTCCAGATGTGGCAACATACCATCTTGGCCTACCTGATGAGAACCAAGGCTTTAAGTAGGAATCCAGAAGGATGAAACCCTATCATTCCACCAATGTAGAGGTGCATGTTTAGATATTGATCAGATCCAACTTTTTTTGAGTAGTACAATAACCAATATCGCTTTCCAACATCATCCTTATCAAGAAAAAGAATGTGAATATTAGGTTTTGTATCAATTTAAGAGACCTTAATCAGCATTTCCCAAGTCATGATTTCATGTTACCAATCAAAGAACTTGTGATTGATATAACTGCTAGGTTCCAATACCTTTCCTTCATGGATGGTCATTCAGGGTATAATGAAATAAAGATGGCCCCTAAAGAAGGGGATGCAACTTCCTTCAGAGAACCTCAGGGGATCTTCTATTATCCAATCATTAACTTTGGGTTAAAGAATGTTAGATCCACATACCAACATTCCATGTATCATATCTTTAATCCATTCTTAGGAAGTATAGTTGAATGTTATGTCAACAAAATGGTTTTCAAGTCCTGACTATGTTGTGATCACTTCATATATCTTAAAATAATCTTTGATAAACTAAGACAGCATAGTCTAAAGATGAATCTATTAAAGTATGATTTTTTGGTAACATCAAGAAAGTTCCATGGACCTGTGGCATGCCACCATGGAATCCTATTCAACCCAAAGAAGACTAAATCTATTTTAAAAATGTCACCTCCCGAAAATCTCAAATAAATGTGGGGTCTCCAAGTGAACTACATCTAAATTCGGAGATTCATAGCCAACCTAGCTGGAAAATCTCTCTCCTTAACCAAGTTGATAAAGAGGAGAATTTCATATAAATGGGATGATGACTTCCAAGAAGCCTTCAAAAGTCTCAAGTAGTATTTACAACACCCACCATTTCTAACACCTCCAACGGAAGGTATTTCACTCATCTTGTATGTGGCCTCTATGGAACTCTCACTAGGAACCCTCCTCGTGTAAAAAATGATGCAGGGAGCAATAAAAGTCTCTAATACCTCATATAAAAGATTATAGGTATGGAGACTAGATACTATGATGTCGATAATAACTATCTTGCACTCATATTAATATTGAAAAGGTTGAGGCATTACTTTTAGCACGATGAAGTCCATATGGTCTCTCATCTTAACCCACTCAAGTACATATTTGGACACCCAATATGGACTAGGATACTGGCCCGATGTGTGTTCATTTTTTTAGAAATACAGTATTTAGTTTATATCATATAAGTCAGTGGAAAGGAAATCCCTAGCTGATTTTCTCATAGAACATTATGCCCTAGAAAATAAACTGGTGGGCACAGAGCTTCTAGATGAGGAGGTATTATCTGCCCACAACACTCCTTGAACCTGGGAGATGTATTTTGATGGTGCCTTCATAATTCTTATCAAGAAATGGATGAAACACCTAAGGGTCAATTAGGTTGTTCTTGGTATTTTATTTGTCTCTCCAGAAAAAAGTAGGTGTTCCCTACTCTTTCTCACTATTTGAAGGATGCTGAAAAATAAGGCATAATACCAAGACCTCATCACTGGGTTGGACCTAGCCCTACAGCTTCACATATTCTACTTGAATATCAAATCGTATTAGTAACTAGTGATAAATAACATCAATGGTGAATATGACACTAAGAAGGAATAAATAGACCTATTCACTAGCTATTTCAAGGGACTAATGGAAGAGTTCCATTTGATCACGTGTTGCATCATGTTCCTAGATCATAGAATGCTCGCAATGATGCATTGACTAATGTAGCCACCATCTTATCCAACCCTGATCAAGAGAAATCAATCATCCATACCACACATTAAAGAATTGTCTCGTCAATTGTCATATTTTGTATGGAAGAAATTAATCCAGCCAACACTACCCCATAGCGTGATGAACCCATGACCACTTCTGGATGGATGGATCCCATAATCGATTATCCTCAAAATGGGACTCTTCCGATAGACTGATAAAGAAGGTAATATATCTGGAACCGTATAATGAACTTCACCCGGCAAAGATGGTCCAAATGAGCATAAATCCATATATAAGTGATACTTTGATGAAATCCTCATGAAATGTATATCATAAGGAAATATCTTCTCCATCATGGAGGAAGTCCATATAAGATATTTCAGTTCCCATAAATCTAGGACCAGGACCTCCCATCAAATTAGGAGGTTGGGATATTAATAGAAATCCATGATATTGGACTATATGAAATACACTATGAAATTTCATGCATTCTAGATCCATGAAAACTTCATCCACCATCCCTCAAAATTGCTACATACATATAAATATTCTTAATTGGTTATCATTTGAGGAATGGATATTTTGGGGGCATATCCCCCTACCATAGCTAAGTAGTTAAAGTACATCCTCACTACAGTCTACTTCTTCTCCAAACGGTCTGAGGCAATACCCCTCAATGAAGTCCAGATGAATAATATCATCAACTTCATAAAGTCTCATTTTATCACCAAGTTCAGGGTCCCTCACACAATATTGATTGACAATGATGCCAACTTCTATTCTACAGAGTTTAAGAAACTATACCAAGAGTACAATATTGAGTCCAAACACTCATTTCACTATCATACAATAGAAAATGGATAAATATAAGCCTTTAATAAGACTATAAAATTTACATCATAAGATGGTGAAATAGGATAAAATATCCTGGCCAAAAAATCTCCTCCATACTTTATGGGATAATTGTACCACCATGCATATTCTTACTCAAAAATGACATGATCATTATTGTACAAGAACTAAGGAAGTGTTACCCATAGAGTTCTAGCTACCTTCGTTCAAAGTAGCCATTTGCGGGTAGCTCTCAAATGATGACCAATCAAAAAAGTGGTTGGAACGATTGGAGCGGAGTGATAAGAACAGTTTATGCACACTACACAACTTGGAGGTCCATCATAATAGGATTTAATGATCCTTTTGTAACACCCCAAGATTTTATGAGAAATAATCTTTTTAATTTCTTTGTTGTCTTGTGTTGTATGCTACATCAAAATTCGATTGCACTATACACAACACCAAATATAGATTTTGATCAATGTATAAATGAACTATATTTTGATTATGTTATATGTAACACCAAAGGAAGCGTGCAATATATGCAACCCTAACTTGGCTTGCATTACACGCAATAGTGACCTTCCTTGATAGCGTGTGTTGTACGCAATACTGAGTTTCACTAAACAACGATATATTGTTATAATATTATTAGGAACTATCCGCTATGAATTTTTGAAACTAAATTTTGAATTATATTATATTATAATTCATCTTACACATTTTATAGAACATGGTATGAAAACAAAATAAAATTTTCGGGTAAAATAAGTATTTTTCAAAAAATGCAGTTTTACCGCATTTTGATGGCGCACCAACATTAAATCTAGTTTTTGACATGATTATAAGTTTAATTTGAAAAATAAAACATCTTCCTTTGAATCAAGATATAAAAATTTTCTTTGGATAATTTTTTTAGATTATTCTGATAACCTTCATATGTTGATGAACAGTAAAAATATGCTAAATTTTAATTTAAAAAAACTTTTTTCATCGAGATAATTTATATGGTTAAATTATAATATTGAATGGTTTTAAATTATAAATAGAATATATTTTTACCATTTAATATAATTTAAGTCATTATCATTAATTTTACATTGAATTCATATGTAAAAACATTTCAATCTTTTGCAACGTTTTAACTTTTAAAACACGTTTTCTCAACAAAGGGATTAATTTTAAATTAAATACTGTCACTTCTGTGTTTCGAATCTGGAAAAATAGATTCCATATTTTGAATCAGTAGTTTCAAATTATGTTAATAGGCTACTTTTTATTTTCAGGCATTATGAATAGTAACTATAGTAAATTTTATTTACTACAGTTAAAGGTAAATCAGGTAATTGAGAGTAAAAATAAGATTATAAAATTACCCTAACACCAACCAAAATTATATTGGATGAATAAAAGTCGACCCATATCATATAAGGGACAGAGTTGATTTATTCCATGGACCTTTAACCATGAAAGGGATGTAATTATTATTAAAACCAATGAAAGTGACAACATGTCACTCTCTTATATCTTATAAGTGTAATAATTTTAATTTAGTGATAAACTTCATAAAACATAGAAAATAAATAGTAACCAGAAATATAATAAACTTATCTACATCATGTGAATTTATTTATAATTTTTAGAGATTAAATAATTATCATTAATGTTTACACAATACAGACGCGGAAATTGTTTATTTCCTAAAAAATCAATAATACAATTTTTATTAAACTAATAGTGACCATAAAAGGCACAAACACCTGAAAAAAACTTATTTTTCATGTAAATGTAATCTATAATCATAAAATGGTCGAATTTATTACCATTTGGAGCCATATAAAATCAATTATTACACTTATTTTATTTTATTTTAAAAGATGTCAAAGTTGCCACCTTCATAAATTAATAAATATAACAATTTAAATATTGTGATTTTAAGATGATAAATTCGAGTAAAAGTAATTTTATGGAAGATATTGGATTTATATACATCATAGTATTTTATTTTTAATTTTTAGGCAAAAAGATATGCATATTAAATAATTATACAAAAATGTTATATTAATTATTTTATGAAGAGAAATATCAAATAAATTATTTTAAAAGTTTAAAATAAATATTATATGAACTAATTAATATTCCCCACGAATTTTATAGATGAATATGACTTTTTAGGAATCTATTAAATAGTTTTTTTTAAATATATTTTGTGTGGATTTTATTTAAATTCAAATAAATTAATAGTGTCAAAATTGAAACTATTGTTATTTTATAAAAATAACATATTATAAAATTATTTAAAAATCACAAAAAAAAAATTAAAAATTAAAATTTAAAATTTATATGGTCTAAAATGTCATAAATTATCCAATTATAGACAATTCACAACACATAACTAATTATTTATAACAATTTAAAATTTAGGATATTTTTACCACAAATAAAATTAAATAGATTAAATAAGGATAAATCAAGTTGATAAGGTTTAAAATAAATTACCAACATGTCTAAATCTTATTGGATGATGCGATTAAAACCCTATATCATCTAATATCCATATTTGAGTCATTTTTTGTGGTTTTTAAGTGGGCTTTGAGTTTATTATAAATTAATATTTTAGAGGTTTCCAAAAGTTCTCCCCTCCTCTCTTATAAAAGGGAACCTCCTCCCTCTCCTCCTTACACCACATTGAGCCTTAAATCTCAGCCAACCCCTGCCAATTTATCTTCTCAACTTCCATAGAAACATACTAAAGGTCCTGGTCGTCTTAAAAGGCCAACTTTAGTGCCCTAAGAGGAGGTTTAGAAGAGGTGCGTCGAAGAAGAGGTAATATCCTTTACTGATTCTTTCAAATTTATTTCTTCTTATACATCCTCTTATTTATTTGTTTCACTATAAAGTAATAACTTTATTATTACTCATATACTGATATGTTATTATAAATATGAAAGAACCCCATTTATCCTTCTATCCATCCAACGAAAAATGAAATCACCTCGTGTGCGTACGTACGGAATATTGTCTCCACGCCGTGGTGTAATCTGTTTTCCACCACCACCTTACTAGGATGGGTATAATGGTGGAAAGAATAACTATATATGATTATTACAACTTGATACTAATTTTGAGATACTATATAATCTACTTCAATACCATTTAATAATTATGATAATGATATCATCGCTCGTGCATATGTTAGGATTACCGCCTCCACGATGCGATGTGACATAATAATGATACTGGATTTATGTATATGTTATATACTTACTTCCATTAAATTTAATACGAAAACTAAAATAGCGTTCATGCGTCCATATGGCCTATCGTCTCCATGAACTATGTATTTCATTCCATTTATCAATCTATCATATATATTTATATGTTGAATATATATTATATATAAATCATGTTTTACATTCTCGAATTACGTAAATCAGGTTATATGTAATAATATCAAGAACAAAAAGTCCAAACACGTATGATAAATGAAACGATTTTACCCAAAACGTTGCTTTAACATGGAATTGGCAAAATAACTGGTAATATAAATTCATAAATGAATCATATATGATATCATAAATATTTTTGTTGTTCTATTACAAGTTAATAATTTGTTTAAACCCACTATACATGAGTCTAGGACACATATGGAAGAAATTGGACATAAGTTAAGGGATAATTATTCCAATCTCATTCTTATCTGGGATTGTTTATTCGTAAGTACTTACTGGGGTTATTTTTATCATCCATGTCCATGTTTTCTAAAAATATTTTCTTAAAATGTTTACTATTATTACCTTTATGTTTAAATTCATTTTTTCCCTTTTTGACTTCTACCACATGGTATGGAGGGAATCTTTTTTTGTTTACCTTACAAGGTACTTTTTGACTTTTTAGGCAAAAGTACAAGAAGAATGTTTTTTTAACTTATACGTCATGAATGGATTTTTACGGTTTCATAACGACCTATTTCAATGAATATTCCTCAACAAAATTTCATGATTATTTTCATCAAAAAACATTTTATTTTAAAATTTCATGGTATTTTGTAAAAATAAAATGATTTTTAAGAAGAAATGATATTTTCCTCAAGAATTCATTTCAAGTGTTTTATCAAAACTATTTTCCATCTAAGATGACATTATTTAGTATGTTTATTTTTCAAGTATAATGTCTCTATTATTTATATGGTTTTATTTTTCTTATGATGAAATTTTATCCATTTGTTTTATATAGATTATGTTATGATGGGAAGATTTTTATGAAACCCATATTATTCTTTGGGTTATGATGAATGATTATTTTTATTTTGTGTCACATGAATGAATGATTTAATTATGAGATGGGTGGGACCTATATATTCCTCTAATGCATTGGGTAAAGATTTATATCTCATGAGATAGACATGGCTAGAATGGAAAGTAAATCCGGTTCAGTAATATAGGGTTGGAACGGCAAGTAAACCTGGTTTAGTAATGGACATTGTCTACTATAATGGTCTTGGAAGAAATGCGTTGGCAACTACGAAAATCATATCATGTGCTTAACATTTTTCCACAATTACATGTTTTATTCTCGTGCTATTTTATCATGATTAATGTTCCTTTATGATATATATCTTACGTACTTCCAAGATTTATTTCACAACTCAAGATTTTAATTTTTAAAAATTATGTTCATGTTTTTAAGTTCAAACGTATATGGTTTGTTCTATTTTCTCCATGCCTACCCTTACTAAGAATTTGAGCTCATCCTTTTTATGTATTCTTTTCCCTAGGATATAAATAAAGGTTTTAGGTATGAAAAAAAGGGAAAGATCGTTATGGGAGATGTTGAAGAACTTTCACCATGATTAGAAGATTATGTTCTATGTTTCCAAAAACACTAAACTATTATGGTACTTGGGTGTCATTTTTTGTTATGTATTAAGTATTCCAAAAAATTAATGTAATTTCCATGTACGTCAAGCTTTGGGTCTTTAGAGTTGGTATCAGAGGAAAGGTTTAGTTAAACTTTGGAAACTAGGGTGCGAAAACTTTATTCTGATCCCTAGAGATATTTTTAAGGTATGTATGGGGATGTTCATAAGGTTAAGTATAAAGTATTGGTTACAGACCTATATTGATGATAACGATCGTGAATAACCTAGGATTATACCTAATATGTTAGAGATTGAAAGTACGCCCCTTCATTATGTTGTTTTCCTAGTATGATTTTTCCCCTCACACTATTCTTTTTGGGTTTTAGATAATGTATGGAACCTGAAGGAACCGTGTTAATGATCAATGCACTGGGCAATGCAATTATTTCCCTCTTGAACAACCAAATGTAATGGGAAATGGAGTACAAGATCTTATTTCTATACTTACACAAGCTATGAATCATTCTGGACTTCCAATTGAGCAGAGAAGGTAATAATATTCTATTGAGTCCTTCATGAGGCAATGTCCACCTTCTTTCAATGGGTCTTCTGATCCACTTATTGCTGAACAATAGATTAGTACTATTGAAAAGATATTTTCCATACTTTTCTGTTCAGAACATGAAAAAGTCATTTTGGCTGTTTACCATTTAGAAGGTAATCAGACCAGTGGTGTACTTTAATTAAGAACACAAGGCCCAAGGATTAAATTGAATCCATGGAATGGTATGTGTTCAAGAATTGTTTTTTCAATAAATAATTCCCTAGTATTCTTTGAGAAAAGATGGAATATGACTTCCTTGAGCTTAAGTAAAAGGATGATGAATCTGTTGGAATATACAAAGAAAATTTTACAAGGCTTGCAGGGTATGCATATAGATTTATCATCCAACCTGAAAGTAAAGTTGATCAATTATTCAGTGGCTTAAAACCAAGTCTTCAAAGGGAATTAGCGATAAGATACTTCAGTAGCTATGAAGAAATTGTACGTTGTGCTATCAAGGTAGAACTGGAAGTTGGTGTTACATATCTATGCCATGGTTTTGACAAGAAACGAAAGATGAACACTACAAGAAAATAGCCTATTAGCGGCGGTTTAAACCGCCACTATATAGTTTGGCGTCAGTTTAAATAAACCATCGCTAAACATGGCGTCGGAAATCTATTAGCGGCGGTTTTATGCATTTCGTGGCAGTCAAAGAAAAGCATCGTAGTACCTCATTTTGTGGCAATTTTTGGTAAATTTAGCGGCGGTTTTAAGGGATATTTAATTAGTGGCGGCTATAATCGCCGCGAAATGCAGGCGTTCCAGGCGCCTTCTTAGCGGCGGTTAAAACCGCTGCTAATTCCGACGTGATTTCGCGGTGGTTTTAACCACCGCTAAGTATTTTGCCGAATATATTTCGCAGCGGTTTAAACCGCTGCTAAATGTATAAGTGGTAAAACATTAGCGGCAGTTAAAACCGCCACGAAATGCTGACCCGTAAAAATAATAGAATTTATGTTTATACTCCACCATTGCCCTGGAAAACAAACCAAACAACACATACAACATATATATAATAAGGAGAAAATTTATGCACCACCTACGCAATATTCATAAACACCCTTTCATTTAATGTTGATGAAAAAGTTGATCCAATTCAATAAGAATACCTAAAGCATACAAAATACCTAAAATTATGGATTTTGAATGAAACACATGATAACATCAAATGAAACAAGAGATTGGGGGTCACATGGATCTATACTTATAGTTTAAAGATGATCAAAATTGAAAATATTTGATTCCATAAAGGATTAAAGTGTATGGATCAAAATGTGTCAAAGAAGAGAGGGGAGGGATCACTACTAGTCATTTGTCCTATAAGGATGAGGAACGAGGATTAAATGGGTTGATGTTCAGTCAGAATAAGAACCTTTAAATCATTATTGTTATAAAATACTTTATATCGATGATTGACATTATGGTTCCAGGAAATAAGGTCTCTCCAGTCTACCACATAAGAAGACATTTGAGAAATAGAGGGCATATTTAAAGATAATAGAGAATATATTAGAAGATATGTAACCATTAAGAGAGAATCAGTTGTGCTAATCAAACAAAATAAGTGCATAACATAGAAAACATTACGTGGACCACATGATCCATTCTAGGTCACGAAAATCACATAACCCATAAAACATCTTTTGATCACATGATTTTTTTTAATACATATAATCATGTTACCATGTGAAGGTCACATGAATCACATAAAGACTAATAGATCATGAAAAAATCCTCAAGAGACAACTGAATCACATAAGATAGACTAATGGCCAAGGGTGTGCATCAAAGTTCTAATAAATTACCATTGATTAGTTCATGCATTGATTAAGTGATATATTTAGACAAGGTGATCACACAAGGAGGTCAAGTGACATGATCACATTATTAGGTCTCTTGTATGGTTCTTGTGATGAGGTCATGCAAAGTTGTCTTTCAAAACAAATGCACGAGAGATAGGGTTTTGAGAGCTATGGAGCTTCATGTCACCGGTCAAATGACCAGCCTCTCACCCCCTATTTATAGGGAACCACAAGGAATATGAATGGACTTATAGAAGACAAAAAGATGTTTTGAATTCCAACCAGAGAAATCATAAGAGACTCATGAAGTCATTTCCTACCTCATAACTGAGTCCTTGTTCCTTCGAACATCACTTTTGTGGGGGGGGAATTTTTTGACGCTAGCCAAATGAGCATTGTATATTTTAGGAACAAAAAAATACCCAAATCCTAGGTATTAATATGTACCCAAAGGAAAGAAAATTCTAGCATGTATACATATAGATTAATCACCAAGGTCACAAGGACCATGTGAACTTCAATGAGGCTCATGATCACATGACCCTAGGAACATCATTCAAAGGGGTTATGCAATTCATGTGATCTGTTCCTGATCATGTGAAGCCCCATAAAATATCCCAATTAATCATGTAAAACCCCTATGATTATTCTTTTTTATCATATGACATTTCATCTAATAATCTCCCAATATGTTCATAAAATAAAAGTTAGAAAAGAGGGAAGCTTCGTGGGAAGGGAGTTGCATTGGTTTTCATGTGATGTGGTTACGTGCCTCATAAAAACTATTAATGATCATGAAAATCACCTTAGAAACCCATCTTGATCTAGTGATATCCATTCAACATGGCTGTTTGGACATGAAACACCCTAATGAGTCAAATTCCCAATGCTAAATTTAAAACAGAAACATCAAAGAGCCTATTACCATAGATAATCTAACCAATGAAACAAACACATCATTCTCATTACCACCTGAGGTTATTGTGATCATTCAAGGTTAGCCACTGAAGCTCCTCCAAGACCAATGGTTTTTTAAAGGTTCCATACACCACACATGTTATATATACAAACCAACCTTTCTCATATTTGTTCAACACATCAACAATACTACTCATGGTCCAATGATGCATCGTCACCCTCTCCACCTCCATCTCCTGCTACCACCTATAAGAACATTATATTGAAAATTAAATATTGTTGCATATTTATAATTAAACTTAAAACCAATAAAAGTTTTCAAACTAAATGATTGTTATTTTTTTGATTTACCTGCTCACCACCACTCGGTGCACTACCACTGGGGGCATATCTGCTCATCTGCTGGTATAAATCAGTCAATGCTTTTTGCATAGTGGATATCTGATCCCCTTGTTCTTGAACTGTGGCTCGTAGAGAAGACATCTCCCTCTGAGCATATTCAGGTATGGGCTAAACATAACCAGGAGTAGATGCGGCTGGAATCCCTGATGGGCTGCTAAACACCCCATATGGTACGGGTCCTAAACCCATCCCGCGCACTCTACCAGGATGCTCCTTCCCAAGGACTTGAGCAACCGGGTCATCCTGGGAGACTGAGTAGGACTGCCCAGGACTGGCATCCCATAGTTCTCTAATTTTTACCTATAAATCAAATATCAATACATATTAACACAGTAAAAACTGATAATAAGTTATTATAATAAAAATTTGACTTCATACCCCAATTTCTTTGGTAGGCTCATTAACAAAAGAGACATCTGATTTTCTGTGAACAACCAACCACAGTTCAGTCTGGGAGGTTTTGTGCCCTAAATTATGTGACTGCATTAAGCAAAGATAAATCAAAAATTAAATATATTAAATAGATAATATTGTATTATAAATATTTAAACTATTTAAAATATTACCAATGACATTCAGCTTCTAGAAAAGCTTTTTGAGCCCGCCGTGTGAGGGATGACTTGCTTCGCCCTTTTTGATGCATTCTTTCGTGAGAGATCCTAAAATAAAAAAAAATTAAATTTAACAGTAATGTATCCAATGTCATATCCTCTTCATATACATGTATTAATGTAAAATGAGGATAATATAATAATATATATTTCAATACCATCCGCTTCTCATCACGATGTCTGTCAACAAAAACTTTCCACTGCTCTTTCGGTACCCCACTGGGTAGCTTGTCATACATTTTTTCCAAGGTCAACGAAGTATCGTTGACATCACACCACAATCTCCATTTGAAATCTTTCCATTTTTTACCGAGATTTTTCAAAGTCCACTTCAATGCTATCACATCAGCAACTGTGAAGTAGAAGAACATCTGTAAACAGAAATTCATTTTGAACCTATTAGTAACATGACATTCAATTAAACCATATGTAATAAAATTACCTTTATTTGAGAATCGAAAACTTCATTTTTCTAGTTTGGAGGCATATGTCTCCAATCATCATATTAAATGGGAATGGAAATGGGGTCCGCTGCCAACTGACCTATAATCTGTCCAAGTAACCACACGGCATCATCTGTAGGGACCCCATAAGAATCAAATGGCATGACTATCTTTTCACCATTCAAGTTCCAAACATCTGATATTTTTAAGTGTTTCTCCATGGGTTTATTTTTGTCATCTTCAATGAGCAAACAATTAGTATAAACAAAATGCAATAAATTTGTTTATTTAAAATTTATACCTATGACTGTGACCCTCCAGTGTGTCCGAGATATACTGGAAGGGGTTTGTCACCGCCCAAGTGATGAGGCACCTGTAGGGGGAGTCGATGACTCAGCCTCTAATGGGAGGCTCTCTGATGGTGTGAGAGATGGTGCAGGGGGAGATGGTGCGGGGGTGTAGGTAGATGGTGCCTCAGATGTCGTGGGGAGTGACCCAGATGGATCGGCATCCGTCGTAGAACTAGAAGAAATGGTATACCGCTTCCTCCTTGGCATTCCTTTCATTTAATAAAATAAAATTAAGTTCAGAATATATATTTCAAAAAAAATACAGAAAAAAAAATTAAAAATGATAATAGATTCCCAGTACTAACAAACAAAATATATAAAACAATGATAATGAATGACTGCAGAAATGAAACAAGTGGTTGCTGCATGAATGAATAATTGTACATACAATCATTTTCCCCTTCAATAATGCCGGTTTCCTGCTCCATTGCTTCATCCACTTCATTCATCCTTGCAAGACTAATATTTTCAATATCATGATGGAAAAATAATTCTGCTTCTTATTTTTTATGACATTCAACTTCAGAGGTCAAATCTTCTACTTCATCACCCATATCATACAAATCTCTTGGTATTACGTGAGTAACTACACTCCACCCTTCATCCACAACATCATTTACATAATATACCATTTTTTCTTGCGATTCTAAGATATATGGATCATGCATTTCACGATCACCAACATCCATCAAGTGAGAGAAGTTCACAGAAGTAAATTGCAATGAATCTCTTTTAACACCTCTGATAATATTGACCAATTTTTATTTGAATAAAACAACAGAAAAATGTCTATGGTAGTTTAATTCAATAATATCATGCAGCTTTCCATAGTATCCCACTTCAGCAAATTTAAATGTACCACTATTTTGTGTTTTCAAACCCACTTCTCGATCAACTGTTCGAAATCTAAATCCATTCACATTATAAACGTCAAACTTTCTAACTTGCTTTATAGGACCTCTAGCAAGAAACTTCAAATCTTCTGACAATTATGCTCGAGTATCAGTATTCATGATCTGAAAAAATAAATATAATTTAATATATTTAAAAATTGTATGTGTCAAACTAATATTTTTATTTATTGCAATATTTATGAACTTACACGTCGTGCAAACCATTCTACAAGTTCTTTATTCACAGCTTTCGTTATATCTTTCTCATTTTGTGTTCGGCCTCTCATTTGTCTCTTTGTTTGTATCCTCAACACTTCAATAAATGGATCTGCAATTTCACTATTCAGCATCACATGTCTATGTGCCTATAATAATTCCAATTCTGTCAGTGTCACATTTGAGGTTCTCCCAACTGATCGGCCAATCGCAGGAAATATTTTTGATTTCTGATGCATTTGAGATTGAGTTGATGTGTCTTCAACACGTCCAACTCGATTAAATCTTGTCTCAATATCATCTAAATACCTGGAACAAAAGGTAAGACATTCCTCGGCCAAATAGCCTTCAGCAATAGAGCCTTCTGGTTGAGCTTTATTTCTCACGTATGATTTCAAATGCCCAAGATATCCGTGAAATAAAATAATAATATTATGCATTTATTTAAATGTCAAAAATTGTTTACTTAACTGAAAAACATATAAATAAAATACCTCTCAATTGGATACATCCATCGATAATGAACGGGGCCTCCTAATTTAGCTTCTTCAACCAAATGCACAGTTAAATGCATCATGATAGTAAAAAACGATAGAGGAAAGATCATCTCCATTGCACAAAGAGTCAATAAAAACCTCTCCTGGAGGTTGTCAAGCTGAAATGGATGTACAACTTTCTCACATAATTGCCTAAAAAATGTGCAGAATTGGAGTACAACAGCAGTAACGTTTTCAGGTAATAATGTACGCAATGACAATAGTAGTAACTACTGTAACAAAATATGTGAATCGTGACTTTTCAATCCATGTAACTTACGATTCTTCAAGTCAACACACCTTGAGATGTTACTCGAATACCCATCAGATACCTTCACATTCTTTAAAATTCGAAGGAACGTATCTTTATCCCTATTTTTCATTGTGAAAATGGTCGGAGCATACTTTTCATTCTCATCTGTCCAGAGATCGCGTTTTATGTTCATTACTTGTAAGTCTTTGCGAGCATTAAGTTGATCCTTCGACTTTCCATGCTTATTAAGTAATGTGAAAATCAAATTATCACATACATTCTTCTCAATATTCATCACATCAATATTGTGGCTCAACAAATTATATTCCCAATACGAAAGTTTAAAGTATATACTTTTTTTCTTCCATTGTTGTGTTCTGATTTCACTTGACGATGCACTTCGAACCTATTTTCCGCTATCATTCAAATGATGAACCTTCCCAAATTTTGTTTCAACATTTTCAAGCTGTGTCAATATTTCAGAACCGGTTAACAACTTTGGAGGTGGTCTACGATCAATGAAACCATTAAATTTTGATTTGTTCAGCCGAAATCTATGAGATGCATCGAGAAATATTCGATGGCATAAGAAGCACCATTTTCTACTGTGAGGTAGCCGTTTGGGCTCAAAATCAAAGTTACAAACGGGACAAGCCAAACCCGTATAAGTGTTCCAACCAGATAAATTCTCAAGCCCAGGGAAGTCACTAATGGTCCACAGTAAAGCAGCATGCATTTTGAACATTGTTTTAGAAGAAACATCAAATGTCTCAACACCGTTACTCCATAACTCCTGCAATTCTTCAATCAAAGGCTTCAAGTATACATCAATATCATTTCCAGGCATTTGTTTTCCAAGAATAATCATTGATATGATAAAATATGATTGTTGCATACACATCCACGGAGGCAGATTATAAGGGATCAAAACAACTGGCCAAATGCTATAACTTGTACTCAAAGTCCCAAATGGGTTGAATCCATCGGCAGCCAATCCCAATCGAACATTCCTATGATCAGCTGAGAAGTATTGATGTAATGAATAAAATGTCTTCCATGATTGGGAATCTCGTGGATGTCTCATTAACCCATCATTGTTATTATCTACAGAATTCCACTTCATGTGTTCGGCGGTTTTTGATGACATGAATAATCTTTGCAATCGCGGCTTCAAAGGAAAGTAACGCAAAACCTTTGCTGGTGTGTTCATTTTCTTCTTCTTTATGAAATTATGTTCAGTCAGACTTCCAACATCACCCTTTGACTGCCATCTAGAAGAAGAACATTTCTTGCAATTCTGTCTACTTGAATCCTCTCCCCAATAAAGCATACAATCATTGGGACACGCATGTATTTTTATATAATTCAGACCAAGCTTGTTAACAACTTTTTTCATATCATAAAAATATTCTGGGATTTTTGCTTCAGGAAATGCATCACGAATCAATTCCAATATCACGGACATTGCCTTATTTTTAATTCCACATAGACATTTGATATGGTACAACTTCAGCAGAAATGAAAGCTTTTAATATTTCAAACACCCACTATAAAACTCTTGATTTCCATCGTCAACTAAATCATGAAACACATTTTTCTCAGTGAAGTTTTCTGTTACATTTGGCTCTACAGAATCAAGAGGAGGATCCAATGATATTTTTCCCATCTTGATCTACTTGTGTTATAGTCTAAAAAACATCACTTTTCAAGTTGCAATTTGTAGCACCCTCTTCTGGTTGTTCTGATATGTTTTGATGCTGATAGTGGTGTCTTACAATGCCGAATGTATCATGTATGAGGTTTTTCATTTCATTTTCCATTGTCGACGAACGTGGGACCTCATTCTATGTATTAACATCAGTCCTCAATCTTTCTGTATTGTTCATTTCTCCATGCCAATTCCAACACAAATATTGACCAGGGAATTGCTTCAGTATTAAATGTTCATAAACTTCATCTCTCTTCAACCATGTTCTAAATTTACATTTAGGACATGGACATCTTATTCTCCCTTCAACAGATCGATTAGAAATCACAAAATCAAAAAACTCATTCAAACCCTTAACATACTGAGGTGTGTTCCTCAGTAATGTGATCCAGCTTTTATCCATGTATATCATAATGTGCCTACACAAAATATACGATAGTGTAAGATTGCAGAATCATAATATAATAAAGATGACCCATTGATCATAAAGTATGCATAATATAATAAAGATGATTCATTTATCATAATATAATAAAGATGACCCATTGATCATAAAGTATTCATAATATAATAAATATGACCCATTGATCATAAAGTATGCATAATATAATAAAGATGATTCATTGATCACATTTAAAATAGGCGAGTTGCTATTTTGGTTTCAGTTCTTTTCTCCAAGCCCTTGGATACCTACCTAGAGATCTTCTTGGGTTTTTTTGGGAGACTATGCTCCATCTAGATTGATCCATTCAACATTGGATCTTTTATTATAGTTTTGGCGCATCTCTCTGGGTAAGAAATATTTCTAATTCTTCGTTTCTCTTGATAATGGTGGCACCCTAGGGTAACATTATCAGATATGGTGGCCTAAGTTTTTGAATTTTTGTGTATTCTTCTAGATCCTTTTGGAGATCTCATTATGGAGGCCATTCCTTGGTTAGTTGTGGTGCGGCGGATGTCTTTTCTTGAGGTATTTGGTGTTTTCCATTTCCACCAACCCCTTCTTTTCTAATTTATATCAATATTAATGTTTTTATTATATTCTAGGGCCTTCTTTTTCAACATTGAGTTTCCATTGTTGGTGGATCCCATTACGGGAATGTGTTACTTGAGCTTTGAGGTAGGTGGTTCCATCTCTAGCCTATAATAATTAGCCTAATTTCTCTTAATTTATAAGTTGATATATCAAATTGGAATGACTATATTCATTTGTTTAAGAAGGGTTTTTTGAGAGAAATGTTTTTCCATGATTTTTGATAAATGAAAATTGAATGGGTACGTTAACATAAATATGGGTTAGTGTTCAACCACTGATTGTGATCATAAATGTAAGAATAAAATTATGTATTCTTTTTTTAACCTTACCCATTTTTGGTAAATCTATTTTATTAGTTTTGAAAATAGAGATAAATTTATAAAAAAATCCCTATAATATCTTTTGTGTTTTAATAAGATCATGATATCAAATTCATGACTCAAATATTACCATAAATTCACTACCCTAATTTCCATTGTATCAACTGACACCCAATGATTCTATTCCAGATACAATATGAATTTGACTAATACTCATAAAATATGTAGGTCCAATTTCTCTTATATTTAAAGGGATCTATAGGAGTCTAACCCTGATGAGGGTATGGAGGCTGATATGGGGATAAAGCCTGATTAACTAGACTAGGTAGTAGTTCTTGAGGGGGTGGTGCTGACTCGTTCTACAGTGGTTGATGTATAGCCTCAGGCTGAGTAAGATATTGATTCCTTAGTGAGACTATAAAGGCTGATCTACTGGTAAAAATTCTAGTAGACTAGGGGAATCAACCTGTGAAACAATATCAATCTAGAACATATAGTCTCTTTTCATAGGATACCTGAGTGAAAAAATTAACATCTTCTTAGCATGTTGGATGGATTTCTCCGGGCGATGAGTCCTATTAGAGAATTTTTTGAATCCACCTATAAAGTTTGGAGTGATGGGGGAGGGAACCAGTTTAGCCTTACCATTCACCATGCACATCATCAGTAGATATTTGTGAGTTAATGACTTGTCAAGTGAATTCATGAGGCCCTTCCACCTAGCGACAATGTCTATGACTCACTCTTCTGGTCGTTGTTTTCAAATAAAGTAGTCAGATGTTCTGTAATTTCACATGGTCATGCTAAACTGAAAAATAAATTTATTATGATGGTCTTACCAACAAGCTATAGACCCAATGGATAAATAGATGTACCAGAAAAACTCTGTCCCTTCTAATGTCAGTACAAAACATGGTGCTTTGTGTCTTCCTACTATGATAAAGTTCACAACATAGGGCCACACATTGAAATAAAATGGGCTAGGTGTTTTAGCGGATTACACGTCCCATTGAAGGGGGGAATTGTTGGATTCTCAAATTCTATTGGTGCTGACATATCATAAACCGATGCATGTTATGACATTCCATCAAGTGGTATTTCCACCTATCACTTCTCCAGGGCCTCAAAGGATACGATGAGTTTGTCCATTGTGTCCCCTAGGAAAGGATTCCATTCTGGGCCTGGATCAATGACAACTAATGAATTTCTAATATCATCAACATGGTAGGTAGGCTAAACCACCCATGAAGTGATAGGTATAACAACTGGGCGAATTCCATAAGATAATACTGGGGGAATTACTAGAGCCAGGTCTTGAGGAATATTCTCATTCAATTTTGGTGGATTAGGCAATAAATAGTGTGATCACTTGTCATAGGCTCCTAAATTTACCGAATTGAGAGGAAATTGATTTTCCAGATTAAAGGGAATTATTTTCTTAAAGAATTTTGGATTCCCCTAATTTTCTAGTGGATATAGGACAAGATTATATCATATATCTACATATTGTAGAAACTAATTAGCATGGAGCTCATTAATGGGAATCTTCTATTCGGAAAGATGCTGAAACATAGAAGTCATACCAAGATCAACTATATTCTACATTGAACTAGACGGGTCATAGGGATTAGTTGTCCTGGTTGGTCCTTTACCCTGGTTGGGGTCTTGGTGTAAGGGTAATTACTTAGAGGAATCTGAAAGGCCATGCGTCTTTCTTTGATGGTGGGTGTCAACACTTGGGGTGTCCAATAGATGTTGTGCTACTGCAAAGGGTGGGTCCTCTTACTCAGAATTTTATTTAGTTTATCACTCCCTAACTGTAACAATCTCATCTATATTCAAGGTGACTATGCACAGAGGCACATTATTGACGTCATTGGGCAGATTTGGCTATCATAGGATGGGATTGAAGTGGAGAGAAACATAATTCCCTACGATGCAAATCTGTACTAGTGGGGACACTTCCTTAATAATTATATGGATTAGAAAAATGTTCTGAAGAAATAATTGTAGATGGTACTGGTGGTATCTTGTTGATGTGGGTGGATACGACACGAGAAGCCCTGCTAAATAAACCATGTAACGTTAATGGAAAATGTCATCCTAATGCTCTTGGATATTATATAATTAAAAATAAGGTTCAAGAGGCAGAAACGTGTCTCCCAAATGGTTTGAAAAAAAAAACCTATCATGATTGAGTGACCCCACAATTATGATGTTGGAAGTAGTGATCATCCTTAATATATCAGAAAATTGATCAGTGGTTATAGTTTCATATCATATTCTCCACTCAGAAGTGCAGTTTAACTCTTCATTTCCACATTCAAGTTCCTGTGATAGGGATTCTAATTTTTTCATTTTCATTGATATCTATTATGAGAATTAGGTCTGTAGGGATCCTTGGTCTCGGTATCCTACACTAGTACAATAACCAAACTATTGGAATGGTCAAATATTAGGTTTTATTATCAGATTCGGTTACCCAAAACCGTTTTTAAACTACCCGTGCTAGATTATATAATTTTCATATGAATCCAAAGGTGAATATTTCATTCAGAAATAAGGTACACCTCAAGTCACAGCATAATGTTCATGAAATAGAAAAACTAAAATAGATTGGTATTATTAAATAGAGTTACTGTTGGGTTCCAGGACTCCGCAGCGGAAGCCTATGGTCCAGGATTTTAAAATTTTTTTGCTTCACCAGAGTGACATAACTTTGTCAGCTTCGGTGATCGTGTTCCGGCTTGGTCTGAGAATCTCGCAAGGTTCTTTAGGATCACAAAAATAAACTTGAACATTTACCTTCTTCAGAATTGACGTGCGGGACGCCGGCGATCGTTGCTCGAAGACTCCGACGACGAATCCCTCTAGATCATCCACACACGCCTTGCAAATCTGCACGCGCGCCGTTCGTCAAGATCCGGGTGCTAGCACGGATCTTCGACGCACACTTCGACGCAGCGATGATCACCACAAAACTAGAATCTTTGATCCGTGAAGTCGGAACTTGAAGAACTTGCTAGTTTGAGAGAGTCTCTCTCTAAAACTCAAGAGGATAGAGAGGCTCTCAATTCCAATGGATGAATAGTCATTAGGGAAGAGCCACTCTTTAAATATATATAGGGAATATCTATTATACGTGGTAAGGGTTCCCGGCCCCCGTGTATTAAACATTCACTATATATATATATATATTATAAATAATTATTTATGATAAATTAAATTATGCCATAAATAATATTTATTATTTATCACTAAACTGCAATATATATATATATAATTATATATATATATATATATATATATTCCGTGATAAACATGAGTTTAACTCGGCCCGCACCTCCTGATAAAATTAATCAAACCCAAGACATAAATATTTGTCCGATTAACATTTATCTTTGTATTTACTTAATCACTCGTAAATACATGTTATAAATAAATTCATCAAATTATTCCAAACTTGAATAATAAAAGAATTTATTTATTACTTGGTGATCGATAGGATTTGGATAAAACCCGGACCCCATAGTGGGGCCCACCAAATCCTATAATCATATTCATCAGAATAGGGCAAATTGTCAAAGCGCTGTTGTGTGTGACCCTCTAGGCCCTTATCTCAATAGTAGTAAATAATATCACCGACCTAGAGCAGGGTCTAGCAACCCATCGAGGCCCCTATAGAGATAAGGCAAAGTCAATGCAACGACTGCCTTCCCACGAACACAGTCTGTGTAATCTAATCTCTTTGTCATCGATATCTCAATAAAGCAGAATGCATACTCAGTGTCATCATTCTTCATTTTCCTTACATTGTTCGTTGATTTGTCCGGACGGTCTTACCTTCCACTACCATGGCCATGGATTTAATGAAGGAGCAATCATCCTAATCAACCAGGCCCAAGATATCTCTTCCTAAACTCGGAAGTGACAAATCCTTTCTCGATCATTCAATCAATGCCATGCCATTAATGACGTACCTGATATAAACTACCTCACCACGACTTATCGCCATGGTTTTCTCCTTATATCAAACGTACGTAATTAAATGACATTCACTAATAATAATCTCAAGTTAGGAGACCATTACACATGTCTATGGATAGGAACGACCAATGACACCAGAAACATGTGGTGTTCCTATTAAGCGGGTTTGTCCTCAAGATCTCGTTAGCTAAGGATCATCAAGTGCGAACTTCATGAGATGAAGTCTCAATGCTTATGAGCCCCCAGCACCTGATGGTCACACATCATTTGTGTCCTTTCAGAATGATGTAACTAGACCATAGGACGTTACTTTAAGATTACTGTCATGGCATTTCAGGGTTCTCATTATAGCCTGGGACCTACTATAACCATTTTGATGCGACAGGTAATCTAAGGACATTGTCATTAATAAAGTGGATGCAGAAGTATCTACACTATCATGACAAGATAAATACATGTATAAAACAAACTGAATACATGTAGCAGTAATCAAAGTACAAAACAAGTTGGGTCTAGGTCACCCACTTTCAACACTCCCACTTTCACTAGAGACAACTGCTAACAGTTTTCAATCCGCTAGCTCTCACATGTGAATCATGCTTCTGCTGAGAAATGGATTTAGTCAGGGGGTCTTCCACGTTGTCCTTTGTGGAAACTCTGCTAACTGTCACTTCACCTCTTCGAGTAAAATCCCTCAAGAGATGGAACTTCCGAAGAATATTCTTTGTCCTCTGGTGAGACCTGGACTCCTTGGCAAGCACCAATGCAGCAGTATTGTCACAATATACTGGAACAGGGTCTGCACTGCTAGGTATAACACCAATGTCTAAGATAAAGCTACGTATCCAGACTACTTCCTTTGCTACATCGGAAACTGCAATATATTTGGACTCTGCTATAGAATCAGCAACCACAGCTTGCTTTGAGATTCTCCAGCTCACTGCACCACCATTCAGGAAAAAGATGTAGCCTGACTGTGATTTCATATCATCATGATCTGTCTGGAAATTAGCATCAGTGTATCCACTCACAACTAGTTCCTCATCTCCTCCGTACACCAGGAGCGTATCCTTAGTATGCCTCAAGTACTTAAGGATAGTTTTAACAGATGTCCAGTGTAGCTCTCCTGGATTGTCTTGATATCTACCCACCATGATTAGAGCAAAGGCAACATCAAACCTAGTACATAGCATGGCATACATGATAGAACCCACTGCCGAAGCATAAGGGACTCTACACATTCTATCAATCTCCTCCTGTTTTTGTGGACACATTTTCTTGGAGATATTTACACCATGTGAAATAGGTAACAATCCTTTTTTGGACTATTCCATATTGTACATTTTGAGTACCTTGTAAATATATGTACTTTGACTTAGGCCAAGCATCCTTTGAGGTCTATCTCGATATATCTTGATCCCTAGGATGTAGGCTGCTTCACCTAAGTCTTTCATGGAGAAGCATTCATTTAACCAAGTCTTAACTAACTGTAAGACTTGCACCTCGTTTCCCATGATTAATATGTCGTCAATATATAAAACTAGGAAAACGATAGCATTCTCTTCAACCTTTTTATAGACACAAGGCTCGCTTTCATTTTTGACAAAACCAAAATCTCTTATGGCCTCATCATATCGTACATTCCATAATCTTGATGCCTACTTCAATCCATAAATGGATCTCTGCATCTTGCATACTTTATTGGCATTATTTGACTTAAAAAACCCTTCAGGTTGAGTCATATAGACGTCTTCAACCAACTTCCCATTTAGAAAAGAAGTCTTGACATCAATTTGCCATATTTCATAATCATGAAAGGCTGCTATTGCAAGAAATATCCTGATGGATTTAAGCATTGCCACTGGTGAGAAGGTTTCATCATAATCAATTCCTTGACGTTGTCTGAAACCCTTTACAACCAGTCTCGCTTTAAAGGTATTAAACTTACCATCCATGTCCAGCTTTTTCTTGGATACCCATTTACAACCAATGGGCTTTACATCAACTGGAGGGTCTACCAAAATCCAAACTTGATTTTGGTACATGGACTCCATCTCAGAATTCATGGCTTCTTTCCATGTTGCAGCTTTTTTGCCTTCTAATGCTTCCTTGTAGGTCAGAGGTTCATCATCCTCAAGGATTATTGTGTCACCTGACTCGGTGACAAGAAAACTGTAACGCTCTGGTTCTCTAACCTCTCGCGTAGACCTACACAGTATATGTGTCTCAGGAACAATTTCTTCTTCCACTTGTTCTTGTAGAGATTGTTCCTCTACCAACTCTTGTGCATCTGGAGCATTGACTTCATCGAATTCAATCTTGCTCCCACTATTTCCAGTAGAAATTTGATCCCTTTCTAGAAATGTGGCGTATCTTGCCACAATGACTTTTCTATCTAAAGGGTTATATAGGTTGTATCCTCTAGTTTCCTTAGGATAACCTACAAAGATGCACTTAGTGCTTCTGGATGCTAATTTTTCACTTGGTAAAGTCTTGACAAATGCCTCGCACCCCCACACACCATGTGTGTTAGATTGGGTTTCTTTCCAAACCATAACTGATATGGAATCCCATCTGTGGCTTTAGTTGGTACTCGGTTAATGGTATATGCTGATGTCTGTAAGGCGTATCCCCAAAAGGATAATGGAAGAGTTGTATGACTTATCATTGATCTGACCATGTCAAGCAAGGTCTTATTCCTCCTTTCACCAACACCATACCATTGTGGTGTATAAGGAGGAGTGAGTTGAGATACTATTCCAGACTCCTTCAAATTATCAATTAAATCTTGGTTAAGATATTCTCCGCCTCGGTCTGAGCGAAGTTCTTTTATCTTCTTACGAAGTTGGTTTTCTACTTCATTTTGATATTCCTTAAAGAAACGAAAGGAATCTGACTTATGCCGCATTAAGTAGATATAGCCATACCTACTATAATCATCGGTAAAAGTGATGAAGTATAGAAAACCACCCCTTGCCTCTACTGGAAATGGACCACACACATCGGTATGTATTAATTCCAGTACTGCATTGGCTCTTTCTCCCTTTCCTGAGAAAGGTGCTTTGGTCATCTTTCCTTGTAAACAAGCTTGACATACATCTAAGGGTTCTAACTGTACCAAGTCAAGATACCCTTCTTGATGTAATTTTTGTAATTGCTTCTCGTTTACATGACCAAGCCTGAAGTGCCATAGGCGGGTGCTATTTGATTCATGTTGGTTATTTTTTTCATTGATAGCCATTACTGAGTTTTCTAGTTCTAGTATATATAAACCATTGTTAAGATGTGCCATACCATAACATATGTTATCCCTATAAAAGAGACAACTTTTATTTCCAAACTTGAAATAAAAACCCTTAGTGTCTAGACATGACACAGAGATAATGTTTATGGTAACAGACGGTACATAATAGCAATTGTTTAAAACAAGAACCAAACCAGTTGGTAAAGTCAAGTGATAGTCTCCCACTGCCAAGGCCGCCAAACTTGCACCATTTGCAGCTCAGAGATCCACTTGACCTTTTGCAATCTTCTCAAACCTACCTGGTTCATGTATATGAATACAAATGTGTCAGCCACATGCCGTATCCAATACCCAACTTGTAGATAATGATAGATTTCATTCAATGACAAAAATACCTGAAGCAGAAGCGTCAGCTTGCTTCTTCTTCCCAGCTCCGCAATTCTTTTTCCAGTGGCCTTTCTTGCCACATCCAAAACAGACAGCTTCCTGCTCATTACACTGCCTCTGAATCTTTGGCTTCTTGGCAGGACGATGCATTGGTGTCTTTGGCCTTGACTTGGCTTTGGACCCCTTTGCCTTGCCCTTGTTTTTCTTGTTCACCATAAGGATAGATGTATTGGTGTTTTTCATGTCCTTATCAGCTTGGCGAACTAAAGCCAAAAGATCCGGGAGCGAATTTTTCATATCATTCATATTATAATTGACAATGAAAGTCGAGAAGCTTGACGGTAAAGAGGCAAGGATGAGATCCACTGCTAGTTCTTGGTTCAGTTTGAACCCAAGGGCTTCGAGCCTCTCAATATACCCAATCATTTTGAGTACGTGAGGACTAGCTTGGTGCCCTTCTGCTAGCCTGCACTTATAAAGCGCACTTGAGATTTCATACCTTTCTTGCCTAGCCCTATCCTGATATAGTTCTTGGAGATGTGAAAGCATCTTGTAGGCGTCCTCTTCCTCATGCATTTTTTGCAATTGGCTGGACATGGATGAAAGCATGATGCATTGTACATCAAGCACATCGTCTACATGCTTTCTCCACTTATGTTGCTTTCTCCCTGAGGAGGCTCAGCAGGAGTTGGGGATTCCAGCACATATAACTTCCTTTCTTGGTGTATTACTATGCGCAAGCGCCTATACCACTCCTGGAAGTTATTGCCGGTCAGGATATTTTCTTTATCCAAGATTGATCACAGTGATAAAGTACTAGTGGTGTTGGTGATTGCCATTTTGAATCTACATCAGATAAACAATTAGCAGTTAGTACTTTGTCTTGATTACCTTTTGACATTTTATGATTAATAAAATATCATTTAATGTTTCCCAATATTTTAACGAACCTAAATACCCCTCACCATTAGATTCGGAATACTCTATCGCTTGAGCATTCTAGTGGAAAGGATCCTATGAAACCCCTTTCGTAATCTACAAGATAGGGCTACGACATTACTTGAAGGGTTTCAAGGTAGGCACTATGCTAGACAACCACTTGTTCTTGTGGTTCCTTGTATAGTTGAGTAAAGTCCCAGCTTTTTGGAATCTGTACTTGATTCATTCAACCTATCGCCTCTAAAGTGATATCAATTTAGCTAAGGCTAATCCTTGACTACTCACTTTAGTTAAGTCAACCCATTCCTCACATGGAAACGCCCCGCTAGTAAAAGGCACTCTCAACTGAGGTTGATGAGCACCCAAACAGCCGGTTTTGTTTAGATATGAGAAATGGAAGGCATTATGACTTAATATATCTTTGAGGGATTTTTTTTTAAATTATTAATTGACGAATATAATCCCATTTCTATTTATTATGTTCAAACTAGGTTGTAATGCTCACAACTGAACATTCAAAAGAGTATTTATTCGTCATAACTTTATGCATTTTCTCTTGTTTACTATCCTATGTGATCATGCAATAATCATGCAGTCGCATAAAATAATAAACTGTGCATAAAGTAAATCAAGCATTCTGACTGGTCTTGATCATTCTATAATGATTGATCATTAACTTATCAATCATCACCTAGGGCCACCCGTACCTGAGTCAATACAAGACTCGTGTTGCTGCTGGCCCCAGTGAAAAGCGTCCAACTCCTGTCTGGACTACCGCCTCATTTTGGCGGGGTCTGCCCTCAGATCCTCATAGAATAAATACAAATATACTCGCACGCAGGCGAGGGGGTCTGGGGTACAAAAAACAAGTGGTGCAATGGACACGCAGGCCCTTATACATATTGAATTAAAAGATGATTCGCAGACCGTCATTTATCTAATTAAATATTACAATCATCGCACGCATTGAATAAATAATTAAATAAATACATACATGCCAAACATACACAGGTCGGTCAAAAGATCAAGACCAGTCAAGGTAATCGTGCAATAAAAATTAAATTGCAATAACTTTAAATTATGCGAGGGTGTTTTAATAAATTAAATTAATTTGATTAAATTAAAATAATTTATTTTTATCGGTTCCATTTATTTAATTTAATTTTAATTCTAAAATTAAATTAAATTAAACCATTAATTTAATTCTAAACTTAAATTAAATTAATATTCTTGGATTAAAATAATTTAAACCCCTAAATTAATTTCAATTAATTTAATTTAAAATAAATAAATTAAAATTAATTCAGTGCAGGTTACCTCTAACCAGAGAGTAGTCCGACGGGTCTGCGTACCGCCGCAGGATATCGTCCTGGAACCGCGATGTGACCGCGGAGCTACCGTGGCGTGACCGTAGGGTAACCGCGGCGTGACCACGGCGTAACCGCGGCGTGACTGCGGCATCTAGCACTTCCCGTGACGGTTGCATCTCCCGACAGCCCGCTGCTCCGGTGATGGTTCGGGGCGGCCGGATGGAGCTGGTCCGACGCGGACCGCGTCCAGAGAAAAGGAGGCCGGTGCGAGGGCTGTCCGGCGCGGGGAAGCCGACGCGAGGGCTGTCCGGCGCAGGGAGGTCCGGCGCAGGGAGGTCCGGGGCTGGGAGGTCCGGCGCGGGGTAGGTCCGGCACTGGGAAGTCCGGCACGGGGTAGCCGGCGCGAGGTCCGGTCCGCCGTGGGGAGGCCGGCGCCGTGGTGCTGGACCGCCGGAGGAGGGGAGGCCGGCGCGAGGAGGGTCCGGCGCTGGGAGGTCCGGCGCAGGGAGTTCCGGCGCGGGGAGGTCCGGCGCGGGGTAGGTCCGGCATGAGGGGAGGTCCGGCGCGAGGAGGGTCCGGCGCTGGGAGGTCCGGCGCGAGGTCGGTCTGCCGCAGGGAAGACCGGCGCCGATGCGCCGTGGTGCTGGACCGCCAGAGGAGGGGAGGCCTAGGGTTTCGGCCTCCCCTGGTGCGTCATGGGAGAGAAGACCCGTAAGGGTCTTCCTCCCCATTCCACCCCTTTTTTTGACAACAAATGTCCAACCATTTGTTTTTTTTTTAACAAAAAGGAGAAGACCCCATTTTGGGGTCTTTTCCACTCCATTTTTTTTTATAAACAAAAAGGAGGAAGACCCCAAGTCTTGGTCTCCTCCTTTTATTATAAAATTTTTTCACACACTTTTGTGGAAAAATATTTTATATATTTTATTATTATAATTAAATTTATTATAAGATATAATAAAATATTTATTATAAATTATAATAAAATATATTTTTGATGTTTATCTTAATTTGAGAAATAACATCAAACGATCAAGAACTTGTGACGTCGATCCGATTAAAAATTTTAAATGATCGTATCTTGATCATTCGAAATCGAAATGACGCGCGGTCGAATCCGAATGAACCGTTTTAACACCCCACAATTAAATTTAACGCAATTTAATATTTTTGACTCCGAAAAACCTTGTGCTCCCTCCGATACCACTGTTGGGTTCCGGGACTCCGCAGTGGAAGCCTATGGGCTGGGATTTTAAAAATTTTCTGCTTCACCGGAGTGACATAACTTTGTCAGCTCCGGTGATCGTGTTCCGGCTTGGTCTGAGAATCTCGCAAGGTTCTTTAGGAGCACAAAAATAAACTTGAACATTTACCTTGTTCAGAATTGATGTGCGGGACGCCGGCGATCGTTGCTCGAAGACTCCGATGACGAAGCCCTCTAGATCGTCCACACACGCCTTGCAAATCTGCACGCGCGCCGTTTTTCAAGATCTGGGTGCTAGCACGGATCTTTGACGCACACTTCGACGCAGTGATGATCACCAAAAAACTAGCATCTTCGATCCGTCAAGGCGGAACTTGAAGAACTTGCTAGTTTGAGAGCGTCTCTCTCTAGAACTCAAGAAGAGAGAGAGGCTCTCAATTCCAATGGATGAATAGTCATTAGGGAAGAGCCACTCTTTAAATATATATAGGGAATATCTATTATACGCGGTAAGGGTTCCCAGCCCCCGTGTATTAAACATTCACTATATATATATATATTATAAATAATTATTTATAACAAATTAAATTATGCCATAAATAATATTTATTATTTATCACTAAACTGCAATATATATATATAATTATATATATATATATATATATTACATGATAAACATGAGTTTAACTCTGCCCGCACCTCCTGATAAAATTAATCAAACCCAATACATAAATATCTGTCCGATTAACATTTATCTATGTATTTACTTAATCACTCGTAAATACATGTTATAAATAAATTCATCAAATTATTCCAAACTTGAATAATAAAAGAATTTATTTATTACTTGTGATCGATAGGACTTGGATAAAACCCGGACCCCGTAGTGGGGCCCACCAAATCCAATAATCCTATTCATCAGAATAGGGCAGATTGTCAAAGCGCTGTTGTGTGTGACCCTCTAGGCCCTTATCTCAATAGTAGTGAATAATATCACCAACCTAGAGCGGGGTCTAACAACCCATCGAGTCCCCTATAGAGATAAGGCAAAGTCAATGCAACGACTGCCTTCCCACGAACACAGTCTATGTAATATAATCTCTTTGTCATCGATATCTCAATAAAGAAGAATGCATACTCAGTGTCATCATTCTTCATTTGCTTTACATTGTTCGTTGATTGTCCATACGGTCTTACCTTCCACTACCATGGCCATGGATTTAATGAAGGTGCAACCATCCTAATCAACCAGGCCCGAGATATCTCTTCCTAAACTCGGAAGTGACAAATCATTTCTCGATCATTCAATCAATGCCATGCCATTAATGACGTACCCGATATAAACTACCTCACCACGACTTGTCGCGATGGTTTTCTCCTTATATCAAATGTACGTAATTAAATGACATTCACTAATAATAATCTCAAGTCAGGAGACCATTACACATGTTCGTGGATAGGAACGATCAATGACACCAGAAACATGTGGTGTTCCTATTAAGCGGGTCTGTCCTCATGATCTCGTTAGCTAGAGATCATCAAGTGTGAACTTCATGAGATGAAGTCTCAATGCTTATGAGCCCCTAGCACCTGATGGTCACACATCATCTGTGTCCTTTCATAATGATGTAACTGGACCATAGGACGTTAATTTAAGATTACTGTCATGGCATTTTAGGGTTCTCATTGTAGCCTGGGACCTGCTATAACCATTTTGATGCGACAGGTAATCTAAGGACATTGCCATTAATAAATTGGATGCAGAAGTATCTACACTATCATCACAAGATAAATACATGTATAAAACAAACTAAATACATGTAGAAGTAATCAAAGTACAAAACAAGTTGGGTCTAGGGCACCCACTTTCAATAGTTACAACAACCAAAACTTGGATAGAAATATAGAAACAACATATGATCAACACATCCCCCTATAATCACCTCATTTGAAACAATGAAACTAATCCCTCATGATAATCCTGAGGAGTCATATTGAAATGGTTACCCATTAGAACATTGCAGCAAAGAATGGAAGCAACCTTAGTGATTTTCACTTTTGTACTCATCTTTGGATGTATCCTTTATTTATCTCCAAGGTATATACTTACATGTTTGTTTGGTTGTAGGTCTACATATATAGGTATCTATAAAAAAATCCCTCAACATATGCATAAAATATCATACAAGTTGAATGTTCAAATATGTTAATGAATTCAGGACATGAAAAGTTCACCTCCATCACATGAAACCTACTCCTTCTTCTTGAAATCGTGTCATGAGTTAATTTTAGAGTGTGTGGTTCCTTTAATGCCACATAAATTCAGGTCATGAGTCCTTTTTATGGCTTATAAGAGTGGCGTAAAATATGGTGGGATTCTTCAATGAACAACGTTGAAATTTGGGAATCTATGGTGTTGCCAAAACACATTCATAGAATGAAGGATGACTTCATGGAATGAAAGTTTTTGTGCCTTCACATTTTTTTATAAGATTTATTCATGTCTTGTATTTCATAATTGTCTTGAACTAGGTTCATGATACGAATCACTAGTTTCCAGCTCCATAACCTCTATTTCAGTTTGGTTATGTAGTTTCGACACTAGGAAGTTTTTGATTGACATCCAATGTCATGGGAATCCATATTTAAGTGGATAGATCGATCATTTTTTCTCCTTTTACTCATTTCCATAAAATATTTGTATCATTAACAATATGAACATAACATCAAATGTACAAGAAAGAATTAAAAATTCAATTATCAAGAATCAATGTATTTATATATCATAATTGTGTTCATGAAATTTTCATAGCATACTACATAAAATCTAAATAGATATTCATACTTATAGGATGAATAAATAATGTAGAACTAGTAATTAGGTCGCCAGAGATGGAGGTCACGGGGACACCGGAGACGGAGGTCGCGGGGTCGCCGGAGGTCGCGGGTCGCCGGAGGTCACGGGTCACCGGAGGTCGAGGGTCGAGGGTCGAGGGTCGCCGGGGGGTTAGAGGAAGAAGGGAGGGCGTGAGGGTTTGGGGAACGATCAGGGTGTGGGAAGAAGGGTCGCGATTGTGAAAATGGATTTCAGGTTTCGCGGCGGTTTATTAAAAACCACCATGAAACCTTTCGGCGAAAACGTTTGGCGGCGGTTTTGTGAACCGCCGCCACAAAACTATCGCTAAACACGGTTTCTGTTGTAGTGTAAGTTCAAGGAAAAATCTCACAACAATGGTGAAAAGAAGATGAATGTTTTGTTGTGCTCAAAGTGTGGAAAGAAGTATGGTGGAGATTGTCTTAAAGGGACTATAAAATGTTATAAGTGTATAAAATAAGTTCATCAATCATATGAGTGTCTAAGTAATGGGAAAAAGGTAGATAATGATGTTAATAGAGAAAACACTACAAAGAACGCACCACCAACACTTTAATTCTACAAGTGCAAGGAAATGGGGCATTATGCTAACCAATGCCCTAATCCAAGGGTTAATGATGATCAACATCAACAACCACTTAAGGCAAAGGAAAAAAGGAAAGTCACATGTGATCACTATTGGAAATGTTGAATATGACAACAAAGTGGTGGAATGATTAAGTGATTATGTAACGAGATTCCAAAATAGTGTTGTGGAATCTCATTTATAGTATCGTGGAATATTGGAATATCAATGTATTGGTTTGTTGTGATTTTCAATAATTATATGGTATTGGTAACCATGAAAAGTGATTGAAATATTTTTGGAAAGTAGATGATATGCATATAATGAAGAGATAAGAATAAAATAATTTGTTGGATATTATTAATGAGCTCATGACTGATATAAGGACAAAGTGACATCGTGGTTTGATTATATAGAAATTTTTGGATTTTGGTATGTGGAAAGAGTTAACTTTTGACAGCAATCAGGTTTTCAATAAGGTTCAATGGGTATTCATTTTTCAATAGAATACATGATTAAGGTATTCACATGTTTGGAATATGACCAACAAGATATATCTTATGATATATGGGGGATAAATGATGGTAATCACATGCTTTGTATATGACCTCTCTAGTAATATTTTTCTTTATACTTTGAAATTAGACATAAGTATTTTGGATAATCCTAAAGATTGGAATGGATTAAGTTGGACATCAGATAGTATTGTTTAAGGATAGAACTTTTTGATATTATGATAGTACAGTTTTATAAAAAGGGCAACCCGTAGGATGGGCGACAACCCGTCACATCGGACAAGGTTGCGGGAATCGAACCCACAACCAAAGTGCGACAAGCCTTTATCACCTACCATTGGCCTACAGGAAGTCCCTAGTTAGTAGAAATTAGTTTTATTTTATTAAGCGGTATGATAGATGAAGTATAAGTCCATTTTTGGAATCATATACAGTTAATCTCACCATATATGGACTTATGTATATTTAATAACTTTTTCTAACTTTTTGAGAAAGATGTAATAACCTATCATTCTATCGTATGATCTGCTCACACTTCACGAATGACAAATTCAACTTCATTTTTTTAAATAAGATATGAAGTAGATATTTTTCATGGAATTAACAAAAAGTATATTACACTATAATCAATTAAGTATTTATCCTTATGCAAAAAATCCATCGTCTTTAGAGAAATGATCTTGAAAACCAAAAACATTGTCCTAGTACCCTCATATCTGATGAATCTGATGGTACCTTAAATCATCACAAATTTTTGGATTTATGATTTTTGGCTTTTTCAAAGCCATCTTATCTACCACTCTTCATCCAAACATGATGGTAAGATTTATCTTCTATATACATATTTTCACCTATATTCTCCTATGTGGAAACCCAATGCTGAGTTACTTTGGGTGACCATTATGTTTCTAACTTTCCTTTTTAAAATTAAGTTTTAGTATTCCTTTTTCGTATGCGGGTTTCTATGAAAGAAATTTTCAATTATTAAACGATTTATAACCCTGATGAATTTTGAGGGCGAAATTCATTTTAAGGGGGGTATAATGTAACACCTTGAGATTTTATGAGAAATAATCTTTTTAATTTCTTTGATGTCTTGTGTTGTACGCTACACCAAAATTAGCTTGTGATATACACAACACCATGTATAGATTTTGATCAATTTATAAATGAACTATATTTTGATTATGTTATATGAAACACCAAAGGAAGCATGCACTACATGCAAACCTGACTTGGCTTGCATTACATGCAATAGTGGCCTTCCTCAATAGCGCCTGTTGTACGCAATACTGAGTTTCACTAAACAATTATATATTATTATAATAATATTATGAACTAGCCGTTATGAATATTAGCAACTAAATTTTTAATTTTATGACATTATAATTCATCTTACACATTTTATATAACATGGTATGAGAACAAAATAAATTTTTCAGGTAAAATAAATATTTTTCAAAAAATGCAGTTTTGTCCCCTTTTGATGGCGCACCCACTTTAAATCTAGTTTTTGAAAAGTTTTTAAGTTAAATTTAACAAATAAAACATTTCCTTTGGAATCAAGATATAAAAATTTACTTTGGATAAATTTTTGTGATTATTCTGATAACCTGCATATTTTGATGAATAGTAAAAATACGATAAATTTTAATTAAAAAAAAACATTTTTCATCGAGATAATTTATATGGTTAAATTATAATATTTATTGGTTTTAAATTATAAATAGAATATATTTTTACCATTTAATATAATTTAATTCATTATCATTAATTTTACATTGAATTCAAAGGTAAAAACATTTCAATCTTTTGCAACGTTTTAACTTTAAAAACTCGTTTTCTCAACAGTGGGATTAATTTTAAATTAAATACCGCCACTTCTGTGTTTTGAATTTGGAAAAATGGATTCCATATTTAGAATCAGTAGTTCCAAATTATGTTAATTGGATACTTTTTTATTTTTAGGCATTATGAATAGTAAATACGGTAAATTTTATTTACTATAGTTAAAGGTAAATCGGGTAATCAAGAGTAAAAATAAGATTATAAAATTACCCTAACACCTACCAAAATTATATTTGATGAATAAAAGTATAACCATATCACCTAAGGGACATAATAGATTCATTTTATGGACTTTTAACCATAAAAATGATGTAATTATTATTAAAACCAAAGAAAGTGACAACATGTCACTCTCTTATATCTTATAAGTGTAATAATATTAATTTAGTGATAAAATTCATAAAACTTATAAAATAAATTTTCACCAGAAATATAATGAAATTATCTACATCATGTGAATTTATTTATAATTTTTTGGGATTAAATAATTATCATTTATGGTGACACAATAGTGATGCAAAAATTGTTTATTTGGTGAAAAATCAATAATACAACTTTTATTAAACTAATAGTGACCATAAAAAGCACAAACACCTGACCAAAACTTATTGGTCGTGTACATGTAATCCATAATCATACAATGACCAAATATTTGACCATTTTGAGCCTTATAAAAGTGATTATGACACTTATATTATTTTATTTTAAATGATTTCAAAGTTGTCACCTTCATAATTTAATAAATATAACAATTTAAATGTAGTGATTTTAAGATGATAAATTCAAGTAAAAGTATTTTAATATAAGTTTTTAGATTTATATACATCATACTAGTTTAGTTTTAATTTTTATGCAACAAATAAGTATATTAAATAATTATACAAAATTGATATAGTAATTATTTTATGAAGAGAAATATCAAATAAATGATATTAAAAGTATTGAAATAAATAATATATAAACTAATTACAATTCCCCACTAATTTAATAGATGAATATGACTTGTTAGGAATATATTAAATAGTTTTTTTCTAAAATATATTTTTTGTGGATTTTATTTAAATTCAAATAAATGAATAGTATCAAAATTGACACTATTGTTATTTTATAAAAAAATATATTATAAAATTGATTAAAAATCCCAAAAATATTTATAAATGATAAATTAAAATTTATGTGGTATAAAATGTCATAAATTATCCAATTAAGGACAATTAAAAACACATAAGTAATTATTTATAATAATTTAAAATTTAGAATATTAGTAACACAAATAAAATTAAATAGATTAAATAAGGATAGATCAAGTTGATAAGGTTTGAAATAAATTACCAACATGTCTAAATATTATTGGATGATTCGATTACAACCTTATATCATATAATATTTGGATTTGAGTCATTTTTAGAGGTTTTTAAGTGGGGTTTTAGTTTAATATAAATTAACATTTTAGAGGTTTCCAAAAGTGCCCCTCTCCTCTCTTATAAAAGAGAACCTCCTCCCTCTCCTACTCACACCACTTTGAGCCTTAAATCTCATCCAAACCCTGCCAATTTCTCTTCTCCACTTCCCTAGAAACATAATAGAGGTCTTTTTATTCTTCAAAATCTATCTTTAGTGCCCTAAGAGGAGTTTTAGAAGAGGCGCATCGAAGAAGAGGTAATATCCTTTACCGATCCGTTCAAATTTATTTATTCTCCTATATCCAATTTTTAATTGTTTCATTATAAATTAATAACATAAGTATAACTCATATATTGATATGTTATTATAAATATGACACAACCCCATTTCACCTTCTATCCATCCTATGGAAAACAAAATCATTGCGCGTGCGTACGTATGAAATATTGTCTCCACGCTGTGGTGTAATCTGTTTTCCACCACCGCCTTACTTGGATGGGTATAATGGTGGAAATAATAACTATATATGATTATTATAACATGATACTAATTCTGAGATATTATATAATCTACTCCAATACCATTCAATAGTTATGATAATGATATCATCGCTCGTGCGTATGTACGGATTACCGTCTCCACAACGTGATGAGATTCATTCTCTATGTTAACCATTCAAGAATGACTATAAAGTATATATAATAAATAATCATAAAAAATGTGACATAATAATGATACATTAGTTATGTATATATTATTTACTTACTTCCATTAAATTTAATAAGGAAACGAAAACAACGTCCATGCATCCGTACGGCCTACCATCTCCATGAACGATGTTTTTCATTCCATTTATCGATCTATCATATATATTTATATACTGACTATATATTATATATAAATCATTTTTTACATTATGAAATTACGTAAATCAGGATATAATTAATAATATGAAGAACAAAAAGTCCAAACACGTATGATAAATGAAACAATTTTACCCAAAACATTGCTTTAACATGGAATTGACAAAAGAACGGGTAATATAAAGTCATAAGTGAATCATAAATGATATCATAAATATTGTTAGGGTTTTGTTACAAGTTAATAATATGTTTAAACCCACTATATAAGAATCTCGGACACATATGGAAGAAATTGGACATAAGGTAAGGGATAATTATTCTAATCTCGTTCTTATCTGGGATTGTTTATTCGTAAGTACTTACTGGGGTTTTGTTTATCAGCCATGTCCATGTTTTCTAAAAATGTTTTCATAAAATGTTTACTATTATTCCATGTATTTTTAAAGTCATTTTTTCCCTTTTTGACTTCTACCACGTGGTATGGAGGGAATCTTTTTTGTGTTTATGATACGAGGTACTTTTTGAATTTTCTGGCAAAAGTACGAGAAGAATGTTTTTTTAACTTATACAGCGTGAATGGATTTATATGGTTTCATAATGACTTATTTCAATGAATCTTCCCCTAAAAAATTTCATTATTATTTTCAAAGAAAATCGTTTTCTTTTAAATTTTCATGGCATTTTGTGAAAATAAAATGATTTTGAAGAAGAATGGATATTTTCCTCAAGAATTCATTTCAAGTGTTTTATCAAAACTATTTTCCATCTAAGATGATATTATTTAGTATTTTTATGTGTCAAGTATAATGTCTCTATTATTTACATGGTTTTATTTTTCTTATGATGAAATAATATCCATTTGTTTTATATGGATTATGTTATGATGGGAAGATTTTTATGAAACCCATATTATTCTTTGGGTTATGATGAATGATTATGTTTATTTTGTGGCACACGAATGAATGATTTCATTATGAGATGGGTGGTACCTATATCTCCCTCTAATGCATTGGGTAAAGATTTATATCTCATGAGATAGACATGGATGGAACCAAAAGTAAATCTAGTTCAGTAATATAGGGCTGGAACGGCATGTAAACCCGGTTCAGTAATGGACATTGTCCACTATGATAGTCTTGGAAGAAATGCTTTGGATACTATTAAAATCATATCATGTGCTTAACGTTTTTCCATAATTACATGTTTTATTCCCATGCTATTTTATCATGATTAATGTTCCTTTATGATCTATGTCTTACGTACTGCCAAGATTTATATCACAACTCAAGATTTTAATGTTTAAACATTATTTTCATGTTTTTAAGTTCAAACGTATATGGTTTGTTTGATTTTCTCCATGATTACTCTAACAGAGAATTTGAACTCACCCTTTTTATGTTTTCTTTTCCCCTAGATATAAAGAAAGGTTTTAGGTAAGAAAACAAAAGGGAAAGATCTTTATGGGAGATGTTGAAGATCTTTCACCATGATTAGAATATTATGTTCTGAGTTTCCAAAGACACTAAACTATTATGGCCTTGGGTGTAATTTTTTTTTATGTATTAAGTATTCTACAAAATTAATGTAATTTCCATGTACATCACGATTTGAGTCTCTAAACCTTTAATGAAAAGTTTTGCATTTTTTAATTTCTCATATGAGAATTTGTGTTGGCTCTCAGGACCCTAAGGATACCATTGAAGATGTCTCCAAAATTAGAACCCAAGTGGGAAGGTACTTATATCATACATAAGTACTATCATAATTGAGCCTACTCATTGGCCACCATGAATGGATAGAATGTCACACAACCCACCAATGTGAGGTTTCTCAAAACATAGTTTTCATTGTTGGAATCAAGCACCTTTCGTCTAGACCATGTGGTGATAAATTATAAGGAGTCATCATGGATAGATGACATTAAACTATATGGATTAAGTCCTCACCACATGACGTTAAACTACATGGTTCCCTAAGATATATGTGTGGATTTATTCCTATCATTTTAGGATATGTAGTGATGTCTGAACCTCTAGTTTTGGGCCCAAGCACAATATTACTTTTTTCTTCAGGTCGGGTGATCCATGTTTTTCCACAATACATTAAACTGCACCTCTAATGTCTTTTCCAAATGATATTAAATTGTGTGGGTTTTCTAGAACTATGTACGGATTGATTATCATTTTCAATGAGATACGTAGGGACACCTCGATCATATATCATGGTCCAACTACCATATAATGAAAAATAACCTTATCCTATCCTTAATTTCATCTAAATAGTGAGAGGAACCCTTTTCATTCCTTATTTCTCACACTAATCATAGCTCACATGAGTTTAGAAATTTTAGTAATGGATTCCCTACACAAAAACAATTCATAGAAGATTAGCGTAGGCTCATCATGGTCCTGTATGTAAGACCATAAAAGGCATTCCATGACTCCATGCTTCATGAAGTTATACTACACAATTAATGTCCCTTGCATGATGTAAACTTATACATTTATATAGGCCTCTACTGATAGGACCACCATTTTTGGTTTTGGTCTCCTACCACACCTGTATTTAAAAACAACTTGTGAATTGATTCATGTCATCACAGGATATGTAGTGATGTCTAGATATTCAATCATTTGTCTAGTCATGATAAATATATAAATGCATACTCTATAAATATAGGATAGACTTGTGTTGGATGGTCTTGCATCCAAGAACTATGTGTTTCTTGATTCTCATTATCATGTGATACATAGTGACACCTGGACTTCCACCCTTGTGTCAAGACACAACATTTTTGTTCTTTCATGTCTGATCATCTTCATCCTTGCCGCATGATGTTAAACTACATGGGATTTCAAGAATAATTTATGTACTGATTACCATTACCAAGCTATGTATAGTGAATCCTAGATTTCCATCATTGGGTCTAGCCACAATTACCCTTTTCACATTGGGAATTCTAAATAGTGATTTCTAGATCCTCAAGAATTATGTGTGTCTTGATTTCTATCATCATAGGATATACATCTAGATCTCTAATCATGGACCCAGCTACATCAATCAATGGAAAAAATTCCCACCTTTATGCACGGGCTTGACATGTAGAGTGTTTTTTATTTAATAACTATGTGTGGATTGATTCCTATTATCATAGGATATGTAGTGATGTCTAGATCCCCAATCATGGACCCAACTGTGATAACCAATATGAAATTCACCCCAAATGCATAGGATCTAATCCATACAAGATCATTATCTTACATATAATTCAGTTTTATGTAATAATTCTTTATGTAAATAATATATCATGAAGAAATTTTTTATTTCGATTCTCATGTTCTTACCACTTGATGTTAAAATGAAAGGAAAACTTCATGGATGCATGACATTAAAACTTTACAATGAAAATTTCTTCATTATATGATGATAAACTTCACTATGTATGTCCCTACTGCATTCCATTAACCTCTATGGAAAATATCCCCACTATATGATGATAAACTATGTAGTCCTTCAACTATTTTTTATCCCTTATCAAAGGACCACAAGAACATTACCCTGGTCATCCAGTGTATGGTGTTCTTGCAACAAATTTTAAACAACCTCAATCCATAATCCACACTTCGTGCCACGGGTGCTTCGGATTACCAAAACATTCCATGACCCTTAGAAAAGATACATGCCTTCAAGGGACCCTTTTTTTTACTATGAATGTATGCATATGGATTCTTCATATGGGCCTATGGTCATCAACCAAATGTTTCACTATATAAAAAGGGTTTTCTAATCCTTGTGAGCCCTGAAATAATCGTGGTAGAACTCAACACCTTAGTGTTATCTGAACTACTCGTATGACTATCCCATATCATTAATCATGACCTATGAACATTGATCCATGATTTACAACATTTTCATCTCTTTCTCATAAGGATGTAGGGGTACTCTTGACCCTAGGTATCCTAATTGGGATCTTGTGTATCATACACCATATTTGGTCAACATGCATCGTAACCTTAAATTTCCTGCACTTTGGTCAAATTTGTACAACCTTAAACTCTAGCCTATAATGGACCAAATTGAAAGACCTTAAACTACCAGCAAAAGAGACACAAAACGTGTCAGGTAAAAAACCTAAAAAGGGTGGTTTGAGAGAAATTCAAGTATTAACTTGCTAAACTCGTCATCTTCATATTTTAGGGAAAAAATTATTTCAAAATGAATAAGTAATAAAGCTCATAGGCTCTAACATATACCCAAAGTAAAATCGAATCTATGCCTGCAAGACCCCCCCCCCTCCCAGTTCATAAAAAATTTGGTAATGATTCATCACATCTCCTCACTATGAAAATATGATCTCTAGGCAGTGACACAACTTTTAGAGTGCTTGATCCATTCTTTCATATTAAACTTTCCAAAAATTACACTTCATGATTTGAGTTCCAAGGATTATTAAAACCTTCCAAGGCCCCTAGAAATGAAATCCAGCATCAATGGACCCTTTTCTTGACTATGAATATATCCATATCGCTCCTACATATGCACATATGGTCATCAACCAAATTTGTCACTCTACAAAAAGAGATTTACAATCCTTATGAGCCTTAACACCACTGTGGAAGAACCTTGTACCCCAACTTATTTTGGTTCATTCCTAGTAATATTGTCCCATATCATCCTCTTGAACTGATCACTTTGTACCAAGATTTAAAATCATCATACCAAACTACCCAAGTGGGTTTGACATCCTCAACTTTAAGTCTAATGTCTCAGAAATTATATATAATTTTTTTAATTATATAGAATTATTAAGAGACATTAAAATCTAATGGCACGTGATTCTGAGGCCCAAAGTTCCTATAATGATCCGTCAAAGTTTTTTTTATGCTTAAATTAGTGCGTGTAAAGATTCCTCCTAAAAAAGTAGAATAACTCTTAAACAATTGTCAAGATTATAAATCTACGGGAACCGTTGCATTTAGAATGGTGGTTTTACCCTAGGTGCAACTTAAATTTTTTTGGCATGGGCCTCCTATGAGAAAACCCAAAAATGGCATATTCATAAATAAAATAATTAAATAAATTATTTTATTTTGCAAATTCTTATAACTCTTAAATGGTAACTTGGATTGAAAATCCAAGACAACTGCTGAACTCATGATAGTATGCTTTATTTATCTAGATACTAAATTTGTCCAGCGGGGGCCACCAGTGAAAGTTAGTTTTTGTCCATAAATAAAATAATTAAGTGACAATTATTTTATTTTAAAATCCATATCTTTTAAATGGTAACTCGGATTGGAATTCTGAGAGTACCGTTGGGTTTTTTGTGGCATTTTACACCTAGGCAGAGTCTAACCTTGACCATCGTGGGTTGAGGGTGACTGATAATAATTTTCCAAACTTTTTTTCGAGTACGTTCAGTAAGCACATGAGCGGAATTTTCTAACTTTTGAACCAGTGATCGGATTAAAAATCTGAAGACACAGTTGAACTCGCAGTGTAGGGATTCTCTTAAGGGAGGTTTAACCTCAACATTAGTGGGTTGAGAGAAGAAGTTTTTTTTTCATTTTTTGTGGTGGATTAAATAAAATAAATATATTTTATTTTAAATATCCACCCATCTCCCCTTTTAATTCTTGGTAGTGGGGACCACCCAAACTCACCTTCAATGTGAGGAAACCCATGGAATTCTCTCAAGTTAATGAGCCAACAATTAATTGATCTACTAATTAATTAAGTGGCTCCTCACCTCTTAGTTGGGGGGATCGTCGACAAAGGGGATCTTTTTGGGAGAGCCTTTGGGAGAGCTTTTGGGAGCTTTTGGTTGGTGGAAGAACATCCTCCAATGAAGAGTGTCCTCTAGATCAAGAACGAGGATGATGCATGAGCTCGGATCGGGGGCGTGGTGTGGGAGCAACCAACATCGATGTCTTCATCTCCTTCCTCATGACATCTCCAACAAACATCAAGGTAGGTGTTTTATTTTGAAGCATGATAAATATCTATTTGTTGATTCCCCATATTCTTGATTATCAATAATGATGGACAAACAAACACGGCCATCAATCTGCACATATACCATGATCTTTTTATTTCGTTCTTCGCGTGTTCTTTGTGTGTTCTTCAATGCATAATGTTTATTGGCACTCATAACAAGGAGTTTTTCTGAGCGCGATATATGGAAGAAAATCTCTCGATGAAAGGATCAAAAATATGTGATCATTTAATTTTTTGAGCTTGGAACAAAGATGCAATGGCTTACATAAGGAGGCGGCCAAATATTTATTGGCGCTGGAAACACAATATTCTGTTGAGCATGACATATAAACGCATATCCCTCATCCCGAGGATCATGAATATGAGATCATTTTATTTTTCGGATTTAGAATGAAGATGCAGTGGGTGGTGGAAGGGGCAATGTGATGGTGCGATTCCAGCGAGTCTTTAGGGCGCAGCTCATAGTGAGGTAGACGGTGCGATGTGTTATGGCGGTCGAGCGGAGGCAACAAGGTCGAAGGGTTCGGCTGGTATGAGTAAGGTGAGGTGGTTGGTGGCTAAATAGGTGACTAGAACAAAGGTGCATGGTTCAGGTGAGAAAGTCTGGAGGCGGAGGATCTGGCAGATGCAGAGCTTGGGTTTGGTGGTAGAATAGGCATGAATTTGAGGAGGAGAAAAAACATGGAGTGAGATTGTAGAGAAAAATGGTTGAAATAAAATTAAAGAGAAATAAATAAAGGAGGAGTGAGTTGAGGGTTGTGTGGTGTGCATGAGAGCTTTGGTATATTGAACATGGGTTTTGGGATTGAAGAAAAAAATAGTTAAATAAAATTGATAATAATATAATAATGTTATCATTATTTTGTTGGGAAAACCATGTTTTGATTGTAATTTATCCGTGCGACCTCGGTTTCATGAACCTCCAGCGGTAGTGTGACCCTAACATCAAGATGGAAATTATGAGTCCAATATTGGATGTCTTTTTCAGGCTTTTGGATTGGGCACCTGAAATGATCAAATAATAATAATACATTATTATTATTAAATCCTTGACCCTCTATAACTCCTACGTGTGACGTCCTATTGACTTACCATCAGTGGAGATGTGATCCTGTCATTAAGACATTTGATTTATGTCTAATATTGAATATTAAATTCTGGTTTGTGGCTCGGTTCTAGGAAACACCCAATAATATTATTAATATTATCATTGTGGGATCTTGTATTGGACATATCTCCCTCATACGGTGTAAAAATGAAGAACTTTCTGCAACACCGGAAACCTTGGATTGAGACGGTTTTTTTGGTATACCCCACTTAATTTTTGGATAATGTTTGGGTATGCATGGGTTGGATCGAATACGAATCTAACCAGGCCCTCAGGACTAAAAAGCCAATAACTTACAGACTAGGCGTCCGATTGACACACTGTCTATCGCATTGAGACCCATTTTTGTGGAGTTCCTTTGAGATACTTATTCATGAGACTTCGTGATAGATGGATTATTTTACCTATGTCTTGAGGAGCGGATCCTACTGGAATCAAGAAAACTTAGTGCGGGAACCTTGTAGCTGGCTGTAACATGAGAAAGGGGTCCTTTTTGGGTCTGTGCTTGGGATCCATTGTGGGTATGTGTTCAAGAGTCTCACCTAGATCCACTTTAGGAATCCACATGGGACTAATCTAGGATCCTATATGGGTCTGTTGTACTAGGATCATGTGTTGGTCTGATGATGTACTGGGATCCTATGTGGGTCTGTTGTACTAGGATCCTATGTGGGTCTGATGATATAATAGGATCTTGTGTGGGTATGTTGTACTAGGATCCTATGTGGGTCTGATGATGTACTAGGATCATGTTTGGGTATGTTGTACTAGGATTCTGTGTGTGTCTAATGATTTACTAGGATCATGTGTGGGTCTGATGATTTAGGATCCTACGTGGGTCTGCCTCTTAACTGATTAAGATGATTCCGTAGTTATAACTAATCATCTCTACTACTGTACCTATGTTATACCTGGTGTGAGCTGAGTCATTACCTTTGTGGTGATACCTTTGTGGTGATACCTTTGTGGTATTCTTCTATCTGGAATGCATGTGTGGTACTTTCCTTCGAGGTGATACCTTGGTGGTATTCTTTTGTGTGGCGTACCTGTGTAGCACTTACCTTCGTGGTGATAACTTTGTGGTATTCTTCTGTGTGGTGTACCAGTGAGGTACTTTCTTTCCTGGTGAAACCTTTGTGGTATTATTCTATGTGGCGTTACCTTTATGGTACTTACCTTTATGGTGTTACCTTCATGGTATTCCTTCCTTTGTGGGACAGTTGATCCTTGGGCTATGGATTCGGGCCTTTTGTTTCCTCATGAATGAGATGGGTATATTTGATAACTTAGGTATATGTATGGTCATATACCTAAGTTGGGCTGATAGTTTTTTTCATTCTTTGTGGTCTATCCTTTGTGGATTTTGAGAGATATTTGGGGGGTCTCAGGGTCCCTAAAAATTATCATTATACTCACCCATGCACGGGCTATGCCCACACCTTGTCGTGTTTGGTGCAGATGACGGACGACACAGACTAAGGATGAGGGTACCAGGACTGGAGGTACCTCAGAGGTGGATCATAGATGCGGAGTACCACATAGATGACCATTAAAGAGTAGTACCTACCCTTCAGGTAGGATCCTTGGCGGTTGTTCATAAGAGTTGTTCAGTTTACTTGTACTTTCCAATTTTCTTGTACTTTCAAGTTGGGCTTGTATTCTGGCCCCTTTTACTTTTTGTACACACTCTTTTTACTATTCAGTTTACTTGTGTTTGTATCATGTTGTGTGCTTGGTTGCGTGAGTTACAGGTAATAAAGGCAATGCTTTACCAGTTTTAGGTAATATGCCTTCGGTGCTAGTCGTTATTTCCTAGCCTATGGAAGTCGGGCTTGGGGTAGTCACGGCACGGGCCCCGGGGGACAGGTCGTGACAAATTGGTATCAGAGGAGTTCGTTTCTACCGAAGAAATAAGACTCTGATCTTTTCTGTGAAGCAATATTATTAAGTTTAATGAGTGTGGTTTTCAGTTCAGGGAGTCCAGTGTTGGTCCGGCGGCTGACGTATCCATACACCAAGACCCTGAGTTCTGATTTCTGACTCAGTACACGGAATCACTGATTGCATATGTTTTTTAAGATTTTCTTGTGATTTCCTTGAGTCATCTCATGAGGAATAACTTAATGACTATGGTGCACCTGTTTTTTATTAGGATTCTACCACGTAGACAGCCAGCTAGGATTCCCGAGAGAGTACATGATAACGGCCCACCAAGGGACGAGGCTCCAGTGTAGGGCCCTCTTACTATTTTGGCACCTTAGGGTGGTGTACCATCAGCACCACCACCCATTGGGTAGCAGATACCACCATCCACACTGGAAAACGGTGCATGCCGACTGATCCTATTTCATGAGTTCCAACAGCAGAGGCCTCTGAGGTTTTGAGGCAAGACAACTTCCCATGCAACTAAGGGATGGCTGGAGGCAGTTGCTAGAGTTTTCTGCCTAGTTGAGACAGCAGTAGAGCATATTGTGATATTAGGTACTAGAATTTTTCAATGAGTGATCAAGAGGATGGTCTGTATAGTGATGAGGCTTCGGTTCGTGGACCATTACCCAAGATACTACCTTCAGGTAGTGTGTCAGCTATATCACTACTCGTTGGTCAGTAGTTACAACCAACGGTACTGGTAGAGGACACATATAGGCTTAGTTCCTTACGTGTGATTTAGTATCAGATACCACTCAGGTTCCAAGGCGAGCCCAACTCATAGGCGGCTGAGGACTATCTTAAGGAGTTGGCTAAGATTTCTCTAGAGCTTCTACAAATTGGGCAGGACGACATGTTGGTAGCTGAGTATTCATCGAGGTGTACCTATCATTCCTGGTACTTGATGAATACGATATGATCAGTGCTTCAGGGCTTGAACATTCAAGCACAGTGTGTTTAAGGACGTCTGATCTAGCACCACTCCTCTTTGCATTCCTACTTTTGTTGGGGTTCTAGAGAGTACCATTGTGGATGAGTGTTATTTGGATGAGCGAATATAGACAGTGAATGTTAGTAGTGGGAAAACAGGAAAATGGCGCCAGTCTCAGAGACTTGGGAGTGTAAAAATGTTTCGGGAAGAAGAAGTGTTAAGGATAGATGAATCTACAGGGATGTAGAAATGGAAGCAGATCTAGGATAGCATCATGACGTGATGTACATTTCGACATGTTACAACCACCCCCCTATGTGGTCCTCACTTGGCTCAGGGATTTGGAGGAAAGGGGAAGGGAGTAGCTACATGCAGTCAAGGAGTGTGACCCAAGGGCTCTAGGAATGATTCGAGGTACGTTTTGTGTCTACTATTTGCTTCCATATCAATAGACATAGGTAAAAATCATTCCTTCTTTCCAAGAATCTTGTTCAAGACCAATAGTTTCTAGTTAATTCATATACTTAACCCTCACGTCTGGAGATACCTTTGGGAGGATACTCGATAATCACACTTACGCCGAAGGTGTGATCTGACCATTGAGGTGAGATTTTCAGTTAGAACCTCTTAGTGAAAGCATCGAGGCCTTACGATGTTAGTTTGGGTATAGATTAGACAACCATGGTTCATAGTCAGATTGACTATATTGGGAAAAAAGGTTGTGGTTTCTCTACAATGTTGGAATGGGGTTTTCCTTGGTGGGCGAAAGGGAAAACCAGGCCGCATAGGATGGACTCATTCATAAAAGGGTACAGTCGATCACTCTTGAGTCAGCCAGCCTTACCCTTGTGGAAGTAGAAGTTTTTAGTCTTCAGTTCCCAATGGAGTGGCTAGAGTTCCTCCAGGACTATGACTTTGATATAATCTATACTCTTGGGAAGGGTAATGTGGTAGATGATGCACTCAGCAAGAGGTCAGGCCTGCAGCTGCTAAGTGAGGCGTCAGAGAAGCTAGCCGCTTTACGGATATCCTATGTGGATCGAGATGGAGCATATTATCTTCAGTCTCTGACAATCACTCACTCACTTCTTCAGCGAATTAGGGAAGCGCAACAAGGGAACACTGGCTGTGAGGCTCGACATGTTCAGATATCCTCAGGGCAGCCACCTGATGAATTTTTTAAGGTGGAGAGCACATCATCCTCTTCAGAGGACATACCATGGTACGAGTAGCACAACAGGAGGAGGTGTTAAGGGAGTCCCATAAGTTCCCTCTGACAGTACATCCTGGTGTGGTAAAGATGTAATAGGATCTCTGATGTCAGTACTTATGGTTCGGGATGAAGGAAGCAGTGGCAAAGTTCATATCACGATGTCTCACATGTCAGCAAGTGAAGACTGCACAGAGTTGGTAGAAGTCTTATGATGACAAGATAAGGAAACCCTTGGAGTTCTAGGAGGGGGACCTCATATTCTTGCGAGTCTCTCCTCGATAGGGACTATGAAGATTTGGCTGAGGAGGCAAGTTATCACCGAGTTTTATCAGTGCTTCTCTGATATATCGGATGATAGGAGAGGTAGCATACCACTTGGATCTTCCAATGCAGTTGGAGAGGGTTCACGGCATCTTCCACGTATCCTAGCTGAGGAGATACGTTCACGACCCACCCCACATCATCGACCACGGCGAGCTGGACATCGAGGATGGGGAGACGTTTTTGGTGGTTCTAGTGGAGATTGAGGATCGATAGGAGAGATTCCTTCATGGGTGATCGATACCTTTGGTGCGTGAGCATTGTTAGCACGGGAAACTTCAGGAGAGCACATGGGAGCGGGAGGCTCAGATTCATACTCAGTACCCCCTCTTGTTTTCCTAGTATTGGAAATATGGATTTCGAGGACGTAAATCCCTAATGTTGGGAGAATGTAATTTCCTAGAAATTCTATATAATTTTTTTAATTATATGTAATTATTACGAGACCATGAAATCTGATGGTGCATGATTACGAGGCCCGAAGTCCCTAGAATGATCTGTAAAAGCTTTTGTTACACTTAAATTAGCATGTGTAATCCGTTTTCCTAAAAAAGTAGAATAACTCTTAAATGGTTTCCTGGATTAGAAATCTGAGGGCACCGTTGTATTCATAATGGTGGTTTTACCCTAGGCGTGACTTAATTTTGGTCAGCATGGGCCTCCTGTGGGATAACCCAAAAATTGAATAATCGTAAATAATATAATTAAATAAATTATTTTATTTTTCAAATGCTTATAACTCACAAACGGTAACTCGGATTGAAAATATGAAACAACTTTTGAACTCATGAGGGTATGTTTTATTTAGTAATATACTAACTTTGGTCGTTGGGGTCGCCAGTGAAGGTTAGTTTTGGCCATAAATAAAATAATTAAGTTAAAATTATTTTATTATAAAATCTATAACTTTTAAATGGTAACTCAGATTAGAAATATAAGAGTATCATTGGATGTTTTGGGGCATTTTTCACCTAGGTAGAGCCTAACCTCAACCGGCGTGGGTCAAGGGTGACTGAAAATAATTTTCCAAACTTTTCTTCAGGTAAATTCAGTAAACACGTGAGTGGCATTTTCTAGCTTTGTAACCGGTGCTTGGATTAAAAATCTGAAGACACCATTGAACTCACAACTTTGGGATTTTCTTAAGGAAGGTTTATCCTCGATAGTAGTGGGTTGAGAGAAGAAGTTGGTTTTTGAATTTTTCTTGGAGGATTAAATAAAATAAATATATTTTATTTTAAATATTCTTCCACCTCTCCTTTTAATTATTGGTGGTGGTGACCACCTGAACTCACCTTTAATGTGATGAAACCCATGGAATTCTCCCAAGATAATGAGCTAATAATTAATTGATCTACTAATTAATTAAGTGTCTCTTCACCTCTTAGTTGGGGGGATCATTGTCAAAGGGGATCTTTTCAAGAGAGCCTTTGGGAGAGCCTTTGGGAGAGATTTTGGGAGCTTTTTGTTGGTGGAATAACATCATCCAACGAAGAACGTCCTCCGGATAAAGAACGAGGATGATGCACGAGCACGGGTCGGGACCGTGGTGTGGGAGCAACGAACGTCTACGTCTTCATCTCCTTCCTCATGAAATCTCCAATGAACATCAAGGTAGGGGGTTTATTTTTAAGTATGATAACTATCTATTTGTTGATTCCCCATATTCTTGATTCATAATGATGATGGCCAAACAAACACGTCCATAGATCCGCACATATACCATGATCTTTTTATTTCATTCTTCACATGATCTTCATGCGTTCTTCAATGCCTAATATTTATTGGCGTTGGAAACAAATAGTTTTGTTAAGCATGATATATGGATGAAAAGCCCTCAATTCAAGGATAGAAAATATGTGATCGTTTAATTTTTCAGGCTTGGAACAAAGTCGCAATGTCTCACGGAATGAGGCGTCCAAATATTTATTGGTGCTGGAAACGCAATATTCTATTGAGCGCGACATATGAACACAGAGCCCTCGACCCAAGGATCGAGAATATGCGATCATTTTATTTTTCAGGTTTATAAAAAAGATACAGTGGGTTACAGAAGGGGAAACATGATGGTGTGATTCTGGTGAGTCTCCAGGGCACATCTCCGGGCAAGGTAGACGGTGCGACGTGCTACAGCGGTCGAGTAGAGGTAGTGAGGATGAAGGGTTCGGCTGGTGCGAGTAAGGTGAGGCGGTTGGTGGCTGAATGGGTGACTGGTGTGGCGGTGCATGGTTCAGGTGAGCGAGGCCAGAGGTAAAGGATCTGATGGATGTGGTGCTTGGGTTTATTGGTAGAATAGGCATGAATTTGAGGAGGAGAAAAAAATTTGAAGGAGTAAGATTGGAGAGAGAAAGGGTTGAAATGAAATGAAATAAAATTAAAATAGAAATAAATAAAGGAGTGAATTGAGGGTTATATGGTGCGCATGAGAGTTTTGGTAGATTGAATGTGGGTTTTGGGATTGAAGAAAAAATGGTTAAATAAAAATAATAATAATATAATAATGTTGTTATCATTTTTGTTGGGAAAACTGTGTTTCGGTTGTAACTTATCCATGCGACCTCAGTTTCACGAACTTCCAATGGCAGTGCGACCCTGACTTTGAGACGGAAATTATGAGTCCAATATTGGATGTCTTTTTCATGTTTTTTTATTAGGTACCCAAAACGCTCAAATAATAATAATAATATATTATTATTAAATCTTTGACCCTATATAACTCCTACGTTCAACATCTGATTGATTAGCATCAGCGGAGATGTGATCCGTTCATTAAGATGGTCGATTTAAATCTAATATTTATTATTAAGTTCTGGTTCATGGCTCGGATCCATGAAACACCCAATAATATTATTAATATTATTATTATGGTATCTTGTATTTGATATATCTCCCTCATACGGTGTTGAAATGATGAACCGTCTGCAGCACCAAAAAATTTGGATCGAGACAGTTCATTTGGTATACCCCACTTAAGTTTTGGATAAAGTTGGGGTATGCCCAGGTTGGATCGAACACGAATCCAACCGGGCTATCGGGACTAAAAGGCCAATCACTTAAAAATCGGGTGTCCGATTGACGCACCATCTTTCGTGTTGAGACCCCTTTTTCATGGCTGTCCTTTGAGATACTTATTCATGTGACTTCATGGTAGTTAGAGGATTTTACCTATGTCTTGAGGAGCATATCCTCTCGGAATCCAGAAATCTTAGTGCAGGAACCTTGTAGCTAGCTGTAACATGAAAAAGGGATCCTTCATGGGTCTGTTCTTGGGATCATTTGTGGGTCTTTGTTCAATATTCTCACTTGGATCCAATATATGAATCCATGTGGGACTACTCTAGGATCCTACGTGGGTCTGTTTTACTAGGATCTTGTGTGGGTCTGATGATATACTTGGATCCTATGTGGGTTTTCTTTACTAGGATCCTATGTGGGTCTGATGATGTACTTGGATCCTGTGTGGGTATTCTGTACTAGGATCTTGTGTGGGTCTAATGATGTACTAAAATCCTATGTGGGTCTACTGTACTAGGATCATGTGTGAGTATGATGATGTACTAGGATCCTTTGTGGGTCTGATGATTTAGGATCCTATGTGGGTCTACCTCTTAACAGAGTATGATGATTCAGTAGTTACATCTAATCATCTCTACTACTATACCTAAGTTATACGTGGTGTGAGATGAGCCCTTACCTTCGTGGTGATACCTTTTTGGTATTCTTTTGTGTGGCGTACATGTTTGGTACATTTCTTCGAGGTGATACCTTGGTGGTATTCTTTTTTTTGGCGTACATGTGTGGTACTTACCTTCGTGGTGATAACTTTGTGGTATTCTTCTATGTGGCGTACCCGTGTGGTACTTTCCTTCATGGTGAAACTTTGTGGTATTCTTCTATGTGGGGTTACCTTTGTGTTACTTACCTTTGTGGTGTTACCTTCATGCTATTCCTTTCTTTGTGGAACATTTGAGACTTGGGATATGGATTTGGGCCTTGTGTTTCCTCATGAATGAGATGGGTACACTTGATAATTTAGGTATATGTATGGTCATATACCTATGTAGGGATCACAGTTGTTTTCATACTTGGTAGTTTATATTTTGTGGATTTTGAGAGACCTTTGGGGGTCTTGGGGTCCCTACTTAGTATTGTTATACTCACCCATGCACGAGCTACGCCCGCACCTTGTTGTGTTTGGTGCAGATGACGGACAATGCTGACTAAGGACGAGGGTACCAGGACTGAAGGTAGCTCGAAGGTGGACCATAGACGAGGTGTACCATAGAGATGATTGTTCGAGATTTGTACCTACCCTTTAGGTAGGATCCTTGGCGGGTGTTCACAGGAGCTGTTCAGTTTACTTGTACTTTCCAGTTTCTTATACTTTGCAGTTGGGCTTGTATTCTGGACCCTTTTACTTACTGTACACACTCTTTTTACTATTCAGTTTACTTGTGTTCGTATCTTGTTGTGTTCTTGGTTGTGTGAGTTACAGGTTATAAATGCAATGCCTTCCCAATTTTAGGGAATACGCATTCGGTTCTAGTCGCCAACCCCTAGCCTATGTAAAGCGGGCTTGGGGTAGTCACAGCACGGGCCCCGGGGGATAGGTCGTGACATTAGGTTACCATTTTTTTACCCTTTCTCAAAGCAGGAATGTGACACTCCATTCCAAAAAATTTGGTGGCCCACACCTTGTGATTTGAAACCATAGGGTGTAGGTCTTGTGCTTTACAATATAAGACAAAACTTTCCCTAGGGTGCTAAAATCCTTCTTGGATGGATTTTCTTGCATAACCAACCTCATCATCTGTATATTTTAGTCTTCTCAAACCTTTCATGGACCTCATAAAGAAGTGGAGATATTATTTTTTATGACCATTCTACCAACGCATAAGGGCCTTGACCCACCAATAAAGGATATTTAATCCTTGGGATCCCTAGAAAAACCACGAAAGAACCCAACATCTCAGAGTGTTATGGGTCATCACTGACATGTCTTCCTGTTCCCATATTCACATACTCAAAATATTTGGTTATTATTTACATCACTCATACTCCAACTATCCAAGTGGACCTAGCATCCCTAGTATTTCACCCTCAACTAATATCACATCCATAAATCTTCTATAACCCCTGTAAAAGATACCAATATTTAATGTACCCTTTTTTGACTATGAATATATGCCTATGGATCCTACATATGCACCTATGGTCATCAACCAAATGTGTCACTCTCCAAAAAAGAGCTTTTTTTATTCTCGTGAGATGCAGAAACACAATGGAAGAACCTATCACCTTAGTGTGTTTTGGGTCATTCTCAGCATGTCTGCACCATATTCCCCAACAACTGATTAGTTCTGAGCTTAAAGGCCCTAAACTACAGTGATAGAAGTTCCGAGCTAAAATAATATAAAATTAAAACAATAAAAGGTCTGAGATAAAATAATCTAAACTAAATTAGTTGATGGTATGAGCTAAATGACCCAAAACTAAATCAATAGAAATTTGGAGCTAAAATACCCTAAACTATGGTTACAAAAGGTCCAATCTCAAAGACCCTAAACTACATCAATTGAAGGACTGAGTTAAAAGACCCTAAACTACAGCGTTAGAAGATCTGATCTAAAAGATACTAGACTAAAATAATAGAAGTTATTAGCCAAAAGACTCTAAACTATAATGATAAAAGTTCTGACCTCAAAGATCCTAAACAATGGAAAAATAAGGTTCGGGCTAAATGATCCTAAAAAAATCAATATGATGTACGAGATAAAATACCCTAAACTAAAGAAATATAATTTCTGAGCTAAAATCCCATAAAATTACAAAAATATAAGGCTCAAGATGAAATAACTTATACTAAATAAATGGAAGGTCTAATCTAAAAGATCATATACTACAGTGATATAAGTTTCGATCTAAAAGACCCTAAATGATATTAATAGAAGGTCTGAGCTAAAATACCTTAAACTAAATCAATAGAAGGTCTGAGCTAGAGGAATATAAACTAAATTGATATATGGTCTGAACTAAAAGGCCCTAAACTACATATATAGAAGGTATGAGCAAAAAGAACCTAATCTAAAGCAAAATAAGGTCTGATATAAAAGACCATAAACTGTAGAAAAATAGTGATTTAGCCTACAAAAGCTTACAAGGATCGCCATATGGACTCATAAAAAAATCAAGATATGATCACCATGCCCATAATCACTGTAAATTAAAATATCACCCTCCATCAAGGGTATATATCCTACCCAAGAAATCCTTTTTAAAATCAGGTGATCTCAAGGTAGCTAGAACATATTATTAATGAAGAATCTCATTTTGGTGGGCATTCATGAGAATTTATCAAGAAGAAATATGTTAGAATTTCAACATTAAAATCCATGAATTTGGGTTTACATGATATTATGAAAAGGATGGGTATCTTTGATGATTCATACAATATCAGAGTAGAAAAATTTCATGCATACCATAAATGAAAGAAAAATAAATCGAACAGCAACATGGGAGGCTTAGGAAAATTCATTCATTGATAATGTGTAAAGAAGAAGGAATATACACATTTTGGAGTATCTTTTAGTATCTCAAAAAAATAGAGTAAATTTAATTATAATAATATTCAATCTACTAAAATGGTCAATTTAGTAAGGGTTTGATGGGAAGCATCGATTAAACCCTGGAGGGTCACTCGCCCCACCTCTTCAACTTCTTCCCCAGGATGGAGAGTCTCGAACAAAGTATTCTACACATAAACTCTATTATTAGAAGTTTCTAATTAATATTATGATGTTGAAATTTCATACCTCATATAGTATATTATTTACTCATGCCTCCATATTTTCACAATCTAGGCATCCATATGAGCTTGTAGTTTAGATATCAACTGGAAACCTAGCTCCAATACCTCTAACGTCTCCTTCACCTAGACATAAAGGGGAGCCTCATCTACAATATCATTCATGTACCCTTCATTTCTTTACAAAGATAAATGAGTCAAAATAATTTACTTCATGATTATTTATAGTTGTTTTTGGTCAAAACTACATGCCCCTCAAGTCATGAAATGGTTGATGATGGTGTTACCCTTGGTCATGAAATTATTCCAAAGGAGTCTAGGTTTGAATATCTTATCATATTAGCCTATGTTGTATATTAACCACTTTTACTGGTGAATTAGGTATAGAAGGAGGAAGAATAAACAATTTAACCAGTAAAGATGAAGGATAGGAGGCCTCATATGCTCTTCTCTCGACAGGCGTATCATATGTAGCATTTGTTGTAGGACTAATTTCCCCAAAAGAATTTTGTATCACTATTAGTATAGTCATCACTTGAATGATATATATTATTTAATGTCTAGTCTAGGTCTTCAATTTACTCCATCATTGTCACTAAGAAAGGGTTTGGTGAAGAAAACTGCTTGTTCACATGAAAGACCAGTTGGCTTAGAACACCATCCAAATAACATATTACCCAAGCCTAGGCATAATCTTGGGTAAGGAAGAAAGGAGCATCATCAGATGGAATTATTGTCTTAGCCTCATTATCTTCACATTTTAGCATCATCCAAAACTGGAAGATGACCCTAGGATGTATCCCTCCTCATATGGCATCCAATGGTAGAGGGGAGACCCTTTAGGTGTAGCTAAATTGATGATTGAATCAATAGGGTGTATAAGGATCACAGCTGATTATCTCATCCACCCTGACTACAATAACGTCATCCTAAGGAGAGATCGTATATGAAATTTCTTCAAGGAAAAGTCTTCTGTTATCCCTAATCATCCCAGATGGTGAAAAGTAAGGAGTAAAATCAAATATATCAGATCGGATCAACGCATCCTTAACATTGATAGGGATTAGAGACATGGATCCAACCCAAGATATGTTCAGATATCTGAGATGGGAAAGGCATCTGGGATACTAGTGGCACTGTAGTATTCATAATAATGGAAATTATCCCATATCCATCCAAATAAAAATAGAAAAGTACCATTGATCATGTAGGTTGTTTTTCCTTATTAAATATGGTCTATAAGTAGATAAAGGCATGTAAGGACCATCACTGCCAAATTAAGGAATTTTTCTACTGCAACTTGTGCTGGTAACACTAACATGCTAACACAAATCCCTAAATGTGTATCCCTAGCTGGGAAAATCCATATGTTCAAAAACATGGCAATAAATAATTCCATAATAAGGCTTATATAAATATTCAAGTTCACTCAATATCCCCATGTGGTATATTCCCCAACTTCAAAGATGGCCCAACATGATCCATCACTATCATATACCTACTGGAAAGGGCACTGATGGGGTGTATGAAAGTTTTCTTTACCCCACTGTGATGAAGAAAAATATTGATCCAGCCCTTGAAAGATATATGTGATCACATCATCATCTCCATCCTTAGTTTATCATTCACAATGGTAAGCATTTCCTTCACCAAAACTAGAGTCTTTAATAGATCATCCCAAATGTCTATAGGTGGTAGGAACTCATCATACATCTCTATGAGAGAGGGAATCCCACCAAGATGGTAGATGTCCCATAGGTTAATACCCACTTTACTATGGGAAAAATTGAATGTATTGGTACCAGGTCACCAATGACTAATTAAATCATGAAGGTGATAGGGGTGGTGGTATAAAAAAAATTGGGAAATCAATATGGGCTTGTAAAGATGGACCTTGTACAATTGGCCAACAAACTCTATACAACTTTTCCTATCCCAAAAGTTCTATGAACATTCGTCAAAGAAGTTAACACCAGGATAGAGATCTAATTTCAAGATCCATCCACTGTCTAGATTGTATAAGTGAGAGAAAAATATACTCAAGTAGTTCTATGAAATAGGCCAATGAGTAAAATCATATCCATCCAAAACTAAGGGAGAGTTTCATAACATATAATACAAACCCTAGGGTTGATTTATAGCTATATGTCCTTTCTCGGTAATTTTCATCGGAATATAGTGATAAAAAATTGAAACCCAATGATATGGAATATTGATGTCTGATGAAGGGATGATGACATTATACAGAAAACCAAACCCGTATAGAGAAATTCAGTGGGATAGAGGATAATACTGAATCTTATATGAGAGGAACCTCTTTAGAATCTCATTATCATAACACTCATGATATCAAGGTTTAGAATTGAGATTTATAGAAATCAAGGTTCTTTTATTGATCATAGTAGAGAAACCTTGGTGATAATTAGAAGCCATTGAAATAAAATTAAGTGGCGTATATCATACATAGAAAATAAAGTTTTGTTAAAGAAAATACATGATAAAATGGCAGCATCATTCACACTACATTAATCAGGAAGGGATTCACAAATCACATAAGGAATTTTTGAATGGCATAACTTCTAAAGATCTCACGGGTTTCATAACCCATGAGGCATCACGAAATCGCATAACCCCTTCAAGACTAGTGATTTTTTGACCTATAAATGGTAACACGAGTCACATGATAGTAAATCAATCATATAATTAAGCCATTAGTTTCTACCAAACCTTAAAGATAATTTTAATCCTCAAAGATTATGTTCAAAAAATTTCTGAAATATAATTCTTAGTTGGTTCGAATGGGCGCCTGAGAAAAAGAGGCCTTGTATAACAGTCTTTGTTAAAGTAGGTGTGTGCTGAGGTCTCATGATCAGTACTTTCATAATAAACTTTCAACAAAGGAACATGACAAAAGTGAGGAGAGATTTCTCTAGAGAAGTAGGAATTTAGCGAATGAATCACTCCCCCCCCCCCCCCCGATTTATAGGTCATCTCATAGCATACCACATGTCACCTTGTAGAGAAAGTGTCTCTCAAGACACTGATTTGTAGAAACACTAAATACCCATACTAGCATTTAATTTCCTCATAATCTATCCCTTGTCTTCAAGGATGATTCTCCTAAGGGAGGATATTTGTTGACACCCACCAAATGATCTTATAAAATTCACAATGAAAGAAATATATTAATATGGGTATTATTTTCCCCTCAAAAAAAATTAAGGATAAGGTGGTCGAGAATGATGGATCGTGTAAGCATCTAAGATACACGCGATCATGTAACCATCATAAGGTCACTTGAAGGAACCATATGCAGTTCATATCCTATGAAAGATCTAGCAAAGTCCCTTCAAAAATCCCTTCATCTCTCACAAAGGTGCCTCAGACAACCAGTGGTCATGCAGTGGCAGCCGGATGATCTCCCACAAGTAATAAAATTTTTCAAATGATAGGTTCTTAGAAACCCATAGAAAAATCCTTAGAAAATATGAATAAAAAATACAAAAGGCATAGGCCACCTGTGGTCGTAAAACTCATGTGATGAATCATCTATGGGGAGAATTGTTGTCCTCAACAACATTCAATAAAACTCTCAATAACCTCAGGCCATTTTAAAATAAACCAAAGGAAATAAAAGGGGAGGTGGTGGGATCCACTCATGGTCCTAAAAATCATGCGACACACCCCTGGTGATCGGTAAGACACTGTGAAACCCTGGTGACATGTCTGCCTTAACTCATGAAAGATCATCAGCATGCCATCCTCATCATGTGAAGATACTTAGGTATGTTGAGGTAACCTCCCAATCTACCTTTGGTTCCCTAGGAAAAAATATATGTATGTTTCCATGAAAGTTTCATGCATCTTCATAAAATATTTTTTGTTCATGCACCAAGAGGTAGAGTATTCTTCTTTGAAATTACTCATACAAACTTGCACGACTCCCAACCTTTAAAAAATAAAAAAAATGAAACAAAATAGAAGAGGATGTGGGAGCCTCTAATGGTCGTAAAACCCATGTGATATTCTAAGGTTTTCCACATCATTGTATTTTGAGACCCTTGTACAAATCTACCTGATCTCAAGATAGCCCCCTGAAAAGCCATCCTTGTCTCGTAGAAAGTCCCAAACATGTCACACAAGGTCACAAGAATGCCTTTTCAACTGGTGCCCTGATATCACGAAGGCACTTGGACATTCCAAAATAAAAATATATATTTCCTTATGAATTTATACATGATTCAATAATTCCCCTTTAATTGAAAATAATCTAGTAAATAAGGCATTGATGAGATGGACTTGTGGTCACTGAAAATTAGGCAATGCCCTTGGAGTGATGTACGGTAGACACTCTCAATGATGAATGATGTTGAATCCCTTCACCAAATCTATCTTTGACTTGTGTGATATGTTTCATAAAATAAGAAAACAACTAGGGTGGTGAGGTATATAAATCCCCCACCCTAGTATGAAAAAAACACCACAACTACTCTCTAGATGAGAAGTTGGGACTTGTTCATCCAAGCTCCAGAGTGGATTTCTTGGAGAGGTGGATCTCACGACTGATGAGTTTTCATTTAGGTAATATATTGGAAAATAGTTAGAGAAATCATGAAACATCCATAGGTGATTCACATGATCACTTATATATCACGAAAGTACTTCTGATAGGACATGCATAGGACATCTCGTACACCCTCTAGATCATGAAAAACTTAAAACAAGATAAAATTGAACAAATTAACATCATTATCAATATAAATGATATTAAAAATTCAAAAAGATATGATACTTAAGAAAAGAACATATATGTTGACCCTCATGCACTTTGCATGAACTGCCTAGGAAACACGACAACACCAGGACATGTCGCCTAGATCTAACGACCTTCCGTTATACTATTTGGGTCATGCGAAGTCTTCTAGACATGTAAAATCAAGTCACATGGCACACCTCAGTCATGCCACCCATGTATTTTTAAACCCTCTGGGATCTCTATTCAAGAACAGAAATGTTTTTTAAACGTGTCGCTTGTCTCATATGGTAGCACCAATTCATTTCATCTAAGTCTCGTGGTAGCACCTAGGTATGTTAACTAGCTCTCATGATCCCATCTAGAAACACTATATAGGTCTCACAATTCCCCCAAAACATGTCAATCAGGACACATGACACCTGGGAAAGTTGGATGGATCATGTGACACCCTCTAGAAAAATAATCTAGGTCATTCAATGGATTCCAGGATCAACCAATCAGGTCTTAAGATGTTCTTTGGACAATTCAACCTTGATCATATGATAACCCTTAGATATTCCATCCAAATTATGTGAAGTCCTTTAGAAAAGTCAATTGGATCATACAATTGTCTTTGTACATGTCCGTAAGACACTCTCAGACATGTCAACATTGAAATCAAGGAATGATGTGTAGAAAATCAACGCATTTCAGGTAGAAAAATAGGCCGGTTCAAAAAGGGAATCTCAATATTTTATGTCCTTGTCCATCCTTGGTGAATAAGCCCTGATTATGAGGGAAAAATCAGTGTGTAAGCCTCAATAAAAAGAACTAAAATGAAGCTGATTCCTTCAGAACCATGATACATAATACATTCCCTAAATTTCAAGCTTCATATTAATCTTCCATGGTCGGTCCTAGCACATAAGTTTCACAACCACAAGAAATTAAATTGATGACTTATGATCCCTTGATTCTCACAACGATCATGGATCATGTGGGATTGGGGAGTTTCAATAATAATATCCTCCACAACATAAACCCATACAAAGACTATGTCAATGAAATTATTTAAGATTTAATAAGTTGCATGATATAAACCTCCCCCATATCAGGTAATATCCCTTAGGTGTAGTCCTAAGGGAATGATTAAACTATGTGGATTCTGATTCCTACCATAACTAGGATGCATATGATGCCCTCCTAAGTCCTGATCCTAAGCTCAAAGAGTCATCCACCTCAGAGTGGATCCTATCTTTTCTATGAAATTTCAACCATCCAGACCCAATCACCCCTATGGACTTATCACTCTACCTCATCTATCAATAGACTGACAAACAAACCGAGCCATGATGACTCTGATTCTTTCCATAATTAGGATACATGGGATGAAACCTTGAGGCTCAAGATCCATATTAATCATCTCTAAGGAATTCATAGAACATAATCCCCACATCTTTATGAAGTGATATTGATTACTAGTTATCCCTTATTTATCAAACTGAGCATAGATCACATGGGATTAGGGAGTTTCAATATTCATGTCATTTACACCACGAATCTCTACTAGGTAAGGAAATATCAGTATATAATCCTTAATGAGTGGCATGATATAAACCTCCCCCATATGAGAAAATCTACCTTTGGGTCAGTTCCAAGGGTATAAATGAACTACGATACCTCTGATTCCTACAATAACCACGATACATAGGACACCTTTCTAAGGATCGAGCTCAAATAGGCACCCACTTTGGTGTAAGACCTCCCACATCTCTGGCATCTCAACCATTGGGACTCAATCATTATTATGGAATGATAATTAAAACTTATCCATTAGTGGACTTAGAAACCAAATGAACTATGAGGACTCTGATTCTCTCCATAAAAAAATACATAGGACATCCCCAAGAATTTTTTCTTGAATATATGGTGCCACAAAACACTCATATATTTCTTTTTTTATGATGATAAAATGAATGGGTTTAATGAACTACATGGGTTTTTATTCTTACAATAACCAAGAAATTTATGATTCCTTATAATGGCTCAATACCCTCCTCAGAATATCAACCATCACCCTATGTGGAAGAAAATTATGAAGCTCCTTATTATATAGATTCATCACATATATAGTTGTTCATTTCTATGAAACAGATAAATAAACAAGAATACATACATATGAATTCATAGATGGGATCCCTATCATCTGCACAAAGAGAGACTTCATATTTTTAGAATAATCAATCTCGTATTGGGATTAGACAGAGATTCATGAACATATCTAAAATCTATAAGAGAGTTTCAAAGTAGAAAAAAATCCCCCCAAAAGGATGTGATGAGCCCGATCTCCCATTCTCTCAACCAATTAAGGTCCCCAAGTTCCATTGGGCATAAAACCCATGTGACCACCTTCCTTAAGAAAGCAGTTCTCTAGGTAGTTATGGATGGGAGAACCATTGGGAGTTTCTATTAAAGAGTGACAACAGTAACCTAATGTTAATGATTGTGCATGAGATAAAACCCTCAAAATCAATTGATAGGAAAAAATAGACATACCTCGACAAGATTTTATAGTCACACTCTTTTCTTGTAAAAAACAATGTTAAAAAAATATTCCTTTCACATTTTTAGTAAAAGACAAATGGGTCTTCTTTGGAAATTGACATGAAGATTACTTTCAAGAATTTTTTTAAAAAATAAAAAATATGTAAAAACTTCTTTAATAAATCATTTGTAAAAGTTTGAAAATATTTTTTCAAAAAAAATTAGAAAACATGTATTTTCTTGAAAAAATATTTTCAACTAAAGAGAGAAATAAAGTCAGATTTTCTTTACAAAGTTTCTCAATCATTTCATGTACCAAAGAGTGGAAAATGGTGTTATTAACTGAAAATTTTTATGGATTACCATAAGAGAATAAAATTTATTAATTTTAAGATATAAATATTAAATAATTCCCCAAATGGTGAATTTTATTGAAATAATCTCGAATAATGATGAGACTGTGAAATAAATACTTACCACTTTTCTAACTTCTAAATCATAATCCCTATAAAAGAAATAAAATCAACTGAAACTTTAAATAACATGAATATAAATATATTAATTATATAATATATCAAAATTAAAATATATAAACCACACAAAATAAATAACTGGTGATTATGGTATATATTTTCCAGAAGTAAAATTGAGATGAGAAACCCTTACCTTAGGTTTGACTTCCATTGTATATTTTTGAACCTACAATATAATAAATATATTTTTATTATAAATATATCATAGAACCATACTTATATATATCATTCTATATTTTATTTACTTATAGTCTTTTATAACATGTTTATTAACAATTCTTTGTAAAAATCACTGTTTCGGGTGATAAATATTTCATATTTCATGTGTTTTTTGGCTTGGTGATTTTGGTCCTTTTAATTTGAACATAAATACATCATATGAAGAAATTAAAAATTGATATAAATATCATATATTTTTATTTTATATTTATTTATTATAATCTATAAAATTTAGAGACATAAAATGGATTACACCGTTTATCGAGATGGTAAGTCGTACATATGCATGATCGTTGTTCCCATTTTTCTCAACAGGTGGAATGAAAAGTAAATAAATTTTAATTCACATTTCCATAATAATTATTATGTTATATATATATATATATATATAATTTATATTAATCAAATTTATCTTAATTATCATCCATGTAAAAATTAAATGAAAAATATTTCGCATCGCTATGTGGAGGCAATAGTCCACACATATGCACGAGCGATGTTATTATTTTCCAACATATTTGAAGGTAAGAAGTTATATGTGATGTTATATTTACATAATTATAATAATTTCATAAATATCATATAAATATGTTAAATACATTATAATATCAATCCTTGAAATGTGGTGATGGAAAATCAATTACATCGGTTCGTAAAGCGGTTGACCGCCGTACACACGATCAACAGTTTTGTTTCCCATTTGATAGAAGTGGAGATTGATATAGGTTATTAAATTTATATAATAACATATACTTATATATGGGATAATTTTTATTTTATTTTAAATGTTTAAAAATATTATAAGTAATTATAAGAAGAAATAAAATGAAAAGGCATAGTTAAATAACATTACATCTTCTTCAGGAAACCTCTTTAGGTTTAACATAAATGCTTTTTATATTGGATTTATGATATAACCAAGGCCTATAGAATGTGGGTAGGGTTGTAAGGAATTTATTTGGGTAGGTATTTTCTAAACCAAATGGTTTTTAAGTGTGAATAATGGAGGATAGGGGGTTTTCCTTTATAAGTTGGGGATAGGACACACAAGAAATATTTGAAAAGATAAAGTGATACCAATGTTTTTATCATGATAAAAGCCTAAAAATGAGTAATTCACAAAAATTATTGGTTATATGGTCTAAATATGTCTATAAAATCTTTTATTTATGTTTTTTGGATCTTTTTTACCCTTATATACTTAGATTGACACCCGGTAAACCCTTTTTTAACTTTACAGTGGTGATTAATTTTTACTGTTTTAACTATTCATTATCATAAAAAAAATTATGTTAACCATATTAGATAATTTAAATCACATTGATTAAAAAAATTTAATCCATTTTTTCTGTTCAATTCACATAAGTGGAATAATTCAAATTAAAATTAAATTGCGTACGCGGTGATAGAGCGGTTTTCCAAAGAGAAAATTCATATAAGTATATAATGTTTTCATATTGAAATTCAATATGAAATTTATTCAAAAAAAGTAAATTAGTTAAATATTAATATAATTAAACTAATTTTACTATTTAAATAATTTAAAATATAATTTATCTTTTTAAATAATTTAAATTAATAGGTAGTTCTCAATAAATAACAGTATTTTTCACTATTTATTAAAAAAATTAATCTTTTTAAGAAATTATAAATAATTAACCCAAAGATAATTATGAAATGTGGACTTAAAATGTGAATTTTATTTTTTCAAATAATTTTTCTAAAATTTTTAAAAATTATTTTTGAATTATGTGTGAAATATGTGACTAATTCACCTTTCAGAAAAATACAGTTTTTTCAGAAAACATTTCTTTCTCTTTCAAATTGTTCATATTTCATTTATAATAAATATATAACCAATAAATTTATTTTGTATGTGTTAAAATCATATAATTCTCATAATTTAATTATTTTAATTAAAAACTACCATATTAACGACTAGGTTATAATGGTCATATTTAAATAATAATTTTTTAATAGAGTATCGTGTTTCATTCAAACTTGATGTTTTTTGTATTCCAAGTTATAGAAGAGATTGAATTTATTTAAAAATAAATCTATTTTAAATTATATCTTTGTTACATTCTATTATAATCTTGTGGTTATGTGTCATGTATGTTATCGAATACAATGTTCCTATTTTAAAATATTAGGGTGTTATATTCTACCCCCTTAAATAAATTGTGCCCTCGCAATTTAATATTGATCTCAATAATAATGGGTTGGAAATTTTAAAAAACCCTTATTGAAATCCCACATCATGAGAAGTGTTAATAATAAATCCTCTAGATAAGAGATAAATAAAAGTATAAAGGTCATCCAGAATAATCACATAACTAGGATTCCTAGTCCAAGAACATAGGTGGGAAGTGAAGATATAGATATGAAGAAAAGAAAAATTCCAAAATGATGATGGTGGGTGATACAGGAAATTAATGAGAACAAAGTTAATTATCTAGAGAGAAACAATATCCAAAAAACATAAATTCATTCTAATTTAATATACCATTTGATTCATTGGAAATTAAGGTACTAGGATAGAATTTTTATTTCAAGATCCTTTTACAAGAGTTGAGTAATTCTTTTACCATCTAAACTGAGAACATATAAAAATATATTTACTTGATATATTTATATTTCATAGGAACAACTTCATCCTTTATTTTTGATTCAATAAATTTACACTTCATTTCTTGCTCTAAGAAATGAATATCAAAAATGAATTTTTATACCCAAAGCGCATTTTACAGAGCATTAGATTGACAAGTCATTCCTCTTATCTCTAGATATTTTCCAAAATCAAAATGGTTATTAATATTTATCCAATAACACCCAAAGTTAAACATAATCCATTCCATATATATTTAAAATTAAGACTCATCTAAAATATTTCTTTCCAACTTCAAAGTCCAAATATTTTGAAGTAAGTTCATTAAATCAACATTATATACCCCAAACAATATAAAGTGAATATTAATGTCACATTCCAAATATTTGAATACATTTATCACAAAAAAACCTTAATGAAAATAATAATCCTTCCAAAAATAAAATCTAAAGTTTATTAATATATTCTATAAATCAATACTTGAAATAAACTCTAGAAAATATGACATAAACCATTAAACCTATAACAAATTCTATAGTGAAAAAAATTGTCCCATAAAAATCTCATTATGATATAAAAATTGGGAACATATTAAGTTATATCCTCTCTTAAACATGTGTTTTAAAATAGGTTCAACTTTTCATTGAATCTCTTTTCTTGGTCATCATTACCATTAAAAATATGCTTTCAAATCATTTAGAAAATAATATTGTAGTATAATATTTACACATTTCATGATTCTTATAACCATAATATCATTTATAAAATACTCTTGTAACAAGATACTTAAATCAAATCATAATAAAATTAATCATTCCACTTCATATAGGGTAATTACATAAGAATTACCAAGGTCTCTGAGCTTCTTTTGAGGTATATTCCCTTGATTCTTGGGGAATTCATTTTTGTATTTCCTCATCACCTAACAGTTGAAGCACTAAACATCAAAAATTTATTTATTTCCCCTAAAATTATGATAATGGTGGTATTTCTATCTAAACATGTAGAAAATTCCCATTCCTTTTAATAAATTACCAGGGAGTCTCTCTAGACAAGTATCACAAGTGGGAAAACTCTTCCTTCCATTCTTCCCCATATCTATTTTTTTCTATGTTATCCTCTTATTATCTTTATTCCCTTAGAAAACATAATAATTATAGAATTATTTATCTCTTTTGATAGAACATGATACTATTTACTTATATGATATGAATTTCTAAGAGACTAGTTCCCTTTAAAATATTGTCTTAAACCCATTAAATAAATGATCATTCTTACTCTTTGGGTTGTGTGCATTGATACAGTTACCATTCCTTCCACTGTGATCCATTTTTAAATGATTTAATACATTAGATTAGATCATATTATTTTGTAACATATGGTATAATCCCAGAAATAGTTAAATAATGAATATAAATTAAAAAAAATTATCTATTGATAATCTTATAATGATAAGCATGGTTTATTTGGTAAATTTTCCAAATCATAAATATAAATTCAAGTCCTTCATAATGGTTTTTAAATAAAATGTGAATTATCCTAAGAATGTACCCCAGGAGTGTAAAAATAGGTAAATAAAAAGTCTTGTTGTCATGTACATGGTAGCACTCATTCCAAGCTCGATACCCCTTTTTGGAGTTATTACTCCTAGGTGCATCTATGCCAAAACCACATCCATTTATAGTATCTATATAGGGATATATTACTAGAAGAAACCAGATAACCTATATCTTACCAAAACATTATAATGATCTTCTTTACTTATCCTCAATTTCTATCATATGGTTATCTTCCCTAATCAATGTTTCCCTAAATCTAGTTCCTAATGTTTCTACTAAACATTCTATGATACCAGCTGTAATGTCCCTAGCTTTGTTAACTTGAATTCATGGTCTACTTTATTAAATTGGAATAAGAAACAAATAATCACATACCAATGGAGTAAATATTTTAGTATTATTTGTAATATAGATAAATACTTGGAATTCATATTACAATAAAAAATATAAAATATGGAAAGTTTTTTATTTTATAACACCATTATTCCTTATAGTTTATCCATGAATATTAATAAAAAAACACTTCCTGGTATCCTGTAGAAAATAAAACATAAGAAAGGGGTGAGATCAGATGCTCGGTAAGGATAAAAATAAAATAGATTCTATCATGAAAAAATAATCATAAACAATATGAAAAGGTAAATAACTAAAACACCTGTCATTTAATCAATAAATTTATCACAATATGGAATAAATAAATGATGATCAAATAAATTCATATAAATATCCACATAATATTGAAACTTTTCCATGGATATTATAACTAATAAAATAATCACATGAAAATAAATGATATCATAATGATGGAATTCATAATTATAGACATCTAAAATATACTATCAAGACCATTCATAAGGTAGTTTAAATCTATGGGTAGAAACATATCTAATTTGACAAACTAATTTGTCTCATAAGAGATGTCGATTATTCGAAAGGATATCCATAACTAGACCCCACCCATCACTTAATAATACTAATGAATTCCAAATATAAAATGGTTAAAACATAATAAACAAAAAATAATTTAAAAAATAACATATGAAATGTTAAGACTTACCCTAATCAAATAATCATAATCATAAACCATCTAAAATAATATGGTGAATGGTAATAAAATTATACATACTCATTAAAACCAATCATAAACCATAAAAATAAACAACAATTATGACATTAATATAACATATCCCCAGTGGATCATAAGTATAACAAAGGGTTTATGTCATTGATGTATATAAATACCATAAAAATTTGATTAAAAACATTCTTGAGAAAAATATCCTTCGCACTTTGAAAATCACATTTCAAACCAAAAAGATCACAAAACATTAATAAAATAATTTTATTTTAAAATAAACTTTGAAAAATTATAATTTACTCATTAAAACATTTATTTTTCATGATGGTGAAAAATTTGGTTCATGTTGTACATGTTAAAAAAAGATTCCTTTCACATTTTCATTAAAAACTAAATGGGTCTTTTTTTGAAAATTATGTAAAAAATACTTTCAAAAAAATTAAAAAGTAAAAATAGTTAAAAATTACTTTTATAAATAATTTTTAAGGGTTAAAAATGTTTTAGAAAACATTTTTATAAATCATGGATTTTGACGAAAAAGGATTTTTAAACGAAGAGATAAATAAAGTCAAATTTTTTTAGAAAGATTTTCTCAACCCTTTTAAGTACAAAAGACTTGTAAAATGGTATTTTTAATTAAAATAGTTCATTTATAACCATATTATAGGATCATATATTTATTTTAACATAGATATATCAAATAATTCTCCCAAGTGAGACTTATACACAAAATAATCTGGAATAATTATGAGATTGTGAAATAAACACTTACCACTTTGGTAAATTCAGAATCGTAAAATCCATAAAAGAAAAAAAATAAAATAAACGTTTAAATACCATGAATATAAATATTTTCCTTAAATAACATATCAATGGGGAATTATATATACCACACAAGATAAATAAGTGTTGAATATGGAATACGTCTCACGGAAGTAAAAGTGAGACAAGAAACCCTTACCTCAGGTTTGACTTCCTTAGTATGTTTCCAAACCTCTATTATAATGAATATAGTTTTATTATAAATATATTAAATAATCGTAATTTTTTATATCATTCCATATATTATTTATTTATAGTCTTTTATCACCTTTTTATTAGTAATTCTTTCTTAAAATCACTGTTTCAAGTCATAATTACTTTGTTTTCCTTGTATGTTTTGGTTTGGTAATTTTGTTCCAATTAATTTGATAATGGTTACATGATCTATATAATTTATAACTTTATATATATATCATATATATTCATTATCTATTTATTTATAGTAATCGATAAAATTTAAATATCGAAAATGGATTACATTGTTCATAGAGACGCTAAGTCGTATGTGCGCATAAACATTGTTTCCATTTTTCTATATAGATAGAATGAAAGGAAAAAAATGTTAATTAAAATTTACAGAATCCTTATTATGTTATATATATAATTTATATTAATAAAATCAATCCTTATTACCATCCATTTAAAAATAAAATGAAAAACATTTCACATCAGTACGTTGAGCTGATAGTCAATGCGTATGCACGAGCGACGTTATTTTTTTTGATTGGATTGGAAGGTACGATGTTAGATGTGAAATTAAATATTCATAAGTATAATAAATATATATATATACATATATCATATATATATGTTAAATACATCATAATATCAATCCTTGAAAAGTGATGATGGAAAATGAATTACATCTATTCGTGATGTGGTAGTCCAAAGTACACACAATTAACAGTATTATTTTCTCTTTGATAGAAGTAGAGATGAATATAGGAAATGTAGTTAACATAATTAAATATCATTATATAGGGTATAATTTTATTATTATATTATCATATTTTAATAATATTATAATAAGTTAGAAGAAGAATTAAAAAATAAAATGCATAGTTAAAAACGCTAAATCGTTGTCGGTAAACCTATTTAGGATTAACCTAAAGCCTTCCTAAATTGTATTTATGATCCAAAAAAATAATCTAATATATTTGGAGGGACATAATTAATGTATTTTGGTAGTTATTATATTAACCAAATGGTTTTTTAAGTGTTAATAAGGGAGATAGGGGTGGCCTTTTATAAGTGGGGGAGAAAACACACACTGAATTTTTGAAAAGATAAAGTGATACCCATGATTTTATCTTAGAAAAAGCCTAAAAAATGGTTCATTATAAAACCTTATAGGTGATAAGGTATAAATAAGGCCATAAAATTTGTTTTTTATAAGTTTTAGATCCTTTTTTACTTTTATCTTCTTAGTTTAACCCCCCCCCCCCCCCCCATTAACACATTTTTACAATAATCATTGTAATTAATTTTTATTGTTTTCACTATTCATTATGGTTAAAAATTAATTTAACAATATTATATAATATTAATTATTATGTTTCCAAATATTTAATCAATTTTTATAAATTAAATTCATATATTTTTTATAATTATTTTTAAAATTAAACCTCAAATGCGATGATAGAATGGTTTTCCAAAGAGAAGATTCTCATAAGTATATAATGTTATAATACCAAAATTCAATATGAAATTTATTATAGTAACCTAAATTATTTAAATTGTAATATAATTTAACTACTTTTAATCTAAACCCAATTTTAAATATTATTTAACTTTATTAATAATTTAAATGAAAAATTATTTTTCATTAAAAATTAGTATTTTTCATTATTCATAAAAAAAATAATCTTTTCAGAAAATTATAAAGAATTCACCCAAAGATAATTTTAACATGTAGATTTAAAAAATTAAGTTTATTTTGTAAGATAAATTTTTTAAATATGGTAAAAATTAATTTTAAATTATGTGCAAAAAGGGCGACTAATCTATCTTTTAGAAAAATATTGGTTTTTAGAAAACATTTCTTTCACTTTCAAATGGTTCTTATTTTATATCTAATAAAAAGATTAAAATTTGTTTTTTATAAAAGTATAAATAATATCATAATTTAGTTATTACTATTAATTCATTCCATCTTAATGGCTAGGTTATAATGGTCATGTTTAAATAATAATTTTTTAATAGTGTATCATGTTTCATTCAAACCTGGTGTTGCGTGCATTGAAACCAACCAAAGAGATTGAATATATTTAAAAAAAGAAATATATTTTAAATCATACAGGTGTTACATTATCTTATAATATTTTTGTTTCATGTCATATATTCAATCGCATATTATGTTTATCTTAAAATCATGGGGTGTTACATGGATCGACAAGACACGTCACCCAAGACGACCTTCCACAAGGTAGAGAACAATACATAAACCAAAAAATGTTTCATGAGTAACTAAAAGAGGATAAATAAATAGAGAAAAATGTGGTATTAAATTATACATCCATGAGACATAAAAATAAAATCCAAAATGGGAAAACTTAAAATCATAAGAAAACAAGAACAATGTCTTTTCTCTATTTGACCAACTATCACCACTAATCCATCTCAATTGGAATGTAATAAAAACCCAGAAAAGCCAGTGAACTACTTGATTCCATTATATTTACTTGTTTCCTATAAAACCATATCTACACACACATAAATGTGTATTCTATGTGTAAGTAAAATGACCAGTATGATACAACTATAAATCTATAACAAGTCTATCACTATGAAACTATTAGTTCATGTTTTAAAACAAAACTATTTTATAAAGATATTTCAAATGAAAAAAAAATTAAAACGTAATTTTTTTTCCTTTAAATAATCAAATTTTCACATAAACTAGGAATATGAAAAGTAATTGAAATATAGTATAAAAAGGATATTAAAAATCTCCCATGGAAATACCACATGATAAATAAGTTATTAATCCACATAAAAAAATAACATCAATTATAAGACTAATCACAAGTGGGATCTATCCTATGGGAATACATACTTGAAAACATGAAACATTACTAATTATGGTATTCCATGAATACTACTAATGTCAATTCCTTGCATAGTCTATCAATATCACAAGAGTAACCTCTAGTAATTCCATACTCACTAAGGTTTTCATATGTCCACAACCTGATAGACTCAAGGTTCCCAATGTCCTAACTTATGAAAACATTAAAATAAATCATGCTAAAAATTTTAGAATGAATAAATAAATGTAAAGTATCACCACCCCCATTCTTAAAAAAATATTCTAGATTCAAAATCATCTTTGACACATTTCATCAAACACTTGAAGTGCATAAGCTGTTTTTAAAATAAAACCCCCTTTAAACCCACTTTTCCATGCCTCCCAAGATGAATTTACTTAAATAATTCATCTTTCATATCAAATAAATAAATTTCAAAAATAAAACAAAGAAATTTATAAGAACATTAATAAATTCATCGTTCATAACCATTATATAAAGACACGAACCTCTCTATTGGATGAAAAAAAATCACCTTTAATAATAGAGATTAGAATTGAGGAGATCTAGTCCTCAAAATTATAGATCCATTATAAACATAATCAATTCACTATAAAATCATCTAGATCCACTAATCTTGGCCAAAATGGGTTCCAATAGGACAAGGGTAAATATATCAAGGATAGATCTAGGAAAAGGATTTGATATCAGATCAAAAATAGAAAATATGCTAAAGAGATCAACCAATAATGAATAGAAATCTCCAACGATCTAGGGAGAGAACTCTCTAGATTATCATCGTAAGATATTGACCTTTCATGGAGATAATTACTTGTTTAAATTTTAGTTAAACTTCATTTTTTTGGATAATGAAGTGGTTCATGTATTTATAGGAAGTTTTAGGGGTTTTCTAGGGGTTCGGAACACAAAAGGAGAAGTAAAAAGGGAAAATAGTAATTGAGGCCAAATTAGTTTAAATAGGGTGTGAATAAAAAATTGGTATGTGGTATTGGTTAAAGAGATAATTTGGTTTATTCTATGTTTAACTTTGGGAAACTCTTATGATTTCTTTGAAAATGGTTAAATGATATGTTTTGGATTTTGATCCAGTTATGATTTTAAATGAAGCATATAATGTTTTGAAAGTGGGAAATGTTTTAAAAGTTGGCATTGGCCTCATGGTGACTTAGAAATTGTTTTTCTTTATATATTTAAAATGATGATTTTAAATGAGGGTGTGGTTCCCATTTTGTGAAAATTCATTAATGATTATTTGAAATGGTTAGAAATGGTAATTAAATCCTTAGGGTATGGTTTGGTTTCTCAAAGAGGAAGAATCGTGTTTTAAAGGGATGGATTCAAGATGATTTTAAATGGGTATTTGAGTTTTTTTCATCATGAATTGTGAAATTATGTTTATGTTAATTTTTTCTAGTTGTTAATTTGGCATAAGGGGGGATTTGGTGTAATGAAAATATATTAAATGGGTTATGTTTTTTAAAAGGTATATGTGTTAAATGGGTTGAGACATGTAAATAGTAAATCTGTTAAATGATTACAATAGCTTGTACGCAAGGATTGGTGGAAAGTTGTATGGGTGGGGTGTTGGACCAAGGCTCTACTCCCACAGGTCAGGATAGAATGATGCTCTAGTCCCCACTAAATTATTTCTTGAGTTAGGTTATCAGGATGAGATTTTATGCTATTAACTTAGGGACTGAGGCTCCTCATTTTTAGGATGGATAGACTGATTTTCTAGGCCCACCTATGTTTCCATAGTTAGGATTTCATACTAAGGATATATTCTCTTAAGGTTTTCATGGTTTGGGTTGTTGTACTGAGGCTCTATGATCCCAAATATATGCACATGTCTGGATTATTCAATTAGGGATTCGAGGTAAGTATATAAATTTTATTGAACGTCTCTTACCTATATATATTATTATATAGATTGGATATTGCCTTAAACACCATTGTTGGTGGTCTACTGAGTAGTACTCAAACCATGGTCTGGCCTCCATGGCACTTGGGTACCCGAGCAGGTGCTACATGTTTTTAGTTATAGGTTCAGGATAGGGATATGGTGTATGGTTTATGCATGGGTGATTTGGTTAGAGAATGGGATGTTAGGACTAGGTTGGGACTCGGGAATATGTTTGGGGTCTTTTGGTAGTTTTGTTTTTTATTCTATTTTTAATACTACTATAAATGTAGTATTTTTTCATCGTATTATTATAGCATGGTTCACTTGGTAATTGTTGGAACTTGTCATATGTTTACTATTTATTGTTCCTGATGGTTATCTAATCAGTTGATGTTACTTATATTTTTCATTTACTATGATGTGAAGATATAGTCTCCCCATGTTTTTCTTTAGACTTTTATATCTAGTTGAAAGATCTAGTGTATGGGGAGGTGCGCCTAAAGTCATGTGATGACCCGTCTCGGGGCACCAGATATAGTGGCTACCAGATCAGGGATATTACAAAGTGGTATCAATGGGGGGTATTTTGTCTTACTATTTTGGCACAATGGATAGGAGACTGGGATCTTGTCAGGTCTTGGTAATGAGCTCGTACTTTAGTGTCTTCAGTCCCATGTATAATTGAAAACCCAAGTTTTCAGAGGTGGTAATTTATGTTCTTTTTTTTGATTTTATAGTTGATTGATACTTTCACCCCAGGGGGCTCACTTGGATGTGATTTTTTTTATGTGTTTTTATCTCTTGGTATGGTATGGAAAGAGAGGGTGTGTTTGTTTATGTATTGTTCTAGGCACATAGGATTGATAGGTCATCCATATGTTGCATGTGATTGAGAGTTCCTTGGGACTCACACGTTGGTAGTGTACTTATATACCTACTGTTATGATTGTTAAACTTTCTTATAAATTTATATTAATGGAATTGTTTTGAAATATTAATTTCAATAAATATTTCATTTAAAAAAATTATGGTTAATAAAATGGATTTTCTAAGTGTAAATTCTTGGGTTTTGAAAATGGAATATTTTTAAATTAGAAACCATGGGTTTTAAATGATATGGTTTAATTAAAAAGGTAAATAGGAAATGATGAAACTTTTAGGAACATTATGAATTGGTATCCCAAGTGTTGTGATTAGACATTGTGTATGGGTGGTGTGGGTAGTGAGAATACACTAGTTTTTGACCTTGGTTTTGGGTCATGAAAAATTTTTGGGTTCGATGTATGATAACGTACATGTGATTGTTGTGCCCTTGATAGGTTTTTGGACTTGGGTTATGATATGTTGTTTGGAAATGTGGGTGTGGAAACCCTTATGGGTCGTGACCCTATAATCCATGTTTTGGACCCTAGAGTGGGTGTTTGGATTTTAGTGTTGATGTGTATGTATGGGTATCCTTTTTGGGAAGCTAGGAGTAAATATTCATTAGGTTTTTTTAGACATAGTGTGTTTTGGATTAGAGGTAGGAGTGATTCCTAGGATCAATGAGTTGTTTGAGGATTGATGTGTATGGATTAGAGATAGATCTAGTTTAATTTTCTTGATGTGACTCCATTTTAGGGATTTGGTATCTTTTTACTTTCTAGGTGAATTTTGAGATATGTCAGATAGGGTTTATAGTGACTTTGGGTGTGTATGTCATAGGTACACATTTTGGACCTTGGTAGTGGCACACTAAGAGTGTTTCCTAGTATGGGTTTAGCCTATATGGATAAGTGAAAAAGGTTAATGGTTTTTTAGATATGACTATAGTTGTGGCTATGAGTTGTAAATGTTGAGAAATTTAGGGTAGCCTCATGAGAGGTTAGCCCGGCATTACAGGTGCCTTGGAATGTGAAGCACATGTAATTCCTTCATAGGTCGAATTGATGCACTGTTGGAGCCATTGAGTTCTTTGTAAAAGTGCATAGTTGTGCCTAAGTTTCTTTCTCAAGGAGGAATATAAGTGCTTGTAGTTGGTTATAAGGTTGGTTTGGAAAGGATAGATTATTTGGGATTCTAGAATTTCTGTTTTGAAGATGATTAATAGAGGCATTAATATTGTTTTTGGGTAGACAAGATAAGGGTGAACAAGGAGTTGAAATATTATTTTGTTATAGAGGTGAAACCAGGGATGAGGGTGGTCGTGTAAATGCTATTTTTTGTAATAGTTGTTTGGTTTTTCAGTGATATATTGAAAATTCATTGAGTTCAATGAGGCTAACGGACCATGAGGCATGGTCAAATGAGTAATCAGGAATTTGGGCCTAGCTCGAGTGATGTATGACTCATGTGATCTAGAGTAAGGTTCAGTGCATGGTTGTAGGAAATTGAGATACCTAATGGGATCTGATGGCATCCATAAGTGGCCATATACTGGGAAGGAATCATGCCATTTGGGATGGGTGAAGAGGTGGCTCATGATAAGAACCTATTCTTTTCTTTGAAACCAAAGTGGTAAGCATGTTCATGCGAGGGATAGTTTTGTTTTTGATCAATCTAGTGGATCATTGTGTCTCTATTTTGAATCATTGTATTTTTTTCTACAGGAACTCGAGAGGTTTGATGACAATAGTGCCACATGAAACATTGGTTCATGGTATCGTGGTTGTGGTGGTGATATTGGTTGGTAATCCCACTTGATTTGTGGTAGTCGGGTGTTAATGATATATTGGTGGGTAAGAAAGACTAATACTTTTGGAAGTTCATGGTGTTCCCGTTGTGGTGAAATCAGTGACGATTAATTTGTGGTGGTTCTCGTCAACAAATTATTAGCATAATTATATCAAGTGATGATCATTCCCAATATCTTGAAATTTTATCATGTATGATAATAGAGATCTATTTTTACTCCAATCAACATAAATGTGATTTGGTTGGATATGGATCCTCTTGGAGGATGCACTCAGGGAGTGGTATATATACAGTTGTGTGGTGGGGAGTACACCATTGATTGGTTACATGTGATGTCCTCTGGATGGATTTGATATTGATGAATGTCATGAGTGATGTTATTAGAAGCTGGGAACAAGTAGCAGGTGGTATTTTTATTATTTATCTTGTGAAAACTAGATGTCCACATCTAAGTAATGGGGTTCATCTTATAATAGAATCATGATCTATGGTGGATGGAATTTCTTGAGGAAAGTGGTGATAATGAAACTCCTTAGGTGGGGAGTAGTATGTCGGTCATGGATGTGAGGATCATACCATGTAATTGATATGGTGGAATCTGGGTGAAAATGTGAACTCCTTGAGTTACACATTTGGTTTCCTTGGGGAATTCCAAGCGGGCCTTAGATTTAGTGGTTGATCGAGCAAATTGTTGGCCTCATGCTTAGTATATCACTTAAATGAATATGAGATTCTTGTGTTAGAGTTTCTATTGGAATTATAAGTAATAAAAATGGTTTATGGTTTTGGAGGTTTGGTGGTAGAACCTCATCAGAGGTCAGGTATGGACTCAGGTAGGTATGTTTGGGTGGCCTTGGAATTTCCTTAAGTGTGATGGTATGTAGGTAATGTTTTAGATTGACGTACTAGTAGTGAATTTTGATGTTCTAAAATGATTTATACAGGGATGGGTCAACTCAATTAGAAAAAGGGTACAAAATTGTTGTGCTGTAAACCGCCTTCGGTGGATGGTTTGGGTGATGAGTTTGTTCTGTTAATGGAAATTAGTTTCGGTGAAAAACCAAGTTGTATTTTTTCGATGTTTGGATGGTGGAGGTGTTTTTGTTTGGAATTTTTATGGGTGAAGTGGAGCATGAAGATGACTTAGAGAGTAATGGATGCCCTAAATGGTAGATTTTTATTAGAATTTGGGGAAATGACCCATGTTTATGCTTCAAATGATGGAAGTATTCCTTAGTGAGAAGGATCCATGGTCAGGAGAAGGGAGTAGTGTGTCAACAATGGAATATGGGTATTCTGAGACAAACCAGTTCGAGATGATCCAACATATTATTGTATGAGAAATGGATGTGGTAAGTATAGGACACCTCTGGTTTTTTGTTTTAATGGAAAGTTTGTTTTAGGAATGAATGTGAACTTGTGAGAGATCAAGTTTTTATTAGCCAAAGGGGATAGTTTATGTAGGTCCATTTTGGGTGGTTTTGATTGCGTGGTTGAATTCCAATGTTGGATTTTGTTATTGAGGATGTTTGGGAATAGTGAATTGGGAAACCTGTCTGGTATGTTGTGAAATTTGAGTTACTGTTCTAGTGGTCTTTTCAATGATGGAGGTTCCCAACCACCGGAAGATGGTGGTAGTGAGATAAAGCTTATGGTGGGAAGCACTTTAGCTTTAATGGGTAATCAAAAGATTGTGTGATCATTATTATGGTTTGGACGGGCTCAGGCAGATCCATCTTGGTTTTTTTGGCTTTGATTATGGGTGTAGGCATAGTTTTTTGACCGTTTTAGTACCTTGAGGTGGAGGTCAATATTGCGTTTTGATTTGGATATTTGGATATGGAATGCGTCCATGGTACTTGATTTGTGGATTGTGGTAGGTTGGGAAATGAGATCAAAAAATTGTGCCTTCCTTGGGTGATTCTGATATTGGGTCACCATTAAAATTTATGTAACTAGTGGAGATGGTTCCAACCGATTGATGCCATGATTTGTGGGGAGAATCATATCAAAGGTGTTATGATTGGACCTCCTAGGGTAGTATACTTCATTTTCAACACCCTCTTGTTTGGTGATTCAGTGATGTTACCTAGACTTTTCTATGGTTTTTGAATTTGGTAATAAAGAGTTTGAGGTGTATGAATCCTTTAATAAGCATTGGATTTGTGATTGTGGATCACAGTAGGGGAAATTTTTTTAGGGTAGGACTATTTCTTTAATCTGATTTTTGTTATAGCATGGCCATATTTTGGAAGAATCCTGGGTGATGAGGGTTGATAGGTGGGACCCATGGCCCACCCTTTTGTTCATGAAGTCTCAACAAGGGTTTGTAGTGTGGCTCTGGGATGATCCTTTATAAGGTGGGGTGGTTGTAATATCCCATCCTTGTGTGGAGGTACGTCCTTGTCTATTTTTTTAAAAAAAAATCACAAATGAAGTGGTTATTGGGTGTCTGAGAAGTTTTGGGGGTGTCCCTATGGTTCAAGATACAAAAGCAGGAGGAAATAAAACATGTTGTTTTCAAAACACATTTGGCGCATGGTTAATACTAACCATTCCCCTAACCAAGGTAACCATGCTGCTAGACCTCCTCTCGGGAAGAGGCAGTCACATGGGTACCACATTGTTTTCCAAACCATGTGAGTGCTCCCAAGTTACTGTAGCCAAACCATGCATCCCTTAAAAAGTTGTAATTTCCAATGTTTTTATCTCATTATTTAACAGTTATAACCCAAATTTCTTATATATTCCTCCACCAATAGCTTGGGTGAAAAACCAAACCCTCTTAAACGTCCAAGGAGTTATTCTTCTTCAATTATTAGGCATTTGGAGTGTCATTTGTTGTGAATCAAAGATATGAGGAAGTATTCAAGTTTGTTTCCATACATTCTCTAGAAGAGGGTTGGTGGGTTGTTTCCTCTCCATTAGAAGTTCTAAACCCTTGTTTTTCTATGGTGTTCTTTTTATTAGTGTGTGAGGAAAAATTAGTACAAATCAATGGTTTCCTTTTGATGAGATGTTTTCTATGAGCATGTGGTAGGTGGTCTTAAATCTTTTTCCTATATTCTTGATGTTTTATATATGTATGTAGTTTTGATAATTTTCTACCTTGTTGTATTTTAATACTTTTGGTTACGGAAATAAATTTGGGACTTAGATTGAGTTTAAATACATTTCATTGTCCTCGTTGGGTTTGTTAATGATGTAATACCAAACCTAGGGATACCCATGGTGTATTCCAAACCCTTGGAATGAGTAAAAAATGAATTGGTGAACGTTGAGATAGAGTAATTATGAAAGTGAATAGGTTGTGAATAATAAATTGGAATGTGGGCTTGGTTAAATAGATAATCAGTTTGATTCAATGTTGAACTTTTTTAAATACCTAAGAGGATTTTAAAAATAGTTCAATGATATGTTCCTTTTTTTCCAGTAACGGTTTTAAATGAAGAATATGATTTTTTAAAAGTGGTTAATGTTTTTAAAGGAGGAATTGGCCTCAAGGTGATTTAGAAAGTGGTTTTCTTTATAGATTTAAAATGATGATTTAAAATAAGGGTGTGGTTCCCTTTTGTGAAAATTTATTAATTATTATTTTAAATGGTTGGAAATGGAAATGAAATCCTTGGGGTATGGTTTATTTTTTGGAAGAGGAATAACCTTGTTTTAAAGGGGTGGATTTAAGATGATTTTACATGGGAACTTTAATTGTGTTTCATCTTGAATTGTGAAATGAAGTTGATGTTAATTTTGGTCTAGTTGTTAATTTGTCATAAGAGGGAATTTTGTATAATGAAAATATGTTAAATGAGTTATGGTGTGTAAATGGTATATGTGTTAAATGGGTTGAGTCATATAAATATTAAATGTTTCAAATGATTAAAGAAGGATATGCACATGGCTTAGTGTAAAGTTGTATGGGTGGGGTATTAGACTAAGGATCTAATCACACAGGTCGGTATAGACCGATGCTCTAGGCCCCACCGATGTATTGCTCGAGTTAGGGTGTCAGGATGAGGTTCAATGCTCCTAACATAGAAACTGAGGATCCTTAGTTTTAGGTCGGTTAGATTAGTGTTCTAGGCCCACCTATGTTTCCACGGTTAGGATGCCAAACTGAGGCTCTATGCTCTTAAGTTTGTCTCGGTTTGGGATGTTGGATTGAGGCTATTTTCTCACAAAGGTATGGAAATGGTTTTATTATCAAATTGATGATTTCAGGTAAGATAATAAATTATTATTAGGGAATTCCACTTGTGATTAAAAGTGTGTATCCCATTATTCTATGACTTAAGCTCCCGATGAGACCAGAGCTAATTTATTTGGTCGGTTGACTCTAGGGATCTTAAATGAAAATTGGTGAATGAATAAATTTTTAAATGTGGACATGCCTCCCTTGTTTATTGTTTATTTATTTAACTTTAATTACCTACATACACTATTATACAGACTAGTTGTTTCCTTAGACACTGTCGATGGTGGTCTACTAAGTTTTACTCACACCCTACTCAGGCCGTCATGGCACTTGGGTACTCAAGAAGATGCTACTTTTTTAGGTATAGGTTTTGGATAGGGACCTAGTGTATAGTTCATGCATGGCCAGTTTGGTTGGAGCATGGGATTTTGGGATCAAGTTGGGACCTGGGTCCATGTTTGAGATCTTTTGTTAGTTTTGGTTTTGGATTTTATTTGTATGACTACTTGACATGTAGTTTTTTTCAACATATTGCTATAGCATGGGATACTTGGTTATTATTATCACTTGTTTTATGCTATCCATTTATTGTTCATATTGCTTATTTCATCTGTTTCTGTTACTTTTATTATGGATTTACTCTAATAAGATGGTATATTCTCCCCATTTTTTCCATTAGACTCGCACTGCAAGTTAGAAACCTATGGCATATAGGGAGACGCACCTGATTTCATGTGATAACCTAGCTCAGGACGCCAGATATATTGTCTATTGGGTTAGAGACATTATAGTTAGGTAAAGTTTAGGTTGATCCTAATTTATATTAGAAGAGGATTAGACATTAAAATGACCATGGTCATCAAGTTAATTTACAATTTTAATAATTTTTGATCTTGGTGCATGGTTAGGAGGCATTGTTTGAAAAACTATGTACCAACCATTATATTCTCCCTATCCTTTGGAAATTGATGTTCACAGTTACCTGGGAAGAACTTCATGGTTTGAAAACCCATGATTATGTTGTGTAAAAACCCCCAAATCCAATCTCAGACACCCAAACAGTTTATATTAAGACTTGAATTGTTTGAAAAAACATCCTCAAACTATGAAAAATGTTGTTGGAACTCATAGTTCCATACCACATATTTAATACATGGTTAGTAATAATCATACACCTAAAACATGATCCTAACCTATTTTTTCCAAAACTCATAATTTTTAACCCCCAACTCCTAAAAACCACTAGAACCACAATATGGATAAACCAAAATTAAATTAAATAATACATGTGACCTAGAGGGGATAAAAAATAACCTAACCTAAAGAAACCAAGATTGAACCAATAGTATTTTAGGTTTAACTCAAAGATAATATGATGGTTTCAAAGAGTAATAAATTTAATGTTTTTTTGTGTGGGATAATTCTATTATGATATAAATTGATCATCACTAACATTAACTCATTTTTATTTAAGTATTTTATTATGAGATGAGGAATCAAATTAATAATAGATGTTATGTAAAATGCTAAGATAGTCCCAATAAGCAACCTAATGGGATAAGAGATGAAGTGATAAACCTTGTGATTATGAAAAACCAAATATCAATAATTATGATTAATAATGTGAATATAGACAAGTTCATAAACACATTAAATAATAGAAAGATAGAGTATCAAGGAGGTTCACTTTACTAAGATGGTAGAGGAAATATTATTCAACTTTTGAATTGTAAAAAATATTGGAAAATAACCCAAGGAAAACTCTTAATGGAATAAGAAAATGCTTTAAGTGTAGAAGGATTTTCCATCAATCTTGTTATTATCAAAGAGAGACAAAGAGGTCAGTCAATATAGTGGAAGGTATAAAGGTCCCGACTAATACACCATCCACACATTAATTCTTCAAATTTAAAGAGTTTGGGAATTATGAAAATTTATTCCCTAATCCTAGACTAACATGGAAAATAGGCATCAACAACCTAATTTACTAAATAAATAACTCTAATATTAAAAGTATGTCATGAAAACAAATAGTAAAAGGTATATTCAACTTCCAATTCAGATTTTTGGTTACTAAAATCTATTTTATCCATCCTAGTAAGGCTAAATTTTTTTAAAATAACAATAAATCTTCACCCCAATGATTCAGTTATTGAAGAAAAATTCTATTTGTATGAACATTCTATCCCAATTCAATGTTGGTGAAAATTTATATCATTCAAATATTATTATTCTTAATTTAGATGAATTTAATGTGATTATGGAAATTAATTGGTCTCTCCACTTAGAGGAAAAATAATTATAAATAAATATATTTAATTTCATATCAACTAATGATATTTTGTAGATGAAAAGATTATTATGAACAACATTTATAAGTAAATTATATGGTCCTAGACTTCTAAAACCCTCCCTGTACATTTTTTTCAAGGCTTTGTTCTATTTAGGGAGGATTTTTTAGAGGTTTCTATGACTAGGGGAGAGTTATTACCATTCACATGGTCACCACACCATTTTGGTTGGCATGTTTCTATATATTTTTAAGTTTTCATGTAATCTTTAGTGTGGGGAAGGTTGTTTAATCCTTGGGTGCTCAATGTTTGGCTATGTTGTTGGTCGTTTGGTGATAGAGTGAACCATGGTGAATGAAACAACTTGTTTGGTCATTTTGAAAGGTTTTTTCCCTTGGGGTTACTCTTATGATATATGAGTATTCTAACACAATTTGATAGCTGGTGTTGAGGATATATAATGGGCATGTAGATTGATGAGTACAACTATTGGATAAGAGTAGTATAAGGATCACCAAGTCATAGTGATGGTCATGTCATGGTAAAATTACTTGGGTTTTGGTAGTATGAAATAGTGGAGTCCATGGAAGCAGTTAAAGGGGTTCAGTATGGGTTTAAAAGTGTATGATCTATGGAGTTAAGATAAATTTAAAAATACATAGTTATTTGATCAAGGGAACCATAGGAATTCTGGGCCTTCATTACATTATAGTGAAGGCTTTCCATATTTCTCTATAAATAGAAGGCTCAAGAGAACTTGGATTAGATTTTTGTTCCTTATCTTTAACCCTAGTCAACCCCTATGCCTCTATCCACCCTCCCTCTATGACTTGAAGATTCTAAAACCCATAGATTAATAGATTTAATTCCTAGACCAAGGTATCTTTCTATTTATCCCCACTTTCTTATAACCCTATTATTCTTTATATCTTGAAATCTATTTTTGAATGATTCCTCTATTTTGGGTTGAATTTTCAAGCAAATGGTGATGGTGGTTGTCATTATTAGGTTTTGGTGGTGTTTTCTTTGGTGTTGGTAGAGTTACCTTTGGTGGTGGTGTTTTTTATCTTTTATGTTATTTCTCAGAGAACCTAATGTTTCTAATCAAGGCATACAGCCCGTTACTTATTCTTTTTTATATGAAAGTGTGAATTAATAATGATTTAGATCCTTATTTAAATGGGTTTGATTAACCCTAACCACATAAAAATCTATAAAAGGAATCACATGTTGAAAAATTAATCAAAATCATAAAATTAGTCAACAATAAAAAGAAATTATTGAATGTTCTTGTTTAATTCCTTCATTTTAATTAATCTCATAACATGGAATAGGGGTTTTTTAATTATTTCAAAAATTAACTTAAAACCTATATCGTATATCATAGATTAAAGGATCAAGCTTCCTTAAATCCAAAAAATAAAATAACCAATGATATTTTCACATGCTAAATTGTTTTCTATTTTTTTATTCTAATGAGATATATTTACAATCCTATAAGTTAATAAAATTAAAAGATAATTTTTACATGTTCAAGATAATTAATGTTTTTTGGATAATTAAATGAATGGTTGGGTTTTTTGGTCACTTGTAGTTTATGTTTTTATGTTTCTTTTATATTTTTATTAATATAGAGTGATATATGTTTGAAGTTTTATTGTTTTTTGTTAATTTATCATGGCTAATTTCTTGAAACTATAATTATGTAAATCCAAATGATATTAATTTATAGAAGAGGAAACATCATAATGATTGTTTCTCATATTGGATTTGGTTATTTAAACTAATTATTGAAAGGATTTTTATAGTTAGATTTAGTTATGTAATGCATTTATGTTTTCTTATGTAGATAACTTTTTCTTTGTGAACTAGTTAATACAAAATGGGAATTAAAATGATTTTTTTCTAAAGATAAATTCTTTGAGGCTATATGATACCATTCCTAATGTGAAAGGCTTGTGTGACTTGGTACTTGGGTTTTAGTTCCTTTTCTAGTGTGAGGAAAATAATTTTGAAATGTATGTGTTCTCTATGTATTTAGATCCTTATTATGTTTGATTAAGGAACTTTTGAGGTTATATCTCTTGATGTGAAATGGACTGGGTGCTCGGGGTTATTGACTGATGGTTGTTTTGATATGGTTGATAACCATGGATGAGAAATTGGATTGGAGCCCGAGGTTATAGTGGTGATGGTTGATGTCGATAATGGAAGGACAGTTGATGTTATATGCAATGGTGTGGTACACTGGGTTGATCTGGATCATATTAGAGAAATTATTACTCATTGATATATATTAATATTTATTGATGCATTATTGATGCTTTCTTGATGTCTTGATGGTCAGATAATGGTTTCTTGATCTGTTTTCAACTACGGGATGTTGTTGATACTATGAATTGTGAGTGCATCCTTTGATTGGTATCTTAGACTAACTCTTAGAGTTCCTAGACTACTAATAAATACTAAATGGGAAAATAAAGAAATGGGGTAAAAAAATTTATTCACAAATGATGATTACATAATTGATAATATAAGAAATATAATTAATGGTGTCATTGGAACTTGGATTTAGAAAAATAAAGTTCCAATCATGGGAAATTTTGATGTGAATTAATTAATTTTTAATTAATTAATGTTAAATTATTTAATTAATAATGAACTTGATTCTTGTGTGTGTTTTTTTTATATCTATAACTTATAAGTGGAAACCATGGGTCTTGTGTGATGATAATAGGATATGTATATAAGGCTAGTTAGTTTCCCTTCGTGTGGTTATACATGATATAATTCTATATTTTCTGATTTTTCATGCTTCACCACCCATTTTATTAGGAAAAATGACACCCAAAAATTTGGGGGAGTTTCTCCAATATCAAGGATTGAAATGGAAGAGATGGATAACTTCTCCCTCCCCCCACTCTCTCTACATGTAGATGAGTAGGTGCAATCTGGGCTATGATGGATTATGGTATATGATGTGTTCTTATTTGGGGTATGATGTCCCATGATTTACAATATATTTATGTGTAGGTTATAAGGAATTGAGGTATAACATCTACTTGTATTTGGTCATGGTGGATCCAGCTTCCCATAGGTGTATGTGTATGGGATGTGATGGCTTATGGTATAATGCACATAAGTTTTAATGGATTCTAGATATGCACTTTATTACTACTATGATAATATGATGATGGTATGTGAGTCTATATAGGATTCAATAATTGGAGTGATATTATTGAATGGGGTGGGGTGATTTATAGGATGGATGAGAAAATGAAATAGTCATTGGGGTATGAGAGTAAAAAACTAGTGAAGAAGTAGAATTAAGGCACCTTGATATATATATATGATTTTTTATACTTATTTTCATTATTTGGTGAGTGGTTTATATTGATGATGGGAAACAAGTATTACTTGTTTAGGTGATGATTTTGTTTATTTATTTATTCAGTAGGCTTTATTATGCTACTTTCACTTCTTTGCATAAGAGGTTTCAGGGATAATTCTACTAAGTATACATCTTACGCTCACCCTACATATATAAAAATAATTTTCAAGTATCTTGTAATAGTTTGGAGATTAGTTTGGATATCACTATCTTAGAAAAGTTTTTGAGATGTTATTGGGAGTTTCTAGAGTTTGTGGTTAGTTCCTAATTTTACTTTTAGTAATTTCAATTTTCCTTTTAGTTTATATATGAAATTAAATTTTTGGTATTTCTTCATGTTTATGTATGGTTTAAGTTAGTATTTTATCCTTCTTATATCTTACTCCTTAAACTATATATAGTTTAATGAATCCCATGTGTGTAATTGATACACCCTCCGTGATATTCGCCAAACCATGGCCTATTAGAGGTGGAATTTACATTTCATTACCTCTATTAATTTATTTCGGTCCTATGAGGGGTATCTTTATAGGGAGGGTGTCCTGAGAAAGTGGTATCAAAGGTGATAATTGAATGATATGGAGCTTATAGTTAGGCACTAGTGAGGATGTATTGTTTGGTAGGAAACAATGTCAATTAGGCTTGGTAAGAGTTGTAAATAATGGAGACCAGCTAAAAAATTGGATTCTATGGTCACCCATGTTCCGTTGAAAGGAATTTCAAGTTTAATAAAATTTCTAAGTGAAGTGATATTTCTTATAAGGTAGAGATTTAGGTAAGGACCATGCATCACGATTACTCTAAGCATGTGTTTGAATTTGGTTAAGAAATGGGAAATAGGTTGAAATAAATAAATCAATTAATTAATTAACATTAAAAAGTTATTTTGTTTTGGTCTTAGGGGTACTAATGATTTTTATTTTGTATATGTGGAATAAGTTTTATGTCCCCATTATTTTCTTATAAAATACATTAAACATGATGATTCAGTATATTATTTCAGAGTGTAGGAGAATGATGATAAAACTTGGAGGAGGACACTTTGAGAGTTTTTGTGCTATATTCTATTTAAGTATAAAGAGTCTATTTCATATTGGAATATATAGGGTTTTCTAGAAGAGGTGGTGATATCCTTTGGTTTTATCCATTATTAAAAGTGGAATGTGGTTTATTTATTTGTGATGATGTTCTTTGGATCATCTTGATAGTGGTGGATTTTGTTCCTCTTGGATTATTAAGAGTTGGTTATTTCATGAGACAAGTTTAAGGATCTATTGCTGGATGATTTTTAACCCTTTACCACTAGGGTGTCTTTACACAATTAGATCCTTACCTTTTGATAGGGGAGTTCCAGTTTCTTTGTGTTTATTATTAACTGTAAAAAATTACATTATTATTAGGACCTTTTGCAAATCATGAGGCTAGTGTAAGGCATTCCCATGAGGATTTTTTCCCAGATATCCAGTACTAGGTCACTCTATTTATATTGATTTGATATGATTATTTGTTTATAGGGGATATTTCATTGAGTTAATGACATCTTGTATCAAGTCATTATGTTATGGTAGTTAAAAAAAACCTTCTCTGAAGTACAGTTATGATAAGGAATTCTCAATTTTCTAGCTAGAATAATACATTTCAATTAGTGAGGAGTAGGTTTGAACATTCTTCAACTCATTTCACCATAGTTTGTAGTTATCAAACCCCTATAAGTTGGTTAGGTGTATCTTGTTTAACCTATATAAATAATTTCTATCAAAATTGAGAGTGTTTGAAATGTTTTAGCAATCCGTGTATGGATGGTGGCCCAATTCAGGCTGAATATTTGCAGTAGTTTTAGCTGAAGTAGCAGTAGTAGCATGGAATTTCAACTTTTGATCGGTAGAGGGTGGATGGGGTTGGTTGAGGATAACCCTAGGATATACTTAGTACTTAGGGAAAATTAGAAGAGTGAGACTTTGGAGGTGGTCTCCCTTAGGTCCAGAGATTTCATGGAGTAGGATCTTCTCTTATGAATGATTTAATGTTGCTAGTACTAGGTGATCCAAACATTGTATGAGGTACTATCTGAAAATTTTCTACTTAGTTCTATTCCTTTTTTGATTCTAGGTCTATAAACATGTTTTTATCACCCACTCTAGTATATTATTTAAAAAATTAGGTTGAGATTTTTCTAATTCCCGTGGAATTGACTATGACAATTTGAGGTGAGCCAGTTTGTTTTATGTGTGTAGATATTGTGAATTAGTGCTTTAGAAACACCACTCTTGGAGAGATTTACTATGACTATGGATATATCCATATAAAATCTTCCTTTGAATGGATTTTCTATATTAATTTTAGGATATTATGGATTGATTTAGAAGGTGCATCATATTCTTTGATGGTGATAGATATCAGGTCGTATTCATTGGTAAGAGAGACCCTCTGATGGGTCATAGGAATATTTAGTCTCTATATTCCTTGATAATTGAAATGATTATGAGTTTATAAAAGGTTCATATGGTAGTATCTCCCAAGATTTTAAAATAATACATTTATATATTTGATGAATTGTTTGGTACACTACCCCCTTAATGAGAGATCAATTTTGGAATAGATCTGTAGTAAGGTGTTTCTCTAATATTTATGTCTCTATATCATATAAAACCTTTTGAGTTATGGTTTCTATAGATTTAGGTTTATGATCTTTTAAAAATTGGATCTTTTCAAACTATTTTGTTTCCTTGGGGAGCTCTAGTTCTATTTTTAAAAAAAGAGGATGGCGGTTTGTGGTTGTTTGTTGATTATCATTGTTTGAATTACATGATGGGGAAGAACATCTACCCTCTCCCATAGATTAATAATTAATTTTAATAGTTTAAGTTAGAAATATAGTTCTCTAATATTGATTTTTCTTTTGGGTATCATTAAATTCGAGTAAAGTGTGAGAATATCCCAATGAATCCTTTCAGATTTCATTATGGGCATTACAGGTTCATTGTAATTTAGTTTTGTGCAATGAACACTCTATTTGTGTTCATGGGGTCTATGAATGTAGTGTTTGTGAGTTTATAGACTAGTTTATAGTGGTCCTTATCAATTATTTCCTTTATTTTCAACTTTAGAGGAGGATTACATAGAGCATCTATAATCTATATTGGGAGTTATTTTGTTCATCAACTGCCCAGGAAGCTATAAAAGTGTTTTTTTTTTGTGCCCATTAGGTTCATTTCTTGAATAATGGTTTATCGTAGCATAGATAAGTCATTAATCCTACCAAGTATGAGGTATTTGTTTCTGCGTATCCCCCAATAATCATTCAGAGGTTTGGAGTTTCCTTGATCTAACTAGTCATTATAGGTTCTTTGTACCCAACTTCTCCCAAACTATGACCCCTATGACAAAATTGAATAGAATGTATCTAGATTTTGTGCGTAATGATGAGTGTTCTAATAATTTTAATTATTTGAAAGATAATATAGTCAGTGATCTGGTCCTTTTTCAACCAAATGAGGAAATTTTGTTCTAGGTTTACTATGATTCTTCATTTCTTGGTTTGGGTTATGTGTTGATGCAGCAGGGGGTAGTTATCTCTTATGGTTATTGATGGTTACATCCACATTAATGTAAATATACCACCCTTTATATTGAGATTTTGGTAGTAATTTTTTCTCTAAATTTTTAGGGAAGCTACCTTATCGATGAACATTTTTTGGTCTTTTCAGATTATGAAATCTAAATGTATGTATTCTACCAGTGTGAATTGAATCTATGATAGTGACATTGGATGGAGTTTTTATAGTACTATGAATTTTAGATTTACATTACACCTACTAAAGGGAATGTTATGGTAGATTCCTTGTGTAGGAGTTTCAAGGTGGTGTTGTGTGTGAGTCTGGAGAATCATGTGGAGTAATGGAAGAGTTAGAAGCGATGCACCTTGATATGGGTGTAGTGGATGTAAAAGTTTTTTTTACCAAATAAAAGTACATTCATCCTTAGTGTATCAAGTGTTGGAGTCCTATCTTGGGGATTATAAGTTATATTTTTGGTGCAGTCGGGTTATTTGTGGTGATTCTCTTGAGATATGGTCTGAGAATGGATAACATTGGGTGTTGTTTCAAGTGGATATTTTTATTCCTTTTAGTGTTGTGGTAGGTTATTGTATATGAGTTATTTACTTCACCCATAGTGGTAAATCTTGTTGTTGTGAAGATGTATCATGCTCTAAGGAATCTATTTTTGTGCTCTATCTTAAATTGATCAATTGTAGAGTGTGTCACTCAATGTTTGGTCTTCCAAAAGATGAATTCTAAGCATCGTATATATAATGATTTGTTTCAACCACTTTATGTTCCCCAGTGGATGTGGGAGAAATTTTTTATGGACTTATCCACCAGTTTATCTAGATATCAGAGTGGTTATGATGTTATATGTTTGATCATGGACCATCTGAAAAAGTAATCCCAGTTATTAGTAATAAAGGAGTTGATCTCATAGGAGGTGTTATCAAGTTAGTGACTAGAATATATAGTATATATTAATAGTATTTTGAATATGATAATATTTGATCATCATCCAAGTTTTACCTCTAGGGTTTGCAGAGGTCTCAGGTATGATTTTTTCTCTTAGTTATTCCTTATCACAACTTTTCATTCACATATTTATGGTTAAATAGAGCAGAGTATCTAGAATCTAGAGGATATGTTTCATGTGTATATTATGTATTTTTAAGTCATGTGGGTGTGACACCTACCCTTGGTGGAGTTATCTTAAAACAAAAATTATCATTAAAATAATGGTATGGAACCTTTGAAATCTCTATATGGATGACCTTTCTGATCTATGTTGCTCTGGACTAAGGTGAGGAAGTTATCTATTCTTGGACTTGAATTGGGGAAAAGAATGATAAAGAAGGTATAGGTGATCCATGAGTCAATAAAGGTGGTGCATGATCTTCAAAATTCATGTTTTGATCATAAGATGATGCCTTTGGAGTTATACATCAGAGATCATGTGTTATTAAAGTTTTATCCTCATCAAGGGTAGTAAAGGATCAATCGTGGGAGTAAGCTTTATCCTGGGTTCATTACTACTTTTTTGGTGTTAAATCAAGTTAAATTCAGGGATTATTGGATAGCACTACCCACAAAAATTATTTAGGTTCATGAAATCATTTATGTATCACGGATTCACTAGTATCTTCATGAATATTCTCACATCATCAATTGGTTTTATGTGGATGTTAAATATGGTCAAACCTTCGAGGAGCGGTCTGTTAAGATTTATGACCATAATTAAAGGTTCTGAATGAACATTTTATACCTTTGGTTCATATCCGATGATGGCTTGGTGGTTTAGAGGAGACCACATGAGAGTAAGATTCATAGATGCATACTCAATATCTTGAGTTATTTTGTGTCTTTTTTTATCCTTGTTTAGATTATTTTTAAACTCTTTTCAATTTGATGAGATCATTTCTCTTCCTTGGTATTACACCTATTTCGGCCTTACCCTTGATGGGTATCTCCCAAAAGAGTTCATTTTTCTATTGGGTGGTGTTGATATGGGTTTATTTAAATTTATCTTCTATTTAGATAACTATGTTCTTGTTGTAGTGGGAACCTTAAGAGGTATCTAACAGGGTGATTATTCATTCCCCATTCTCTTCTTTCTAGGTTTTGTTTTAAATTATAGAGGATGAAATTTTTTTGATAGGTACCTGATGTAAGATCTTGTATTTCTAAAACTATAACTTTATATTCTTCGAGGGATTGGTGGTGTTGATGGCGCATATTAGAGTTTTTATAGAGTTTATGGGAGATTTTTCTATTTAGAGGGTCACTACATTGTGTTATTGGGCGTCATACTTGTTTTTTTGATGTTTTCTCAGTGTTGTGAATGTGGTGTAAGAACTTTTAGCCCTATCTATATAGAGTTTTGATATTTAGTGGTGGAGAGAACTATATAAAATAAAATGTCTTTTTTGGTCATTTTTAAAGGCAAGTTTACTTGGGGTTACTCCTATGAGACACAGGTATGGGAACATGTCTTGAGAGGGTGTTTTGGGGAAGGTAGTATGGGCATGATGGTCGGTGAGTTCCAATATCAGACATAGGTATCATAAGGCTCTTTTTTTCATAGTACTAGGCATGGTTAGTGAAAAATCTCTTGGGTTTTAGCACTATTACATAGTGTAGGTCATGGAAATAGTCAATGTGGTCCAATATGAGTTTAAAGGCATGAAATCCATGAACTTTAAACACTTATTTAAAACAATATCTTGCTTTAACTAAAGACACCACAGGCATGTAGGGAGCTCACTACATCATGGTGAAGATTTTCAAGATTCCTCTATAAATTGAAGGTTTGATCTATCTTGATTCATATTTTTTTCTATTTATCTTAGGACCTAGCCTATCCCTATGCCTCTGACTACCCTATAGACACACCTTAATGTGTATAAACCCCTTGTGTTGATGTATTAAAGTCTCAGATCAAGGTATCCTTATCTTACTTCTGTCATTATAATTCCCCTTCCCGATTTCCTTTGGAAAATCCATTTGATAGTATTACTTTATTTTGGAATGTGGTTTTGTACAATTGTATATTTCAGTTGCATTTTTTAGTTTCCATTGTAATTTCATTTGGTTTTGACAGAGATTTCTTTGGTAATGGTAGTTTTTCACTTATATAATCTTTCTAGGAGAATATTGAGTATCTAATTGAGGTATAGGATCATTCACTTATCCTTTTATTTATATAAAAGTGTGAATTAAACCTACTTTATATCTAAATCTATAAAGAAATTAACAACATAGTAATCTAGAAAGGGATCACATGTTGAATGATTAATCAAAATTGGGAAATTTAAAGTTATAAAAAGTAATTGTTGAATGATCTTGTTTAATTTATTCATCATAATTAATCATGTTTCATGGAAGAAGGTTATTTTTATTATTTCAATAATTGAATTATAACTTGAATAGTGTCTCATAGATTAAAGAGTTAAGATTTTTTAGATCCAAAAATTAAAAAAAACAATTATGCTCTTTCATACTACAGTGTTATCAATTTTTTGTATTGTAATGATATTTGTTTATAATCCTATAAGTTAATGAATTAAAAATAGAATTATCACATGTGGAAGATAATTAATGTTTCTTTTAGAAAATCAAATGAATGGTTGGTCTTTGATATCATTTATGGTTTATGTTTTTATACTACAACTTGATGTTTTCTAAGATAGTGTGGTATATGTTTGGTGATGTTTTTTTGTTCATTTAGCTTGGTTAATTACTTTAAACTATAAAAACATAAATCCAAATAATATTAATTTATGGAAGAGGCATGAGTAGAGTGATTTTTTCTCAACCTGTGTTTTATTATTTGAAAAAAATCTTAAAATTATGTTTATGTTTATCTTCGGTTATCTAATTCTATTAAGTTACCTCATACAAGTAACGGATGATTTATAAAATAGTTAATTCAATATTGGGATTTAAATGGTTTATTACTAAATATAATTTATTTTGGAATGTACATGACCATTCTTGATGTATAAGGCTTGTATTTCTGAGTTAATTAGCCTTAGTGACTTTTACAGTATGCATAAAATACTTTTCAAATGTATGTGTTCTCTAGGGATTTAGAACCTTATTGTGTCATCTTGATAACCTTGTGTGGTTGGATTTGTTAATGAGAAATGGTCTAGGATCACAAGGCTATTTTCTGATGGTTTTTTTGATGTGGTTGGGAACCATAGATGAGAAATGGGATGGGTGCTTAGGGTGATAGTAGTGATGGTTTTTTCGATGATGGTGGGACAATTGATGATATGTGTAACGGTGTTGGACATTGGATCAATCGGGATGAACTTGGAGAGGGACTTTCTCATCGATATATATTATCTTTATTGATTAGTTATTGTTTCTTTCACCATGATTTCATGATGTCCTAATTACTAAATGATATTTTCTTGATCAGTTTCCAACTGTGAGATGGTGTTGATAATTTTCAATATGAATGCCTCCTTTAAATGGTAGGTTAGTTTGGGTCATAGAGTACCCAAATGATTAAGAAATACTAAATCATCTAATGAATGAACATGTTTGGTTCTTGGTTTTCAGAAAATAAGATGACATACTTGAGAATATATGAAAAGGAACTAATATTTCCATCAGTAATTGGATTAATAAGAATAAAATGTCAATTTTAGAAAATGTTAATATGAATTAAGTAATTTTAAAATAATTAAATAATAATTAACTAGATACTTGTGTTCTTGTTTGATATATAGTCCTTAGAAGTGGTAATTGGGTATCATGTGTGATAATAAAAGAATATGAGTCTATGTCTAAGTAGTTTCCTTTATTATTTTTATTCATGATATGTTTCTATATTTTTATTTCATATGTTATCCCACCCATTTTGGTAGGGAAAATGACACCCAAATGTTTTGGGGGTGTTTCTCTTGTATCTGGGATGGTAAGGGAATGGATAGATAACTTCACCCTCTCCCCTGCTATCTCTATAGACATATATGACTAAGCATATCCCAATCTATGGTGTCTTGAAGTATATGGTGTGTTCCTACCAGGGTTGTGATGGCTAATGATTTACTATACATTTATGTGCAAGATGTAAAGGTCTAAGGTATAGCACATACTTATATATGGTCATGGTATACACAGCTTCCCATAGGTGTACATATATGGGTTGTAATGGATTTAGATATAATGCATTTATATAGGATGTAGTGGTTTCTAGATATACACTTGTTTACTACTAGGATGTGATGATGATGAGATATTAGGCTACATAAGATGTGGTAAAGTCGATGATACTATTGACATAGGTGTAGTATGATTTATAGAAGGTATGAGCATAGGTTGTAGTCATTAGAAGACGAGTGGAGAAGTATAATTAGGGTTCCTAAATTTATATATATATGATATTTTCATGGGATGGTTTGATTATATTTGTTAATTGGTGAGTGGGTCATAGTGAGTATGGGAAACAAATATTACCTGTTTGGGTGATGTGTTAGTTTAATTTGTTTATTCCTTGGGATTTAGTGTTCTTATTTAAAAATTTTCATGGGAGGTTATATGGATGATCATATAGAGTATACATGTTATACTCACCCAATATATATATAAATAATTGTTTAGGTCAATAGGGATAGGATAGAGGTTGGGTTGGGTGTTACTAGCTTGAAGGAGTGGTTGAGAAGCTATAAGGAGTTACTGGAGTCATGGTTGATTCCAAGTTTTAATTTTGGTATTTGTAGTTTTTTTATTTTTTGCATGACATTGAATGAATGGACATTTTTTCTATTTTATTAATAGTCTTGGTCAACAGTCTATCCTAATTATTGCTTACACTTTATACTCTATAGAGTGGAATTCCTCCCATGTGTTTGATTAATAGACCCTTAGTGTAAGTCACCAACACGTGGCATGTTAGAGGTAGGATTCGGTCATCATTATCTCTCTTCCTTCATTATCATCCTAGTTTGGGTACCTTTGGAGGGTAGGGGTCAAGAAAGAAATTATATAATGTGGGCCTTGATACTAGATAACTATTAACTCTTGGATCAAATGATTAGAGAAAAATCATTATTATTGTTAACCCTATTCTGAGAAGAAATATATGTTTCTATGTTTGTAAGGTTAATATGTCTCTAGACATTATACCATAAGTAGTGTTTGAATTTTAGATATTCAATAGGTGAGTGATAATTAAAATTTCAAGGATGAAATTATTTTAAGGGGGATGTAACACCCTAGGATTTTAAATTATATATTCATTTAAGATCAAATATGTTCAATATCACAAGTATAAAATTTATTTTTTATGATTCATTTTACATATTGGTTTTATAAAACCAATATAAAGATGTTTTCAACATTGGTTATTTTATTGATGATGTTGAAAATGATGGAATTTTTTTTAACATCGGTTATAAAATAACTAATATTAAAAACCATTAAAAAATTTATTATAATTTTGGGATCCCAAATGTTTGTGTCATTATTTCACACATCAAGATTTTGGTTTTCCATACCAAAGAGACTCAAGCCTTAATTATTCTATCCTATGGTTGTCATCCAACCTCACCTATCACCAGTCACCATCATCCATTGTTAGACTCTTCTATTAACCCCTATTATCCTCCCTCAGTCATCGTTAGCTACAACCTTAGTCCTCTTTGGGATTTCTTCATCACACATTTTTTAATCCTCATCCCTCAGAGGTATTTTAATTAAGGGAGTGATTTTTGGTTTTTTTATGAATAGTTACTATTGGTACTTTGATTAATCAAATGATTTTTCAATGACTTTATTTTTTTTATTTCTTAAGGGTTACTTATGAAATATATTGTAATGAATCTATTACAGCCATATAATTTTCTCTAAACTAGTGACGTAAAGTTGTGAGATAAGGGTCGAGAAAACTATGACCCTATGAAAATAACAACACTTCATTAGATTTAAAGTTAATAATTTTTTATGATTTAAATGAATTGAGGCATTAATTTTTTATTGAAAAATTGTTCAATATAATTATTATATGAGTTTTATCAGAGTTTCAAATAAGTATCATGACCATAAAATCGGTTTTGGTTGTTAGTAATAAGTAAGGGATTATAGAATAGGTTTTATGGTGTTTTAATTATCAATAAATAACAATAAGAGATTGTTTTTTGTTTCATATACAAATATAGAATCACATTTTTATAAGAAATTTTTATTTGATCAAAAATAAATAGTTATAATTTTGGTTTGAGAATTGTTTCATAAGGTAAATAAAGAATTTTTTTATTTTAAAGGATAATTTTTTTGAATTTCATATTTTTATGATTGTAAATTATTTGTATTCATGTAGTTGAAAATATAATATAATCATAATTTTTAAGAAAATTGTTATGTGTTTTTTGGTTGATCAATGTTTCAATGTGGTATGGTAAGTTTATGTTTGTGTTTTTCATAAATACACCTAAATCCCATACTTTTAAAATATGTAATTTTGATAATATACAATAATTATAATATTCAATAGATTCTAGTGATTTTCACTCTTTTAATAATTTCTATGTGATTTAATATGTGTGTATTTATTTTTTCTAAGTGTAAACATAAAATCTATGTTCTAAATGTATCTTTTATTTATAAAAAAATTATTATTTAATCTTTAGGTTTTTATTATGTGTTTTAAATTATGATTTTTTATAATTATTTATTTATTTTATATTGAGTTTTTTTTTTATTTTACTTATATTTATTTAATAAAAAAATCTTTTTTTGAAATATTTCATTTCAAAATGAACAATGATGATTTAGGTAAACAATTTGACATTTTTATTTCTAATGTTATTTATAAAAGTAAATTTAAATTTAAATTTAAAAATAAAATAACTTTTATTTAATACATAAAATTTGTTATAGGTGATAATGAATGGTAATTTTATTACTAAAAATAAAAAAAATTAATGAATTTGTGGAAGGTTTTTATGTTTTTTAGGAATTTTTCAAATGAAATGTTCCTAACAAAGACCTATTCATTTCATGCATAAACTTGCTACATGAATTTTAATTATTTATACAATGGATTCCCCGTGTTTATTTTCTATATTATTTAGGGAGTTCAAGAAGTGATTGGAGGAGGATATATACACACATAAGGAGAAGTTTCTATTCTTCTATGTGGACTTTAATTTTATCAGGTGTTGTGCAAGTTTTTGATCTTGTGTGAATAATTATTCATCTGCTAGATGATATCTCAATGGTTATACCCAAACTGATTTGACTTATACTACCTTTACTGGATGATATGATACAACACTCAAGAACTAGAACATGTTCTTATCTTACAATACTAAGATTAATCGGATTGCAGTCAGTGATATATGAATTAATGACACAATAATCACCTAGATTATTCTATCAGTGTTGATTATTATGCTACCATGGCTTAGAAACTATTGGATATTTTTTCAATTTGTATTTATCTTAAAAATTATTTAGATTACTTTTGTTTTGTTATATATTTTAGAATTTATATTTATATTTATATTTATATATAATGTCTGGATTATTTTACTATTTTTTTTAATTTTATTTTTTGGATAATGAGGATCATATTTCTTTTTCACCTTGGTGTTCCAGTGAGGACCCTAAACATACCACTGTTGATGGTCCTCATCCTACTATATAGGATCCTTATAACACCATAGGAATAGAGATGGATTCAAGTATAGGTAAATTTTTGAAAGGCGGTTTATTATTATTTTACTTATCATTACATGTTTTTACTAATATAAGTTAATTAGTTTCTTTTAATCAGATGAAATATGATAGACCTAACACTAAAAAAGTCAAGAATATATTTTTATCTATTATTTCTAGAAGAAAAAGGGATTATAAATCATCCCTAACCAGTGATTTTAATTTTAGTGAAATACAAGAATGAAAATCCAGGTCATATATATCCATTTTTAGATAAAGATACATAGAATAAATTTGTTAAAAGTATATGGAAAGATTCATTTTTTGTTAACCAAATGTTATTTTTTGTAGTTTTTTTTCATCACTATAATGATCATATTAATATTTTTTCCCTTAATTTACTATCACTAAGAAGATCTCATCAAGATATCCAAACCAAAAAATGTATACCCTCAAAAAATTTATAAAGTAAGTTATTCGTTATTGGAAGATAAAATGATGGATAAAACATAAAAAATTAAGAACTATGTCCTCAGGCTCAACAAATATTGACCCTTCTTCCCCACCACCTATAAATAAAAAATCAAATATTTCCAATATGACCAAAGGGAAAATATCTTACCAGATAATAGAGGTTTGTATCTAAGAGCATTATAACGATTTATTTAATTATATAAGTTATTCAAATGATTTTTAAACTATTTATTTTTTTAATTCACTGATGAATTATTCAAATAATATATATAAGAATCTCTTAAGGGAGAGACCACACAGGGTTCCTTCCTACCTGAGGGTAGAAAGAATATTTTATCTACTTCATTGGAAAATATCAAACACTCAGGTCATGTATGAGGATATGAGGAAAGTGTTTCAATTAAAAAATTGTTTGTTCATTATAGAAAATCCTCAAGTGAGAATTTCTATAAAAAATATAGTCTTTAGAAGTTGAGGTTTAGAATATGGGTCATATAATGATAGAGAGGATCAAACATATATTTGGGGAGAGGATTAGTGAGTTAGTACATTATATGTTTGCTGACATGAAGAGATAGTTTCTAGCTATATATCCCACTCTTCCACCATCAACTGCAAATCTCACTCCACCAGCCCTATCTGTAGGTCTCATGCCTCCACCTCCTTCTACAGATTCCACTTCTACACCACAAAATCTTTCCTTCTACTGTGATATATATATTGAGGATTCATGGTATCATATTATAGCATATGGAATGATATATTATATTGGGGATATTATACATCATCAACAGATAAAGATAGACCAACTTAGGATAAAAATACTAGATAATATATATACAACAGCTAGAGTACCATTTTCTATAGGTTAGTCTTTGATAGTTAGACATGATGTTTTACATTTTTTATCATGGCCCTCTTGATGTGTTCGATAGATTACCGGTGAGGTATGAAAATATTATGACCTTTATTTTATATTAGTGTTAAATTTTTTTAATATTTAACATAATATATATCTATACACACATTAATACATCAAAGATAAATGAATCATTTATGGCAAGTGAAAATAGTTTGAGGATACTTCTACTTTGGATACAATTATTCTTTCAAAATTATCAAGAAATAAATCTCAGTTGTTTGATGTTTACAAGCATCTAGTAGATGATTAAATGTTTGAACACATTATTATTATTATGATTTTCATGATATATATCATTGAGATTTTTACTTCAGATATGTTGGTCCACACAGTGATGAAAATCTTTTTCATTTAAGTTGATTATAATATTTCTTCTAATTATTTTAATTTTATTTATATAACATAATACTTGTTTTTATTAAATATATTTATATAATTTGAGTTAAAAATGATATGAAATAATTGGTATGGTTTCTTCTTCACCCAATTTATTACTCTAAAGGTGGGGATCATTAATTATGATGAAATAAAACTATATATATTTTTGAAATATTAAATAATGATGAAATTGAATTTTGGATGTTACCTTATCTTGATTTGTATGAAAAAGATATTTAACTTTGTTTTTATTGATTTAACATTCACTAAAATTATATTTTTTTATATTAGTGGAAATTGGGTATTGTTTATTTTCTTCAAAATATAAAACACTTTATCGGTTATGTTTCTTACATAGTAACGTGTGAGAAAACATGAAAAAAACGTAAGTTTTATTATATGGGAAATAATTTTTTATAATGACTTCCACTTTTATTTCATACATATCATTTTAAAACAAGGAATGAGATTATTATAGACTATAAATAGGAAAGAGGAAAAAAATATCAAATATATATATATATATAAAGGTAGATTAATTTATAATTACAATAATTTTATGTACATTTCAAATGTTATTTTCAGTGGAAAACTTCTTTTAAAATAGAAATTTCATTATCAAAAACTGGAAACAGGATGTGGATATTACATTATAAGATATATTTTTGAAATAATTTCAACCAACGTAGTTACAAAATTTCACATAGGTAGATTTTATTATAACCTTTTTTATCTTCTCATTATATAGAAAATACATGTTAAATATACATTCATTTATATTTTCAGTGTTTTTATGACTCCCTTGCTTACAAAAAAAGAAGATTTACATCATTTTAAATAAATATGGGTATAATATTTTGTATGTTTGATTCAATTTTAATTTTTAATATGGATTTTAAAGTTTATTTTCAAAGGGTATTCTTTCTATAATTTGAATAAAGTTTTTATGTAAATACTTTGTATTGGTCATAGTGTTATTATTATATTGTTATAGTTTTTTTCACTCAATCTATTTATGGGTCACTAGTTTCATGTAATATTTTATAAAAATATTAGTTTCAATATTTTTTATTTAATAGCTGACATTGAACAACATTTTCAACATCGGTTATTATTTTGACATTGAAAATCTATCATCTATCAATAAAATTAAGGTGTTTTTAATGTTGGTATTTTAAAATGATGATAAAAATCATTCTCAAAATCGGTTAAAATAACCTATGTGAAAAAAGTATTTATAGTGTTACTTTTTGAGGAATTTTTTTAAACCGATATTAGACATTAAAATAAAATTATTTAAAACCCCCTTTCTACATAGTGTGTGATACATGAAAAACTAAACCACAACGAACTGTAAAACAGTATATAACTATTAAAATATATCTATAAAATTGATAGGTAAACATAGATATAAATTAATTATGAAATATATGTATAAATAAAAATAAAGGTTCATATTAATGATTAGGTGTTGATAAATTAAATTAATATAGCAAAATAACTAATAAAACTTATTTATAATTAAAAATATAAACTTTTTCAAAAATTAAATTTTTATATTTTTTCAAGGAAAAAAAATAATATATTGATAAAATATATTGGTGAAATGAATAATATATTAACACCTGTTTTATTATTAATTTATAGGAAATAAGAATAATAATAGTTAATATTTTTTTCAAATGTTGTTTTCTAGTGAAAATTGTTATCATTGTATATTTATGTTTTGATTTTAAAATTATATTATGAAATATTATAATTTTAAATTTATAAAATAAACTTAATTTTTTTATTCATTATTTTAATATTATCTTAATATTAATTTTATGTATTTTTTAGAAATATTTTATTTTTTGGTGAATATTGAAAAATGTATTTTTTACAAAACTCTAACTTTTATGACTTAGTTTTTATATAATAAAGACATATAAGTTTATAAAACATTTTATTTGATCAAAGATTTATTTAAGGACTAATATTATATATTTTTAAAAACCATTATTAATTTATAAAACTTATGTTTAATGTTTTCTGAGCACAAGTAATATTTTCCATTAAAAGAAAATTTTTTGTTTTTTATTTTATTTAAAAATTATTTTGGAATAATTTGGATTTAGATTGAAAATAAATAAATATAAATTTTATTTATTTTATAATAAACTAATTATTATCCTGAAAACTAAATACATTTCTAATTTTTTTCCTGCACATAAGTTTTATGCTTAAAAATACACTTTTTCTAAAAATGGTTCTTTACACATCACATGAGTTAAAAAAACAATTGAGTTTTCTTATACATATAAATTTTATCTTATGAAATGGATTTAATAACAATAATTATAAAGACTAAATTATATAATAATATACATTTTTATGCATTAATAGTAAATTACCTTGTTAAAAACTAATTACTATAATAAAATTTTTAAAGGTAAAAGTAAAAATTCTTAGAGTAAATGACATAAAACATATTTTAAAATGAATGATTGAGGGATTATAAACCTCATATAATCCCCACACCCCCTCCATAAAGATTTATCTTTCATTTTTACATCCCCTTGATATGTGAAACATGAGCTCTATTTATATTAAGATGGAATGCTTAAAAAAATATCATTCTCACCACTAATAAAAGGGGCCTCTAACCACCCCTTCGATACCACTCAAAAATTTGGATTAATATTTAAACTATAACTTTATTCATTCCCATAGAATTATATTTCACCCAATTAATCATATGGTCACAAGATATTATTCTAATACCCCCTTTCTAAGGAGTCCTCTAAGGGAAATCTCAAGTCCTCAACATGAGTAATAATTTTACCAAATTTATTTTATTTTATAATCTGTATTTATTTTTTTAATATATTTTTCTCATTAAATTATAATGAAATCAGTACTTATTATACTTAATTTCATTATAATAATTTAACAAATGTTAACCATCTTTTCCTTTTCTTTAAGGAAAACAAAAACCAATATTCGTGCATGTGTGCAGACTACCTTCTCCACAAAGCGTCATGTTTCATTTTCCACAACCATATTTCATGGATGGTTCTAAGGTTGAGTTTAATAAATAAGTATGATATTTATAAGAAAATAGATTAAAAATGATAAGAACATATAATATATTTCCCTTTTTCTATGGTAAATAAACTCAACAGCCATGCTTATGTGCAGACTACTACCTCCATGGAATGATTGATTTCAATTTTTTCGTCATCGTATTTCAAGTATGGTCATGATAATTAGTTTAATGGATAAATATAATTTTTATGAAATTTTTAAGGTTATTTGAAGACAAATTTTACTACATATTAACAACATGGCCTATAACCAATCGAGGTAAATTCAATCATCTAAAACAACATCCTAAGAGAAAAAATAATAATTTATTCACACTATTTAATATCATAGTTTAGATTATATTATTTAAAATTATTTAAAATTATTTTATATCATGGTAAAAACACTAAATAATTCCATTATTTTTATATTATAATTATATGACAGCCAAATCACTTCATAGTCATCCATTAATTATGTTATGTTCTTATTTTGGTTAGTTTAAGCGCCTACTTGAACAATAATATAAATTTATATCATGGATGACAATGGTAATTTAATTTATTTGAATTTATTATATAAATAAGTAAATAATTATTTTATTTTATTTCTATAATGGTAATATTAATATTAAAATCCTTAGTTAAGATACTAAAATTCGTTCATACAAAATCACTTAAACAAGCTCATTGATGATTTCATATTTATGGATTGTAACTAAAATTCACATAAAATGAAATTTTAAAATTATAAATAATTATAAAACATAAATTTACATACCTTTTATGATACTTTAATTATTAAATTTTAGAAAATAATTAAAAACAACACCACTATTATGAAACTATTTTAAAACAATCCAGATTACCCGCACCTGATATCGATAATAGATAATAAAAACTAATATAAATGTAGATAATATTTAGAAATTAAGTTTTTAAGTGGTCATATATATTAAAATGGTTATTAAATGTTTTATTATGAATTTTATCTATACAGGATGTTATAGTGATTTTTGAGTAAGTATGAATTAACGTATGGGTTTGTACTAACTCAATTTTTTTCATTGCATCTCAAACTTTCTTATTAAAGATCTATTGTTTCAAGATTTATTAATTAAAAATAATTAATAATTGGTATTATATTTTCTCTTTACTTTATGTGATTTTAAAATGTTTCATATAACCTTATTATCAAGTTTTTCTAACCTCAATGATTATGTAACTTGTATGGGCTTATTGTCTAAAATTTCATACCTTGGGACATAATTATTATTATGTACTATGTTTTATTTTTAATGGTGGTATAACTTTAATATTTTTTATCGTTATCCTATAATTATTCATATTATTTAATGTTTCATTTGAAATCATAACCCTTAAAGGGTTTTTATTCAAAAAAAATTAATGTTGTAAGGGGTTGTTTGTCTCAAGTTTAATTTCCTAAGACATAATTCTTATTATACACCACATTTTATTTACAATGGTGTTTATAATTCCTATTTAATATTTTGTACTGTGTTCCTCTAATCATGATATTTAATTTTTCATTTGAAGTCATATCCTTTTAGGGGGTTTTATTCAAAATTTTCCAAATATATAAGTGTTATTTGTTTCTATTTGCAATTCCATGAGAAATATTTGATATTTCACACAATATTTTCTTTATATGGTTTATTTAATGACATATTTAATTCAATTAAGATAAATATCATTCATTTAATCATATTTTCACTTGATTTTACTCCCCTCCATTTCTTTTGATTCTTATATTACCATTTTCATAAGGGTTTTTGTATCTTAATTTTTCTTCATTGAGATATAATCCATACTCACCACTTTTTTAATCTTTGTGGTATATGAATAGGAAATTAATTATACTATAAATAATCTTATACTATTTTATTTTATGGTATTAAAATCATGGAAATATATTACTTCCTTTTTCATTCCAAATCATCTTCTATTGGAGGAATAATTTTTTTCCAATGCATTTCCTTTGAGAAAACTAAATATTTCATTCCTTTGATAAAAGGGTGCTCATCTAGATTCCATATGTTGATTTATTGGGGAAATAATTAACTTACCTGTATAACTATACTTTCTATACAGTATTAGTTTATAAGATGCATACATAGAAATCTATTCCATTTTTCAATTGGAAAAATATTGACAATCTATATACTTTTTACTTCAATATGGATATTTATTGATTATTAAGGAATGTTGGTTATTTATTGTATATTTTATTATTTTGTTCATATGATAAATTCATTATACATGATTAGTGAATGGTAAGCCCAGTAAAGATAACCCTTTGACGCATCGATCGGTCTCATGAGACAAACTATCATGGGTATTTTGGTGTATGCCTACCCATAACAAAATATTTCCTAGACACATAGCCTTGATGATAGGATTATGATGTCTATGATCATGATGTATTGTCTTAGGGTATATAATTATCTATCTAAAATTTTAAATTTCATCTATAAGTAACAATTAAGTATTATCCTTGAATTTATTTATTGGTATGTCAATCATGGATTTGTTATTATCGCAAATTCATTTGATTATATATTCCTGGCATATTATTTATACTCATCTTATTCCCACTTATGATCTTTAATTATTATCTCTTATGTTTACCCTTACTAAGAATTTTAAATCACCATTTTTATTATTTCCATTTCTTTAGGTTATTAATAAATGTTTTAAAAATGATACATAAAATAGAATAAATTATGTGGATAATTTTTTGGAGATGTTGAAGACTCATTATAGATTAAGTAGTTTATTACGCAGAAGAAAATAGAGTTCATTTTATGAAATATACATAGGATCTATTAGTTATTTTTTTCAAACTCCCTAAAAATATAAAACTATAATGTCCTTTAAATACATGAAAATAAATTTTTACATGTTATTATAATTATTTATCGTTAGAATTAGGTCGCTTCTATCCATTTCAAATTTGGTATGTTAAGAATGTGTTTGTTCACATAGAATTTTAGGAGTGTGAGTCTGGGGCACCATATATATACTCTAACCATTTTATTTGATTTCCATAAAATCATAAATTGATACTCTTTTTTGTTTATTAGCAATTAGTATAAACTAGATTATTTTTTAAAGTTTTTACATAGGTTTATTAGTGAAATACCACTAGCCTTATTATTATCATGCCCTATATAAACCCTATGTGTTTCTCTGGACCATGTTTTATCTGACACAAGTAAAGGTAAGGATCCACTATGGGGTGTTGGTTACTTTTGATATCCTAGACTATGGTTTGGAATATATGACATTAAGGGATTCGATACTCATTTCAAACAAATATGGTTATTTTCCATTTTTATTTTGGATTTGTTTTATAATAATCTAGTGTATCTCACCTCATTGGTTTCTCATTTCATCTTTTCTCTTATTTTAAATCTTTGGGATTATGTATATACTTGATTCCTAATATGGTGATGTTTAAATATTATTTTGATTTATTTTTATATTGTGGTCTTAATATGATATTTTATTTATATAATACCTTGTTTGGTTCTTATTACATTTCATTAATAGATTATTAGAATCTCAAATTACTAAAATATGGAAAGGTCATGTAGGGTTCTCATGAAATTCCTTTTTCATAATTTTATTTTTGGGAAAAAAATGTTCCCAATGGTTTTTTATTGATACTTAGGAACTAGTTTTCATGCCATTGAGATTAAAAATTACATTTGGGCCTTATAATGCCCCAACTTGGGCACTATGAAGGGGTTTTCCTTGGTTGGTTCATGAAAAAATGGAATCAAATTCTAGTTTTAGTTATTTTATTTTATGAATTAATTGGTAGGAATTATATAGGATTTTTAAAAATCAAGAGGCAAGTAATGGGTTAGTATCTAGACAATACTCCTTATAATTAGCCTTCATTTTCCAAGGGTTTTTAGGGATTTTAATTTTTGGACTTTGGATTTACTTATCACTTATTTAAGACTGAATTTTAGCATGATAAGATGTTTTAGAAGTATCTAAAAAGTTTCATGTTCAAGGTATATAATATAGAGACTTTTCACCCAGGCCGTAAAACTTAGAAAATGGGATGTTTTGTTTTATTTTCTTTTGTTGTGGTTTTAGATTCTTTACATTTCCTTTTATTAAAATTTTAGGAGATTATTTTAATTATTTTCATAGTTTTAATTTCATTTTATGTTGATTGATTAGTTTTATTTATTTTTTATATTATGTCATTCCACAAATAAGAGTCCCTAAAACCCTATAAAATGAGATATAGCTTAATTTTTACTATAAAATCCTCCCATCGAACCAAATTTTATTGATATCATGGTTTGTACCATATGATCCACAGACTGAGAATCTAATCCTAATATAGTATTGGCTGGCTAAGTGGGTCTTGGTCTAACCATATATAAAGATAAATTCCATGAGTTTAGTCACCAAAATCCCTCATAATTACAAGAAAGTAATGATCTTAAAAGGACTAAGGGAAAATAGAGAATATAAAAACGATAATAAAATTTCAGGAAACTCTTAATCCTATAAAAGTGAAATGTGTTGCATTTATGATCAAGGGATTTATTCAGAAGTGGTGGGGTTCTATCTTTTCTGATAAAATGCATAAGAATTTATCTTGGAATGATTTCATGGTTATATTCACTCAATGGTATTACCCTTATACAATGGAACTTGTAAATTCAAGGGATATTGACTTCATATAAAAGGGTAACCCAATAATAATTGAGTATGTGAACCACTTCACTAATCTTGTTCACTTTTAACTAGAGTCAATATTTAATTATAATTTAAAGGATTGTTTGTTTTAAATCAGTTCTTAGATGAATATTCAATATTAGGTGATTGTTTTGAACCTAACCACATATGATGAGGTGATTTATCAAGTTCTTATGGTGGAGGTAGACAAAGATAGATTGAAGGGAATGACTAATTCTCTTCTCATGACAAGTGGAAGTAAATAAGGCTCCTCTTAAAAGAAAATTAAGTGAGATGAGTTTATAAATGGGAGCGTAAGTGGATCATGATGTCAAACTCAATGGGACTCATGCATGACCATTGGAAGTAAGACTCTATTATTTCAATGATATATAAAGTTGGGTCATGTGAAACCAATGTGTCAAAAGGAACCAAATTCTTTCTGTACATATGTTCAGATTGACTACCTCAAAAGATTTTTTAGAGACAACCCTTCTCATAGGAGTATTATAGGATCCTCATATCCTAAGGGATATCAAGACTAATTTTATGCCTATAAAATAATGGGGTCTCAACCTTTGGTGTGAAAGGGAAGAGGTGTACCATCTTTTTGGTATATCTATTTGAGTATTAAACATCATACCACCAAAATAAATTAGGCTCACTAAGAAACAAGAAAGTTTCATGTTGTTGATAAAATTCTCATAGAATATGAAATTAGACCTTATATGGTGAGAGGTATGGTAATTATTACATCATCTATCGATATTGATTTATTTTATATAGGTTTCACTAACTCGTTTATATGTGATAATATTGTATATTTTTAGAATATTTCATTTTATTCTATTCCATATATAATATAAATATTAACCCATATTGGTAATAATAATAAAGGTTTATAATTTATTTATTTACCTATTTACATATATAAAGTTTATATGACTTGGGACTTCCCCATTCTTGATATAGATATTTAGTATATTATTCTTGGGGAAAATAGGATAGTCACTTTTACCACCTTTATTGACTATTATCACTGAAGAGTTTTTGTCACTTATATTGAATGGAGATTTTATGCATTTCAATGGTACTGGGACTCGAGATCCTTCCATGATAGACCCCCTCTTCCTAAAGTTCTTAAGTAAGAGATCCAAATATTCTCTTTCTTGATTGAGGCTACTAAACTAATTTTGAGAAGAGAAATCCACTAATTATTTAGGAATTTTTTGAAGTGTTTCTAGAGGTATTCTATAAGTTTCCTCAAAAATAGCAATTCAAATTTTCAATTGATATAGTGCTAAGGAAATAACCTATATCATTTCGATCGTATAGTATGGAACCTAAAAAACGGATAGATCTGAACACTCAACTAGAAAACCATCAAGGTAAGGGATTTATTCATCCTATAGTTTTATAATGGTTTACTCTTATACTATTTTTTAAAAATTAATATGGGTATTTATGTTTTTACATTGACTATAGAAATATAAAATGGGTAAATATCAAAAATAATTATCCTTTACCTTGTATAAATGGCCACTTATCAACTAAAAGTGGATAGGTGGTTCTTAAATATTGACCTTTAGTCAGGGTACTGCCATCTCAGGGTGAAAGAGTTTAACATACCCAAGATAGATTTTATAAGAATATATGGTCATTTTGATTATCTTTTATTCTATTTGAATTAATCAATGCTCATGTGATATTCATGGACCTTATTAATTGGAAATTTAGTTGATACCTTGGATACTTTTTCATGGTGTTAATTAAAGGTTGGGGCCGAAGCCTCATTTTTTATTATTAAAGCAAAGTAAAGACCTCTTTAACTGGGTAGAGGGAGACCCATTACATAGTCCAAAGGCCCAGTGGGCATTTAGCCCATTACATGACCCGTAGGCCCAATTTTTTGGCCCAAATCCCATTCTGTGAATAGTACTGCTATAGTACCTGCATTGCTACAGTGCTGCACAGTACCCGCTGCTACAGTGCTCTGCCACCGCTATAGTGACCTACCGCCGCTACAGTGCCCGTCGTTGCTACAGTTCCGCCGCTGCTACAGTACGCTATAGTGCTGCTACAGTAACCTACGCCCAATGGGTTTTGAACCCCCATTTTTCATGTAGATTTAAGGGGTGCTTACCACTAAGACAAACCCCAACTATAAAGTATGGATTCTGGATTCGAAAGGTAATTTTTTGTGACATGTTTTATATAAAAATGTAATTTCATTCAGTCTTGATAAGGTGTGGTTTATTATATCTTGTGAATAACCAAATAATTTCATTGAGGTGTGTAGTTTCTTTTTCCTAATGGATTACTATCAAAAAATACTGAAGAATTTATCTAATATATTATCTACTTTGACTGCTCTAACACATAACAGGGTTAAATTTCTATGGAACCCAAAATTTTAAGCTTCCTTTGATGATTTTAATCAATGGTTGACATCATATCCATTTCTAATTTTACCTAAATCTTGTAAAGGCAATTTGGTGTACTATGATGACTTTGGTTATAGGGTTGGGGTGTGTGATCATGGAGGATGATCACATTATGGCATATGGCTCTCACAAACTCCACCCAACTAAGAAGAACTAAGTAAAACATGACCATGAGTTGTAAATGATCATAAATTCTCTCAATTTTTGGCAGTACATCCACTTCAGTGAGAATTTTATGATATATACTGATCATAAAATCTTGAGTTGTATTTTCAGTGAGAATTTTATGATATATACTGATCATAAAATCTTGAGTTGTATTTTTAAAAAAAGTATATAGATATTACGTATAGATGATGGGTAAATCATCTATAAGAATTTTATTTCAACATCACCTAAACATTGGGAAACATTGATGTTCTTTTTAACTATTTTCATGATAAGTTATATTTTCTAGCCTTGAAGGAATCTAGTGATGAGTGGAACTTTATGTGGCTCTTTATTGAGATGAACATAGAGTTGAAGAAAGAAAGAAAGATTAATTTTTTAGAGTATTCAAATTACCCCTATCTTATTTAAATTATTCATCAAGAGATACCAAGGTATGAAGAATGTAATTGTATTTGGAGAACTATATATGTTGGAGAGACCAATAATGTTTTTTCACTATCTTTCATGGGAACCATTTATTTTAGAAAATGTTATGTTGTCCCTTGTATCGTGAGGCAACCAGGGATGAAAGACTATCACTATTTTCAGTGGACACTTCACCCATGCACTACTAAAATTTATTATCACATGAAAAACAAGTATGTTAGTCTTGTAATGAGGTGTGATATCATAGTTCTTATGTTGAGATGATATGCCTTTCAATAGGTGAAGGCGTAGCATCAGAATCCCTCGGGTACACTTCATCCCCTACTTATTCCCACCTAAAGATGGGACAATATATCCATGGATTTTATCATTTGATGCCTCACACCCTTCATAGGTAGAATAATACTTAGGTAGTTACTGATCATAAGACCAAATTATACCACTTCACACTGAACAAAGATAGCACTAAGTTGGTTGAGTTGGGGAAGGTGTATGTGTATGAGATTAAGAGGCTATATAGGGTGACTTTGGTGATCATTTCTGATAAAGAGCTTTAACTCCCATCACAATTATAGAAGGTCCCAAAAGAGTATATGAGATCTTAGGTGAAGTTAATCATGGAATACCATCTAAAAATGAAAAATAATACATAATGAAAATTCCAAATTTTAGAATACATGCTTTGTTCTTATGTGTTAAACATTATAGGGTCATGGGATAACCATGTGTCATTTATTGAGTTTTCTTATAGAAAAAACTAGAAATTATCTATTATATGGGTCCCTTAGAATCAATATATCCTCAGCCATGCTAGTCTCTACCCTGCTAGACTAAGTTTTATGAAAACTCTTTGGTGGAACTGAGTATTTTTCATGAGATGAAAAAAATGATTCAATTTATTCAAAAATGAATGGTGGTTTCTCTGAGTCTCTATAAGTCATATATTGATCATTATTATATACCCTTAGAGTTTTTATGGGTGAATGGGTATTTTATATGGATTCATCTCATTTGGGTCACTGATTCCTTAGAATATAGTGTAAGCTAATGTTAATGTATGTAGGGCCTTTTGAAATCTCAGAGATAATCAGGAAGGTTGCATATCAATTAGAATTTTCTCTTCCTATAACTTTGATCCAAAAAAATTCATGCATCTTAATTATTGATATATAATTTAGATCCCTCACATGTTCTAAATTAATAAGAGTTGGTACTATAAGTAAATGTATTTGTGTTCCGGAAAGCAATAAATATTATTGATTCTTAAAATAAGGTTATGTGAGGAAAGTCAATTCTCTTAGTTCTGGTTGTATGGAAGCACAAAGTGGATGTGAATAAAACAAGGGAGTAGGAATCATATATGACCAAACAAAGGAATTATCTCTTCTAAGGTGAACCATATTCATAGTGAATTTTTGGTGGATAAAAGGTGATATTCTCAAGGGAACTGTAACATCCATGATTTTGTTTTTACTTGTTAAATTTTATTATTTTTTAGTCTTAAGTTTGGAGTTGAGTTCAAGTCAAATTTTAAAAAAATTATAGGTATTTTATAGTGATTCAATTAGTTTTATGTATAGAATTCATGATGTAGCCTCCCTCTAACCAACACTCTCTCGCATGGATAGATCAAGTTGGTTAATGGACCCCAATCGTGCCTCCTCATATGTTAGCGGCTACCGACTAGCAGTGGGGGTGTAGATAACATAGTGGGAATACTATACCCCCTAGTATAGAGTTATAATATAGTGGAAATAAATAAATAGTATTGTAATAAAAATATCAAAAAATAGTGCATCATAGTGGATAAACCAAACAATAAATGTAAACTGAATAATCCAATAATAATAAAATTATAATTTAATGATAGGCTGCAATGTATCTAAATGTCAATACTTAATTTAATGTAGATAAAATACCTTTCAGAAACAATTAAACCCAAAATAACACAGTCTCAAACCCCATGTTAATTCCATCTCCAAGCTTCAACCCATCTAGAAAGAAAAAATCGACAACAAGGTCCCTTTCCATTTCCCAAACCTACATCCATGTAATCTACCCAGGTATCAAATAGTCATACAAATAGGGTGTGAGTAAAACTAATTAGATCAACACCACCGTGTCTAAAAAAACAGTCTAATAATAAGTTCATGCAATGAATTAATAATCAAGAGTATTAATTAATCAATTAATACTATACAAAAATCAACCTACTTTGACACCACATCATAATATCTCTAAGTACATATCACAATTATTCCAACCATAACTACAATTCTATGGAATAATCACATAACCAATTCAAGAGCTATAAACATTACAGTATCACTATAAAAATCCCTTTATATAATAATTTCTACATAATCAAGAAAATCCTTTTATATAATTATTTCAGCATCACCAAGCATAGCTGTTTATATTAGCATTATAGAATCACCAAGAAAATCCCTTTTTAAGAATTTCAACATCAGTGGGCATATTTATTATATAATTATTTTATCATAAATCACAACACAAGTCATAACAGTCAAAATAACACAACATAAAATTATAATCCACAATGGTTAATTTAACCAACTACCATTTGTTTTTCAATTACCCATTCATTTAATAAATTATATATTAATTTATTTCCATGATATTTTTCACACCCATTTTATATCAAATTATCACTAGTCCTTCAATAATCAAGGATGCTAATTTACAAGGTGAATCTATCACAATCAATCACTTGAGGTCTCATGTCATGCTAAAACTTATCATTAATCCATTAGATAATTATTTATTATTCAATGGTAGACTCACCCTACGAGTAGCCACAAGCTAGGTCTCAAAACCATTGGGTCCAAATAGATGCAAGGAGTAGTCTAAATGCATGATTATCACCACCCATTATTCTATTTTTTAATGCAAAAATTTTTTTGTTGCAATTGTATGATATTTCACATACTTAAAGAAATAGAAATAGACCATAGGGAATTATTCAAGGTCACCTACCTTTATCCATCGATTTTAGAAACACTCTTAATTGGGAACTCCAATGTGGAATGGAGGTGAAGGTGATCACAAGAAGAAACCTAGATCACATAAGATCAACACCTAGTTTAACATTGGTCAAGATATTACACATCAATAATTGAGAAATAGTGGATGAAAGGGGAAATACAAATAGAAACAACTCACTAGGGATTAAATGCTTGATCGAGATGTCTGGAAGGGAAATAATTCCTCCAAAATCGCATGTATTTTCCATGGGGTTAAAGAGAGGGAGATTCTTTATGAATGAGAAATAAACATATGCATAGCATTGTTTTAAATCATTACTCCCAAGTGATTCATAACATAAAACCCTTTAATGATGTGAATTTATATATTTCCAAGATATTCCAAAAAAACACATCTCCTTAGGTTAAAATAACCTCGATCAACCATTTAATGATGTGAGCTAGTTTCATATCATGTAACACTTTCACAAGATAAAATAGTTCATGAAATCTTCCTAAGAACACATTCATGTTGTGTAAATTATTCACAACATGAAAGAGTCTAACAACTAACTTGTATCCCAACTTTAATAGAAAAATAAAAAACCAACTAATAAGCCTTCTAAACCCTATATAACCTTTGTAATCCCTTGACATACTTATACCTAGAATCCATTAATAAAAATAGACATACATCTACAAGTTTAGGTCATTTTCCCTAGTAAAAGCTCTATATCCCTAAAAAGGATACTTGACCACCAGGGTTTAAAGAAGAAGGAAAGTCCAACTAAAATAGGTTCAACCAATACTCATTGAGGGATGTTCCTAAAAAAGATATGATCTTCAAAACTCCCCACCATATAATAGCACATACCCAATATGATATAAGAATTAATGTGGGGTCTCAGTGAAAAAATCTATATACTGTGATCAAATAAAAAATTACCTCTCAAAGGTATTCTCTTGAACACATCTATGATTCTACTGTACTTGAACTCAATATATAGTCCTTCCCTAGAAATACCTCTCACTATGGTCTATAAAATGTATTAAATACTCCTTAAAGGATGCATCTATAATAATATTGATGTCGTCTTCATCTACCACATGATAAGGGTCAGAATGATATCTCCCAAGTTGTGACATTTGAAACACATTGTTCATATGATTATAGCACTGTGGAAGGTCCAATTGGTATGCCACTGGACCGACCCTTTACACTATCTTGAACATCCCAAAAAACATGAAAAGTATCTTTCCATATTTCTTAATACAATGTTTCCCTAACCTTGGTGACACCCGAAGAAGAACACAATGAGCAACCTCAAACTTTATATGTCATCAATAATAGTTAGCATAATATTTATGGCTACTCTATGCAGTCACAAACCACCTCCTAGTCAAATGAAAATTCTTAAACATCTTATTATGAGACTTGGTAAAAAACACTAATTCACCTTCCCCTAATCCAATAAATAGTATAATGGTGTGTCCTTCTATATAAATCCTTTAAAGGTTCTATTTACATCGATGTTTGGAATTTTTTTATAAATGAACTCCATAAGTGCAAAATGTTGACCCCATGAACCACAAAAATCCAAAAAAAAGGCTCGTAACATATCCTCTAAATAAGAATAGTTCGTTCTTATTATCCATCAGTCTATGTATGGTAGGTTGTGATAGGAAGAACCTACAATATCAGAGCCTTATGAAGACCCTTCTATTACCGATATGTGAAACAACAATCCTTATCAGAAATGATAATCCTCAGATCACCATGAATTCAAAATATCTCTCACACATAAAGACTACCTAGATCATCAATAGTGACGTTATCCCTGATGAGAAATAATTGGGATACCTTCATCAGTCAATCTATGATCACCCATAATAAATCATTCTTGTAAGGGGTCCTAGTTAATCCCTTTAAAAAATCCATAGTGTCATCATTATGTTTCTATTTTTGAATGGGAGGAGGATACAACAGCCTAGCATACCTCAGATGCTCATCCTTCATTTGATGATAGGTGAAACAACTCAACACAAAGTGTTCTACCTCCTTCTTCATTCTTAGACACTAGTAACTTCTATGAAGATCATGATACATATTTTTTAAACATGGATGTACTACCCATCTAGAATCATGAAACTATCTACCTAACTCCTTATGTAAGATCGTAGGAACCCATACTTGTCTATAGAAAAAAACAACATTACTGCTTCTAAGAGACCATCATGATGGTGGATCCCTAGCATATAATATGTACCTAAAAGCTAATACCACATGATCCCATAACTACTCTATCTTGATCTTGTCAAGAATCACTAGTATAATCAATGTCGAAGTTAGAGCTACTCATCCCTGGGACACCTTAATATCAAGATGCATGTCTTCAAAGAGTTACATCATCTACAACTCATCATAAGACTCATGCAGTTCCTCCATCTATGTCATATATCATAATGCGTCATCAATGAAATTTCCCTAACCCAGTGTATAATCCAACTCAATGTTAAAATGCTGAAGATACTTGACCCACCTTCTCTACTAAACATTTAGGTCTTAGTAAGAAAATATGTACCTAAGGATATTATAGTCCATGTACACAAAAAACATCTCACACAAAAGATAGTGTCCAAAGAATCTCAGGGAATATACCACCATATCTAACTCCATATCTTGATTAGGATAATTACTCTCATGTAGTCTTATCTTTCTGAATATATAAGAAAGTACAAGGTCCTCCTATAATAGAATTTCTTCAAGCACAACTCTGGATATGTCATATTTAATTGTATATGCCTTACCTATCATAGGTAAGGTGAGGGTCGGTTTTGAGGTTATTCTTCCCTTAAACTATTGAAAATCTATCTCATAAGCATCTGACCAAAAAAACTTCACCTCTTTCTTAGTAAGCCCAGACATTTTAACAACCTGAACTTTTTGAATGATTATTGTTTCCTGAAATTGTGTGTTATATTATTCACTAAAAATCCATGATTTTTTATGAAGTGAAGGGAAATGTGAAAATATGGATTCAATAAATATATGAAATTTGGTAAATTATAACCATTGGAAAATATGACTATGGGGAACTATACTCTTGATATTAATTTTAACTTTTTCATTATAGTATATAAGTAAAATTTTACGAAAGGATAATTAATGCAGAAAGGAGGAACGATAGCCTCAACCAATCGATTTATGTCGTACGAATCCCATTTATCATAAATTGGGAGGTAGGTATAATCACTCATCTTATCTCTTCACTAATCCCAATTTGAGCTTCAACAAGTGAAGCTTAAACAAAATCTCCTTCAGAAGAAGTTCAAGTTAGTAGAAATTACCACTCGAGTTATGTTATCTAAGTCACCCCATAAATATATCACCATTACACACCATAACCTTAAGTTGTATATGGGTGTTATAAAGGGTTATGTTTTGAGGTCTTAGTTACTTAATGTGTATTTATTTTGTATAAATAAAATTTTTATTCCATCAATTCTGTTTTTTAGAATAGTTTTTCATAAAAATATGATGAATTGGATAAATTTACTTTTTTGGATAGAAATTGTACATTTTAAAAAAGATATAATTATTATAATAAAATATTTTATTATTAATAATTTTTATTTTAATAAAATAGTATGATTGAAACACTCCTATTTAAATAAAAATTTTAAAATAATTTTTTTCAAGTGTTATAAATTTAACTATGCATTTTTTATCCATTATTGTTTCTAATAAATAAAGATTTTTATTTTTAAAAGTTTAAATTACCATAATTAGATAATTTTTATTATAAAATAAATATCATTTTTTAAATTAGAACATTTATATTAGGTTTGGGTGAATTATGAGAATTTTCTAAAATACTTTAGTTTTTTATGAATTGTAAAAACACGGTTTTGGTTTTTCTATAAGTTTAATGACTTCATAATTATTTTATAATGATGTAATAAGTAATATAAAATGTTTTTAAACTATTTTGGATTATGATAACATAATAGGTGTCTCAATTTTCCAATAACATGGGCACGCCCATGGTTTTTTCATTTACAACTACCTGTGTCCAAGGAAATTAATAAACAAATCCTCCTCTTTGGCTAAAAATACCCAACCATTTTTCTATTTAATTTAACTCCCAATTATTCCTCCATAAATATCTGATAATTTTACCTCCCAAGGAGTCCTCCCAAGGTTTCCTCAAGCCCCCAAGGTCCCAGTCCTCATGTCTTAGGATCAACTCTTCATGGTAAGGGAAATCTTAACTTCCCTTTTCCTTTCAAGTTCCCTTTTTATATCATTTGTCTTTAAAATGTACAATATATGTTCTTCTACCCATTTTATTAACTCTATTTAATCTATTACTATTATTTTATGAGTGAGATACCCTTTACCCTTCTCTTTTTACTATTTTCTAAAACCACGTTTTATACCCATTATGCTACAGAATTTTCTTCTCAAAATTTATCTCTTTTTCTCAAGAAATTCACTAAATTTCTTTTTTAAATGCCCAAAAATATTTATTTTTTATCTTTATTAACCTATATTTTAGAATGATATATTTTTTTATGGGGTTAACATACATGAAACCCACCTTTATTTTTTGTCGGTTAATATTGACACAGAGATCCTATCTTTAAGCACTTTTTTAAAATGCCATAATTTTTATATGAAACCTATTTCTTTTAATATCCATGGGTTAATTATGAAATTATTTATTGTGATATATTTGGATAAAATTAATTAATACATATTAAGGATTCACTTTGATAGCACTCTAATAAATTGGGTAAAGAATTTAATCTCTATAGATAACATGTTTTACAATACCTTGGGGAATAGCCTTAGTAATTTTTACAACACCTTGGTGACAAACCTTGATGATATGATTATGATTGTATCATTTAAATGTTTTATCCACATTTCCATGTCATGATTCATTCTATTTTTATTATTATATTCCTATTTTTATCTTTTCACGTGTCTTTATGATATTCCTCATGTTCTTATCAATATTTCTCATGATCACATGTAAATCATTTCTCTTATTTTCCCTTACTAGGACTTATAATCACTCTTTACTTTTATGTATGTCCCTATATTTCGATATATAGTAAAATTACTTAGGATAAACCATGAAGAATATTTTCATGTTGTTTAGAATAATTTTGTATGTTTTCATGTATTATCTACCATATTTATAAGAATATAACTTTAAAAGATCCTCTATTTTGTTTAATTTAATGAAAATTTTATAAAATAAAAATAAGGTATTCCATATCTGGTATTAAAATAAGATTTAGTTATTTTTGGAAATTAGGATTTGAAATATTTAGGAAGAACCATATAGAAAAGTTAAAATATAGGAAAAATCATGTTATTTTTGTAAATTATTAAGTAAGTGGTTTCCAATAAAATAAATCTTTGTCCAGATATGAACAAGTGGATGTAGTTCTAGCACAGATGTACCTGGGGGTAAAAACTCAAATATGGTGATTCGAGACTAACTTGACATAACCCGATACATGAAAACAAGCCTTACTACACAACTAATTTGACACTCCCATGGGATATGTTTGGTTAATCACAAGATTTTTATGAACCATTATAAAGGATTTATAGAATATGTAATTTTTTTAATGAATAACATACATAAGAATTATGTTTTAAGAGATAAAATTCTTTTAAAGTTATAATATTATTAAAAGAAACTCATTTCTCACTACAGTTTTCCTCTTTCAAAAAATTGTGGGAAATATGAGGAACTATTTAAATGGTGAGAACAATGGAACATGTGTTTATGGTCCTCCTATAGAATTTGGAATAGAAAAATTCATGAGAATTATCAATAAATGGACTCTAGTTATGACCAATAACTTGAATCAATCTAAGAGACTAGATTCACCTTGAAGGGAAGAACTTCCCATTGAGTCCTTTATGCATCAATGACCACCTTCTTTTCAGTGGATCTACCAACCCATTGATTTTTGAACAATGGATAAGATCTATAGAAAAGATATTTTATATTCTCCTTTTTTCAAAATAATAGAAATTCACCCTAGCTATTTAGCTCTTAGAGGGAGAAAATGATCAGTGGTGGACACTGGTTAAAAACATGATGCCAAGAAAGGAAATTAAAGATATAGAGTAGGAAGAGTTCAAGGTAACCATTTTCCAAAAAAAATCCCATGTTCTATGTGAATGAAAATGGAGAAGTAATTCTTAGAGCTGAAGTACAAGTAGAATGAATCTTTGGGAATCTATGTGATGAACTTTAAAAGTATTTCTCTCTACACCTATATCTTTGTCATGGACCCTAATGGAAAGGTTGATATATTCTTCAGTGGAAAAATACAAAATCTATGAAAGAATCTAGCCAATCATAACTATGATTGCTTTGAGAAGATAGTGAGAAGTGCTATGAAGGTTGAACTAATGTTTGGTGAGATGCAATGGTCTTAAAAATCAAATAAAAAAGAAGAGGTCTTTGGAGCCAAACTTGGGAAGGAACATTGATCATGGAAGAGGGGGAAAGAAAGTGAAACTTCCCACATGCAAAAAATGTGGGAAGAATCAATTAATGGAACTGCTTTCTTGGGAGTGGAAAATGTTATAAGTTTGGAAGATATGGAAACATTTCTCAAAACTATCATAGTGAGCTGAATCCACAACTTCTTAAAACTATTGACAAAGGGAATATGGTGTAGGACTAATATTAATTCTAATGCTTTAGGTGTGGATAGTTTAGGCACTTTACTAATCACTATCCAAATATAAATATAGTGGAGGGGAATCACCATCAACCTTAGAATAGTCTAAGGGAGAAATTAGTGTTTTTATATCAATACGGATGAAGTTTAATCTCCAAATGATGTGGGTGTAGTTACTCTCATTGTTCTCTCAAAGCTAGCAAGTACTTTGTTTAATTTAAGTTCTATGAATTCCTTTATATCCTATAAGTTTTCAATGAATATAAAATCAATCCCAGAACTTCTAGACATATAAATATCAGACAATACTCATAGAGATGTTATAAAATAATCAAAAGTGTAGATAAACTCTAGTATTTATTTTTGTAAGAATAATATCATCATAAATCTAGTAGTGATTCCCATGCTGGAATTCAACATTATACTAGGGATAGACTGTCTATCAAAGTATAATACTAAGATCAAATTCATAAGCAAGGAAATATCATTAGTCTTGAATGGAAAACCTAAAAAAATCAAATGAGAGATATCCAGGCCTGAGCTTTGTCTACAAGAACCTACCATAGCCTTATTTATGGAAATTATTGGTGAAGATGAAGAAGAAAATGAAAGTATGAAAATAGAAAATGTCCCCATCGTTCAAGAATGCATTTATATATTTCATGAGGAGTTACCTAAACCTCCCCTACAAAAAGAGGTATAGTTATACATTGAGCTCATTCCTGGTTCCAAGCTCATTTCAAAGACCTGATATAGAATGGAAAATATGGAGATGGAGGAATTAAAGAAACAACTCCATGATCTTTTGGTGAATGCTTTTATCTGACCAAGTGTGTCTCCTTGGGAAGAACCTATTCACTTTTTGAAGAAAATGGATGGATCAATGCATCTATGCATTGATTATAGAGAACTTAATGGAATCATAATAAATAATAAGTACCATTATCCAAGGATTGATGATTTATTAGACAAGTTATGTGGGGATCAATTCTTATCCAATATTGATATTTGATCTAGTAATCATCAATTGAGGGTGAAGAAAGAATATATTCCAAAGACTGTCTTTCAATCAATATATAGAAATTGTGAGGTTATTATTATTACCTTCAACTTGACTAATGGACCTACTATGTTTGTGTATTTGATGAATAGAGTCTTTAATTAATGCCTCTATAACTTTGTAGAGGTTACTTTTGATGATATTCGGATATATTCTAAAAGTCACGAGGAGAATGAGGATCATATAAGGGGTATATTTCAAACTCTTAAGAAGGAGTGGCTATTTTGAAAGTTTAGGAAATGTGAATTTTGGTTACAACAAGTTGATTTATTGGGGAACATTGTAACCAATGAAGGAATCTCAGTTGACCCTTCCAAGAAAAAGGTGGTGGAGGAGTGGCCTCATTCTAAAATAGTAACTGAGATTCGTAGTTTCCTTGGTTTAGTAGGGTACTATAGGATGCTTTTGAAAAAAAAATCATGACTTTTGAATCCATTAACCAAGTTAACTTGAAAAGGGGACAAGTTCGTATGGACAAAGGAGTATGAATAAATTTTCCAAGAGTTAAATAATATATTGGTTACTACACCAGTGTTAATTAGACCCATTGTTGGAGAAAGATTTATTATTTTTAGTGATAAAACTCTGAAATAGATTTGGTAAATCCTCATGTAAAATGAAAAGGTGAATTCTTAAGCATCTCTATAGTTTAACCCTCGTGAGCAGAATTATCCCACACATGACTAGAATCTAGTTTCAGTTTTTTCTTTGAAGATATGGAGGCATAATATTTATGGGGATAAATTTGATATATCTATATATAGACCACCAAATTTTGAAGTATATTTTCACACTAAATTAATTAAAAATTAGATAGAGTACATGGTTGGAACTTAACAAAGACTATGATTGGTCAATTCATTATCAACCTAGAAGAGCAAAAAAACCACTAATGCATTAAGTAGGAAATACCATGTTGTTCTAGCATTGATGATGATTTAAGGATATCCATTGATTAAAGACCTAGTAAAACTATACATGATAATCATAAGGGAAGGGACATCATAAACCTTATACCAAATGATTTATAAACTATAATTAAAGAGAACATCAATAAATCTTAAAGAGAATATTCTTTGTTATAAAATTAGATAGAGGATATGAAGAATGGGGAGTTTCTTAAGTTAAATATTAATCAAGAAGGTGTACAGAAATTTTGTACAAGGCTATGTTTTTTATCTTCTCCAGAAATAAAGAAGGATCTGATGGATGAAGCTAATTTATCTACATTATCTATATATCCTGGAAGCACAAAAATTTATAGGGACCTTAATGATCATTATTGGTTGGATAACATGAAAAGGGAGATTGTCAACTATACTACAAGGTACCTGGTGTTTAAATAAGTGAAGGCAGAGAAACAAATTCATAAAGGGGTATTATAACCACTACCCATACCAACATGGAAGTGGAAAAATATCACAGTGTACTTTTTCACTGGTCTCCTGAGAACATATGAAGTAAAAAATGAGATGTTGGTTATAGTAGACCATCTCACTAGGACTACCCATTTTATCTCTATCCAATAAGACTTATCTCTTGATCAACGTTCCAATATTTAATTTAAGGAAGTGTTGAGGTTTTATGGAGTTCTAATTTCTATCATTTTTTATAATGATCCAAGGTTCACATCAAAATTCTAGAGAATTCTTCAACATTATTTGGGTACCGAATCGAATTTAAATACAGCCTATCACCCCCAAACTGATGGACAATATAACAGGGATGTTCAAACACTCGATGGCATGCTTAGAACATGATCAATGGAATTTAAAGTTGGATGGTATCAACATCTCCCATTAGTTGAGTTCTCATACAACAATAGCTTCTATTCGAGTATTCAAATGGTAGCTTATAAAGATCTATATAGGAAGTGATGTGGAACACTTACTTGTTGGGAGGAAGTTAGTGAGAGAAAGATTCTTGGGCCAGATCTTATATAAGAGATGATAAAAAGGTTCATTCTATCCAACAACACATTAAGGATGCTCATAGTCAGTAGAAGGTCTATGCTGAAAACCATTAAAGGGACTTGAAGTTTGGTGTTGGTGAAAAAGTGTTCCTCCGAATATTACCTTTGAAGAGAGTCGTAAGGTTTGGAAACAAAGGGAAGCTGATCCCTAGGTATATTGGATTCTATGAAATCCTTTATCCCAAAGGATAAGTGGCCTATCAACTTTCACTTCCTTCAAATTGAGCTCAAGTTCATGATGTATTCCACATATCTCTCTTAATTAAGTACATACCTGAGCCTTCACATGTACTGAATCCTAAGGTGGTATAACTCAAACATGAAATCCTTTATTAGGAGATTCTAGAAGATATTGTGGAATATAGATACAAGGTTCTACGCAACAAGACTACCCACTTTATCAAAGTGTTATAGAGGAACTGAATATATGAACAATGAATGTGGGAACTAGAGAATAAAATGAGGTATAAGTGCCCATATCTATTCTCAACCAAGAGAAAAAGTTGAAATTTTTGGGGATAAAATTTTTTAATGGTGGAAGAATTTAATGACCCAAACTTTTTGAATGATAATTTTTTCCTGAAATTATGTGTTATATTATTCAAAAAAAACATAATTTTTTTATGAAGTGAACATAAAGGGAAATGTGACTATGTGGATTCAACTGTTATATGATCATTGTAAAATTATGACTATTGGATAGTATTACCATTGGGAAATATACTATTGATAATAATTTTAATGTTATCATTAGAGTTTATATGTAAAATTTTTAGAGAAAGGATAATTAATGCATAAAAGAGGAATAATGGCCTCAACCAGTAGAGTTGTGTCATACGAAGACCATTTTTCAAAGAATGGGAGGAAGGTACTGTCACAAGGCATCTCTTTTGACCAAGACCAATCCAAGCTTCAACAAGTGAATCTTGAATGATATCTCCTTTAAGATAAGTTCTAGTTGGGGGAAATTACCATTTGGGAAATGTTAGCTGAGCCGCCCCATGAATCTATCACCATCGCACACCTTACCATTAAGTTGTATGTTGGTATTATAAGGGGTTATGTGTCGATACCTTATTTATTTATATTGTAATCCATTTTTATAAATAAAATTTTAATTCCATCAATTTCGTTCTGAGAATAGTTTTTCTTAAAAATATAATGAATTTGATAAATTAATTTTTTGGATAGAAATTGTACTTTTCAGAAAATATATAATTATTATAATAAACTATGTTTTTATTAATAATGTTTATTTTAATGAAATATTATGATTAAACCACTCTTATTTTAATATAAATGATAAAATAATCTTAATTTTTGTAAGTGTTAAAATTTTCACTATACATTTTCTATCAACTATTATTTTTAATAAATAAAGATATTTATATTTATAAGTTAAAATTATCATATTTAAATAAATATTATTATAAAACAAATATAATTTTTAAAATTATAATGTCTAAATTATGTTAGATTGAATTTATGTGAATTTTCAAAAATAATTTAGTTTACCGAGAATTGTAAAAATACAATTTGGGTTTTTCGATAAGTTTAATGAGTTTATAATTATATCATAATTATGTAATAATTATTATAAAATTATGGTAGACTATTTTTTATTAAAATAACACAATATTTGTACCAATTTTCCAATACCATGGGCAAATACCATGGTCAAGCCCATGCTTTTTCATTTACCACTACCTTGGTGTCCCAAGAAATTAATAAACAAATCCTCCTTTTTTTCTTTGAATACCCACCCATTTATCCATTTTATTTCACTCCCAATTATTCCTCCATAAATATATGATTTTTTTACCTCTTAATTAGTATTCTAAATTTGTATTAAATCCCCCAAGGTCCTCATACTCAAGTTTTAGGATCAACTCTTCAAGGTAAGGGAAATCTCAACATCTCTTTCCCTTTTAAGTTAACTTTTTATGTGGTATATCCTTAAAATTTCAAAACTATGTTCTTTTTAAATTTTATTCTATAATTTTACTATATTAAGAGTATTTTATAATTTTTATAACCTTATACCCTCTCTTTTTTATTATTTTATAAAACCATGTTTCATACCCTTTATCCTACTAAATTTTCTGCTCAAAATTTCTCTTTTTTCTCAAGAAATTAACTTATTTTCTTTCATGAATACCCAAAAATATTTATTCTCCAATTTTATTCACCTATATGTAAAAATATTATCTATTTTATTCTAGTATTAACATACATGAAACTTACATTCTTTTTCATTGGTTAATAATGACACAAAGATCTTTCCTTAAAGCACTTTTTAAAATTCCATTATTTTTATATGAAACACATTTCTTTTATTTTATATATGTTATTTATGAAATTTTTTATTATGATATATATAGCTCAAATTAATTAATTAATTTTAATGATTATTCCATATAGTGCTCCAATTCATTGGCTAAATAATTTAATATGAATAAAAAAATGTGTTTTACAATACATTGGTGAATAACCTTGGTAATTTTTAGGACACCTCGGTGCCAAACCTTTTTTATATTTTTTTTTTAAGGTTGGGGCCAAAGCCTCAATTTTATTATTAAATCAAAGCAAAGTCCTCTTTTAACTGGGTATAGGGAAACCCATTACATAGCCCGAAGGCCCAGTGGGCTTGTAGCCCATTACATAGCCCGTAGGCCCAAATTCTAAGGCCAATTCACATTCTGTGAATAGTAATCTGCTACTACAGTACCGCACAGTATCGCCGCCACTACAGTGCCCTGCCGCTTATGAATGTCTAATTTAAATGTAGTAGCCACATTTATATGTCATTATTCTAGTTATGTTTATTGTTATATGACTATTTTTTCTTTTCTCATTCATTTATGATATTCCTTAAGTTCTTAACAAATTTTCTCAAGATCACATATAAATTGTTTCTCTTGTTTTCTCTTATTGGTCCTTATGCTCACCCTTTCCATTGATTTATGTCCTCATTTTATGAGATTCAGTAAAATTACTTAGGATAAACTATGAATAAGCCTTTCATGGTATTTAGAAGATTTTTTATGTTTTCATGTATTATGTATCGTGTTTCGAAGAAACTAAAATTTAAAAGATCCCATATTTTGTATAATGTAATGAAAAGTTAAGTAAATAGAAAGGAAGGATTCTATATGCATAATTTATGAAATATGGGATAATTCTTGGATAAAACATTGATAATAATCTTCTAAAAACAAAAAACTAAAAATCTTAAATATATTCTTGGGCCACTCCCAAGATACCGTGGTTGTAACCTTCTCTGGGTTCACTAACACTCCATTCTCTGAGATAACAAGACCCAAGAAGTGTACTTTATTAATTCAAAAATTGAATCTGGTTAGATTGACATAAATTTTATGCACTCTCAATGTACTCAAGACAATTTAAAGATATTGGGCATGATCATCTACTGATTGGGAGTATACTAATTTTTCTTTGAAAAAAACCACCACAAACTAGTCTATAAAAGGATGAAATTTCTAATTCATAAAGTCTATAAATACCATTGGTGAATTCATAAAACCAAATAGTATCACTACAAACTTATACAATACATACTTTATCTTAAAAACAATATGAGGTATATATGATGGTCTTAATCTCAACTGATTGTATCTTAATCTCAAAATGATCTTAGAGAAGATATCAGTACCTCTCATCTGATAAAAGAGATTGTTGATGTGTGGAAGGGGATTCTAGTTCTGGACCATAATTTGGTTAAATATCTAATATTATACACACAAGCACAAAGTCCTATCAACCTTATTGGTGAAAAGAACCGGAGAAACCCAAGGTGACATACAAGGCCATATGAAACCGTTATATTCCAAATCTCTAAACTAAAATTTCAACTCCTAAAGCTCTGATACTTTAATACATTAAGGTGTAGTAGAAAGTAAATCTTCTCCCAAAACCAACTCGATCGTGAACTTGATCTCTCGATTAAGTGGTAAGTCATAAAACTTGTAGAAAAAGACAATATAAAAATGGTCTACCACTAGAGTAAAAGTATCGTGCATCATTCCACTATCATCTAGGTCAAGATCTACTATCTTTTCTATGAGACAATCTAATATACACAAAATTGGTCATGCATTATCATCTTGAAGATCCTCCTCATCTTTGTGAAAATATCTACCTCCTTTTTTAGATAAAAAGTTAAATCTCCTCTGCTAATAGTCAATATGAGAATGGTATAGATCTATAAAATCCATACTAATAATCAAGTAGAAACCTATCATTTCAATTAAAAATGGTTCCCAAAATAAATGGTAACCACGAATTTCTAAATAACATGCCTTGAATTGTTTGATATTCTCTAATTTCACTCCCAATGGTGTCTCGGTGGTCAAGAAACCATCCAATATTTCTGAAACCAAGACTAAAACTTTTTAAAAAAAGAGTAGATATAATGGGATGTGATTCCCCTATATAAAAAAACATAGTTAAGGGTAGATGATAAAAGAACCATACCTTTTATGGTAGAATTTCCTCCATCTAAACTATTCTTAGTTGACTGTATAGCATGTAGCTAACTTTCTCCTCTACCCTAGGCTCTAGTCTAACCCCTCTAGATTATTCCCTCTTCCTATTAATTCTTATCATTAACTGGGATACCATATCCCCCACCTCAGATAAAACTTATATTGGAACTCCATATACTAGTCTATTGAGGGGTAGTTGTGTCCTTCCTAGGATTTGGTACCTATTATGATCCCCTACCACTACTCTACTACTATATTCTAATATAAAACCTCTTCGGTGACCCAGACTGGCACATGAACAGAAATATAAAGTAAAGTATGGAAACTGAGGCCGCTTGTGACTAAAATTTCTACACTTATAGAACTTCAATGGAACATGGTCCTGAGATGGATTCCCACTACCCTAATTGATCTAACTATCATTTCTTTGATGGTAATTATCAAAGTGTCACTTATTTCCACTAGAAGAAGATCTCCCTATTCACCATATTAAAAAAGTATGAATATTGTTTGAGGCCTCACTTAGATTCCCTTCTATAATGAGATGTTAATTCATCACATCTGAAAATCTACTCTAGAGAAAAATGTCCACCAGTGACCTGATCTCATAGCGAATCCCATATGAGAAATGTCTCACCCTAGAAATCTCATCAGCTGATAAAGAGAGTGAAAAGAACTACAATTCAGTGAAACATCTAGTGTACTCCATCACTGACATGTTATCATGTATTAGGTGTATGAAATCATGAGCCTTCTCATCCCTCAACATCTCTCAATATAAGTGACATAGAAACTTCACCTCGAAGTCCTTCCATTATAACTCATCTTACTACCCAACTTTCTTTATAGTGTCCCACAAATGCTTAGCTAGTCCATGAAGCATGTATATAGAAATATTCACCCACCTATTTGCAGGTTTCTCAACATTATTGAATGTAACAAACCAGATACTTATAGAATAATTTTTTTCATTATGGAATTAAATAGTTAAATCCATTATAAATTCATAATGAAATAAGTGGTATTTGTAGAAATTAAGGAATATATACTAATGGGATAGTAACCTGATCATTGGAATAGTAATATTACCATTAGGAATAGTAATATGGACATTATAATAATAAGCTCACCTATGAAAGTATAAATAAAATTTATGTATCTTATAAATGAAAATATGATACATTTATATCATAGAATAAGTAAGTAAATGTTTTAAAAATGATGAATTAAGTGTTCGTATTTTTGTGAAATATAAATGTTTATTTACAATTTTATAATTAATCTAATTATTGTAAAGAAAATTATTTTCATAAAATATATTCATAAATTAATATTTTGTTGTATTATAATTATAATATAATCTTTTGAGGCCTTAATTAATTTTTCAGTGTCATAAAATTAGTTATAATATTTAAATCGTTATTTTTTGAATAAATTAGGATATTCATTAAAAATTAAATTTATCACATTTTGAAAATAATGTTCAAAAACAAAGATCCATTTTTGAAATATACACATGAAAAAATGGTTAGTGTTAAGTTTTTATATTTTTCTAAAATATTTTAAGTTTCGTGAATAGTAAAATATAGTAATTTACAGTATTTAACATTATAAGTTAAATACGTGAATTTTTGTGTCATTTATGAAGTAATAACCCATTATTTAAACCTTGCATGAACTAGTTATTGTATTTATTTAAAATAATCAATATTATTTATATTTTTGAGCCAAAATAATAAACAAATGGATAAAATAATCAAAAACACAAATCTTCTCTCCCTATAAATACAACCCCTCACCACATCTTCCCTTCACACCTCCAAATCCCTATATCTTATCTAAATTATAACCAATGACCTTCCGAAGATTCTTTTCCATGTATAACACCTACTGGTCTCACCAAAATACCAAAACCAACTTCTTTAAGGGGGTTCTTAAGGAGAAGATAGTCAAGAGGAAAAATCCTCCTTCTTTCTCTTTTAAATTCTTTCTCTCTTTTTTCTATCTACCTTATCCACACCACCCATTTACAAATATTCATGATAACTCTAATAGAATATATATAATGGAATTTTATTATTTTAATGTAATATATATCATCAAACCTCTTCTCTTCTCATTTTATTCTAAAAAATGAAAACATCGTTCGTGGCATGTCAATTCAATGCCTTTATGGACAATAATTTTTCATTTTCCATTACTGCATTCAAGGATGATCATAAAACATTTTTTATGGTTACAAAATATTTTAATATGTATATTATAATATTTTTATTGTTCTATAACTAATTTATAGTCCTAATAATTAAATAAAAAGAAACTTGATTGTGATGTTCATAAAAAAACAAAAGACAAACCAAACATTTATCATTGATGTTTTATCTAATGAATCATAATAAAATCATAAAACAAGATGATATATGGGATAATTTAAAATTATAGAAATATATTAATACCATTTCCTTCCACTTCTAGAGTTTTTCTTTCATTTGAAAGGAACTCTCAAGATTATACTCAAGGGAACTGAAAACAAAGCCATGCGATGAACGCTCCTAAAACGACGATTCTGATATTTATAACTCATCAAAATATCCATAAATTAAATTAATAAAATGGTAATAAATAAATTATTTATTTAAATTTTTCTGAAATAATTAAATATTTAATCAAATTTTATTATCTAGGACATTTAATAAAAGTACATAACACTTTCGGATATGAGGTAAAGAACTTTATTTTTAAAACCCGTCTTTTAAAGTTACAACTCTTTTTATTAAAGAAGAGTTTTTTTACATATATGAAATAATCATATTTTACCTCTTTCATAACATATTATTTTTTTAATGTTTAATTTATAAGTTTATTAGTTTATTTTTAAATAATATTTTTTCATTTATAATTTTGTAGCTTCTTAAAAATAAAAAGTGATTTCAAATTGGAAAATTTATTTTCCTCAGGAATGTTTATTTTATGCAAGATTTATGTGTTATGATCATGTTCTGGTTCTTGGGAATTGTAATGATGATTTGTGATTTTTTGATAAATCGATAGTGGGTGGGCTCATTATATCTCTCCAATGCATTGGGTAAATGAAAAGATTTAATCAGTTCGGTTTCTCTTAAGAGACTATGGCAATACACTGTGATGGTTATTCTATGTTTAACCATAATGGTTACTCCATGTGTAACTAGTAGAGCTAAATTATATGTAATAGTGATATAAAAATGATTCCACATGTTAAATTTTATGATTTATGTATGATTGATATGGTTTTATATGAAACTTGTGATTTCATAAGGTAATATAAAGTGCTTATATTTTATGTATAAATTTTATAACTTTGTGAAAATGTTTTCATTCATGGACTAATAGTTTATTTCTTCCTTTTATGTGCCTTATAGAGATTTTAATGATCATACCAAGTTTTAAAAAAATTAACAGGGTTTTTAGATGCATAAATAAAGATAATAATTCAAATTTAAAGTTGTAAAGTTTTATTATGTAAAGGAATCATGTTTTGTTTTAAAAGCTTCATATTGTGTAAAAAATGGATATTGAGTATAAGTATCTACTTTGTAATATTTGTGTTTCTATGTATAATATTATGACCTAATTATCTATAACTCTAAACCTAAAATATCTTTGGGAATGTATGAAAGTGTATTCTAGTTAAATTAACTAGAATATTTAATTTTTAAGGTCGGGTACTTATAGTTGGTATTAGAGCCTGGTTTAGATAACATTAGGGGTTAATATAATGTTAATAAAATGTCCATAAATTTTTTTTACATTATTGTTAAGTTGAAATGATATAGAATTTAAAAATAACCATGTTTCTTTATCTAAGATATATTTATTCAGAATGGTTTTCCGCAAAATAAATATGGAAAGTGAAGTAGGAAGGCACCAATAGGATGATATCCTTCCGAACCTGTAACCTGAAATAGAGGGAATTGTAACCAAATAGTTTGTGACAATAATTTCTCATTTGATATAGACTATAAATGTCAGTGGAATCCATGCATGATATCATCTAGATCATCATCATAGGAATATGTCATTGGTGGAACATTTTATAAGGAAAAACCCTCCTATATTTAGTGGATCTTCTGACCCTGTGGTATCTAAAGGGTGGATTAAGGCCCTAGAAAAGATTTTCAATGTCATGGGGTGTTCATACCATCAAAAATTTAGTCTTTCTATTTACTATTTTAAAGGTTAATCTAACCAGTATTGTTAAATGGTCAATAATATCAGGTATAGTGAGGATATTGATGCTTTGGAATGGGATGAATTCAAAAAAAAATTCCTTGATAAATATTTTACTAAGGAGACTAGACTTAGAATAGAAAAATAATATTGGAATTTAGATAGGAGGAGGATTCAATGGCTTTATACAAATAGAAATTCACTTGATTGGCAAGGTAAACTCTAAATTTTATCAATAATATTGATAGTAAAATCATTTTTTTTACTTAGTATTGAATCCAAAATATTGAAGGGTGTTTTCTTCTTATTATTTCAAAAGTTACAAAAATACTTGTTTGATATGCGAAGAAGAAGGAAATTGAGTTTTTTGATGATGATGTGTTCTTTGAAAACCAGTATAAAAAGAGGTTGATGTGGTAGGAAAAAGGAAAGAATGAATCAAATATGTTTTATGGTAAGAAAATTGAGTTTTTAGTTAGTGATAATTGTTGTAAAAAAAACTGTATAATGCATTTTAAATTATGGTAAGTGTTTCTGACAAGGTAGGTTTGGGAATATGGATTGTAATTGTAATGAAAAATTTCATGGTAGTGGTAAGAACAATTTTTATATATTGAAAATAAAATTTTTTAAATGTAATGTGATTGGTCATTATGCATGAGTATCTAAAGAGGAACTTGAATGATGGGAAGCATCCAGAATATAAGTATAAAGGTGTGGTAAAATCCTTTGAAACAACTTCAATAGATGTTGGTCCATTCAATGAGGTGGTATCAGGTACAGTTTGTGTTTACTAATATTGTTTTAATGTATTTCTTGATTCAAGGTCTACACATTCTTTCATATCTTATAAATTTTCAGGTAAATTATAAATTTTACCTCAATAAATGAAGCTAGAAATTATGGTAAAATAACCTAGGGAAAATATTATTTAATAAATAAATTATAATAATCTTTCTATTAATGTCAATGGAAATAGTTTATCTACAAACCTTGTTGTATTACCCTAGTAGAATTTGATTTTATCATGGGTATGGATTGGATTTTTTTTACCATACTAAGATTTATTGTTGAGATAAAGAATTATTTTTTCAAAAAAAGACTCAGTTTGTATACAAGAATGAAACCATGCCATTGATAACATATCAGGAAGTTGAGAAAGTGTTAAAATATAGAAATAGATGTTCTCTTTTGTATATTCTTTAAAATAATACAACTATTTAGATTAATGATTTACTGGTGGTAAATGATTATCTATATGTTTTTTCTAATGAGTTTCCTCGTATTATACCTAATCGAGAGGTTTATTTTGCTATTGATTTAGTCCCAAATGCTAAACTATTTAAAAATCCCCTTATTTAATGGCTCAAGTAGAACTTGTAGAATTGAAAAAGGAGTTATAGGAGTTTCTAGATAATGTTTTCATTCATTTGATTACTTCACCTTAGGGTGATTCTATTTTTATTATTAAAAATAAATATTTTTTTATGAGGTTTTGTATTGATTATAGAGAATTGAATAACATCACTTTTAAGAATAATTATCTTTTACCTCATATCGATGACTTGTTTGATCATCTCTAGGGATCTCAGTATTATTCCATGATTGACTTGAGATCTGGTAACCATCAACTAAAGGTGAAGTCGGACTACATTATGAAAACATAATTTTATACTAGATATGGTCATTATGAGTTTTTTTCTATTCCATTTGGTTTGAAAAATTCCCCTACTGTATTTATATATCTTATGAATATAATCTTCTATAAATATTTGGATAGTTTTGTTGTAGTTTTTATTGATGATATATTTTTATATTAAAAAAGATATGTGGTTCATGAAAAAAATATTAGAATTGTTTTGTAAACCCTAAAAAATAATAATTTATATAGTAAATTTATAAAATGTGATTTCTGGTTACAAAATATTTCTTTTCTTGGGAACATCATAAATAAGGATAGCATAACAGTTGATCCCATCAAAAAAGTGGTTAAAGAATGGCCAATTCCTACAAATGTTACTGAGTTTCTGAGTTTTCTTGGATTAACATGGTATTACTGATAATTTGTTAAAAACCTTTCATGGTTATCTAGCCTACTAATTAAGTTAACATAAAAAATAAAGTTTAATTTATTTGGATAGAAGAATGTGATTTTTATTTTTAGGAACTGAATAAATGATTAGTAGATGCTTTAGTTTTGGACCTACCTTCTAAAAATGGAGATTTCTTTCATCTATGGTGATGCTTCTTTAAAGGGACTTGATTGCGTTCTAATGAAAAATGATGAGGTAATTACTTATGATTTACGAAAACTGAAACCACTTGATTTAGATTATTACACACAAGATTTAGAATTATCATCTGTGGTATTCAATTTAAAAATTTGGAGACATCATATATATGGATAAAAGTGTGAAATATATACTGGTCATGAAAGTTTGAATTATATATTCACTGAAAAGGATTTGAACATGAGGTAGATAAGATGGATGGGATTAATAAATGATTATGATTGCACAATCAATTACCATCCTGGAAAAGAAAACAAATTGGAAGATGCCTTATGTCAAAAATAACCATGCTATATTAACCATGTTACATTTGGAACATCACCCCTTGGTAAATGATTTGATGAATTTTGGCTTGGAATTTTTCTGTTTTGAAAATTCTTATGTTTTGTTTCATGTGTTAGTGTTATCGTATCTATCATATAGAATTAATCAAGTATAAAAGGAATACCATGAGTTATATAAGAATTTATAATTGGTTAAAAGGGGTAAATTTCTATAATTTAACATTAATAAAGATTATGTTTTGAGATTTAGGAATATATTATGTGTGCCTTGTGATTTACAGTTGAAGAAAGAGTTATTAAGTGAATCCCATAGTTCCTAATTTTTAGTTCATCCTATAAGCACTAAGATGTATATAGACCTTCAGGAGTATTACTAGTGGTATTGAATGAAAATATATATTGCTGAATTTACCATGATATGTTTGACTTTGCCACAAGTAAAAGCAGAATGACAATTACTGAAGGGGATGCTTTAGCATTTTCGAGTTCCAGAGTGGAAATGGGAAAATATATCCATGGACTTTTTAGTGGGATTACCAAAAACGTTTTGATGTAATATTATGATTTGGTTTATTATTTATATACTAACTAAATCTTCACATTTTATTCCTATTTGATAAATTGTGTATTTAGATCATATTTCTTAATTTTACCTCAAAGAAATATCAGGTTACATGGTGTTCCTCTATCTATTGAATCTAATCATGATCTCAAGTTCACTTATAACTATTGTAAAGGCCTTCATAAGTCATTTGGAACTAAATTAAGTCTCGTCGCTTCTTTTCAACATCAATATGATGGATATTAAAAGTGAAAAATTCATAAATTAAATGATATGATTCAATATAGTTCAATGGATTACAAGGAAAGTTGGGATCAACATATTTCTTTGGTTAATTTTTCTTAAAATAACAATTTCAATTCTAGTATACAAATGATTCCATTTGAAGAATTATATAGAAGGCAGTGTCAAAATCTATCATTTTGGGATGAATTAGATGAAAGAAAGTTTATGGGACCATAATTGGTAGAGAAAATGGAAGAGAAAGTTAAGATGATTTGGTGACACTTGAAAACAACTTAGAGTAGGCAGAAAAGTTCTGCAGATAATCAGAGGAAAGATATTTATTTTGAGGTGGTTAATCATGTATTTCTCAAATTTTATCCATGTAAAATTGTGATGAGTTTTGGTAATAAGGGTATGTTGAGTCCATAGTTCATTGGACCTTATAAAATCCTGGAGAAAGTTGGATCAGTTTCCTATCAAGTGGCTTTTCCTCTGAGTTTGTCCCAGGTAAACAATGTTTTTCATGTTTTAATGTTCAGAAAGTATGTTATGGATTTATCTCATGATCTGATCCCTGAGAATGTTTAGTTGGAAGAAAACCTTTCATATAAGAAAAATCCTATTTATATTCTAGATCATGGAGAGTAAGGATTGTATAATTAGGTAATTCACCAAAAAAGGTTTTTTAGAGAAACCACATGGTTGAATATGTAACATGGGAATCTTAAAATGCTATAAGGGAATGGTATTTTCACTTTTTTAATAATTAAATCAAATTGCAAGGATGAAATTTTCAGAAGGGGGAGAATTTAAGAACCCATGTACTTATAGAATAATTTGTTTTCATTTTTTAATTAAATAGTTAAATTCATTATAAATTTATAATGAAATGAGTGGTATTTAGAGAAATTAAGGAATCTATACTAATGGAATGGTAACCTAACCGTTGAAATAGTAATATAACAATTCGTAATAGTTATATTCCCATTAGAATAATAACCTCACCTATAAAAGTATAAATAAAATTTAGGTATCTCATAAATGAAAATATAATATATTTATATCACGGAAGAAGTAAGTGAATGTTTAAAAAATGATAAATTAAGTGTTGGTATTTTTGTTAAACAAAAAGATTTATTTAAAACTGTATAATTAATATAAATATTTAAAATAAAATTTAATTTCATAAAATAGATTTATAAATTAATATTTTTTTGTATTATAATTATAAGATAATTTAGTGAGACCTTAATTAATTTTTCAAAGTGTCATAAAATTAGATATAATATTAAAATCTGTATTTTTTAGATAAATGATTATTTTAATTAAAAATTAAATCAATAATATTTGTAAAAGAAATCAAAAAATGGATTCCATTTTCTAAATCCTCACATTAAAAAATTGTTAGGGTGAATGTTTGTATTTTTCTGAAATAGTTGAATTTTTGTGAATAGTGAAATACGGAAATTTACAGTATTTAACATTATAAGTTAAATACATGAATTTTTTAGTCATTTATTATTTAACCAAACATTAGTTAAAAATTAAAATCACTAGTTATTATACTTAGTCATAATAATCAACACTATTTGTAGTCTTGAGAAAAAAATAATAAACAAATGAATAAAACAATCAAAAAACCTCAAATCCTCTCCCTATAAATACCACCCATCACCACCTCTTATCCTCACACCCCCAAAGCATTATATCATGTCTAAATTCTAGAAAATCAGCTTCTAAATCCCTTTTCCTACATCCAAGACCTATTGTTCTTACCAAAATACCAAAACTAAGTTCCTTAAAGTGGTTCTCAAGGAGACGATATTCAAGAGGTAAAATCCTCCTTCTTTCTCTTTTAAATTCTTCTATCTTTACTGTTTTCAACCATATCCTAAACTCACCAATCCAAAATATCATGATAAATTTAGTATCATATATATATATATGATTTTTATTTGGTTATTGGAATATCCATCATCAAACCTCTTCTCTTCTCCTCTTATTCAAAAAAATGAAAACATCATCTGTGACATGTCGATTCACATCCTTCATGAACGATGATTTTTCATTATCCATTATGAACTTAAATTCTAGTCATGAAACCATTTATATGTTTATAATAGATTTTAATATTTATATTATAACTTTTTAATGTTTTGGAACTAATTTATATAAATAATAATTAAATAAAACGAACTAATGTTTGATGGTAGGAAAAAAAATCCAAAAACAAACCAAACATTTATCCTTAATGTTTTATCTAATGAATCATACTCATATTAGAAAAAAAAAATTATATATGGGATAATTTAAAATAATATAAATATGTTAATACCATTTTTTCCACATCTTGAGTTTTTCTTCCATTTTACAAGAACTCCCACAATTATACTCAAGGGAACTGACCAAAAATACATAAAATGAATGCTCCTATAATGATGATTATGATATTTATAAATCATCTAAATGGCCATAAACAAACTTAATAAAATGGTAATAAATAAAATATATGTTAAAATTTTAATTAATTTAGTAATTAATGAATCTAATTTGATTATACAGGACATTAAGTACAAGTGTAGAACAATTTTGGACATAAGGTAAGGGGCTTTCTTTTTAAAAATCATCTTTTTAAGTTACAACTCTTTTTATTAAAGAAATTTTTTTACTTATAAGGAATAATAGTATTTTATTCCTTTTATGAAGTTTTTTTTATTTTATGTTTCATTTTTTAAATTTTTAAGTTTATTTTCCTATAAATATTTTTCATTTATAAATGTATGTCTTTTGAAAAATAAAAAGTGATTTCAAAATGGAAAAAAATTTCTCAAAAATGTTTATTTTATAAAAGATTTATGTATTATGATCATGTTATATTTATTTGTAATTTTTATTATGATTGTTGGTTCCATGATAAACTGAGGTCGGTTGATCCTGTTATAGCTCTCTAATGCATAGAGTAAAGGGATGGAGTTAAACATTTAGGTTTATCCTAAGAGATTCTGGGAATATATTGTGAAGGTTACTCCAAGTGTAACCATGATGGTTTCTCCCTGCATATCTAGGAGAGATACATTATTTCATAAGTAAACTTTTATGATTTACATATGATTTCTATGGTCTTATAAGAAACTTATGCTTTCATAAGTTAATATAAAGTGCTAATGTTTTATGTGTAAAAGTTATAACTTTTTAAAAATATTTTCACTCATGGACTAATGGTTTATTTATTCCATTTATGTCCCTTATTGAGATTTTTTTGCTCATCCCAAGTTTTAAAATGTTTTTCACAGGGTTTTTGGATGGTTAAAGGAATAGAATAATTCAATTTTAAATTTTTAAAGTTTTATTATGGAAAGAAATCATGTTTTGTTTTAAGAGTTTCATATTCTGAAAAAATGGATATTGAGTAGAAGTGTCTATTTTGTAATATATCAGTTTCTATGTATGAAATTATGACTTAATTCTCTAAAAATTTAAACATAAAAGATATTTGGGAATGTATAAAATTTAATTCTAGTTGAATTAAAAAGATTGTGTAATGTTTGAGGCTAGTTACTTACATTGAAGTTTATCTAGAAAGAATCAATCCTGAAATCAACTACCTATGGTCCTCCCAACCCAATAAACAAAGGTGGATGATACAGCTACAACTCTCTCGTCAACTTAGGCATCGAAGGAACAATGAAAATAGTCTCCCTTTTCATAGATCGCATGACCCTCAGGAATCTCTCATGAATATGAACATACATCTGATCATAAAGAGCTATAGGAAACTCTAATTCAACCAAATTACAAGTGTGTTGATTTTCACTCTCTTGATGCTCAATTCAAAGATGAAAAGGAGGCATTCTCTATGAAAGAAAAACGCACTCCTTAAAACACTGGATGACAACAAGGTCAAACTCAATATGTGATGCCAATAAAGAACCACTACCTCATGGTCTCTCTAAAAATGTCTTAACAAAATAATTATCATGATAATAAAATATTTTTCATTTCATTTATCACATATATCAAGTATCTTATTTCAAAATTCATACAATAAAATATATCTCATGTAATAAATATGTCCCTATTATGAAAAAATACATGTCAAGATATATCCCTATATTCCTGTCATGATGCATGAATACTTATCTCATGCCATATTGGTCCATGAGTATAAATATCAAGAAACAATAGCATCACAAAACATGTGAATCACCCAAGGTGAAATAACATCAACCATAACAAATGAACTTCATGAACAATAATCTCATACGTCCATACTCTAATTTTTCTCGACACATGGGTTAGCTACTCCTATACTCAAGATAATTACCAATTACTAACGCATCACAGTATCATTTATACCTTTTAAAAATAGTAAAGTAACTTAAAAGAATAACTTTTTCCTATAATACCTCTTTGTAACATCCCTTGACCCGGTACTCTCTCATGAGGCCAAATCAAGTTGGTTACTAGATCTTAAGTACACCTCTTTTTACACCAGAGGCTGCTAACTAGAAAAAATGGTATAGAGAACATAGTGGGAACACTATACCCTCTATTATAGAGATAAAATATAGTGGAAATATAAAAATATCAAATTAATAGAAATAATTTAAATAGTACATCACATCGGATAAACCAAACAATAAATATCAACTAAAAAATCAAATAATAATAAGATGATAATGTAATGATAGGTTTGAGTGTATTAAAATGTAAAATTGAAATTAATATGAATAAAAGACCATGATGACATAATCCAACTCAAAAGACCCCAATCCCAAACCCCATGTTAGTCATGTCTCCATGATCCCACCCATCTAGTAAGCAATAATCAATAACATGGCCTTTTTCCCTTATCTAAACCTATATCCATGTAATATTATTGGGTACCAAACAGCAAACCAAATAGTATCTGATTAAAAATTAGTAAGTTTCCACCACAATTTCTAAACAAAACCATTCTAGTAATAAGTTCATGTAATAAAGCGATAAAAATGAGTATTAATTAGTCAATTAATGTGTTATATTAATCAATATGGTTTAGCACCATGCCGGAATATCTATAAGACTATTTTAAAACCATGCCAACCATAACCACAAGTCAATGGAATATTCATATAACCAATTCAATCACTATAAGCATTAGAGCATCAATAGGAAAATCCATTTATATAAGAATTTCATAAAAAAGAACAACCATTAATATAAGCATTTCTATATCACCAAGAATATCCCTTCATGTATACATTTCAGCATCACTGGTAAAATACCTTTATATAAACATCTAATTATCACTAGCTATATCCCTTTATATAATAATTTCAACATAAATCAGAACACAAGTCATAACAGCCAAAATAACAAAATTTAATATCATAATACACAATGGGCAATTCATCCAATTTTCATTTGTATTTTAATTACTCATTCATTCATTAAATTATATATTAATATGTTTTAATTCCATCTTGAAAATTAATTTTATATTGATTTATCACAAATAATTAAATAATCAAAGATGAAAATTTGTAAGGTAAATCTATTATAAGAAATCACATGAGGTCTCATGTCATGCTAAAACATATCTTTAATCCATTATCCAACTCTTTATTATCCAAGAGTGGGATAACCCTATGGGTTGCCTCAAGCCAAGTCTCAATTCAATTGGGTCCAAAGGGATCCAAGGAGTAGTATAATCACATGATTATCACCACCCATTATTATGTTTCTTAATGAACAGGTTTTGTTAGTGCAGTCACATAATATTGAACATACTTAATAAAATAGAAACATACCATAGGGAATTATTCTAGAACACCAACCTTTATCTATAAATTTAAGAAACACTCTCAATAAATAATACCAATAAATAATAAAGGCTAATTATATCACAATAAAAGACCTAGATCACACAAGATAAACACCTAGTTCAATAGTGGTCAATATATTACACCGTGATAATATAGAATGAGTGTAAGAGAGGGAAAAACCAATGACAAACAAATCACCTGGGATTAAACTCTTGATCAAGACATATGGAAGGAAATTAATGGCTCCAAAATAGTCTCGAGTCACTATAGGGTTTTAAAGTGGTATTTTTATAGTGGATTTCAAATAAAACATACACATAGAATAGTTTTAAATCAATAGTCTCAATATATTCATGATGTGAAACCCTTTCATGATATAAATTTATCTATTTAAAAGATATACTGAAAACACATCTCCTAAAGTGTGTGGAAGACAGATTTCATCCCTTATTTCATAGTTAAATCTCAAACCACCTATAAATCTTTTCAAATAATTTATAACTCTCATAATCCCATGATATTTTTATACCTATACTCTATTAATTCAAAAAAGTATGCATCCCCAAACTTTAGGTCATTTTCCCCAGCAAAAGATCTCTATTCCCAAAAGGGGACTCGACCCCCCAGGTTTAAAGAAGGAAAAACCAACTAAAAGTAGTTCAACCAAATCTCAAAGATGGGACTACCTATAAAAATATGTGATCTTACATATGATCTCCCAATATATGCACCTTCCCATGTAAAAAACCTTTGATTTTAAAATTTTAGAGTTTTTAAAGTTGGATTCTCTTGGAAGCCCCCCTCATTTTTCATCCCCACATCCACAATATCCTCTCAGTAGCTCCAACCATTTTCACCATTTTTATATCGTATCCTACCTAAATTTCTCCCTTAAATAAATATCAAAGTGAAATAAAAACTCAGATTAAGTGACTCATTTCCCCTTCCTTCTCTATCCTATTCTTCCTTCCTCTATCTTCATCTTCTCATATATCTATGGTGGCCTAGTATTTCTTGATTATATGAGATTTATAATTTGTTATTGATAATAAGTACATCCCTTGTATTCTAGGGTCTAATATTCCTTCTTTTAGTGGAAAATAAAAATTTTGAGTGGGTTTAGTTTATTTTTTGATAGGTTGTCATATATAAAATAATTTACATTTTAAACTATGAATCCTTGATCTATTTTAAAAGAATTTATAGAGGTATAAAGTTTATATTTATTTTATCTATGAAATATACTGTATTATCCCTTGGTTTCATTTTAAATGGATGGATTTGAAAAGTCCAAATAGTTATAAAAATCTTGGTTAATTTGATACTCATAATATTTTGAACGAAATTCCTATACTAAAATCTCATATTTTTCAATATGATTTATTTCATTAAAAGTGTGGAATGGAATATAGGGATATATTTAGGCTTTAAAAATTAAATAAAATCATTGTTAAAGTGTAACTTATCTTTATATTGGATGGTTGAAAGTGTAACAGCAAATTATTCAAAGTTTCGCATGCAAGTTCTTTGAGTGCTTGGGAGGGATCCTAGAATGATGTTAGTAGAACATGATATGGATAATATGGGACTTGTAAATACAATAATATGTCCTCTGATGTGATATTATTCTCCCCTTGTATTATTTATTAGGTTGACATGGAACTATCATAGAAATCTATTTCTAAAATTATGATGGCGATGCATAAAAACCTATAAATATTTAACCTTAGTCCCTTAGTATCTCCTCATGATGACATACTTTATGAAACTTCTTTTTCATTAGTGGTATATTTATTAAATTAATTTCATTACATTATTTTATTCAATATGCTAAAATTTTATACTTAGACCTTGTCATTTTATTTCCATAAAATCCTAAATTGATACTCTTTTATGTTTATTTCAAACTAATATGAATTGGATTATTTTGTAAAGGTTTTACCTAGGGTGATTAGTGAAATCCTTCTAGGAATGTTATGATCACACAATACATACATCCTATGGGTGTTTGTATACCATGTTTTGGATAACATAGGTAGAGGAAATTATCCACTTGGAGGTGGAAGTTACTCATGCTAGCCTAGATTAGGGTTTGTAGGTTGTGTAAAGAAGTGAATCTACCCTCGTTTTATATAGAGATGGGTAGAATATGTTTTTCTTGTTTTGTATTTTTTTTATACTCATATTTTGTATCATGCCTTATTAGCTTCCTATTCTATCATTTTTACATTTTGGATATTTGGGCTTATTTATATACTTGATTACTAATCTGGTTATGTTAAATGGTTGGTTTAGTTATATTTTATTGTTATGGAATTGATATAAGATTTTATTTACTTAATTCTTTCTTTAGTTCTTGTTAAATTTTATTAACTTATTATTGGAAGAATTCCTTACTAAAATATAGAAAGGTCATATTGGGTTATTAGGATAATCCATTTTTATCATAATTTTCTTGTAAAGAAAAACCATTCCTAAAGTTGTTTTCATGATTCCCAAACACTAGTTACCAACCCATGGGGATCGATAATTATATCTGAGCCTTGAAGTGATCTATCTTGGGAACCAGGAATAGGGTGTCCTAGGTTGGTTTGTGACATCAATAATTCCTCTAATGGTGTGTATTTCCTTTTCAAGTTTTGGGTCCCCCCATATACGAGGTTGGTATTCCCTTGACCTTCTATAGTGAAGTGCCCCATACTATGATTATAAGATCAATATGAATATTATAAGGTGAGGATTATTTAATTATTTATCAGGAATTATTATACAAGTTTGAATTTCATAAAACATTTTTGATTTAAATGTGTATGTAATCTAGTTTGGTTGACTTGGTTGGTTTTGAAATGTTCCTTGACACTTCTATAGTTATTGTCTTGAGAATGCACTTAGTTCTTGTTTTACATAGTAGTTGGGCCACTAATTTGGACAACCATACTAAGTTTCATTACTCACCCCTACATGTACACTTGTGTATTTCTTATCTTGTGTCCATATAGATTAGTGAGGGTATGTAGATTCATTTTCAAATGTTAGAGATAGAATAGAGACATGGTGGTGGACATCTTAGATCATTTATAGAGGTTATCCCCTACATAATTTACCATTTTTAGTACTAATTGTACCCCATGTGATTGGCATGAGTTTTTATGTCAATGTATGGTATTTTATACTACATAAGATGTATTTTTATTACATTATGATATACATGCATATTATCTTTTTTATTATTTATAAATTTAATCTATTACATTGTATATAAAGACTCTTGTCATTATGTGATTGGTTATATATAGAGGCAATGCTTCCCATTTCATTTTGCAGAAACCTCGTCTCTAATTTCTATCCCCTATTCTATTGGAAAAAGAATTGGGGAGTCACTTATGGGTGATATTGGTTCGATTAAGTATATCCATAACGGAGTTGGTATGTGACAGAGCGGTATTAGAGTGAGACTAGTGATATATTTTGTAGTTAAAAACATATGAGGTTTTTGTTTGGGAACTAACGCACACAATGTGAAAGGGGTTAGGTTATAGGTTGTAAGGTCAGTGAACCCAATAGTAGGATATGGTTTCCGACACATTCTTAGTCATAGACTATGATAACTAGTTGAGTGAATTAAATAACTAGAGCATTGTTTATAGAGTAGTGTTAATTAAATTCAATAATAATATAGTGTTCAATGTTTTTTTGATATTGTGGTATCCTAATGGTAGTGATGTCACTATATGATAAAGATATAGCCTTTCTTGTGGCAATGTATTTTCTAGAGGTTCAGTATGAATGGATTGAAAATAAAGTGAGTTTCAGAACTTGTCATTATAGTGTGGGTTTTATGGATTATTTTCTTTCAATATTCCAATGAACTATATCCTATATAATTTTCTCAATATATCCCTAAAACTAGGATATAGAATCTACAGGTCATGAGTGATCATTATAGGCATGGGTTTTGGTACTCCTTTGAAGATATATCATCAATGAGGTGTGATTCCCCCATATATTTGAAAAAGTTAGGTACTCATCTGGTTAACATATCATCACCAAGGTGTGAGTACTCTATGTGTTTTATGGGGTTTTTTACTCCCCTGATGATTGGGATGTGGTTCCCCTAGTAGTGGATTTCTGTACTCCCTGGACAATTGGGGTGTGGTTACTTTTTCAATGGATTCGGGTACTCCGTAGAAGAATGGGGTGTGAGTCCCCCACTAGAGGATTCGGGTACTCCCCAGAAAAACGAGGTTTGGGTATTCTATCAATGAAATTAGGAATTACCCCAATGATTAGGGTGTGGATAATCCAGCAATAGAGTTGGGTACCTCACCAATGATCAAGGTGGGGTCCTCCACTAGTGGGGTCAGGTTCCCTAACAAATAATACATATCTCCTTAATAAGGTTTGTTTTCTCCAAGATAAATTAGTAATTATTGAGATCATATATAGTATATGATAATTGTTTATTATCTCATGGATAAGCATGTGGTATTAGAAATTCTATTAGTTTAGACAATATAGATTATTTGGATCCATCATTTGGGGACTGATCAATGTGGTGTGCTTTGGTTCCCTCTAAAATTTCTTTAATCAACACCTATACTCATTGTATTTTCAAGGATGAAAAGATATAATGGTGACAAGGATATAATATCCTCAGTTTCCCTACCAATAATGACTTGTCAAGAATTCTTTATCTGGATCTAGTTTTCATTTGATTAGTTTTATTGGGGTTATTAAATTTTAAATGGTGCATCTCAATGACTTTATTTGGTATGAAGAGAAGTTGGGAAATAAAATATTGTTAATCAGGATTCTCATCCCACTGAGGATAAAACTATATTTTCTTAAAATAGAATGTTGAATTGGAAAACATACTCCTCTAATGTGTTTGAAATGTGGTGTTTCTTTTTGGGTGTGATTTTGGGTTTGTTTAGATATCATCAATATTTTAATTGTCATTAACAGTAAATTAATAAATATTTTTTAACCTTAATTACACCTATATATTTATACTCTATTGGTTTTGAGAAACCATATCCATCATTTTTAACACTCATGGTAAAGGAGACAATCAGAGGAGATGGAGATTCACTAAAGAACAAATAACAATGATGAATCTGAGTATGTACTTGATTTTGACCCAAGTAGATTAATTTTTTTCATAGATAAAATTGTGATTAATTTTGTGAATTGTATTAATCTATGTATTATAATAATTGGTATGATTATCATATATCATTACTTTTTAATCAATGATACAAATTTATTGGTTTGAGAACCACATGAATCAGGTAAATGAACCATTGGGTATATTAAAGAGAATTTAGATTATTGAAAACATTGAAGGGATTTTTAGGGATGACTATCATCTAAAATGTAGTAGAAGAACAACATAAAAACCCAAACAACCCAAAATATATCTATAGTATTGTAATGAATAATAAAATGAATATTTGAGTTCACCAAGGATATTTTGATGTAGAAAACTAAGGTGGAACTAATGTGTTCCACCCTCCTGGGGTTTATAAGGATTGTGGGAATATCTTGATGATTATAAAGGATCTCTCTCAAGACATAACCTTATAGAACCTTGAGTTTAAAGAAAAAATATAACTAAGAGATAGATAGTAATATAGCTAAAGAGTTTCATAGAATTTGGATGCCCTATAATTCCCACATGAATCACAAACTAAGATCTTGTTTATATTTCCATCAATATAGACCCATTAGATACCAAATATTTGGCTATGTTAAATAGAGAAATTAAAAAATACTTCATGAGTTATAATTATTGTAAATCTAGTATCTTCATTTATGATTAATAATTTAATGTTTAAACTATTAATTTGAGACTTTAAAACTCCAATAATTATCAATATATTATGATAAAATCAAGAATGATAGAAAAAGTATGATATTATGGAAGAGCTATGTTATATCGCATATCACATAATCTACCAGGAAGAGCACAATAGTTTGGTGACACTCACCATATCCTGATATATATCTCAAAGTAGAATATTTTGTGGTATAAACTATAACAATTGGGCCCTACTGACTGCACAAACACCCTACCTTAACATGGATGTCGGGTCTTAGCCCCCCAGCTACCGCTAGTTTCCCCACAGACATGTAGTCCCCACCCTAGGTCACACTTACATGTACGAATGAGACATCTAACTACTGAAAGTCCCCATAGGGCAACACATGTCCTTTCTATTGTGCTTTATTCTTAATCACACACACCATAGGAAACTTCCAAAAAGGTCACTCATCCTAATCATTACTCCATCCCAAGCATGCTTAGCTATAGAATTATAATTGGGTAGGCTCCCAAAAAAAGTGCACCTTGTTGACATGAGTTGTATAATTTAGTGATTTAACCATATATCATTATAGGGTTTTAAATAAACCAACACATCATTGTAGTTCTTTTAGTGATAAATTCCCAAAAAAATCCATATTCTATTTAAATTAGCTATGTATTGAATATTTACAAAACCATATAGATACACATTATTCTAATTGAATTGTTTTAAATGGAATAAGAATCTAATAATTATGACACACAAATTATGAGATATTGAAGAAATAATTTTTAAGTTCCAAAAATTATTTCTTTAACTTGAAAGTCTTATTAATTAAATTAGGAAGAACAATTTTAGATCTTGAATATTATAGTTTATATGAAACTAGTTTCTATAGAATCTTGAAAATTCAACACACAGATTATGAGATATCATAGAGAGAAGTTTTTGGTTTCAAAAACTCTTTCTTAAATTAAGTAACATTAATATTTGAATTAGCACAACCACTTTTAGAAACTTATTCTATATGATTAAAACTTAAAAAATTTGATGCACATATTTGAGTAAATTTAAGAAAAATTTTATTTATTAATTTGATAATTTTGAAATAACATCATCATACTGATGAATCGCAATTAGAATCATATATCCCTAAAAATACCCAGAAAATACATGCCTAATGGTGTTGGAATTATATTGATTAGGAATTTTATGATAATTAAAATGGTTTTATTGCGTCTAATGTTACATATCCCATCTATGGTCCAAGAGTGGATCTTTAGTTTGCATATAATTATTCATCCTTCAATTTTTGTCTCTAATTATAGAGGTTTCTAGTCTCCGGCATGTTGTATGTTGATCTAACAAATCAGTGGATGTACTTGTTCGGAAGACTATCTCATTTGATTATGCTAAATAATGAGTTTTTCATTTCCCTGATTGCCTAAAGGTGGTAATGTTACTATATGTGTAGTGTGAGTTTTGGATGATTATTGTACAACCTTTGGGACAGATTATCAAAAAAAAGTTCACTATATACAAATATTTAAATATTGGGTTATAATAATTTAAATATAAATAATCATATTATGTTTTTTTATTATATATATATTATATTTTTGTAAAAAAATAAGATAATTTTTTTAAATGGGTTTTTTTTTAATTGAAAATGGGCTATAGTTTTCTATATTTCATAAAAGGGGTTAAAGGAAGTGTGAACCACATTCATGTTTTTTCTTTCACTAGGACACGTGAATAAGGTTCATGCTTCCTATGTTACCATTGGATAGGAGGAGTGAATGTCGTTCACTCTTCATAAGTGGTTTTTTAAAAAAAATCTTCTTATAACTTGTTATATATAAGATAATAAAATAATTGATATAACAAGTGATCAATAATATAATTAATATAATTAGTAATAAAACATATTTAATTAATAAAATAAAATTAATATAGTTATAAATTATTAATAATATAGTGATTAATTAATATAATTAAGTTAATTAATTAAAATTTAACAATTAATAATTAATATAATTAATAGTTAATGCGTATGATTACAATTAATAGCTAATAGTTAATTAGTAATTAATATAGAAACTAATATTTAATATAATTATAATTAATAGTTAAAAATTATAAATAACAATTAATAAATATAGTTAATAATTAATAATTAATATAATGTAATTAATTGTTAATAGTTAATAAAATATAAATAATTAATATAATAAATTATTTATTTAAAATAGTTAATATTTAATATAATTAATATAATATAATTATTTAATTAATAGTTAATGATTATTAATTAAATAATTAATATTTAATTAATATTTACAAATTAATAGAGTATAATTAATTAATAATTAATACTTAATATAATATAATATAATAATTAATAATATAATATAATAATTAATTTATCTTTAATATAATTAATAATTAATATAACATCATAGGATTAATATTTAATATATTGTATTATAATTATTAATATATTTAATATAATTAATAATTATTTATATTAAGTATTTATATTAAATTATATTGACTATTAAATATATTTTATTATATAACAAATTATATAATATTAATTATTAATCAAATTAACTATTTATTATATTAAATATTATTTATTATAAGTGGAGGGGGTTACAAGAAACTAAACAACTCACATACCCATGCACCTCAATAGGTCAAGTTGCATCCCTCCCCACAAGGAATGACAAGCACCCATTGGACTTATTTTATTGGAATACATGGTTTGAATGCCCAATGGCCTGAAGACCTATACATGGCCCAAAATCCATGAGTGGGTAGTCTACATCATGTTATGTCATATATATTACATTACACCGCCCCTCCTGTCAGTAGTCATTGCCCCATGATCCCAATTTGAAATTTGTATCCCCCATACCATGAAATATTGCACCATATTGGTCTGATGCATCGTATAAGGGCACACATCCATCTATAGTGTAGGGGTATCAAATGATAGGTGTCAGTACACCCACCTCTCTTTCAAGTCACCCACCCAGTGATGCATGTGTGAAGCCCTTCTTGTATCACCTACCTATTTATATACACAATCAAACTGGTTCCAAGTACTGATAGTCACATGGTAGGGAAACCCTCCTTCTCACATTATTATTCCATGGGGAAGGAAGGTTGGATGATAAGTGTCACCACATACATCCCTCTTTTCAAGGCTACCTACCCGACAGTGCCTACGTGAAGACATGTTACACTACCTTCCTACTATGCTAAGTCATTCTCATGGTCTCTATCATGTTCCTTTCATCCCACTAGTGATGACATAGAGACCTTATGTCCCAATGGTCTAACACTAATAATGACATGGAGGCTCTATGGATCAAAGGTCATTGATGATCCAAAGGCCATGTGACCCGTAGTCCTAATTATCTGGCACAAAAATCCCATTGTGGGTGAATAGTTATGTTACTACAATAATACTACATTACCTATTATAGTACTGTTATAGTAGTTGCTATAGTAACTCAAAAATTCCCCTTACCCAGTTTTGAACCTAGGTCTCTCAAGGTAATATCACGGTGTTTTACCACTCAGCCACACAATCAACTTCTTAAAATAATATATTTTTATTAAGTATTAATTATTTTATTATATATTAATTATTAATTATATTAAATTATATTAATTATTAATTATATTAACTATTAAATTATTGATTATATTAATTATATTTTATTATATTAACTATGAAATATCTTAGATTTTATTAATAATTATAATACATTAACTATTACTTATGGAGTTTAGCGATTTGATCTTATAGATTTCCATCCAGGGTGATTATTTGATTTGTGATATGTCTTTGTTAATGCTATGAAGGTTATTGAGGACCTTGTTTGAGGTGTGTCTACTTAGTATGGTCAAAACAAAGCTATTCTAAAACATGAAGTGGTTCCCTATATAGATCAAAAGATTCAAGATGTCTTGAAGTTTCTCAATAAATAAAGACTGGTAATGATTCGAAATATCGGATATTTTATTATTATCACATTGATTCATATAAAATAATCACACAAAATAGAACCATGGCATTTTTTTGAGTTAAATCCTCAAATTCATGAGGACTGAATCAATGATTTTAACTTCTCAATCATTACTCGATTGGTGATTTCTTTGAAGAAAAATAATTGAAATTTTGGGGATCTATAAATTCAACTCATCCAGGCCTAGGGCTTTTGAGGCTCAAGAATTACCTCAATTGGAAAGGTTTCTTTCCATATTTTTTAGCTTGAATGAAATAAAATTGAAATAATGGGGATTTTGAGTTGTTTCTCTCAATCCATTCTTCTTACAAATCAAGTATTAGGATCTCTTGTTTGATCCCAAATCATCTAGAAACTTGGTCACTCAACTATGTATTAGAATAAGGGGTTTGAATTAGTTCTTATAGAACTCACAAATCCTATGGGATATTGCCTAAGTTATGAGTCTTCTAATTAAGTTTGATAAGGAAATAGATATTTCTTGATATGGTTATTTTTCTAGATTTATAGTGGTGGTTCATTTGAAATATCCCCTCATTAATACTATTTTTTTATAATAACTTCAAACTTAAAATATCAATTGACTTTGAAGACTTTTTATATTTCTATGATAAATGTAATTTTCTTGGTCACCCTATTGAGAGGTGTCACGAAGGTTTGAATTGAAAAAAAATTAAAAGGTTTTGACAGTTGTTGGACCATTACAATTTAAATATTTCTATGGAGATCTTAGGGCCTTTTGTTTGTCATGCTAAAAAAGACTTTAAAGGTATAGAAGGGTCATAAGGTATTACTTCTTCAACTAGAAAAGGAAATGGAAGGATTTCCTATAATTATTTTTTTGAATATCCATCATTGAAGGTTGTTGACTGTGATACATCATCAAAGGGTTATAGTAGTAATGGATTTTTTAAGGTTGTATAGAGTATGTCTTTAACTAAATATCGTCAACTTCATGTTAGTGAAAATTATTAGGGGGTGATGATGTTTTAGTTAATAGTGATACATACATGGATCTTACTGATTTTCAGGAAGATAGGTTTATGTCTTCTAGGAAGGGGAAAGGTAAAAATCCCCTTCTTTCTGGTTTCCATTATAAAACACTTCAGGGTCCCTTTGGTGGTTGATTCTCTCCAACAGGTTTGGATGGTAGTTTTAAGAACTATGGGATCTAAAAAGAATATTCTCCCACCAGTAACTGATTATGGGGAACAAAATAATAAGGAAATACAAACATATGGGGTAATCTATTCTAGTCGGTAGCTTTTTCATTCATAATCCAGGTAGTAGGAGAAAAGATTTGGATTTCAATGATGCCAGGTTAAATTAGTTTTCTTTGAAGTTTCACATACATCTCATGAAAGAATTTGAGGTTAAAACCACTTATATATTGGCATCTGAAGTCCAAGTGGGAGGGAATCTAAATTTTATCCCTTAATCACACAAGTATTCCTCTAATGATGGACCAATGAAAGGGATGGAGGATAGTAAAATTGTTGTTGTTAGTATAGAGAACTATTATAGTGGAAAGTTCAAGAATTATGTGGGAGATCTAGATAGTAGGGCAAGGCTGGGATTTTTTTCAACTGAAAATATTGTTACTTATACTCCTACATAGGTTTATTACCTCATTGAGAGATTGATCTAGCAGAATGCCGATGAAGGTGGGTATCCACAACCTACTTCTTTTGATTTTTTCATTATTTTTGGGCATAAGGACTCAACCTCAAAACTATAGAGAGAGTCTATGAATGGTGTACCTACTGTGGTTGTCCAAGATGAGCATATCTATAATGGATCCATCAGGAAAATATAAGAGAATGGGTTGCCTCTACTAAAAGAAATAATCTAGTCTCTGAAATGAGAAATGAGGTTGACCCTCGCATACAACAAATAGTTATAAAAATGATAGAGAGATCCAAAATAGTAGGATGATTACTCTCACTACTAAGGCTAATGTTCATTCTTCTATAGGAAAGAATCATAATTTTTTCTCTATGTTGGAGTATATTAACTCTCCAATTTTTTTAAAGGATTTATCTTGAATTCCTTCAGAAGGCTAGTTGCAGTAACAAAATAAAATGTACTTTCAACATAACTAGATCCAAAATTGATGCTACTCTAGAGTAGGGCATGGATAGAATAAAGTTCATCATATTCAAGTCTTCCTCTAAAACCATAGATGTGTCGATTGTAATCTCACCCTCAAAAGTGGAAGATAAATCCAATAACCATATCTCATTTAAGGATGTTGTTGCACAACAGGACTTACATGATGACAACACTAACTCATCTGAGGTTGGTAGAATTTCTCAAAGTGAGAAGGAAGTGGCCATCAACATAGACAATCAAACCACATCACGGTTATCCCCTTAATAGAGGAGAGTTTGATACCTAGATAATCAAGGAGGATCTTGAAGCTGCAAAAATAAGCATAAAATTTTTGAATTCTTGGAATCTTGTTACGTAACTGACTATTATTATAGGTGGTTTTTTTGTTTAATGTTTCTTGACATGTATCCCATTTTTTCTTTGTATTTTTCCTGTAGTTTTTAGAAAAAAAAATTGGGGCCATGGGTTTGGGTTTTCTGAATCCATAGTTCGATTCATTCTTATTATATTATATTAATTATATTATTAATTGATAATTATATGGATAACTTAATTACTATTATTATTTATATTATAATTTATTAATTATATTATTAGTTACTAATTATTTAAATCATGTTATTAATTAGTTAAATTTAATTTTAAGATGTTATATTCTTTAATTGTTTTATTTATGAATTATTCTAATTAACTAAATATGTTTTATTACTAATAATATTACTTATAATATAAATTATTAATTATATTAAGTATTAATTAATTATTACATTATATTAGTAATTACAAATTATTAATTATATTATATTAATTATTAATTATTGATTATATTATTTTATTAATTATATTAATTAATAAATATTAATTAATTGAAATATATTTTATTAATTTATACATATTAATTTCATATCACTTATTTATTAATTATTAACTATTAATTAAATAATTATATTATGTTAATTATTTACTATATTAAATAAATAATAAATTATATTAATTAATTATATTATATTAATAATTAACTATTAATTATATTCTCTTAATTATTAACTATTAATTATAATTATATTGATTTGTAAACCATCCTTATAATGTCCTATTTTTACTTTTACACTTTGTATTTCTAGGACCAGGTTTACTCAACTCCTAAACCCACCTTATTATTCATAATAGTCTAAGGATAAAGTTCAAAGACCCAAACCCTTTTATTTTAGGAAATGAAAATATAAAAAATAATAAAAGGATGAGGTCAAGAAAGACACACCACATGCATTAATAAAGAAACACAATAAAGTGAAAAGGAAAACATGTCGTTTCTTATTTTTCCCTTAAGAAGCCAAATGTTAAGGTTTGCATCTACCTTCTGGATAATGTCTTCTTCTCTAAGTCTTGGTTTTCTGATGAGGTTTGGGAATATAATCAAATAATGTGTTAGAATTTACCATAAAATTGAATCAAAAACTGTATTTCTAGGATAAATCTATAGTGTCCAACTCCAGGTTGGATTAGCAGTTGTCTTTAATGTTGGATGAAATTAATCACAGGACTGTGAGGTAGTCTTTAAATCCAATGTATTTAGATTTTATTTTTGAAAAAAAAATATACTAAGATTTCCTTTCAAACCAATCCATGAGGTTATCACTAAGCTATTTTGTTAACCTCTCTAGTTTAATATCCCTTAATCATTTGAGGCTAACATCCATGATTCTATCCACTTCACATTTTTCTTTCATGGCCTTACCAAAAATTTCATGAATGGATTTCATGGAAGATGAAAATTGATGGGGGGCTTCTTAGAGAATCACTTATCATCCATCCCAGTCAACACATCAATTGAGTCCCTTAAAGCTCCTATTTTCCCGACACAGATGTTGGAAACTCCACCTAAATGGGGGTTACAAACTCAAAACAATTTATGGGATAAGAGGTAGGTTGGTTGGATTTCCAATAGAGAAACATTTTTAATCCCTATTTATCCACTGTATTTTTATTTCCTTTTTCCATAATTGACTTATAAGATTGATTTTTTCACTAAGGACCCACTAACAAGTCATAAAAACCATGTCGGACTAGCTGACCCATCCCTCCACTATCAGGAGTACTCATGGTGGATCCCCACTTAGCAACACATTTATTCGGGCATATCTGTTGTTGATCCTCCAAGATAGTCTATCGATTATCTTAAAGACCTATATTCTTATCTTCTTCAACTTCCACAACACTCACATTTCCTTACGCAAATGAAGCTGCAACAAGTCCCTCCAGTCGCTCATTTCTCACCACTTTAAGGTGTTGAGTTCTGGTAGATTGATCCCAAGAGTATTTTGTTTTTTTGTTTTTATTTATTAATTTATTTCTTTTTTCTTTTTTTCTTTTTAGGAGGGTTGGACAGGCTTTCACAGTAGTGCAACGTAAAGGCGACCCGCGGAGAACCCAGCAGCAAGCTGTAGAGGAACTCCCCATATTAAAAATTAATTTAATATCAAGTGATCCATTGGACCACTTATTAGATATTAAACTAAAAAGAAAATATACTACACTTGATCATAGACAAAATGCTGAGAAATTTATTGATCCCAAGAGTCTTCAATTCTATGATTTCCATGCTTAGTGGGTTCTTCATACAGCTTCACAACTTCATTCTCCACTATATCAAGCTCTTTCTACCCCATTTCCTCATTATACTCAATAGGATGAGTTGGGTATGGGTTGTTTTCAACTATCATATGTGCACTTCCAGATCCATTGGAAACACTATCCAAGACATAGAAAGTTCAATTTTTGTGGTCTTTTAGCTTCCTCTTGTATAAATTCTTAAAAATATTTCCCTTTTGAGAGAAATAATCACAAAATCTATCTTTTAGACCTTTTTTATTTGGGTTCCCAATGGATTGAAATATGGTGAAAAAATATGGCAGATGTTTATATAAAAAATTCTAGTGAAAATCATCATCAAAAGTGGAGAGGATCACATTCTCAATAGGTTTAACATTCAAATCAACATTCACTAAGAATCAGAAAATGTAACCAAACCCGACTTCTTTATTGGATCAATCCATATTTATGGGAAAACCCGCTACTAAATCTATGTCATCAAAAATCCTTAGATTCCATAATATCGAATTCAAACCTAACACACAGGCCCAAGCTTGAACTCAAGTGTTATAAACATTGGATGGGTTAAATCGAGGATTTAATTCTTATATATAAAGAGTACCTAGTTTTAGGGATATCTATCCAAACCCCCATGATCTCCTCTTTATATCATTAGCAGGGAAAACCAAGTGAAAGAATTTGTACCCCATAAAAATAAACTTAAAGTCTTTAAATCCCCAGCTGATCGATAGTCAACCAATAAGGTCATCCACTTTCCTTGGCATTCTTCCTGAAGGTAAAACCAGACGTACAATTATATATAATTAAAAAGATTTGAAATGATCTAAGATTGTTTCTTGGTTAAAAAAATGTGTGTGTTTTTACCTCTCTTGATGATTCTATTTGGAACATCATCCTTCAAGAAGGTGAAATTGTAACAGTTTACACCAACATCTTTGGTCCTATTGATGGAAGTTGAGGTATCAACCCTAATTATCTTCAAATATCTTAAAGTTGAAAATGAAAAGAGAATTCCTCCAGCAAACAAATCCAGATCGATATCCCATGAGAAATCCATCTCCACAAAGATACATAATCATCATCATCATTGCCATAGTAGATCTTAGAAGTCTGTATCCTCTCCTCCCTTTCCTTATATTAATTATTAATTTTATATTATATATTAATTTTAATTATTACATATTATCTATTAATTATATTGATATTTAATTGTTAACTATCGGTTAATTAAGTTAATTATATTAATTGTTAACTATATTATTAATGATTTCTAATTATACTAATTATATTCTATTAATGAATTATGTTTTATCACTAATTATATTACTTATATTACTAATTATATGTTATATTAATTAATTTATGACATATGTATAACAAAATATATCAAAAATATGAACTCTGGTGTTTTCATATTGAATTTACATGTTTTATAATGTGCTATTTATATTTCTATTACACATGAATGAAAAAATATATTGTAATTTCTTATTCTCCTCATTTTATGTTTTTTTGGATTCTATTTATTTCATGGGATAATAGGATTCTACATGGGCCTCATTTTTGGTCCATTTGGCTTACCCAGACTATTTTTTTTTCCTTCTACTAATAGTTGATGAGTCATCAATCTAGAATGGATTTATTTCTAGTCATTGATTACTCTAAATGGACATTCTATCTGAACCGTCCACCTATTCGACTTTGTTTAATGATTCCATTTCATTTATATTCAGCATGGATTCATGGTGCTAGTTGGCTGGTTTGGCCATTTCAAGGTTCTGTAGTTGTGAAGGGGATTAATGAACCCTTGTTGCCTCATCCCTTTGGTGTTGTGTCTCATTATATTATCCTCTCCTGGTTCTTTCACTCTCATTTCTCATATGGTGAATCCCTAATCATAGATCTAGATTCTTTGGTGATGAAACCCCAGTTCTAATCCTTTCATCCTTGATTTTTTCTTTTGTTGCACCATTTCAAGTGGATTTTGTAATGAGGATACTTACTCATGATGAAGTGAAGCTTTGGAATGAACCTAGATAATCCAATGAGATCCTACTTCTGTATAATGAAGCATGAGACTATCTGCATCTATTTAAGATTAGATGAGAAACTAGGGTAGCTGATAAATGATCAGGACCCTCAGATATATTTAAATCCTTCCAGGTTTGTAAATTCTTTACTCGCATTCTCCTTACTATTCAAGAAGTTGTTTAAATGTCTTTTTCCTATTTTTCATTCAACTTTTCTATTCTACTTTATCTTGAACCTGCTTATCTTTTTGAGCTTAATAAATTGTTTGGTGGTGGTGGTGTTTTCTTTTATATAGGTCTAATGGACAAAATAATGTTAAATCATATGTGTCTATTATTTAATACTTTCTTATTTTTATATTTTGAATGTTCAGTTTCCATTGGATTCAAATCTTGTGAAAAAAAATACCCAAATGGTCTTCTCAAGTGTGTGAATAATTTCTTTAGGTAGCACACCTTCCCCTACAAAGTGGTATCATAGCCTAATTGTGTTTACTTTTGTTTTTTAATATACTTATTATTTTAATTCTTTTCTTGTTTTAATTCCTCTTTTCAATATCACTCTTAATTCTCTACTTCTCTCTTTTTTTTAAAATTTAAATAACAATGACCTCAAACATTATTCAAATTCAAATACCTAATTGTATTATCATGAATATTCATTGATCTTGGTCATTTCTCGGGGGTGTATTATTAATTTTTTCCACAAAAAAAATTGCTATTATACCCTTTATATAAAAAATGACAAAAACTGGGTTTGAAATCAAAAAATTAAATGGTGAAAATGATTTCGATTTGTGGAAGACTAATATGAGATACCTACTTATTAAGAAAGGGTTAATGTATTCCCAATATAGCCTTAATAAACCCATTATTTCCATGTCTGACACTATAAATACCACTAATGTTTATTAATATATATCTTCTTATGTTCTTTTTAAGGCCTACATTTCTTTACTTCATTTTTTAGGTAATAAATTTCTTAGAGAAGTTCCTTTTGAATCTATTGTTGGTCATATATGGTTTATAATAAACATTTCATGTTTACATTTAAAATGAAATCTTATGTTTCAATTAAATACCACTTGGATGAATTCAATAAATTCATACTTGATTTAGCCAACGTAAATGTAACTATTGATGATGAAGATAAATCCATGATTCTTATAATTTATTTATACAATTACTATAATGCATTAGTAGAGACAATAATGTACGGTCATATCTATCTGACCCTAGAAGAGGTTAAATATTCTCTTCTCTCTAAGGAATTTCATTCTAAAACATGAGTTAAGGGTGAGGCCAAGCATCATTTGAAAAGGGGTAGGATATAGAACATAGTTTAGAATAAAGTTTATAGTGAGGATAAATGCAAGAAAAAAAATAAATCCAAGTATATTTCTAATTCTAGGGGTAGAAAACTTATTTTCTTCCACTATGGTAAGCCTGGGAACACTAGACCTAAGTGTAGAAATCTAAAACAAAACCCTGATATTAAATAACCTATTGATCAGTCCCTTTTAGTGGATTTCAGTTATGATAATATTGAAGTTTTAAATGTATCTATGCTTGTACTCACCCATGAGTTGGTATTGGATTTTGGTTTCTATTCCCACATGTATCCCTTCTGGGAGTCATTCCTTGATTTGGTAGAAAGAGTAAAATTATGTGTTCTTTTGGGAAATGACTAGAGATGTCAATACAAGAGAATTGGTTCTGTTTTAATAGAACTGGATGACCAGTATATCATTACTTTGTAATAAATTTGGTGTTTTCCTGACCTCCATAGGAACCTGATATATTTAGGAATTATAAAACCAAAGGGATTCACCTTTAGGTCTAAATCAGGTTGACTAAAAATATATAGAGGCCCTGGAACTATAATCAAGGATTCCATTGTTAATGAGTTGTATGTTTTGAATGGGAATACCCATTCAAGGTAGTTGGGTAGTGTGTATGTGAATAATAATGATAATTAATTGTTATGTTATAGGATATTGGGGCATGTAAGCCCCAAGGGTCTGGGTGAACTTAATAAAAAAGGGTTTTTAACAAACATTACCCCAAGTAACCTTCCTTTTTGAGAAGATTGTGTAATGGTTAAAGCTAAGATATTCAATTTTGATATGTCCAACTTTAAATCCAATTTCTACTTAGAATACATTCATTCTAATTTATGGGGACCAGTTAGGACTAACTCCCACTGTGGAGTCTCTTATTTTTTTCACCTTTATTGATGGGTTCTCTAGAAATTTTTGGATTTATATACTCAAAAATAAATATTATAGTTTTTAAATCTTTAAAACTTGGAAAATACTTATAGAAAATATATTTGGAAAGAAAATTAAAATAATAAAAACTGGTAATGGGTTAGAATACCTCTCTACTAATTTCATTCAGTTCTTCCAATCTGATGGAATTATAAGAAACTATACTATTAGTGAAACCCCAAAATAGAATAGACTTGCTGAAAGAATGAATGGGAATATTTTTTGAGAGAGTTTGAAGCATGATTGTATTCTTAGGTCACCTTAAATCCATTTGGTAAGAGTATTACATTATGGAAGTGTATCTTATAAATATATTCTAATCCTATAATTATAACTTTAAATCCATAGAAGAACTTTGAAAAGACAAACCACCATCTTATAATCACCTAAGGGTATTTGGATTCACTACATATTCCCATGTCAAGATTGATAACCTTGAACCTTAAGATCTTAAGTGTATTTTTCTAGCTACCATGAGGGTGTTAAAAGTTATAAATTGTGTTTTGATAAAATTAATTACCAAAATTTCATAATTAGTAGAGATGTAGTGTTTCATGAATATTTTTCTCCTAAATCTAAACATATCACATAAGATAGTGATGATCAACCATTTATGGGGCGGCTAGTGCTCAACCATTAACTTAGTTTGAGGATATTATTTAGCCTCTTCCACCGGATCCTCAACCTGTAACCTAAACTAAATCCAACTCTAGTTCTAATTCATATTTTTAAAATGAACCTCCTAATAACAATAATTATTACCAGTTGACCCATGATAGATCTAGATGGTTACCTAGACCTTGTTATCTTTTTAATAAATATGATATGGTTTTATTTACCTCTCATGATTCTTGATATATTATAGATAAATATCCTTAAACTTACAAGCAATCCATTAATAAAAAATCATTTAAATAGTGGATTTATTCCATAGATGAATAAATGAACTCCTAAAATAAAAATTTCACTTATTATATCATTGATAAACCTCAAAATTCTAAACTAATTGGTTTTAATTGGATTTATAAATGAAAGGAGGATAGAACTATTGAAAATAAAATAAAATTTATGACTAGATTAGTCACTAAGGGTTCCTCTAAATAGAGGGAGTAGACTATTCTATTATATTTTCACTATTTTTAAAACACTCTTATATTGGGCTACTACTTTCTTTTTCTACCTATAATGACTTCCACATTGAACAACTAGATTTGAAAATATCCATAATTCATGGTAACCTTAATAAGAAATTACATATAAAGCTTCCTGATGGGTATTTTAAATAATTCATATATAAAAAATCCTTTAGAATAAATCATTGTATGGTTTAAAATAAGCCTCAAGGACATGGTATAGGAAGTTTGATTCATTTATGCTTAATTATAATTTCACTATGAGCAAATATGATGATTATTTTTATATCATTCCCATTAAAAATAGAATTCTTTTTTTATATCTTAAGGACTTGCGTATTATATGTCATAATTTGAATCTTATCATTGATGTTAAATTTCAATTAAAAGGTGTTTTTAAAATGAAGGATCTAGGGGAATAAAAAAATATTAGTGTTGAAATATTTAGGGATATATTCAATACATATCTTGCATTCTTATGTAATTAAATTTATTAAAATATACTTGTTTTAATCTCTCAAACCTGTGGATGGTCCTTTTGGGCGTCATTTTAAGCTTTCTTTGACACAAGAACCCGGCCTTATTGTTGATGTAGAGTATATTTCTAAAATATCCTATGTCAACATTGTTGTAAATGTCTGGTACTCGGTGATAGGCACCAAGCCTGATGTAGCCTTTTCAATATGCACCCTTACAAAATTTATGGATAACTTAGTAAAGCCACATTGTCATTACCTAAAGTGGATTCTTCCGTACCTATAATATACTACTCACCTATCTTTGTGTTATGGAAGAAAATTTTAATACTAATAAAATTATTATTATATATATAGATGCTAACTATACAGGTAACATTGACATTAGAAATTCATTGATTGGGTATGAATATACTACTTTTTTAGGCCCCATATTTTGTAATTGTAATATGAAATATGTTGTTTCTATTTCAACCACAGAATCAGAATACATTACACTATATGATTCTGTCAAGGAAGCCTTATGGATCGAGGGTTTGTATTTTAAACATAATATTTATGATTCTATTATTACAGTCTATAAAGATATCCAATATGCTTTACATTTATCCAAAAATATAGTATGTCATGGAAAATCCAAACACATGGATATTATATTAAACTTAATGAGATATGTTTTTTAATATGAAACTATATGTTTCAACAAGAAAAATTCTGATAATAACTCGGTTGTTAGTTTGACCAAAGTCATGGTATTATCAGAATTCAAATACTATTTAGATAGATTGAATTTGGTCCCCAATAAATAACCTTATGTGAAATGACATAACCAATTTTAATTTAAAATGGTGGATATTTGTAAATTATAGTGTTTTCATATTGAATTTATATGTTTTATAATCATCTATTTATAATTCAGTTCCACATTCATGAAAAATTATATTGTAATTTTTAATTATGTTTATTTTGTGTTTTTTGGGCATCTACTTGTTTTCTGGGATTATAGTCTTCTATGTGGGATTCTTTATTGGGCCATTATACATGATCAGGCTATCTATTTTCCTTCTTCCCATGGATACCAAGTCATTAATTTGGTGAGAATTTTTTTCTATCTATTGATTACTTTCACTGCACATTCTATCAGCATTATCCACCAGTTTGGCTTTATTCAATGATATTGTTTCATTTCTATTTGGTGTGGCTTCATGGTTCTTATAGGTTGGTTGGTCCATTTTGAGGATTTGTGGTTGTCAGGGGGATTGATGACCCCCTACCACGTCCCTTAAATGGTGTACCTTGGTCTATTCTCCTATCCTATTTTTTCAATCCTGTTTCACCTTTGGTGAAACCCTAACCATATAGCTAGCTTCTGTGGTGATGAAACCCTTGTTTGATGCCTTTCGTCTTCAGTTTGTGCTTCTGGTGCACTATTCCTGGTGGAGTTTTTGATAAATATCCTTCCTCATAAATAATTTCATGTTTCTAATGAATCTAAAAGATATGGTGAGATCCATCTTCTGTATACCGAATCATGAGACAGTTGGATAATTAGGTGTGGGTATATCATTACACTAATGGTTTTCATGAAACGGTTGGTATAGGTACCTTGGGTTTACCCTATACAAATATTTTATTAAACCATTAGTATCATAATTATATATACCCTATACTATTGGTTTCATTAAACTATTGGTATAGGAAGCATGGATTTACCCTATCCAATGTTTTTACAAACCATTGGTATAGCCTTTATTGACATTCCCAACAAGCGGTACCTCCCATGTTGGCCGAAAACCATCATACACCCCCAAAAACCTACACCAAAACCCTTAAGAAACTAATTCCCAATATATAAAAATCAAGAAACAAATTAATGCATTGAACTAGTTTTAATACACAACACATATATAATATCACATTCAGTCGTTAAACATCATGTGTCAAAATATCAGTCAAAAATGTAAATGGTCAATCTCTCTCTCACTAAAACCACTATCATCACCATAATCACCAACATACTCATCACCATCATTATCACCAACACCATCATCTTCATCATCACTGTCACTATCACCATCACCATTACTACAACTACCACCACTATCGCCAGGAAGGTTATCATTTTGACTACCACTAGGACCACCATCACCATCGCCTGATGTATTATAGAACGAATGCATCATTGACAGGAATGAATCAAAAACTATATCAATACTTGGTGTTAGTGATGCACATAATTCTTCTATAACTTTTATAAATTTATTTTTATCCTTTTGAATATTTTTATGCTCCTTCGTGCTTATTTTTTTGGTGGTACAAGTTGTTTCCAACTTGATGATACCAAACCTTTTAGCTAAATTGATCAATATATAGTGCATAAAAACTCTTCCTTGGATGATAGTGTACTCTCCCATAGTATTAATCTCCTAATATATAGAATAAATGATCATTTTTTCTAAATCTATTGACTTTATTCTCATCATGAGCCTCTAAAGCACATTATTGAAAATATAAAAAAATTATTTACTTATAAAATAGATATTAAAATTTGAAATAAGAAAAGTAAATTTTATAATCTATTGTTGTGATTATTATTTTGCCTCACTTCCATATTTCTTCTTTCTACTCAAGAAAAACAATTTTTCTCAAGGAACATATCCTTCAATGTTCAATATTTCTCTCTACAATGACATTGAATATTTTAGAATATCAACAAAATATGATATTCATCGACTAGAAATTATATAAAATCATACCAAAAAACACCTTGAACAATTTGAAATAACATATAATTGATATACTAATCTTGGGAAACTATATTTCAAATATCAAAACTAATTTATACATTAATTTTACACATTTATTCTCAATTTAAGGATTTAATCTATAATGTTTTTTATAAAAAAAGTGTGAGGGATATAATCTCCCACCATTGGGAGAGTCTAACTAAATTTAGTGGGTAGTACCATCACAATAAAACCCATTAAAACATGATGAACCATAAAAACTAAAAAATAAAAATAGCATAAAATGTAGACAATCAAAATTGTCTGTGAAAGTGATATTGCTTACTAAAAATCCTCATAATAAAAAAAATATTTAACTAGGTTCAGAAGGTATGAAACATGATGGGTTTACACTAAAGATAAATATAACCATGATATTTTAGGGTTTCTACATTTCATGGAGAAGTACTAATATTTCATGAACCATAAATAGATATATGTTTTTATAGTTTCTTAGAAGTCCTAAAGTCTTATAATTTGTGTCTTGGGTGTTTTAAAAAGTGTTAGAGCATATCATAGAGTATTTTTAAATGAAAATGGTTGTTTCATTTCATATTAAGATTAAAAATAACCATTTTAGTTAGGGATTATTATATAAAGTAGTATTACTCCATAAATTTTGTGAGTATTCGATTTTGTTTTGATGCATTAAGTGAGAGAACATGTGAACACTAGTTTTATTAGATGTCTTGGTAGTGGGGTTTATTTATTCACAATATGTAGTAGTTTTATCATTCATGGCTCCTAGATATTTTTAAAGGAATCCTTGTATGGTAAAATAAAAGGAACCAATATCATAATGATTGAGTCAAGGTATAAGGATGAAATTATAGTTCAAGAGTCCAATATTCCATGGAATAGGTTAAAATTGGTTTTAAAATGTGAAAAATAACCATAAAGATCCATGGGATATTCTATTTTAAATGACTATAAATTTATATATCCATTGAATGACACCAAATATTTCATTATGAGGTCCTCATAATAATGTGGTGGGGATTATTATAATCTCTCTATAAATTTAACCAGACCCTTTTTATAGATTAAACCATTTAGAATTATGAAAACCAAAGCTAACCATAAGCTCTTTATAGGTTCATCTTTTTCATTACATTATGGTTTTATGGGTTATGATTATTATTATTATTATAATTGATTACTTTCATTAAAATGTTCCTTCATTATTTCATTCAAATTATTATCTTTATTTCGCTAACATTTATTATTCACATGGGGATATGGCATAGGGGTCTCATTTAGTTTAGTGTGACTGGAAATGTTTATGAATAGAGTTTTCATTGTATAGGTCCTTTGGTGAATCTCTTTATATTTGGTGGTGAATCAAATTTTGTTTGTACTCTATCTCAGTTCAACATTAATAGAAGAATGAAACATAGTTATGTTATTCAATACCAAAATTTATATTTATTATGTTTCAATGTTTAATTATTAAACATATGTTCTAATTGAGTAGATATTTATAATTAACAAAACAAATTTAATGAACTAGATTAATTTAAAGGGAATTTAATCCACGATTCACATGTGGATTATCTGTTTTTAGGTTATATAATATTGGAATTTTCTACTATGATCTATTTCTTTGTATTTATTATATATTTTATCACATTCATAATTGGCTACGTTGATTATTTTTGAAAATGATAGATATATAAATATGGAATTAACAATATTATTATTATACATTAAGTTTTTTATTGAATATATAAGTATGATTGGAATTGGATACATGATGTTGTTTATAATAGTAATTAAGTTTTTATTCAATGATTTTTTCTTGGTTATTCTAACTATTATTACAGCTTTCTTAGATATTTATAAGTATTTTTATTAATTGAATCATGATGTATTTGTTGTAGTGGAAGTGATTTTACATGATTAATGTATGAAAGATGTAGTGGTGGGTGGATTTGTCTATTTTTATAATTTTATCACACTTTTTTGGGTGGTATATGTTTTTAGGATGGTTCTAAATTTTTTTTGATATTTACTCTGATTTTATAGAATTTTTTTTGCTTGTGTGTCATTGATACAAAGGTTGTTAATACTTATATTGAAGGATAATTTCCTAATTTTATACTTGTTCACTCTCCTTATTTCTTCTAATTTCTACATGAACTAATTCTGTATATTTAATTTTAGTTTTTTAGTGGATTATTTTCTTGTCTCAATTCGTCTAGGGGTATTCTTTAGTGATGGATTGGTCATCCTAATTACCAGTATTGTGTTTTAGATATATGAAACCTAATTTAACTCTCTTGGGAAATTTCTTCACTCGTCATTTTTTATTTTCAATTTTATACTAGCATGTGAAGTGTGAGAAAATCAAACTTTAAAAGAATAAAAATGTTTTTTACTTGAGTGATAAATTAACAAGTTGACTCACAATTCACTATTAAGATGAACTGCACTAATTTCATGTGACAATATAGAATTGTGTTGTAATTTTCAAATTACCTAAATTATTATTACTGGTTAGTAATTTTTTAGAAAATATCTTGGATATTTAATGATTTTTTTATGACTCTTGATAAAGATCACTAACACTTTATAAAAGTCTCAGTTATCCTATAATAAAAACATGTGTCCAGAAAAACATTTCAAGAAACCCAAATCAAATGTAGCCTCCATAGAATAATTTTATAGATTTAAATCATGTTTATATTAATGCTTTCAATTTGTCTCTATTTTATCTCCTACGCCAATTTTTTCACACTTTCCCATTACTTCCAAAAAAATTCACCAACACTTTTAATTTAGGTTTTACACTATTTTTTACTTTTCATCTATTGTATCACCTCTATCTCACTTTCACTCATCATTATACACACTTCCACCAATATTTTGCATTACCATACTTATCCTTTCACCCCACCCACATATTCATCACTTCACACTCACACTTTTCATTCACAAAAAAACATTTCACACACCAATTACTAACTTGATTAAAATTAAATAAATAAATAAATAACATTAAAAACACCCCCTTATCTATGGATATGACACTCTTAACCAATTTTTACCTTTATTGAAATTAAATAAATAAATAAAAACATTAAAAACACTCCTTTATCAATCCATAAGGTGGTAACTTTCCAAGACACATCTTTCAATTTGATCCCAGTCAATCACAATCCAAGATCCTGATAAAACCCTTTAAATTAGTGATTTGTGATGGAGAAAGAAGAAATAATGGATGCTTTCCAAAAATAAAACTTATATGGGGTTAGACTTACCCAAGGATGATGATTGTAACTAATGGGGATCTATTTTGGTAGGAAATGATGGTGGAGTATCTCTTGAATTCTAAAGAGGGACCCAAAAAAGATGTTTGATCATAGATGCGTCTGGGGAGGAAGAAAATGGAATTAAAAAGGTGTTTTAGGGTGAGATAATGAAAATTACCTTAATGAGATTCACCCCAGAAGATCATCCGGTACTTCGTCTGCCTATATTGGGTACTCGATACTCCACTCACCACCCAATATGAGTACATGGGTTCTTGGTTTTTTTTAAAAAGTATATTTCACCAAAGTTCAATAATTTTTCTATAAGACATTAGTTTTCCATAATATATGTTCTTCTATTTTTTAATGAAAATTATAGATATAGATCTTAGTATTATGCATAGATTATTGATTTTTAAATATTATAATTTTAACTACATTTTATTCAACCATGAAGAAGTGTGAATCAAATGTTTGGATGCTCTAAAATTTGAATAAAGTTTTGATATTTTTTCTATCATACAATATTTTTTCATATTATATACACTTTTTTTATTTAGTGATATCATGCACTAATTAAGTCAGATTAAGGGATTTCTTGATCATTTTTAATGTTTAAAAAATTATTTAAATATAATTTGATGGTAATTAAAGTTGAATCCACTTATTAGAGGGTGTAAAAAATCACCAAAATTTAAGATATCAAGTGATAATTATTTTAATAATTTGTATCTAATTTAAAGTGTTAGTGAAAAATACTTGATTCCTATAATGTTTTGGAATCATCATTTTTTCCAAAGTGTAGAGATATTTCATATCATCCTTGATTTTTTTCTTTGTGATGACTTCAAAAAAAAATATTCAACAATACACAACATGGTATTAATGAAAATCATCATCATTTCAAATAAAAATCCTAAAATTTGATTAATAACTTAAACTAGTCAGTCTTCTAATGAGAAATAATTTCCTGATACTAGGTTATTGGATACTAATTCAGAATAGGTATAGCCTCTAAATCAATTCCAAATTTAGAAACCCAACCATTTTACTACTCATGTCTATATTCTCTACATAGCTCACCTAACTTCATTAGTTTTGGAGTCCTCACAGCCTCACTATCTAGAAAATTATAATAATGTCATAACCATAATATTAATTCATATAAATACAATAATAATATAACATTAAATCTAATTAAATTTCTTACCCATATTTGAACCCGAAAATTATTTTTTATTTCCTTTTCTAGGTTCCTCCTAGAGAGTGGCTTAATGGGAATGATGTCAGAGTATTTGGAAGGTGTCACCATAAAACTCTTACATTATCTTCTTATTTTACCAATAATTTTATTTTCTTAATTATACTCATCCATCACCTATGTTTGGAATTTACACACTTCATGCATGTGTGTATTCCTACACAGCATTATAGTGGCATATCCAGCTGTGAAAGATTAAAAGAAAAATATCAAATTAGTACATATTATATTGAAAATAAATTATGGTCAAAATAAATTACAAGGGTTCTATACATATACCTATGATAGGATGATCAATGGGTATTGCTACATCCATAGTCTATGGAGGATCATTGACCTACATAGTATTAGGGTACAATGTCTACTCATGATGAATAGTATACTCGGTAGGTTCGGAATGCACCGTAGTAGACGTCGAAGAGTATTGATCATAAAATCTTAGAGAGAATGAATTAGTAGGGAAAGTAGCTAACATGGACATCTCTGGAAAAGAATAATATTGATGGGTAGTGTGATACATCATCATATAAGGAAAATATATATGATGTGGATTAGATGTAAATGGTGGTGAAACTATATATGGAATAAATATCTCAGGTACCTCTAATAGAACCATGGTATAAGAAACCATACTATATGGTGTATATGATGAAGGGTATATGTAAGGACTCGACCCCGGTTTCCCAGAGCTAGTGCCTTATTTTATTACATTGTAACCTGAAGAAACGAATAGTTTATTAGTGTTGGAAATCAATATACAAACATAATTATAATATTACAGCATGAAAAGAAATACATAATATAAAATCTATATGAATCCAAGATTATCCTTGTAAGTCATTCATAATATTCATCTTCACAACGTGGGAGAAATAAAACATACGAAATGGGTGAGTTCATATTCTCAATAAGGGTAATTAATATAGAATAAGTTATTATAAAAATAACACAAGTCATGGTGAACAACTAAAAACACATGCCTTTAAAAATATACTTGAGCATAATATGGCAGGAATGAAAGTGAATTAAATATGGTAATATAAATGATCATAAGAGAATGAAACATAACCATTGATATTATACAAGTCAAATTATCACATGGGTTATCAATTACTAATACCATAATGAGAGAATGCATAATGTTGTACATTTGAATCATATTGTCAAGGCCTTGGCCAAGACGTCTGAAAATACTAGGGTTAGGCCCCAGCCAAAATCCAATTCTATTTTGTCCCATGAGACCTATCGATGCGTCAAGGAGATATAGCAGGCCCCACCTTTCACTTTCTAATTCCAATTCACTCCTTGTATCAAAGGGGATAAACATAAATAACATGAACGTATGAAATAATTTTCCCCAATCTGTACACATAAACACTAATCATTCTGAGTAGTATGGTGAATGGTATCAAGATGAAACATAGATAGTCAAACTAATAATAAACCATTTAATACAATGTGGTGGATGATAAAAAATATATTAACCTCAATAAGACCAAAATTTCAATAGAGCTATTGAAATAGACAAAAATACTCTAACAAAATCATCAAGGTATTTTTGAGACAAATACAATTTTACTTTGAAAGGAAGTGTTATTTTTGGAAAAAGCTTTGCAGAAGATCAGGAATGAACTAAGTTAGTTTTTCAATAATGAAATTAGTGTTTTTATAAAAATAATTTTGGCTTAAAATATATTATAGAGTGCACTTGAAAATAGGATATAATTTGAGAAGTTCTCTTGAATCGGGATTGTTTATCGGGAATAATTGAGAAAGATATTTATAAAAAATTTAACTTCCTATAAAATAAAAAAGAATTTTGATTGGTACACATATATAGAACATTCAAACAGAATTTATGAGAATTAAATATGAATAAATTATAATTTAATTGGGATTAAGAGAGATACATAGTAACTCGAAAGAAAATGGAGGTTCGGGTAGAAAAACCTTACCTTGTGTCTGAATGTGTTCTGAACATGAGCTTAACATCCTGAATAATCAAATTAAATCCATTAATTATTTAATTAAAAATATTATTTAAAATTATTTTACTATTTTTAATTTTAATAAGTTTATTTATATCCTTTTTATGAGTTATAATATACAAATTTATCGCTCGGGAGCGTTCGTTTTCTTAGTTTTCTTGATCGGTATAATTGTATATGATAATGGAAGTTCATGTGGAATGGGTATAATTCTCCAAAATTGAATTTATATGACACTAATGAACATACAATAGTCTAAATGGTTATAAATATCATTTTTTTATATATTATGAGTATGAATCATTAGATAAAACATTTAGTTATAATTGTTTATATTTTTACAGCGGTTTCTCGATCACAAAAAATTAGTTTTGTTTTATTATTTAATATCATGTATAAATGACGGTTCTAGAATCATTTAATAAGATAAAATAAATATTTTAGAATATTTTTCAACCATAAAATTGGTTTCATGTCCATATTTGAAGAATAAATTGAAGAATGAAACTTCGTCATCCATGAAAGTTGTAAATCGGTACCTCCTGAAGGATGATTTTGTTTTTAAAATAAAATAGAGATTGTAAGGATATTGATGATGGATAATTTATTAGCATGATATAATTATAGTATATATATGATACTAGATTTAACATGATCATTTGGACAGAGGAGGTGAGGATACAATAATAAAAGAAAGAACATAAAAGAAATTAAAAGGAAAAAGGAAGAGAATTTTACCACTTGAGAACTCCTCCTTGAGAACCTTCTTAAGGGATGGGGTTTTGGTCTTTTGGAAAGATAAATATCTCTCGTATTTGGGGATATACTATGGAAGAGTATTTGGGCATAACTTTTAGAATCTTCAAGGCTTATAGAAGTTAGGAGAAGAGGGAGTGAGGGGTGATTTTTATAGTGGAGGAGAGGGTTGATTTTTGAATATCTTATTCATTATTTTATTATTTTTCTCAAGACAAGAAATAGTTTTGATTCTTGTGAAAAAAATAGTAATAATTGAATTTTATTTCTAAACAATTTCCATTTAAATCATCCATGACTCAATCATGATGCAAGAAATTTATTTATTTAACATATTTCATAAATTATCAAATTTCACTATTCACTAAAATTTCTATTATTTCAAGAAAATCAAAAAAAATAACCCTAACCATTTTTCAATGTGTAAAATTTAAAAATTAACTCCATTTTATCCAAATAATTTTCTAAGTAAGATAATTTTAATTTTTAAATAAAATCATTATTTACTTGAAAAATACATATTTTAAATTTAAAACTAATTTTATAATACTTTTAAAAATTAATTTAGGTCTCATAAAATTATCATAAAAACATAGGAAAAAATAATATTTATTTAAGAATATATTTTTTGAAAATGAATTTTATTTTAAATATATTTATTAATTTAAAATTTTAATTAAATATTTATTACTCGCAAAAATATCAACACTTAATTATTAATTTTTAAAATATTCACTCAAATTTATATAGTGCCTAAATTTTATTTATACATACAAGGGTAAGGTTTCTATTTATAAGGGTACATTACTATTCATAAGGGAAAGTTATTATTTATAAGGGTAAGTTACTATTCACAAAAAAATGTATGTTGATCCTATCAGACTCTAAATATCTTACTAATTGCAACTGTGTATGTTGGTTTTTTGAAATTAAAAATATAGAAGTGGAAAATTTATGTTTAACATCTAAGTTATAACTATCTTCTATAACAAAGTGTTTGTTTCATAAATACTCAGTGTTTCATGCATTCTATGTTAAAATTATTTTTAATTCCTTAGAGTGTTACATTCTTCCCCTATTAAGAAATTTTTATCCTCAAAATTACCAAAATGTTACCTTATAAAAAGATTAGGGTAGTTCTTCATCATAAGTTCCTCTGGCTCCCACTTCGCCTCTTAAATTTTATAATTTTTCCAAATTACCTTTAGTAAATGAGTCATCAAATTCCTCAACACATGTTCTTTAGTGTCCAAAATCTTGATAGGCTCTTCACAGTATGATAATTCAGGTATCAATTCTATACCTTCAGAACTGAGTACAAGTGTTGGTTCTGGCATGTACTTTCTCAACAATGATACATGGAACACATTATGTACCTTAAAAAGGCTAGGTGGCATTTTCAAACAATAAGCCACAACTTCAATTCTCTCCAAAATTTCAAAAGGACCACTGTACCTGGGGCTCATTTTACCATTCTTCGCAAATCTTATAACACCTTTCCATGGAGATACTTTTAAGAAAACATGATCTCCCACTTGAAATTCCAAATCCTTCCTTAGATTATCAGTATAGATCTTTTTCCTACTTTGAGCTACTTTGATATGGGTTTGAATAGTCTTTACCTTCATTGTTGTTTCCACCAAAAGGTTTGGGCCCACAAGCTTCCTTTCACTAACTTCATCCCAACACGTTGGTGTATGACGTCTCTTTCAATACAATGCTTCATATGGTGCCATTTAAATACTTGAATGGAAACTATTATTGTATTCAAACATTACCAATGGTAAATAATGATCCCACATAACTTGAAAATAAAGTGAGCATGATATCAACAAGTCTTCTAAAGTTTGGATCATCCTTTTTGATTGCCTGTCAGTTTGAGGGTGATAAGTAGTAATCAATTGATTCTCAGTATCAAAGTATTTTTTAAGACTTTTCTATAATTTAGATGTGAATCATGGATCATAATCGGACACAATTAATATAGGTTCTCCATGAATTCTTACAACTTTATTTATATAGAGTTTTGCAAGGCGCTTCAGTGGAAAATCCTCCCTTATAGCGAGGAAATGCGTAGATTTTGTAAGTCGATCAACAATTACCCATATTGCATAATTATTTCTTGGAGTTTTATGTAATTCAGTGAAAAAATCCATTGTTATGTCATCACATTTCCATGTAGGAATAAGTATAGGTTGCATGACTCCTCTAGGATGTTTTCGTTCAACCGTTACTTGATGACAGACTAAATATCTTGATACATAATCAGAAATTTCCCACTTTATATTGTTCCACAAGAAATTTTCCTTAAAATCCCTATACATTTTAGTGTTACCATGGTTTATAAAGAAATTTGAGCTATGGTAATCATCAAATAACTCCCTTTTCAGCTTGGGTATAGAGGGAACACATAGCCTCTTCCCAAATTTCAAAATTTTATCTTCACACATGAAGTTAGCCAACTTCCCATCATTCACACCTTTAACTTTCATTTAAATATTCTCATCATCAGACAGGTAATTTTTAATTCTTTTTAATAAATATGGTTGGGAAACCAATTGAAAAAGTAATGATGTTTCACCTACTTTGATAATTCCTATATCCATCTTTACTAGATCCATGAATACAGGATCCCTTTCAATCCTCATTTTGTTTAAAACTCCATGATACTTCCTACTTAATGCATCAGCTACCTTATTTTCCTTTCCTGGGTGGTAGTGTATGTAAAAATCATAATACTTGAGTAGCTCAATTCATCTCCTTTTCCTCATGTGGAGTTCTTTCTATGAGAAGATATATTTTAAAATCTTATGATTCATATATATCTCACACATTTCTCCATGGAGATAGTGTCTCTATATCTTCAAAGAAAATATTACCTCTAATAACTCAAGATCATGAGTTGGATAGTTCTATTCATGAATTTTTAACTACCTTGATGCATAGGTAATAACTCTATCACTCTATGTAAGGACACAGCTAAGTCATTTCTTTGATGCATCATTGTAGATCATAAATCCACCATTTCCCAATAGTAGAGTCAGGATCAGAGAATTCACTAATATAAAATTAAATTCTTCAAAAAATTCTTCACATTATTTTGTCCATGTGAACTTAACCACTTTACAACTAAGCTTGGTCAATGGGTTGGCTAAATGGGTGAAGTTCTAAAAAAACGCTAATAATAACCTACTAAACCAATAAAACTATGTACCTCAGTTATGTTCGTTGGAGTAGGTTATTCTTGGAAAGCCTTTGTCTTTATAGAATTAACTATGATTCCATCCTTAGAGACAATATGGCCAAGAAAATAAACTAACTAAATCCAAAATTCACACTTGCTAAATTTCTCATATAATTCATTTATTCTAAGAGTCTTAAAAATAATGTGCAAATGATTCTCAAGATCTTCATAGATTTTGGAGTATACCGGGACGTCATAAATAAATATCACAACAAAGTCATCAAGATATTCCTTGAAAACACTATTCATTATATCCATGAAAATAGAGGGTTCATTTTTCAGTCCAAAAGGTATTACTGTAAACTCATAATGACAATACCTAGTTCAAAATGTTATCTTTGGAATATATTCATTCTTCACATGCAACTAATGATATCTAGATCAAAGTTCAATCTTAGAAAAATATTGCACTCATGAATTTAATCAGATAAATCATCAATTTGAGGTAGGGGATACTTGTTATTTATTGTAATATCATTGATTTCTCTATAGTCAATGCACGACCTCATGGATCCATCTTTCTTCTTAACAAAAAGAACAGGGGCTCCCCATATAGAAACACTAGGGTGGATAAATTTTTTATCACTCAATTCCTATATTTGTTTCTTAAGTTATACTAATTTCACTATGTCTATTCTATAATGGGTCTTTAATATAGGCCTTGCACTAGAAATTAAATCAATAAAATACTCAATTTCCCGCTCTAGAGGATATCCAGGTAAATCCTATGGAAATAAATCAATGTATTATTTAAAATAGGTACATCCTCAATTTTAATATTTATTTCCTCACTCATAGATATTGAGTTCTCATCCTCCTCAAAAACTATATTCAGTAGAGATACTGAGGTTGGATCTATATAAGAATTATATGGTGGTGTTTCTTCTCTAAAGATAATGTATTTTACACCTTCCTCACAAATCATAATTTCTTTCTTCTTGTAATAGATTTTCACATCATATTTTGAAACCTAATCCATGCCAAGGATTATGTCAAAGTAGACCATAGGTATGATGATAAAATTAGAAGATAAACAATATTTATATTCTATAATGGGGATTTTCTGACACATCTTTTTTGTAATGACACTTCCCTTAGGGGTTTTGACTGAAAATCCCTTGTTAAGGAGAATTGGAAATATCTAATTTTTAATGAAAACTGAGAAGATATAAAGGAATGTGATGATCCTGAATCAAGTAAATCATTTTTCAATTTTGAGGAAATGATTATATTACATGAAACCACATAATTAGGAACTTCAACTTCAGTATTTGTTATCTCATAAGCTTGGCCTAGCTCCCCTGGCCTTTTCTGAGGAATTCTTCCTTGACGCTTTGTACAATCATTATCATAGTGTCTCATCTCCATAAAATTAAATTATTGAACATTGATAGCTTCTTTCTTTCCCTTTAAATCACCAACATGATGGCCTTTCTGTCCATAATTTTAGCACACTCATTTTCCTTTTAAATAGGCACCAGGGTGTTTCCTTCCACAAGTATTGCATACTGAAAAATTCACCTTTTTATTCATACCTTTATCTATTCTATACTCCACAACCCTATTCTTATCTTGTTTTCCCTTAAATTCATAAGTCTTAGATAATTATTTCTCTGTCTTGATAGCACATGAGATAATATCTTCATATGATGAGAAAATTTGGGAGACTAGTTCCCTTAGGAGGAATGGTTTTAAACTATCAAAGAATCGATCATTCTTTCTTCTTGGATTACGTATGTAGTCCATGGCATGCCTTGCTAACCTTATGATGTTAGATTCATAATTTACAACGTTCTCATACTCTTTTTTCATCATATTCAGAAACTACCTTTCCATATCCACTCATTGTTCTCAAGGAAAGTATTTTTCTAAGAAAATTTCCTTAAAATATTTCCATTCCATATTTTAAATCTCTTGATAATCCTTTTTGTTTTAAATTGGTGACCAATACTGATCATTATCTCCTTATGAATAATAAAATTTCATGAAAACCTTATCCCATTCATTACTTCCCAAAGAGATAAATATCTTCTCTAATGAACTTATCCACTGCTCTGCTATGAATGGGTTTTCATTACCATTGAATGATGGAGGTTTTTGTCGCATAAAGTGGTATAACATTGCTCATCCAAGTTTTTTATCAAGATGGTCTATACAGGTATGGTTTTTATTCATAACCTGAGTCAATTGTCCCAATATAGTTATAAGTTTTTCCGCACCATTTGTAACTTCATAACCAACATCAATATTTTATATAGGTGGTAAATCCCTACATGGTACATGTGTGTTCATGCAGTTTCCATTCCTTCCACTAGTCACCATTTCCAAATGATGGCATACACTAGATTAGGTTATGAATCATATTATATAATATCAACTAGCATAATACTTAACATAAATTGAAATCATATTCATAGTTAATCCCATAATCATAAACATGGTTTCTTTGAGAAAAAATTTACTTTTAAATCCTTCATAATGGATTGTAAAGGAGATGTGAATTATCTAAGAATATCCCCCTAGGAGTGTCAACCCAGGTGCATAGTAAGGCTTGTTTTCATGTACCAGGTTACCCTAAGTCAACCTTAGAACACCTTGTTGGAGTTGTTACTTCTAGGTACATCTGTTTTAGAACTATGTACACTTGTAGTATCCAGACAGTTATGTATTTGCTATAAGTATCCCCATAATCCATACCTTACCAAAATTCTAGGTTTTTCTTGAATACTTATCCTCAAAGTCTATATTAGGGTTTTTTTCCCTAATCTATATTTTCTAAATCTAGTTTCCAATTTTTCTACTAAACTTCTTCTAATATCATCTATAAGGACCCGAACCTGGTTTTATTACATTGGAATGATTAAAAGAAATTCATATCCCAAAGGAACTAATAGTTTAGTATTTTTGAAAAACATGATACAAACATAATTTCAACATTACAACTTGAAAAGAAATACATAATAGAAAATCCATATGACTCCTAGATTATCCCTACAATAAATTCATAATATTCATCTTCATAACCTAGAAAAAATAAAACTTAAAAAAGGGGTGATCTCAGATGCTTAGTAAGGGTAAGTAATATAGTAGAAGTTATCATAAAAATGACACTAGGAATAGTGAACAACTAAAAACACATAACTTTAAAAATATACTTGAGCATAATATGGTAGGAATAAAAGATGATTAAATATGGCCATTTAAATGATCATATGAGAATGAAACATAACCATTGATATTCTACTAGTAAAATGATCCCATGGTTTATCAATTACTAATACTATAATGAGGTAATTCGTAATGTCTGACATCTAAATCATATTGTCAAGGCCTCGTCCAAGGCATATGAAAATACTAGGTTAAGGCATCGGAAAAAATCCAATCCTATTTTGTCTCATGAGACCTATCGATGCATCAAGGGGATATATCAGACCCCACCCATCACTTTATAAGTCCAATTCATTCCTCGTATTAAATGTTCTAAACATGAACAACATGGACATATAAAAGAACTTTCCCCAATATGTACACATAAACACTAACCATTCTGAGTAGTATGGTGAATCATATCAAGATGGAACATCCACATTCAAACTGATCATAAACCATTTAATACAATATGGTAGATGATAAAAATATATTAACCCCAATAAGACATAAAATTCAACATATGTGTTGAAATAGACAAAAATAATCTAATTAAATCATCGAAGGATTTTTGGGAGAAATACACTTTTACTTTGAAAAGAATAGTTATTTTGGAAAATATTTGCATAATACTAGGAATTAAATAAGGTAGTATTTCCATGATGAAATTAGTGGTTTTAGAAATATAATTTTGTCTTAAAACAGATTATAGAGTGCACTTGAAAATAGGTAAGAATTTGAGATGTTTCCTTGAATCAGACTTGTATATCGGGAAGAATTGAGAAATATATTTATAAAACATTTAGCATACCATAAAATAAAGATAGATTATGATTGGTAAACATATATAGAAAATTTAAACCAAATTTATGAGGATTACATATGAATAATTAATAATTTAATTTCGATTAAGATAGACAATGAGTAACCCAAAAGAAAATGGAGGTTTGGGTAGAAACCCTTTACCTTGTGTCTGAATGTGTTCTAAACTTGAGCTTAACATACTAAATAATCAAATTAAATCCATTAATTATTTAAATAAAACCCTTATTTACATTTTTTTTATTATTTATAATTTTTATAAGTTCATTTATGGCCTTTTATGAGTTATAAAATACAATTTTATCGTGCGGGAGCGTTCGTTTCCTTAGTTTTCATGATCAGTATAATTGTATATGATAATGGAAGTTCATATGGAATGGGTATAATTCTCCAAAATTGAATTTATATGATATTTATGAAAATAAAGTATTTTAAATGGTTATAAATATCATTTGGTTAAATATTATGAGTATGAATCATCAGATAAAACATTTAGTGATAATCGTTTAAATTTTTACGACGATTTCTTGATCACAATGAACTAGTTTTGTTCTATTATTTAATATAATGTATAAATAATGGTTCCAAAATCATTAAATAAGATATAATACATATTTTAGAATATATTTAAACCATAAAAGTGGTTTCATGACCAGCCTTTAATAATAAATTGAAGAACAAAACTTTATCGTCCATGAAGGTTGTAAATCGGCACCTCACGGATGATGATTTTGTTTTTAAAATAAAAGATAGATAGTAAGGATATTGATGATGGGTAATTAATTAACATGATATAATTCTATTATATAGATTATACTGGAGTTACCATGATCATTTGGATAGTTGAGGTGTGGAGATAATAATAAAATAAGGAACTTAGAATAAATTAAAAGGAAAAAAAAAGAGAGGATTTTACCTCTTCAGTACCCCTCCTTGAGAACCTTCTTAAAGAAAGGGGTTTTGGTCTTTTGAAAAGACCAAGAGCTCCTAGATGTGTGGAGAGACTATGGAATATTATTTGGGCAGAACTTTGAGAAGCTTCAAGTCTTAGATAAGTGAGGATAATATGGATTGAGGGTGGTTTTTATAATGCAGGTGAGGGGTGATTTTTGAATATCTTATTCATTGTTTTATTATTTTGATCAAAAAATTAAATAGTGTTGATTATTGTGACCAAAAATAGTAATAAGTGTATGTGAGTTCAAACTAATGTCCATTTACATCATTCATGACTTAATCATGATGTAGAAATTCATTTATTTTTCATATTTCGTAAATTATCAAATTTCACTATTCACCAAAAATTCTAGTAGTTCAGAAAAATCCCAAAAAATCACCCTAACAATTTTTCAATGTTTATAATTCAAAAATGAACTCCATTTTATCAAAATAATTTTCTAAAATATAGAAATTTAATTTTTAAATAAAATTATTATTTACTTGAAAAATACAGATTTTAAATTTAAAATAGATTTTATAATACTTTAAAAAATTAACTGAGGTCTCACAAAATTATCCAAAAACCATAGGAAAAAAATATTTATTTAATAATAAATTTTATGAAAATGAATTTTATTTTAAATAAATTTTTTAATTTAAAATTATAATTAAATATTTGTTACTAAAAAATATCAATATATAATTATTAGTTTTTAAAATATTCCCTCTCATTTATATGGTGCGTAAATTTTATTTATACATACATGGGTGAGGTTTATATTCATAATGTTAAATTACTATTCATAAGGGTAAATTATTATTCATAAGGATAAGTTACTATTAACCAAAAATGTAAGTTGATCCTATCAGACTCTAAATATCTTACTGATCACAACTGTGTATGTCAATTTTTTAAAATTCAAAACATAGAAGAATCAAAATTATGTTTAATGAATAGGTTATAACTATATCCTATAACAAAGTGTTTGTTTCATATATACTCATTTTTTTCATGCATTCTGTATTAAATTTATTTATAATTCCTTGGGGTGTTACAGTCATGGTGTTATCGGGTGTGACAAGTGGTGCGAGTAGCTCTAGTAAGACCCCCTATAAAGCTTTAGGATGAACACCACTTCTACTAGGTTGATCATAGAATAGTTCTCTCATGGGTTCTAGTTTCTAATTGAAATTAAAAATAAGGATTAATGACATGACATAATATGTAATTGATATATATATTTGAAATATTATACTCATAATAGGAACCATAGGAGGAGCGCACAACTCTCTCATGTGGTGATTATTATTATTCATCCTCTTATTTCTTATCTCTTTAATTTTTTTCATTTCCTGTATTGGAAAAATATATACATTTAATTAGAAGTATGTAAGTAATGTGTAATCCAAACAATAAATAATAGGCCAAATAACTTAATTAAGGGATACCAATTTTCAATACAAATAAAGTATAGGTAGTTACATAACATAATCATATCATATTTAATGATAAGAATATCAAAAAATAAAATTCATTCCATCAAAAAATCAATATAATCTAATTAGCATGTTAAACATGGGTATGGTATAGTTTTCTTATTATATTTTAAATTTAATCTAATTCAATTTTGGTTATGTCATATGGTTTATTTTGGTCATTTTATTAGGCCATTTGTCTATTTTTTATGTTTGGTCATTTGGTTCATATTTTTGGTTATGTCATTTGGCTATTTGGTAGTTATTTTGTAAGATTAATATTACTCATTATTATTATTTTTATTCTAATTATTTTAATATGTTTCCATTCAATTTATCTTTTTTTTATTATATTTTTTTTGTTTTGTTTGTTTTGTTTGTTTTGTTAGGTTCTAATATATTTCAATTGAATATTAGAACATGAAACTCAAAAAAAATGAAACCAATTTATATTGAAAATGGAAATGAAGGTCAATTTGGATACAAAATATTTGAAACTAATATTAAATAAATTTGAATATTACCATCTTGAAAACCCCTAGTCGATCTAAAGAAAAATAATTGAGAACACATATGGATGATTATATATATTACCCACCATAACTTTAGGTTCAAAATCATCTTTGAAAATTGGACTATTTGAGTCATCATATGTAATAAATTTATCATTTCCAATAGGGCAGTGATGGTGTAAATTTTTTCCCCACATTAATCAAAAATATGTATTGATATTACATCAATAATGACACATAATTCAAGCCTTGGATGATCTTTCACATAAAAAATTTATTTCTTTAATGATGCCAAAAGATATGGCTCATCAGCAGAAAGAATGTTAGTCATGTAAATAACTCAAAATCCACAATCATCAATAAATATTCCATGTCTTATCATTGAATCAGACAACTTTAATTTCATCATAGTGACTCGGGCATGAGATTAATAATCCAATATTAGTATTTTCTTAACAACTCCACAATAAGATACATTTTAATATCAAGGCCTCCTTTCTAATTCATTAGAATAACAGTATATCATTTTATTTTCCATAACACCATCTTGTTCTATTCTCATGTTCACTACTCATTCAATGATATTAAATTTTTACCCATTTATCACAATTTTTTGACATTCATAAACCATAGAAGTATGAACAAAATCCAAATCTCATACTTCTTTATAGACAAACTCAGTATGAAATATCAATACCTAATATATAAATGAATATTAAAATTAAATTAATATTAATTTTTTTATTTTATTGAATTTATACTTATACTTTCAATTTCAACTAAGTAGAAAACTCTTTTCTATGAAAATTATCTCCCCTTCTCAAATGTAATGAAGGATTAATTCTATTTATAATTTTTTTATATTCCATACATAAAAATATAGAAATAATTTAATACATATATATAATTATATGGGATGAGATAACATATACATGTTAAATTTACTTACTTGATGTAGTAATTGAAAAAATCACAATTAAACAAGTAGTGTGATGTGACATCTCCCACACTTCATGACTTAATGTAGTCAATATATATAATCCATGAATTACCCCTATTTGGGGAAGTGATAGAAAACTAGGTCCAATTTTCTCATACTTCTTTTATTTATTCCTCAATGTTGGATTATGTCTCATTTTCACATCAACCAAATACATTGAGTATAAATCCATATATTCTTAATCCAAGTAACCTTTCATAATGGATTCTTTAAGGTGATTCTTGTTTTGGATGTACTATTTCAATGTGTAAATATTTATTTTAATTGGATACATCCAATGAAAAGAAACAGTTCCTCCAATAAGTATTTTAGTTGGAAGATGGATAGTTAGATGTAGCGTGCATGTGAAAAATTATGGAGGAAACATTTTCTCTAACTCATAAAAAATCAATGATACATATTCCTAAATTTTTTTCAATAAATAATTGGAAATATTTTTTACAAAAATATCACTATAAAAATGGAATAATAGAATCATTATCAATCTTACATTATTTAATATCATATGATGGATTTCTTTAGGAATCAACTCGGGAAGAAGGATGTGATAATCATGATTCTTTAAATATTTCATCTTCAAATATCTTTTATTTACCTGTTTTGATATTTTTCTTGAATAATCATTAGGAACCTTAAAAGTCTCTAATAATTTCAAAAATAGTTATTTTATAAAGGTGTCGTCACATAAGAATCACACTGAACTTTCTATTTATTTTCACTAATACAAATAGGATGAAATTATGGTCTGATACCCCAATCCACAAAGTCACAACGAGATCATAAATCATCTTTTTTATTCCCCTTTAAATTTTGAATAACTGAAAGTACCATTTCGTATATATTTTTTCAATGCGCATTACATGAAAAAAATGATGTAACAAATTCTTTGACCAATAAGTAAACTCAAAGAATATACGTTTCTTCTTATAATTATATGTGGATTCAGTGCAAACATTATTCCTTTTTTATATTTCATATGACCATTCTCAAATGAAAAAAATTACATCTTATAATTCATTATGAACATCAGTTCCAAACATACTCTATGGTGGTTTTTTAGTCTCCATAGTATTATCAAAACTTTTATGATTTATCTTATATGGATGATCCAATAGAAAGAATCATCAATGTCCCATAAAACTAGAACTATGGTGATATTTACGACTTATAGATCATTTTTTATTCTTAAAAAAAGTATAAGAAAGTTTTCCATTATTTATTCAACCATACATCATTTTATAAGTAGGAAAATCATTTATTATCCACATAAGCGTAGTACGTATATGAAATATGTCTTTCAAACAAGCATTGTATGTGAACACACCCATATTTTAAAGATGCTTAAACTCTTTTATTAAAGTTTTCAAGTATAAATCTATATCATTTTCAAGATCATAAGTTCAAGATATGAGTATGCTCAAGAAAGTGAATGGTTTTTTCATACACATTCATGGAATAATGTTATAAATATATATGAAAACTATTCATGTGTTTTGTGAAGTGATAATCATACCAAATGAATCAAACCCATCACAAGATAGACCCAACCTCACATTATGAATGTTAAATGAAAAATAAAGATATAAAGCATTAAATGTTTACCAATATAACTATTGGGGTTTGGCCTAGTGTTTAAGGAACCCTATAATCATGTATCATGCGTAGGATCAAATCCTATAAGCCCAAAAATTTGTGGATTTTAAATCATGGAGCGGGGGTGGGGTGGAAATGAGTGTAACATCCTAAATTTTAAAAGATAATAACAACCCTTATTGATAATAATTTTTGGTTATTTTTCATGTGAAAATGTAATTTTTCAATAAAAATCACTTAATATATGATTTCAAGGCTTTATGTAAGGGTAAAATCTCAATTAACACCTTGGAATATTCTATTAAATATTTTCATAGTCAGGCATTGGGTTAGTGTGAGATTCAAAGGCCTGTAGAGTCTCAACATACACAGAATAAAAATATTAAATATATTATATTATGCATGCAAGATTTTTGCATAGTAATTGAATATCTCCCAAATAGTTCATCGTATGAGAAATCTGAGATCACCATTAGGTTTTGGGAGAGGAGTTTACCCTAAGCATGACATAACATTTTTTCACTTAAGGTATTTTGTAAGATCGCACAGGAGGATAACTTATTAAATTTTTTTATTGAAGTGATTGAATATCACCTGAATGGTGAATCGTATGACAAAACCAAGATGACCATTGGGTCCAGGGTGAGGGATTTATCCTAAGCACGGCATAAAATTTGTGTGTGTTGGGTGTTTTGTAAGATCGCATGCAAGGATGAATTATTTAATATTTTATTATATTATTTTTTCAAAAATAATTGAATCTCTCCCAAATGGTTCATCATATGAGAAAAATGATATCCCATTTAGGTCTGGGATGATGGGTTTACCCTGGACTTGACATAACATTTGTGCGCATCGGGTTTTTGGTGAGATTTCATGCGAGGGTAACATATTTAATATTAAATTATATTTTTTTTTCCAAAAAAATGAATATCTCTAAAATGGTTCATCGTATGAGAAATATAAGAATAAACTAATGACTTTGCATCAAGATTCAGTTGAAATTATATATCAATGTGGGGTATTGATTTCTTCATCTTTGGAACGATAATAGGTACATGGTTTTGGGTCCTATTTTAGCGGATTGGTTTGGATCTCTTTGTCGGTTGATCCTTTGGAGTCTGTGCAGTACCCAATCACACTTTACCTTTGTCATTAAGGATCCATTGATCCCCTTTGTTAGGACCAGGTTCCATGCCTTTCTCCTTCCCACCCTGGGCGCTATGTGTAAGATAAACTAGGTTTGTTTTAATTTTTTTTTATTTTTTTATTCATCCATTATTCATTTACTATAAAATTAATGAAAATATGGTTCATTTTTAAATTAATATGATAAAGCCTTGAATAATAAAGGGACAATTCCAAATAAATTATCAAAATATTATTCCTAAAAAAATTAAAATGATAATTTAATCAAATTTTCAAATGATAATTGCATAAAATTATCAAAAATAATTGCAAATAATTTTCAAGTGATGAATATATCAAATTATCAAAAGAAAAAATATCAAATTATCATTGAAAATTTATCAAATAATAATTATTAAAATTATCAAGTGATAATTGTGAGATTATCAAAGGATACTTATTAGAATTATCAAATGAAAATTTCTAGATTATCAAAGGATAATTTATGGAATGAAAATCATAAAAGTATAATTGCATGGGTTTATTAGGAGGTAATTTATAATAAGTTATCAAAAGATAATTATAAAGGATAATTTATAATAAATTATAAAAATATAATTATAAAGAATAATTTATGATAAATTATCAAGATATACTTATAAAAGGATAATTTGTAGTAAATTATCATGTGATAATTATAAATGTATAATTTATCATAAATTATCAAAATATATTTATAAAAGGATAATTTAGGATAAATTATAAAAAAGATAATTATAAAGGTTAGTTTATAATAAATTATCAAAAGATAATTATAAATAATATTTTAGGATAAATTATCAAGAGATAATTATAAATTTATAATTTATAATAAATTATCAAAAGATAATTATCAAGGATAAATTATGATAAATTATCAAGTAATTGTTATAAAGGATAATTTAACATAAATTATCAAGACATAATTATAAAAGGATAATTTATAATAAATTATCAAAAGATAGTATAAAGAATAATTTATGATAAATTATCAAGAGATAATTATAAAGGATAATTTAGGATAAATTAACAAGAGATAATTATAAAAGGATAATTTATAATAAATTATAAATAGATAATTATAAAAGGATATATTTCCTCTCAACCTATTCAAAAAATTATAGAAGTATAATTTTTGAGAAATTATCAAAAGATAATTATTCTTAAGAATAATTTTGCAAGTGCATGCGCTATCCTTGAACAATAATTTATAAATTGTCTAGGAGAGAGAAAGTATCATTGCATGTGAAATCATATTTATATTTTAAAAAAATAACTATTTTTTGTTCTATGTACTTTTTATGACTGCAAGCATTGATGAGTTGGGAACTACGATAATAAGGCCCGTGAGGTGGTGTTTGTTACTGTTGAGGTTTCCACTCCATCTTTCAAACCACGAGGAGTGGTTTATTCTTATCGTTGACATTGATGACTTTGAGTTAGGAGGTTCCTTTCCATTTTGTGCCATGTATATATGATTTTATCATGAAATGATGTTTATATTAGAATAACCCATGCTTGTGATGATTTTTATGTGGGTACGTGTGTAATTGTGGGCCTATTTGTTTATGACATGTGACTATGTGTGTCTCTTGGAATGGATATTGTTTTTCCTTAACATTTATTTCTAGTAAATGTATTTTTTGTGTGTTTCATAGACTTTGGAATTGTGTTACAGGTACCAAGATACTCAGTTGGTACCTTGAGGTTGGGAGTTATGTGGTTCTAATGACCTTAAGGGCATGTGTGGATACCCCTATAGAGGGGAAAGCATCAGTAGAAATTACCCAACTTGACTTAGTCCTAACGCCATTCAAGGAGGGCATGGATACCCCTGTAGAAGGGAAAGTATGGTTTCAAGCTAGAAAGTACTTAGATACATAGGTGGATCCTTGAGTTTGGGAGTTATGTGGCTCAGTGGCCGGTTACCCATCCTAACACAGTTTTAACATCCTTAAAGGTGGGCATGGATAACCCTATAGGGGGAAACATAGTGGCTAGCTGGTAAATACTGATCATGGACTCCTACTGACTTGGGTTGTGGGTGATTAAAAAGGTTAAGCGAGTCGGGTATCGACTTGATGGAATGTGTGACATTCTTGTGATAACCATCGGAAAGGTGGGTGAGCTTTTGACATGGAAGAACATGTGGCATTCCTATGACAAAAACCAGATGGGTGGGGTGAACTTGGTTACCATGATATAGGTACATGAATTCTTGACATCCTTACCGACATTAAGCCAAAATAGGTGGGGCCAATGTTTATGGCGTTTTGGTCATCACACGATGACTCGGCACATGTATGTTTATTGATAATTAATTTATGTCATGATATAAAAAGTTACATATATTATGCACTTATGGTAAAGATGAATAGGTGTTGTCCTATTGAGTCTTGTACTCACACCCTACTCAGTAATTTTGATGTTCTTGTAGATTTCATGAATAGAGTCTGTTGGAGTTTGTGGCCTAGAACCAACTAATTTGTACTTTATTCATTAATAAATGCTTTATCACATCTTGATTGTTCTTCTGCGTGACAATGCATGTGATAATGTTCTAAGGACAGCTGTTGCATTAATGGGTCATAACGGATCCCTGCTATGATGAGAACTCGAAAGTGCCATAACACTATTCTTGAATATATGTTCTATGGCCGGATGATATTATTTGAGGGACACAAATAATACAAGCCATTGGGGTTGAGGACTCATAAAAAATTTAGGCACCTTCTCATGGTGTGCACCCTTTGTAATATCCAAGAGGATATTATGAGAACAAGACCTGCCAGTAGGAAATCCACATTTCATAGTGTCATTGGATGTTCCTATTTGCGGATGTGTGTATTGGTCCTTAGACTTTAATATTATTATTAATGGGTATTACAACTTGTTCACTTAGATGTATTGATGAAAACTTTTATGACACACTGTTCATAGCGAGGTAGGATACGTTGGGTGCGCCATGAGTAATACTGCATTAATAGATAATGCGAGAAAGGATTTCTCCCTTCTGTTCCATAACAGAAGTAGATATCTCAGGCCCTTTGATGGAATTGATATAGCCTAAATAAATCCATGGACGTGGTAAGGTATGGGTGAGTTCAATTCCGGGAAGTCAAATAAAGAATAATTGAGCACATGGGTTGATGGCACTAGCATACAACCCGCTTGATTGGAGATATCGAGACAAAGGAATTATATTACACGGTAAGTGTTCATAGGAGGTGACACGTCATTGCGGCGTTAACTTCTTTCTCTATGGGTGCCTTGGCGTGTTTCTAGATGCTAACCTTGGACTTTAGGCAGGCTCTGCCTAATGCCACTGAGAAAGAGGCCTAGAGGGTCACGCACTAAGTGTGTCCATGTATCTCAGTTAAATATTAATTTAACAAGTTAAATAAATATTATTCCCGACTGTGGTTTAATAATTATTTAAGGATGTTTGATCTCATTTATTTAGACACTAGTTATTCAAGAGAATATATTGTGGGTGAAATAATATATATATTTATTAGTGAGTAATACAGTTACATTTATTTAAGAAATAAATAGCCATTACTCAAGGTCTAATAAATATGGTGGAGGAAATAAATAAAATGAAAAATAAAAATTACACGCCGTGTATATTTATATACACGCCATGTATTTTGTTTTTCAGGATTCGTGAGAAAATATTTTTTATTTAATTAAATTATATTAAATGTAATACGTTAGGCACATGTCAAGTAATAATGATGGTCAACTGTCATTATTAAGACATGGGTTATTACTAATAATTAAATGAAATGATTAAATGATTTTGGGAAATTAATTCATTTTATTATTTTAATTATTATAATCCTAATTACATTATTCTCATTAAGGAAGTGCCATTGTTGTGCACAAAGGATTTGGTAAATACTCTCAAGCAAAGAGAGAATTCCTATTTCCACCAAGAATGCTTTCAAGTTACGAGAGAGAGAGATCCTCCACCGGATCAAGGTGGTTGAAAGAAGACATTGCAAGTGAAGGCTCTTCTGCGCTAGCACCCGGAGATCCCTTTGGCAATGTCCAGAGATACGTGGGGCACGTGTGGATCACATCTAGAAGAATCTTGTACTTGGATTCTACAAAGCAACGACGAATCACGGGATCATGACCGGAGACTCCAACGAAGAAAGAATTCCATCGAGGTAATTCTTATGATTTAATTAAATTAATTATAACCAACATATGATGATCCTATCTCAAGGGTTCCAGGACTCTTCTTTTCTTTTTCATTCTTCATTCTATTCCAAAGATTCAGCGTTTTAAATCATGAAGGATCTCAGATTTAACATTGTTTAACGTTAAAATAAAAGTTAGGCAAACCCACCAACACGCTTCCACTATGCCTGGAACCTACAAGTGGTATCAGAGCAGTCATATCGTTGATTATAATTATTTAGTTTTTCGTTGGTGATTTACAAATTTAATAATTTAGTTATTTCAATTCATGTTTAATCGTTCTGTAAATCTGAATCTCAAGATCTGTTCCTCCTCCCTCGTTTCTCATTCACCTCACAGAAACAAATTTTTCTTTTAATTTTGATTAAAATAAAATAGAGGAAATCATCCAGAGGAGCCAAACATTTCTGGTTGTACAACACCAGAATACACGGCGTGTATTCGAAAGTACATGTCGTGTAGTCTAGGTTCAATGCATTGACTGATCTGCCAAGTCAGGATGTGTATTGGATTCTTTCTAAGAATTTAAGACACCATGTGTTGACCAGAAATAGGTGGCACACGGTTTCCGGAATACACGCCGTATAGTCCAATGAACACAGCGTGTAGTCCCTTCGGGTTAGGGTTGGGTCGTGTACTCCGTACACGGCCTGCCCAGCTGGAAATCGTGTAACGTGGAAACTACACGGCGTGTGTCCCACTGTACACGCCGTTTACTCTGAAAATTTCTAAAGTACATTAACACGCCATGTCCCTGGGTGTGTACTTCAGATGGACAGTGAAGAAAGGACACGCCGTGTAGCCAGAACTACACGCCGTTTACTCACCCAAATTACGCAGATTTATTAAAAATTATTATTATATTATACAAACCCTTGAGACATGTACCATAGTGTAGGCATAAAACTAAGGCACAACACATGATAGTTGTTTTATATATATGTGTTTAATTTAACATCTGTGTAATAAATGGGAATTCACCGGGTTGCCTTCAAGGTACAAGTTACATACAAAGATAATTTTAAATGAATTTATTTGTTTAAAATTATGATGGATGATAATCTCAAGGAAATTCAGAAAAAGGATTTAAGATAAAAGGATTGATTAATTAAAGATAATTAATTGATTCGAGCGTGATTTTTCTTAAACAAGAACGATTAAAGAATTGAATGCTAGTTTTATTTATGTGTAAATATCGTTGCATGTATGGATGATCATGAGCAAGACCGAGACCTTTGTATGTGAATGGTTTCTTTTAATTTATTTATTTAAATTAAATTTTTTTGGCCTGTGATCCATCTCCTCATTAATATGTAGGGTCTGCGCACCAAATGATTCTTTTATGTAAAAACCCAATTTACAGCTCACTTGCGTGTGAGATAAATGCATATGTAATGGATGGAGCTCCTAATCTAGTGGAGGCGGCTCAAGTCAGGTGCCAAGGTGAAACCAATCTAAAGAGATACAAAGGTGGACAGGTGGAAAGCTGTAAACACGAACCCGAAAGGTTCAAGGTGTTTCTCCCCTAGGTCTTGGGTTAGTTTATCAACCGCTAGATAAACTAACCAATAGAAAGGTCCATGATCATACCATTTATTTTATTTCTGTCAGTTGCATGGTTTATTTTATTGTGGGTGTGTTGTCACGATCACACATTTAATGAATTAAACGAGCATGCAAGATGGAACTAAAATAAAACCGGCTTATATGTAAATATTATCTTAGACATGGTTAATCACTTAAGTATATCCCACTTAATATTAACAAGCATGTAATAAAATATAATAAAATGGAAATTTACGTATAAGGATAAAATCCCTCAAAATAAATATTAAGTCAGCATAGCCTTCCATAATCTTGGTTAGAATTGAACCATAGTTCAAAGTGCTTGACCAACCCTAGTTGGGGTGATTTCAATTATCGGGGAATTCTAATTCAAGGTTCTGGGTTGACTTGAATTGGTTCGCATCAAGGTTTGACTGCCACAGCAGGACTAGGTGTGACCAAGTGGAAAAGGTTGAGGAAATCCAAAATAAAAGGATTTCAGTATTGGGGAGTCCACTCAGCAGATCAAGGAGTCGCGAGTTAATGCAGTTGGCATTTGGAATGCCTACCTAAAACCCTTCAAGTTTCTTGACCAACCCTAGTTGGGGTAATTCGAAAGGAAATATGGATCCTTTCCACTATAATATTCACGCAACATAATATTCTGAAGTAAATGGTGAGGGCTATTGGATTTCGATAAAATAGTGGGAGACTAATAAGTATTAATTTATTTATTTGTCTCAATTTTGTAATAAAGTACTAAACCTTTGCTCATCTTAAATTTTAGAAACGACAAGGAAATGACTTCAAACATATCATTACGGACCATAATAGAAAAAGAAAACCTTCTCACCGGCACCAATTTGCAAGAGTGGCAGAGGCGTTTACGTGTCGTCCTTCACCACGAAAGGAAATTGTATGTACTAGAAGATCCTATTCCAGTTGCGCCTGGGAAAGAGGCTAGTTATGAGGAATTATATCTCTACATGAAACACATGGATGATGCCACAAATGTCCAGTGTTTTATGCTATCATCCATGTCTAATGAGCTCTTGAATCAACATGAAAACATGGATGTGTATAGCATGATGTCTCACCTTAAGGATCTCTACCAAGAGAAGGAGAGACAGGAGAGGTATGAGATCTCCAATTCTTTGTTTAAAACTAATCTTGGAGAGTCTGTGCCATCTGGGCCTCATGTAGTCAAGCTTATTGGCTACATTGAACACCTGGAGATCTTATGGATTAAATTCTCGAATGAGTTGCGTACAGATCTCATCCTATCATCACTGCCCAAGACCTTCTCTAGCTTCATTTTCAACTATAATATGAGCGGAAATGAGAAGAGTCTATCAGAGCTTCTGACCTTGATTTTCCAGGTAGATAAGGACATGGGTCATGACAAACCCACGGTCCTTATGGTGAATAAGAAAAGGAAGGACAAGGAAAAGGGGCCAAAGACTTATAAACAGTCTGAAGCCCCCGAGCACCGTCCCTCCAAGAAGGGAAAGATCCAGAGGCAGGGAAAGGAATGGGAGGCGGTTTGTTTTGCATGTGGAAAGCAGGGCCACTGGAAGAGGAACTGCACCCAGAAGCATGGAGACGCTAAAGGTGTGTTCGTTATCGAGTTCAATCTTTCTATTTCAACACATTGGGTATTAGATACAGCTTGTGGGGCTCACATCTGTATTCAAATGTAGAAACCAAGTAGATTTAGAAAGATCGCCAGAGGAGAGGTGGATCCTCGAGCTACCAATGGCGCATGTCTGGCTGTGTTGGCTATTGGCGACTATCACCTCTCATTGCCAACTGGCATGATTTTGGTTTTACATAACTGTTATTATGTGCCTAGTTTTACCAAGAACAAAATTTCTATATATTTTTTGGATATGGATGGATTTATTTTCAAGTTTGGAAATAAGGGTTGTCTCTTTTATAAGAACAACGTATGTTATGGTATGGCACATTTCAATAATGGTTTGTATGTATTAAATTACGAAAACCAAGTGTTGGAAATCGATAATGAAACAAACTCACATGACTCATACATCACCCAGTTATGGCATCACCGCCTTGGTCATGTGAACGAGAAGAACTTGAAAAAGCTCTGCCAAGATGGCTATTTAGACTCTACTGAGCTAAAACCACTTGATAGATGTCACGCTTGTTTACAAGGAAAAATGACCAAGCCTCCTTTTGGTGGACAAGGTGAAAGGGCCACAGATCTTCTAGGATTGGAACACACGAATGTGTGTGGACCAATTCCAGTAGAAGCTAGAGGTGGATATTCTTACTTCATTACTTTTACTGATGATTTGAGTAGATATAGCTATGTCTACTTAATGAGGTATAAGTCAGGCTCCTTAGAGAAATTTAAGGAATTAAAGAATGAAGTATAGAATCATCTTGGTAAGAAGATAAAGAAACTTCGATCGGATCGAGGTGGAGAATATCTGAACCAAGAGTTCATCAATCTTCTACGGGGGTCTGGGATTCTATCTCAGCTCACTCCTCCTTATACACCACAGTGGAATGGTGTTGGTGAAATGAGGAACCGCACCTTGTTGGACATGGTGAGTTTGATGATGAGTCATGAGGATCTTCCATTATCCTTTTGGGGATATGCATTACAAACTTTAGCATACACATTAAACCGAGTACCAACTAAGGTGGCAAATGGAATTCCATCCAAGTTATGGAATGGAAGGAAACCCACTTTGTCACACACACATTTATGGGGATGCGAGGCATTTGTTAAGGCCTTCTCAGGCAACAAACTAACACCCCAGGGCACGAAGTGTATATTTATAGGATATCCCAAGGAAACGAAAGTATATTACCTATATAACCCTCAATATAAGAAAGTGACTATCACCACACAAGCCGCCTTTATTGAGAGGGAGCACATCCTCAAGAAGGATAGTGGGAGAAATATTGACTTCGACGAAGTTGATGCTCATGATACACAGGAGTTGGTATAGGATCAAGTTCCACAGGTCCCCATGGAAGAGGTTCTAGAAGCACAAGTACTGCATAGGAGCACAAGAGAGGTAAGGGAACCAGAGACATTTGGTTTCCTAGTCACCGAGGATGGTGAATCATTATTGTTGGACAATGATGAACCTCTATCCTATAAGGAAGTAGTAAAAATCTCAGAAGTTGTAAGATGGCTAGAAGCTATGAATTCTGAGATGGATTCCATGTATCAGAACCAAGTCTGGGTTCTGGTCGATGAGCCAGTTGATGTAAAGCCTGTTGGATGAAAATGGGTATTCAAGAGAAATCTGGACATGGAAGGTCAAGTTAGCACCTATAAAGAATGGCTAGTGGCTAAAGGATTCAGACAACGTCAAGGAATTGACTATGATGAAACCTTCTCGCCAGTTTCCATGTTTAAATCCATAAGAATCATACTTTCCATAGCAGCTTACCATAACTATGAGATTTGGAAAATGGATGTCAAAATAGCATTCCTTAATAGGAACCTTCATGAATATGTCTATATGACACAACCAGAAGGGTTTGTGACACCAGGTGAAGCCAAACGGGTTTGCAAGTTGCAGAAATCCATTTATGGATTAAAGAAAGCATCCAGGTCATGGAACATTCGATTTGATGAATCCATAAAGGAATTTGGTTTCATTAAGAACGAATGTGAGTCGTGTGTTTATAGGTGGTTTAATGGGAATACGGTCATTATCCTAGTATTATATGTTGATGACATATTGCTTATTGGAAATGACATACCAGCCTTATAGTCAGTTAAGGACTGGTTGAAGAAGTGCTTCTCCATGAAAGACTTAGTTGAAGCAGCCTATATTCTAGGGATCAAGATCATTTGTGATAGATCCAAGAGGCTACTTGGACTAAGTCAGGGTAAATACATTGACCAGATACTAAAGAGATTTAGTATGGAACAATCCAAGAGGGGATTGGTTCCAGTGTCACATGGCTTACATCTTTCTAAGAAAATGTATCCGCAGACACAACAAGAGAAAGATATAATGACTAAGATCCCATACGCTTCAGCTATAGGATCTATCATGTATGCCATGTTATATACTAGGCTTGATGTTTCCTATGCACTGAGCATGGTAGGAAGATATCAAGCAGATCCAGGAGAACAGCATTGGATTTCTTTTAAGACTATCCTTAAGTATCTGAGAAGAACTAAGGATATGTTCCTGGTGTATAGAGGAGACAAGGAGCTTTTCATCAGAGGGTATGCTGATTCTGGTTTTCAAACAGATCAGAATGATCTGAAGTCGCAATCTGGATATGTTTTCTGTCTCAATGGAGGAGTTGTGAGATGGAAGAGTTCAAAGTAGCCAGTTGTCACCGATTCTACAGTGGAGTCTGAGTATATAGCGGCTTCTGATGCAGCCAAGGAAGCCGTCTGGATTCGGAACCTTGTCCAGGAGCTTGATGTGGTGTCTAGCAGTAAAGATCCCATTACATTGTATTGTGATAACACTGTAGCGGTGGCTCTTGCAAAATAACCAAGGTCACATCAACAGACAAAGCACATACTCCAGAAGTATCACCTCTTGAGGTATTTTTATCAAAGGGGTGAAGTTGCAGTGAGCAAAGTGTCCACGGAAGAGAATGTGGTGGACCCCATGACTAAAGGCCTATCTCAACAGAAGCATGAATATCATGTGAGAGCTAGCGGGTTAAAGGTTATTAGTAGTTGACTCTAGTCCAAGTGGGAGTCTGTTGGAGTTGGTGGCCTAGAACCAACTAATTTTTACTTTATTCATTAATAAATGCCTTATCACATCTTGATTGTTCTTCTGCGTGACAATGCATGTGATAATGTCCTAAGGACAGCTGTTGCATTAATGGTTCATAGCGGATCCCTACTATGATGAGAACCCAGAAGTGTTATAACACTGTTCTTGAATATATGTTCTATGGTCAGATGATATTATTTCAGGGACACAAATAATACAGGCCATTGGGGGTGAGGACTCATAAAACATTGAGGCACCTTCTCATGGTGTGCACCCTTGGTAATATCTAGGAGGATATTATGAGAACGAGACCCGCCAGTAGGAAATCCACATTTTATAGTGTTATTGTATATTCCTATTTGCGGACGTGTGTATTGGTCCTTAGACTTTAAGATTATTATTAATGGGTATTACAACTTGTGCACTTAGATGTATTGATGAAAACTATTATGACACACTGTTCGCAGTGAGGTAAGATACGTTGGGTGCGTCACGAGTAATACTGCATTAATAGATAATGAGAGAAAGGATTTCTCCCTTATGTTCCATAACGGAAGTAGATATCTCAGGCCCTTTTATGGAATTGATATAGCCTAAATAAATCCATGGTCGTGGTAAGGTATGGGTGAGTTCAATTCTGGGAAGTCAAAGAAAGAATAATTGAGCACATGGGTTGATGGCACTAGCATACAACCCGCTTGATTGGAGATATCGAGACAAAGGAATTATATTACACGGTAAGTGTTCGTAGGAGGTGACACGTCATTGCGGCATTAACTTCTTTCTCTATGGGTGCCTTGGCGTGTTTCTAGATGCTAACCATGGACTTTAGGCAGGCTTCGCCTAATGCCACTGAGAAAGAGGCCTAGAGGGTCACGCAATAAGTGTGTCTATGTATCTCATTTAAATATTAATTTAACAAGTTAAATAAATATTATTCCCGACTGTGGTTTAATAATTATTTAAGGATTCCTGATCGTATTTATTTCTACACTAGTTATTCGAGAGAATATATTGTGGGTGAAATAATATATATATTTATTATCGAGTAATGTAGTTACATTTATTTAAGAAATAAATATCCATTACTCAAGGTCTAATAAATATGGTGGAGGAAATAAATAAAATAAAAAATAAAAAGTACACACCGTGTATATTTATATACATGCCGTGTAGTTTGTTTTTCGGGATTCCTGAGAAAATATTGTTTATTTAATTAAATGATATTAAATGTAATACGTTAGGCGCATGTCAAGTAATAATGATGGTCAACTGTCATTATTAAGACATGGGGTATTATTAAGAATTAAATGAAATGATTAAATGCTTTCAGGCAATTAATTCATTTTATTATTCTAAGTATTATAATCCTAATTACATTATTCTCATTGAGGAAGAGCCATTGTTGTGCACAATGGATTTGGGAAATACTCTCAAGCCAAGAGAGAATTCCTTTTTCCACCAAGAACGCTTTCAAGTTATGAGAGCGAGATCCTCCACCGGATCAAGGCGGTTGAAGGCGGACATCGCAAGTGAAGGCTCTTCTACGCTAGCACCCGGAGATCCCTTTAGTGACGTCCAGAGATACGTGGAGCACGTGTGGATCACCGCTAGAAGAATCCTGTACTTGGATTCTACAACGCAACGATGTATCACAAGATCGTGACCGGAGACTCCAACGAAGAAATAATTCCATATAGGTAATTCTTATGAATTAATTAAATTAATTATAACCAACATATGATGATTCTATCTCAAGGGTTTTGAGACACTTCTTTTCTTTTTCGTTCTTTGTTCTATTCTGAAGATTAAGTGTTTTAAATCGTGACGGATCTTAGATTGAACATTGTTTAACTTTAAAATAAAAGTTGGGCAAACCCACCAACGCGCTTCCACTACACCCGGAACCTACATAGAGATCTAATTAAGTGAAAGGGACCTATGGTGGACAATTGAGTGGCAGACATGGAGCTACAACAGACTGGGTTAGACATCAGAGTACCCTATAGATGTATGTTTGTTTAATTTTCTTGTATTACCTACTACTTACACTCTGAAAAATCTTACCACATTGGGATATACTTTTATATGTATGTCATTATTCAGTTTCTTCATTTTAATTTTATTATTTATTCATTTTTTATTATTGTTCATTATTTTACTACTCGATGAAATGATACATAGGGTATAGTCTCCCCACTATCAAACATAGACCCTCACTGCTAGTCGGTTCCCTCATGCATATGGGGAAGCACACATGTGGTTATGTGACCTTTTGGATCAGACCTGATGGTTCAGGTTAAGATGTTACAAAATGGTATAAGGGTCAAGTTTACTAATGTGTCTTTTCCTCTACCTTGATTTGGGATAGGATAATAAAGAATTAAGATAGTTGTGACTTGGGTAGGGGAACTATCACAATGTCTGTCTAGTACTATATAGTGGGCCTCTGAATTACCATAAAATGGAAATTTATGTTTTACTATTACAGTTAATTAAAATCACCTTGGGTGATGCACATGATATTGATATGTGATTTATGTGATTCCATATATGTTTATGCATCATGACTAGGAACATTGTTTTACATTCTATATATATAAGTGTTGTTATGTTGCATATTAGTTCTTTAATTAAATTCCTTGTTTTGTACTATATTTTCATGATAGTTTCCTTATGTGACATATTTGTTGACATGTTGTATAATATATATTTATTGGATTTGATTTATTGAAATGATTATGTTTTGTATTAGTATATATATGATTATTGTGACTAATGTGTAGAGACAGAGAAAAGGGTTAGTGTTATGAGGGGTATACCTTGGGTTGAGGGTATACTCCTAGGGAAGCCTTTTAGGATCCTATAAACTAGTTAGGACTTGTAATGTTTTTAATGTTCCTAATGTTATATAAGATTCCATATCATTGATGTTTGGAGAGACCACCAGCTGATTAGACTCCTCTTGAATAAGTTTTTTCACCTTCCCCAGTGGCACATCTAGTAAGCCCACTCCATCCATGAGTCCTTCCACCAAGGTCTATGGTCAACTATGCTAAAGACTTCCAGCTTTTGCATCCTCTATACTTTTAGAACACTGGTGGACCGTAGGATGTGAAAGACTAGATATAAATCATCAAGGATGTTTTAAATCTCATTGAGACACCAAAGTTATGTAAGGTGGATTTAGAAGATTTCAAGCTACTAGGATCCACCAAGCAATGGTGAGGTGTAGAGAAAATTTCAGGAAGATATAAATGTTTGAATTGAACAATATTCAAACACCTTTTCTTCAAAGAGTTCTTTTCGGGTACAATGAATCCATATTGTACCCATGAACTCATGGAACTTATGCAGATTTTAATATCTGTTATTTCCCATGTGACATGACTCGTGGAGCTACTTTGAAATGAATTGATGGATAAGAAATGACAGAATAGGGTAGAGTTTCAGAACTCCCCCCAGTTTTTAATACACCTTCCTATGCTACTTCTAGAAGAAGGAAGAGGAAGGATGATATTTCACGATGAAGTAGTGGCAGACAGCCAGGGTAGATCAAGGGATTGATAAAACCTCTTGTAAAGGAAAGAGATCTGTAGTGCTTCAACTATGAGGAGTATGGGTGTAACATGCCGGTTTTTTCTTCTGGTATGGATCATTTTAACTTTTAATTTAACCTTTATTTCAATCAAATTTTTGTATTAGATTCATAAGGCGAGACTTTAGGCTAGTTGGTATATTTGGGAATGAGGAAGTAGGGGGATAAAGGCTATTGCAGTCCAAGTACATGATGTGTATTTGGAATACACAGTGTGTATTAAATACATGATGTGTATTATCCTGGTCAGGCCAATTCATTATGTGTAATGAACATTCCCTAGAAGGGAGAGCCCGAACATTACACAGTGTGTAAAGAATTTACATGCCAAGTAAATTTCATGGGGTGGTTTTAAAGGGGTAGACCCTTTTTTTCCTCACCCTTCATTTCTTTATTTCTCTCTCGCATAGATCATTTCCTCCTATTTGAGCTCCCTTGAATCCTAAAGCTAGTATTTTAAGTCGTTCTTCCATCCAGACTCTGATTCAACATCTAATCATCTCGTTGGATAGATACCGGTAAGTGCTTCACTCCTTAGGTTAATTTTTTCGTTTTTACTTCTATTGATGATTCTATTTTAGTGCGAGCTCATATACCCTATTTCTAAGTCATTTGCCTATTTTTTCATTTTCTTCTAATCTCAAACTGACAAAAGGAAAATACTAGATGAGTGTTCTTATATAGACATAAGGTAGGTGCTCTAGTATTTATACCTCAAATTTGAGATACTTTATATTATATTTCATGTGTCGCGCACAAGTTTCACCAAGTGTTTCCCCTAAAATAAATTTTCCTTTAATTGGTTACCATATTTTGGAAACTAATGAACCTTATAGATCCTACAATACATTAGAGGTCATCAAACTCAACCTGATAAACCCCTTTAGGTGCACCATTTAAATGATTAATTGATCTTCATGGTTATATAACCAAAACCCTATCATTGTTTTTTCTTCGAATTATAAAATGTGATATCATAATTGTTCATGAGTAATTGTAGTGGTATAGCATGGCTAAAACACTTACCAGAATATAATGGATTAAATGGAGGATTATTGGTAGGAACACATCACCTATGTTAATATAAAAATGGTTACACCCTTGTTAAATAAATTTTCTTGAATCGTGAACTACCTTTTGGATTTTATTAAAGCCTTTGACCACTTATCAATGTTTTGATAAATGGCCACGGTGACCCATATGATTTATGATATATGGGATTAGTGTCCCTTACACTATTGTTATATACAATCATGGAATCCCTTTTATTGTTTTTATATTCGGGCATGGAATCCCATACACTGTTTTTATATGTGTGGTCATGGAGACCCTTGTTAATTATGATAAATGGTAATGGTGACCCTTATGGATTATGGTACATGGGTATGGTGACCCTACTATTATGATTCATCCATGGAAAACCTATTTTTATGATTCAAGCATGGAGTCCCTACTATTATGATACTGGTATGGCATCCCTTATACATGTTACATGGGCATGGCATCCCTTATTCTTGTGATATCAGGTATGGAATTATTTAATACTAATGAGACTCATTATACTGCTCATGGTTTTCATAGTTACACCTTGGGTCAATTCTAGTAGAAGTATCCATATATATGGTTGTAAACATCACTATGTATATAGACCATATATATGTATACATATGGTTACTTGTTCATAGATTTTCCGACACGGAGCGAAGTAGGTAGTGTCAGCCTGGTATCTTTCAAGAACCAAAACTAACCCCTTTTTCAGTTTCTATTACTACTTATCATTTAATATATCTATGCACTAATCATAGTATATACACTAACTAGGAATTTATATAAACTTTTGGTGGTAGCCTACTAAGTTTATCACACACCCTATCTGGGCTGCCAATGGTTCCTGGGAAAATAATGTGGATGTAGGTAGGGATAGGGAAAAGCACTCGGTTGTTGATACTTGAGTGATTATAACATGGGAGTGGGGAAGACAAGGATTGAGCTATGGATTATGATTCTATAGGAGATATTATTTTTGGTCTTTTTGATCTTTTGTTACATGTATTGTATTGTTTTCCTGATGCCCTGTCATCCAATTTACTTTTGATAGACACATGAAATTACAGAATTTTATATATGATGTTGGATATTTTTTATGTTAGTTATTTATTGCATTTGGATACTTTACCTTACATTATTAGTTATTTATTATGATTCAAATATTTATCGATTCATTTCACCAATGTTTTTCTTTGATCATGAGGGTATAGTCTCCTCATTGTATCACCTTGTGTCCTTAATGCTAGTTGACAACCTCTAGAATACAGGGAGGTTCACATGAGGCCATGTGGCCCACTAGGTTGGGGAACTGTTTAGTAGAATTCAGGTCAGGACATCACAATGTGGCATCAGAGAAATTTAATTTCTTTTGTCTTGTAATTTAGGAATGTTAGATAGGGGATTAAGAATGTTTCATAATTTAGTAATGATCTATTTCTGGGAGTAGCTAACCCACATACAGGGAAAGGCCAAATTACATGGAATGGGATATTATGTTCTAGTATATGCCTATTACAGTTGATTTGATGCCACTATTGGTTGATGCACATGATGTGTTATGTTTATTATTATGATTGAGAGTTATATTTTAACCTTTCTTGATATGGAAAGGAACCATGATTATGCATCATTTTAGTCACCTTATAAGACTAATATTTCATGCATTATACCATTCCACATTTACTTATTGTGTGCATTGATTGCATTAGGTTTTTGTGATTATTGTTATGTCCATTAATTGTGCTAACAATTCATGTAGGGACTTGATAAGTGAGTGATTCGAATTAAATGGATCCCACACTTCAATTTATAAGGAGTATGGGCCCTTATACATTGGAATTGGTGATCCATATAGTTCAACCTTTTAAAGTGAAATGTTATATAAATGAGAATGAAATTAAATAAAATTGAATTATAAAATGAAATGGTCACTGCTAAATAGGGATTCCAATTTCCCTTTAAAGAGTGTTTTCCTCTATAAATTGCAATTGAAACTCTATACCAAAACCCTTATATAAAAACATATAGTTTGACCCAAACCTGACCTTAGTAGTGGGAAGTGGGTAGTATTTCTTATGTTCCATATGATTTATCCTATTACCCAGACCAAGATTTAGAAGTAGGTGGAGGGGTGTGACTATTTATATAGGAAGACTAGTACATATCCTATTTGATTATCTGTGATCTTTATCATTATCAATCCTATAATAGGTGTGCATTTTGAATTTGTAGATCTATGCCACCATAATTTCCTCATGTTGTGTGCCAAGAGGGTGGTGACGAGCATGCTCTGGAGATGGTGGTCCCTAAGCCACTAGTGACACCTTCAGTAGTGCCACCTATGGAACCTCCTATTATCCCTGATGTGGGTGATAACATCTAGTTTCAAGGGGAGTTTTTGTATCTTATACATACTATGCAGAGATCTCCGCAATATACCCCTCCTATAAGAGAGTTCATTTGTGAGTTTTAGCAACAACATCCACATACTTTTTTAGGGGATGGTTTTCCATGGTATATAGTGTCACACCCTGACCTTGTAAATTAATTATTTTAATTATTTTAAGTTCTTATTTTGAGTTTAAGTAGGTGTAATGTCGAATTTTAAATTTTTGGAAACATTTTTTTATTGTTGTAAGGTTAGACTACACGGTCAGGGGTAACCATGCAGTACCCATGAGAGTGTCATTTGCCTCTGGTGATGTGCATATAGTTGGTGCACTATCAAATCATGTGATCGAATTGTGCGGCTCACCCTATTCTTAAAAATAAAAAATAATTAAATGAAGAATATAATAAAATAAGATAAATTAAATTAAAGTAAATTAAAAGGCTGTTTAATAAGAATAATAATAATGATAATATTATAATTATTATTATTATTATTATTATATTAATTTTATTATTATTAATTAAATTATAATTATTATTAAAACTAATATTATGATTATATTTTTATTAAATGTTTAACCCTAATTGGGTAACCATTAAGTTTCCCCCCTTACCCCATCATGCTATGCACAGTGACACCCCCCATTTCCCTACGAACTATGCTGACCATTCCCCAGCCTAGACCTCCTCCCTCACCATCACTGTAGCTGCATCTCCCTCCACCAACAGTGACACCCATCCCTTCCTTGTGCAGTGTGAACTGCCAGAACCCTTCCCCCTTGTTCTGCCCCCTAGAGTCGCCTCCTCCCTCATCAGAACAATCTTCATCAGGCACCTCCCTCACTGGCAGCATCTTCGGCTGCACCTCCCTCACCAGCTACTTCTATCTCCAGTGCGTTTTCTTCCATTTTTTGATGTTTCTTATCTTTTACTAAACCCTAGATGTTGGGTTTAATGTTTAGTCCTAGTTTTATTTGGGTATTAGGGTGTGAGGTTGGTCTGTGAGGTCTCTCTCTCCCTTCCATTGAAGTTTCGTGGTGTTCACACAACGTCAAGGTAGGTGTTTCCATCCCTTTCCATTCTAAATCAATCTATTGGTTCTTGTGTTGCTTCAATTATTATTTTTACTTGATTCACTACTTCATGATATAGCTAATTAGTATATTATGGAATTTATAGATTTTTAGAACTGGTTTAAAATAGATTTTTAAGTTTTCCTTATTTATGTCTATGCGTATATATTCACAATGTATACAGAAAGAGCCAAATCTTATTTTCATAATTTTTAAAATGTGATTCACAACTTCATAAGGTGTTTAGTTAGTTTATTATGGTGTTTTTATATTTTTAGAGCTTGTTAAAAGTAGGATTCAAATTGTTACTTGGTTTATTTTTATGTATGCTAATGCCCAATTTTGTTTTAATAAATTTTTACAAATGATTCCCACCTTAGTAACGCACTTATTGAATTTATTGTGGTGTTTTATTGATAGTATAATTTGTTAAAGATATATTTTGAAGTGAATATTCAATTATTCCTATGTACGCATGTGTCAAATGTGCTTAGTAAAATGTTAATTGGGTTTTAATAGTGAAATTAGATGATTTTTTTGGTTTTTACCCTTTTAATTATTGTGATAAAATGGTCAGATTGTGGTTTGTGATTTTATGTGAAATATGGTGTTTTTTGGTGTGGGTTGTAAGTTGTTTTGGAAATCTCTCCTTATCTTTCAAATGATCATTTGAAATTTTTGATATTATGTGAAATTATTGGGTTTGGTTTAACATCAAGTGGTGATTTTGAAAATGTTTTTTGGGTAATCTCATTAGTATTAAAGTATTTCATTGGATGTTGACACATCCATGGGTTCACGAGGTGAAAAAAATGGATGTGCATTTCAAATGAATATGGCACTTTAAAACAATTCTCTTCTTGCACCTTGGTTTCTAAAATGGTACCTTAATTTCAAAAAGACATGTGTGTGGTGTTTCATGTGGTTTTTAATGCATAATTTAAAACTTGTTTAGTTTTGGAATTGACACATTTTTTGGTAAATATTGGTATAAAGGGCTGTTGGGTACATTTCATGAGGTTGAAATCTTTATTCATTGTTTGGAAAGTGTTTTGTGAATGTATTTGGATTTTTAGATCTTAAAGTCCCTTTTAGTATTGAAAATATGAAAATGATGTTTATTTTTGTTTTGTAAATGGTTCGTAAATATTTTTTTTGGAAACCATTAGGGCCCATTTGGCATTTTAAGCATAAAAGTGGTGTTTGGTTTTGTATAAAATAAATTAGGTTTCTAAATAGTTTGAATGCCCAGTTTAAAACTCAAAGCGTTTGGTAAAATGGTTTTGATATTTATATGATATGGCGGCCCAATTGGAACTTTCAATGAAGAAATGTATAAATATTTTTATGTATATAGTGGGCACCCCTATCTAGGATTTCCCTTTTATGGGTTATCGTGTATGTAATGTTTGTGTTTGGGGTAGGCAAGTGCGGTTGCGGCAGGTAAGGTGATTTATGCATTCATGGGCCTCCCAATTACATAGTCTATTATTACCATGGATTCCTAGGAATATTTTATATGATTGAGTGACTGTAGCTTATCTACCCTGATTAGATGGGTTAGTACCCTCCTAGAGTTGTTGATAGGCTAGGAGGGCTTCGCCACTAGTGAGGTTAAGATAGAGTGGCCAGTTGATTATTGACTTAGGGGCTTCACCATATGTCGGTAGGTGTTTTATAACCGAGTATGTTTAGGGGTCTTCTGGGGATTTTTAGGATCACCCATGGTTACATTATTTATCTACTTATCTATATCTCTCTAATTTTGTTTTTTCTAATAACACTGCTAGTATGTTTTCAGCATCTGTCAGTTCATTTTTAGCTTTCCCTATTTATGTTTTTCTTACTTATCCAGTATTTCCTTGTTTGGGGATTTGGTTTTTAAAATGGCAAACTCATATTTTGAAAATGGAAGTGTGGTGTGGGTTGTTTTAATAGAAAAAGTATGTTTTTTATTAATGTGTGAAAACATATTTTTATAACGGTATTTCAAATTAGCATTAATGGACTGTTTTTAGGAAAGTAAATGTATTGACTCTATGGTGTTTTCATACTGAGAATTTCAGTTCTCACCCCTAATTTATCTTTTTAGTTTTAGGTTCCACTAGTTTTGGGTCGCTCTCAGAGTAAATTTGGTTTTGAGATGGGTAGTGACCTAGGAGGTCGAATGGAGGTATGTGTAGTTTATTTATTTTTTTCTTGTTAGTTTTATTTGTTTATTGTCAATCTTTATTTATTTTTTTATATTTAATTTATGGTCCAATTGATTCCCACTTCTTTAGTTTTGATTTCCAACACTAGTTTTCATCCTGAGGGGATGATGAACACCCTTTGGGCCATGTTGCGGACCGACCCGGGTGACTGGTTCAGGATCAACCCAGGTTGGTTCATAACAAAATGGTATCAAAGCAGGCCCTTGTTATTTGGGGTGTCCAGTAGTTGGAGATTTGGACTACCAGAACTCAGGAGGTAGGTGTGAGAAGATCATCGCAAACTCTTGCTCACACTGATTCTCAAGTTACCAGGGGTAGTCTGGGATTCGAGCCTTCTATTCGTATTTTGGATTGAGGGATGAAAATGGAGGAAAGTCGATGTTATGTCATGATTTCACATGGATTGGTGACCCATGTGGAGTTTGAGTACATAGTTTAAGTTCCTTCTAGTTGTTGATGCGTACATGGGGCATGACCCACTACCATGTCATTAGGTTAATCATGACTACTAGTCCTTCACTTCAGTAGTTTAATACAAGTTGAGTTTCATCTTGGTTTTGGTTGGTGTAAGGGTCTTTTTGAAATGAAGTTGTTTTCCTTTAAATGTATTTAAATTGGCAAAATGGGTTCTAAAATTGAAATTGTTTTAGTTTGGGAATTTTGTAAATGTTTGGATTTTCTAGGAAAATGGATTGGGTGCAACCTTGGGTACTCTTTATGAACATTTTCACATGTGAGGGTGTGTATAGAAAGTGTGTATTAGAAAGTATAGATGGAAGTGGATGAAAACATGTGCAACAGTTCATGGGATTACCTGTGTGTGTATTTGAAATTAAAGGCTTGGATTGGTTTTTCTAAAGAAAATTCAGAAGGGGAAATGACTTTGGAAATTGAATTTGGTTTAAAAAGTGGGTTTCAATATTTAGAAAGTTTCCTTGAAATAAATTAGTTTTAAAATTTAAATGAAAATGGTGGATTTTGAAAGAAATTATTTTGGTTGTATTTATATTTTTTTGGTTTTTGAGCCAGGCGTTTTGGCTCAGGATGTTTCTTTTTATTGTACTTCGAATTGATGTCGGTTTTGGTTTGTGTTTTCCATGATTTTTAGAAAATGATTCCTAGAAAGTTGTACAAGATTTTTAAGGAGTCATGCCCAGTTTTTTATTCTTCCCAAATGTTACCTATCCTTCACGTTGATTGAGGTTTGTTAGAGACAGTGAGGTGTCTTGAAGAGGTTGAGTGTGTCTTTAGGGCATTGTTAACTCCCAAAGATGTCAGAGTGTGTACTGTATTGGGTCTATTCGAAGGTCCAGATTTGAAAAAATGGGATCAATTCACCCCGACATCATTGAAAGTCAGGATAAGATGGGAATTTTTTAACTCTTTCTTCATCCAATGGTTCATATATGAGGATTTGAAGATTAATAAAATGGAAGATCTTGTGGTTATTCAACAAATTCAGTAGTCGGTGAAGGCTTATATTGACCACTTTAAGAAAATGGTTTCCTTTTCTCCAGAGGTAGTGTCGCAGGATTTCATGAAGACTTCCCTCTTAATTGGGGGTCTCAGTCCATAGATCAAGTAGAGGGTCCTCTCTTATAAGTATTATCATTTTATAAACTAGTAGATGAAGTGTTCCTAGCTGATTTGGTCTCTAGAGCGTAGGTAGTTGGAAATCTGACGTCTCTTACTGCTCATGATGGTCCCCCATTTGGTGAGAAACATGTTCCATAGGAAACTTTTCTTAAGAAGTCACTTTCATTAGTCATAGATTCCATTTCTTCAGACTATTCAGTTGTCTGCCACCAATGTGGCTAGTTCGGGCATTTGAAGCCATCTTGTTGCATCCCTCCGAAGACGTGTCATCATTGTGGTTGTCTGGTTCACTTAGGGATGTTTTACAGGAAGTGTTTCCTAAAGAATATGTCATGACTGGAGGATTATAATACTTGACTATGAAGTAGGAGATGCTTCAGCCATCATATCCCCATCCATAGGTCTCAGGGTGAAGCTCTTGCACAGTCAGGAGTTGCCGGTGGTGTGAAGCCTCTGTTTGGGTTTTGTGTTTCATGTTGGGATTAGAACATTTAAAGTTTTTTTTTCATTCTTATATTTTTTTGCGGTTTTTCTACCATTGTAAGTCCATCATTTCCTTGGGATATTATGAAGAATGTGTTTTTTTGTAATCCAAACAATCATGTTTGTCTAAATATGGTTTTTTGAATTGTGCATTTTTATTAAAGTGTGTTTGGACCTTATATGGGTTGATCTTGATTTAGCTATGCTCATTTGGAGATGTAAGTGCCTATGGAAGAAAAAATGTTTGTAGTTGTGCTTAGGTTTGTTTTTTGGGTTAAGTCCTTCTTGTGGGTTGTTTCCCTCATTTTATAGAATTTGTTCTAGATCAGTTGGGAGTTCCCACGTTGGCCCCCTCCCCGGGGTGGTGTGTTTGGGTTTTAATTTTCATCCTAGTTGATTCCTTGTATGGGAAGAACCCTCTCATTTTATCCCATTCTCTTGTGTTGTGATTTCCTCTTGGTTGGTCGGGTGTGACTTGTGGAGTGAAAGGTTACCCTGAGGTCCTCGGTTTCTCTCAATTTTGACTGGGCATGCATTTGAATTTTGGATATCTTTGGGATTGGTGACTTTATGAGGGTAGAAATTGTCTATGGTGGGGATAATTTCCACACTCCAACCTTGTAAATTAATTATTTTAATTGCTTTTAGTCCTTATTTTAAATTTCGGTAGGCGTCATGTTGAATTTTAAATTTTTTGGAAACTTTTTTTTATTGTTGTAAGGTTAGACCGCATGGTTAGGGGTAACCGTATGATTCCCATGCGAGTGTCCTTTACCTCTAGTAGCGTGCACATGGTTGGAACACGATCTAGAAGATTGTGCGGCCAAATCGTGTAGCTCACCCTGTGCTTAAAAATAATAAAATTCAAATGACGAATATAATTAAATAAGATAAATTAAATTAAATTAAATTAAAATGGTATTTAATAATAATAATAATGATGATGATGATAATATTATTATTATTATATTATTATTAAAGAAATTATCATTATTATTAAAACTAAAATTATTATTATATTTTTATTTTGTTTTTTTAAACCTAATTGGGTATCCCTTAAATTTCCCCATTACCCCTTCACACCATGCATAGTGACCACCCCCCCCCCCATTTACCTACAAGCTACGCTGACCACCCCCCCCCCCCCCCCAACCTAGTCCTCCTCCCTCACCAGAACTCCGGTCGGCCTCCCCTCCGATTGTATCTCCCTCTACTAGCGGTGACCTCCATCCCTCTCTTGTGTATCACAAACCACTAGTACCCATCCTTGTGTCACCCCCTTGAGATGCCTCCCACCTCACTGGCACCATCTCTGGAAACCACCTCCTCCCTCACCGGTGTCATCTTCGGTCGCACCTCCCTCATCGACGACTCCTCTCTTTGATGCGTTTTCTTCCAGGTTTTGGGGTTTCTTCTCTTTTACTGAACCCTATATGTTAGGGTTAATGTTTGATACCATTTTTGGGGTATTAGTGTTTTTGGTTGATTCGTGAGGTCTCTCTCTCCCTTTTTTTGGAGTTTCATGGTGTTCGCACAACGTCAAGGTAGGTGTTTCCATCCCTTTTCATTCTGGAGCAATATATTGGTGTTGTTATTGCTTCAATTATTATTTTTTTACTTGATTAATTTCTTCTTGATATATATAATTAGTCTATTATGGAATTTATATATTTTTATAACTGGTTAGAAATTTATTTTGAAGTGTTCCTTGTTTATGCCTATGCATATATAGGCTTAATGTATTGAGAAAAATTCAAATCTTATTTTGATAATTTTTAAAATATGATTCGTAGCTTCATGATGTATGTAATTAGTTGATTATATTTTTTTTATATTTTTAGAGCTTGTTAAAAGTAGATTTTGAAGTGTTACTTGGTTTATGTTTATTCATTCTAATGCCCAATTTTGTTTTAATAAATTTTTACATATGATTCCCACGTTAGTAACTCACTTAGTGAATTTATTGTGGTGTTTTATTGATAGTATAATTTTTTAAAAATAGATTTTTAAGTGAATCTTAAATTATGCCTATATACGTAGGTGTCAAATGTGCTTGGTCAAGTGTCGATTGGGTTTTAATAGTGAAATTAGATGATTTTTGGTTTTTCCCCTTTTGATTATTGTGATAAAATGTTTGGATTTTGTTTTGAGATTTTATGTGAAATATGGTATTTTGTGGCATGGGTTGTAAGTTGTTTTGGAAATCTCTCCTTGTCTTTAAAATTTTCATTTTCACTTTTTGAGATTTTGTGAAACTGTTTGGTTTGGTTTGTAAGAAAGTGGTGATTTTGAAAATGGTTTTTGGGTACTCTAATTGGTATTAAAGTATTCCATTGGATTTTGGCACATGCATTGGTGCACGAGGTGCACACATGGATGTGAATTTCATATGAATATGGCACTTTAAAACATTTCTCTTCTTGCAGCTTAGTTTCTCAAATGGTACCTTAATTTAAAAAAGGCATGTGTGTGGCGTGTCATGTGGTTTTGAATGCATTATTTAAAACTTGTCCTATTTTTGAATTGACACATGTTTTGGTAAATGTTGGTATAAAGGACCATTGGTTACATTTCATGAGGTTACAAGATTTATTCAGAGTTTGGAAAGGGTTTTGTAAATGTATTTGGATTTAGAGATCTTAAAGGCCTGTTTAGTATTGAAAATATGAAAATGGTGTTTAATGTTGTTTTTGGAAATGGTTCATAAATGTATTTGGTTTTGGAAACCATTAGGGCCCGTTTGGCATTTTAATCATAAAAGTGGTGTTTGGTGTTGTACAAAAGAAAGTCGGATTCTAAATAGTTTTAATGCCCAGTTGACAACTCAAAGTGTTTTGTAAAATGGTTTTGATATTTATATGATATGGTGTCCTAGTTGGAAATTTTAATGAAGTGATGTATATATATGTTTATGTATATAGTGGGCACCCCTATCTTGGATTTCCCTTTTATGGGTTATCGTATATGTGATGTCTGTGTTTGGGTTAGGCAAGTGCAATGGTGGTAAGTAAGGTGAGTCACGCATGTGTGGACTTTATACTTATATAGTCTATTATTACCATGGGTTCCTAGGTTTCATTTAGAAGATCGAGTGATAGTAGACTATCATCCTCGATTAGATGGGTTGGTACCCTCCTGGAGTTGTTGACAGGCCAGGAGGGCTTCGCCATTGGTGAGACTAGGATAGAGCAGCTAGTTGGTTATTAACTGAGGGGATTCACCATACTTTAGAAGGTGGTTCCAAACTGAGTATGTTCAGGGGTATTATGGAGATGTTTAGGATCACCTATGGTTACTTTATTTTTATACTTGTTTGTATCTCTCTAAATTTGGGTTTTTGAATCACATTGTTAGTCTGTTTTCATCATTTGTCAGTTTATTTTTATCTTGCCCTATTTATTTTTTTCTTACTTAGCCAGTATTTCCTTGTTTGAGATTTTGGTTTTTAAAATGGTAAAATCATCTTTTGAAAATAGAAGTGTGGTTTGGGTTGTTTTAAAAGAAAATTTGTGTTGTTTATTAAAGTGTGAAAACTTATTTTTAGAATTGTATTTCAAATTAGCATTAATAGACTATTTTTAGGAAAGGAAAGGTATGTAATCTGTGGTGTTTTCCTACTGAGAATTTTGGTCCTCACCCCTACTTTAGATTTTCAGTTTTAGGTTCCACTAGTGTTGGATCACTCTCAGAGAGAATTTCGTTTTGAGATGGGTGGTGACCTAGGAGGTCACATGGAGGTATGTGCAGTTTAATTTCTTTCTTCTGTTAGTTTTTGTTTTTATTGTCAGTATTTATTAATTTTTTTGTCTTTAATTTATGGGAAAAATCATTCCCACTTATTTATTTTTTATGCCCAGCACTAGTTTCTGGCTCGAGGGGATTGTCATGCCCTTCGGGCCATGTTGTGGACCATCCCGAGTGACCAGTTCAGGGTCGACCCGGGTTAGTTCGTGACATGTAGAGTTATGGATAGAGACAGTCTTATATATCTTTGAGCACCTAGAGACACCTCATGAGAGGGGAGTCAATATTTCTACTTATATGCTCCGTGGATCTACCAAATATTGGTGGGATATTATGAACCATACTAGTCAGTATCTATAAGTGATTTGGAGGGATTTCCAATCTAGCTTATATACCTATTTATTCCCTGAGAACCTGATCGATAATCATTCTAGGGAGTTCATGAACCTGCAATAGGGTTATATATCTATTATGGACTACTAAAATTATTTTATATAACTTCAATGATTTTTTACATCTATACTATTGATGAACCAAAAAAAGATAGTTGATTTGAGGAAGGTATTATACATCCTATTCAATATTAGGTGAATGTTTTTTCATTTACTACTATGTTTGATATAGTGAAATAGGCTCTCATCACCAAGAGAAAATTGAGATAATATGATGGTGTGGGCTAGGGTAGTTTAGAACTGAGATAGGGAATTGGTTCAAATAGCAGTCAAAAGCAATGCTTTGAGACTATACGCATGAGAAGCAATAGTCAGTTGACACTCACTGATAGTTATGTGGTTTTCACTAGTGTGGGAATCCTAAGCATAAGAATCCCTAGTGTTCAAGAGTCCTCATTGAGTGTCGATGATATGGAAGGTTGGGTAATCTTTTTCTCTTTTTCAGGACCTTTCTTTCCAAGCCTATCAAAAGAGGATCCATGTTAGTTCTGCCTTTAAGAGTGGGATTAGGAGCACCTTTCTAGGCAGGTATCTAGAGTAATATCGGCCATGCAGGTAGAGGAGGAGGTTGTGGATAAGGTATCCAAACTTTAGATATAAAACACTAGAAGAGTGGACCTACTCAGGGTAGTCAGGTTGTAGTACATGGTCGTGGATCATGCCATATTTATTCAGTGCATCTTATACAAGAGGAGCAGGGTACTAAGACATCTACTAATCGATGTACTATTCTAGTAGACTCTACTATTATATCTACTTTGTTCGATACTGGTTTATCTCACTCTTTTATCTCTATAGATATTGTATAAATACTTGGGCTTGATATCGAGTACTCATGTGGCATGATGGCACTTAAAACCCCTTTGGGAATATGATCAGAGACTGTATTCCAATGGAATGAATTCCCCCTTGAGGTAGAAATCCATCATTTCTTATAGAACCTCTTCTTTCTCAAGATTATGGGCTTTAATGTCATACTTAGGATGGACTGGTTGGTCCCATATCATGACTATGTGGATTATTATCACTATAGGGTGTCTTCCACATCACCAGAGGGAGATACTTATACTCACAATGGTGAGTTGGATGTCCAGGCAAGTAGAGCTTGAATAGAGCATCTTGGGATAGGTAGAGTGACCTACCAAATTTCAAGCCTTTATATAGATGATCAGGGATTTCATCAGGCTATTTTACCTCATATAGTAGACCATTTTAGGGATGTATTCCCTAATGATTTATCTAGACTACCTCCTGAGAGAGGTAGAATTGACTATCAAGATAATGTCTGGATCTAAACCAGTATCCATTCTTCCTTATAAGATGGATACTATTGAGTTGTAGGATCTCAAGAGGCAGCTATAGGATTTAGAGGATAAGGTTATTATATGGACCAACACTCTCTTTATGGTTCACTAATCCTTTTTACTAAGAAGTCAGATAGAATCCTTAAGATTTATGTGGATTTTTGGAAGTTGAATCAACTTACTATGAATAACTGGTATCCCTTACCTTGAATTGATGATCTTTTAGTCCAGATCTGATGATCTAGAGTGTTCTTAAAGACCAACCTAAGATCAGGATTCCATCAAGTGTAATTCAAACCTTCAAATAAACCATGTATGTATTTCTACAGTTAGTACATTTTATATGAGTATTTATTTATGTCGTTCAGTATCACGAATGCACTTTTCATTTTCATGTACTTGATGAAGCGGGTATTCCGCCTATTTTGGGATTCTTTCATGGTGGTATTTGTAGAAAAATTCTTGGTGTATTCTCATACTCAAAGAAAACATTCCAAACATCTTGAGATCATTATAAATACACTAATATAACACTAGTTATATTTTAAGATTGGTAAAAGACACTTTTTGATCGATAAAGTGAACTTCTCATGTAATATTATCTCAGAGGTGGGAGTATCAGTTGACCCAGAGAAGGTGATAGTTGTAGTTACCTAAGAGCATCCCAAGAACATATTTTACATACATATATTATTAGGGATATATGGTTATTACAAGAACTTAATGCAGGACTTCTCATGCTTAGCATCACCTCTTATGGGCTTGACTAAGAAGGGTGTGATGTTTTTATGGTCAGAATCCTACAAGATATCCTTTCATGATATGAAAGGGTGACCGACTTTATCACTGATCTTAATTCTACCAGATTCGGGTAGAAGTAATACAGTGTATTGTGATGCATCAAGTATCAAGCTAAGAGTAGTTATGATATAGGAATATTGAATCATTTGGTATGGGTTGCGGTAGCTGAGGCCTTATTAGAAAAATTTCACAATGTATGATCTCGAGTTGGTAGTTGTTGTTCATTCCTTGTGTTGTTGGATTCATTACCTACTAGGAGAGTGTTTTTGGTGTTTATGAACCAAAAAAAACTCAGGTATATATTTACATAGAATGAATTGAACCTTAAGCAGAGAAGGTGGGTTGAATACCTATAGTCCTTTAACTTTGAGTTATCCTATATAGTTGGTAAGGGTAATATTGTTCTCGATGCTTTGAGTAGGATGACTTAAACATGGATGGTTATGGAGGCCAGTAGTGGGTGGCAATTTATGGACCTATTTTATAATATGCACATAGAGGTTCAGGGCCTTCATGGATAGTCTATAATATCATTGCTATCAGTGACCTCTTAATTTCTGGAGAGAGTGAAGATGAGGTAGTTTCTAGATCATGAAGGCTTGGTCCTAAGGGAAGGTATTTCTTTTAACAACTCGCCTATGGGTTCTTATATTTATGGAGATGAAATCATACCTATACATTGGCGTATTTGGGTTCCTACATATATAAAAGAGAAGATGACGTGAGATTCTCATGATTCTTAATGGGTAGTGCACCCAAGTATCTCTAAGATGTATTTTGATATGCACCATCAGTATCGATGGTCAGGGATGAAATGTTATATTGTAGGTTTTATCGTTAGGTGTTATACATGTCTGCAAGTGAAGGTAAAACACCAGTGGACTGTTGGATTGTTACATCTATTACTGGTCCTATAATGGAAATGGGATGACATTGTGATGGATTTTTTGACTTTTTTACTGAGGTCTCCTTGAGTTAGCAATGTAGTTTGGGTAGTCATAGATCAACTGATGAAGGTATCCATATTCCTTTATATATGAGATACTTTATTAGTTTATGATATTGAAATATTGTATGTCCACAAAAATATATGATTATATGGGGTACCTCGTACTATCATTTTAGAGAGGGACACTTGTTTCACATTGAGTTTCCAGTAGGGGTTGCAAAAATATTTGGGTACATGGGTACTCTTGAGTACATCCTTTTAACCTCAGATCAATGGCCAGTCATAATGAACTATATAGGTGTTGGATGACATGCTTTGGGAATGTGTCTTTGATTTTGTCAGATCTTGGGAGAATCATATCACTCTCATTAATTTTTCCTATAATAATATCTTTTAGGAAACAATTCAGATGGCTCTGTATAAGCCCTTATATGGTACGTCATGTTGTTCACCCCTTTTCTAGTTATAGGAAGGATAGTAAGTGCTACTAGGTCCTCATCTCATATAGGATACTTAGGAACAGGTTTCGTTGATTATGAAATGGATGTCTACTACTTAGTCTAGATAGAAATCATATGTCAGTCATCATTGATGATCTCTAGAGTTTGAGGTCGGGGATCATGTTTTCTTGAAGGTATCACCCAAACTTGGGCATAGATAGATATAGAGGTAAGGGAAGTTGTCCCCTCATTTTTTAGGCCTTTTGAGATCTTGGATTGAGTCGGGCTAGTAGACTATCGGTTTTTATTACCTCAGAGGTACCGCTCCATGAAAAAAAATTCCACATTTCACAGCTTCTCTACTATAATTTCAACTAGTCTCATACTTTTTATCACAATGATGTTAAGTTGGATATCGATGCTTCTTTTAAGGAGTATCCTATATGAATTTTTGACCATATAATGAAGGCTCTTTGAGCCTGGTTTCCCATTTATTAAGGGTCATATGGCATCACGGATGTGTACAGGATGAGACATGGGAGCGGGAGGCCATGTATGTGCTCAATGGTCGAAGTTGTTCTCAGAAAATGTCTTACCACCCTTAGAAGGGAAACTTGGGAATGAGTTACTTTAAGGGGGAAGACTGTAAGATACTAGTTTTTTCTTTAGGTGTAGATCCTTTTAATTTTCAGTTTAACCCTTGTTGCAACCTTCTATTTGGATTGGATCTAGAGGTCAAGCCTTTAGGCCAATTGGTATGTTTGGGAAGGAGGAAGCAAGGGGATAAAGGATACTTTAGGACAAGTACATGATGTGTATTTGAAATTCATGACCTGTATTAAATACAGATGTGTGATGGCATGGGAATTCCAATTCACAACATGTAATAAACTTTCCCCATAAGTTAAATCCCAAACATTACATGATGTGTAAAGATTTTATATGCCGTGTAAATTTCATTAGGTGTTTTAAATAGGAAGACCCATTTTATTTTTCCTCAGCCCTCCTTTATTTATTTCTCTCACATATAGATACTCTCCTCCCTTTTGAGATCCCATTAAGACTAAATCTAGGATTTGAATCCATTATTCTTTCTGGACTCTGATTTAATATTTGATCATCTCATTGGATAACTACCATTAAGTGCTTCACTCTTTAGGCTTGTTTCTTTGTTTTTCTTTTTATCAGTGATTTTATTCTGATGAGAGCTTATATTCCCTGTTTCTAGGGCATTCATATATTTTTCCATTTTCATATGATCTGGACCAAACCAAAGGCTGATATTGGATGAGTTCTCCTTTAGAGTCATAAGATAGGTGGTTTATTATTTATCCCTAAAAGTTGAGATGCTTTATATTATGCATCATGTACCACACATCAGTTTCACCAAATGTTTCCCCTAAAATGAATATGTCTTTAATTGGTTGCCCCGTTTTGGAACCTAATGACACTTATAGATTCTACAAGATGTATGAGGCCATCAGCCTCAACATGATCCACCCCTTTGGGTGTTTCCTTTAAATGATTAATTGACCTTCATGATTATATAACCAAAACCCCTATGGATGTGTTTGGTTCAACTTCTAAAATTTGATATCATAATTGATCATGGGTAATTTTAGTAGTGTAGCATAGCTAACACACTTACCAGACTATACCAGATTAAATAGATGGTGAGTGGTATGACCGCGTCACCTGTATTAATACAACAATGGTTTTCCCTTGTTAAATAAATGTTGTTGAATTATGAACTACCTGTTGTCTTCTATTAAATACTTTGACCACTTATCATTGTTATAATAAATGGGCATGGTGATCCCAATTCTTTATGATATACGAGCATGGAGTCCCTTACACTATTGTTATATACAGTCATGGCATCCCTTCTACTATTGTTATATATAGGCATGGTATCCCATACACTGATGTAATGTGTGGGCATGGTAACACTTATTAATTATGATAAATGGGCATGGAGACCCTTATAGATTATGGTACATTAAAATAGAGACCCTACTGTTATGATTCAGGCATGGAGAACCTATTTTTATGATTTGGGAATGGTGACCCTACTATTATAATATAGGTATGGAGTCCCTTATACTTATGATATAGGAATGGAATCCATTATTATAGTGATACTAGGCATGGTTCCCCTTGATACTAGTGAGACTCGTGCTACTAATCATGGATGTCAAAGTTACGCCTCGGGTCTATTTTGGTTTCCACAAATATGGTTGTAGACGTCACTATATATACATAGCATATATATGTATACATATGTTTACTTGTTCAAAGATTTTCCAGCACGATTCAAAGAAGGTAGTGTTATCCTGATATCATTCATGAACTAGATCCGGCCCCTTTTTCAGTTTCAATTACTACTTATCATTTATTATATATACACATTTCTCATAGTATATGAACTAACTAGGTATTTATAGATATCATTGGTGGTAGCCTACTGAGTTAATATCACACCCTATCTGGGCCATCGATGGTATCCAAGAAAATTATGTGGATGCAATTAGGGATAGGAAAAAGCATCAAGTTGATGATTATTTAGTGATTATATCATGAGAGTGGGGAAGTATAAAATCGATATATGGATCATGATGCAATTATAAATAGTCTTTTTGGATTTTTGATCTTTTGTTACATGTATTTTATTACTTTTTGGTTGTTATATATGACTGTTTACTTTTAATAAACACATGAAATTACATCATTTTGTATATGATGCAAGATATTGTTGATATTGGTTATTTATTACATTTGGATACTTTACCTTCCACTGTTAGTTATTTATTATGCTTATGGTATCTATCTATTCATTTCATCATTGTACTACTCTGTTCATGATGGTATAGTCTCCCCAATGTACCATCTTGGACCCTCATTTCTATTTGGTAGCCTTTAGCATATGAGGAGGTGCTCTTGAGGCCATATGGATCACCGGATTGGGGAATCATTTAGTGGAATCTAGTTTTGGATGTTGCGTTGGGAGTTATTGGAGGTTTTTACCATCACCTCGTAGTTAGTGCCGACAATGTGGCAAGACAATACACCTTTGGCAATTTTTCTCTGGAGCTATGAGGACAGGATTCCATACACGATCAAGGCAGATATGGTTAGGGGACATGCAGTCCCAGATGGTGGGGACTCATGCGAGTCATGAACAGGGCCATAGAGCTAAGGCAGGACCTATGTATGAAATGGATCAATCACCAATAGATGTTGATAAAGAACTTGTTGTTGTATTAGGTATGGCCTTGAACTCATCTTTTTTATATTTTTTCTTGTTTCATACTAGTGATTTCCTTATATCTATGAGATGTGTTTGGAATTGAATTACTAGAAGAGTTATGATCCCATAACTTATATTTCTATGATACATAATTTAACAATGATTTGGAACCCTAACATATGAGAGAGCAGTAGTCATTGCTTCTATTAGTGAGAGATTGATAAGGGAATTAGATATGATTGAGCATATAATACAATACTTAGAAATACAGACAATCCAAGTGGACTATATGAATACTGGAGGATATGTGTTAAGATTGTGTCCTAGGCTTCGGTAGAGAATGGCATGATCACCTAGCCTTAACACCTTAAGAGGCTCTTTACTGGAGGTCATGTCATTCACTGCCTTAATGAAATAAGGGTAGTGAGGCAGTATTTGTGGGGCCCAATTTGGTTCAAGAGACCTTTGAAAGAGTGTATCTAATTTAGAAGAGGTCGATCACCACTCAAAGTAGGCACAGATCATATACTGATCATAGAACGAGACCTTTGGAGTTCATTGTGAGTGATCGAGCTTTTTCTTGTGAGTCGCTCCTCGATTGGGGAAATGATGTCAAAGAGAGTAGGTAAATCTAGAACCATGTTTTTTGGGACCCTTTGAGATCATCAAATGGGTGGGGACAGTAGCATACTGTATGGAATTTCCTTCGTGTTATTGAGGCATGAATGCGGTGTTCCACATTTCTCAACTTTAGAGGTACACACCCAATCTTCTGTATATTATAGACTTTGAGGAAATTGAGTTGGAACCTGATGCATCTTATCAGGAATGTTCAGTGGGGATTACAAAATAGAGTGAGAAATTTCTCCAAGAGGAAAATGATACCACTAGTCTAGATTTGATGGCAGCATGGATGGACCCAAGAGGAAACATGATAACACGAGTCTGATGTTTGAGATCAATGGCTTGAGTTGTTCAAGCATGACCACTAGATATACTTCTCAAGGACTAGAATTTGATGGAGGGAGAGATTGTAACATCCTAAATTTTAAAATATAATAAAAACCCTTATTTATAATAATTATGTCAAGGGATAATTTATAAAAAAAAATCATCAAAGGATAATTTAATCTAATTTTCAAATGATAATTGCATGAAATTATCAAAGATAATTACAAAGAATTATCAAGTGATTATTTTTTCAAAATTATCAAAAGATAAAATATCATATTATCAAATCATAATTTTTGAAAAATTATCATTGAGAATTTATCAAAGGATAATTATTAAAATTATCAAAAGATAACTGTGAGAATATAAAAGGATAGTTATTAAAATTATCAAAAAAATAATTGGTATATTATCATCGGATAATTTATGAAATAAATATTATCAAAGGATAATCACATGAGTTTATTGAGGGATAGTTTATAATAAATTATCAAAAGATAATTATAAAAGATAACTTATATTCAATTATAAAAAGATAATTATAAAGGATAATTTATAATAAATTATAAATAGATAATTATAAAAGTATAATTTGTATTAAATTATCAAGAGATGATTATAAACGGATAATTTAGGATAAATTATCAAAAGATAGTTATAAAAGGATAATTTAGGATAAATTTTTAAAAGATAATTATAAAGGATAATTTAGGATAAATTATAAAAATAAAATTATAAATGATAATTTAGGATAAATTATCAAGAGATAATTATAAAAGGGTAATTTATCATAAATTATCAAAAGATAATTATAAAGGACAATTTATGATAAATTATCAAGATATGTTTATAAAGGATAATTTAGGATAAATTGTCAAGAGATAATTATAAGAGGATAATTTATAATAAATTGTCACAAGATAATTATAAAGGAAAATTTATGAAAAATTATCAAGTGATAATTATAAATGGATAATTTAGGATAAATTATCAAAAGATAAATATAGAATGATAAATTATGATAAATTATCAAGTGATAATTATAAAAGTATAATTTTATGAGAAATTATCAAAAAATAATTATTCTTAAGTAGAATTTTTCGAGTGCATGTGCTAGCCTAGAACAATAATTTAGAAATTATACAGGAGAGAGAAAGTATCATCACATGTGAAATTTTATTTCTATTTAAAATGAAATAACTAGTTTTGGTTCTAGGGACTTTTTTTTACCATGAGTGTTGATGTGTCGACAACTACAATAATAAGGTCTATGAGGTGGTTTTTATGACTATTGAGGTTTCCACACTAGCTTTCAAACAACACAGAGTGGTTTATTCTTATTGTTGACATTGATAACTTTTAGGTAGGACATTTATTTCCATTTTTGGCCATGTATATATGATTTTACCAGGATATGATGTTTATGCTGGACTAACCCATGCTTGTAATGAGTTGCATGTGGGTGCGTGTGTATTAGTGGGATTTTTTATTTATGACATGTGACTATGTGTGTCTCCTGGTATTGATCTTGGTGATACTTATCATTCCTTGCTATGAAATGTATTTTTTTTTTGTGTATCATGTGGAATTGTGCTACAAGTACCTAGACACTCATTTAGAACCACATGGTTGGGATTTATGTGGTTCTAACATCCTTAAAGGAGGGTGTTGGATACCCCTATAGAGGGAAAAGAATCAGTAGCTAGTTACCCAACCTAACATAGTCCTAACAACCTTAAAGGAAGGCATGGATATCCCTATAGAGAGGAAAGAATAGTGTCTAGCTGGTATGTGCTGAGATACATAAGTGGAGCCTTGAGGTTGGGAGTTATGCAGCTTAGTGGCTGGTTACCCAACCTGACACAGTCCTAATGTTCTTAAAGGTAGGAATGGCTATCCCTACAAAGGGGAAATCATAGTGGCTTCCTAGAAAATACTGATTATAGATTCCTATGAACTTGGGTTGTGTGTGATTAAAAAGGTTAAGTCAGTCAGGTATCGATCTAATGGAACATGTATCATTCCTATGATAACAACTAGAAGGGTGGGGTGATTTTTGACATGGAAGAATGTACATAGTTCCTATGACAACAACTAGATGTGTGGGGTGATATTGTCTACCTTGATAGAGGTACATGACTTATCGACATTTTTATCAGCATTGATTTGAAATAGGTGATGTTGGGTATTGTGGAGACTTGGTCATCACATGATGACTCATAAAATGTATGTTTATTGATAATTTACTTATGTAATGATATAAATTATTATATATATTGTGAAATTATGGTAAGGATGAATTGGTGGTGTCCTACCGAGTCTTGTACTCACAACCTACTTAAGAATTTCTTTGTGCTTGTAGATTTCATGACTAGAGATCCAGTGAAGGGAAAGGTCCCTATGGTGGATGGTTAAGTAGTGGAGCATAGATCTGGAGTGGACCAAGTCAAACACAGGATTACCCCATAGATGTTTGTTTATTTACTTGTCTTGTATTACCTACCTCTTATACTCTGGACAGGATTACCACTTTAGGAGCTGCTTTTATATGTATTTCATTATTCAGTTTCTTCATTTTACTCTGATTATTTATTAATTGATTTATTATTTTACATTATTATCTTGGTCGATAACATAATATAGATGGTATATTCTCCCCACTATATAATTTAGAACCACACTACAAGTTGGACACCTCTTGTGTATGAGGAGGTTCACATGGGGTCATGTGACCTTTTGGATCGAACTTGATAGTTTGGGTTGGGATGTTACAGTGAGGGGGGCATCGACATCAAGCATGGTAGAGTTTGGTGGATTATGGCCTCATTAGAAATGGAATATGGTGTCACAATGATGGATTAGAAGTTTAATGGATGGCGACCTCAACAAAAGGTAGATGATGAACTGTGCCGATAGATTCACATTGGTGGAGGGCTGGCACTACACCAAAATCATTATTTATCAGTGGTTTGTTAGAAGTAGTTTACTAAACTGACACTAAATATTCAGTTTTTCATAAAAAAAAACTTTTACCCAACCCTTCATCCTTCTCCACCAACCCCCCACCCCTCGTCAGCATCGCTTGAGCCCAATCGGTCCAAGCCATCATCATCGACTCCTGAGCCTGATACCTGCAAGCCCTCACCAACATCTCCCGAGGCTGATCCCTCCAATCCCTCATAGTCTGAGCCTGATACCTCATATCCTGATCCCTCAAATCCCTCATCATCATCGCCCGAGTCGGAGCCCTCCAAGCCCTCTCCAGTTGAGCCCTCGCCTGTTGAGCCCTCTCCAACTGAGCCCCAACCCAAGCCCTTAGATCTTGATCCCCTTGAGCCCTTTTTTGTGCTGATCTGCACTGCGGTCACATCCTCCTAATTGAGTTAGATTTACATATGGTTTGATCAATAATAAAAATAATGTTAGTTATAATCTTCAATTATATATTTATGTCATTGTTTGTTATGGAATCTTAAGTTATACTTTAAATGATGTTTTTTAGGATATGTATTTTATAATAAACCATGCATTAGTGATAGGAATGACATACTCTCTAAGAATTATAATTAAGGAACATGATTCATTTGTATAGACCATGGACTTTCTATTTTTTCACCAGCATAGGTCTCTGCCAAGGTATCATGGGAGTTATCAATGGTCATACTAGTTCCCCTTGGATAAATGAGTAGAGGAGATCCTTCTTGTAAAATTCTAATTGTACTTTATAATAATTTATTTCAAGTTCATTAAACATGTGTCACCTTTTCTCATTGATATTTTCAAATTCATCAATTCATATATGAAACAATGCTTCCATTTCCATAACTAGTTGTACTATTGTGATGATTAATTTCTTAATTCCATGATGGTTTCATTCATATCTCTCACCATAGTATCCCTACATTTCTCTCTTCTCCTCCTCTATATAAATCAGATCTATATAGGGGGATTCTATATCAAGAAAAATGTGTGTATTGATTCCCATAACAATGGGATTTATTTTTATTCCAATATATTACATCTAATCCAAATAGTTAGAATATATCATTATGTTAGACCTCTACTAGGAGGTGATATCTACATTAAATCATGTTAGGTATTCCCTGTATTATGTCGAAGGATGGAAATGCTAAGGTCATGTTAGAATTGATACTCCATTTATGTCAGGTTTCCTCCTTTCTCAAACTAGGATATTCATTCACTTCATTATCATTCCCCCACTTTACTAAATTTTACCATTATTTATTTCCCTATTTAGTAATAGTTATGTGTTTTAATTTTTTTTAATAATGTGTAGGAACATTTTGATATATATGGATAAAAGTGATATCACATTGCCAAGGAACACACCTCAGTATGCTAAGGGTTTGGAGGAGTTTTAAGATTTTTAAATTTCCAATCGATTTATTGATGGGATAATAATATATACATGTCCTCGATGTAAATTTAGAAGATAGTTGAAGAGAGATGATGTTTATGAACACTTGATACTAAAGAAATTCCCTGCTTAATATTTATGTTGGATTTGGCACGGAGAATCAAACGTTACAGAAACTTTGAGCACTGATGTCAATTAATTTAATGAGCTCCCAACTTCCTCAAAAATGTACAATGAAATGAAAAACCTTATTAATGATGCATTCAGTGTTGTAATACAACAACATCAACATCAAAACATATCAGAACAACTAGTTGAGGGTGCTAAAAATATAATTTTTATGGATGATGTTTTGGAGACTATAGGACAACCAGATCAAGATTATAACATATCATTGGATCCTCCTATTGATTTTGTGGAGTCTAATGTAAGAGAAAACATTACTGAGAATACAGATGTGTTTTTTGTTTTAGTTGATGATGGAAATCAAGAGTTGTATAGTGGTTGTTTGAAATATTCAAAACTTTCTTTTCTGCTGAATTTGTACCATATAAAATGCCTATGTGGAATTATAAATAAGGTGATGTCCATTATATTGGAATTGTTGTGTGATTAATTTCTTGAGGAAAATATTTCTAAGTATTTTTATGACATGAAAAAAGTTATTAACAAGCTCGGTCTGGATTATAAAAAAATACACGCATGTCTCAATGATTGTATGCTTTATTAGGGAGAGGATTCAAGTAGATAGGATTGAAAAAAAATATTCTTCTTCTAGATGGAAGTCAATGAGTGATGTTGGAAGTCCGAATAAACATGATACTATGAAGAATAAGAGAAGTAACACACCTGCAAAGGTTTTGCGTTACTTTACTTTAATGCCTCGATTGAAAAGATTATTCATTTCATCAAAAACCCCTAAACATATGAAGTGGCATTCTGTAGATAATAACAATGATTAGTTAATGTGACATCCAATAGATTCAAAATTGTGGAATAAATTTGATTCATTACATCTAGATTTCTCATCAGATCTTAGGAATGTTTTATTGGGATTGGTTGTCGATGGATTCAACCCATTTGGGACTTTGAGCACCCGTTATAGCATTTGGCCGGTTGTTTTGATCCCTTATAATTTTCATCTGTGGATGTGTATGCAACAAACATCTTTTATCATTTTGATGATTATTATTAGAAAAAATTCCTAGAAATGATATTGATGTATACTTAAAGCCTTTAATTGAATAATTACAGGAGTTATGGAGAAACAGTGTTGATACATATGATGCATCTTCTAGAACAATGTTCAAAATTAAAGATGCTCTAATGTAGACCATTAGTGACTTCCTTGGACTTGAGAATTTAGCTGGTTATAACACTTACATGGGCTTGGCTTGTCCTATTTGTATCTTTGATTTTTAGCTTGAACGACTACCTCACAATAAAAAATGGTGCTTCTTTTTTCATTGAATATTTCTCGATGCATCTCATAGATTTCGGTTTAATAAGTAAAAATTCAATGGTTCTATTGATCATTGACCACCTCCAAAGTTATTTATAGGTTCTAAAATACTGGAACAACTTGGAAATTTTGAAACATAATTTGGGAAGGTGTATCATTTGAATGCACATGAGCCTCAACCCATTCGGTGAGGTATCCTTAAGAGCATCCACAAGACCCAGGTTCAAAACTAGGTAGAGGCATATTTCCGGGTACTGTAGAATTACTATAGCAGGCACTGTAGCAGTGTTATAGTAGAACTATACATTGTGTGGGGGTACTGTAGCAAAATTGTACACTGTATAGGTACTATATCAGAACTCTACATTGTGTGGTATTGTAGCAGGTACTATAGAAGTTGGAACTATTCACATTGGGCCACTGGTTTAGGCTTGGAGTCATTAAATCTTTTGAGCAACCCAGGACTTTGGGTCAGTAGGGATTTTGGGCCACCTTTAAGGCCTTCAGGACACCTCAAGGCCTTTGGGCCACATGCAGTTGCCTCAGACACACTACAAAAAAAAGAGCAGCCCCGGAAGAGGATTCAGAGTAGGTGCACTAACCAGAGCAGAGCCAAATGGATTTTTCAGAATGAGAGGGTATGGCTATGCCATTGGGACTAGCCTATGCTTGCACAGGAGGCCTATCCAAACATCCATGCGAAGGTGGAGAGCTACTATCATGATGCAGATGCTGGGGAGGGGTAGTTCTTTATAGATAGTCTGGTTGAATTCCCTAAGACTTCCAGGTCATGTAATCTTCTAATCTTATGGGCTATGTAATCTCTGAGCCTATGGGCCTTGTAAGGGTTCCCCCTCATCCCTTGAAAGGGGGTTATCAAAAATCAATAAAAATGAAGGCCTTCGGGCCATTCGGGCGGTATCATTTGAATGATAGTGGGAAATGAGTTTGAAGTTCATCATCAAGTGAAATCGGAACGCAACAATGGAAGAAAAAAAAAGTATATTCTTCAAACTTATGTATTGGGAATTTAATTTGTTGCAGCATAATCTTGATGTGATGCATATTAAGAAGAATTTTTGTGACAATTTGATCTTCACATTACTTAATAAGCATGGAAAATTGAAGGATCATCTTAATTCTTGGAAAAATATATAGGAAATGAACATAAAGCGTGATCTCTAGCCAGATGAGAATGGAAAGTATGCTCCTATAATTTTTTCAATGAAAAATAGGGATAAAGATACAGTACTTTGAATTTTAAAACATTTTAAGGTATCTGATGGGTATTTAAGTAACATATCTAGGTGTGTTGACTTAAATCATCATAGGTTACATGGATTAAAAAGTCATGATTAACATATTTTATTACATCAATTTCTACCATTGGAATTGCATATATTATTATCTGAAAAGCTTATTGCTTTTTTACTTCAATTTTGCACATTCTTTAGACAACTATGTGAGAAAACTCTATAACCATTTGATCTTGACAACCTTTATAAGAGATTTGTATTGAAACTTTGTGCAATGGAGATGATCGTTTCTCTATTTTTTACTATCATAATGAATTTAACTATGCATTTAATTGAGGAAGCTAAATTAAGAGGCCTCGTACCTTATCAATGGATGTATCCAATTGAGAGGTAATTTATTTATATATTTTTTATTTAAGTAAAAAATTCTTGTAATTTCATTAAATACATAATTATGTTTTTTTTCTTTTATTTCAAAGATATCTTGGCCATGTGAAATCATACGTGAAAAATAAAGCTCAAACTGAAGGCTCTATTTCTGAAGTCTTTTTGGAAGAGGAGTGTATTACCTTTTATTCTAGATACTTTGAAGATATTGAGACAATATTCAGTCGAGTTGGACGTGTTGATGACACATCGACTCAATCTTAGCTACAAGGTAAATCACAAATCTTTCTTGCTATTGGTCGATCAGTTGGGAGGAGCTCAAATGTTACACTAACAGAAATGGAATTATCACAGGCAAATAGATATGTGTTGTTGAATATTGAAATTTTAGATCCATTTATTGAAGATTTTATGATACAAACAAGGATATTAATGAAAGTTCTAACACAAAATGAGAAAGATATAATAAAAGCTATTAATAAAGAGCTTATAGAATGGTTTTCACGACGTTTAAGTTCATAAATATTCCAATCAATACAGATATTAGGTTAACACATATATTTTGTAAATCTAATAATGTATATTTATTTTTTTAGATCATGAATAATGATACTTGAGATGAGTCATCAGAATATTTGAAGTTTCTTGCTTGAGGTCCTCTAAAACAGGCTAAAAAGTTCAACACATACAATGTGAATGGATTTAAATTTCATATAGTCGATTGAGAAGAGGGTTTGGAAACACATAATAGTAGTATATTTATATTTTACAAAGTGGGATACTATGTAAATTTTACTGATATTATCAAATTAAAGCACCACGGGCATTTTTAAATTTTTTTTATTCACATACATTTGGGTTGATTTTATTAGCAGTGTTAAACGAGATTCCTTGAAATTTAATTATTTGAACTTCTCTCGCTTGATGGATATTGGTGACCATGAATTATATGATCTTTATATCTTATGATCGCAAGTGAAATAGTATATTACATAGAAGATGTCTCATATGAAGTGTGGAGTGTAGTTACTCACATAAAACAAAAAAGACATGTATGATATGGTTGATGAAGTGGAAGATTTGACCTCTGACATTGAATCCCATCAGTGTTTAAAAAATTTTCTAAATATGGTGCACTATTATTTAGCGGCGGTTGTAATTAGTTTAGCGGCATTTTGTGAGGTGGAAATTTTTGTATTTAGCAGTGGTTTTAACCACCGCTAAATCATCATTTTTTCACCTACTGGAAAACAACCACAAAGATGGAAAAAACCGCTGCTAAATATGATTTCTATGAAAAATACTAGAAACCACTAGTGAATGGAAGAAATAACTACGTATTGGATGCTGACACTTGATTTAGTGATAGTTTTTTGAAACCATCGCAGAACCATGTAGCATCGATTTAAACTGCAACCAAATCAAAAAAGACTATCGCTACTCAGTCCTTTTATTATAGTGTGGCTTGGTGGTTCTGGAAATGGGGGGAGCCTGGATTGGTGTGTGGGTGCTCTAACGATAGAGGCACGTGTTATGGATTGGCCATATCAATGTAGGGGCCTTCGAGTAGGCATTATTCTAAGTGAATCCATGGTACAGACCCCTGAGGAGGAATAATTAGAGCAAGAAGAAACCATTAGCAAAGGTAACCAGATTGGGATGTTAAGAGGGTATATATTTTTTCCATTGGTACCAGGCATCATGTAGTTCTGTAAGGAGTCATTATATCCAATCATCTATGTGTGGATGTGAGCTTTGGGTCTTAAAGTGTATGTGCTAGGGGTGGGGTTGGTCAGTGTGTCTAGTCTTTAGGCCTTCGGGTCATATATGGGCCGTTTTTCTTAGACCTACAAGACATATAAGGGTTATCTCTCGACCCAATTAAGAAGGGGGATTAAAAATTAACAAAAATCTAAGGCCTTTGGAATTTAGTCCAATGTACGCCATGAAATTCTATTTGCAGTATGAACGAACTCATCATCATTCTTATTTCTCTCTATATCATGTCATCGTATATTTTTTTATATTTCAGCAGATATGAAATTATTTTAGAGTATGTAAATCTATTGAAAGTGACACATTATTTTATATGGAACATGAGATAGTGTTCCATCAATAATTAGATTCCATCAAGATGTGCCATACTTTATACAATCATTTAGGCTAATGGTTTCCTCCTAGAATAAGCTATAATATTTTAGATAAGCATGAATTTTATTTTAAAAAATCCAAATTGGTTAATTAACTTTCATGTCATATAATAGTCCAAGATAATATCTACATCATATGGAAGTAATTCCTTCATAAAGGTAATAATATAATCAATGTCATTATTATAAATTCCATACATGTTTTTTCTATGAAACATACATATTAAAAATTCCAACTTTTTCATTTTACCACATTGTCGATATATTGGAGTCATGGCAGCATCCTTCAATTTCTTCACTCTATCAACATTGTCATTTTCCTAACATGAATCATATGTACTCATATTTTTATCTTCATGCATTATTATACTGTATTTCTCATGATGATAAATAATTGGGAACCGATCTTCTAATAAATTCTTTAATTCAGTCCTCTCCTTTAGATAATGAACATTTTGAGACTGTCTTTTCTCCCCACTATGATACCATACATAATAGCTTATTTGAAAACTATATTTGGTTATATGGTAGATAACTTCTTCCTGAATTAACTAAGGTATTTCAACACAATTATAACATGGGTAGTGTATAAGACCTCTATCTGAAGCATTTTTAAATGAAAAATCTAAAAGATCTCCAACTTGTTTTGAAAACCGCTTGAGATCTGATCAGTTTCATATGACCAACTTCTATCCATTCTGTAAAAAAATCTTATATTTCATATCCTAAAAGTAATTAAATAATATTAAATTCAAATCCAAAATATATTTAAGGAAAATAGAATCATTCACTTTATATAAAATCATAACTAAAAAACTAGTCTATATGATAATTATAATATAAAAGACAAAAAATGTTATATATATAATGATAGATATATATATATATATATAACCATAATATTGAATTTTTCTATATCGATGAGTAATAACTATACATAATACTACACAAAATTGCATTTATAATTGTTGTTTTTATTTTTTTTCTCTTATTCTATTCACTTTTGAACTTTAGTTATTCTTATTCTATAAATTCATGTATAAAAGATTAATATTTCTAGGTAAGCATCTTTTTTAGCACACATAAATTATGAATTTAGGTTGGATATATCCATAATTAATGGTTTCTTGTAGAGTGATGTTAAACTGGTTCCTTTATATAATTATTAATCATCCCCTATGACTGCAGTTTTGGATATCTGGAATTTGGTATAAACCGTCTTTATGTTGAATTCAGTAGCCTTTTTCATGATTTCCAATAGTTCTATGGTATTTTTAACAACCAATTTATATACAAAATGAATTTTTAGACATATTATTATGTTTTAGTTCAATAACACTAATATGTATTTTGAATATATAGTTACAATATTCTTGCTTCATTATAGTATACAATCAGTAGGCTTTGTAATGTTTAGTTTGAATATGATTAAATTTAACTATGAAATTTTACCATAGAGTACCTCATGCTTTTGTATAACATGCACTGAAATTTTTCAGGTAGAAGTGGGATTTATGATAAGTATGGTAACACAAAATATTGGTGTAAGTGTGTGTGACAATGAGTGAAAGTGTGATATAGGTGATAAAATAGATGAAAAGTAAAAAATGGTGGAAAAACTAAATTAGAAGTGTGTGTGACACAAAGTGTGGGAAGCAGCAGGAAAGTGTGGAAATGGGTATATGAGATAAAATAGTGATAAAGTGAAAGAAGTAATGACAACATGATTGAAATCAATGAAACTATTCTAAGGGGGTACATTTGATTTGGGTTTCTTGAGATGTTTTTCCAGACATGTGTTTTTATTATGGGATAACCGAGCCTTTTATAAAGTTTTAGTGATCTCCATCAAGATTCATTAACCAATCACTAACTATTCATGCTCTTTTCCAAAAAAATAAGGTTAATTATATAGCGACCCAGCCTTTTATTACATTACTATTACATCATTTTAAAGATAAACAACATAATAGTATCACACATGGAGGATCCAAAGGTTTAGTGTCTTGGGAAAACTAGAACCATACATAAGAATTACAACATTGAGCATAAACATTTATTTAATTTCTTCTTCTCTAGATTCTTATTGGCACTTTTCCTATCCTTAATACATGTAGCCACTTGAGGATATACATCAAAATGGGTGAGGTAAAAGCCCAATAATAGGATAGATAAGAACAATATAACATGGGGTGATCATAATCATAACATGTGAAAAAGATCGTGAACATGAGAGGAAGCATAAATATAAGACTTGAGATGTGGCAATGCATAAAAATTAAACATCTTGTCTTAGTGGTTAACTACCACACATACTTTTGAACCAAGTTATCATCTTGTTCACACATAATTTCACATTTACTCATAAGATTAATCACTTTACCCAATGCATTGGAGCTCTGTATAATTCCAGGCGCACCTGTCACGTTGAAACATTCATATTGCGCTATATAATTCCGGGTGCACCCGTCACATCATAACATTGTCATTTATCATGCATTCCACAATGAACATATAACATAAATGAACATAATTAACCCATTAAAAGTAATGGGTTTCATCTCATAAGAACACATTCATAAACATTGGGTTCCCAAAAGAATGAGGGAATAACAAACATGTTACAAGAACCATCAATCTTGAAAGAGGTAAAAGGTGTGTTCTTGAAAGAATAGTTCTTTTGGAAAACATTTTGATTGACATAAACCTTAGTAGAAAACATTTATATCCCAAAAAAGGTAAGATAATTATGAACAAATGATCTTTAAGGAGTAACCATATCAAAAATTGAGTGAAAGAGGGAGAACCCGAAGGATGAAAGTTGGGTTCAAGAATTTCCCCTTACCTTGTATCCAAATTATTCCTTATCTTTAATATCCTGTATAATGACATTATATTAATTAATTATAAATCCAGAACCTTTTTTACCGTAATATGGTTCATTATGGTTTCATTAAGTGGTTTTATGTGCCTTTTTATGAGTTATAGAGTTTAAAAACATTATTCGGGAATGTTTGTTTTTATGGTTTTCTTGAGTGATTCACTTGTATTCTTAAATTGATGTTTGGGTAAAACATGGGTAAACATCAAGAACTGATATTACATGTTATTAATAATATTACAGGAGTTTTAATGATATTATAATGAATTATATTAGATCCATTTGGATGAATCATTAGATAAGAATTAACTGATGGTTATTTGGGTTAATTTGGGCGGTTTTTCGATCATAACAAACTTCTTTTAACTTATCACATATTAATATAATCATAAGTTAGTTCCAGATATTTAAATAGGAGGTAATACATATAAAATGTTCTGTTTCAACCATAAAAATGGTTTCATGACCAGATATGAAGGTATAAATGGAAGAATAAATCATGTCGTTCTTAAAGGTGATCAATTAACACCTCACGAACAACCTTCTCTTTAATAAAATAAAAGGAAGAGGGAAAGGGGGTTGGATGATGTAATATCACATTAGAATCATAAAATTACATTATATGTATAATAATGGACTTACAATACAATTTTGATGAAGATAGGTGGGGATATATCAAGAAATGAACTTGAACTTGAAAGGAAATTAAAGGAGAAGAGGGAGGGAAATTACCTCTTGAATCCTTCTCTTGAGAACCACCTTAAGGGCCTAATCTTGGTCTTTTGATGAGACCAGAAGCTCTTGGACGTTGGGGAGGGGATAGGGAAGGTTTTTGGGCAGAGTTTAGAGAATTCTTGGAGCTTGAGAGGTGTGAGAAAATGAGGGTGTGAAGGGTGGCTTTTATAGTGGAGGGGAGAGGGGTTTCCTTAATATAAAATTCATTAGTTTATTAATTTCCCCTAAGACAAGGAATAGTGAGTATTGAATGACCAAGAATAGTAATTTTATCATGTGATCCCGAACCAAGTGGGCTTACATCATCATAACATCATCGATGACTCAATTAATCCATTATTTAGCATTTATTGTGAATTATCGGATTCTACTATTCATCAAAAATTCAAATATTTCAGAAAAGTCCCAAAAATTTACCCCTACCATTTTTCGACGTGTATAATCTAAAAATGAATTCCATTTTTCAAAAATAATTTTCTAAATATTATTAGTTTAATATTTAATTAAAATCATAATTTACTTAAAAACAGTTTTTAAGATTAAAACTGATTTTATAGTGCTTTCAAAAATTACGTAGGGTCTTATAAAATTATCTAAAAACTAGAATACATTGATTCAATAATTCATGAATACATTTTAGGGAAATAAATATTCTTTTAAATTAATTAATTAATTATAATTATTTATTTATGACTTACAAAATACCAAAACATTTACTAAGGTCAAATTTTCACTTTCTAAGATGTCTAAATTTTATTTAATTATCCATAGGTAATGTTAATCTTATGTTGGATGATTTACTATTCATAAGTGTCATATTACTATTCATAAGGGTATGTTATAAGGGTAGGTCACTATTCACCAAAAATTATTTTTGTTTCATTAGACTCCAAAAATCATCTTGAACACAACCATGTATGTCGGATTTTTGAAATTCAAAACATATAGGTGAAAAACTTATGTTTTAAGGTCACTTCACACTTGGTAGTTCCTTATGTTGTGTTTTCATGTGATTTTATGACATAAATATAAGAAGGGAATTTCCATTAAAAAACATTGGGTCGTTACATTCTTCTCCCCTTAAGAAATTTCACCCCCGAAATTTCACTTTACACAAACAGGTGAGGGTACTTCTCCTTCATTGACTCTTCTGGTTCCCAATTTGCTTCCTCAAACTTATGGTTCCACCACAACACTTTGAAAAGATAAGTTGTCTTGTTGCGTAGAACCTTATCTCTCCGATCCAGAATCTTTACTGGTTTCTTCTCATAAGAGAGATCATCTTTCAGCTGCACCACCTCTGAGTTTAGTACATGTGAGGGTTCTGGTATGTAATTACTCAGTAGTGATACATGAAACAAATCATAAACTTGAGCCATATTTTGGTGGAAGTTCAAGACAATAGGCCACAGCTCCTATGCGGTCAAGGATCTCGAAGGGGCCAATATACCTTGGGCTTAGCTTCCCTTTCTTCCCAAATTGCATGACTCTCTTCCATGGAGATATTTGATGGAATACTTTATATCCAACGTCGAAATCCAAGTCCCTTCGACGGTTTTCAGCATATCTCTTTTACCGACTTTGATCAGCTTTGATGTGTTTCTAGATGACTTGAACCTTCTCTGTCATCTCTTGAACAAGATCGGGTTCAAGTAGCTTTCTTTCTCCAACTTCATCCCAATAGGTTGGAGTTCTACATTGCTTTCCATATAGATCTTCATATGGAGCCATCTGGATACTCGAGTGGAAGCTATTATTGTATGAGAACTCAACCAATGGGAGATGCTGATCCCAACCACCTTTGAATTCAAGAGAGCAGGCTCTTAGCATATCTTCAAGCGTCTGAATAGTCCTTTCAGACTAGCCATCAGTTTGGGGGTGATAGGTCGTACTAAAATTTAATTTAGTACTCAAAGCATGTTGAAGGCTCCTCCAGAATTTAGATGTGAACCTTGGATCACAGTTTGACACAATTGAGAGTGGAACACCGTGCAGTCTCACCACTTCCTTCACATATAACTTTGCAAGTTGTTCAAGCGAGAGATCTTCCCAAATAGTGATAAAATGGGCAGTCTTGGTGAGTCGGTCAACCACAACCCATATTGAATTATTATTATTTTTGATGTCTTTAGGAGACCCATGAAAAAGTCCATAGTAACATTTTCCCATTTCCACATGGGTATAGGCAATGGCTGCATCATACCTTTGGACTTTTGTCGCTCAGCCTTAACTTGATGACATACCAAGCACCTTGATATATATTCTGCAATCTCCTTCTTCATTTTATCCCACCATAAGTGTTCTCAGAGATCACGGTACATCTTGGTACTCCTAGTATGGATAGATAATGTTGAGCTATGTGCATTGTCCAATAGCTCCTTCTTTATCCCAGGTGATGAAGGCACACAAAGCTGCGTTTCAAACCAAATCACACCATCATCGTCGATATGGAACTCTTGCAGCTTCCCTTCTTTTACTGAATTCACCCTCTTTTGTATCTCCACATCATCCCTTTTTGCTTCCTTAATCCTCTCCTGGATGGATGGTTGTGAGGTCATTTGGGCAAGGTAGGATGTATCCCCTGCCCTTATGATTTCCAAATCCATTATTTGCATATCCAAGAAGATAGGGTCTTTCTCAATCCGCAGCATGGATAGAGTAGCAGGTTCTTTTCTGCATAGTGCATCAGCTACCTTGTTCTCCTTTCCAGGATGATAGTGAATAGAGCAATCATAATCCTTGATTAGATCTAACCATCTCATTTGACGCATGTTGAGCTCCTTTTGTGTGAATATATACTTTAGGCTCTTTTGGTCGGTGTATATGTCACACCTCTCACCATAAAGGTAGTGCCACCATATTTTCAAGGCAGAAATCATGGCTGCCAGCTCTAGATCATGCGTCGGGTAGTTCTGCTCATGGATCTTCAACTGTCGTGAGGCATAGGCTATCACATTATCATTTTGCATGAGTACACAACCCAAGCCTTTCTTTAAATCATCACTGTATATCACAAAACATTCTCCCCTTTTCAGTAGTGTGAGTACAGGTGTAGTGATCAACCTTCTCTTTAGCTCCTTGAAACTTCTCTCACATTCTTCCATCCATACATACTTTACCCCTTTCCTTGTTAACTTAGTTAGTGGGCTTGACAATCATGAGAAGTTTCTCACAAAACATCGGTAGTACCCAGCTAATCCAAGAAAATTATGGATTTATGTGACACTAGAGGGCCTGGGCCATTCCTCAATCGCCTTTTTCTTTGAAGGATCCATAGAAATTCCCTCACTTGTGATCACATGTCCCAAGAATGTGACTTGATTCATCCAAAAGTCACACTTGCTGAACTTGGCGTACAACTTCTGCTTTATTAATGTCACCAACACAAGTCTTAGATGTTATTCATGTTCCTCCTTGATCTTGGATTAGATGAGAATATCATAAATAAACACTACCAAAAATTTGTCGAGGTAATGTCTAAAGACTCTATTCATCAAATCCATGAAGATTGCAAGGGCATTAGTAAGTCCGAAGGGCTTCACCAAAAACTCATAGTGCCCATACCTTGTACAAAAGGTAGTCTTCTGAATATCTTCCTTCTTCACCTTTACCTGATGATATCCAGAATGAAGATCCACCTTTGAGAAGTATTGAGCTCCTCTTAGCTGGTCGAACAAGTCATCAATCCTTGGTATAGGATACTTGTTCTTTATAGTGATCTTTTTGAGTTCCCGATAATCGATACACAACCACATCGTTCCATCCTTCTTCTTTACAAAGAGCACTGGTGCACCCCAAGGTGATGCACTAGGGCGTATGAACCCTTTGTCCATATGCTCTTGCAGCTGCTTCTTTAACTCCTCCAGTTAGATAGGAGCCATCCTATAGGGACACTTCGAGATAGGAGTAACTCCAGGTATGATTTCAATTGAGAACTCTACCTCACGATCTGGGGGAATTCTGAGTAACTCTTTGAGAAATACATAGTTGTATTCCCTTACAATGGGAATTTCCTCAAGGTTGGAACTTTCCTTCGACTCATCCATTTGGGTGAGGTATGATTCTTCATAGGGAATCAACACCCACACCATTGAAGGATTTTTCTAAGGAGATTCATGATCTTCCTTGCATTTGTAGAGGATCATGGGATGGTTCAAAATATGAAAAGATATTTCCTTTTCCCGATAGTTGATATGTTCTCTATATAACGAGAGACAATCCATTACCATTATAGCATCGAATTCCACAAAGGGAAGTATAACAATATTTTCTAAAAGAATCTTCCCACATACGCTAACAGGAGAAGAGTCAAACACTTGGGTTGCAAGGATTTCACTACTTGGTGTTTTTACATATATCTATACTTCAAGGTTTTGGGGCTTCGATTCTATAGTTCTAGCAAACTTTCAAGATATAAAGGAATGCATAGAACTAGAATCAAATAAGACTTTTTCCATTCTTGAGTGAATAGGAAGTTTACCTTGTAAGACTTCATTATCTTGCTCCACTTTCGCAGTAGTGATGGAATAAGCCTTCCCTTGTTCTTTTGGATTCGGTGGCTACTAACGCTGATTACCCTCGAGAACTCTAGGTTTAGTGCACTGGTTTGCATAGTGCCCTAGCTCCCTACAGTTGTAGCATTGAACCATGGGTTGTTCTCTCCTTTCATCGACTATATTCTCCTTCCTTTTCGTGTCTTTCCAACACTATTGAGCATGATTTCCTTCTTTCCCACACTTAAAGCATTTTCCCGTCCCTTTGAGGTAGTTTCCATGGTGCAACTTCCCACATTTTTGGCATGTGGGTCATTGAGTTTTCTTCCCACTTTTTCATTAGATCCTCCAGCTTGAAACTCCATCTTCCATTTCTTATCCCCATAGTCATGGGACCATTCTCCAAACTCCATATCCACTTTGAGAGCACATCGAACAACTTCTTCATAACTCCCAAAGTCTCAAATTTCAAGATCCTTTCAAAGGTGTGGTTTTAATCCACTAAAGAATCTATCAATTTTTCTATCATTGTTGATAACAAAACATGAAGCGTACCTTGAAAGCCTTGTAAAATTCACTTCATATGTTGTGACAGATTCTCCTTCTTTTTGCCTGAGCTCTATGAATTCTCTCTCCATCTTCGTGTGAAGAGTTCTTGGGAAATACTTGTTAAGATACATTATCTTAAATTCTTCCCATTCTATCTCTTCAATTTACTCCCTTGGATTGGTGTTCTTAATCAAATCCCACCATTTATCAGCTTCTCCGTCTAGACAATAAACGGCTAAGGTCACGTTCTCCATCTCAGAAAAGTGAAGAACAGAAAAGATCTTCTCCATGGAGTTGACCCACTGTTCCACAACTAGTGGATCGGAAGATCCACAAAATGTCGGTGGTCGTTGCCGCATAAAACATTTGATATCCAGTTTCTCCCTCTTTGGTGAAGGAGGACATTCCCCATTATTATGGTTATTTTTCATAACTTGAGATAATTGGGTAAGCATCGCCATGAAGTTTTGAACTCCACCTCCCAAATCATTGGGGATGTTGTTCAGGCAATCGTTGCATTGGCCCTCGCACGAGTTGTTTGCCTGATTTCTCCTGGTTCCCACCATTTTCTAAAATAGAAAAGGGTTAGAACAAAACATAAGTAAGCAAGTCATGAACAAAGTATTCATTTAATTAATTTATACCAAAAACATAACATATGGGATCCCTATGTAAATATTCTTATGTGCATATTTGTACTTAGTCTCATGCTAGAGGTTTTCTCTAGGGTTCACTAATCCTAATTCCCAAATTAACTAAACCATACCTCTGATACTAACTATAGTGAAACGTCCTTTTATTACATTACTATTACATAATTTTAAAGATAAACAACATAATAGTACCACACATAGAGTATCAAAAGGTTTAGTGTCTTGGGAATACTAGGACCATACATAAGAATTACAACATCAAGCATAAACATTTATTTAATTTCTTCTTCTCTAGCTTCTTATTGGCACTTGTCCTCTCCTTAATACATGTAGCCACCTGAGGATATACATCAAAAAGGGTGAGATAAAATCCTAGTAATAGGATAGATAAGAATAATATAGCATGGGGTGAGCATAATAATAACATGGGAAAAAGATCATGAACATGAGAGGAAGCATAAATATAAGACTTGAAATGTGACAATGCATAAAAATGAAACATCATGTCTTAGTGGTTAACTACCACACATACTTTTGAAACAAGATAGAATCTTGTTCACACATCATTTCACATTTACTCATGAGATTCGTCACTTTACCCAATGTATTGGATTGCTGTATAATTCCGGGCGCACCCGTCACATTGAAACATTCATATTGGGCTATATAATTACGGGCGCACCCATCACATCATAACATTACCATTTATCATGCATGCCACAATAAACATATACCATAAATGAACATAATGAACCCATGAAAAGTAATGTGTTTCATCTCATAAGAACACATTCATAAACATTGGGTTCCCAAAAGAATGAGGGAATAACAAACATGTTACAAGAACCGTCAATCTTGAAAGAGGTAAAAGGTGTGTTCTTGAAAGAAGAGTTCTTTTGAAAAACATTTTTATTGACATAAACCTTAGTAGAAAACATGTATATCCCAGAAAAGGTAAGATAATTATGAAAAAAATGATCTTTAAGGAGTAACCATATCAAAAATGGAGTGAAAGAGGGAGAACACGAAGGATGAAAGTTGGGTTCGAGAATTTCCCCTTACCTTGTATCTGAATGATTCCTTCTCTTTAATGTCCTGTATAATGACATTATATTCATTAATTAGAAAGACAAAACCTTTTGTACCTTAATATGATTCATTATGGTTTCATTAAGTGATTTTATGTTCCTTTGGATGAGTTATAGAGTTTAAAAACATTATTTGGGAATGTTTGTTTTTATGGTTTTCTTGAGTGATTCACTTGTATTCTTAAATTAATGTTTGGGTAGAACATGGGTAAACATACAGAACTGATATTACATGTTACTAATCATATTAAAAGAGTTTTAATGATCTTATAATTAATTATATTAGATCTTTTTGGATGAATCATTAGATAAGAATTAAATGATGATTATTTGGGTTAATTTGGGCAGTTTTTCGATCATAACGAACTTGTTTTAACTTATCACTTAGTAATATGGTCATAAGTTAGTTCCAGAACTTTAAATAGGAGTTAATACATATAAAATGATCTGGTTAAACCATAAAAATGGTTTCATGGCCAGATCTGAAGGTAGAAATGGAAGAAGAAAGCATGTCGTTCTTGAAGGTGATAATTTAACACCTCACGAACAACCTTCTCTTTAATAAAATAAAAGGAAGGGGGAAAGGGGGTTGGATGATGTAATATCACATTAGAATCATAAAATTACATTATATGTATAATAATGGAGTTACAATACAATTTGGATGAAGATAGGTGGGGAGAGATCAAGAAATGAACTTGAACTTAATTAAAGGAGAAGAGGGAGGGAAATTACCTCTTGAATCCTTCTCTTGAGAACCACCTTAAGGGCCTAATCTTGGTCTTTTGATGAGACCAGCAGCTCTTGGACGTGGGATAGGGTCTAGGGAAGGTGTTTGGGCAGAGTTTAGAGAAGGCTTGGATCTTGAGAGGTGTGAGGAAATGGGGGTGTGAAGGGTGGCTTTTATAGTGGAGGGGAGAGGGGTTTCCTTAATATAAAATTCATTAGTTTATTAATTTCCCATAAGATAAGGAATAATGAGTCTTTAATGAACAAGAATAGTAATTTTATTATGTGATCCCGAACCAAGTGGGATTACATCATCAAAACATCATCGATGAACACAACTATGTATGTCAGATTTTCATTAGACTCCAAAAATCATCTTGAACACAACCATGTATGTCGGATTTTCGAAATTCAAAACATATAGGTGACAAACTTATATTTAGAGGCCACTTATAACTTATTAGTTCATTATGTTGTGTTTTCATGTGATTTTATGACATAAATATAAGAAGGGAATTTCTATTGAAAAACATTGGGTCGTTACAAATTAGTTATAATAATTTAAGTCATTTGAAAAGGCCAATATAATTCTATATCATCACATGAAATTAGTGTACTTTGATTCACTAGTGCATTGTGGGTCAACTTTTCATTTTATTACTTAAGCATAAAACATTTTAATTCTTTGAAATGTTGATTTTCTCACGATGCACTTGTCTGTGAAGAGCTGAAAATAAAAAATGATGAGTGAAAAATTTTACCAAGAGTGTCAAATTAGGTTCCACATATCAAAAACATGGGGCTAGTAATTAGAGTGATAAACTTATCACTAAAGAAGTCCCTAGGGGGATTGAGCTAAGAAAATAATCCAATGAAAAAATAAAATTAAATAGAAATCAGTAGCACATGTAGAAAACAATAGAAATAAAGAGAGTGAACAAGAATAAAATTTAGAAATTCTCCTTTAATAGAAGTATGGAAAGACCTTATTTCAATAGCACACTAGAAGAAACACTTCTCTAAAATTAGTGTAGATGTCACCAGAATATTAGACTTGTCCCAGAAACTTAGACCACCCCATAGAGTGAGATTACCTTAGAAAAATAGACCCCCCCCCCCACACACACACACATCATTCATACATTAACCATTCCAAACAACTTCTACCATAACAAACACATTTTCATTCAAATTATAAAAACAGTTATAGATATCCAAGAAAAATCTAATAATATTAAGGATAACCATAAAAAAACATATAATAAAAATTTAATTTCTACTATAAATAACATCATGTATCCTTATTCAATGAATCCAAAAGAATATTACTATAAAAAATCTAGGTTAGTGTTTTATACCTAGAAAAAAATGAAAATGAATCTTGGAAAAAGATGTGATAGATTTAGAACTCACCAATTTGATGTTCAAGAATAGTAGAATGAAAACACAAACTAAGGATAGATCATCTTGGATGGGGTAGAAAATGGAAGGCAGTCATAGGGTTCAATTTGGACAGTAGTCATATGGGAGGAGGGGGAGGTCGCGTGACTGGAATTTTTATGGAAGGATATACCAATGGTTTTTTAAAAACTATTGGTATAGCATTATGTATACGAAAGTTTTAAAGAAAGTGTTAGTATAGCCTCCATATTTATAGGTTATACCAACGATTATTAATAACCATTAAAATAGCATTATCTATACCAATGGTTTCCTTGAACTATTGATATAACCTTCATATATATAAAGGTTATACCAATGGTTAACAATAACCATTGGTATAGATAATTCTATAGCAATGGTTTAAGTAAAACATTGGTATAAACTTCATATTAGAAGGTTATACCAATAGTTTTGAATAATCATTGGTATAGTTATGTTGGTATAAGTCCCATTTCTAGTAGTGACCTACTGACAAATCCCTTTTAGTGGATTATGATTATGATGTTGCCGAAGTTTTAAATGTATTCATCCATGTACTCACCCATGAGTGGGTCTTGGATTCTGGTTTCTCTTTCCACATGTGTCCCTTTTGGGAGTCTTTCCTTGATTTGGTAGAAATGGTAGAAGGAGATGTTCTTTTAGGAAATAATTGGAGATGCCAAGTCATGAGAAGAGGTTATGTTTTAATAGAACTAGATGAATACTCTATCATTACTTTTTTAGATGTTAGGTGGGTTCCTGGCCTCCATAGAAACCTGATATCTTTAGGAATTCTAGACCAAAATGACTTCACATTTAAGTCTAAATCAGGTTGAATAAAAATATTGAAAGGATCTTGAACTATCATCATGGGTTCCCTTATCAACGGGTTGCATGTCTTAAATGGGAAGACCCATTACAGATAGTTGGCTAGTGTTTATGTGACTAATATTTATAACACATTATTATGGAAAAGGAGATTAGGGCATATAAGCACCAAGGTTCTTGAGGAACTTAATAAAAAAGGATTGTTAACTAATATTACAGAAAGTAACCTTCTTTTTGTGAAGATCGTGTAATGGGTAAAACTAATAGATTCGATTTCAATAGGTCTAGATTTAAATCTATTTTCCCCTTAGAATACATTCATTCTGATTTATAGGGATAGGCTAGGACTACCTCTCATGATGGAGGCTCCTATTTTTTCACCTTTATTTATGGATTCTCTAGAAAGGTTTGGATTTACATACTCAAAAATAAATATGATGTTTTTTTAAACCTTTAAATCCAGGAAAATCCTTGTAAAAAATAAAGTTGGAAAGAAAATTAAAACAATGAGAACTGATAATGGGTTAGAATACTTCTCTACTGATTTCACTCAATTCTGTCAATCTGAGAGAATTTCAAGACACCAAACTATTAAGGAAACCCACCAACAGAATGGACTTGCTGAAAGAATGGATAGGACTATTCTTGAGAAAGTTTGAATCATTATTGCATGCATGGGTCTCCCTAAATCCATCTAGGAAGAGACTGCCACTACAGTAGTGTATCTTATAAATAAATGTTCATCCTCTACTAATCACTTTAAATCCCTTGAAGAACTTTGGAATGATAAAACACCTTCTTATAATCCGCTAAGGGTCTTTGGATGCACAACATATTCCCATGTCAAGATGGTTAAGCTTGAACCTTGAGCTCTTAAGTGTATTTTCATTGGGTACCCCATGGGTGTTAAAGGTTATAAACTACAAGTTGATTAACCTGATTGCCAAAAATGAATAATTAGTAGAGATGTGGTTTTTCATGAATCATGTTCTCCTAAATCTAAACATATCCCACAAGAAAACGATGATGTATCCATTTATGGAGAGGTTGATGTTCACCCATCAACTAAGTTTGAGGCTACTATTCAGACTCCTCCATCTGATCCTCAACCTGTGACATGAACTGAATCCAACTCTAGTTCTGATTCAGATTCTGAAAATAAACCTCCTAATAACTATACTGATTTCCATTTGAACCATGATATAGTTAGAAGGTACCCTAGACCTCCTGGTCATTGTAATCAATATGATATGGCTTCATTAACCTTTCATGTTACCCAAGATCTTGTAGATGATGATCCTCAAACTTACAAGCAGTCCATTAATGAAAAAATTATTAACATTGGATCTCTTCCATGGATAAAAAAATTCACTTCTTAAATAAAAAACACACTTGGTCTATCATTGATAAACCTCCCAATTCTATACTGATTGGTTGTAAACAGATTTATAAACAAAAGAAGGATAACACTGCTAAAAAGAAAATCAAATTTAAAGCTAGATTAAATTGCCAAGGGGTTCCTCCAAAGAGAGGAAATAAACTATTCTAAGATCTTTTCACCAATTGTAAAACACTCTTTTATTCGACTACTGCTTGCTTTTGTTGCCTATAATGACTTTCATATTAAACAACTATATATGAAAAAATTATTCCTTCACAGTGACCTTAATGAGAAATTATATATGAAACCTCCTTATGGTTATTCTTAAGAATTAAAATATAACCAAGTTTTCTTTTGAAAAAATCACTTTATGGTTTAAAATAATCCTCAAGGCAATGGTATAAGAATTTTGATTCTTTTATGCTTAATAAGAATTTCCCTATGACTCAATATAATGCTTGTGTTTATTTCAAGTCCATCAAAAATATCATGTTTTACCACATGTTATATGTTGATGATATGCTTATTATATGTGATAACATGAAGCTTATCCCTGATGTTAAATCTCAATTAAAAGGTTTTTTTAAATGAAGGATCTAGGGGCAACAAAACAAATTTTTAGTGTATAAATTGTTAGGGGTGGACCTAATAAATTGCTGTATCTCTCCCAACATGCTTATGTTCTGAAATTTCTTAAAATATACTTGTTTGAATCTCTCAAACTTGTGAATAAAGATTTTGGGCGTCATTTTAAGCTTAAATTGACACAAGCACCCAGTGTTGTTGCTGATGTAGAGTATATTCTAAAATAACCTATGTCAACATTGTTGACAGTGTCATGTACTTCATGATATGCATCAAACCCGGAGTAGCCTTTGCAAATTGCACCCTTAGTAGATTTATGACTAACCCAGGGAAGCCACATTGTCATGCCCTAAAGTGGCTTCTTCAGTACCTATCATATACTTTTAACCTATCTTTGTGTGATGGAAAAAAATGTTAATATTACTGAAATGATTATTGGATATATAGATGTAGACTATGCAGGTAACATTGACACCAGAAAGTCATTGACTGAGTATGTATTCACTACATATGGAGGCTCCATATCCTAAAAATGTAATATGCAGTGTGGGGTTTCTCTTTCAACCACAGAATCTGAATACATTGCACTGGTCGAAGTTCTTAAGAAATCCTTATGGCTCGGGGGTTGGCTTCTGAACTTAAGCTTTATGAATATGTTATTACAGTTTATAGTGATAGCCAATCTGCTTTACATTTATCCAAAAAATATAGCATGTCGTGGTAAATCTAAACACATAGATATTATATTATACTTTATTAGAGATGTTAATGAATTTGGAACCGTATGTGCCCACAAGGTACATACTAATAATAACCTAACTGATAGTTTAACTGAAGTTGTGGTATTATCAAAATTCAAATATTGTTTAGATAGATTGAATTTGGTCCTCATTCAATAACCTTAGGTGCAAGAACATCGCTAATTTCAATTGAAAATTGTGAAAATTTGTGAATTTTGGTGTTTTCATATTGAATTGGCATGTTTTATAATCCGTTATTTATAATTACGTTACACATGCATGCAAAATTATTTTGTAATTTGTTGTTTTGCTCATTTTATGTTTGATGGGGGTCTGCTTGTTTGCTAGGTTGACGGGCTTTCGTGTGGGCCTCTTTGTTGGGTCGTTATGCACGCTCGGCCTGTCTGTTTTCCTTCTCCCCACGGTTGTCGAGTCATTGATCTAGGACAACTTTATTTCCGGTTGTTGATTACTTTCACTGCGCATTCGATCTGCATCATCCCCTTGCTCGGCTTTGCTCAAAGTTGTTTCGTTTCTATTCGGTGTGGCTTTGGGGCGCCCTACTGATTGGTTAGGTCGTTTTGAGGTTCTGCGGATGACCCCTTGTTGCCTCATCTCGTCGGTGGTGTGTCTCAATATGTTCTCCTCTCACATTTTTTTTGCTCTCACTTCTCCTCTGGTGATACCCTAATCATGGGGCTAGCTTATGTGGTGATGAAACCTTGGTTCTAAGCCTGTCGTCTTCGGTTTGTGCTTCGAGTGCGTTGTTCCTAGTGATGTTTGTGACGCCGATCCTTGTGAAGAAGTGCGGCTTTCCAATGATCCTAGAAGATCCGGTGAGATCCTGCTTCTGCATACCGAAGCATGAGACCGTGTGCATCCTTTCGAGTTCGCGTGTGTGTGTTGGTGGTGTTCTTACTGTGTATGTAGGTCAAAAATGGACAGAACCACGTTAAATAATTTGTGTCTGTTCTTTACTGCTTTCTTATTTTTTTGCATCTTGAATGTTATGTTTCTGTTGGGTTCGAATCTTGTGAAACAAAAATACCCAAACGAACTTCTCGGGTGTGCACATTGTCTTCAGCCATCACACCTTCCCCTACAAAAATTATTTAACCCCCCCTCCCCATGAACTTTCTAGCCACACGAACTATGAACCTCATTCACGCTTCCAAAGTAGAGGAGTAAATTGGTTCATGATTCTCCGGACCTCTTTTGAGAAATATAGAAAGCTCTATCCTATTTTCAATTTTGTTTTAGAAAAAACGTTTAAAAAAATATCCCAAAAAATACCTGTATATGTTAGTCACATACCTGTAGGGGTTCGCATAAATACATGGGCCTCTAAAGCGGTTCTAGTCCACAAAAAACTGCAAACTAACGGGTTTCAAATAAGCAAATTGCTTAATTAGGACACCCCATTATATTAGAAAATATTTTCCGTAAAAGGAAATTTATTTTATAAAAAGAAAATTAATGTGAAATTAATTTTATAATATTATTTATCCCGAATTTCGAAATTTTTATTTTTTTTTCTAAATTGATAATTTGACCTGATAAATAAAGTTAGCCCACGTAAAAGATGAGGGCTGGGCAGGGCAAACACAGGGACACGGGGGCCCCTCCAACGGACGCGGGCAGGTGTTCGTAGGGCTTCCGGAGGCGGGTGGCGGGAGGCTCGAGGGAAGAGGGAGGCCGGAGGGCGGCCGCAGGGCGGAGGGCGGCCGGAGGAGGAGGAAGGCCGGAGGAGTGGAGGGCAGGGTGGAGGGCGGCTGGAGGGCAGACGACGGAGGGCGAAGGCCGACAGGGTGACGGGGGACGGCGGCAAGGGAGGGTGCATGGCAATGGGGCAGGGCGTGTGGCGACGGGGGAGGGCGGCGAGGGAGGGAGCGTGGTGACGGGGGAGGGTGCGCGGTGAGGTGAGGGAGGAGGAGGGTTTGGGGGGCGCCGAAGCCGCGAGGTGAGAGGAGGGAGAGGAGGTTTCGGGGGGGCGCTGAAGCCCCGCTTTTTTTGGGAATACCTAGTGACCACCAATGGCAGTCGCTATTGGTTACCTATAGCAATCTCCAGTGTCGGTCGCTATAGGTAAGGGGGCTCCAAAGCCCAATTTTCTAGTACCGCATGTTTACTTTCAATAAACACGTGAAATTAAATCACTTTGTATATGATGCTAGATATTGTTGATATTGGTTATTTATTACATTTGGATACTTTACCTTCCTCTGTTAGTTATTTATTATGCTTCTGGTATCTATCTATTCATTTCATTGTTGTACTAGTCTGGTCATGATGGTATAGTCTCCCCAATGTACCATCTTGGACTCTCATTGCTGGTTGACAGCCTTTAGTATATGGGGAGGTGCTCTTGAGTCCATGTGGACCACCGGATTAGGGAACCATTTAGTGGAATCTAGTTTTGGATGTCACATTGAAAATTATTTGAGGTTTTTACCATCACCTCGTAGCTAGTGTCGACAATGTGGCAAGACAAGACACCTTTGGAAATTTTTCTCTGGAGCTATGAGGATAGGATTCCATAGAGGATCAAGGAAGACATGGTTAGGGGACATGCATTCCCAGATAGTGGGGACTCATGCGAGTCATGAACAAGGCCATAGAGCTAAGGTAGGACCATTGTATGAAATTGATCAATCACCAATAGATGTTGATAAAGAACTTGTTGTTGTATGAGGTATGGCCTTGAACTCATTTTTTTATATTTTTCCTTGTTTCATACTAGTGATTTTCTTATATCTATGAGATGCATTTGGAATTGAATTACTAGAAGATTTATGGTCCCATAACATACATTTCTATGATACATCATTTAACAATGATTTGGAACCCTAATATATGAGAGAGCAGTAGTCAGTGCTTTTATTAGTGAGAGATTGATAAGGGACTTAGATATGATTGAGCATATAATAAAATACTTCGAAATACAGACAGTCCAAGTGGACTATATGAATACTAGAGGATATGTTTTAAGCTTGTGTTCTAGGCTTCGGTGGAGAATGGCATGATCACCTAGCCTTAACACCTTAAGAGGCTCTTTATGGGTGGTCATGTCATTTACTGCCTTAATGAAATAATAGTGGTGAGACAGTAGTTATGGGGCCCAGTTTGGTTCAAGAGACCTTTGAGAGAGTGTAGCTAATTTAGAAGAGGTTGATCACCACTCAAAGTAGGTACAGATCATATACTGACCGTAGGATGAGACCTTTGGAGTTCATTGTGGGTGATCGAGTTTTTTCTTGTGAGTCACTCCTCAATTGGGGAAATGATGTCAAAGAGAGTAGGTAAATCTTGAACCAAGTTTTTTGGGACCCTTTGAGATCATCATATGGGTGGGGACAGTAGCGTACTGTATGGAATTTCCTTCATTTTATTGAGGCATGCATGTGGTGTTCCACATTTCTCAGCTTCGGAGGTACACGCCCAATCTTCTGCATATTATAGACTTTGAGGATGTTGAGTTGGAACCTGATGCATCTTATGAAGAATTTCCAGTGTGTATTACATACTAGAGTGAGAAATTTCTCCAAGAGGAAAATGATACCACTAGTCTAGATTTGATGGCAGCATGGATGGACCCAAGAGGAAACATGAAAACACGAGTCTGATGTTCAAGATCAATGGCCTGAGTTGTTCAAGCATGACCACTAGATATACTTCTCAAGGACTAGAAGATGATGGAGGGGAAGATTGTAATATACTAAATTTTAAAATATAATAAAAACAATTATTTATAATAATTATGTCAAGGGATAATTTATAAAAAAATCATCAAAGGATAATTTAATCTAATTTTCAAATGATAATTACAAGAAATTATCAAAGATAATTACAAATAATTATCAAGTGATTATTTTGTCGAAATTATCAAAAGATAAAATATCAGATTATCAAATAATAATTTCTGAAAAATTATCATTGAGAATTTTTCAAAGGATAATTATTAAAATTATCAAATGATAATTATGAGAATATAAAAGGATAGTTTTTAAAATTATCAAAAACTAATTGATATATTATCATAGGATAATTTATGAAATAAATATTATCAAAGGATAATCGCATGAGTTTATTGAGGGATGATTTATAATAAATTATCAAAAGATAATTATAAAAGATAAATTATATTCAATTATAAAAAGATAATTATAAAGGATAATTTATAACAAATTATCAATAAATAATCATAAAAGTATAATTTGTAGTAAATTATCAAGAGATGATTATAAACGTATAATTTATAATAAATTATCAAAAGATAATTATGAAAGGATAATTTAGGATAAACTGTCAAAAGATAATTATAAAGGATAATTTAGGATAAATTATAAAAATACAATTATAAATGATAATTTAGGATAAATTATCAAGAGATAATTATAAAAAGGTAATTTATCATAAATTATCAAAAGATAATTATAAAGGAAAATTTATGATAAATTATCAAGATATGGTTATAAAAGATAATTTAGGATAAATTTTCAAGAGATAATTATAAGAGGATAATTTATAATAAATTGTCACAAGATAATTATAAAGGAAAATTTATGAAAAATTATCAAGTGATAATTATAAATGGATAATTTAGGATAAATTATCAAAAGATAAATATAGAAGCATAATTTATGGTAAATTATCAAGTGATAATTATAAAATGATAATTTTATGAGAAATTATCAAAAAAAATAATTATTCTCAAGTAGAATTTTTTGAGTGCATGTGCTAGCTTGGAATAATAATTTAGAAATTATACAGGAGAGATAAAGTATCATCACATGTGAAATTTTATTTCTATTTGAAATTAAATAACTAGTTTTGGTTCTAGGTACTTTTTTTGACCTTGAGCATTGATGTGTCGACAACTACAATAATAAGGTCTATGAGGTGGTTTTTATGACTATTGAGGTTTCCACTCCAGCTTTTAAACAACATAGAGTGGTTTATTTTTGTTGTTGACATCGATAACTTTTAGGTAGGAGGTTCCTTTCCATTTTGGGCCATGTATATATGATTTTATCATGATATGATTTTTATGTTGGACTAACCCATGCTTGTAATGAGTTGCATGTGGGTGAGTGTGTATTGGTGGGATTGTTTATTTATGACATGTGACTATGTGTGGATCCTGGTATTGATCTTGGTGATCCTTATCATTACTTGCTATGAAATGTTTTTTTGTGTGTTGCATAGCATGTTAAATTGTGCTACAAGTACTGACATACTCATTTAGAACCTCATGGTTGGGATTTATGTGGTTATAACATCCTTAAAAGAGGGTGTGGATACCCCTACAGAGGTTAAAGAATCAGTAGCTAGTTACCCAACCCTACATAGTCCTAAAAACCTTAAAGGAAGGCATGGATACCCCTGTAGAGAGAAAAGAATAGTGGCTAGCTGGTATGTACTGAGATGCATAAGTGGAGCCTTGAGGTTGGGAGTTATGTGGCTTAGTGGCTAGTTACCCAACCTGACGTAGTCCTAATGTTCTTAAAGGCGGGAATAGTTATCCCTATATAGGGGAAATCATAGTGTATACCTAGAAAATTATGATCATAGCTTCCTATGAACTTGGGTCGCGTGTGATTAAAAAGGTTAAGTCGGTCGGGTATCGATCTGATGGAACGTGCAACATTCCTATGATAACAACTAGAAGTTTTGGGTGATCTTTTGACATGAAATAATGTACATAGTTCCTATGAAAAAAAACTAGATGTGTGGAGTGATATTGGCTACCTTGATAGAGGTACATGACTTATCGACATCCTTATCAGCATTGAGTTGAAACAGGTGACGTTGAGGATTGTGGAGACTTGGTCATCACACGATGACTCAAAAAATGTATGTTTATTGATAATTTACTTATATAATGATATACATTATTATATATATTGTGAAATTATGGTAAGGATTCATTGTTGGTGTCCTACCGAGTCTTTTACTCACACCCTACTCAAGCATTTATTTATGCTTGTAGATTTCATGACCAGAGATCCAGTGAAGGGAAAGGTCCCTATGGTGGATGGTTGAGTAGTGGAGCATAGAGCTAGAGTGGACCAAGTAAAACACAGGATTACCCCGTAGATGTTTTTTTATTTACTTGTCTTTTATTACCTACCTCTTATACTCTCGACAGGATTACCACTTTAGGAGCTACTTTTATATGTATGTCATTATTCAGTTTCTTCATTTTACTCTGATTATTTATTAATTGATTTATTATTGTACATTATTATTTTGGTAGATAACATGATATAGAGGGTATAGTCTCCACACTGTCTAATTTAGAACCTCACTGCTAGTCAGCAGCCTCTTGTGTATGAGGAGGTTCACATGAGTTCATGTGACCTTTTGGCTCGAACTCGGTGGTTCGAGTTGGGATGTTACAGTGAAGGGGGCATCAACATCAAGCATGGTAGGGGTTGGTGGATTATGGCCTCATTAGTAATGGAATATGGTGTCACAATGATGTATTGTAAGGTTAATGGATGGTGACCTCAACAAAAGGTATATTATGAACTGTGCCGATAGATTCACATTGGTGGAGGGATGGAACTACACCAAAATCGTTATTTAGTAGCGGTTTGTTAGAAGTAGTTTACTAAACTGACACTAAATATTCTGATTTTTCATAAAAAAACACTTTTACCCGACCCTGCATCCTTCTCCCCTGACCCCCCCCCCCCCCCTCCCATGACTCCTGCAATCCCAAACCCTAGCTAACCCAACCCCCACCCCCCACCCCTCTTCGGCGTCGCTTGAGCCCAATCTGTCCAAGCCATCATCATCGACTCCCAAGCTCAAGACCTGCAAGCCCTCACCAGCATCTTCTAAGATAGATCCCTCCAATACCTCATAGGTCGAGCCCAATCCCTCATATCCTGAGCCCTCAAATCCCTCATCGTCATCGCCCGAGTTGGAGCCCTCCAAGCCCTCTCCGGTCGAGCCCTCTCCAACTGATCCCCAACCCAATCCCTTAGATCTTGAGCCCCCTAAGCCCTTTTATTTTCTTCTCTTCACTACAATCACAGCCTCCCAATTGAGTTATATTTACATATGGTTTGATCAATAAAAAAAATGGTAGTTATAATCTTCAATTATATAGCTATGTCATTGTTTGTTATAGAATATTAAGTTAAACTTTGGATGATGTTTGTTAGGATATGTATTTTATAAGAAACCATGAATTAGTGATAGAAATGACATACTCTCTAAGAATTATAATTAAGGAACATGATTCATTTGTATAGACCATATGTATAGACAATGGTCTTTCTATTTTTTCACCAGCATAGGTCTCTGGCAAGGTACCATGGGAGTTCTCAATGGCCATACTAGTTCCCCTTGAATAAATGAGTAGAGGAGATCCTTCTTGTAAAATTCTAATTGTACTTTATTATAATTTATTTCAATTTCATTCAACATGTGTCACCTTTTCTCGTTGATATGTTCAAATTCATCAAGTCATATATGAAACAATGCTTACATTTCCATAACTAGTTATACTATAGTGATGATTAATTTTATAATTCCATGATGGTTTCATTCATATATCTCACCATAGAAACCCTACATTTTTCTCTTCCCCTCCTCTATATAAATCAGATCTGTATAGGGGGATTCTATATCAAGAAAAATGTGTGTATTGATTCCCATAACAATGGGATTTATTTTTATTCCAATATATTACCTCTAATCCAAATATTTGGAATTTATCATTATGTTAGACCTCTACTAGGAGGTGATATCTACACTAAATCATGTTAGGTATTCCCTATATTTTTTTGAAGGATGGAACTTCTAAGGTCATCTTAGAATTGACACTCCATTTATGTCAGGTTTCTTCCTTTCTCAAACTAGGATATTCATTCACTTCATTATCATTCCCCACTTTACCAGATTTTACCATTATCTATTTCCCTATTTAGTAATAGTTATGTGTTTTAATTTTTTTTAATAATGTGTAGGAACATTATGATATATATGGATAAAAGCTAGATCACGTTACCAAGGAACACACCTCAGTATGCTAAGGGTTTGGAGGAGTTTTTAGATTTTGAAATTTCCAATCGATCCTTTGATGGGATAATAAGATATACATGTCCTCGATGTAAATTTAGAAGATGGTTGAAGAGAGATGATTTTTATAAACACTTGATACTGAAGCAATTCCCTGCTCAATATTTATGTTGGATTTGGCTCGGAGAATCGAACGTTATAGAAAATTTGAGCACTAATGTCAATCAATTTAATGAGCTCCCAACTTTGTCGAAAATGTACAATTAAATGAAAAACCTTATTAATAATGCATTCAGTGCTGTAAGACAACAACATCAACATCAAAACATATCATAACAACTAGTTGAGGGTGCTACAAATATAAATTTTATGGATGATGTTTTTGAGACTATAGGACAACCAGATCAAGATTGTAATATATCATTGGATCCTCTAATTGATTTTGGGGAGTATAATGTAAGAGAAAACTTTACTGAGAATATATATGTGTTTTGTGTTTTAGTTGATGATGGAAATCAAGAGTTGTATAGTGGATGTTTGAAATATTCAAAACTTTTTTTTCTGCTGAATTTTTACCATATAAAATGCCTGTGTGGAATTATAAATAAGGCGATGTTCGTGATATTGGAATTGTTGTATGATTCATTTCTTAAAGAAAAGATTTCTAAGTATTTTTATTATATGAAAAAAGTTATTAACAACCTTGGTTTGAATTATATAAAAATACATGCATGTCCCAATGATTGTATTCTTTATTGGGGAGAGGATTCAAGTAGATAGGATTGAAAAAAAATATATTCTTCTTCTAGATGAAAGTAAATTAGTGATTTTGGAAGTCTGAATCAACATGATACTATGAAGAAGAAGAGAATTAACACACCTGCAAAGGTTTTGCATTACTTTACTTTAAATCCTCGATTAAAAAGATTATTCATTTCATCAAAAACCTCTAAACATATAAAGTGGCATTCTATAGATAATAACAATGATTGGTTAATGTGACATCCAATAGATTCACAATTGTGGAATATATTTGATTCATTATATTCAGATTTCTCATCAGATCCTAGGAATATTTGATTGGGATTGGTTGTCGATGGATTCAACCCATTTGGGACTTTGAGCACCAGTTATAGAATTTGGCCGGTTGTTTTGTTCCCTTATAATCTGTATCTATGGATGTGTATGCAACAAACATCTTTTATCATTTTGATGATTATTCTTAGAAAAAATTCTTGGAAATGATATTGATGTATACTTCCAATTTTAATTGAATAATTACAGGAGTTATGGAGAAATGGTGTTGATACATATGATGCATCTTCAAAAACAATGTTCAAAATGAAAGATGCTCTAATGTAGACCATTAGTGACTTCCTTGGACTTGGGAATTAAGCTGGTTAGAACACTTACATGGGTTTGGATTTTCCTATTTGTATCTTTGATTTTGAGCTTGAATGACTACCCCACAGTAGAAAATGGTGATTCTTGTGTCATTGAATATTTATCGATGCATATCATAGATTTCGGTTTAATAAGTAAAAAATTCAATGGTTCTATTGATCATTGACCACCTCCAAAGTTATTGAAAGGTTCTAAAATATTGGCACAACTCGGAAATTTCGAAACAGAATTTGGGAAGGTGTATCATTTGAATGATAGTGTGAAATGATTTTGAAGTTCATCATCAAGTGAAATCGGAACGCAACAATGGAAGAAAAAAAGTATATTCTTCAAACTTCTTTATTGGGAATTTAATTTGTTGTAGCATAATCTTGATGTGATGTATATTGAGAAGAATTTTTGTGACAATTTGATCTTCACATTACTTAATGATCATGGAAAATTGAAGGATCATCTCAATTCTTGGAAAGACTTATAGGAAATGAACATAAAGCATGATCTCTATCCAGATGAGAATGGAAAGTATGCTCCTATAATTTTTGCAATGAAAAATAGGGATAAAGATATAATACTTCAAATTTTAAAACATGTTAAGGTATTTGATGGGTATTCAAGTAACATATCAAGGTGTTTTGACTTTAAGCATCATAGGTTACATGGATTAAAAATTCATGATTCACATATTTTATTATAGCAATTTTTACCATTTGAATTGCATATATTATTATCTGAAAAGGTTACTTATTTTGTACTCCAATTTTGAACATTATTCAGACAACTATTTGAGAAAACTCTATAACCATTTGAGCTTGACAACCTTTAGGAGAGATTTGTATTGAAACTTTGTTCAATGGAGATGATATTTTCTCCATATTTACTATCATAATGCATTTAACTATGAATTTGATTAAGGAAGATAAATTAGGAGGCCCCGTACATTATCGATGGATGTATCCAATTGAGAGGTAATTTATATATATATTTTTCATTTAAGTAAACAATTCTTGGAACTTCATTAAATACACAATTGTGTTTTTTAATTTTATTTCAAAGATATCTTGGGCATGTGAAATCATACGTGAAAAATAAAGCTCAACCTGAAGGCTCTATTTCTGAAGGCTATTTGGAAGAGGAGTGTCTTACCTTTTATTCTAAATACTTTGAAGATATTGAGACAAGATTCATTCGATCTGGATGTGTTGATGACACATCGACTCAATCTCAGCTACATGGGAAATCTAAAATATTTCTTGCTATTGGCCGATCAGTTGGGAGAAACTCAAATGTTACATTGACAGAAATGAAATTATCACAGGCACATAGATATGTGCTGCTGAATAGTGAAAATTTAGATCCATTTATTGAAGATTTGAGGATACAAACAAGGAGACTAATGAAATTTATAACACAAAATGAGAAAGATATAACAAAATCTATTAATAAAGATCTTGTAGAATGGTTTTCACAACGTGTAAGTTCATAAATATTCCAATCAATACAGATATTTGGTTGACGCATATATTTTGTAAATATAATAATGTATATTGATTTTTTTAGATCATGAATATTGATACTCGAGATGAGTTTTCAGAATATTTGAAGTTTCTTGCTTGAGGTCCACTAAAACAGGCTAAAAAGTTCAACACTTGCAATGTGAATGGATTTAAATTTTGTATAGTTGATCGGGAAGAGGGTTTTAAAACACATAATGGTGGTATATTTATATTTTTCAAAGTGGGATACTATGTAAAGTTGATTGATATTATCAAATTAAACCACGACGGGCATTTTTCAATTTTTTTATTCAAATACAATTGGGTTGATTTTATTAGGGTTGTTAAAAGAGATTACTTGAAATTTACTTCTTTGAACTTCTCTCGCTTGATGGATATTGGTGACCATGAATTATATGATCTGTATATCTTATGATCGCAAGTGAAATGGTATATTATATATAAGATGTCGCATATGAAGTGTGGAGTGTATTTACTCACATAAAACAAAAATACATGTATGATATGGGTGATGAAGTGGAAGATTTGAACTCTAACATTGAATCCCATCAGTAATTAACAATGTTGCTAAATATGATGCACTATTATTTAGAGGCAGTTTTAATTATTTTAGTGGTGTTTTTTTGGGTGGCAATTTTTGTATTTAGCAGTGGTTTTAACCACCGCTAAATCATCATTTTTTCACCTGTTGGAAAACAACCGCAAAAACAAAAATAACCGCCGCTAAATATGATTTCTATGAAAAATACTAGAAACCACCGCTAAATGGAAGAAATCGACACATATTGGATATCGACACATGATTTAGTGGTAGTTTTTTGAAACCATCGTAGAACCATGTAGCATCGATTTAAACTGCAGCCAAATCAAAAAAAAACTACCGCTACTCAGTCCTTTTATTATAGTGTGGCTTAGTGATTCTGGCAATGGGGGGAGCCCGGATTAGCATGTGGGTGCTCGAATAATGGAGGCACATGTTATGGATTGGCCATATCAATGTAGGGGCCCTCAGGCAGGCATTATTCTAAGTGAATCCATGGTACAGACCCCTGAGGAGGAATAATTAGAGCAAGAAGAAACCATTAGCAAAGGTAACCAGATTGGGATGTTAAGAGGGTATGTGTTTTTTCCATTGGTACCAGTCATCATGAAGTTTTGTAAGGAGTCATTATATCCAATCATCCATGTGTGTCTGGGATCTTTGGAGCTTAAAGTGTATATGCTAGGGGTGGGGTTGGTCTGTGTGTCTACTCATTAGGCCTTCGGGTCATATATGGGCCGTTTTTATTAGACCTACGAGTCATATAAGGGTTCTCTATCAACCCAATTAAGAAGTTGGGATTAAAAATTAACAAAAATCTAAGGCCTTTGGGATTCAAGCCAATGTACGCCATGAAATTCTATTTACAGTATGAACAAACTCATCATCATCCTTATTTCTCTCTATATCATGTCATTGCATATTTGTTTATATTTCAGCAGACATGAAATTATTTTGGAGTATGTAAATCTATGGAAAGTGACACATTATTTTATATGGAACATGATATAGTGTTCCATCAATAATTATATTCCATCAAGATGTGCCATATTTTATAAAATCATTTAGGCTAATGGTTTCCTCTTAGAATAAGCTGCAATCTTTTAGATAAGCATGAATTTTATTTTAAAAAAATCCAAATTGGTTAATTAACTTTCATGTCATATAATAGGTCAAGATAGTTTCTACATCATATGGAATTAATTCCTTCATAAAGGTAAGAATATAATTAATTTCATTATTACAAATTCCATACATGTTTTTTCTATGAAACATACATATTAAAAATTCCAACTTTTTCATTTTACCTCATTGTCGATATATTGGAGTCGTGGTAGCATCCTTCAATTTATTCACTCTATCAACATTTTCATTTTCCTAACATGCATCATGTGTACTCGTATTGTTATCTTCATGCATTGGTATAATGTATTTCTCATGATGATAAATAAATGGGAACTGATCATATAATAAATTCTTTAATTCAGTCCTCTCCTTTAGATCATGAACATTTTGAGACTATCTTTTCTCCCCATTGTGATACCATACATAATAGCTTATTTGAAAACTATATTTGGTTATATGGTAGATAACTTCTTCCTGGATTAACTAAGGTCATTAAACACAATTATAACATGGGTAGTGTATAAGACCTCTATCTGAAGCATTTTTAAATGAAAAATCTAAAAGATCTCCAACTTGTTTTGAAAACTGCTTGAGATCTGATCAGTTTCATACAACCAAATTCTATACATTCTATAAAAAAATCTTATATATCATGTCCTAAAAGTAATGAAATAATATTAAATTCAAATCCAAAATATATTTAAGGAAAAGAGAATCTTTCACTTTATATAAAATCATAACTAACAAACTAGTCTATATGAGAATTATAATATAAAAGACAAAAAAATGTTATATATATATATATAATGATATATATATATAACCATGATATTGAATTCCTTTATATCTATGAGTAATAACTATACATAATACTACACAAAATTCCGTTTATAATTTTTGTTTTTATTTTTTTATCTTATTCTATTCACTTTTGAACTTTAGTTATTCTTATTCTATAAATTCATATTTAAAAGATTAATATTTCTAGGTAAGAATCTTCTTTAGAACACATAAATTATGAATTTAGGTTTGATATATCCATAATTAATGGTTTCTTGCAGAGGGATGTTAAAGTGGTTCCTTTATATAATTATTAATCATCCCCTATGACTGTAGTTTTGGCTATCTAGAATTTGGTATAAACCCTCTTTATGTTGAATTCAGTAGCCTTTGTCATGATTTCCAATGGTTCTATGGTATTTTTAACAACCAATTTATATACAAAATTAATTTTTAGACATATTATTATGTTTTTGTTCAATAACACTAATATGTATTTTGAATATATAGTTACAATATTCTTGCTTCATTATAGTATACAACCAGTAGGATTTGTAATGTTTAGTTTGAATATGCTTAAATTTAACTATGAAATTTTACCATACAGTACCTCATGCTTCTATATAACATACATTGAATATTTTCAAGTAGAAGTGGAATTTAGGATAATTATGGTAACACAAAATATTGGTGTAAGTGTGTGTGATGATGAGTGAAAGTGTGATAGAGGTGATAAAATAGATGAAAAGTACAAAATAGTGGAAAAACTAAATTAGAAGTGTGTGTGACACAAAGTGTGGAAAGTAGCAGGAAAGTGTGAACAATGGGTATAGGAGATAAAATAGTGATAAAGTGAAATAAGCAATGACAACATGATTTAAATCAATGAAACTATTCTAAGGGGGCTACATTTGATTTGGGTTTCTTGATATGTTTTTTTGGACATGTGTTTTTATTATGGGATAACCGAGCCTTTTATAAATTTTTAGTGATATCCATCAAGATTTATTAACCAATCACTAACTATCCATGCTGTTTTCCAAAAAATAAGACCAATTAGTTATAAGAATTTAAGTCATTTGAAAAGGCCAACATAATTCTATATCATCACATAAAATTAATGTACTTCGATTCACTAGTGCATTGTGGGTCAACCTTTCAATTTATTACTCAAGCAAAAAACATTTTAATTCTTTGAAATATTGATTTTCTCACAATGCACTTGTCTGTGAAGAGCTGAAAATAAAAAATGATGAGTGAAAAATTTTACCAAGAGAGTCAAATTAGGTTCCACATAGAAAAAACACGGGGCTAGTAATTAGAGTGAGAAACCCATCACTAAATAAGTCCCTAGAGGGATTGAGCTAAGAAAATAATCCAATGAAAAAATAAAAATTAAATAGATATTAGTAGCAGATGTAGAAAACAATAGAAATAAATAGAGTGAGCAAGAATAAAATTTTGAAATTCTTCTTTAATAGAAGTATGGAATTACCTTATTTCAATAGCACACAAGAAGAAGCACTTCTTCAAAATTAGAGTAGATGTCACCAGAATATTAGACCCATCCTAGAAACTTAGACCACCCCATAGAGTGAGATAACCTTAGAAAAATAGACCCACACACACACACACATCATTCATACATTAACCATTCCAAACAACATCCACCATAACAAACACATTGTCATTCAAATTCTAAAAATAGTTATAGATATCCAAGAAAAATCTAATAATATTAAGGATAACCATAAAAAAACATATAATAAAAATTTAATTACTACTATAAATAACATCATGTATCATTGTTCAATTAATCCAAAAGAATACTACTATAAAAAATCTAGGTTAGTGTTTTATACCTAGAAAAAAATAAAAAAGAATCTTGGAAAAAAGATATGATAGATTTGGAACTCACCAATTTGATGTTCAAGAACAATAGAATGAAAACACAAACTAAGGATAGATCATCATGGCTGGGGTAGAAAATGGAAGGCATTCATAGGGTTCAATCTGGAAAGGAATCAGATGGGAGGAGGGGGAGGTCGCACGACTGGCATTTTTATGGAAGGATATACCAATGGTTTTTTTAAAACTATTGGTATAACATTATATATACCAACAGTTTAAAGAAAGTGTCAGTATAGCCTCCATATTTACAGGTTATACCAATGATTATTAATAACCATTAGAATAGAATTATCTATACCAATGGTTTCCTTGAACTATTGATATAACCTTCATATATATAAAGGTTATACCAATGGTTAACAATAACCATTGGAATAGATAATTCTATAGAAATTGTTTAAGTAAAACATTGGTATAGACTTCATATAAGAAGGTTATACCAATAGTTTTTAATAATCATTGGTATAGTTATGTTGGTATAAGTACCATTTCTAGTAGTGACCTACTGATAAATCCCTTTTAGTGGATTCTGATTATGATACTACTGAAGTTTTATATGTATCCATCCATGTACTCACCCATGAGTGGGTCTTGGATTCTGGTTTCTCTTTCCACATGTGTCCCTTTTGGGAGTCTTTCCTTGATTTGGTAGAAATAGAAGAAGGAGATGTTCTTTTAGGAAATAATTGGAGATGTCAAGTCATGGGAAGAGGATCTGTTTTAATAGAACTAGATGAATACTCTATCATTACTTTTTTAGATATTAGGTGGGTTTCTGGCCTCCATAGAAACCTGATATCTTTAGGAATTCTGGACCAAAAGGACTTCACATTTAAGTCTAAATCAGGTTGACTAAAAATATTGAAAGGCTCTTGAACTATCATCATGGGTTCCTTTATCAATGGGTTTCATGTCTTAAATGGGAAGACCCATTACATAAAGTTGTCTAGTGTTTATGTGACTAATATTGATAACACATTATTATGGAAAAGGAGATTAGGGCATATAAGCACCAAGGTTCTTGAGGAACTTAATAAAAAAGGATTGTTAACTAATATTACAGAAAGTAACCTTTCTTTTTGTGAAGATCGTGTAATGGGTAAAACTAATAGATTTAATTTCAATAGGTCTAGCTTTAAATCTATTTTCCCCTTATAATACATTCATTCTGATTTATAGGGATAGGCTAGGACTACCTCCCATGATGGAGGATCTTTTTTTCCCCTTTATTTATGGATTCTCTAGAAAGCTTTGGATTTACATACTCAAAAATAAATATGATGTTTTTTAAACCTTTAAATCCAAAAAAAAATCCTTGTAAAAAATCAAGTTGGAAAGAAAATTAAAACAATGAGAACTGATAATGGGTTAGAATACTTCTCTACTGATTTCACTCAATTCTGTCAATTTGAGGGAATTTCAAGACACCAAACTATTAATGAAACCCACCAACAGAATGGACTTGCTGAAAGAATGGATAGGACTATTCTTGAGAAAGTTTGAATCATTCTTGCATGCATGGGTCTCCCTAAATCCATCTAGGAAGAGACTGCCACTATGGCAGTGTATCTTATAAATAGATTTTCATCCTCTACTAATCACTTTAAAGCCCTTGAAGAACTTTGGAATGATAAAACACCTTCTTATAATCCCCTAAAGGTCTTTGGATGCACAACATATGCCCATGTCAAGACAGTTAAGCTTGAACCTTGAGCTCTTAAGTGTATTTTCGTTGGCTACCCCATGGGTGTTAAAGGTTATAAACTATAGGTTGATAAACCTGATTTCCAAAAATGCATAATTAGTAGAGATGTGGTGTTTCATGAATCATGTTCTCCTAAATCTAAACCTATCCCACAAGATAGTGATGATGTATCCATTTATGGAGAGTTTGATGTTCACCCATCAACTAAGTTTGAGGCTACTATTCAGACTCCTCCATCTGATCCTCAACCTGTGACATGAACTGAATCCAACTCTAGTTCTGATTCAGATTATGAAAATAAACCTTCTAATAACAATACTGATTTCCATTTGAACCATGATATAGTTAGAAGGTACCCTAGACCTCCTGATCATTGTAATCAATATGATATGGCTTCATTAACCTTTCATGTTACCCAATATCTTGTAGATGATGATCCTCAAACTTACAAGCAGTCTATTAATGAAAAAAATTATAAACAGTGGATCTCTTAAATGGATAAAGAAATACACTTCTTAAATAAAAATCACACTTGGTCTATCATCGATAAACCTCCCAATTCTATATTGATTGGTTGTAAATGGATTTATAAAAAAATAAGGATAACACAAATGAAAAGAAAATCAAATTTAAAGCTAGATTAAATTGCCAAGGGGTTCCTCCAAAGAGAGGGAATAAACTATTCTAAGATCTTTTCACCAATTGTAAAACACTCTTTTATTTGACTACTGCTTGCTTTTGTTACCTATAATAACTTTCATATTAAACAAGTATATATGAAAAAATTCTTCCTTCACAGTGACCTTAATGAGAAATTATATATGAACCTCCTTGTGGTTATTCTGAAGTATTCAAATCTAACCAAGTTTTTCTTTTGAAGAAATCACTTTATGGTTTAAAATAATCCACAAGGCAACGGTATAAGAATTTTGATTCTTTTATGCTTAATAAGCATTTCCCTATGCCCCAATATAATGCTTGTGTTTATTTCAAGTCCATAAAAAATAGCATGTTTTACCATATGTTATATGTTGATGATATTCTTATTATATGTGATAACATGAAGCTTATCATTGATGTTAAATCTCAATTAAAAGGTTTTTTGAAATGAAGGATCTAGGGGAAACAAAACAAATTCTTAGTGTAGAAATTGTTAGGGGTGGACCCAATAAATTGTTGTATCTCTCCCAACATGCTTATGTTTCTAAAATTTCTTAAAATATACTTGTTTGAATCTCTCGAACTTGTGAATAAAGCTTTTGGGCATCATTTTAAGCTTTATTTAACACAAGCACTCGGTGTTGTTGCTGATGTAGAGTATATTCTAAAATACCCTATGTCAACATTGTTGACAGTGTCATGTACTTCATGATATGCACCAGACCCGATGTAGCCTTTGCAATTTGCACCCTTAGTAGATTTATGACTAACCTAGGGAAGCCGTATTGGCATGCCCTAAAGTGGCTTCTTCAGTACCTATCATATACTGTTAACCTATCTTTGTGTGATGGAAAAAATGTTAATATTGCTGAAATGATTATTGGATATATAGATGGAGACTATGCAGGTAACATTGGCACTAGAAAGTCGTTGACTGAGTATGTATTCACTGCTTATGGAGGCTCCATATCCTAAAAATGTAATATGTAGTTTGGGGTTTCTCTTTCAACCACAGAATCTGAATACATTGCACTGGTCGAAGTTGTTAAGAAATCCTTATGGCTCGGGGGTTGGCTTCTGAACTTATGTTTTATGATTATGTTATTACAGTTTATAGTGATAGCCAATCTGCTTTACATTTATCCAAAAAATATAGCATGTCGTGGTAAATCTAAACACATAGATATTATATTATACTTTATTTGAGATGTTATTGAATTTGGAACTGTATGTGCCGACAAGATACATACTAATAATAACCAAGCTGATAGTTTAACTGAAGTTGTGGTGTTATTAAAATTCAAATATTGTTTAGATAGATTGAATTTGGTCATCATTCAATAACCTTAGGTGCAAGAACATCGCTAATTTCAATTGAAAATGGTGGAAATTTGTGAATTTTGGTGTTTTCATATTGAATTGCCATTTTTTATAATCAGCTATTTATAATTTTGTTACACATGCATGCAAAATTATTTTGTAATTTGTTATTTTGCTCATTTTATGTTTGATGGGGTTCTGCTTGTTTGCTAGGCTGACGGGCTTTCGTGTGGGCCTCTTTGTTGGGTCGTTATGCACACTCGGCCGGTCTGTTTTCCTTCTCCCCACGGTTGTCGAGTCATTGATCTAGGACGACTTTATTTCCGGTTGTTGATTACTTTCACTGCGCATTCAATCTGCATCATCCCCTTGTTCGGCTTCGCTCAAAGTCGTTTCGTTTCTATTCGGTGTGGCTTTGGGGCGCACTACTGGTTGGTTAGGTCGTTTCGAGGTTCAGCGGATGACCCCTTGTTGCCTCGTCTCGTCGGTGAAACCCTAATCATGGAGCTAGCTTATGTGGTGATGAAACCTTGGTTCTAAGCTTGTCATCTTCAGTTTGTGCTTCGAGTGTGCGGTTCCTAGTGAAGTTTGTGACGCCGATCCTTGTGAAGAAGTTCGACTTTCCAATGATCCTAGAAGATCCGGTGAGATCCTGCTTCTGCATACCGAAGCATGAGACCGTGTGCATCCTTTCGAGCTCGCGTGTGTGTGTTGGTGGTGTTCTTACTGTGTATGTAGGTCAAAAATGGACGGAACCACGTTAAATAATTTGTGTCTGTTCTTTACTGCTTTCTTATTTTTTGCATCTTGAATGTTCTGTTTCTGTTGGGTTCGAATCTTGTGAAACAAAATACCCAAACGAACTTCTCGGGTGTGCACATTGTCTTCAAGCATCACACCTTCCCCTACAAAAATTATTTAACCACCCCTCCCCATGAACTTTCTAGCCACACGAACTATGAACCTCATTCACGCTTCCAAAGTAGAGGAGTAAATTGGTTCATGATTCTCCGGACCTCTTTTGAGAAATATAGAAAGCTCTATCCTATTTTCAATTTTGTTTTAGAAAAAACGTTTAAAAAAATATCCCAAAAAATACCTGTATATGTTAGTCACATACCTGTAGGGGTTGGCATAAATACATGGGCCTCTAAAGCGGTTCTAGTCCACAAAAAACTGCAAACTAACGGGTTTCAAATAAGCAAATTGCTTAATTAGGACACCCCATTATATTAGAAAATATTTTCCGTAAAAGTAAATTTATTTTATAAAAAGAAAATTAATGTGAAATTAATTTTATAATATTATTTATCCCGAATTTCGAAATTTTTATTTTTATTTTCTAAATTGATAATTTGACCTGATAAATAAAGTTAGCCCACGTAAAAGATGAGGGCTGGGCAGGGCAAACACAGGGACACGGGGGCCCCTCCAACGGACGCGGGCAGGTGTTCGAGGGACGAGGACACGGCGGCTCCGCCGGGGACCCGGGCCTCCGCCGGCGCCGTGGATGAACAAATAAACAATTTCGTCATCAAGGGTGCGCGGGCATGTCTGCCGGCTGACAACGACAGCTAAGCGACTCGTGGAATGAAAAGGTGTGAACCACGTGCCGCCGGCCCTCCCTCTCAAGAATACCATATATATATATATATATCGGCAATAAAATTAATTAAGTGTCCCAAAAAAATAAGAAAACTGCAACTTCAAAACATTTTTGTCAAATACATTGCACCAGAAGGAGAAGATCCCATAACCTTATTTATGACGACTCTATAAAGATGGAGCAGTAGCAAAAGTGTTAGTTCACGATGTGGACAGTTGCAACATGAGTCTGTACATTCAGGGTTCTATATCCGCGATATCTTCAGAAGGGAAACAATCAACCGATTGAGCATGTTGGGACATTGGAAAGCTTTGACCAAACGAATGGTTCTTATGTGTATCTAGGAGGAGGTAGACTTTACCCTGCACATACCAGATAGCGGTGCCGACTGGTAGCACATAAAGGACACTACTATAAATGGCGGGGGTGTTTTCACTTGTAACCAACACAATGACAACTGAGCGATTGAGATTATTGTAATTCATTCCTATTGATTCTTTGCATAAAAGTAAAGCAACACCCCCCATGGAATAAGGCATAAGCCTGAACCATGTAAGCCTCTGTGTTGTTCTTTTCCTTTCGTGTTTGTTGTTCCAATTGTTGTTTCCAATAGTCTTCCATGTGTTCTTCTGGTGGTTTTATGTAGCGGTGCAACGACATGGGAGCATGTTTCTTCCGAGTTCAGTGCGTCGTGTGTGGGGTTCATTCTGGAGTTGTTGCTTCCGTACGTGAAGTTCTAGTGGAGTATATTCCAATTGTTTAATCAAAAGGTAGTCGTGAGCCCAAAAAGTGATATCATAGTTTGTGGTTTGAGTGATTCTGGAGGATCAAGCCCTGGTGAAGGTGCTTCAGAGCTCGGTTCAATACCAAGATTTCACCCTTTAGCTTGTAGGCAATTTTTGACCTCTTGTTTTATGTTGACCAGAAGCATGGGGAGTCCACAATTTATAGTGGGATGGTGTCAGATGAGAGCAAGGTTCAGCTAGAGAAGTTCAAACGAATCCACTTTTGGATTTTGGAAAATGCAGATAAAGGATTGTATTTTGCAGAAAGACCTCAATCTTCCGTTGACTTAGAGATGAGCCGAAAGTGATGAAAAAAGAGGAATTGGAGAGGATGGATAAGAAAGAACGTGGGATGATGTGTATGCCGCTTTCCAACAACATGACATCCAACATTCAAGAAGTGAAGACCACATTGAAACTCATGAAGACCTTAGCTAATATATATAAGAAGCCCACGATGATGAATACAATGTTCTTGCTAAGGTTACTCTTCAGTAGGCGAATATCAGAAGGAAGATCTACAACTAATCATTTGAATGACTTCAATGCAATTAAAAATCAGATAGAATCAATAAAGGTAAACTCCAGAGACCCGGTTTGGGTGCTATTATTACTTTCCTCTCTTTCGGATTCATGGGACACAATGGTGACAATTGTGAATAATTCCAACAGAAAAACATATTTGAAGTTCATAGATGTACGCTAACCGATCTTGAATGAAGAAATTCATTAAAGGGAGATCTAGGTATCTTTTGATAATGCCTACGGTGCAGAAGGAAGAGGGTGTAGTACTGGACAAAAAGGTCATCAGATAGGGAAAGCTCAGAGGAGTCGAAACAAGAGTAACTCGGGGTGATAGTTCTCCCTTGTGTTGGCATTATGGGAAGAAAGGCCACCTTAAAAATGATTGTAGTGACCAGAGGGAGAAATCAGAAAGATACACTTCTGATAGTGGGTATGTGAACCCTGTGTCAGAGGAAAGGAATGGTTTACTCCTAAGTACCGCCAGTTCACTTGAGTCTCGTGTGATAAACCTTGGAGCTTCATTTTATTCAACATTCGAGAGGGGGAGTATGGAAGATCACATCTTCAAAAGATACATTAGAGTTTACCTTGAGGATGGGAAATCTCTTGTGATTGTTGGCATGGGAGATGTTTCTGTCCGAACAAGAAATAGAAGGTTGTTGAACTTGGAAGGTGTGTGGCACACCCCCAAATTAAGTAAGAACTGAATTTCTATGGGAAAACATGATGAATCAGGTTTCTATACAATATTCATGGATGAAACTTGGAATATTTTACATGGATCCATGGTAGTAGCAAAGGGACTGAAGGAAGAGACCCTATATCTTACAAGTTCATCAGAAGGAGCGATTCATGCTAGAGAAGGTACTTTTGTTAAACTTTGGCATGAACATCGAGACCACCTCAGTGAGATGGAAATAGAGATTCTAGCTGTTAAAGGATTGTTGAAGATCAGAAGTATGAAGTATACAACATGCGAGGATTGTGTCTTTAGAATGCAGTTTAAGGTGTCTCTCTGAATGAAAAGGAGAATGAAAAAGCACCAGAAGTTGGAGTTTGATAACAAATATGTTTGGGGGTCATCTCTGGTGCATTCTCATAGAGGTTCAATCTACTACATGACTTTCATTGATGATTGCACACACAAAGTGTGGGTGTACTTCATCAAGCACAAGTTCGAGGTGTCTAAGACTTTCATCCAATGGAGGGCCGTGATAGAGAAAGAGGTTGAAAGTAAGTTGAAGTGCTTATGATCAGACAATGGTGGTGAGCATGAAAGCATGGATTTCGAGAGGTTTTGCTGGAAGAAGAGAATTCGTTTGGAGAAAACTGTTCCAGGGACTCCAGAGAAAAACAGATTTGTGAAGAGGATGAATAGGACATTAGTGAAAAAGGATAGGATCATGAGGATTCACATAGAGTTCCCCAAGGTGTTTTGGGTGGATGCTATGAACTGCGCAACTTTCTTATTCAATCAGAGTTTATCATCACCCATTGGGAAGTAATTTTTGGAGAACTGTTGGTCTGTAATAAAGGTTGATTTAAACCTCGTCAAAGACTTCAGATCACTCACCTATTCCACACTAATTCCAAAGAATGAGACAAGCTTGAGGCTGAGTGTCAATCATGTTACTTTTTTTGTCTACGATGATGAAAATTTTGGATTTTGACTCTGGGATAATGATTCTTGGAAATCCATTAGAAGTCGAAGTGTGATCTTCAATGAATAGATCATATGGAAGGATTGGAACTTGGTGGGGGAGATTCTAGTGAAATAAAATTTATCATTGGATGCTGAGGTTCACATGGATGATTGACCAAAAAATACACATCATCCAAAAAATTTAGGATGCACGACAGTTCAGGGAGCCCCAGGTTATTTGGTGGAGTTACCAGAAGAAAGGGGTTGATTTTTGATGGTGTTGCCTAGAATTGAAGTACCCAAGAGTTCATAGACTACTAAATCTCGAGCACTGAGAGTTTACACTCTAAAAGTTTTAGTAACAGAAGGAGCTCAACCACTAAGATCTTCTAGGTAAAGGTGCTAATGAAAAGGTATGAGAGTACTTTTCATGATCTACTTCTAATGAATGATAGAGTGCCTGAATTCCAAGAGGAGGCAAAGAGTTTCAAGGATTCTAAGTAGTTTGAGTTTGTAATGAGTTATGAACTTGAGTCCCTATATGTGTCCATAACATGGTAGTTGATGGAGAGACCTAATGAGAAGAAGATCCTTAAAAAATGGGTTTATCAGTTGAAGGAATATGAAGATGGTAGGCGGAGGTACAAGTTGAGGTTAGTTGTAAAGAGTTATCCACATAAGGAAGGAGTATAGTTCTTTGAAATATTTTATATGGTAGTTAAACATAGATATATTTGAACATTGTTGGATATGGTTACATTGGAATATATTTATCTAGAGAATATGGATATGAAGATAACATTCCTTTATGGATACATAAATGGAGAGATTTATATGGAACAACATACTAGTTTCATGAAAAATGGAACCAAGAACTTGTGTGTCATCTCAAACGTAGCCTTTATAGTTTGAATCTAGAACCAATGAATTAGAATTATAAGTTCAATGATTTCATGATGGAATGAATGTTTTTTTGGATAAGTGTTGACCATTTTTGTTATTGGAAAGTGTTTGATGATGAGAGCTTCATCATCCTTTTACTTTATGTGGATAACATATTGATCGTGAGAATGATAAAAGAAATGGTTGATGAGTTAAAAGATGAGTTGTATAGAATATTTGAAATAAAGTATCTTGATCCTACAAAGACATTTTTTGGGATGAGGACTATACAAGACCAAATTCCCAGTATATTATACCTGACTCAGGATGACTATATCCAAGAGGTGGTGTAGGGCTTTGGTATATTGAAAAAAAAACCTACGACCAAACCCATAACATATAATTTCATGTCAAGAAGAATTCACCTTGAATAGAAGCTAAGGTTGAGTACATGGTGAAGGTTTCATATTCACCGGTTGTCAGATGTTTAATATACTCCATGTTTTGTACTCATCCAGAAATTTTACATGCTGTGGGAGTTATCAATAGGTTTATATTAAACCCCAAAAAGGAGCACTGAGAGGCTGTGAAATGGATCCTTTGGTTCATGAAGGGTTCCAAATACTTGGTACTTTGATTTGGAATATATTAACCTTTGAATGGTTTTCCAGACTCTGAATTTGGTGGAGATTCAGATTCACAAAAGAGCAATATAGGTCATGTGTTTTCTTTTGGTGGAATGACAGTCATTTGGATTTTCCAAAATTAATTGGTGGTTGCACTTTTGAAAATGGAAGTAGAGTATCTCACCTTGATGGAAGCAGGGAAGGAATTGGTGTGGCAAAAGGGGTTACTAGAGGATCTCGAAAAACCAAAGGAAGATAGAATTCTATTTTTTGACTCGCATATCCCTATTCACCTAGCTGGAAATCCTATGTTTCATTCTTGGATGAATCATATTCAGTTTATGTACCGCTTTATCTGAACACTGTTGGAGGAAGGAGTGTTAGACAAATGGAATATAAAAGAGGTGAAGAATCTAGCTAGCACGTTGACAATGATCAAGAATTGGGAAGTGTTGAGGTGGTTTTGTGCCTCAATAAGTTTGGGTTGACTAAAAGGAAGGTGTGGTAGGGAACTATCTAGCTTCTTTAAAAAATTCGAAGGGGGAAGCTTATATAGGAACATGCAGAGGATTTTGTCACAAAATTGAAATGAATATCAAGTGATAGATTGTTGTGGTGTGATATTCATTTCATTAGAAGTGGGAAATATAAGACCACCTAAAAGAGAAGGTCCAATAACCTTATTTCTGATGACTATATGGAGATAGATCGGTTGTGTTAGAGTGAAAATTTAACAGAATATGAAAGCTATTATAGCATGAGTCAATCTATCAGAAGTCCATTCATCAGAAGATATACTAGGTTCTATATCTATGATATATTTGGAAGAAGAATAATCAATCGATTGGGCATGTTAAGGTGGTGGAAATATTTGAACATACGAAGGGATCCTCTGTGTATCTTGAAGGTGGTGGATTTCAACCTGCATAGATTGGATGGTAGTTGCAACTATTAACATTGGAAGGGGATTGTTATAAATTATAGAGTGGATCACTTAGTATTAATACAATGATAATTGAGAAACTGAGAGATCAATACCCTTGAAATTAATTCCTCTTGATTGTTTAAGTAAAAGTGAAGTAATATTCCCTCATGGATTAGGGTGTAAGCCTAAACCATGTAAGCCTTTGTTTTGATATTTTCCTTTCATGTTTTTTCTTTTGATTATTGTTTTATATAGTCTTTCATGCATACTTCTAGTGGTTTTACTTAGGGGTGCAATGACTTGGGTGAACATTCCTTCCAAGTTGCATGAATCATGTACGGGGTTCAATCTAGATTTTTTCTTCCACATGTGAATTTCTGGTAGAGTATCTTTCAATGTTTTAATCAAATGGTGTATGTGATCCCAACTAGACTTAATGTATTAACCATGTAAAATCAAAGTGTTCATTCTTTGCCTTTATTTTACAATTGTTTTGAGTGAGTTTGAATTTATGATTGTGTGCATGATAAAGTTGACTTTGTGTAGTGAGTATGGTGGGAAGTCTTCCTATCTTCTAGAACACCAAGATCTAAAGTAAATCCTATCCCATGCTTGGTTCCACCTCTATAAGTTTTGGTGATATAATATCCAGTGATTGAATGTTGGGTGGGATTTCCAACAAGTGGTATCAAAAATTAGTTGAAATCTTGGTAGTACACACTTGATAGTATAATCAGGTATATTTTATTACCTAAGGAATTTTTCTATTTAGTGGGAATTTACTTGTATTAGAAGGCATGATGTTGGAAGTAGGTATGATTTGAATTAAAAAAATTGATGGGAAAGATATTGGATTTTGGAGAATGCGGATGGATGATTATCTCATTTAAAAGGACATGGAAGTTCTATTGATTATAGTCATGTTGGAGAATATATATAAGGAATAATGAGAGATATTGGATAGAAAGAAACTTAGCCTCATTTATATGTCATTGGTTCAGAACATAGATTTTAACATCTGGGAGGTGAAGACTATGCTAGAGTTGATGAAGACTTTGGAAGACATGTATGAGAATCTATCAACAATGAACATGGTGTTCTTGATGCAAAGATTTTTGAGCATGATATTATTGAAAGATAGACCTATGGTCGACCATGAGAATGATTTTAACATGATTTTAATTCATCTAGAATATGTTAATGTCAAGTTCATGACATATGTATGGGAACTGCTATTGTTATCATCCCTTAAATAAATATAAGAGGTGATGGTAACTATCATGAGTAATTATTACAAGAATTATAACTTGGTATTTGAGGATGTTTGGGCTCTTATCATGACTGAGGAGCTTACATAAAAGGAAGTCTATGCACTATCCAAAAAGGTCGTCAATGCAAATGGATAAGGAAGGTTTACACATCAAAGAAGTTGTAAGAAATCAGATGATAAGTCATGTGAGATGATCCAAAGTAAATTGGTTGGTCCTGGACTAGCATGCTAACACTATGGAAATAGTGGGAATATCAAGAAAAAATATAGGGGAAAAAGGGTAACTTTCAGATGATTAGTGTCTGAAAGTACACGTTCCATTAATTCTGCAGTCACCAAAGGTAGCAGTAGTTTACTACTAAGCGTGCATGTTCCAATGGAATCATGTATCATTGATTCTGGAGCATCATTCCACTCCATGAAAGAGAAAGGATACATGGCCAATTATGAGTCTAGAAAGTTTAGTAAGGTGTACTTAGTCGATAATAAAGCTCTGGAAATTGTGAGGAAGGGTGATATTAAAGTATAGATGAAGAATATAAGATTCCTTAATCTCAAGGTTGTTCAACACATATCAGGTATTTGGAAAAGATTAATTTATAATGTACAACTGGATAAAGTAGGTTTTAGTAAAAGTTTCACCAACAGAGTGTGGAATATTACTCATGAATCTATGGTTGTGGTGAGAGGGATGAAGGAACAAACATTGAATTTGACTGGAAGATCATATTGAGAGACAAATTATGGAGAAATAACATATGAGAGTTTAGAGTTATAGACTTATCAACTTAGGCATCTCAGTGAGAAGAATATGAAGGTTCTAGAAGAAAATAATATGTTGAATCTGGATCATAAAGGCTTTATAATTTTTGAGAGTTTCATACTTAGGAAACAATGGAAGATGTTGTTCAATATTTTTGTAAATAAACCTAAGATTCAGAAGATCAAACTTGTTCACATGGATGTTTGGGGGCCTTCCTTAGTATGATATCATGGAGGGTCACAATACTTTGTGACACTCTTTGATGGATCAACTAGGAAGGCATAAGTTTACTTTCTGAAACAAAAATATGATGATTTTAAATTCTTTTTACTATGAAATGAAATGGTGAAGAAAGAGACCATAAGTAATCTAAAATTATTAAGGTCTAAAAATGGCGGTGAGTATAGCAAAATGAGCTTCTAGAACTTCTAAAAAAATTGAGGAATAATACTTGAGATTATTATACTCGAGACGCCTGAGCATAATGGTGTGGTTGAAAGAATAAACCATACATTAATAGATAAAGGGTGGATCATGAGGTTCGCTTAGTAATTTCTAATAATAGTTTTTCAGACTTAGTCAACTATGTAGAGTAATTAGTTAATATAATTTCATCAGCAATTATGGGGAATGAAATTCTAGAAGCAATATTGTTTATTAAGATAATGAAACTCAACCATATCAAGGTTTTCAGGAGTCCTGCATATGTCCATGTGGATGTTAAGGATTGAGATAAACTTGAGTGAAAATATAAGGCATGATTTTTTGTTGGATCAATACACCAAAAAATCCATTTAGAATGGTTTAAATTTTCATGAAATGATTTATGACAATTTTTCAAAATCACTGCATATAGCGATCTCATGTCAGTTTATGATGGTTTTAAGAACCACTTCTAAACAATTAGCAGTAATTTTTATGTTTTATAATATTTATTATTATTTATTATTTATTATATATTATATATTACCTATAAACTATTATACATTACTTATTATCTATTATTTATTATTTATTACTACAAAATTAGGTATAAACTTGTGTAGGGTGAGATTTTAAACCCTTGCCTTTGGTTATTCTGTAAAGACTTTACTACTACACCAAATCCTTCATGTGGTGAATAAACAATCTTTAATAAACTTATATATATATATGTATTATAATGAAATGTTCCTTTAACAACCCATAATTATGATTTTAATAGAAAGGATTTCACTTTTTTATATTTCCATAATCTTTTAAGTTTAGAGTTGTAGAGAATTAAGAAAAACTATTACATATAAAACCCATACATTATAAAGTGGAAACTTCCACTCAATGTCCATTTTTTCCAAAAAAAACATGATTCTTAAATTTAAACTTCTATTTTGTTTTAATCTCTTTTTCATTGTTAAAAAATGAGACACCATAGCCGAAAGATATACCTTTCTATAGTTCCCAATAATACTTAGGTCTTGTGATTTTTTTTGAAAACTTGGGATGCACATAAAAAGCTCATTAAGATATATAGAAAATAAATTAACAAATTATTATATTAGAAAAAAACTATGAAATCCATAAGAAATTTTCCTTTTTTACATAATAAACTTCGATCTCAAATATCAGTTTTCTTACTCATGAAATCAGATTTATTACCCAAAGTTTTTCATAAAAAAATTCATAAATAATATTGAAGGAAAAAACATAATCAATAGGTTATTTTATAAAAAATGATAACCCATGAAAATAAATTTCTTGAAAAACATACCTTTCACCCTTAAATGGTTCAAAAACATTCTTAAAACATAGGTTTGTTTTCTTACCTTGTGAAATCAAGAGATTTCTAAAAGAACTATTTTGTAAGAAATGAAAATTCATTTAGGTTCATTGTAATATCATATTTATATAACCCTTATAAGAAACCTTAAAATAAACCTTAAAAATTTAATAAACTACTCAATTAATTCTAATATAATTCTCTGGAGAACAAAATCATTACCCAATGCATTGAAGATATATATTAGGATCACCCATCATTATGAGCTATATCAGGCTCACCCATCATTATGAATAAGGTCCATAACATACATTAAACACATACAATCTTCCATTTCATTTAGAAAATCTCATAAAACATTCTTTTTGAACCCATATGTAAAAGAACTTTTGGGCTTCATGTAAAAAAGCAATATATCCTTTTTTCCTTTTACAACTCTAAACACAAAAAAATTTCTATGCATAAATAGGAATAAGATATTATTTAAAAAAACCATGAAATAATCTATAGGAATACTATTAAAGAATAAAATTCATAATGGTTGGAAAATATTTTCATAAGATAGTTTTTTAAAAAGAATATTCCTTTCACACTTTTGAAAAAAGTCAAATATAACCCATTTGGAAAATGTTAAAAATATTTATTTTTAAACCTTTGTAAATAAAGTCAAATATGGTTCAAAATTAATTGAAACAAAAATTTAATTATGATAATGAAATTATTGAAATTTTTTAAAGAAATTTCATATGGAGGAAAAAGAGTTGGAAGAAAATTTTGAAACATTTAAAATATGGTTTTTGAAGAAAATCTATTACCTCGAGTCCAACTCACCATGTACGTTATTTAACTTCTATATAATAAACTTATATTAATTATTTACTTGTTTAGGAATATTTTTAAGGTTTATTACCTTATAATAATCCCTTTTATTTCATTTATTACCATATATTATATAGTTACTAAATTGATTAATTTCATGTCACACTGTAGTAAAAGAAAATTATACCAATGGTTTTAAATTATTGTTATAGACCTAGAAAATGTTGGTATAAGCTATAAAAATAGTTATTAGAACTATTGGTATTGGTGGTTTAGAATTTACTTTTACCAATGGTTTAATAAACTGTTGGTATAGGCTGCTATACCAATGGTTAAAAAACTATTGGTATAGGTTTCCACTGCACCAATTTAATAACCAACTTTCACTACCACCTTAAATACCATTAAACTAATATATTGCATACTACAAACAAATTTATGTATTCAACCAATAAAAATAAAAATTAAATAAAAAAATATTTTATAATTCACATTTAATGTGTTGATAATTTAAAAAACAAGTCAAAACACATATATATTCAGTTTTCATCATCAAACACTATCCACACAGCTGTTTCATCAGAAATAGAGGGTATTTATTTCTCCCTCATGACCACCACTACCATCATTGTCACCACTATCATTACCATCATCATGAACACCCTAAATAGCATTATTTCCTTCAACACTGCCATCACCAAAACCTCTAGGAAAGTTGTCACCCCAACCACCATTAGGATCATCATTGATCGATGCATCAAAGTCATCACTATCACTACCCACATCCTGGAAATACTCACAAGAATCACCATCTTCAACATCATCTCATGCATCCATCATTTTCAAATATTTTTTCTTTTGTATTTCTTTAATATTTTTTATTTTCGGCATTGAAAAATAACTATACAATTAATTTGAAATTCATTACTAATGTGTAAGTAAAATAAGACAAAAAAGGTGACATGAAGTAATTAATGAATAAAAATTACTATAACAAACAAGTTTTAGGTGGTGACATAACATAATCCAATAATTGAGAAGTTATTTTTACTAATCATTATCAATTATTTTTTGATTTATTGATCTTTTCCTTGGTTTTAAATTTTTCTAGTTAATGGGTTAATAAATAAACATTTATAATATATTTAACAAAGGTTTCCCATAATGTGTTTATGAAAAAAATAAAAGGATTTACATTGAGTTCTCTTTTACATAGTGATTATAATATTGAAACATTATGGAGAAATGGTGGTGGTGGCACATGAGGGTGTTTTGGTGTCACATGAAGTAAACAATAGTTTTTTTGGATAATTTTTTAATAGGAAAAGAAATTTCATGGAATGAAACTGGAATGATGTTTTCAATGAATGTTTTCAATTCCTTATGGTTATAATGGTTTGGAAATTAGTTTGGAAATGGAAAGGTATATGAAATTATACTTTCAAATATAACGAATTTCAATGGTTTGAGTGCGTATTAATAAAAGTTCATTGAAATCATCATGTTTTTAATTAAACAAATGTAATGAATTTTATTTATATTTCATTAATATTTTTTGGAAATAAACTATGTGTTTGGATCTTATCGAATGGTTTTCACTTAATTTTTCTATTATTTTAAAGGTACCTTATTTTTTTATTTTTATTTGTCTTTTATTGTATGTAATTTTTTATTTAATTTTGTATATTTATCTATGGAAGTCATGATTCAATAAAATAAAATAGATCCTAACTCAATTTTAAATTCATGGGGATAATCAAATAACCTTTATTAAATAGTTATTTATTTGGAGACCTAATTATTGGAGGTTGATATTTAATTTTATGGGTTGGTGTGCATTATGTATATTAATATTGAATTCTATAAGTATACAAAATCATGTTCTTAATTTTTGTTAGTAGAATATTCACCGATTTCATTTTTTATTAATTCATTTTATGGTAATTTACTATTTTGTTTAATGTTATTTGATATAAGTAAAATTAGGTATGTTTGTAAGTTTAAACTAGGTCTATTAAAAGGTACTTCCCTTGGAATATAATTTTATTTTCTTTGCTGAAATGTTATGAATGAATGACTTTAAAAGTTTAGTTTCAATGAATTATTGATTTGATACTAAATCATCATGAGTATATGAAAGGGGACTTTGAAGCCATAAGTTTTTTTGAATAATTTAAGGTGATATAAGGGAAGATTATATGATTGAGAGACAAGAAATTATGCCCATTTTGAATGTTGTAAGGTCATTTTTAATATCATAAATGGTTTTTATTTATAATTGGTTTTATGATAAAATAAACATTTTTTCATTCCTATACTTAAAAAACTAAAATAATGAATAGTTTTCTTCAAATATTAATTAGAAATTAGTTTCCTTTTTAAATTATTGGAATTATATTAATGATCATTGAATTATAGATTTAATGTGCATGTTTAATCCTATGTTTTCATGGGTCCAGGTTCCCAAGTACTGCTAACTTGAAATAAAGTAGACATTTAAATTCATTAATTTAATATTATTAAACATGTAAAGTAATGTTTTAATATAGTTGTTCACATTTTTGGTCATTTATGTTTG